>OZ023238.1:5144736-6424448 GCA_964006365.1 Trididemnum miniatum
AAACGGGATTAATGTCCATCTTGATACTGACCAGTAAGGGATTTAAAATACCTGCAAAAATGGTCCTGCATTTCTCTTCGTTCCTGCTGCATTGCTGCCCATAGCTGCACCAAGACAGCACAATAGCGCAGATTCGCTCAAGTGTGACTCGTCAAACGCACGCATTGAGAGCAATTTTTATTTTCTTAATTGCGCCGCTTTTTTTTTCGCGCCGGAGTTACACGTCTACTAATGGAAGGTCTTTGATGGGACTAATAGCAGCAATATGCATTGGACTAATAGCACTAATAGGACTAATAGCACTAATAGGACTAATAGCACTAATAGCCGCGTTATGGGACTAATAGCAGCAATATGCATTGGACTAATAGCACTAATAGGACTAATAGCACTAATAGCCGCATTATGGGACTAATAGCAGCAATATGCATTGGACTATTTTTGTTTGATGCAAAGAATTTATGCATATCAAGAATTTGTACAAAAGATTCATTTGAAAAAATACTACCCTAATAAATACAGTATATAAAAACAAAAACAAAAAAGAATCACATTTCACTTTGACGCTCACTGCTGGTAAAATAACATTTGCAAAGTGTTCCCAGCATTGTCCACGAACTTATTACTTTTAAAAATATAAAAGTATTTTTTTCACTTTTCTATCCAATATTAAAGAAAAATATGTATATATATATATATATCTAGTCCCTGAATTACAGTACAAATGTCAATAACAGCAGATAATGGCGTTAATGCTTTTGTAACGTTTAAATTGCTGACCAAACCATTACACATTCAAATTTGGAATGAATTCTCTTGAACCTGAGCTGACAAGAATAAAAATTTTCGGCAAAGTTTTCCCTGGGTTTTAAGTATTTTGTTAAAGCTGCAGTACGCTTCTTTTGTGTATTTAGCATCATGTATCATGACTTGTGAAGAAAGAAACAAGCACATCACTCCAGCAGTGTTTTAAAATGAAAATAGAACTTTAAACTATCAATAAACCTACTGGTCAACTAACCTAAACACACAACTCCATGCTCTCATCAAAAAAAAGTCATCCCTTAATGTGGCCTAAAACTTTTTTACAGCAATAATTGGATTTAGCCTACTTATCTTTCACTATTATGCAATAAAATTTGGTGATGCAAAGCAGACAAAAAGTTCTTGATAATGTACGCCACAAACATCTTCAGCATTATGCATTCTATGGCTTTCGGGTAACTTTGGGGGGACAATCAATTTTAAAGCTGTTTGCTTTTCATCTGTAAAAATAATGAAAGGTGTGAGCCGTATCCTTTTTGATAAAAACTTAAGTTGCAACTGCGCGCTTAATGTTACATACTATCAGACTAGAATGATAACTACATAACTGCAGTTCCAAACGTAATTCTTAAATCAATAGTAAGAGAAATGGTTGCTGTTGCTTTACTGTAAAATCAGCTTTTTCATTAACTTAATTGAGTTTAACTGTGAAAGTAAAAATTGTTTAAAAATGAAACCAAAAGTTAAAACTTTACAGCACACATAAACTTTGTCAAGCATTGGGTGTATATTTCAAATAAATAATCAATAATTGTAGAAATCAGTGTTGAAGATTCTTTTGGGTGAAACAGACTGTTGGGTTTTATAAATTTTACTTTTTAACTGTGGTGATACTGCGTATTTCAAATAAACATATTTAACAATTATTCATGAAGAAGAAGTAGCAGTTTTAGCATTTGTCCAAAGAGATATTACTGGTTAATAAGATTGTGAATATTCATAACAGTAGGTTAGCTTGTTCAAAACGACTGCCCCTCATAAAATACAATTCACCTACTGTTTAAAACAAAAATGGCGATGCCTTAATAATACGATGTTAGTGAATGTCTGAACAAGTTTACCTTTTTGATCGCATTCTAATGATTTTTTCGCTTAGGCTTTTTTCCAGATTTTGAAGATGGAACTTTAGTGATGAATCTCAAATCGGAGGAAATAGATGTTTGTTTTTGTAGGTGTGGCATGTGATTGTAGAAGCGCTTGATATATTTCTTTTTTTCGCCCACACTTAGCATTTTCCACTTTATCGAAAGAGTTTGGAAAGATTTAAAATGAGAATGCAAAATGTAAGGTCCGCACCCCATTATGGCTCTTTCAACATCGTTTTGCATGCTCTTCACTAATTCATAAATGATTTCAATTAGCTTAGGAACACTTTGCTTTTTCCACTCTGAAATGGTTTTTTAAACATTCTTGGAATGCACAAAACGTACAATTTGGGATCAATATTTGCGACGGTCCTGGTGTATAAAAACTTAAGTTTGGTTAAAACCGATACGCAAGCTCATCCTTTGTTTGTTGGACCTATCTACTTACACATCAATTCGACTAACGCGACATATTCCAAATGTTTCAATCATTTGAGATCCAAAATTCCAGATTCCCTCGACTTTTTGTTTGGGAGTGATGATGAAGCTGCTATTCACCAAGCGTTTTCTTCCTTATTCCCTGAAGCTCATCACATCCTTTGCTTCAACCACTCAAAACGTGACAAAATATTTGACCGACAAAGTGGGATTAAATCAGACAACACGTAAAGCATTGCAGTGATGCGATCTTCAATACTTTAGATGCAACAGATGATGCTAAATTCAAAGAAAGTATGGATCAAGCAGTGAAAAACTGTGAGGAAGATTGCTCCTCTTTTGTTCCATATTTACAAAACAGACTCTTTCCAAACTTAAAGACAAAAGTTTGGCCCTACTACCAAAAAGTTCGGTTTCAAAATGGACTAACAATAACTCAGAATCAGTAAACTTGGTTTTAAAAAAACCATTTCAGAGTGGAAAAAGCAAAGTGTTCCTAAGCTAATTGAAATCATTTATGAATTAGTGAAGAGCATGCAAAACGATGTTGAAAGAGCCATAATGGGGTGCGGACCTTACATTTTGCATTCTCATTTTAAATCTTTCCAAACTCTTTCGATAAAGTGGAAAATGCTAAGTGTGGGCGAAAAAAAGAAATATATCAAGCGCTTCTACAATCACATGCCACACCTACAAAAACAAACATCTATTTCCTCCGATTTGAGATTCATCACTAAAGTTCCATCTTCAAAATCTGGAAAAAAGCCTAAGCGAAAAAATCATTAGAATGCGATCAAAAAGGTAAACTTGTTCAGACATTCACTAACATCGTATTATTAAGGCATCGCCATTTTTGTTTTAAACAGTAGGTGAATTGTATTTTATGAGGGGCAGTCGTTTTGAACAAGCTAACCTACTGTTATGAATATTCACAATCTTATTAACCAGTAATATCTCTTTGGACAAATGCTAAAACTGCTACTTCTTCTTCATGAATAATTGTTAAATATGTTTATTTGAAATACGCAGTATCACCACAGTTAAAAAGTAAAATTTATAAAACCCAACAGTCTGTTTCACCCAAAAGAATCTTCAACACTGATTTCTACAATTATTGATTATTTATTTGAAATACACCCAATGCTTGACAAAGTTTATGTGTGCTGTAAAGTTTTAACTTTTGGTTTCATTTTTAAACAATTTTTACTTTCACAGTTAAACTCAATTAAGTTAATGAAAAAGCTGATTTTACAGTAAAGCAACAGCAACCATTTCTCTTACTATTGATTTAAGAATTACGTTTGGAACTGCAGTTATGTAGTTATCATTCTAGTCTGATAGTATGTAACATTAAGCGCGCAGTTGCAACTTAAGTTTTTATCAAAAAGGATACGGCTCACACCTTTCATTATTTTTACAGATGAAAAGCAAACAGCTTTAAAATTGATTGTCCCCCCAAAGTTACCCGAAAGCCATAGAATGCATAATGCTGAAGATGTTTGTGGCGTACATTATCAAGAACTTTTTGTCTGCTTTGCATCACCAAATTTTATTGCATAATAGTGAAAGATAAGTAGGCTAAATCCAATTATTGCTGTAAAAAAGTTTTAGGCCACATTAAGGGATGACTTTTTTTGATGAGAGCATGGAGTTGTGTGTTTAGGTTAGTTGACCAGTAGGTTTATTGATAGTTTAAAGTTCTATTTTCATTTTAAAACACTGCTGGAGTGATGTGCTTGTTTCTTTCTTCACAAGTCATGATGCATGATGCTAAATACACAAAAGAAGCGTACTGCAGCTTTAACAAAATACTTAAAACCCAGGGAAAACTTTGCCGAAAATTTTTATTCTTGTCAGCTCAGGTTCAAGAGAATTCATTCCAAATTTGAATGTGTAATGGTTTGGTCAGCAATTTAAACGTTACAAAAGCATTAACGCCATTATCTGCTGTTATTGACATTTGTACTGTAATTCAGGGACTAGATATATATATATATATATACATATTTTTCTTTAATATTGGATAGAAAAGTGAAAAAAAATACTTTTATATTTTTAAAAGTAATAAGTTCGTGGACAATGCTGGGAACACTTTGCAAATGTTATTTTACCAGCAGTGAGCGTCAAAGTGAAATGTGATTCTTTTTTGTTTTTGTTTTTATATACTGTATTTATTAGGGTAGTATTTTTTCAAATGAATCTTTTGTACAAATTCTTGATATGCATAAATTCTTTGCATCAAACAAAAATAGTCCAATGCATATTGCTGCTATTAGTCCCATAATGCGGCTATTAGTGCTATTAGTCCTATTAGTGCTATTAGTCCAATGCATATTGCTGCTATTAGTCCCATAACGCGGCTATTAGTGCTATTAGTCCTATTGGTGCTATTAGTCCAATGCATATTGCTGCTATTAGTCCTATCACTGCTATTAGTCCTATTACTGCTATTAGTCCAATGCATATTGCTGCTATTAGTCCCATAATGCGGCTATTAGTGCTATTAGTCCTATTAGTGCTATTAGTCCTATTAGTGCTATTAGTCCTATTAGTGCTATTAGTCCTGTTAGTGCTATTAGTCCTATTAGTGCTATAAGTCCTATTAGTGCTATTAGTCCAATGCATATTGCTGCTATTAGTCCCATAATGCGGCTATTAGTGCTATTAGTCCTATTAGTGCTATTAGTCCCATTAGTGCTATTAGTCCTATTAGTGCTATTAGTCCTATTAGTGCTATTAGTCCTATTAGTGCTATTAGTCCTATTAGTGCTATTAGTCCAATGCATATTGCTGCTATTAGTCCCATAATGCGGCTATTAGTGCTATTAGTCCTATTAGTGCTATTAGTCCAATGCATATTGCTGCTATTAGTCCCATAATGCGGCTATTAGTGCTATTAGTCCTATTAGTGCTATTAGTCCTATTAGTGCTATTAGTGCTATTAGTCCTATTAGTGCTATTAGTCCTATTAGTGCTATTAGTCCTATTAGTGCTATTAGTGCTATTAGTCCTATTAGTGCTATTAGTCCTGTTAGTGCTATTAGTCCTATTAGTGCTATTAGTCCTATTAGTGCTATTAGTGCTATAGCGGTATTTAGTAATGTCCTGCCACAGTAGGGATAGGCTGCTTGCATTGAAATAAAGCAACAAAACATATTGAGCAAACTTGGTTCCCAAACTTCTCAGAGTTGGGACCCACTTTTTATAACCACAGCTTATGACGACCCACTTTTTTGTCCGAATCTCTAAAAAATAGGTCTTTAAATATTCCCTAAAAAAGTGAAAAATAAAACATACATAAAAGGTCTTTGATCAGCTTAAATATATATCGGTACCCCAAATTTTTAAAATTAGCTTGCATTTTTGTCCAAATTTTGTTGTTAGTTGTGAGCATTTTTCTTAAATTTTTATGTGTAGAGGGAACACTGCTTTTCGCGACCCACCAACATTCATTTTGCAATACCCCTAATATCGCTCTGTTGCTCATAATAGGAATACCGTACTGAAAAAAAAATCTTTTGACAGAAAAGTTAAGGTTACTGAGAAAAAAATCACTACTGCATTATGATGATGTCAAACTTGGTAATTAAAACTTGTTACAAAAATGTATTGAGATACAAGTATCGACAATACTGTATCGCGTATTGGTATTGCTAAAGTAGTATTTTTAAGTATAGTGCATTGGTATCGCTTTAGCCCAATTTGAATATATCGCATATCGATATCGCTTAACGCAAATTTAGAGTATCATGCCCATCACTGTACATGACTCAGGACAAGTAGACTAACCATAATAAAAAATATGCCAGGCAACAACCTCATTAAAACTTGATACTGCCAAATTGGCATTGTACCAACAAGTTGTTATTTGCTCGCAAATCATTAAACCTGCTAAACTGGAAAAAATTATTTTCAGGGACTCAATAATTCAAAAAATTAGTCAAAACTAATTTTGAGCATTCAAATCATGCCCAAAAAATATTTTACAGTGCTTGAATTTTTAACGCGACATTTTCAAATTTTACAAATGGTAGGTGGTTGCCTCCCTGCATCTCTGTCTCCTTCGACTAGGCCTATGCCTTTTCCCACACCTCTCCACAATCCAACAACATATTTTTCCACCCCTTTCCCCATACCCTCAACCTGTCAAGGGTCATCCTTTTTCAGGATCTTAGGATTCTTAGAAATCTTCAGCATCCTAAAAAAAGACCACCAGTTGGGGTAGTCCTTTTTTTACGATCCTGTAAACACCGGAAATGATCGATTTTATAGCCAGTAAACACCAGAAATGATCGATTTTTCAACCGCAACCTAACCAAAATCAATTTTGAACGCGTAAAATCCTTAGCGTCCTAAAAAAAAAGGACTACCGGAAATAATCGATTTTTCAACCGCAACCTAAGCAAAATCAATTTTGAATGCGTAAAATCCTTAGCGTCCTAAAAAAAAGAAAGGATTTTACGCATTCAAAATTGATTTTGCTTAGGTTGCGGTTGGAAAATCGATCGTTTCCGGTGTTTATTGGCTATAACCAGGGCCGGATTAAGCTTTTTGTGGGCCTGGGGCTATTTGATAATCAGGGGCATATTTTTCATTCTATTCTTTGAAGAAAAAAGTAACCACAATTAAAGAAAAGCACAAATACGTAAACGAAGTCTTTACTTTGTATGCACACTTTCAAATGACACATTTTCTGGATTTAGCCAATGCAAAGCTCTTAATAACGTCATCAGCGTTTATTCTTTCCAAAAGTTCGTTTTCAATGCCGAGTAGAGCTAAGGAATTCAATCTGTTTTGGCTCTTAGACGAACGCTCATGATTCTTTACTCTTTTTAACGCTGAAAATGAGCGCTCGCCAGAGCAATTAACAATTATCAAGGTACTGCCTAACTAAGGTTTAGAGCGCAAAGCAGTTGCATCAGGCCTACTGGACGTCGTCTCTATACGCTGTTGCTTTTCGGTTTGCTTCGTGGCCGAGTGGTTTGGAGAGTTGTTTTTACGACGGCCATAATCGTAAGGTTGATGGTTCAATTCCCACCCAAGCCTCGTTGTTGCGGCCTTAGATAAGATGTTTCGCTACAATTATCTTTGCTTGGTGGATTCCAGCAAGCAGCAAACCAAAGAGGTCGGAAGCAAAAAAATTTAAGAGGAAAACTCGGAAACAAAGGCAACTCCTAAGCTTTTTTTAGGACGCTAAGGATTTTACGTATTCAAAATTGATTTTGGTTAGGTTGCGGTTGAAAAATCGATCATTTCCGGTGTTTACTGGCTATAACTCATCATAATGGAGCTGACAATGCCAAAAAATGTTGGAAAAAGCAAACCGTTTACAGGATCCTAAAGAAAGGACTGCCCCTACTGGTGGTCTTTTTTTAGGACGTTAAGGATTTTACGCATTTAAAGTTGATTTTGGTTAGGTTGCGGTTGAAAAATCGATCATTTCCGGTGTTTACTGACTATAACTCATCATAATGGAGCTGACAATGCCAAAAAATGTTGGAAAAAGCAAACCGTTTACAGGATCCTAAAAAAAGGACTACCCCAACTGGTGGTCTTTTTTTAGGACGCTGAGGATTTTGCGGCTGCGTCCGCAAAATCCTAAGAATCCTAAAGATCCTAAAAATAGGACTACCGACTTGTCAACACTCATCTCGTACACTCTCCCACACCTCCCCACACTTACCCCATACTTTATCCCACATCTACCCCTACCGCAAATCCAGGGAGGATGGGGATACATCCCTTCCAAGAAATCGGCGGCATCCACCCAATACTTGTAATATGCAAGTAGTCTACCGGTACTCAAAACTGGGCATCAGCGAACGTGATGACCTTTTTTTTGGTCTTCATTTCATTTTGGGCAAAAAATTGGGCATCTGCAACCTTTTGTATTTTTGGTCTTCACTTTATTTTGACAAAAAATTGGGCATCTGCGGACGTGTCAATTTTGCTTAATCATCCCCCCAATGCTCAACATAGATTTGCACCCCCGCCCCTACACCCCCAGCACCTTTTCCCTCCTTGCACCCCTGTCTCCTTCGACTATGCCTAGGTCTCCTACGACTAGGCCTTCCACACTAGCTTCATGTCGTTTCAACTGCTAATCTGATGTGCTCCTTGTTTTTAAACAAATTACTCAAACCCTCAGTTTGTAAAGTTTGTTTAAAAGTTTGTAAACAAATTACTCCTCTTGGCTTTTCGGGGCACAAAATTTTAGAGTAGCCTCAACAGCTCAATTAAGAATAATCGCTGGGGTGTCTTTAAACATAAATATAAAATTCATTTGATGTCTTCACATTGACTCCAAGGCGTTCTTGGAAGCAGATAAATTTTAATAAATTAGAATTGCATGTTTTTCTACTGAATTTTAATTACATTTTGGAACTGTCGTGTGATTCTCGCTCATATTGTTGTTTGATGTTTACCTTCTCTCTCTTTTTTTATTTTTATTTTTTTTTTGTTTTTCGTTTATGTTTTGTTTAATGTCTGATTTCTTTTTTTAGTTTCTTTGTATATTGTTTTTACATTATCTCTAAACCTTCTCGTTATGGTGACTAATATGCTCGTAATTTCAATTTCGATCTCACAACAAGATCAGGAAGCATTTAGACTACAAAACCTTAGGGTTCTTCGATGCTTCCTGGCCTTGCTAAATTTCATTGTTTTATTCTGTGAGTGCTAATTAAGTTTACGTCAAGGCGAATCAACAATAAATTCTGTTCTGTTCTGTTCTCCTTGGTAGCAATTTGAACAACAGGGGTGGAGTGACGTCACTAGCACATATGTGCTAGTAGCACATCGAGTGGGTGCTAGTAGCACATCGTATAGGTGCTACTAGCACATCGTATATGTGCTACTAGCACATCGTATAGGTGCTACTAGCACTTCCTATCGATGGGGTAAGGGGGAGTTTGGGGGATAGGGAAAATTATTGGGGGAGATTGGGAGAATTAATGGGGGAATGGCGCAATTATTGGTTTAGAGCACATCGTTCAGGCATCAGGTGCTACCGGCACTTGCACATCGTATACCTGTAGGTGCTATTCCTCTTAATGCGGTAGTTACAGTATGGTAACACATCGTATCGATGGTGAAAGGGGGAGCGCACGGGGGATAGGGAAAATTATTGGGGGAGATTGGGAGAATTAATAGGGGCATGGGGCAATTATTGGCTTAGAGCACATCGTTCAGGCATCAGGTGCTACCGGCACTAGCACATCGTGTACCTGTAGGTGCTATTCCTACTAACGCCGCAGTTACAGTATGGTAGCACATCGTATCAATGGTGAAAGGGGGAGTGCACGGGGGATAAGCAAAATTATTGGGGAGAGTTAATAGGGGATTGGGAGAATTCATAGGGGAATGGGGGAAGTATTGGGGGGGTTAATTAGGTGAGTCAATAGTGAGTAGGGGAAATAATGGTGGAGTGAAAAAGCAATGGGGAATTTGGGGTAGAGATATACCAGAAATGGGATTGGGGGAATTGATACTGGAAATGGAATGGCGGAATTAATGGTGAAATTAAGGGGCTTGTTTGAAATAATCTGTAGCTTATTGTAGGGAATTGTTTCCGTCAGGCAAAAGGGAGAACTTCCAACAGCAAAAATTTTGTGTGCAAGTAATTATATACTGATACTGTGATATATATAGCAGTATAAAGGTTAAGGAAGAGTTCAAGCAGAGTTAGTCTGTAAGTGTTAGAACTAGCTTTTTGCTTGACAGAAATCCTTCCCCACAGAAATATACAGCTTATTAAAACTGAGCTCCAAAATTTGTTTATTATTAAATGTAACATTACAGTTTGTTTGTTATTGCTTCACACTACTCCTACTGTCCTATCCCTGTATCCTTGTATCCCGAGAGCCTTGTTTGTAAGTGTGTGTAGCTTTAGCCATTTCTTCTTTCTGTTTTTGTTTCACAATAAAATGATTCTAAAATTCATGTGTGTAATTGTAGATGATCTCAACATATTAAGTACTATCTATAGTCAACTTGGAAGTGCCTATCTTCTATTTGGAAATTTGCTCAAAGCAGTTACATATTATCAACAGGACTGTACATTGGCTCAGTGAGTAGTTTTTACTAAAGGTTGAACATGTGACAGTTCCCAACTGATCATTACAATGTAAAAGCATAATAACTAAAAGTTATGTTGAACTCATTTACTAAAAGTTATGTTGATTGTTTTAGTTAAACTTTGAAACAATATGTTATTGTGTATTAAGCTTTGTATTACTGTTGTCCTGTTATAAAGGATGTTAAAGTGAATTTTCTATGCTTTTAAAGCTGTCGTGGTAGTTTATCATTTGTTTAACCTCATTTTGCCTGAAATTGAAATACAATCTTTTGCAGGAGCACCGATGATTTGCTTGGAGAAGCAAAGGCAAATAGTATATAACTCATGCAGTACTTATAAAATGATGGGCAAATATGAAAAGGCTAATTTATGCATTCAACAATCAGTTAAAAGTGTCTAGAAAGTTCTCAAACAAAGTAGGTGCATCTAAGTCTTTGTTCATATTTGAAACCATATGTGATGATGTTACAATAGCAACATAGACATTTGCTAGATTTACGAGCAGTGATGGAATTCAGGGGGTTCGCACGGGTTAGCGCAAACCCGTTATGGGAATGTCAGGATAATCAGCGAACCTGTTCTTACTTTTTTACAGACATTAGATCTTTATGAGGGAACCTGTTGTCAGTAAGTATATACGATACAAAAGAGAATCTGTTCTTAAAATTTTGAATCTCATCACTGTTTACGAGCACTTCCATTTTAACAGTTTGATGTATTCATACCTTATACTCAATTTGGCAAAGCAAATTTTCATGAGTTCGGTATGAGTTCATGCTTGTATCTTGGCTATTCTTTTTTAAACTTTATGTAGAGAATGTTTTGTCACTTTTTAAGAATTTTAAATTTTTGATTTAGAAGTTTTTTTTGTGAATATATATATATATATTTTTTTTTTCAGTCATCTGAAGCTCAAGCTTTGTACATAATGGGGAATGTTTACCACGTAAAAGCAAAGCAGAAATGTAACACGACTTCTGTTTCTGACACAAAAGACCCCAAGGTTTCAACTGATCTTAAAATTACACTACTTTGCTACATGTAAGTGTATATTTATTCCAGTGTTTTGGGATTAATTTTGATCATGAAAATATAATTTGTGGTGTGTGTGTGTCGATTAATATAGCTAGGTATTTGTAGTCTAATTTTGAATCTTCAGCTGCTGCTCTGCAGCAGTATTGAGTAAATTTTGCAAAAAGAATTTTGAAAAATTCAGGTGCTTGTCAGTGTTATAGCTTTAAAGCAATGCTTAGGAATATTTGTAGATGAGATGCTTGGGTCATCAAAGTAATACAGAATGGACGTATACCTCATTTTTATGTTGAGATGGAATTTAGCTTGTATTAATTTGTAACCGATTGTGATGATCCGTATAGTTTAAATCCAAGTTGTATTTTAACTTTAACAATCAGAGTTGACGCCAGAACAGTGAACGTAGGGGGCCCAAAAGTTTGGATCAATTTATGTAAATTACTAAATTATAAGAACTATTTAAAAGCTATTATGCAGCAATATTTTTATCACTGAGAACTTGGCAACGAGCTGACATTGATCAAGAAAGGGGATGTCGCTCTCACAAAAAATATGAACTGCGAGGAACAATTAACGTGTCGTGTGAAGGATTTTGGAGTTTTCGCTCGAATTAGCTAACTTGAGGATTGATTACATTTACATTACGTGTACTGCATAAACACTGTCAAGTCAATTTTATTTTTCAGCGCCCTTGTAGTCGTTTATCGTTGTGTTTCATGTTTCGTCAATACTGAAGTAAACTCTTGTTACCGGTACTATATGCCACTTTGCCTCAGTCCCAACCCAATAGGTGGCAAAATATCGAGATTTGACTGTAATTGTGATAATTAAAATTGTGAGGAAAAGCAGCACGACAATTTTGTTGGTAGGCCTACCGTTAATTCCAAAGTTATTGCCATTAGTCGCAAGCATAGGTTTTAGTGAAAACTGAGAAAACTCGTAGCTAAGTATTGTGCAACTGAAAAATAGCTTTCTCCCTTGCAGTTTTTTCGGTTTTACTGTGGTTTACGGCTAATGATTTAAAATATGTGTTCACAGATGACATGATCGATGTTTGTTCAGCTTGTTATCAGAGCCAATCAGACTTGCGCAAGGGACACTGGGTAAGTAAAATAGTGTGTATACTGTATGATTCCAATACATAAGTATATCAAATATTACATTTATTAATAAGAGAGAGGCATATGTTGCTAATTGCTATATGATTTGACGGGGTCACTGTTGCAAGTTATTTTCAACCATATTAGAACTATTCGCTCATTTAGCTGTTATTTTAACCAAATTGATCTTGTCGTAATCCAGACTCAGACCCGCTGTCATTATTAGGCTTCCGAAGAGAATCACCTGCTGCGGATAAAAATTTTTACTGTTTTGTTGTGGTTGCACTGATAAGCAATTCACATGAGCGAGTAGATAAGTTAGATTACTATATAAGTACTGGTAATTATGTTGATCTTTTTACTAGATTGGATGCGACGTATGCCCTCGGTGGTATCATGGATCATGCATTGGTGCGAAAACTGATGACACCAAAAAGTTTTAATTATGTGGGTTGTGCCGATAATTTATTCTCTGTGTGTTGTGTACTTAATAAAATTCTCTTGAAGCAAAAACGACTGCTTTTGCTGCCATAAGGAACCAGCGATATTAATCCCTAGGCGTTTCTCATGATATCAGCAGCACATACACGATGTGCTAGTAGCACCTATACGATGTGCTAGTAGCACCTATACCATGTGCTAGTAGGCTTACCGGTTGCACCTGATGCCTGAACAATATGCTCTAATTACCCCCCCCCCCCCAATACTTGCACCATTCCCCCATTAATCCTCCAAATCTCCCTTTAACTCCCCAATAATTCTCCCGAACTCTCTCTTTCCTCATCGATACGATGTGCTAGTAGCATCTATACCATGTGCTAGTAGCACATATGCAATGTGCTAGTAGCACCTATGCGATGTGCTAGTAGCACCTATGCGATGTGCTAGTAGCACCTATGCGATGTGCTAGTAGCACATATGCGATGTGCTAGTAGCACCTACAAAATGTGCTATTAGCACATTTGTGCTAGTGACGTCACTCCACCCTTTCTCAATTTGGAGCGTACCTTGTAACTCATGCGTGACGAGTAGGTCACGTGAAACAGTTGTACAACCATATTATAGAGAACTATGATGCGACAGTTTCTTTTGAACAAAACCGCTACAGCGTTTTTGAAAATCACGTGATGCGTAAGAAAACTTACTTTAAAAAGTACGTATGATAACAAGCTGACTATAACTAAGAACATTGTACGGGAATGTAACAACAGCGGCGTTGTGTAGGAGTTAGAATGCTGGAGTGACATTCGATGGCGCAGGGTTCGATGCTGCTCTAGGTGTTAATTTTTCTCTCAACGTAGTTGGTTTATTTTCTGTGGGCTAACTGAAAACTTTTTTTTTTCGGAATGGGGAAGAGTGGGAGTAATAGAATAAACCAAAAATTTTCTTTAGCCTACCAGTAAGCACAAAAACGCTGCAGTCAGCACAAAATCGCTGTAGCGGTTTTGTTCGAAACAGACTGTCTCATATCTTGCCGCTCGTATAGCTCGACATTAGGGGTTTGGTTCAGATGTGGAATTATATTTTGTCTGCGGTGCAATCCTCACAAGACCCTAATATTTTTGACAGTTAACTTATTATGCCTGCTCTACTGTAAATTTGAAGTACTTTTGGAGAAAGCAAAAGTTAACATTTTTGGGAATTAAGCTGTAACAACTGTTGCCAAATGAAAGAATGTCATAATGTCACATACATTGGGGCATACTGGTATCAGTACTGTATATAATCCTCAAACACTACAACATGCACAGGTGTAGAAAAAATTTCCTGAATCCATAACGTTACCATTAAACCCTAAGTGAACAGTGAACAGTATGTTATTACTTGTATTATAGTGGTACCGTACTTTACCCCAGTGGAATTTGACAGATACTGGTACATTACCGCTTTGTATTCTTTGGACCTATGTGCACATGTAGTAGATGATATATTTCAAATTAGCAGTAATTCAAAATCTCTTTGCTTCCTTGCAGTATCAGTCAGCCCATAAGCTAAAGATTGATGTACGGTAACTGACCTCTCTTCTTGTTTCAGATGTATTTGTAAGTAGAGCACGCGTGCTTAATTGTTTTGTTAAAAAATATTGGGGCTACTTTTTGTGGCAATTTGCTACTTTGCAGTGAGTTTGAGCTACAAACCACCAAAGTATCTGGCAACACTGATGACAGTGGTAATGATTTTTAGTTTAGGCTAAACTGCTCATATGATCTAGAAAACGATAAAAATGTGAAAAGCAAAGACAATAGCAGACAGCGGGACATTGTAAATTGAGTTAGATGTTCAAACATCACTCTAAAATTAAACATCACTCTAAGTCGGCAGCGTGGCGCAGTGGTTTGGAGCCTCGTTTTTACGACGACCATGATGACAAGGTTAATGCTTCAACTCCCAACCTAGTCTCGTTGTTGTGTCCTTAGATGAGATGCTTCACGATGATTATCTCTGCTTGGTGGAATCTGGCAAGCAGCAAATGAAAGAAGTCAGAAGAAAATTGAACTGGAAAACTTGGAAACAAAGGCAACTCCTAAGCGAGTCTGGATTCGTCCTACTCATAGCGCCTCCATCACTTTCACGTGCTAGGAGGATAAAGATGAAGAAATCAATCAATCAACCTGAAATAGAGGCCATAGCTCTATGACTCATTTACAGTTAGGTTTGCAGTTTGCTTTTGTTAAACACCGGTACCTTACCAATTTTAAAAATATGTAAGTAGACAAAATAGAATAAGATCTGCTCAATCACATTCACAACTGCCCTTGAGTGATGTTAGTTAGTGAGTGTCTTTTATTTCCGTACCGTCAACACAAGAATAATATGCATAAATAACATACAGTATAATTGGACAGCACGAGAAAAGGGAAGAAGCAACAAAACGATAAACGTTGTAACATGCAAGGGGAGAATAGAAGATCAAGAAAAGTAACATGAGAAGCATGGTTGCAGCACCCGACAATAGAGATTTATCAAATAAAGAAAAAGAGCTCACACACACATACAGCACAAAAAAAAAAAAAACGACGGTCAGATAAAAAAGACAGCAAAGAGAGTCACAGATTCTACACTGCCATGCTATGGTGCAATGGTAGGAAAACATGACAGTGTGTAGCCTTTCAAAGTTAATCCAAGTCGTAACAGCGCTTATAGCACTGAAAAGCTAACGAAGAACACAAGCAAGAATAAAACACGTGATACCCGCCTTAACTACCCCGAGCGCTGCCGACAATAGAGAACCCTAAAAGACCCAACAGGCAAAGAAACCTACCAAAAGAAATCCTGTCCAGCCAGACCACTGATTTAAAAACATCCCGTGCCATGAAGCAAGATGTTTGAGAACCAGTGAGCTAAGCCGTTTCTAGAAGTCTGTGATGTCTCAACATGGCAAGAACTTTACAGCAGGACCGACCGACAGAGCATAAGTAATACTGAATATAGCAATTTTAAAGCAAGCTAAATTTGGCATCGGCCGGCTACCTCCAGGTCTTGCCATCTCACATAATTTTAAGCCTAAAAAAAAAAATAAATAAATAAAAAATGAAATAAAAACGCATGTCCGATGTCCAAAGGCGTAAGATGGTGGTTGGAAACAGGATGCACAATGTAGAAGTCTGTCCGAAATTGCATGCAGGTCAGTTGATCACCTGAAAGTACAAAAAGACAAAACGAAGCAATGTCTGTTTGAAGCAAGAAGAAAAAAAAAATAATAATAATGTTGCGGAGTCGATCCGTCTTACTTGTTATTTATTTTAGAAACGGTAACACTGGCTGTAAGTCGGACTGGAGCATTTGTTCAGTGGTCTAGTTAGTCTAGTGAGATTAGCAGCATGTGCTTGTTATTTGATCTCTGCTTTAGTGCTTAGAGCGTAGAAGTGATAAAATTAATATTCTCTAATTACTGATTTTTTCTATTTGAATAAGCCTATGTTGAAATTGTGTCTCAGTTAATTATTGTTGCAACCAGTTATTGTAATGCTATTTGGAAAAGCCTACTGGTTTTATTGGATTATTGTTGCAACCAGTTATTGTAAGGCTATTTGGAAAAGCCTACTGGTTTTGTTGGATTATTGTTGCAACCAGTCATTGTAAGGCTATTGGAAAAGCCTACTTTGTTGGATTAATCCATTATTTGGATGACGGTAAAAACTGTTGTTGTTGTGATCTGGAAACTCTTCTTGATCACTTTCAGATTGTTTGTCCTTAAGAGGTGTTGGATTGCTTTGTTTTCTGAATTGGACATTTTAACCTGCCCACAGTCAGGTATTGCCTTTACTGTGAGGTCCGCGTGAATTGTTGCTTATGCTTTGTTTTTTTTTGTTGTTTTTAGTTACCGCTGCCATTGATTTGATACCTTTTCGATTTACTGCTGATAAAGTTCAACATTCAAAAATATCAAGTTGGTTGTGCATGATTTCAGTGGCGCGCGTTGGATCACATAGTGGCGTGGGTAATTAGGCCGCATTGATTGAAGCTGCCGCAACAGTAACTGACTATCCAGGTCTAAGAAGACACAGGTAAATTTTGAGCTATTTTTGGTTTGGAACTGGAACTTGTAACTTAGACTAGCCTTGCTGATGATATAAAGTTTAAGGCGATATGAGTACCGGTACCTCTAATCGTGATACTGCTAATATTGACAACGAGGAACAGCGTAAGGATGAGGAGCTGCAACGTGATGACGCAATAGAAATATTGGGGAATCCAGAAACTTCGCAGTCACAAAGGGAAACGAGTCAACGTCATAGAAAACCTACGAAAAAAGGTAAAGAGTATGAAACCAGTATTGCAATAAAGAATTATAACAAGTGCGTTAGACTTGTTAAAAGATCTGTCAAGAATCTAGACCTTGAAACTATTGCGGGTAATGAACTAGAGAGTATTAAAAGAGCTTTGAAAGATGCTAACTTAGCATTTGACAATTTCGAAGATGCTTTACTGACTCTAAAAGAATGTTTGAATTATGAAGGCTGTAGCGATTATGAGCAGGAACTTGACAACTTAGAGACTTTGCTGAAAGAGCATGTGGGGCGAGCAAAAGAAGCCATGCAAAGTTTGATTGATAGAAGAAATGAGGTTACTTCTTTGTGCTTGTCAAAACTAAGCAAACAAGTTGGGTCTAAAAAGTCTTTTGTTGCTTCCTCGACATCTTCTTCACGTGATGGCAAGTCTCTGGAAAACGAGAGATGGTTAAAAATTGAAAAGGCCGCTGCCCTAAGAGCTCAGCTTTCTTACCATGAAGCTCAGACTAAAATAAGGGAAAAGCGTGTTACACTTGAACAGGAAGAACAGCGGCTGGACTTGGAATGCCAAATCGCTGGTCTGGAGGCTAGTGCAGAAGTTCTAAAGGTTGGGGCTGGAAGTGTAAGAGACGAAGCCGCAATTGAACAAGACTTGCACATTTTCCCGGAAACTGCACAGGAAAAACGACAACGAATCCTCAACTCAATCGATGACGAACCCTCCAAACTTCAACCAGTAGATGCGATTAGTATCTCTAACAACCGTAGAGTACGGACACCTTCACTTACCAATATTAATGATGATCAAAGGAATCGCAAAGTCTCAGGTTTACCAGTAAGTTCTCGTGTAGAAGAGCCTTCTACAAGACGCGATGTTGATATTTCTACTCCTTCTGTTAAGGTTAATTATGAACTCCCGAAAGTAAAGATAGAACCCTTTGACGGCAAGGCAACTGAATTTCCTGCTTGGGAGGTTGCATTTGATGCTCTTGTTGGTCGTCAGGATATTTCTGTTGAGCTGAAGTTAAATCTTTTGTCCCAACATCTTAGAGGAGAGGCGAAGTCTTTGGTAATTGGTTTGCTGTCTTATCAAACTGATTATGCTTATTCTACAGCCAGAAGTCGGTTAAAGGACAGATATGGGAATCCTTGCGTTTTAAGTCAAGCATTCTTAAGTAAGCTCGAAGAATGGCTTCCAATCAAACCAAATCAGCCAAAGGAGTTGGAGAAATTTTCAGATTTGTTGATCCAAATTTCGGAGATTAGGAAAATTGCTGCGGGAAGCTTAAGCATACTAGATTACCCTCAAGAATCCAAGAAGATTTTAGCCAAACTTCCATTCTATTTCGAAAGGGATTGGAGAGAATACGTTTATGCTTGGAAAGAAAAACACGGTCCAGATTCCTATCCATCGTTTGATCAATTGGCGAAGTTTATAGAAAGAAGAGCTAACCGAGCAAACTTGCCAGAATTACAACCTGTTGTCAAACGTTCTGTACCTGTTAAAATGGTGCAACAAGAGAAGAAACGCGAAGTAAAAAACGCCCAGGTATTTTCAACTGAAGTTGATAGCCAAGTTGTTAAATGTTCCTTTTGTTCAAAGGAACATGATGTGAATACGTGTGAAGAGTTTTTGGCTATGGGAAGAGATGCTGCTTTAGGGTTTTTGAAGCAGCACAGGCTTTGTTTTGGTTGTGCGAGCACCTCAGAGCATGTGTCTCGTCATTGTCCATGTAGATGCGTTTGTGCTAAATGTGACAAAAGGCATTTAACAGTTCTACATATTGAAAAACCAATCCAAGAAGCTGATTCAAAATGTACTGAAGTGTGTTCACAAATTGATCAACAGAACGGCATTGATAACTCCATGATTGTTCCTGTATGGGTGCGTAGTAAGTACAATACGGATAGTGAAGTATTATGCTATTGCATCATTGATGATCAGTCTAACACATGTTTCATGTCGGAAACCTTGTTTGAAGAGCTGAATGTTTTGGGACAGGAAACAAATATTACCCTGTCTACCATGCATCAAAGTAAGAGTGTGATAACCTGTCAGAAAGTAACTGATTTGGAAATTGTTAGCTTTGATAGAAAATCTTTTGTCAATCTTCCACAAGTTTTCACCAGAGAAGTCATTCCAGCAAGTCGCTCTCAAATTCCAAAACCAGATGTAGCAAGACGATGGGACCATCTTAAAGAAGTAGCAGATCAATTGCCGCCTTACCAACCCGCTTTAGAAATATCGTTACTAATTGGCAACAATGTTCCTTGCGTAACCAGACCGAGAGAAGTTGTAGCTGGAAATGAAAACGAGCCTTATGCTCAGCGAAGTCTTCTTGGCTGGGGTATTATCGGTACAATATGTCATTCTGTTGCAAAACATGAATATGTTTCCCATCGCCTATCGTGCTTTCCTATTAGTGATTATCCTACGAAAACGACGCAGGATGAAGTGGATTCAATTGACTTAAAAACTTTGCATGGACATGCAAAGTTGGTATATTCCACCAAAGCCAAAGAGGTATTTAGCCCTGCCCAAGTGAAACGGATGTTTGAGCTTGATTTTATTGAAAACAGTGGCAAAACGTGTGAGTTGTCTGCAAATGATAGAAAGTTTGTCGACACCTTGTCGCAACACATCCATGAAAGAGAAGATGGACATTACGTGATGCCGTTGCCCTTAAAGCCAGGCTTTCTTGCTCTTCCGAATAATCGGCAGTTGTGTGAAAAACGTTTGCATCAACTTAAGCGACGTTTCCAAAAGAACCCAAAGTTTATGCACGATTATGTGGAATATATGAAAGAAGTACTAGAGAATTGGGCAGAAAGGGTGCCTCATCAAAATTTGCTCAATCCTTTGAACAAACCTGTGAATTATGTTCCACACACTGGCGTATATCACCCGAAGAAGCCTGAAAAGATACGGGTTGTGTTCGACTGCTCAGCGGAATATGGCGGTGTGTCCTTGAACGATTATTTGCTAACAGGGCCAAATCTGATGAATGGAATGGTAGGAGTCATGTTAAGGTTCCGCAAAGAAGAGGTAGCCCTAATGGCAGATATTCAGTCGATGTTTTGTCAGTTTTTTATGAAGGAAAGCTGCCGCGACCTATTACGATTTCTATGGTGGGAAGATGGGGACATGTCAAAGCCTATTGTGGAATATCGAATGATTGTGCACCTTTTTGGTGCAGCTAGTTCACCTGGCTGCGCAAATTTTGGTTTAAAAAGAGCTGCAGACGATGGAGAAGCTGCATTTGGTGCTGATGCCGCTGATTTTGTCAGACTCGACTTTTATATGGATGATGGACTTACTTCAGTTGGTACAGTTGACGAAGCTGTATCTTTGATTGAAAGAAGCCGTGCTTTATGCTCCAAAGCTGGTTTACGGTTGCATAAGTTTGTTGCAAACAAAATGGAAGTTTTGGATAGTATTCCAGAATCTGAGAGAGCCAAATCCCTAAAATCCGTTGATCTCCACGTTGATCCTCTACCATTGGAAAGAGCGTTTGGGGTCATTTGGTGCCTTGAAAGGGACGTTTTTAGTTTTAGAATTGAGTTAAAGGATTGTCCTCTAACAAGAAGAGGAATTCTTTCTACGATATGCTCAATTTTTGATCCGATTGGATATGTGGCTCCTGTCTTACTGGAAGGCAAAAGGATACTCCAACAGCTAACTCGAGAAAATGTGTCGTGGGACGATCCTGTTCCAGAAAACCTAGCAAGTAAATGGAGAAAATGGCGATCCAGTTTGGTTGACTTGCAAGAATTCGAGGTCAAACGTTGCCTAAAACCACCACAGTTTGGTACTACTGCAAAGGTTGAGCTGCATCATTTCTCGGATGCATCTGAGGTTGGATATGGCGAATGTTCTTATGTTCGGATGCGGAATAGTCAAGGTGATGTTCATTGTTCTTTTCTTATGGGGAAGGCGAGAGTCACTCCTTTAAAACAAATATCAATTCCACGACTTGAGTTGACCGCCGCTGTGCTATCGGTCAAAACCGGTGAATTTTTGAAAGACGAATTAAAATATGAAAATGTTACGCAACACTATTGGGTGGATAGTAAAGTGGTACTTGGTTACATTAAAAATGAAGCGAAGAGGTTTCATACTTACGTTGCTAACAGAGTGCAACAGATACATGATCTTTCCGATCCAGAATCTTGGCTGTACGTGGAGTCTCGACACAATCCAAGCGATGCCGCCAGTCGAGGATTGTCCGTAAAGAATTTAGTGCAATCAGAATGGCTAAGTGGTCCTTCATTTTTATGGAAGAAGTGTGAGGTGTGGAACAATCCTGCAGATATTGTGGATGATGAAGCGGAGACTCTTATTCGAAATGAGATGCGTAAAGCGACGGTTTTTAGTCAGCACGTTTCAACACGTGATAACACGCCATTGCAAAGTCTTGAAGTGGACCGACTGAACCACATCTCGTGTTGGTACTAGGCAAAACGATGTATTGCGAATTGCTTGAAATTGAAAACTCGATTAATGAAGAAAATCAAGAGCGTGCATTCCTCGAAGGAAGACAACAAAATTACTACAAGCGATCTTGTGTTGGCAGAAAACGAAATTTTGAGGAGCTATCAAATGGAGACCTTTAACGATCAATATGCAGCTTTACTGAACTGTGTCGCTCGTGATGAGAGTCGTCAAAATTTCAACAGGAAAAAGGCAAGTCTTAAGAAATTGGGATCTCTGTACCGACTTGATCCATTTGTGGATGAGAATAGATTGATGAGAGTTGGAGGTCGACTTCAAAGAAGTAATCTTATGTTTGGGGAACGCCATCCAGTCGTTATACCCCGAAGAGGCTACATCACGGAGCTAATTGTGCGTTTTTATCATGAAGAAGTTTGCCATTTGCCATTTGGGTCGAAGTGCGACTCTAAATCATCTCCGACAAAATGGATTTTGGGTGATTGGTGGTTCAGCAGCTGTGTCTAGCTATATTCGTAATTGTGTGATCTGCAAGCGCAGACGAGGAACATTCTCTACGCAAAAGATGGCGGATCTTCCTGTTGAGCGTTTAGCACAGGAACCTCCTTTTACATATTGCGGAGTGGATCTTTTTGGACCATTTCTCATCAAAGAAAAGCGATCTATGGTCAAACGGTATGGCGTCATTTTCACCTGTTTTTCATCGCGAGCTATTCATTTAGAAATAGCGAACACTCTAGATACTTCTTCATTTCTTAATGCCGTCAGAAGATTCTTGGGAAGAAGAGGTCCCATCAAACAGTTGCATTCCGATTGTGGATCCAACATTGTCGGAGCGAAAAATGCTTTACCGGTACTGGCTGCTTTCAAGGAAATGGATCACAGAGAAATCGAAGAATATTTGCATCGCAGAAACTGTGATTGGTTTGGTTTTAAGTTCAACACTCCCTGCTCCAGTCATATGGGAGGGGTATGGGAGAGACAAATTCGTTCGGTACGAAATGTGCTTACACCTCTACTTGTTCAAAACGGGAATCAACTAATAAAGCGTTTTTATTGAGGAAAGGCTTCACTCTAATTACGGCGCCCAAGGTATCTCTTAATTTGTTTTTTAAAGATAGCATGTGATCTTTCCACGACAAGTTTTCATTAATAACTGTTCCCAGGACTCGGATTGACGATACTCTTTCTATTGGTTTGTTTCTAATCACTAAGTTTAAGGCACATGAAGGAGGTTTTGAGTTTACAGTCCTAAAGTACACACACTTGGTTTTACTAGCGTTGAGTGAGAGCTTATTTGCAATTAACCAGTTATTAACATTATCTAATTCTTGTTTGCCTTTTTCAAAGATTGATTTAGCATTATTACCACTTATCAGAATGCTCGTATAGTCAGCAAAGGATAAACTGGTTCCATTTTTTAAACAGTTGGGGAAATCATTTACATATATAATGAACAATAGGGGGCCAAGAATAGAACCCTGAGGAACGGAAAAGTTAATTGCATTGACATTATAGAAGCATGGTCGTTAAAACATACTTGTTGGGTACGTCCAGTTAGGTAACTTTCAAACCAGTTCAAAGCTGTACCTCTGACGCCATAGTGCCTGAGTTTATGCAATAGAATTTTATGGTCAATCGTATCAAATGCTTTTGAAAGGTCTAGAAAGATGCCCAGAGTCGTAAGTTTTTTCTCAAATGCTGCTGTAACCCTATCAATAAGCAAGCAATTAGCGTGGGATGTAGAATGACCCTTCCTGAAGCCAAATTTGGGAATTTGAGAATAATTGAAGCGACTGAAGAAGGAATACAAACGTTTATAAACTATTTTTTCTAAAATCTTCGAAAAACTAGGGAGCAAGCTGATAGGCCTGTAGTTGGTCAGGATTTTCGGGTCACCCCTTTTGTAGACAGGTATTAATTTCGCATGGTTAAAGGAGGAGATAAATTTACCCTGACAAAGGGATGGGTTAAAGATATAGCTTGGGACGTTAATGATACAATCGGGTAGATATTTTAAGGCGGCAGAAGGCATTTCATCCCAACCTGCTCTAAACTTTGGGGATGTTTCATTAATATGTTGCTTGACTTCAAAAGGTGATGTACCGTAGGGTATAAGAAAATTGAAGAAGGGTTGGCCGAAGTTAAGTATTCTTTGAAATGTTGAGAAGATTTTGGGAGTTGGTTTACCAGGTCAACAGCAATGTTTGAGAAGTGGTCATTAAATCCATTAGCTATGAATGTTGGATCACAAGTCATTTTACTGTTAATGCAAAAAGCTGATGCGGCACTGCCTGATCTACCCCTTCCAAGAAGATTATTAATGCATTGCCAGGTTTTCTTCATGTTATTATGCGAATTCTTAAATTTTTGTAAGTAAAATTTTTTCTTCTTTGCGCTTATCAGATGGAAATATTGGTTTCTAATTTTTTGATACCGAGTTTTAGAAGCTTGGTCATGTCTCGAAAGAAACTTCTTGTATAGTCTATCTTTTTTTAACATGAGACGTCTTAATTCTAGATCATACCACTCACAGCGTTTATTACTTTTAGCAGGTTTTGTTAAAGGAAAGTTTTTGTCAAATTCATCAAATAATAAATCGTATAGCATTTCAAAGCAGCTATCAGGATCAGTACGGTCAAAAATATCGCTAACATCAGCGGTTTCTAGTGAGGACTTGAATTTTTGAATGTTGCATAGGGCAAAAGATCTAGTTTTAGGTACACTACAAATTTTTAATTCACCAAACTTACACACTTGTAAGACTGGTAAATGATCGGCAACACAATGCACAATAATGCCACTCGTAATATTAGTAACCATAATATTAGTCCAGATATGATCAATGGTAGAACTATGGGAGTCAGTAATTCTGGTAGGTTTATTAATAAGAGGGTAGAAGCTGTTGTTAAACATAGCATCAGTGAACATTTTAGTATTTTTGTCCAAGAGGTTTAGCAAGTTGAAATTAAAGTCTCCCATTATAAAACATTTGTTTTTGGTTTTACTTATTTCAGTTAGTACCATATTCAGGTTTTGGAAAAAGCAGGTCAGTCTCAGATTATCACTCCGAGGCGGTCTATAGACAGTGCCACAAATCAGCCTTCTGCCTTCAAATTGAATAGTGACAAACAGATATTCAAAGG
The DNA here is from genome assembly GCA_964006365.1 of Trididemnum miniatum. Classification (NCBI taxonomy): domain Eukaryota; kingdom Metazoa; phylum Chordata; class Ascidiacea; order Aplousobranchia; family Didemnidae; genus Trididemnum; species Trididemnum miniatum. Next base: position 5,169,623 of record OZ023238.1, read on the forward strand.
ATTTTTCATGCATGAGCGATAGTTCAGGACAGGGGGCAAAAATCAAGTTCTGTTTTATGTACATTCCAACACCACCACCTCTGCTGACAACTCTGGGGTTAGAAATATACACATACCCATTTAAATTTTTATGTTGGCCAATTGTGTGAGGCTTTTCCCACGTTTCATTAACTGCAATTAAATGTTGAAAGTCAAGGCCAGAGATTAAACTTTCAAATTTGCTGAAATTGTGGGGATTTATCAATGACCTTACATTAACGCATATTGTTGAGAAGCTGTCTTCATTACTGTACCTGCTATGCAGTAATACATTAGCTTGTTGAGCAGAGAAATAGGTATCTATCTGGTTATTTTGTACTATATTATCATCGATGTCATTATCAGAGTCAAAGCAATTTGTAGCATCTAGCAGTATATTGTTGAGTTCATCAGCAGATGGCAATGGTACTTTCAGCACAGGGTTTGAAAATAGGTCAGTAAATTCTGTAGCAGTAAGTGAAAAGAAGGGCAAGGTCTCAGCAGCACATGAGATATAAAGCCAATTATTATAAAGATAATTTAAGTTTGCATTTATATTGGCAGTTTTCTTCGAGAGATTGATACATTTTAGGTGATAACTGACTCTGCATACACAACATGAATCATGCTTGTGTCTTTTTGAGATGAAGTTATTGCAAAAATTACAGTCAATTGGATATTTGCGCACTTTGGACATAAATACATACACAATTTACACAAAAGATAACAAAAATAATGTAACAAGGCACAAGTATAAAATAAGAAAAACTTCAGATAAGTTGCTGGTGCTTGGCTTTCTCAAGGAAAAAAAGCTGGTGTTTGGGCAGGGCCTGAGGGTATTAGTTTAGGGAATTATAGAGTTAGATTTCAAATTTAGGAGAAATATAAAAAGAGTATTGTATCATGGTTTTAGCACTGGGTACCGGTACAAAAGGAGAAAGTATACTTGGGCCAACACCAACAGCAATGGGAATTTAAGGCTTCGAAATTTTTTGTATATCATAAAAATCATTAATTACTTGCCTGCGGTTATTGTGATAGCAGTATACTATACCATTATTAGTCCAAACGTTGCGGAAGCCAAATTCATCTTTTGCATTTTTTACCAATCGAAGTCGTCGTGTAGTGAGGGATTCAGTGATGGAAATCTTCTCCGGGTTGTTGTCATCTTTGAGCTTTCTCTTGTCGCTGTAAACTAGGTCACGAATTGATCTCCGAACAAACTTGACGATGATAGGAGGTGGTCGATTGTTTCTGCAAGGAAGAACATGGCAGGTGTCAATATCCAAGGGTTTAATTTTATAGTCCAGTTTTAGTCTAGTATTTAATTTATTAATAACAAAATCCTGAAAGCCAAAGTAATTCCGGTCTGTTGGGACATTGTGGGATCCATGTAGTATGAGGCAGTTGCGGCGGCCATACTGCTCCAGGTCATCCAATTCTCGTTCTGTCTGTTGCAGGCCCTTGGCTAGCTCCTCTACGATGCCCTCTAGCCTGCGGGTGGAATCATCGATAGCTCTTAGCTATAAGCCTTAGCTATAAGCCTATAAGCCTATAAGCCTTGAGCATTACCTGCAACAAAAGATAGTTCGGAAGGTTGCCAGTAACTTCGCTACATGGTAACTTCGCCACAGTAACTTCGCCACGTGGTAACTTCGCCACACTTTCATACATCGAAAATTTACATTGCCTACACCGAAACAAGACTGTAAATTCCCGGTTGCCGTAAAAATTTTATCGGGCTTTTCGAGTTAACTTCATTAAGGTAACATGTCACATGGTAACTTCGCCACGTAATCGAAACGTGGGGTAAGATGTGGGGAGAGTGGATGGAGTAAATAAGGAAGTGTGTTGGGGTGTAGGGGGAGGTCAGGGGAGCTGTGGAAAGAAATATGAGGGGTGTGGGGGGAGATGTAGGGAAATGTGTTGGGGTGTGGGGGGAGGTAAGGAAAGATGTGTGGGGAGGGTGTGGGAGAGTGTATGGGGTGAGTGGGGAAGTGTGTAGGCGTGTGGGGAAAGGATGTGGGGAGGGGAATGGGGGAGATGTAGGGACATGTACTGAGGTATGGGGCCCAACACACTTTTAATTCCCCACATCTCCTCCCTACCCTGTGGTGAAGTTACCATGTGGCAAAGCTACTGGCAATCGTTCGGGAGGGGCACTGGCAGTTTGGGATTGTAGATATTGCTGGGAGTACCTCTCTTGAGTTTCCTTGATGTTCTTCAACTCGTCCATGATACTCTCCAGAGAGTACTTACCACTGCTAACACCAGCCATTAAGGATCAGTTAATTTCAGTCTAAATTCAAAGAATTAAAGATTAAAGCGTCAAAAATATTTTTAAAGATTGGACTAGCTTAGTTGACTTAATTAACCAGTTAATAAAGTAAGTTCAATAGCCTGTAAATTTCGCAAGGTTAAGCAAAAATGCAATCAAATAATTTAGAATTGTACTCACAATACCTTCAGCAGATAGGCTACCCCTTACTTGTCAGTTGTACCAATTGGAACCAGTTGAATGTCTTACAGCAATGTGTACAGTACTATTAGCCCCAGCCTATTTTACCAGCAAGCAGTAAACAATCAAGCACTCATCTTATTCAAATTAAATGTTGTTACAGAATCGCATTATGCCTCTAATCATGGTTTGCTTCGAACACTGGTTTTTAGTTGTGTGATTGTCCAAAATCTGTTTGTTGTTTTCTTGCACAATACTTCATTTAGACACGGATTTTCTTGCAAAATTCAAGCAATTAGCCTAGTCGTGTTACGTCATTGTCTTTTTCTTGCAATTTTTGTTGTCTTGACAGACATAGCGCTGGGACAGAGCTCAGTTTTGAATTTTTGGTTGAAACTAGCGCAGAGCTACGAGGCGCTTTTTAACAATTTTATTTTGTGGTTGCTGAAATTTAAGTTGGAAGTTGAGTGAATACTGCCCTCAATCACCTTGATTTTAAATTTGCTTCTACTGCTTATATTTTTGTTTACAATTTTCCGTTCAAGTTATCACCTTTAAGACCTAGTTGAAAGAAGATTAAAAACAAATACAAGAATTGGATGTTTACAGTCTGGTTGTTTCTGAGTTGGCAGTTGAAGTGAAGACCCGTGTGGCTCCCCCGGGGTTACTTGTTCAATTAGTGTTGCTGTTAGCAACAGATTAATATAAACTTAATGAACACAACTTGAGACTTTTTTATGGAAAATAATAATCGAATAAAGTTAATGAAAAGTTTGGCCTAAAGGCATTTTTACTGATGGCTGACTCTGGACCCTTCACTCTCCCTGGTACCGGTAGTTGATTTTGGATTATATTCAAAAAGTGCTGAGTGTAATTCAAGTTTGCTAATCAGTTTGTTTTTTTGTTTTGCATTTTATAATATACTTGTTTTGCAGCTCATTGTTTCAGTCCATACTTGATTTGGTAGTGATAGGTCTAGGCTACAGTACCATACTCTACTGCATTCTGGTACTGAAGTGTAATAGTGGTACCGGTACAACACTTTGGTATTTCTAGAACAAATTGTTACCATACTAATTGTTTGTTCACAAAAAAGATTAATGGGAAGTTATGGAGGTCATGTTTTGCCAGGATCATTTTTCATTTTATTTGGATTCTGGTATACACTAAAGTACTCGTATGCTTATTTAAGGTAAGGAGTTAAAAATACATGATATCATAAGATATGAAGTAATGTACAGCCAAGTTGTTGTTTGATTAATTCTTTTAAATTTGATGGTTGATGTGTAAGTACTCCACTTATAGAAGTATCGGTACTTCATTTGATTTGATTTGACTAGCCCAGGTAGCCCCTAGCAGCCTAGTCAGCTGGTCTAATACTCAAAATTTCTTTAATTTTGCTTTAAAACCAAAATAACAATGAGCATACTTGTTGTGGTAACAAAAATACTTGCAAGCTATTGCCTAAAATAGTTTTGCTGGTAACTTACCGCACTGGTTAAAAATATACTATATTGGTTGCTTGACCAAGTATTAATAATGCTCGCTTATGGCTGGATGACTAGGTTTTATACCTAATCAAATCACACCATGCATTTTAAAAAGAGGTGATCACATTTTGATGCTGATAAGCAATCTTACTGTCTTTGTTGCAAAGGTGAGCATTGTAAACTTGTGACTCTTGTCAGAAAACGAAGCAATATAACTTTACCAATTATTCCCTAGAAGAAAATTTTTTGTGCTTATTGCTTAATTGTGAACAAAATTAGTAAGCCAAAGTAGGCTATGAATTATCCTTCAAAATTTTTTGATAAGGGTTGGTAAGTTTGAAGAAAAAAACTGATACGATTTCGAACTTGAGTTCCTCAACTGTGCTTGTATGTATAGATACATTTTATGTTGTACAGGTAGCATTTTATTGCAAAATAATGCAAATCATAGAAGAATGTATTTTAATCCCGACTTAAGCAAACATATCTTTCAATTTGACTGGCCGTTAGCTCAGTTGCTAAGCGCATGCTATCGGTGCGGGAGGTCTGGGGTTCGATTCCCGGGCCGGTCAGATCGGCACAGTGTCGCCAACGACTCGCCACCGTTGCGACATTTCTTCGGAGCTGTGTTGCCCAGGTGCTAAGCCGCGGAGATGGGCCCCGCAACTCGTCAAACGCTTTGGCGTAACATGGCGAGTATAATGAAGATTTGATTTTGATTTTTTGATCTTTCAATTTTGACTCTCCTGGCTTCAATGCTTCAGTGATAATGCCACTATTGATTTATTTGTTTATGCATGCAATATGAATGTAAGTATTATTGACAATTTTAAATGTTGGGTAAAAACAGTTATTATTTGAAGCACAACCTCACTTATCATCTGACAACTAAATATCAAATACTGCTGTAGAATCAATCAATTACTTAAATCACTTCAGAAAATATATGCGATGTTTTTTTTGTTTAATTCAGAGGCAAATCCCCAATACCTGATGATGTGTTTTATTGTTGCAAGAAGAGGATTCCACTTAATGGCTTAATAATTGAGGGTGTCACTAAGATTGTAATGGTATCAATTGGTAAAGTGATGTTGATTGTTTTTTATTCTCTGTGTATAGTTGGTGTGGCACAACCTAATTTTGATGATATTAGATAAATTAAATGTATGTTTTTAAAGCATGAGTGAATTTTATTTGCTGCCATGTTATATTCTGGTATTATGTACAGTGTACAGTTGCTGCTGAGTAAATAGACATTGTTCAATGTTCGTATGTATAAAATTTGGGTTAGTTCTACTTTAATACATGTGTGTGTATTTTTGGCCATAGCCTTTAAAGCATGCTTCTGACAATGCGACATGCAATTGAATAAGACCAAATAGCACTGATGAACATCAGGATATTCTTTATATATTTGAAAGAGGCCCGTAGAAGCTGTTTTAGTGACTAATGTTGTGTTTTTTTAAAACGATGATTTGATTTTGCGCCTGATGTTTAAAACAATTTCGTTGTTTTGGTTTACCTTGCATTACCATGTGTGCGAACCTTTAATTTTAACAAGGAGCAATTGAATAATTGGGGATCTTATTCCAGTGTAGTTGGTACACTGGTATATATAAGATGTTTTGAGCTTTCCCAGCTCCAATTGGTATGACACCATTTGAGATGCAAATACCTCCAAAAATTATTACTCGAAATTAATGAAACTTGACGGGCATATGAGTTGATATAATTTATTTTGAAAGATATTGTCATTTACGCGTTGTCGGCAGTACTACACATGTGCTTACTGATTTTCAGAAAACTCACAGAGTTTCAATGTGTGCTCCTCCTGCAACACGGCAAATGTCTTGGTGATAACCGAGTTCATCCCAAACTCGCTGTCAGCATGTCTTATGTGACAGTCTCTAAGGCTGAGGAAATTCTCTGCTTCAATTCCACTACGTTTGTGGGCAGAGGAGGGACGTAAACTAAACCTTTTACATAGCCCCAAAGAAAAAAAAATCGCAAGGGGTCAAGTCAGGTGATTGCGGGGGCCATTTTAGCAAGACTCTGTCATCATTCCCAGCATATCCAATCCATCTTCCTGGCAGATTCTCATTCAAGTAAGCTTGTACGGAAAGTTTCTAGTGGGGTGGAGCACCGTCTTGCTGGAAACTTTCAGTATGAGCTTGCTTGAATGAGAATGAATGCTGGGAATGATGACAGAGTCTTGCTAAAATGGCCCCCGCAATCACCTGACTTGACCCCTTGCGATTTTTTTTCTTTGGGGCTATGTAAAAGGTTTAGTTTACGTCCCTCCTCTGCCCACAAACGTAGTGGAATTGAAGCAGAGAATTTCCTCAGCGTTAGAGACTGTCACAGAAGACATGCTGCAGCGAGTTTGGGATGAACTCGGTTATTGCCAAGACGTTTGCCGTGTTTCAGGAGGTGCACACATTAAAATATCTGTGAGTTTTCTGAAAATCAGTAAGCACGTGTGTTGTACTGCCTACAACGCGTAAATGACAATATCTTTCAAAATATATTATATCAACGCATATGCCTCTCAAGTTTCATTGATTTCGAGTTATAATTTTTGGAGGTATTTGCATCTCAACAGATGTCATTGTTTTTTCACCCTGTATTATGCAATTCAAGTTCTTTGATTTCGCATGTGTGTGTGCTCAGGAATTTTGGTTGAATTGTTTTACCCTGGAACATCTCCCAATGGGCATTTGCACAGTCCTGACGGAGGATATACCAATCCAATGAATTGGCAACATGCTACCATGTACTTTTGGTTTGGATTATCTGGAATGGCAGACATAATTTCTTTTGCTGCTCGCCATATTATACCACCAGGTATTTATTCTGAAATACAGAGTTTTTAAATCAACCCAATTCAATTCTAAATATGTGGGTTTTATTTTTTTCTGATATAAGTACCAGTATGTCTGGCCATTAATAGTTATTAGTAAATAAAAGTATAATATTTGTAATGTGTACTGGCATAAGCGTTTTATCTTTTTCTGATAGTCTTTTTTTTTTGATGATTATTTTTTACAGTATTGGAGGCAGTGAATCTCTGTGTAATTTATTAATTGTTGAGAACGTTTCTAGGTGCAATTGGCATCTCATACAAGCACTTTGTTTGGTTCAAAAAACTTGTATTTGCATCGGCAGCTGGTTGTCATTTGCAGCTTTAATTTAGCCAACTGCGTGAACACTGCAAAATTTAATTCGAGAAAGTGTTTGAAAGAAACCAACTTACGTTTACTTCTGCATAGCTCTCAAAAATGTGTCCTTTATAAATTCTAAATATTTGTAGCTGCACTGGTATATCATCAGACTTAATTATGGCAGCACTGGTAAAATTTGTTTTAAATAATAATGGTAGAAAAATGGTGCTAGAACTGTAACGTTGTATTTGTTAGGATTGGATCGTCTGGTTGGTGGCTTGGCGTTGTTCATTGAAGGCTATTTGTTCTTCTTTCATCTTCATGGCCGGTCTCACATTGACACAAGAGTTCATATTCTCTTGGTTTGTTTTTAAATGTGAATTGTAACGTCTTCTGACTACGGTGGTGAATAGAGTTTAAACGTTTTTTTTTTAACAATAGTTAATGCTGACAAGAGTTTTTGCTTATGTTACAGAATCTAATTTCTATCATAATTTTATAGGTGTTTGTAGATTGGGAAAAATTGTTCATCATCGCTTTTTTGTCAATAAAAAAACTAATAGAAATTCCACGAGTTTATCATCAAGAATAAAGCGGAGAGCGTTTATTTTCGTCAGCCATACTGTGCACAGCTCATTTAGGCTAGACTCTTTCTAGAGTAAGGACTCTGTATTACTGCTTATCATAAACCTCTCAATGTTATTACTCTTTTAGGTTGTTTCGTCTTAGTGACGGCAAAGCCCTGTGAAAAAGTCTAGACCTACAACTAAGTTAGCTCAACTGCAATACTGCATGCCCCCGAGGCAACCATTCTTTTACGTCTGCAGACGCATTTCGCCTTTATTGTGGTCGGTCACGATAAGATTATTGCATATATGTATTTGGTTTATTAAAGATACGATCTTAAAAATAGTTTTATTGCTTCAAAAGCTGATAAGGATATTCTATGTAGATCTTATTATTATCAAGTTACATTCTTGTAAAGATCTCATTTGTAGTCACAAAAAGTTATATTTTTATGACCATACTAGGATCGAAACACGTCTGCAGCTGCAAATCGGTGGGTTGCCTTGGGGGCCTGTAGTGTGGTGATTGGCTTACTTGTTTTAGGGAAAGCTCTTCGGCTTTTTTACTGGGCTTTGTTGTTTGTGGCTAGCCGCTTGTTATTTAGAGGAAACAACTTAGAAAATTAATGAAGTTGAGAGGATAAGCAATGCAAGAAAGAGTTCTTACATTCTGGAACGAGTCTCGCCTGAATTGATGCGCAATGCAAGTTTGACCAGACTTGTCTTACAGCTGAAACCTTGAGTTGCCCCTTGCAACTTTTTCATGTAACTTTATTTCTATTGTTACGTTTTGATAAAATTGAATGGAAACACTAGGGCGAGGAGTAGGAATGAACATATTTTTTGCCGTTTTCAGTATTGACTACTGGTCTACTTTTTGTTTAAGTGATCGCATATTTATAATTTTCAGCTACCCCTGCTGTGAAGTTAGTGATAGCATTATTTTGTCACGTAATTTTTTGACATACTGGTCATCGATACGTCATTAGCACTCATGAAATCATACGCCCTAACGATCTAGTCGATCTTGCCGGTTCATTTTGCCCTATTTTTGAAGTCACGTGTTATGACATGAGTTCTTTTAAAAGCTGATCGAGAGTAAATTGGTATCACGTGTCGCATGTTTTACCGTCGTGGTTATCAAAGTTGTTAAATTCGTTTTTATTTTGTGAAACCCTTGAATTTACCATTTCAAAGCCAGCTTATGATTTGCAAACGCCCAAAGTGCATATATACAAATTATTTTCAAGCAGCTATTTTATCACACAGTATAACGCAAAAATGTGGGAATTCGGATCACGACTTTTAGGCGCGGGCGGTTAGTCGCGAGCGTTTAGTCGCCAGGATAGTTAGGCGCTAGCTCTATTTGTATCTCTACGCATAGCGTTCTAAACTCAACACATGCAATTTTTCGTTTTTTGGGGGAGAATTTTTTTTTGGTGAAGTGTATATGTTTAGTTTGAAGGAAGCTATGCAAAAATACAGCTTAGCTCTGTGAATGGTGCGTGTTTACTGTAGCGAATTGGAGATGAAATGCGTTTGTAACATCAGTGATGAACGTGGCATTTTATAGTAGATGTAAAACAAATTTCTATTTTAAATCAAAGCTATTTTAATCAAATTTAGAGACGTTTCACGCAAAAAATTAATTTTATGAATATGCAAAATCATGACGGAATTAACGCGTTCTAGCGTCATTAAGAAGCGCAGGTAAGTTTTCAAAAAAAATCTTTATTATTATCGCGTATTACGTCGAAATATGTTACGAGAGGCGGGGCTCATCTCCGCGGCTATAAGCGCCTGGCCAACACAGCTTTGAACCACGCAGGAGAACCGTTGCAGAGGTAGCGAGCCGAAGGCGACACTGTGTCCGATTTGAATAGCCCGGGAATCAAACCCCAGACCTCCCATACCGAAGGCGATGCTAATACGGAAAAAATTTAAAGCTTAATACATCGAAGTGACAAATAATTTAATTAGTATTACGCTCAGCAATACCATATTTGACATTACAGAGGTTGTAAAAAGTGTTACCCATTGAGTACGTGTGTTTAAAATTGGTAACAGTTATATAAAGTAATTTTTCAGTGAATGTTTTTGCGCATTTGACAGTTCTCATATTATCTGCAGTACAAATACATGCATCCTAATCAACGTAAATAAAAAGACAATTGCTAATTACGAATCTCAGAATATAAATCGACGCATTGATCTAGATATCATCAAGTACGAAAATTTCGGCTTTTAAGCAGTAGTAGCCACTAGCCACGAATGTAACTTTTACTCTTACAAGGATTGCCTTACATGCCAGACCAATACAGTATAACATCCATGACCGAGGACACAAAACCACTTTTGTTAAGTTCCAGGACTAAGCGCCGATGCTTGAACAAAAAGATGAAACTAAATACGCGATAATAATGAAGGTTTTTTTTAGAAAATTTCTTCGCGCTTCCTGATGACGCTAGAACGTGTTAATTTCATCATGATTTTGCTCATTCATAAAATTAATTTTTTGCGTGAAATGTCTCTGAATTTGATTAAAATAGCTTTGATTTGAAATAAAAATCTGTTTTACATCTGCTATAACATGTCACGTTCATAACTTATGTTACGAACGTATCTCATCACCACATCGCTACGGTAAACACCTAGGCTACCATTCACAGAGCTGTGCTGTATTTTTACTTACAGTATCTTCCTTCAAACTGAACCTACAAATTTCACCAAAAAAAATTCATTCCCCCCGAAAAACCGAAAAATTGCACGTGTTGAGTTTATAACGCTATGCGTAGAGATATGAATAGAGCTGGCGCCTAAACGTCCAGACGCCTAACCGTCCTGGCGACTAACCGTCCGCGCCTAAAAGTCGTGGACCCTTGGAATTATGGGATGGCATAAACAAGGTATCACAACAGAACGATTCTTGATTAAACAATTAAACTATGTAGCTCATTGCTTGTCGACCTTTTTTTGAAATTGAACACCCTTTTAATTTTTACTTAGATGCTTGTACAGTATCCTAGTCTTCTGATATGGTTACAACTTTCTGCTTTGCCATTCCGGAACACGTTAATAGATTGGTATAACAAAAGCTTATAAGAGCATTCTTTAAAAGAAAGATTGAAAGAGGCGTTGTTTAAAAAAATAAGAAAAAAAAGTTTTTGGGTGTTCTCTAAAAAGAGGTCTATCTTCACCACATAATACACTGACATTGTCTTCAAATACAATCACGTTAGAGTCATGTAAATCTATTTGTTTATAATAAAACAGTGACACCTGGTGTGAAAGTAAACTCATTCTATTTTTAGGGGGTATGTTGTGCAGTTGTGCACCCTATTGGAGAGATACGCTTGGGTGTATACTCTGCAAAATACCTTATTGAAAAGCACTACTCTGGTGTCTATTTGTCCGAAAGAAGTTCTTGGTGCCGTTTAGCACTAGTGACGCATTCTATTTTTGTATTTGTAGACTTAATTTTTACTGTTTAGGTCCTTGCTGTATGGCCCAGTGCTTTGTTCGCTTTTCTGCAGTGTTTAGTCATGAACAAGCGAGGAATTCTCCATATATTTGAAATGCTTTCAACTATGTTGATCATTGTACAAGGAACCTGGTTTTGGCAGGTGAATTTGCGTTTGACCATGCAGATTGTTCATTTAATTCACTTTGTCCCATTTTCTAGGGCTCCTGCATCAAAATCAGATTTATGTTGTGATTAAATAATGTGATTATGACATTAAAAAGCTAGATATAGCTTCAGTAGCTTTCGTTCTGTTGGCCCACGCAAAATAGATTGGACTTGTTAGCGGAGTGATAAAATACCGGTATCACTTTTATGAACAATCTTGATCTTAAGCAATTTCGAAAACCAGAGATGTTATCGTGGTGTTGCAATGATGCATTATGCCGCACTTATTCTTTGGTACAAACTTTTCTTGAAAAAATGAAAAGATACTTCAGCGCAAATTAACACCAGAAAAAGAACCGTAGGTTATTACGTCACCTTGTCCGAAGAGGTATAAAAGCTTCGTTTCTTTATACACCCTCAGACAAAAGTTTATGACCATTTAGCGAAAAGGACAAAATTTATATTGTAATTCTCTTTAGTCATAAAATAGTGCCTTCTGAGTGATCATATTGCTTAAGGACCTTTGTCAGGCTTCTGTGTATTCTCTGCAATAGCTTTCGTGCCCTAATTTACTTATATCTACTGTAATACCAACCGGCGTTGTTGAATTAATTGAAAAAGAGGAGGAAAAATTGATAGGGAAATATGGGTAAAAAAGCATTTCTCAGTGTAAACAAAAAGCTCAGGTTGTTGCACTCAGCAAGATGAAGCTATCTGAACGTCATATTGTTAAAACGAGCAAAGAAAATAAAACTGCTGTGCATAATGCCTCAAAAAAATTCAAAAAAAAGCAACTTTTGCGGATAAGAACAGGACATCCCAGGATTTTCAGCAGCAGAGAGAAGCGCCTAATGAGGGAGGTAGTTACTCGCTCTCCCATGACTTTTGTAAATGTATTTTCTTTTTAACATGTAAATAAACTTGATTATAAAAAAAAACTGAGCAACTTCTTACGAGTGTAGATGAAATTAAGTGGTTCACATGACAAAATCAATGAAAATAAGGAAGTGGTCTTAAACTTATGTCTGAGGATGTACCTACACGATAGTCATACATGAAAGAGGCGCGAGCTTACACATGCCTGATCATGATTATATATTGGGTGTAGTAGAAAGCAGAGCTGCAGATAGCATTATGATTACAAGCTAACAACGATGCCGTAGGTCATGTATGCGCTTCAAGATTAGGGCGCTATTTCATTGAATTATATAATATATAGATAAGCTTAATTAACTTTTTTAAATTTGAGAATTTTAATGCTTTTAAGAATACTATTTTCAAATTTAGCTTACTGGAATTTGAAAGAGTGCTGCAATTTAGTAGGTAGATGATATAAAGAAAGCTGCATTTAGCATGGCACTGAACATTTCCATTAATACTTCGTATTTTTTGTCTGAATTTCTCCCCTCTTAGTTTCCCATGGCTTTGTTTTAATTGCAAAATTTAAGATTAAGTAATTTGAGGTTTTTGGGTACTGGGCAGAACCCCACGACGAAATTCCGAATACAAGAGGGCACACTAAATTAATTAGAGCTCATTGCGATAAGGATATGAACTTAGCAAGTGTTTTTATTTTTTTTGCCAAAAGCGCGATGTGACCATCAAGTTTGAGTTGTCCAAAAATAATAAATTATATGTAGAAATTTAACATGTTTGTATAACTGAAAGTATGGATTGGTTGTATATTTAAAAAGCTTAAGTCAATTTGTTGCGTTTTTTGAAAAAGTGAACAAATAGTACATGACTTGTATGGAGATTCATGGATGTTTAATTCGTCACCATCCGACCTCGAATATGTTTAGTTCTTGGTTAGGTCTTGCTTTTCAACCACTTTCGTTACGGATGCATACACAACACATCTGAGACGCCGATTTTTTATCAGCGGAAGTGGTCACACTAAGTAGCCTTAAGCAATATCACTGTTTTGTCTTCGTTTTGCTTAATTTGGTCATTTTCGAATTATTGAGTTAACTAACAATTTTACTGTAATTGAGGTAGCTGCGAAGTCAGATTTTGCTCTTCGAGTCTGCAGTCACCTTGTGCCTTAATTTGGTAAAAACTGTTGCCATCTTTTGCGTTGAATTTGTTAAAAACTGTTCACCGTTAAGTTTAAAACTTTGAAGTCAAACTGTATAATTGGTTAGCGACACAAAACTTAAAAATAGCTTTGAAAAAAAAACCGTTTTCGCATTAGAAATTGAGTGACGTTCTATCAAAACTCTAATGAGTCTAAGAGATATGATAGAACTTTCCGTGAAGCCTAATGCGAAAACAGCTTGTTTTCAAAGCTGTTTTTAAATCAAACTGTCTGTAATTACCAACTTGTTAATTTTGGAAAGTAATTTCGCTTTCGCCAGAGCCAGTTGCGTTTGATGTTGATGTTTTTGTTGCTTTATCACGGAATTGAGCTAAGGGTGATAATTCTACTGAAGGTTATCCAATGTGAAAGGTAAAATGCATTAAACTAACAGGATTTCTTACTCTTTATTTCAGTTTGGACTGATATAAACCTTCATTTTTCGTGGAAAGTTGAAATTTTTTATAATGCCATCTTGTAATTTCATTCTTACACCGCGCCGCTTATAATCTCGTTTTAAGATGAGGCATTTGTCACTGCAATGAAAATTGCTGTTATTGATGATTTTATTATTTGCGACGAAACTAACTCCAGTTTGACATAAAGTTTAAGATATGACTTAAACATGGTCATTGGTCAACGGCATGTCTCAGCAATGCCGCGCTTGGGTTAACGATCCTCAAGACATTTCGATTTAAAGCTGGAGCCGATCGCATTTTCCGTATACCGTACTCTGCGTGCCAGCTTGATCGATGTGCGTAGCACATTACGGGTTGTTCAGTGCTGTTACATTTATATTTGTATTTAAAGTTTTTCATTTTTCACTTGCATTGCAGGCTGCTTACATTCTTTATCCTCCTGGTGGAGAATCATGGGATCCGTGCCGCAGAGAATCTCATTCCGAGTCGCATCATGGCACTGGAGGTGATGGTAGGTGATTACACTCACTACGACTATTATCACTACAAAAACCCAAAAAGATTGTAAAGCGTATTTCAGCTGAGATGTCAGCTGAGAATCGAATGGTAAGGAAAAAAAGAAAAAAATTACAAATCTAGGACAAAGAAATACATTTTTGTGTGTTTTCAGGATGATCTATTCTTAATACTTATGTATTTTTTTCTTCCGTATGATTCCAAGCTTGATTTTCCATATCTTTGTAATAGGCGGCTCAAATTTCCAAGCCTTGCCAGACTTGGGTTGTTTCAAATTGGACAAATTTTTACTTTTTAATATTGCCTTGACCTGAAGAAATGATGTTAGTTTTGATTGTGAAAAATAACAGCCGACTTTAGAGCTATTATTAACTCAATGATGCTCTGCAGTTCGAAGCAAAAACTAGACTCTGTCATTTTCCCTTTTTTTTTTTTTTTTTTTTTGATTATTGGCATGGTTATCCTTCTATCACGAGAAAGCGATCAATGCGCTGTACGAGCTCGCTTAGGAGTTGCCGGCCATCTGTCTACCACACCAAGATGGGGGAATTCCGTTAAGTGTCTTTCCCAACGGCACAACAAGTAAACTTGCTGGCTTTCTCCAAACTGTTCCTTACATTTTGAACGTCAAGCAGGGAAGCTGTGAATACCAATTGTTAAGTCATTGGTTTGACCCGGCTCGGAATCGAACCCCTAGTCTACCGATTCAGAAGCTGACGCTCCATGCCACTCGGCCATCTGAACGGTTGATTCCTCCGATGTTTTGAATTCTTATTAGGATTTTTGGTGTTGTAGAGTTCAACAACTCTGATTCACGCTTCTTTTATGGATCTATTAGGTTGTTTTGTTGCTTTGTGAATAGGGATGTAGCGATACCGATGTTCAACATCGGAATAATCGATGTATCGGCATCGGTAATTTCAAGCCGAGGCATCGGCCGATGTCAAGTAACTAGACTGGACCCGAAATCTAGTGCACACAACCGCGCGCATTATTCAATTTTTTCATTTAATGTGTTTTTAAAATTAAAGCTGCAGTGATAAGAGCAAAGTCTGCGGGAATCGAGGTGACAGACCTGACAAAAGTTCAAAGTTATGACAAAATCGGTTAGATCTATGCGTCTTTTTACAGGAAAAATTTTTTCCTATTAACACTTGTAAGCGGCTTTAATCAAAGCGTTAAAGCGGGCTTTGAAGTTCAAGGTTGCGTGCATTGCTGTAATTGATTTACATTTCAGCCTAGCGCAATTAACACTGATCACAACGGTAAAGTAAGGTTGCTGAGTGTTACTAGCACGATAAAACAGGCGTAGCTAACTTTTAAATATCAACTTTGCATTGCGTGAAGCGCGCTTTTTAAAGCTAGAGCATATATTGTCATTTATTATCCGAATAAAGTGTATTATAAAGAGGAAGTTTTTTAAGAACTCTTCATAGCCGCGACCAGGCAAAGTCATATTAAAGAGTAGTGTGTCTTTATTTGCTTAAAACATAAATTGCTGATTTTTTGAAAGGTCATGAAATGTCAGCAACATCGGATGTTAAGAAAAGCCGATACATCGGCATCGGTAACATCGGTAAAAACCGGCATCGGTACGTCACTGTTTGTGAATAAGCTGGGACGCGGAATCGTCCTAACAAATATCTGAAGGAGTTTTGCATCTTTTGACTGACAATGATTTTCGATTTCGAGCTACCAATAAAAATAGCTTTAGTGGGACTTCACGCGTGTTTTGGCGTGATTGCATAAACATGTCAAATGGAATGAATCCTGGAACGCAGCAGTTGTGTTCTTGATTCGGAGAGTTTCAAAACAAGGTTTACTTTATTACCGCTTAAGTAGGTAAACGTTTGATTATGACTAAAACTTGCTTGTCATTGTTGCAACTGTCAGTGACATGAAATGCAATGTTTACGACAAGACAGTTAAATGCAATTTTTACGACGCTTCTTACAGAACTGTCGTGTTGTTTTGCATTTTGCATTAGATTAGTTTCTTGTTTTTTTTAGAATGCAATTATATCCATGAAGCTGAAATCAACTTGATGTTCCTCACTCTGTTTTGGTCATGGCATGTTGCTGCTGCTTTCTGTTTTGTGTGTATCGTCTATTGTCTCATGTACCGGTGAGTAGTTACGAAGCGTTGTGATGTTACGGGATTAATTGCTGTAACCTTGACGGATAAGGTTTGAGTCAATAAAAGATTGATTACGTTCAATTCAATTAATGTGTATGTATTGTATTTTATATTTAATTCTTTAAACGATTTGGTCTAATTGTGTCAGAAACCAAATTAACCAATGCGACCAAGTAAAGAATTAAAGGCACTAATGAAATTATTTAAAAAAGAAGAAACTCAGAAACATCCAAACTTCTAGGACTACTCATATGGAAATATCACTCTGCTCTAAGGATGTGCATTGGGAAATCGAAATGGTTGAAGTCAAAATCAAACAGTACTATAGTACAGTATAATGTTGCATGTTGTTACGCGGTGCAGGTAGAAGTAATTTGGGCCTCAGGAAGTATTTTGTGGCAGTCCAACGTTGATTACAAACTATATTGCAGCTTTATTTTTAAGCAGTCGTCCTGTTTCCAACAAAGGTTGAGAGTCACAGTGGAATGTTTATTCAGTGGTCTGAAACATAATGAACAGAGAAAAAGTAGTTAGGCCAGTGCTGGCTTTAAATTAAAAATATATCATGAGTCAAAGAGTTAGAATTGCATTTTTGTCAATCTCTGTAGAACCCGTCCCTGAATTAAAAATAGCCCGAGTTTGAGAATCTTTCAGATTTCAATTCACTTTAAGTAAAGTAACGCAGAGAACCTTTCCAATACCTCCTGACTTTTTTTTTCTTCTTGGGCAGCAAGTCTTCTTGCCTTTTGTGGAGTTGGCTTTTTGTCTGCAAAATGATTGATACATGTTGTAAGGAGAAAGATATGATAAGAAATGATTTTATGCTTGAAGTACATAAGGATAGAGAAGAACAGTCAAGAATGACATGATTGGGAAAAGCAAATGAAAAACAAGTGCGAAACTGTTAGTTCGAAGGATTGCCCTGGCAAATTGAATGGAAAAAAGTGAAGTAAGAGTAATTTCAATGAAGTTAATAATTTAGTCATCCCTGATTTGCCAATACGACCCAGGACAATCGGCATCATAAGTGTTTATTGTTGTAGATTGGCCACTAATTTTGACATAATGTGTATGCAGGTATTTAGACTGCACCGGAAGACTGGACAACTCCTTCAAACATGGTTATCAGTTTCTAGATAATGGATCCTCCTGTGGCGCTCAATTACTTGCTGAAAAAAATCTTACAAATGAAGAAGAATTGTAAAATAAGGAATTTCATGAATTTGCTTATAATCAATTGCGTTGTGTGAATTGTGAGTTGTAGTGATGGTTGCTACGTTTTCTGTATCAGAATATTTAGTCAAGTTACACCTTTTTTCCAAAAATTAGCATGTAAACAGTCCGTATGTCCATCTTTTCTTATGATTTTGGTTAGTCCCCTTCTATTAATTAATTTTTAATAATAAATTAAGGCTATATAATTGTGACTGTGGAATTTGCGTTCTTTTTTCTTGTTACATTTCGCCTTACAGTTATTGCCAACTAATTGTTATTGGTACTTGTATTGCATTTACGTTTTCCGTGATCTTGCCTTGCTATTTCCGTTCATGCTGTGGTTTGCCTTTACTATCAGTTTAGTTTACACAAACGTCAAAGAAAGAATCATGTGATGCATATTTGCTGCTTGGCTCGATGACGTCACGTACTACCTCGACCGGAGATTCAAAAACTTTAGAATTGGTGTAAACCGTTATCGACTAAAGTATGTTAAATTTAAGCCTGGTTTACGTTACGCGTATTTTGAGCGCTTAAGCTTGTAAGTTCAAATATTTTGGGGCGATTTGGATTTTTATTTTTGCTAGAGCAACCAGCTTACGTGTTACCCATCATAAATAATAAAAAGAGGAAGTGGTACTGCTTAAGCACTTAAACTGTGCGTAGTGTTGACTAGCCCTCTTGCTCCAGTATTTTTTACTTTAATGTGTAGTACTTCTACTAATACACAAGTGTTGCTGAGACATTTCTTTTTCGAGCAAGTTCGCTTTTTTTCGCCATAATCATCTTAGCACCATTGTTTCATCTGTTGTTTTACTTAAATCACTCACCCTTGACAACTTGGAATGAAATCATGTTGCATGTAACCACCAACGTCAACCGTACTTCATTATTTTGTTACACTTTTGTATCGTTGTGTTCCAATTTTGTGGGAAATGTTTCTTGCTCTTTATGTTGCAATGTACTGCGCAGTCATCGTTTACTGTTGGCTAATGAAAACGGCAGAGCTTGGCCCCCCCAAAAAAAAGTTTAAAGCGCAAACGCAAATAGCGCAACCGATGTTTTGCAAGCGTAAAACGCAACAGCAAAATGCGCAACCGATTTTTGGAAGCATAAAGCGCAAATGCAAATTGTGCAACCGTATTTTTAAAGGCATGTAGCGCGAATGTAAATTGCGCAACCCAAATTTTTCAGCCTAAAAGCACAAACTCAAATTGCACAACCCAAATTTTTCAGACTAAAAGTGCAAACGCAAATTGCACAACCCAAATTTTTCAGACTAAAAGCGCAAACGCAAATTGCACAACCCAAATTTTTCAGACTAAAAGCGCAACTGCAATATTTGTTTTCGTAACTTTAGGACTTAAGTAATAATTAATATGCCCTATCGGTGGAAATAAGTTGCAAAAATATTTCAAATAATAACTAGAAACCACTCCAAACTAGCGGTAGAAATGACAATGCCAGGGGGTTTTAGTCCTGTGCTAATAAAATCCAAATGCGAGATGCCAGACTGCTCAGCTGCCAGAGCACAAATCACAGCCCTACCAGTGCAGCAGGCTAGCAGCCTAATCTTTCTCTGCTACCCTATGGACCATGGTCTTCAGCGTTACACTCTCAGCTTTATTACTAGATACTTGGTAGGCTACCGTAGGCCTATCTTTATTCATGCCGGTTGGTATTAAATGCTGTAGGCTTTCCTGTAGGGCCTATTTCTGTAGGATAACCTACCGGTAGGGTAGAGTGTATGTTGTATACTTGCACTACTAACCGTATGCACCTACTGGCTAATAAACGGAACGGTACCTTCACCGCCTAACTAACTAAGTTTGAAGCTGCTGCTTGCCGATTCCACGTGGTTTTTATTTAACTTGTGACAAAACTGCACACGCGTGTCCGTGCTACCACAAATACAACAGCCTTGAAATTATTCGACGGAAACCGATTTATTTATTTTTAAAAAGGTTACCTGGCTTTGCGGTTGCGCACTTTGAAGAAAATTTAGTGCGCAATTAAATTTTAAGTAACGATGCGCAAATGCAAATTCCGCAATCGAAAAAAAAAAGACCTTGAAAGCGCAAATGCAAATTCCGCAGCCAAAAAAAATATGAAAAGGACAAACGCAAATTGTGCAAGCAAAAAAAAGGCAGGTAAAGCGCAATTCAATTTGCGCACTAGTTTGCGCATATCCCAGCTCTGGAAAACGAAGTCTCTCATTGTTAGATCCGGCCCTGAGCCCCCCTTGATTTTCCGCCTGCTTCCCCCCTGAGCACATTTTTTGTTGCTTAGCCAGCTTAAGCGTCAAGCAAATTTACAAAGTACCTATATGAAGCACTCTTGATGTATTAAAACTGGCGTGATATCTTAATTGCAGGTAAAGTAGAAAATAAATCCAGCTTTTTAGCATTTAAATGTTAAAAACACTTGGTGTGCTAAAAAATTAGGACACAACAGTTTCCTTTCATTTCTTAAAAAAATTACTAACTTTAAATTGAAATTTGGTGTGTTGGCCTTACGTCTTATTTCGAAACCCCAAGTATGATTGTTGTTGCTATTGTGACATTGGCCCCGATTACGTTAAAAAATCATAGGTTTCCGCAAGATTTCTGTGCGTGCAGGCCGAATATTTTCGACTTACTATGTAATGAAGCTATTATTGGCTGAACAGTGAGCATCTTATAGTGGTATTGCATTCTGTTGAGCCTACCGTCCTGTGTTGCAAGTTTTGAATTATGTTTCAGTGTTACACAATCAATTCAATTGAACTTAAATTCCCGCACAGGCCGGTTAGCTCAGTTGGTAAGCGCGCTATCGGTGCGGAAGGTCTGGGGTTTGATTCCCGAGCCGGTCAAATCGGCACAATGTCGCCACGGTTGCGACGTTTTTTCAGGGCCGTGTTGGCCAGGCGCTAAGCTGCGGAGATGGGCCCACCACGCGTTGCACGCTTCGCGTAATACCGGTACCGCGAGTCTACTGAATGAAGATCTGATTTTTTATTGATATTATTCCCGCACGCTAAAACATTAGAAATACCGGTATGCTAAAACACAAAAGTAGCTAATGGTACGAAAAACGGAACATGCAGCAATCATGGTAACTAATGGTACGGAAAACGAAACAAATAGGCCTACCAATCATTTTATATTGCATGCATTTTGGTTGATTTATTGGTAATAGTTGAAGCATGTCTGTTTGAACAATGTTCCGTTTCTTTCCTTGCGCTCATTAGTTTTGTAGAGAAGCATTTTTAATAAAATTGTGTTGCGCTACCTGCAGTTCATCGGATACACGATTTGTTTTGTAACCGACAAACCGTCTACTATTGTTATGTTGAAGAGCGAGCGAGAGACAGTGAAAGAAGAAGGATATAAAGTCAGTGACAGATTTTTGAGGGGCAATAACCTTGAAATTTTTACATCATGAGTTTTCGCAGCGAGTTGGTCAAATTATTCCTGTTTTGGTGAGTGGTGTGAACAAGATGACTTTCATTTGACACTGAGCGCTTAAAAGTGACGTGATACGTGGCGTAACCAACCAATTTTTGGGAAGGGGATAAGTTTTTTTTCCACTGCTATGTTTTTAGCGGCTGAGGGGCGAAGCCCTCCAAACCCCCGTTTCAATGATTTCGGGCATCTAAAAGTCTTGACTAGCCTACCGGCAACATTTGATTTTAGTATGGATATAAAATATATGCGTTAGTGGGAAGCTTGATATTTATGATTCGGGTAGGATGCCTATCAGGGCTGCGAACTCGATCGAATTTTATTCGAGTTCAACCTATTTTAGCACGTTCGAGTTCATTAATTATTTATTTTCAAGTGCGACAAGAATAAGCTTTTTCGAGTTCAGGCAGATGAATATTCATAATTTAATGTATTTCAAGTTTAGCATAGCTTAACATAAAACGGTCAACCTAAAGCTTTTTGTCTTACACTCCTCTGAAGAAACGTTAGCAAATGGAGCTAACTGTAAGGCAGGTTGATTATTTCTTTTGATCAACCACAGTCTGTGGATCAACGACCACATGGCTCAGAGACGGCGGCAGAGCAGTCGACTTAAGGGCAGTGCTCGAGTTGAGGAGGGATGCCATCCCCCCGGAAAACATCATCCACCCATAAAAAACTTTAGCGTAAAGCATCCCCCTATAAATAATGACCATCCCTCCTTTACGTCTGCATGAAAAGCTTTTTTTTTATTCTTCACTTGAATTTGCGCCCAAAATCGTACATCTGCGGATGTGATGACCTTTTTTTTGCTCTTCACTTTATTTTGGGACAAAAATTGGACATCTGCAGATGTGATATGACCTTTTTTTTGGTCTTCACTTTATTCTGGAACGAAAATTAGACATCTCCGGACGCGATGACCCTTTTTTTGCTCTTCACTTCATTTTGCGACAAAAATTGGACATCTGCGGATGTGATGGTCTTCAAAGTTACCTGTTCTCCTTTTGCGCAATAAAAATATGATTATCCTAGCACCATCCCCCTCAAGTGTTTTCACAACTCGAGCACTGCATTGGGGGACCAAGCGTTTATCAGGGCGGGTGGGGCAAAGCATAAAACCCGCTGTCTTCAAGAGTAAGCTTGTTGATTGGGGAAGCCAAGCCCCCCTCCTTGGTGCCGGACCTGACATGGCTCAATGTTTTTTTTCTTTACGGACTTACACAATTAGCTCCATTCGCTTTCCCTCAATCATAGACATGTTAATTCATTCTCTTGATCAGCGACCATGTGAACCACTTTTCCCTTTTGGCACTTAACTGTTAGCTCCCATATAGGCCAACATTGGCTACTTGCAGTACCGGTATGCAATACCAACAGTAATTTGATCGACAAGGTTGTTGATTTATGACTCTTGGCATGGGTTACCAGCTGTTTCGAAAAAGGAGCTAACAATGCCTTTGTTGATAATCGTTACAAAACAATGTCCTGGGCTGTAGGCAGTGGCGTACGCAAAATTTTTCAATGGGGGTTTCAGTGACGTCGCATCGTGATGACATAAAATACTACGTAATACTACGTCATCACGATGTGATGTCACTGGCCGAGTCAATTTAGATTTTTAACGTTTATAATAATTTTTGATCAAACCGGACGGTTATAGCGTAGTGTTACAGATGTCGCTATCGATGCGGAGGATTTGAGGTTCAATTCCCAGGGGGGGCATATCAGACTCAGTGTAGTCAACGGCTCGCCACCGCTGCGACGTTTCTTCGGATCTGTGTTGCCCAAGCGCTAAGACGCGGGGTCGGACCCCGCCACTCGCTACCACGCTTCGGTACTGCAGCGAGTTTAATAAAAGGAGTACAATGAAAATTTGATTTGATTTAAAAAAAAATTGTGCGCAGCCATAGCTACTGCAGAGACATTGTATTTAAGGAAACTCCTACTTATTACCTGTAAGAATTTCCGCACCTTATGAGCTAAAATTTTCCTACGTCCTTCCCTAGGTTTACTTCCCTAAAGCCGCGACGTTAACATCATCCTCCTTTACTACATTCATCCCCCTTCACTAAGCTTCTACGTTCATGGATGCTCCTTTTTTGTTTTTCACTTCGTATCCGGTTGGAACTTATTTCCTACCCCAGTTGATTTATATTTTTTTGGCAACCCTAGTCACGTTGCTTAATCAGAGTAAAATGGCGAGCGAGCCAAACGTGACTTGTTTTTGAGTTGAAGTTTTATTGCAAGCGGATGTTTACAATCTTTTTTGTGCTCTTCGTCGTGCAACTGTGCGAATTTGCCAACGAACGGTGAGTGATACTAAGTGTGCTTCTTCGAGATAGTAGTTTATCTGCCTGATAAATGTTTAAATTTCTGTTATTGTACACAGAAAAACTGCGTTCTTCCAGTGCGTCCCTGCGCTTTATACATTGTTGGAGTGCATTTTGAATCTGCGCTTTCTTCGAAGTCTGGAATTGCGTTACCTGTGTGATAGCTGCTAATAATACTTGCCACCAAAACCAATTCTGCGTGTTTTCTGTTACGAGAGAACGCAAGTCAGCCAAAATCATCGTCCGTTACCATCGGTACAGCAAATAATTTGGAACAGAGTGTGATCGCTCGAACTTTACTCAGAAAATTGGACATTCGAACATTACTTTGCAGATAAGACGTAATATGATTTTACAATACCAACTGCTTTACAGCAGCAGCATCAATGAAAAAATGCAGTTCAAGCAAAACACATCAGAAAAGTTGGACTACCAGTATTGTTGCATATCGCATCGTAATGAAAGTTTCGCGGGATAAAATTAGAAAGTTGGACCGAACAGAAAAAACGTGATAGCAA
Source organism: Trididemnum miniatum (assembly GCA_964006365.1). Classification (NCBI taxonomy): domain Eukaryota; kingdom Metazoa; phylum Chordata; class Ascidiacea; order Aplousobranchia; family Didemnidae; genus Trididemnum; species Trididemnum miniatum. The sequence continues at coordinate 5,193,601 of OZ023238.1, forward strand.
TTTCGGCAAGCTCTGCACGAAGAAAAGTCGGTTTGTTTCAAAATTAGGTAAGAATCAATTTTTTCTTCAATTGTCAAGGGGGGTGACTTCCGGCCACCTTCCTTGCATACGCCAGTAGTAGTAGATGGTCCATTTCAAACAGAAAATGGTGAGCAATTGGTGAGCTGGAAAATGACGTCATACGTTGCAAGCAACCTACGCGTCGGCCTATCTGAAAAAACGATATATTTCCGTTCTTTTAGAGATTACGTTCAGTAATTCGTGGGAATTCCATTGTAAAAGATTTCATAGTTTAGTTGACAACGTACTTGCAAATTTAATTGCATTGACATAATTGCTTGTTCACTAATTGACATAATTTGATTTTATCTATGTTTAGTTATGTAAATCGCTTTTATCTTTAACGTTTTTAAGTTTGGAAATTGCAAGTTTGCATTCAAACCCAAACTATTCATTAATTTTCAACACGAATTCTTTTCACGTGTTATTTTTTTATAATTTTGTTTCATTTAAAAAAGTTTTTTATTATTAAATAAGTTATGTAAAGATTTAATTACTTCTAAAATTTTTGTTGCAATATTGCAATTAGAAATTTAACAGTTTTTTAATTTTTGTTTTATGATAAAAAAATCTTTTTGTTACAGCATTGCAATTAAAAACTTAATAGTTTTTTTTTTTTAATTTTTATTTTATGATGAAAAAAATATTTTTGTTACAGTATTGCAATTAAAACTTAATAGTTTTTTTTTATTTTATTTTGTAAGTATTTTTATTATAAAATAAATTACATAAAGATTTAATTACTTCTAAAGTTTTTGTTACAATATTTCAATTAAAACTTAATAGTTTTTTTAAGCTTTATTTTATAACAAAAGAAATATTTTGTTGCAGTATTGCAATTAAAAATTTAATAGTTTTTTTGTAATTTTTATTTTATAACAAAAGAAATATTTTGTTACAGTATTGCAATTAAAAATTTAATAGTTTTTTTTTAATTTTTATTTTGTGATGAAAGAAATATTTTGTTACAGTATTGCAATTAAAAATTTAATAGTTTTTTTTTTTAATTTCTATTTTAGGATGAAAGAAATATCGATTTCATACTTCTTAGTTAAAATTATTGCTGCATTTTAGTTTTACATATGTGATAGAATTTATGCTTTAGTTATTTTCATAATTCTAAAGTTGTTGTTACATTATTTCTTTTCGCGTATTTTAAAAAACTTTTTCGTTACTAGTATTATTTACCAGTTCAATAACTTAGGGAATTATTGTTATTTTCCTTTAATTTTTTTGAAAGTATTTTTATTATAAAATAAATCATGTAAAAATTTAATTATTCCTAAAATTTTTGTTATTGTATTGAATTTCAGTTATTAAAAGTTACGCTTTTGTTATGGTTTTGTGCAAAAAATATTGAAGGTTGCTGAGTTGACTTGATCACAAACATACCACCAGACGGGGTCGCTGACTTGGTCACAAACAAAAGACTAGATGCGGTTTCTGAGTTGCTGTCAACAGTTACGTTGCTACGTACCACAAAAATTAAATCATGTTATCTATCTAAATTTGGACAAAATACACACTAACGATTTTTACTTAACAAAAAAAGGAAAACAGGTATTTGACTTTCATGGAAGTTAGTGTATATTGCGCAATAGTGTGTAAGTTTGTTTATATTGGTTCAGAAACGTCATGGATGCTGAAATAATTTGTGATATCTGTCATAAAAAGTTTATGAAGAAGGCCAATTTGAACCGACATGTGAAAACAATACATGAGAAGAAAGAAGACTTTGCATGCATGAAATGTCAGAAAAACTTCAAAGAGATGCATCATTTAAAACGTCACCAGCAAAAGTGCGGGAAATGTAGAAGATGTGGAGCACAATTTGATTCGCTGACAGATTTTGCAAAACATTCTTGCAAAAGAAAGCACGCTGAAAACGAAAAAACACCAACTAAAAAAGCAAGGACCACGTATCGAAAACCGAATTACACCGGCGACCTTCAAGCAAAGAACCGGAAGGAGTTTTGAGGTTTTAGAAAATGAACACTTGGATGAAGAGGACCCAGAATTGCGGGAGTTTCTTTCAACATACTGATCCAACATCAGAACTTTCTCAAAACACGGAAAAGTACAGAGCTTACATAATTTTTATTTTCGAAATTTTGAACACATGATCGACACAATTGCTGAAAGAATAATGAGGGATCAACAAACCAGATTCAAACTGAATTATAGCTTTGGGTATGTCCTGAGGAATATTGACACTGACGAATTCCGTTATTATCACCCCTCTAGCAACAACGCTCAAGTATTAGACGCGGCTGTGACCATAAGCAGCAGCAATGAGTTAGAGGAATTTTTACACAAGACAGCAGCGGAGGATTTTTTGGAAAATTTCAACCGACCGGATACAAAATGGAAAATAATCCGGATTACGAATTTGGTCTTTTACATCAATCATTTGGTGGATGCACCTCTATCAAGACCTGTAGAGCTTCCAGACTTTTTAACGCATAATCGAAGGGTGGTGAATCACATATCCTATGACAATCTATGTTTTTTTCGATGTTTATCTATTTTTCGCGGTTGTGATAAACGTTCGTGCGAACAAGATGCTAAACAATTATTCGCCGCTTATTGCAAACATTTTCATGTCGATCCTGATCTGTTTCAAGGCGTTTTTCTCATTGGTTTTCCAGAGATAGAAAATTTTTTTGAGATTAATATCGTTGTTTACGAGCTCCAAGATAAAAAAGCGAAACTAATACAGCGTAGTCGCGAGTTGTACGATGAAACCATGCAATTGAATGTTTTTAAAAATCATTTAAGCTTGATTGTTGACTTTGAAAAGTATTGTGATGTTTATCAATGCCAGCGATGTGACAAACTATGGTATGGACGAAAACATCTTTTGAGGCACACCGTCTCTTGCGACCAAACTGTTACACAATCTTTTCCAGGCGGTATTTTTAAAAACCAACCAACTATTTTTCAAAAATTAGAAGATACAGACGTTTTTGTACCCCACGATCAACGACATTACCCTTTTTACTGTTGCTACGATTTCGAGTCGATTTTAAGTCAAAATAATTTACCTGAAAACGTTGAAAAACTTTCTTTTACTTCCAAACACATCCCTTTAAGTGTGGGCATAGCTTCCAATATCCCAAATTTTGAAGATCCCATTTGTTTTGTTTCTGAGGGTAACGAAACTGTATTACAGTAGTTCAAAAAATGGTTGATTATATGGAAAAACTCTCAAATGCTGCATATGCAATCCTGCAGGAAAGATATGAATATGTGTTTGATGCTCTTGCTATCAGTCTCAATTGTCGGAGCGAAAATCTTTTAAAAGAATTTGATGCTTTCATTCGAGAACTCCCTATACTGGGTTACAACAGCTCTAAATACGACCTTCCTTTAATTCAAACCATACTGATTCGCGAGTTGGTGGAAAAAATTGATTTTGTGATTAAAAAAGCAAACACGTATCTCTGTTTAAAGACAGCCAAACTTCGATTTTTGGATATTCGAAATTACATTTCTCCTGGCTTCAGCTATCGATCTTTTCTTTTGGCTTACGGTTGCACTGCAGAGAAATTTTTCTTTCCTTATCGCTTCATTCGTGATTTAAAAGCATTAGAACATCCGTCTGTTCCACCGTACGAGGCATTTTTTAGTGAAATCACAAATTCTAACATCTCTCTCTCAGAATATGAGTTTGTCAAAAAGGTCTGGAAAGAAAAAGAGTGGAAGACTCTCAAAGATGTGCTCATTTATTACAACGTGATGGATTGCGGACCTTTTGTTGAAGCTGTACGTAAAATGTTACAGCCTTATTTGGCACAAGGTATTGATATATTTAAATCTAGCTTTTCTGTTAGTGGAGTTGCTAAAATTCAAATGCTCCAGAGATGTGAAAAAGAAGCTTTTTTCTGTCTGTTTCCCAAAAGACACGCTGACCTTTATCATACTTTGAGATCCAATATCACAGGCGGACTATCCATTGTTTTTACCAGACTAGCTATTAAAGACGAAACAAAAATTCGTCCTCATGAGGTATCTAACCCAGAAACGTGCAAGAAAGTAATAGGTCTTGACGCGAATAGTTTGTATTTGCACGCTATATCCCAAGACTTGCCTTGTTCATACTTTATTCGCTATCGAGAAAAAGATCATTATCGCCCAGATCCTTGCTGCAAATACGGGCTCTCATCTTATCAATGGTTAAAATGGATCAGTCACACCCAAAATAAAGAAATTCAGCTCAAATATTCAGGTCAAGGTGAAAAGAAACTGACTCAACACTCGTTGATTGTTGACGGGTTCGCTCCAGCGACTAATGAAGTTTTTGAATTTGATGGTTGTTTTTAGCACGGATGCGACAAGTGTTCAGCAAACCCTGATGGTAGTCCCAAAAAAGTTCATCCGGTAAACGGAAAAACCTATGAACAGCTTCGACAAGACACCTTGAATAAGACCAAAAAGTTAGAGGAAGCAGGTTATAGAATCAATAGAATAAGAGAATGTGAGTGGAAAAAACTAAAAAGAAATCCGGAAGTTGCTTCGTTCCTAAAAAAGCTAAAGTGTGTAGAGCCTCGCAACCAGCTGACGTTTGAAAAAATTATAGAGGACATCCAGTCTGAATCGCTTTTTGGGTTACTTATCTGCTCTATTCACACCCCGGAAGAATTGAAACCAAAGTTCTCTGATTTTCCACCGATCATAAAATACACATCGATTTCACGTTCTGATATTGGAGAATACATGCAAAAAATCGCAGAAGAACAAGGATTTTTGAAAAAACCGAGAAAGTACCTCATCAGCAGTTATTTTGGAGAAGAGATTCTTATCAATACTCGGATGGAAAAATTCTATCTGGAGTTGGGGTTAAAAATCACTTGCATCCAAGAATTTATTCAATTTTTCCCCATAAAGTGTTTTGACGAACTATCCCAGGAAATTGTGCAAAACCGTCGTCTTGGCGATATCGACCCAGATAAAAAAGTGTTAGCGATGACGTCCAAGCTCTGTGGTAACAGTCTTTACTCTGCTACTCTTTTGAATCGAAGCAAACACCGTGCTGTTACGTATCATACCGATTCCAACATCAACGAAGCAATTAATAACCCACGGTTTTCTCGCTTGGAACAATTGAAACCCGGTCTATACGAAGTAAAGAGCTTGAAAAAGCAAATCAAACGCGACTTACCTCTGCAATTAGGGATCTCTGTTTATTTAGAAGCAAAACTCCACATCCTTAAATTTTTTTACCACTTTTTGGATAAGTATATCCCAAAAAAATGCTATTCATTGATCGAGAGCGATGCAGACTCTCTTTACTTTTCTATTAGCCGTGACTCTTTAGATGATTGTGTCCCTCAACATCTCAAAGAAGAGTATTTTAGAGAAAAAAGGAAGTATATGCCGGCAGACTGCTGTGATGAGTGCCTAAACAAGTTCATTGACGTCAAAGTCTCTGTAGGTATCTGGACACCACCTTCTTGCTGTCAAAAAAGAAATGCTTTTGATACAAGGGTGCTCGGATTAATGAAAACCGAGTATGAAGGAAAAAAGGCGGTTGCTTTACCTTGCAAAACGTATTTTTGTGAGGGAAAAAGCAAAAAACAAGTCTGCAAGGGCGTTAGTATCCGACAAAATCCTTTAACTTTTGAAAAATACTTTCAAGCACTTGATTCTACGCAACCATTAAGTGTTGTAAATCGAGGGTTCATTACTCGAAAACACAATATCTTAACATACCATCAAGAAAAAAGAGGATTGTCCCCCTTTTACTGCAAACGTGTTGTTCATCAAGACGGAAATCATACATCTCCCCTAAATTTATAATTCTACTTTACAATCGACTGATTTTATGGGAAGAGTTAGGACTGGAACCCTTTATTTTAAATTCATTGCCTTGAAAAATAATTCGTTGAGTTTGGAGACTTTGAATTCATTGGCTTTGAAAGTCATCAAAAGCACATGAGTGGATTCAACTTGAATCTAATCCTATGAAGATATTTGTTGAATCTTGTTTGTATTTTTTCTGCGTCATGTGAATACTTGATTTGTGTTAGGAATAACGTATGATTATAATAAACTGAAGCGGGCATTACTACTATTTTGTGAAGAGAGCGTTTTCTTTGTAAATACCATTATACCTCTGTCTTGGATATTTTTTGTTCATGTAAATACTTGTGCGTGAGTGAAAATATAGCGATGAAAATTACAAAATGCGTGATGAAAACGAAAAAACTTTGATGTTTCTTGTAATAGCAAAAGTTTTCTCTTGTATTATTCGTTTCCTGTCACGGTAAAACTACAACTTCACGCTTCGCTGATCAGTCTTTGGCGCACATTGACAATGACATGACTGAACTTTGCAAAAAGTGGAAATCCTGGCGTCAAACGCAGATTTAAAGCATCAAATTAATTTTATACTTGTGGTACGTAATGTGCATTTTTAACTCTGAAACATGTTTTATAGACCGCTAGTGTCACAGATACGGCAGTGAAAAATTAATTTATGTAACCTAAGACGTTTTCACGTACCAAAATTTTATAAATTTAAGTTTGCAATAATTCTTAATACGTACCACAAATATTACATAACGATTTCACCTAATAAAAACAAATCAAACTCTAGCATGTGGTAAAATCTTCGCGTGAGCTCGTTTAATAACTTCCTGTTTCTTATTGCAATGAGATGGTACGATAGCAACAATCAGTACTATAATATCACAAGAACAATAGCCACAGTCAGTATTATAACACAAACTTAATAACTTGCTCTTGAGAGAGTAGATCGCTTTAATATCCGTCTTTTTTAACTCTGAAACAGGTTTTATAGACCGCGAGTGCCACAGATACGACAGTGAAAAATTAATTTACGTAACCTAAGACGTTTTCACGTACCAAAATTTTATAAATTTAAGTTTGCAATAATTCTTAATACGTACCACAAATATTACGTAACGATTTCACCTAATAAAAACAAATCAAACTCTAGCATGTGGTAAAATCTTCGCGTGAGCTCGTTTAATAACTTCCTGTTTCTTATTGCAATGAGATGGTACGATAGCAACAATCAGTACTATAATATCACAAGAACAATAGCCACAGTCAGTATTATAACACAAACTTAATAACTTGCTCTTGAGAGAGTAGATCGCTTTAATATCCGTCTTTTTTAACTCTGAAACATGTTTTATAGACCGCTAGTGCCACAGATACGGCAGTGAAAAATTAATTTACGTAACCTAAGACGTTTTCACGTACCAAAATTTTATAAATTTAAGTTTGCAATAATTCTTAATACGTACCACAAATATTACGTAACGATTTCACCTAATAAAAACAAATCAAACTCTAGCATGTGGTAAAATCTTCGCATGAGCTCGTTTAATAACTTCCTGTTTCTTATTGCAATGAGATGGTACGATAGCAACAATCAGTACTATAATATCACAAGAACAATAACCACAGTCAGTATTATAACACAAACTTAATAACTTGCTCTTGAGAGAGTAGATCGCTTTAATATCCGTCTTTTTTAACTCTGAAACATGTTTTATAGACCGCTAGTGCCACAGATACGGCAGTGAAAAATTAATTTACGTAACCTAAGACGTTTTCACGTACTAAATATTTTATAAATTTAAGTTTGCAATAATTCTTAATACGTACCACAAATATTACGTAACGATTTCACCTAATAAAAGCAAATCAAACTCTAGCATGTGGTAAAATCTTCACGTGAGCTCGTTTAATAACTTCCTGTTTCTTATTGCAATGAGATGGCGCGATAGCAACAGCCAATACTATAATATCACAAGAACAATAACCGCAGTCAGTACTAGATCACAAACTTAATAACTTGCTCTTGAGAGAGTAGATCGCTTGAGTAGTGTGCTATGCGCAATCGAGGCCCCTTTAGGAGGGTTTAGGTGGAGCCAGGTGGAGGGCCAGGCGGAGGTGGCATGACAGGCGAGGGTAGGTGGGATTTTTTTTGGTAGGAGGGATTTTTTTTGGTAGGTGGGATTTTTTTTCACAGGTGGGGTAGGTGGGATGTTTTTTGGTAGGAGAGATTTTTTTTGGTAGGTAGGATTTTTTTTCACAGGCGGGGGTAGGTGGGATTTTTTTTTAATAGGAGGGATTTTTTTTGGTAGTGGGATTTTTTTTTCACAGGCGGGGGTAGGTAAGATTTTTTTTTGGTAGGAGGGATTTTTTTTTGGTTGGTGGGATTTTTTTTCACAGGCGTTTTTTTTTCATAGGTGGGATTTTTTTTTCAGAGACGGAGGTATGGAGTTTTTTTTTGGTGGTGGGGGTTAGGGTTACTCTTTTGTTTTAAAAATTTTCCGATTTTTTGAAATAATAAATTTTGATAAAATTTTTTATTGAAAACCAAAAAATCGAACGAACAAACAAAGAATGAGAGGGTCATTTGTGGCCTCGATCCCGCATAGCACACTACTCAAGCGATCTACTCTCTCAAGAGCAAGTTATTAAGTTTGTGATCTAGTACTGACTGTGGTTATTGTTCTTGTGATATTATAGTATTGGCTGTTGCTATCGCGCCATCTCATTGCAATAAGAAACAGGAAGTTATTAAACGAGCTCACGTGAAGATTTTACCACATGCTAGAGTTTGATTTGCTTTTATTAGGTGAAATCGTTACGTAATATTTGTGGTACGTATTAAGAATTATTGCAGGCTTAAATTTATAAAATATTTAGTACGTGAAAACGTCTTAGGTTACGTAAATTAATTTTTCACTGCCGTATCTGTGGCACTAGTGGTCTATAAAACATGTTGCATTCTTGCAGCTTATGTCTCAAAGCAGAAGCTCGGCTAAACTAACTGAAAGAAGGCTGCAACCATTATTAGTTTTAAAAATTATAGACTGAAAGTTAGGCTTTAGCACCTTATTACAGGGCCAAGGAGGGGGCATGGCACCGTAACTCCCCTTCTGCGTGCACCTATGATAACGTTTGCAGACGTCCTATTTTCCGCCCAAAATCAAGTGAAGAGCAAAAAATGAGGGTCTTCACGTCCCCAGATGTCCTGTTTTCCACAAAAAACATCCGTGAGGAGCTAAAAAAAGGTATAATCTTAAATCGTTAACAAAAAGATTATTTTTAAAAATAAAATAATAATTCATAAACACCGGTATTGCGGACCCCTTGCGGACCATTTAGCCCTTGCGCCCCCCTTAAAATCATTCGCGAACCACTTGGGGGTCCGCGGATCCCAGGTTGAAACCACTGGTCTAGATATTTGCGATCAAACTTGCAGCAACCATACAGTAAATTAAGTTGCACAGAGTGAAAGCTAACCCAAGATTTTGCTATAAAATAGCATATGGCAATTGGATGTTTGGACCTAAATTTTGTACTTTATCCTCCTATCAACATTTTTTGCAGAAAATCTCACTACGTTAATCAAAATTAAATTAAGCATGTACCAAATTATACAATATGCTAAAAACAGCTGCAAAAAATTGTATAGCCTATACCACAGAGTTTCTCAAAACCTCCTCACCTTGGTAAGTAATTAAGCGCAAGCTGATCGAAGTTGTTGAGGTACACACGTCATTTAATGCTTCATAATGGGTTTTATTCCAATTTTTGCAAGTTGATGAGTAAAGTTGTCTGGTATATACCGGTACTGCATGAGTTCGCAAACAGCAATTTTATTTACAAACACGATACAACACTGTGGTAATCTACTCAATAATATGCAGTGATGGAGTCGAGTACTCAACCTTCGAGCACGAGTACCGCAAAAAACTTCGAGTGCGAGTACGAGTACTGATATTGAAAAATGTACTCGAGTACGAGTACCGTTAAAAAGTTCGAGTACGAGTACTTTTACAAATTTAGCAAACGAACAACTTTTAAGTTGTAAGAGTTCAAAGTTTGTCGCAAAAACATAAACGAATACGTTTTTTCAGTGTTTGGGATGTTGAGAAGTCGCACAACTGCAGGTGACAATTTTCTGACAAGTATCGATAACACACAAAAATTACTATTAAGTTTTATATTTTAAAAAATTAGGTACCTACGCAATTACGCAAACCAATTGCCTTTACATAAAGTCAAAAGCATCAAAATGTGCTAAAACCATTATTAAAAGTTGCTCGCAATTACTAACTTTTTTCCAGATAAACTATCGTGCAAAGTTATGGGGCTGATTACACTTCGTTATTCGAGATTTTTTTTGCTAAACCGGTACCTACGATTTGATTACAAGAGGTGACTGAGTGAGCATAAAATAAAACATTTCTTTGTAGCAGTAGTAAATTTTCTCGGAATAATGCTTTCTCGAATTCAGAGGTGACTAAGTGAGCATACAATAAGGCTGCGATTTAATATCAGCTACTAGTACTATTACTAATTTACTACTGTAATTTATAGCGGAAGGGGAGGTTGTGCGTAGCAGGATGGATCCGTGTGGAATATGTGGGAAAAGAGTTATGTCTAACGCGGTGTGGTGCACGCTCTGTAAGAAGTGGATTCATGCGAGATGCACTAAAATGAAAAAAGTATCTTGCAGTTTTACACAACAGTTTGTATATAGAAGTTGTGAAGATATTGGAGACGGAAAGGAAGAACCAGTGGAGGTGTTGTGTGATGAAGTGGAGACTGTGAAGGGTTTTTGTTATCTTGGAGATAGGCTGAATGCTAGTGGTGGGTGTGAAACTGCAGTGACTGCAAGAGTAAGGATCGGATGGATGAAATTTAGAGAATGTGGAGAGTTGTTACTTGGGAGAAGGTTTTCTTTGAAAATGAAAGGGATGGTGTATCGTAGTTGCGTAAGATCAGTAATGTTACATGGAAGTGAGACATGGTGTTTGAGGGAAAATGAGATGGTAATTTTGAGAAGAACTGAAATAGCTATGGTGAGATCAAAGTGTGGAGTAAAACTAGTGGATAAAAAGAATACTGAGGAGCTGATGAAAATGCTGGGTCTGAAGGAAACTTTAGATAAAATGGCTAGAGCGAATGGAGTAAGATGGTATGGACATGTGGTTAGGAGGGATGATGAGAGCATTTTGAAAAAGGCAATGATATTTGAAGAGAATGGACCAGGAGAGCGAGGACGGCCGAAGCAAACATGGAAGAAACAAGTCGAGGAGAATATAAATAAGATTGGGTTGAGGGTGGAGGAAGCTACAGATAGCGCGAGATGGAGAGAGGGAGTGGGAGCGATTGCTGAAGGAATGAGGTGCATCCGGCCACCTTCGGACACGAGGAAAAACCGGATTAACACTGGACGATGATGATGATGATGATTTTTATTCTGTATATTTATCTGTTTACAGTACTATATTTTTACTTTCAGCTTTAAGATTCATTTTTAAAAATAATCCTAATTAGTGCTTAATCGCATTAATTTCAAACGCATTTTGCATGCGTCCACAAAAGACTCGACTTATCATCAATTTCTTGCAAAAAAAAAAAGTAAAATATTTTACCGACAGCTACAACTCAGCTGCAGAACAACTATGCAACTAAGCTACTATCTATATGACCTAAATTTAACACTCAAAATATTGCCTTCAAATCTAATTTTTGTTCTTTTTCGGATACCCGTACCATGCAATACCACAGCAAAACTATTATTTGGGATTGGCAGATTACAGTAATACATACACTGTAGAAAATCTTCTATCAACATCTGAGGTGAAATCGTAAAACGCTGACCCAACTGTTACAGTCTTTGTCACACACGTGGCTCAATTCCTGTGGTGCGTAACTTTAATTGCAAAATAAATTAAAAGTCGCTACAACTTTCACACGTTTTCTGCAGCAGAAAAGCGTTTGTTGTCAAACAATACTATCTGCTGTTAACCCAATACTGTGCTGTATCGCATTCAAACGTTTGATTTCGCTCGTTCTCACCATTAAATAGCTGTTTGTTCTGCGGCGGTCTGCACGGATTAAAGCAAAAGCAACTCAGTAAAATCAATTTATTTACGGGTTTTATTGGCTGTAGACTACAGCCAATAAGTTTGCTACCGAAAGTTCATATTGTTTGTTACTTCTAGCGAGCGAAAGCCAAATGTACTCGTGTACTCGGCGCTTTTTTTGCCCGAGTACCGAGTACATTGACCTTCGAGTACGAGTACTAACTGAGTACCTGGGGTCCCGAGTACGGGTACTCAAAAAATGGTACTCGAGTACGAGTACTGTACTCGAGTACTCCATCACTGATAATATGTCTATACTTAATTGGTGCAATAGTACAAGATTTCTTATACAAGTCTTGACCTCACTTACAAACTAGCAAAATAGTAGCAATATTTTAACTGCTGTTCTCTGCCACGGCTGGATTTTCCACCCTGACACCTGATATTGTGCAGAAGCTCGGCATAAATTGCTGAGCGAAACGTCAATAAAAAAAGTTAAGTTCTTGTATCAGCCTCCTTCTTTGATTACCGGAAAAACAAGTTCACGAATAGTTAGCCTAGCCTACTATGCCCGGTTAACAAAATCCCCAACAAAACCTTCCCTATTATGCTCACTTACAATATCAAATATAAATCTCTTCAGCATTTAGGAAAATGTATTGGTACTAACATGAAGATAGCAGTTGCACGCTCATGGCAGGACTATATATATTTACGCTTGTAGAAGGATAATATCCTATCCTTTTGCTACCAATATGTTGCTAGGCTGCCATAAAACATACTGCAGTGCTACTGCTACCTTTATCAGTTCATGTTGGGTTATCCATAAATCTTGGTCTATCAAACTATCACTACGAGTACTCCTGTAATTCTGTTCAAGACTTCATTCAATATTTTTTAAAAAAATGCAGTACCATGTTAATAAACTAACAAGCCTTTAACATAAAGACTTACAATGTTAGGCCATAGGCATGCATACCTGGTACCTAGCCTACAGGCTACCAGCCAACCCGGCCCAGTGCCTAAACCTGTAAATATTACTAAAAAATCCTTGATTATGTGGAAAAAAGTAAGTTTGAAAGAAACAAGATGACTACTGGTTTCCTTATTATTAACTTAAAATAATTTTGTTGGCTAAGCCTCGCTTTTTTCGGCCAAAAAATATTAACTGAAAGCTCCAGAAGATATTTTGAAAAATTGATGCATTTAGCTTAAGTTTGAGGGTCAATTTAGCAAAATGTACCAAAATAAATTTCAGAAGCATGATTTTAAAATGTTCAATGTATTTAGCCAGGGGTGGGCAAACTTCGCACAAAGGACCGCATTGCAAAAAATTTTGATGCCGAGGGCCGCAGTGATTGGTAGAGCAAAATAATAAGGGTCGTCACGACTGCAGATGTCCTAATTTTCACTCTAAATCAGGTAAAAAGCAAAAAAAGGCCCTCACGTCCGCGCAGATGTCCTAATTTTTACTCTAAATCAAGTGAAGAGCAAAAGAACAAGGTCCTCACGTCCGCAGAATAGCAGATGTCCTAATTTTCTCTCAAACATCCGCAAATGTCCTAATATTCCACTTAATATCAGCAAGGTAGAGTCGTAGAGATGACACGGGCTGACTTTTTTGCAACCCGGACCGCCCATGGCCTGGAACCTCTTGCCCAGTAGCGGTAACCGACCCAAAAGCTCATCCCGAAAACAAAGCCCAGCCCGCCCAAGGCCCATTCTTCTATAAACGTTCAACCACATTTAACAGAAAAATGAAAGTTGAAAGGGATTTTAAAAATTGGTAGCGGCTCGTTAGGGGCCCAATCAGAAACAAAAGATAGAACTGGGCCGTTAGCGGACCACTATAAAGACCGGTTAACGGCTTGTTAGCGGGTCTCTTAGCGGTTCATGCCATCTCTACAGTAAGGACTAAGGAACAAGGTTTATATTTCTGTAAGTGCCCGCGGGCCGCATGCGGCCCGCGGGTTGTAGTTTGCCCACCCCTGTGCCATTCACGAAAAAGTTAATGGTTAAAAAATTGAAGCTCATTTACTAAATTCAAATCGCATGAAAAAGTAGCCTACCGGTACTGGTCGTTTTGAAAATCAAGTGAAAAACTTCAACTCAGAAACACCCGCACCTGACAGCAATTAAATCGTCTATCTGCCTGATTCTTCGCTACTGCCTAACAGTTTTCGTTACCATCAATCAAATTTCCATGCACAATTCGTTCCCTAACCACGCAAACATCATTTATTCGCCAATTTCCTAGACATGCTGTCATCTCCAGACCGATTTTTGCTGAACTGATTTTTCGAATTCCTCCTACCATCGACAGGTGGCGTAGTTGTCCATTTTAAAAGCTCTTTTTTATGGAGTTGGCAGACTATAAGCATAGCGGTTACGGCCTAACAGTCCTTTACTCCCGTCACATAACGTGACAGCTTCGCAGAGGCATTTAATGCTAGGTAAACACGGTATAAACGCAAGGCTAAAACTATCTATTACAAAATATGGTTGATAACTCTTAGTCTATGAGTTCCCAACCGGTGGGGAATTTAAGGTTTTCGGGTGGAGAATTGAACTCCTCCTGAGGAATTAAACACTGTCCCATCCCGGTTCGAGAAACGACCTTTTTTTACTCTTCACTGGTATTTTCAGAGGAAAATAGGCAGGGCCGTTGAGAGCCAACCCCGGGCCTGGTACCAAAATTAAAACCGGGCCCCCTGCAAAAATGACAAAAACAATGGTCTGCCAAAAATGATAAAAAGGATGATTCGCCAGAATACCCATTTTGTTATATCGAAAGCTGTTACGGCAAGTTTTAGACGTTGATTAATGAAGTTTGGAGTGTTATTCTTGTAACGTTTTCTCTATGTTGTTTACCGCTTTTCTCCTTTCTGACACGTGCGCTAAAGATCAGTGCATTACGTAATGTTTCCTTTCCTCGATTTCCTTCTCAGCGGGGGTTTGCTGAGCTGTGAGATTTGGTCTTTTCTTCGCCCTTCCTATCTTTAATGCTAATTGAAATCATACTTAGTGTTATTATTTCCTGTTCTTTGATCTGTCCTTTGATCTGTTTGCGCTACCCCTATATAAGCTCTTGTTTTCCTAGTCTGACATTCTTAATTGTTTTTGGGAACCGGTGTATAACTGTATGCTGTTCGATATTTGGCTTTCTCGTCTTCAAATAGTTGGTAAGTGTGCATTTATTTGACTTGTAATTTTAATGTTATTTCTTATGCGCATTTCACTGTTTTAGAAAACCGCTACGCTACGCTGTGCTACGCAATACATTGAACTGTTGGATTTGTGTGTGGCAATTAGCGCGTTATTCAACCGGAGACGAACGAGAGAGCAAGTTTACCGTAACAAAAGCGATACACAACCAAAAAAAAGTCAATAATACTCTTGAACGGATGATTCTTACTCAAGGGCGTAGCGAGCCCAGAATTTCGGGGGGGGAGGGGGGGAGCAAAACTTCATACGCTTGTCCAGTGGCGCACTCAGGATTCAGCAGGTAGGGGCAGAGCCCCCAGTCGCCACGGGTTTTTGAGTTTTTACATAAAAAACACTCATTTTAGCATAGTTTGTTGTCGAAAAAGAACACATGGGTACCCCTGAGAGGTTTTAATTCGCCTCTGCTTGCGTTGGTAGTAGACTTACGTTATTGCGTTAGTATCTTTGTTTGTAGGCAAGTGGTAACTAAAAATATTTCGGGGGGTGTTGCCCCCTTTCCCCCCTCGCTACGCCCTTGTGCTTACTGCATAAGTACCGGTATCCTAGCTAAAATATATCATTTAGCTAACTCACAGCACAGCAGTATATTAAACCTTTAGTAGCCTCTATGGTCCACAAAAAAATCGAACCATACGTATTAGACCATTAAAAATGGAAGTAATCTGTTCCGATATTGCTCAGATATGCAAAGTACATTATGCTGTAAATACAATTTCCATTAGCAGCTTTTGCAACCATGAACATTGACATAACAGCACTTCCTTTAATGGTGTTAACATCTGTCCACGCCTAATGCGTGGCAAAAAGTACTTCATGATGTGATTGTGTATCTGGTATAAATGGGTAGATTTCAGAACAATTGCCATAATACTGAAATTTGATAATGTATGGTATTACACCCAGCTTTAATCATTGACGGTATAACAACACATTTTATGCAATACTTTTACAACAGTAAACAACATAATTGTCTCCACTTCTATACAGCCCACTTTAGTAAGCATCTGCAAAAGTAGAAAGAAAATAAATACTGCTTATTGAAATACATGACATTTAAAAAAAGAAAAGAAAAACAGAAAAAACTTTTCTGGAGTTCAATGCATAACAGCTTAACCTAAAGTTGTGATCTACGCAGGTTTAAATTTATCTGCAATAGAACATTCTTATGCTTTACGTTAATAAGATATACACATGAAACTTCAGCCTGCATTTTAATTAATTTACTTGTGTCAATAATACACACTCAAGACACAAAAAAAATTAAAAATTACTGTTTTTTTTTGCAGTTCAAAACTGTATAACAGTAACTGCATACGACTTGAATCCGTTAAGCACACCACTGAGCCTCTGCTGCTAAAAATTTTAGAAACTGGCCTTTGTGCTTGTTATATTTTACCACCTAGTACGAGTCCGCAAATCTGCAATAGCAATTGTTATGCTTTACGTTAACATGACACATACATGAAACTTCAGCTTGCGTTTTCATTACTTCACATTATGTCAACATTAAACACTCAAGACAAGAAAAAAACTGAAAATCACTGGTTCCACTACAGCAACTGTATAACACTTACTACATGACTTGAATTCGTTAAGCACACCACTGAGCCTCTGGTAACAGTAGAAATTGCAGCAAATCATTGGTGCTTATCATATTTTACAACCTAGTGCTTGTCTGCGATAGCACATTCCTATGCTTTACGTTAACATAATATCCTACATACATGAAACTTCAGCTTGCATTTTCATTACTTCACATACCGGGTATGTCAATAATAAACACTAAAGACATGAAAAAAATTAAAAATTACTGGTTATACTACAGAAACTATATAACACTGACTACGTATATGACTTGAATCCGTTAAGCACATCACTGAGCCACTGCTGCTAAAAATTGCAGAAATTGTAGTAATAATTTTGGCATCGTCATCTAAATGAAAAAATTCTGCAATTTGATAAGGGTAACAATTCTGCTCAGCTAATGAGCTAGCTCACATAATCAACAAACTGCGTAGAACAAAAATTACCAGCTCTGCATAGTCTAATTGCGTAAACAACAACGAAGTAAATACTGTTTTGGCACTACCACCAATTTTAAACATTTCTGATATTGTAGCTACCATAGACTGTATAATTATGTTTGTACAATAACAACAATGCAATAAACTTTTTTTCCAACTCCTTCAGGTTTATTCACTATTGCATTTTCAAAAACTTTGCAGTGGGCAAAACTCTTGGTGCTTGAACAAGTAAGCTATAGAATAGTTACTCCAAGATGATGAACTAGTGGAACTTTGTGAGCTTTTTTCTCAGCAAAAATTTTATAGGAAGTCATAGCAAGTCAGCCACACATATAAAGGCATCTTTTTTTTAGGCTTAAAATTATGTGAGATGGCAAGACTTGGAGGTATCTGGCCTATACCAAATTCAGCTTGCTTTAACATTGTTATATTTGGTATTATTTCTGCCCTGTTGGTCGGTCCTGCTGTAAAGTTTTTGCCATCTTGAGACATCACAGACATCTGGAAACGGCTTAGCTCTCTGGTTCTCAAACATTTTGCTTCATGGCACGGGATGTTTTTAAATCAGTGGTCTGGCTGGACAGGATTTCTTTGGGTAGGTTTCTTTGCCTGTTGGGTCTTTTAGGGTTCTTTATTATCGGCAGCGCTCGGGGTAGTTAAGGCGAGTCTTACGTGTTTTATTCTTGCTTCTGTTCTTCGTTAGCTTATCAGTTTTATAAGCGCTGTTACGACTTGGATTAACTTTGAAAGACCACACACTGTCATGCTTTCCTACCATTGCACCTTAGTATGGCAGTGTAGAATCTGTGACTCTCTTTGCTGTCTTTTTTATCTGACCGTCGTTTTTTTTTTTTCTTTCTGTGCTGTATGTGTGTGTGAGCTCTTTTTCTTCATTTGATAAATCTCTATTGTCGGGTGCTGCAACCATGCTTCTCATGTTACATTCCTTGATCTTCTATTTTCCCCTTGCATGTTACAACGTTTATCGTTTTGTTGCTTCTTCCCTTTTCTCGTGCTGTCCAATTATACTGCATATTATTTTTGTATTCTTGTGTTAACGGTACGGAAATAAAAGACACTAACTAACCAATGACTGGGCAGGTAGGGTATTACCAGTAGGTGGTAGCGAGGGGTGACTTTGTATGCATTCATCCAGTCTATTCTATAGAGTTACCGGTATCGGTACTCTTTCAAACTTGTGTGCCAATTTTTACGCGCAGCATTCTCAAAATTCCGGGCCCCCTAAAAATTTCGGGCCCGGTACCAAAGGAACCCCCTGGACCCCCCTCTCAACGGCCCTGAAAATAGGACTCCTGAAGACGTGATAAGACCTTTTTGTTTGCTCTTCACTAATATTTTTAGGGGAAAATAGGATACCTGAAGACGTAAGACCTTTTTTTGCTCTTGCAATCAGTGCGCGCCCTAATCTTGGCAGTTAGAAAAGTTGCCCACCTCTGTTTCCCTGGGCCATGAGCAAAAAAAGGTCGAAAAGCCCTGGTTTAAAACATCTATGTTGTGGGTGATTGAGGGTCAGTCACATCAAAAGTGGGTAATGAAGAAAAATAGGTTGGAAACCACTGCTCTAGTCTTTTACGGCTAGATGCAATGGCGTAGCCACGGGGAATTTTTGAGGTTACAACCCCCTATTGAGCCTCAAGAGACGTCATATTTACGTCTCTTTCTGACTTTCTTTCTGAAGCGTTAGATACCTTTACTAATCTTTCTTAAGCAAGTACGCGCAACTGTAGGCCTAAGTCGGTTATTTTATGTTAATTAGACGCGTAACCAGAGGCAGATTTCAAGAACTCGATTTAGGGGGTGATAAACAGCGCACGAAAACAGGTACCAAATTTACCAAGAATATGAGCAAAAAAGCGATATATCGTTATAGTTCAAAATTAACCACATTTTTCAGGAAAACTAGAGAAATGCTGACGTTTTTAGGTGAGAGGGTGATCGCCCTCACTTTCCAACCCTGGATCCACCACTGCCCGCAACAGTGCAAGTGTTGCGCTGTTTTCTGAGTGATGTATTAAATCGATGGCGCTTCACGATGCAGTGACTGTTTTATCAGCAGGGCAGTGCCGCTCCTGTACACGCAACTGCCCTCGGTCCCTCAGACCTTCCTTAGATAAAAGGCTTAGCGATTTCAAGCAAAAATGATTTATATAGCTCAAAAAAGAACTAAATTGCTAACATTTGAATATCGTTTTACCAGTTTCTCCAGAAAGCATTCCTTTGACTTCCTTACAATGATTGTGCCTTAACTATGAGGTGCCGTTTGTAAAATACGTTTTGCATGCACTCTGCGGACAATTTTACGCTTTTCCCATTCTAAGCCAAAATGGTAACGACAAAAGTTGGACTGCATTCTGCGGACTGTAAAATAACATTTGCTACCAGAAAGGATTTATTTGAACGCTTTTTAATGCAGTGCCATTTGTAAAACTAACATTACATACAGACTAAAGACAAATCAACACTTTTCTCTGTTTCAAGACAAAATGGCAAAGTAAAAAGTTGCTTATTTTGCGGACTGTGAACTAAATACACTTTCATCCAGTCTAAGACAAAACCCGTTTCGACGGTCTGTAAAATAGTGCAGATCGTAAAATCCATTCGGAAGCGATCGGAAAACTTACGTCATTCACTGAACGTCGCATCTTGGTGGCCTTGACGTCATTCACTGAATGACGTAAGTTTTCCGATCGCTTCCGAATGGATTTTACGATCTGCACTATTTTACAGATGGCGCTATTTTACAGACCGCCGAAACGGGTTTTGTCTTAGACTGGATGAAAGCGTATTCAGTCTACAATCCGCAAAATGTGCAACTTTTTACGTTGACATTTTGTCTTGAAACATAGAGAAGTGTTGATTTGTCTTTAGTCTGTATGTAGGCTAATGTTAATTTCACAAATGGCACTGCATTAAAAAGCGTTCAAGTAAATCCTTTCTTGTTGCAATGTTATTTTACAGTTCGCAGAATGCAGTCCAACTTTTGTCGTTATCATTTTGGCTTAGAATGGGAAAAGCGTAAATTTGTCCGTAGAGTACATGCAAAACGTATTTTACAAACGGCACCTCATACATGACTGCCTCCGGTATTTTTAGTTTAAAACATCTCTCTTAAATTTGAAGCCATCTGTTGTTATTACACAACATATGGTCAAATGTGACGTCATTCTCAACCCCTCCCATTGCAAAATCCTGGCTACGCTGTGGGCTAGATTATGCTTTGCAAAACATCCCACAGTAAAAATTTTCTACATGGCACAGTGATTGACTGTTGAGTAAATTAATAATCTAGCATTTTCTCAATAGGAATATCAACTGGTGAAGCCCTAAAGGATATTTTTCGTATTAAACTACTGCAAAAACAGTGCTCTTAATCAGGGTTGCGAAAAATCAATTATTGTAGTCTAACCGATTTTCGATTGCGATGTTCTCTACTTTTTGTTTATCGAACGTACTGGAGTCTACTTTTTTGAATGAGTATCGAATATGGCCTTGTCTTTACTTTTTTTCGATTTTATTCCATATTCGACTCTTTTTGTCCGGATTGCTTGACCTCATTTTAGTTAATTTAAAATAACCTTCGGTATGTCATTACTTTACATCGGTATACATTCTATTTGAATAAGGTACGACTCATAGGTGGGCAGTACCGCGGTACTTTAGTACGGCGGTACTTTTTTAGTACCGGTACCGTCGGTACTTTGGAAAAAAAGTACCGGCACCGCAGTACCGCTACTTTTGTTTCTCAATTTTTAGGCGGTACTCGGTAACTTTTGCAAAATCTTCTGTAATAAAAAAAAAATAATAATAAAAAAGGTGAAGTCTAATTACTCAATATGGTACGGTAACGCTACCGTACCATATTGAGTAATTAGATATTTAGCTAACTAATAGCTATAGGCCTAATTATTATGAAACCGTGCAGTTTTAATTAAAATTCAACAAAGTATAGGGCAGTACTTTCTTTTTGGAACTTTTTTTAAAAAGTATCGACAAAAGTACCGCGGTGCTGCCAAGTACTTCAAGTACCGAGTACCCGTACCGGCCGATACTTTTAACAAAGTACCGAGTACCGGTACCGCCGGCACTTTAAACAAGTACCGTGCCCATTTCTGGTATGACTGAGTAGGCTGTAAAGGAAAGCTTGTTGGTGTGGTTAAATTTTGCTTATGTAAAAATTGTGATTAAAAATTATTGAAGAAAACTATGACTACTCAAGAGCTAGAAAAAATTGAAGAGGCACTGAAAAGAGTGACACAACAGCAATATGACTTTTAGCAAATGGTGGATGCTAAGATTGCTAGTTTAGCAGATATGGGTCCAAACAAACCAGGGAATTTGGATTTGGAACAAAAATGGCTGCAGGATATGTCACAACAAATGGAAAGGATTCAAAAACAAGTGAATAAAGTTGCTGAAAAAGTGTAATCAAATAATTTACAAATGGACAAGCTTGAGCAGTATTCCAGATCAAATTGTCTGATTTTTCATGGCTGCACAGATGCACCAGAAAGGAATGATTACGAAGCTTTTGAAAATCACGTGATCAATAAATTAAACAGTAAGCTAAATCTGCCAACTGATCTGCGAAATTCAGACGCGGCCATATGCCATAGCCTGCCCTCAAGAAGCAATAAAAAACCAGTAATTATCAAATCTGTCAGACGTTCAATGAGAAACATGGTGTTTTTTAACAAAAAGAAGCTGAAAAGTAATGATGATGCTGGAATTAAATTATCAATTACTGAATGTTTAACCCAGAGGAGACTAAAATTAATGGAAGAGTCATGAAATGTATTTGGCTTTTAAAATGTCTGGCTATTTAAAGGTAACATATTGCTTTTACAACAAAAAGAAATATTATATTGATGATTTTCCTGACATCAGCAGAATTAGATTTCCAAAGAAGTCACAACCTTAGTTATTTAGTTAGTTAGTAGCATATTTATCCTCCTATCACGAGAAAGCGATCAATGCGCTATACGAACTCGCTTAGGAGTTGCCGGCCATCTGTCTACCACACCAAGATGGGGGAATCCCGCGAAGTGCCTTTCCTAACGGCACAACAAGTAAACTTGCCGGCTTGTTCTCCACACTGTTCCGTTAATGCTGAGTGTCAAGCAGGGAAGCTGTGAATATCAATTTTAAAGTCATTGGTTTGACCCGACTCGGAATCAAACCAGATTCTATAGCTCAAGAGACAGACACTCCATACCACTCGGCCATCTGAGCTGTTTAAAACTGTCGAGTCATGCCCTCTTTATTACATTGCAGAAATATCAATGCACCGTACTATATTCCGTTACAACCACTGACCAATTGAACAAGTCTACCAGTCGTTGTTTCATTTTTTTGTACTTCATATACTTGCCCTTGGCTCCTATGGGCAAGCCTTACCTTTAAAGACTTTTATTGTTTTAGAATGCCTTTGAAAAAAAATTGAGTTGTGAAATTTGCCTTAACACGTTCAGCCCGTCGTGCACCACCGGTGGTACACTCGTAACTTTCATATCGCACGTTGTGTACCACCGGTGGTACACACATGTAGTTCTAAGTCAATGCGTTTTGTAGAATTGGCGTGTAGAAGTTTGAAATCAGAGGTGGTTTTTCGTGCACCGCTTAATGGTTGAAAAATTTCTCGTTGAAAAATTTTGAGTTTCGTTTAATTTGGCCGTGGCTTTATGAAACAGTAAGTAAATGAATTTGTGAGCTTATTTCAGCCCAAAAACAACAGTTTTTGAAAAAGAAAAGAGTATTCAAAAAACGCATGCCGTGTATAAGCACGACAAAAACTAAAAGTAAGCATATATATTGAAGGTCTAGTTTGTTGCAAAAGTTTTTAAAAATATTTTTCGTTGAAGCATTTATTGCACATAGCCAGATTCGAATTATTTCCGGTTTCAGGGCTTGTTCGTCCATAAAACATAGCACTATTCATGTCACACGGAGTGTTTTGAAACAAAAATTGTTGTAAATTTCTGAAATAATGACAGTATTTAGTAAAAAATTCGTGTACCACTGGTGTTACATGACGTCTAAGACGCAAATGTTTAATGAATACACGTCGTGTACCACCGGTGGACACTCATAAAAAACACTTTACCTTGCTTACAGCGACTATACTGCATGTGCAGAACATTTGAACCTTTGCTTGGTCAAGTTCAAAGTACAAAACGCAATTACGTCACAGAGGATGGTGCGTGTGAAATGCGAACGAGCTGAACGTGTTAAAATATTCGATCTAACATAAATCCCAAGATATGCAGCGAGTGTAAATCTGTATTTCACGGAAAGTGTGCTAAACAACAAAATGGTTCAAATAATTCCATAATTATAGGTAATCAGTAGGAGTGGATGTGTGCTAATTGCAAAGAGTTTTCAAATTATCTTTTTCCTTTCGAAAATATGAGTGACGATAAATTTACTGTGGAATTTAGAACAGCTAGTACCAGTTATAATGCAGCCTTTGACGCTAAGCAATTAAATAACTTGTTTTATTCTGGTACAGCAGATGATGATGATGTATTTGTGGGACTGGGCAGCAATAATAAGAGGGAACCATACCTAGAATCTAATCAGACAACTTTGCTCTCTTATGATGGAAGCTTGAAAAATACTTTCTCAATGTTATATGTAAATATACGGTCATTAATAAATCCGCTAAATTTCAGCAAACTCGAATCTCTTTTAGCCAGTTTAAAACTACAACCTGATATTATAGCCCAGGGGTGGCCAACCAGTCAGATGCCAAGAGCCGCATTTCTTGCTGTGTTTCAGCAAAGAGCCATATCATACACGCAAGGAATAATGATCGCATTAGCATTACCATACCTCTTATTGATGCACATGCTTTGCTTAGCTAGATTAATAGTATACCGGCTGGTGAGTTCAGTTTGTAACGGCATCGCTATCGGTGCGGGCGGTCTGGCATTCGTTGCCAGGGCGGTCTGGGTCAAAGTGAACAAAGTGTCGCCACCGCTGCAATATTTCTTCAAATTCGAGGCTGTGTTGCCCAAAGTCCTTAAGTTATACGGGCTTTAGTGTTGCCCAGGCGCAAAGCTGCGGAGATAACAACTCATATAGTTGAGTGGTAAGAGCGTCCACCTCTTGGAGATACAGACTCGGGCTTGATTCCGAGTCGGGTCAAACCAATGACTTTAAAATTGATATTCACAGCTTTCCTGGTTGACGCTCTGCATTAAAGGGACAGTGTGGAGAACAAGCTCACAAGTTTACTTGTTGTGCCGTTCGGAAAAGCAATTAGTGGAATTCCCTCATCTTGGTGTGGTAGACAAGGGCCGGCAACTCCTAAGCGAGCTCGTTATAGCGCTTTGATCGCTTTCTCGTGATAGGAGGGTAAACGTGCAACCAAATACAAATAGATGGCCCCCGACACTTGTTAACTCCTCGTCGTAATTCTCCAACAAAGTGATTATTATGTGATAAAGCAACTTATGCGTTGCCAAACGCAACATGACCACAGAACTAGGCTGCTAATAGAGGAAACAAAGCATGTGAAAAAGAGCCGCATGAAACTGGACAAAGAGCCGTATGCGGCTCGCGAGCCGCAGGTTGGCCACCCCTGTTATAGCCATTACAGAAATGTGGATCCAACCAGTTCATACACAAAATGTCTGTAATACTCTTAAAGGTTACGCATTAATATCTAACAGTCGTAAAACTTGCAAAGGCGGCGGCGTTGGGTTCTTCTTTAAAAAAAAAATCGCCTGCACAGTCTGCTCTAAAAGGACAATTATGCAAGAAAAAAATCTTGGAATCTCTGTGTCTTTTGAAATTAGTGGAAAAAAAGCAGATTGTGGCGTAATATACAGATCACCTTCAAAAAACCCTTAGTCCAATGAATCTTTTTTACATCATCTGAACGAATGTCTAAGGAAGACTGACTCTAAGCAATCCTGCTTCATAATGGGTGATTTCAATAACGACTTGCTTGCATGGGAGCCAACAGACAGCTACAAGAATGAGTTTGTTGACACTATGTTCGAAAACTCCTTCATATCTCTCATTAATCATCCTACAAGGATTACAGATACTTCAGCATCAGCATTAGACCAAATATGGACCAATGCTAATTTCCCAGTTGGTATTGAATCTGCAATTATTTCCGATCCTATTTCAGACCACCTACCAATTATCGCTTGTGCCTCTACTGCAGGCCCAAAACTTCGGAATGAGCAGAAAAATAGACACATTTCACCTGAAAACATTCTAAAATTTGTTGAATCGTTCATACTTCAACAAAGTTGATAATAGTGAAGTGTTGAATGAAACTGAACCAAACAATGCTTTAGAATTTCTGATGACCGAACTTAAGCAATATTCAAGAAATGTTTCCCCATCATCAACAAAAAATTTAATTAAAAAAACCCTTATATGATGATGAACTGCACAAAATGCATCAAAAAATGCAACATCTTTATACGAAGTATAGAAGGAAAAACTTTATTACTGCCAAAGCAAACTGTAACGTAGCTAGAAATGAATATTCTCGTTTAGTAAAAATAAAAAAAATATTCTTCATTGCTTCTTGATAAGCACAAACCGAGCATTAAGAGAAACATGGAAGATTATTAACTCCATCCTTGGCAAAAAGAAGCAATTAAATTGTCACTTATTAAAAATAAATAATGAATTAACCTCAGACTTTGATGATATTTCGAACCACTTCAACGAGTTTTTTACATCAGTGGCAAGCAAGCTTGAACAAGATTTACCTTTATCTTCATCACTATCTTACCCTCAATTTAAAACCATTCCTAGTTCTTCTCAAAATTCCCTTTATGTTTTTCCTACTACTCCTCATGAAATTAACAAATTCATTTCTGAAATACAGTAGAATTTGCCTAAGTCGACTTCGCCTAAGTCGCCACATATCGCTTGGTCCCGGCTGAGAGCCTATTGTTTTCTGTGTTATCAAGTTCGGCTAAGTTGTCTCCGCCTAACTCGTCAATTCGCTTAACTCGCCACTGTTTTTGCTCACCATGAGCAAAAAAATTTTCCTAAGTTGTCGGACTGATGTAACACAACCCCACTGTGCGTCACAAACTTCCTTCATAACCCCATTATTTCATCACTTTAGATTGCTTTCACCAGGTTTAGTTTCCGTTCAGTTAGCAATCTTATTGCCACGTGAAGCAGCCAGGCTATGACACTTAGAAAAGCTATCAGCTTATTTGCAATAAATTACAGTACTTAGTGACTAGGGAATGGGCAAAAAATAAGGTTACAGCAGAGAATAGATTGATAAAAAGAGAGAAAGAGCACAGAGCAAGAAGAATAAGCGCATAGAGAAGATTGTACTGTGTAGAGAAACAAATGTTCTTTATCGGCATTCTCGCCATTGACCAAAATCCATTCGTACATAATGGACAAGTCCTTGGCAAATGCAAAACAGTCGAAAATCTCGGATTTCTTTGAGACTGCATCTTGAGTGTTTAAATAAATATTATGTTGTTGTACAGCAATCCAAAAAGTCCTTTCTGTGTGTGTTCTATATTTCTCAAATGTTCAGCTTCTGCAGAAACAAAGGGATCTAAAGTCTGTGTAGGCCTAAGCATATTAATCTGTTGTTTGCCTAAGTCGCCAGTTCGCCTAAGTCGCCACTATTTGTGTTCCCCTTGAGGTGGCGACTTAGGCAAATTCTACTGTAAAACTAAAGAAAAGCAGTAGCCTAGACGAAATTCCAACTTTTCTACTCCACAAACTTCCTCCCAACATACTCATTGCCCTATCGCATATTTTTAACTTATCAATAGCTCAAGGAGTGTATTTAGATGCATTCAAAAAAGCAAAAATCATTCCAATATTTAAAAAAGGTAGCGCATTAGATGTCAATAACTATAGGCCAATTAGCTTATTACCAGCACTATCAAAAATTCTTGAAAAAATTATGCATAAGGGATTGTAGTCATTTCTAACAAAAAATAATTTCTTTCACAAGTTACAATTTGGATTCAGAAAAAAACACTCCACAAATCATGCAGCAACAGCTCTCATCGAATACATTTGTAATGCCTTTGAAAGCAAGGAATTTGCAATTGGTGTCTTCATAGACTAGTCAAAGGCATTTGACTCCATTGATCATGCGATTTTAGTGGATAAACTTTACAAGTACGAGGTTAGAGGCACCGCGCATACTTGGTTTCACAGTTGTTTGCATAACCGAACACAACAAGTGGAATGTGGTGGAGTTCTTTCTTCTACTAAATCAAATACTTTCAGGTGTACCGCAAGGCTCCATCTTGAGACCACAATTATTCTTAATCTATGTAAATAACTTTCCCACTTGCCTGAATTGTGGACAAGCCTTGATGTTTGCAGATGACGCAACCTTATTATTTTCAAGCAGGAGTTATGATTTTTTATTTAACATGGCTAATAGCAATTTAGAAAATGTTCAAGAGTGGCTGATAGCAAACAAGTTTTCTCTTAATGTGGCAAAGACTACATACATCGTATTTCATACTCCCCATAATCGTGAACCACCATCTGATGCCTCTTTACGTATAAGAAATAAAGCAATAACTAAATCCACATCAGTGAAATTCCTGGGGATAGTTATTCAAGAACATTTGTGCTGGAAAGAGCATATGGAATCTATAATTCAAAAAGTTAGAGCTAGTATTGCGGCTGTTCGCTGAGTGAAAAACTACCTCGACGTTAATACGTTATTATTATTGTACTACACTCTTGTCATGATTATTATTGTACTACACATAGTTGATTATTATTGATTATTATTGTACTATTATTATTGTACTACACATAGTTACTGCATTTCAGCCTGGTGCTATGGAAATAAAACAATGGTATAAGTAAGATACGAAGGCAAGCAAACCAATTCATAAGAATAATATTTGGACTAAAAAAAAGCAATAGTGTAAAGACCTATTAGTACACGTTATTACTTATTATCTGTCGACCAACTGTGCTACATTGAAACAGCTTTGTTTATGTATAAATACAAAGTGAAGCTACTACCGCAAGCCTTTGATAATATATTTCAAGCTAGAAACATCAATCACTCATATGGCTCGATTACAACAAGAACAAATTCTGACTTTCTTCCCAAATTTCGCCGAATACGTATAACAAAACAATCAATGCAGTACAAGGGGCCTTGCAGTACAAGGGCCCTTGGCTTGGGCCCAAGTTCCTAACCATCTGAAACATAGCAAACTCTTAAGTAAATCTTTTCTCTCAAAGTTACGAGCTCATGTTTTAAATGCTCCCATCAATTCTTCACCATCATAAGAGAAACATTGGCATAGGCATAAACCAACAACTTTTTCAATTGTTCTGCATCATCATCAGTCCTATTAAACCGTCATTACCGTTTACATATCGTCGGTGTTTTTCATCGTTGTCATAATTTTATTTCACAAAACATATTTCCGACGTTGCATCGCTCTGTTGCTGCTTCCACTTTCAATCTAACAATTTCGAGATGTATATTTAAACGATGCTCATAGTATTAACGATTTGTGCTACTCTTGATCCAATTCTAAAGCAAGAAATCATACTCTGTGCGAAATAGTTTGTATAGAAGTTTGTAAATAGGCTTTTTATGCGTAGTACCGTACTGCTTTATTTTGTGTGTGTATATACGTTCTTTCTCTGTAAAAAAAGTGTTGATTGCTTTTTCAAATTTCTGCTTTTTTCCTGAGGTGTTTTGTTTCCTTCTTGCAGGTGTAGCCACCATATGCTAACTAATATCTAGACCGTGTGAAGTTTGGTTCGAAATTGTCACGTGTTACAACGTTCTACGTTTTGTTGCTATTTCCTTTTTTCGGCTATTGTTAACCTTCATCAATTCTTCACTTGTTGTTATTCCTTAGTCGCAAAAAAAAAAAAACAAAAAGAAAAACTACTACTACTACCACCTTTTTTTCCTGATATAATTTTTTAAATATGTTTATACCAAAACCACCAACCAGAAATAAAAAAGACGCAGAGTTACAATAGCAAAGTTGCTTCGCATGTATGGTCGCACGCAATGTCCGCCGTTTGCCCGTAAGTTACCGGTAGGCTACCGCATGATGGTGAGCACGTCGCAGAAATGCTTGGCCCATACTAGGGAGTCGAACCGAACCCGAACCGGAGTTTTATAAACCGGATTTACGCTATTTTTGTCGAACCTTTACCGAACCCGAACCGTATTTTTCAAAATCGCAAAGAGCGAGCCAGAACTGAACCGAATAATGCGAGTACTTGCGAACCTTAACCAAACCCGAACCGATTGAAAAAGCGGCTCGCTACGTAAAGTCACTCGCGTCACTTTGAAGCTGGTTCGAATTCAAAATAATAGTCACTTATGCAAGTAATCTATGCATGGTGAAGAAGTCTTTAACGTTTGATGTACCCGGTTCCGTAGTACACGCGTAACAGACTTAGCAAAGCGCTTTAACACTAATTTAACGCTACCTGTGGATTGAATAGGCCGCCGAATTCAAAGCATAGTAACAATTTACATATCTCGAAATTGGCTTTACTACAAGTATTTTATGCATTATATTGCCCTGTCAATGCGAAGAAAAATTGCTTTGTACGTTTCATTTTTTAAATTGCGTTACTAGAATTATAACATTTTTACTGCGAACCAGAACTTTATAAACCGGTTTTGTCTGTATTATCATTGCATAGGCTGCAGTTGTCTGTATTATCACCATAAACCGGTTTTGAAATATAGTCTAGCACAGTGGTTCTTAAACTGGGTTCGACCGAACCCCAGGGGTTCGGTGAGGCTGTAGCAGGGGTTCGGCTAAGATCAGAATAAGTTTTTGCAAAAAGGCATACAGTTGTAGTAAATGACTATCTCTGCGTGGAATGATGCATCCCCCCACCATACTCTTTCAACGCTGTTTTTGATGAATACAATTTTTCCATAATTTCAAACCTATTTGATAACAATTATCTTTACGCCTTAAGCACGCATAAATCAAAAATGTGCGAACAAAATGTATCATATTTGGTGAAGGACTTAGAGTTAGAGGCAAAAAAATTAAACAGAATTTGCCATAAAAATTGTTCAAAAAGCGCTAAAATGGCCATTACACTGTCTAAATTTTTGAAAACTTTCCGGGAAAGCATACCCCCGGACCCCCTAGAGCCATATTTTTGTTCCTCAATTTGCTTCAAATTAACTTTCCGGAAAAAAATACGCTTAAAATATGTAAAAATTTTATGCCACCCTCCGCCGCCTTAAGAATATTCTGAATACGCCCCTGACGTGAAACATTTTCAAAGAGCTTATGCCCTTTTTCCGGTTTAGACGTCTAACGTCTTTGCACTCATTTAACATTCAACCTAATTCAAAACTGCATCCCCCTCTAAAATTTTCTGGATCCGCTCCTGGTTATAATTAAGGGTTCGATGTATGCTTGCATGACACCTGTTGGGTTCGATACTTCCGACAAGTTTGAGAACCACTGGTCTAGCATATAAGCCGTGCTGGGATTTCGGAAATGTTATACTTTCGTTAGATGTTATGCTAGAATACAAATATTAGCTTGCAAAAAATTAAGTTTCGGGTAGATATCATCTTATGCGTATATCTAACTGTCTAACTTCATCAATAGGATCTGTATATATACAGTAACTACGGCCAAGAGCATATGTTGCCCGATTTATGCTTGTAGCTATCCAAGAACAATTATGGAGGAGATATTCTAACCAGAACCAGTAATGTTGTAGAATTGGCAGGCTATACTCTGCTGGGCTACTGGTAGGGCATGTATATAACTTTTTGGTGACTTTACCTGTTACCATTTTTTAGGCTTCATATTATTTTGCTTTGGCTTTTGATATTAGTGTGGCGCTTAAGTTACGAGTTTGTACGTAGGCTACTACATCACAATTGACACACGTCACAATCACACTCATCCTAATTGTCACAATCTTCATATCACGTGACTTGGACGTGATTGGATAGTAATTATCACGCCATTTTTCTTATTAAGTTGCAACAACCTAACTGAAAATTAGCATGCACGGCACAGCGAAAGGCAGGGAAAGGCTAGCTCTGATTATATTGACCGGTTTATGTCCATTTAGTTCATCGTATCGTCAGTGCAGTTGTTTTCAATTTTTCTTTCAGTGTAGTTACAAGTTGGGCTGCAAGCTTCTAGCCGTCGTTACGCAGGAAAGAACTTTTTCTGAGGACGCAATTTCTTTTAATTGCTAGTTTTGACCTGGGACATTTGTTTTTTTAGTAGTCATTTTTTAGGGCATTTAGAAACAAGCGACGGTATTGTAGGTAGGTTTTAGGCAAACAGGTCCTGTATATTATGTTAGTGTGATGTGTGTGCTGTACTTAAAGTCTCGTAATATCGAAAGTAACTTAATGAATATTCTATTTGAATAAGAATAAGATTCAATTGAAATATGGATGATCGGTGCTTGCTAAGTTAAAAATAAATTTGTATAAGTTCTTATACAAGTGGTGCGACGAGGAAGGAAGACTTTCCCAGGTTGTTCAAGCGCAAAGTCCACCCTCGTGATCTCTGGGTGGCGAACGCACTGTATAGCCCAAGTAAAAGTGTATGCTCGCCGCTGGGCTATCCCCTCCATCACTGGGCCAACACGTTATGAGGGAACGCGGCCGCTACACTGGTGAAATTGGTGTGCAAATATTTATCTGCACTGATGAGTTCTCAAAGAGCAAATAATGATTTTTATGCATCTGCACTGATTTGTTGTGAAGCAGATATAAGCAACAATGCGTTTTTCATAAACTCCAGTGATGAGGATGTAGAATATATTCCTCCACTATTCTTCATCTTCACCACTTGATTCCATCAAAAACTGGAATGATGAAGAGCTTGACAATGACTGCAGTGATTCACGTAGTGTATTGAAGTTGTAACCTACATATGCTTTTGTGCTGTTTGATGTTTTGTGTGCTTTGTGGAAAAAGGTAACCTGCAGTTATGCAAAACATTTTGTTTGTAGAAGATGCACAGATGTAGGAGATGGCACGGAACAACCAGTGAAGATATTATGCGATGAAGTACACACTGTGTTAGTGGTGGATGCGAAATTGCCGTAACCTCAAGAGTAAACATTGGATGGATGAAATTTAGAGAATGCGGAGAGTTGTTACGTGGAAGAAGGTTTTCTTCGAGAATGAAAGAGATGGTTTATCGTAGTTGCGTAAGATTAGCAATGTTATATGGAAGTGAGACATGGTGTTTGAGGGAGAGTGAGCGCGCAATTTTGAGAAGTATTGAAAAAGCCATGATGAGGTCAATGTGTGGAGTAAATTTGTGGATAGAAAAAATATGGAGGAGCTGATGGAGATGTTGGCTTGGAAGGAAACGTTGGATATAATGGCAAAGGCGATTGGAGTAAGATGGTATGGAAATGTGATTAGAACAGATGATGATAATATACTGAAAAAGGCAATGATGCTGAAATGAATGGGCAGCGAAAGCAAAGACGGCCAAAAATGACATGGAGGAGGCAGGTGGAAGAAAGTGTGAAGAAAGTCTGGTTGAAGATCAATGAAGCTGCAGATAGAACGAGATGGAGGGAAGGTGTACGAGTGATCGCGGAAGGGATAAGGTGTATCCGGCCACCTTCGGTGACGAGGAAAAAACGGATTGAAACTGGATAGATGATGATGTTGTTGCGTATGGTTCTTTGTATTGAATATATCAATAGACTATGCTTCATTGACCTGTCTGATGTTTTCAATAAGCAGACTAGTCGCATTGAGATTTTTGCGCTCAAAACTGTTTGATCCTGGCAAAACCTGGTAAGTACAAAGCACAAAGGCGTGCCAAGTATTCCAATTTTATTTTGGCTACAACGTCTTAACCGTTACACTCTTCCAGTTTAGCTGCCATCTGTCACCGCTCAAACTGAAACCTGCGCTCTCCCTTGAGGGTGAACGTCAATCAGTGAAAGTATTACTTCATAGTCCTTGATTTGATCTGATCTGAAATCAATCCCGGCTCCAGCTACTTTATGAGCAGGACATTCTTCATCTGGCCCAGAGCCGGTGGCAGAGCAGTCGACTTAAGAGGGCCAAGCGATTATCGGGGGGAGGGGGGGGCAAAGTTTGACACTAAGCACTAAAACCGCTGTCTTCGAAAGAATAAGCTTGTTGATTGAGAGGGGCAAGCATGTCGATCAGGGAAGCCATGTTCCTTGCCCCCTCCCCCCCGGCGCCAGCCCTGATCCGGCCATTTTGAGCATTGGTACTACCGTGTTTCTTCGCATTAGAACTGTTCTTTGTCGTTAGCAGCAAAATAAGGCCATATTTTAGCAACGCAAATTTAGTTCAGTTAAATTCGTTTTTACCTTAATGGACCAACGCGACATGTTCCAAAATTGGGAGGATTGGGCCGGAAAAATTCATCGTGACTGTTTTGGTCAACTAATTGACCACAAATAAACCAAAAAAAGCAAAATAAAATTTTATCCAGGAAATCAAAATTGTGACGATATAGGGTTAAACTACCATCGAAATCTATTATTTCTTCAGTTTTTAGAGTCTCCATACCCTGCGGCCCCCGAAACGTTTAGAACTGCGGCCTGGAAATTAGTGATAGAGGACAAGTCCTGATGGTCGAAACTGAAACTCGAAAAACTTTTGAGACCAAGACCCGAAACTTAAAAACATTGTCAAGACCGAGACTTGATGGTTTGTTTGAGACAAAACTTCGAGACCCAATCCTCTAGAGTTAGTTCGCTTAGCGTAACCGAGACAGTGCGAAAAAAGCACGTTTCCCACAAATGTCCGAAGCAATGAACCTAGGTGCACAAAAATCGTTGAAAGTTTTTTGTCGCAATTGCCTTCTCAGTGATGAAATATGCTTGCACCAATCAAATATGTGGTTGTATGCGTCAGGGCTGCGAACTCGAACTTGAACTCGAAAGAACTCGATCATTTTGCCGAACTCGAACTTGAACTCGAAAAAATATTTTTTCTGAACTCGAACTTGAGCTCGCATAAAACTATTAGAGGTCGAGTTCATTAGAAAGATATCTGAATTGTTGAAAAGAAATAAAAGATCATTACGAAATATAGTTTGTTGTTCGAGTACAATCCCTGTAAATTGAAGTTATGATTTTACCATGAGAAAAGCTGCGTGTAGTTTATATGTTCATGCCATTGCGACCCATATAGTCCAGGGCTGCGAACTCGAACTCGCTGAACTCGGTCATTTTCGCCGAACTTGGTCATTTTCGCCGAACTCGAACTTGAGAAATAGAATTTTTAGAACTTGAACTCGGACTTGCAAATATCTCTTTTACTCGAACTCGGTTAAAAATCGATCGAGTTCGCAGTCCTGATATACATAACTGTAAATGTTTGGTTTAAACTGCAAAACTAACCTAATTTTAGTCCTCTCTCGAATCAGAAGCGAAACCCTACATTTTACGGTAGCCCGAACCTCCAATTTTGCGTTGGCAAGTTCATCTTCTTGATTGAGCTCCTACAACGAGAAGAAACGCAATACCGCCGATACATATTTCATCAATGTGAGTGATTTTACGCAGCAGCTAGAGATGTCAGGAATACCGATCCAAAATTTATTACGTAATTAAATCAGTTAGGTTTGTAAAAATACAAACGATTATCGGAACGTTGCTCTTGGCTCTAATTGCAGCTAAGGCGAACATGAAATATCCAGCGAAAAGAATCGATGCGTAGTGCGTAAAAGGTTAGGAACATGGATATTGGGTAACCTATGAAAAAGTCTGTCTTTTTAGTTTTGACTCGATGTTAAAATGCTTTTATTTAACTTGGGTTTTTCAAGCTTGTAAGCTCATCGATGGTAAAAAGCTTTTCTAGTATTGCTAAGGCAGTCTACACAGATAAGCAGAAACAATTTTATACGCATTTATACACCATACTTGAATAAATTACACCTCATACACATTGAAATTGTGTAGGTAAATTCATGTTGGCAGTTTATTAAAATATACTTCATAAATTTTCCATATTGCAAAGTTTTTTCACGGATTGCTTCATCGTGGGAGCATAATATACCAGTAGTTTCATACCAGCCATGTCATACGTTAACGGTACTCAATCACATCTTGGAGAGTCACACAAAGTGCTCAAAGGTTTTTCGAATCTACACACCTTGCAGAACATGTTGGCAGAGTCCATTGCTGAAATTTTCCAATCTTGTAGAAAGCAAGTGGGGCAATGAAATGCTCACCCCTTGGTGCTGGTCGGAGTAACTTATCTCAGGGATCTACCCCAAATAAACTTCATGCGGTGTGCAAATGTGAAGGATCGGGGGACGCTGTTTCTTCGCTTGGATTGTTGCGATGTTCCTCTAAAAATAAGAGTCGATCAATGACCCATAACCAGAGCTGGATGTCTCGAGACGTGTCTCGGTCTCGAGACACGTTTTTGAGTGTCTCGGTCTCGTTTCGGTCTCGCTATGCCAATGTCTCGTCTCGGTCTCGTTTCGGTCTCGCTATGCCAATGTCTCGTCTTGGACCTTGAAAGTCTCGGAAAGTGGTCATGTCTCGATCGAGACATGAAAAAATTTTCGATTTGAAACAGCATTTAGATCTTTGATACGGAAGTAACAATGGTACTTACGCGATGTATTCAAAGTAAAGCTTTGTGCGTGATTTTGCACTTTGTGAAAACATTTGGCCACATTTTGTTTAGACCATTTTCCTTTGTTGTTCAGGCCTGCAGAATTGCAGGCTTTTGCTTTCTTTTTGTGAGCAGCATATATGAAAACTGGTCTATTTCAACCACTAAGCACATGCATTCGATTGTAATGTACTCTAGACCAGGGATGTCTAACTTTTTAATTTATTACGGATCCATTGCAAAATAGGGCTATAACAGGGTTTAGACCATAGGGCTATAACAGGGTTTTTTAACCGGGGGTAAATTTACCCCTGGGGGTAAATTTTACCTACCGAGGGGGTAAATTTTCTGAATTAAAGACCAAGGAAAACTTTAATTTTTAGTGTTGAAAAATCAGAAGTGGTACACTGGAGGTAAATGATACTTTTTTCTTTCGGGAAGGGGTAAACGGGACAAAAAAAGGATAAGAACCCCTGGGCTATAGGATAGATGACCATATTATTATTGTCCTAAAAAGTAGTTTTCTTGGCAATTTTTTTTCAGTCGTAGTTTATTAAATAGTCTAATCTGAACCACTTGTTACTCAGCTTATTTTTAAGCAAACTGACACAAAGAAAGAAATTGAAGAAGCAGTGCTAATTTGCAAGTCCTTGAATTAACTGGAAATAATTTGTAATTTATCGATTGTACTGCAATTCATTTAAAGGTGCTGATTGCTGCATGATACTACATTGTGTAAACTGTTTATTCATGGACTGTCCCGTGTTATAAGCTTTGTTTGAGCAGACAAATAAACGAATTGAATTGAATTGTGATACTCAGTTAATCCTACTCATTACAAAAGCCCTTGGAAGTATAATTAGCCAGCAGAATCAACAAGCATGATATAAATGAGCCAATATTAGAGCATCTCATTTTGTTAAATGTGAGAAGGTCAAGTTTCCTGAAACGTGTAGCTACAGCCTTAGGCCTACGTACAATTGGTCATCTCTCCTTCGTAAACCATTGGCCATCTGTTCTATCGTTACGGAGAGATAGCCATACCTTGCTGCTCAAAAACTACTAGTTCTAGAAACACCCCAACTCTCAAATCTCAAGCTGAATTAAACCACTTAGTTACAAAGGAATTTGAAACAAATATGTACTAAAACCTAGTCTTACAAATCCATTGCTTTAGTGAAAAAATTATCACCATAGTCAAAAGTTAATGGCCCTAAAATCTTCCGAAACTTTGAAGGCAGCTACGTCCATTTGACAAATGTTTCTAATACTGACGCCATCTTTCTACTGAAAAAGCCGCTCAACCGTAACGTCTATACAGAAAAATTGGTGGCAATTGGTATCTCTCCCGTACCCTTATTCCTGCATTCCGTTTGCAGTTAGTGGGAGCTTATTTCTCGGTTAGCAGCAGCTACGGAGACTAGCAACATTTTTGTTGAAGACCTTGTGGTTCACACTGCGATATTATTTTCTTTTCTTTTTCAGTGACGAAACCTAATGTAATTGACTGTTGCAGCATGACGAAAAAATCATCAGCTTACATCAGGGTTGTTTAGTGTTCACACTACAGCATGCGAGCTGCGCGTAAAGGAAGCAAGTCCAACTGATCTTGCGACTACAAAAATGTAAAACATCATAGGCATGGATGGATGCTATTATGCTAGACCGGTGGTTCTCAACCAGTGGGCCATGGAAACACTTTGAGATGGGCCACAGAACTTATTGAAAATTTGCTAGATTTATTGAAAAACTTTGTTTCATTTGTGTCACTATAGTTAATTTTACACTTTTTTGTTTGTTTAGTAGTTTTGGCGGTAGTAACAATGAATGACGCTGCTGTTTTTTTGCTACAGAATGGTAATTTTCATTCCAATTATTCAATTAATAGGGTGCACTTTCGTGGAAAGATTGTGAAACCAATCTAGGCGATTGTCGTGATGGGATTTATTTTTCGTTGTGTTGATGGCGTGATTGCGTCATATATAGACTTTGTTTTTAAGCTACTACAACAGTGTGGTTCTTAAAGCAAGCCCCTTGGCTCCCTGAGGTGGAATTTGCAAGTTGAAGGGATAAACACGGGCGGATCCAGTCGGGGGATGTGTGGGATGCATCTCCACCCATCAGCCATTTTCAGCAATGCTTTGGATGAACAAAATTTTGCCGCAATTTCGAACCTCTTCATAACAATAAGCCTGAGACGCCTTAAGCACGCATTATCGAAACTGTGCGAACAAAATGCATTCATATTTGATAAAACAATCAAAATTAGGGGCCAAAGTTATAAACAAAATTTGCCTGAATATTGTTCAAAAAGCACTAAAATGGCTTTTACAGTATGTAAACTTTCTAAAATTTTCCGGGAAGCAAGCCCCCGGACCCCCTAGAGTCGTTTTTGTTACTCAAGTTGCTTGAAATTAACTCTGCTGGAAGAAACTACGTTTGGAAAAGAGACAAAATTTGATGCCCCCTCTCTGAAAAAATTTCTGAATACGCCCCTGACATGAAACATTTTAAAAAGGCTTATTTACGCCCGTGTCTGGGTTTAAACGTCTTAACGCCTTTGTATTTAGTTAACATTTAACCTAATTCAAAATTACATCCCCCGCCTACCAAAGCTTTCTGGATCCGCTCCTGGAGATGAATACTCGTTTAAAAATGATAAAAAGTTAATGGGCCACAGAACTTTTGCGCAACAAAAAATGGGCCACGAAAGAAAAAGGTTTAGAACCACTATGCTAGAATAACGCATATTTTGTAATGTCTTGCGATTTATTATCACTAGTGCGATCAATTGGTATGGATTAGGGTTGGATCCATTCATTATTTTTCAATTTTTTAAATTCAAATTCAAATTTATTGGTTTTGAAAAAACGAAATTCAAATTCATTTGTTTTGAAAAAACAAAATTCAAATTCAAGTTCATTCACTTTGAAAAAATAAAATTCAAATTCAATCTCATTGACTTTGAAAAAACAAAATTCAAATTCATTGACTTTAAAAAAGCGAAATTCAAATTTATGAAGAATTTGCGAGCGGATTCAAATTCAAAATTCGAATTCAAATTCATTGCGTTGCAGAAGCAATAACTTCAATTTCACCTATTTTGAAAAAATCAATGCAAAATTTAAGTTCATAGCGGCGAATGTCACCACTTTCAAATTTGTAAAACTTGATAATTTAGACTTGATTAGTCGATACTTGATATACCAGGCTATCAAATTGACTCAAAAAAAAAACAAAATATTTATGTACCGGCCGTTAGCTCAGTCGCTAAGCGCACGCTATCGGTGCAGGAGGTCAGGGATTCGATTCCCAAGCCGGTCAAATCGACACAGTGTCGCCAACGACTCGCCACCGCTGCGACGTTTCTTCGGAGCTGTGTTGCCCAAGCGCTAAGTCACGGAGATGGGCCCCGCCACTCGTTACACGCTTCAACGTAATGCGACGAGTATAATGAAAATTTGATTTGAAAAAACATATATTTTTGAGTAGTATCAGCGGCTTGTTCAAAATATATTTATTCAGGGAGTTCGTAGATCTAATCAGACTCGGATCAATTACAAAAAAATTGTAGTAGTGTAATTGATTATAATTGCAATTGAGTTTTTCGGTGCAAAGTAATTGCAATTTAAATGTAAGTAAATGTAATTAATGTGATTAAATGTAATTAAATTGCAATTATTTAGGTGCAATTGTCATTACAATTATAATTGATTCAACTCTGGGTCTAATTAACTGCAGAAAAAAGTTTCGTGATACAAAAACATCACAGTTTTTATCAGATCGCAGTTGGCGACCTTTCTATTGGTGTTCTGTTATTTCTTGTCTGATGGTAAAATAAATAAATTTTAATGACCTTATTTGAAAATTGCTGACGTAGAAAACAAATTTTTCTTCTTTTGCAATTTCATTGTAATTTAAACTGCTCCAAAAACAATTTCAAAGAAATGGGGACCCGTCAACCAGGTGTAAAGTAAATTTTTTCGCAGGTTCACTAGAAAGTTACCTGTTGCAAAAACAACTTTAAGCCACCTTGCAGCGTTGTATCACAAACTTTCGGTTTGCTTGATAAATTTTATGGAACGTTCGCAATATGTGCGGATATAAACCACTTACAAATCGCTACTTTTGCTTGGTAAATTCTAAGTTGAAAAAATCCAAATTCGTCGAATGTTTAATCAAAATATCCAAATTCACTGATTTTGAAAAAACGAAATTCAAATTCAAATTGATTGATTTTGAAAAAACTAAATTCAAGTTCAAAGTCATTAATTTTGAAAAAACAAAATTCAAATTCAAATTCATAAAGAATTCGTCAACGGATTCAAGTTCAATCTAACCCTAATATAGATCGCAGTCGACGTAAGGACTAACTGCTCTACACTAAAACTACTTGACTAGAGTGATTAAAGTATACAATATGCAATTGTACAAAATAATTATTCTTACTACGAAATCTGGATAGAAAGATGATCGGTATCCACACAATGCTGAGAAGAATAAGT
This sequence comes from Trididemnum miniatum, assembly GCA_964006365.1. NCBI lineage: Eukaryota > Metazoa > Chordata > Ascidiacea > Aplousobranchia > Didemnidae > Trididemnum > Trididemnum miniatum. The sequence goes on from OZ023238.1 coordinate 5,233,883, forward strand.
AACACGATTACAGCGATTGCCCAACCAGGGTAGTCAATTTTTTCATCTTTTGCTAAAGAAATAAATAACGCACATCAAAATAACACAAGCGTTTTAACACAGAATCTTGACTACAAGGATAGACAATCACGTGATTTTCCTCCTTACTTTTTTTGCCGAGCTCTTTCACCTTTGACTCTCATATTCACCAATATTGGATAGAAAAAGCAGATAAACAGTTTCATGAAGATAATATGGGGCGCCAACTGTTCACTCTATTTGCAGTATTTTTTTTATATATTTATACCAGCGCAAAAACATACAGCCGAACGCAAAAGCAAGTAAGCTAACGCAAAAATAAATGATCAAACGCAAAAATAAATAACCAAATGCAAAAATAAATAATCAAATCCAAAAATGAACAATCAAACGCAAAAACAAACAATCAAACACAAAAATAAATGATCAAACGCGAAAATGAACACTCAAACTCAAAAATAAACAATCAAAACGTTTGTGCATTTGGTTCAATCCCACTTTTTTTCTTTAAACAGTCAAACGCAAAAATAAATAGTCAAACGCAAAATAAGCAATCAAAAAGATTGTATGGTTTTGCATATTTAATGCTTGGTTGGTCAATGGCCACGTGGTTTAGTTTATGTTGTGATGCCATTTTGTATTTTTGTGTAGTTCACTACCGTCACACAGTGTATCTATATTACTAACAGTGCAACTATGTGGAACCACTCTCTGTGCTCAGTCAGTGTCCGGAACGAAAATCAGAGTTTAGATGTTGCGTTGCCATTTTATATTTTTGTTTATAAATTGTTTTTTTGATAAAATTTACAAGGAGTTTCTAGTGTACTTGATCGCTGGACTAATTTGGCAATAAATGAGGAAAGTGAGAAATTTTGGTATGGGGTAAATGATCAAATAACTACTGGGAAAACGGGGGGATAAAGTATGGGAAAGAATGGGGGAGTATACAGAGTTTGAGGAAGTTTGGAGGAGTATGGATTGTGGGGAAATAGGGAAATTTGGGTTGTTTGGGAGTTGAGTCAAGTATGAGGGAAATATGAAAGGAGTAGGGATGTGTGGAAGGAGGAGTATGAAAATGTGCTGGGGTGTGGGGAAGTGTGGGGGAAGGTAAGGGGAGGTGTGGAGAAGTGTGTTGGGGTGTGGGGGGATGTGAAGGAAATATGAAAGGAAGTGTGTTGGAGTGTGGGGAAATGTGGGGAGAGAATCCAATACCCGCTACATCTTCCTTCACTTCTCCCACACCCTAACAAACTTCCCCGCACCTTCACCATACTTCTCCACACCCCCACACTTCCTTCTTCCATATTCCCCCATACTTGACCCAACTTCCAAACTACCTAAATTTCCTCCATTCCCCCACAATCCATACTTCTCCAAACTTCCCCAAACTCTCTATACTCCCCCATTCTTCCTCATACTCTACCCCCCCGTACTCCCCATAGTTACTTTATCATTTACCCCATACCAAAATATCTCACCTTTCTCATTTATTGCCAAATTAGTCCAGCAATCAAGTGCATTAGAAACTCCTTGTAAATTTTATAAAAAAGATTTGAAGCTAGTTAGCTAGTTGCATATTTATCCTCCTAGCACGGGAAAGCGATCAATGCCCCATACGAGCTCGCTTAGGAGTTGCCGGCCATCTGTCTACCACAACAAAATGGGGGAATCCCGCGAAGTGCCTTTCCCAACGGTACAACAAGTAAACTTGCCCGCTTGTTCTTCACACTGTCTCTTTAATGCTGAGCGTCAAGCAGGGAAGCTGTGAATATCAATTTTAAAGTCATTGGTTTGACCCGACTCGGAATCAAACCCGAGTCTACAGCTTAGGAGAGAGACGCTCTATACCACTCGGCCATCTGAGCTGTTTAATGGAGAGAGAAGAGAGTCTAAAAACAAAAATAAAAAATGGCAACACAACATCTAAACTCTGATTTTCGTTCCGGACACTGACTGAGCACAGAGAGTGGTTCCACATAGTTGCACTGTTAGTAATATAGATACACTGTGTGACGGTAGTGAACTACACAAAAATACAAAATGGCATCACAACATAAACTAAACCACGTGGCCATTGACCAACCAAGCATTAAATATGCAAAACCATACAATCTTTTTGATTGTTTATTTTGCGTTTGACTATTTATTTTTGCGTTTGACTGTTTAAAGAAAAAAAGTGGGATTGAACCAAATGCACAAACGTTTTGATTGTTTATTTTTGAGTTTGAGTGTTCATTTTCGCGTTTGATCATTTATTTTTGTGTTTGATTATTTGTTTTTGCGTTTGATTGTTCATTTTTGGATTTGATCATTTATTTTTGCGTTAGCTTATTTGCTTTTGCATTCGGCTGCATGTTTTTGCGTTGGTATAAACAGACAAAAAAAAAATACTGCAATTAGAGTGAACAGTTGGCGCCTCATAAGATAGCTAAACCTATTCAAATCCTCATTATGCGCCTTCTGATATTACAGAAGCGAATTTAAAAATTTGAATTGATCAATTAAAATTGCTTGTAGAAATTAGAAAGTTTATCGAAATAGCAAACAGCAGAAGTTGAAACCTTTCCGTACGCAACAAAGCGAAAACAATTTTATTAACTGGATGTTGAGACTAAACCCGTGGTCGAACCTCCCATGTTCGTCTAAAAAATTGCTAACGAAGAAAAACCTTCCTTGTATTTAGCCATATGATATTTCGTAAAGAATAGTAATCTAGAGTTTTACCTTTCTCCCTGTCATAAACTTTGTATTGAGGAGTATGAAGTCCTATGGTAAGGATGGATGCAACGAACAATACAAACATACACAGAGGAGACAAGAAACACCAAGTTATTCTCCAGTACCATCCGGGTTTCTCGCCAAGCATAAATTTAATGTCTTCCGAGAAGCTGAAAAATCGTTCTTTATTGAGGTAGAATTTTAAGCTCTAAAGCACCTAACCATTGTTGTAGTTGTTTTTTTCTGATCGTAAACCCACAAGCTGGAGGGTTAAAGGCGGTTTCACACTAATGCCGTTTACATCAACGTTACCCATACGTTAACGTTTTGGTGTTCACTCACAAAAATTTAGCCGTTTCGTACGTAATGTTTTGGAGTTTTTACGTTTCTCGTTCAAACTTGATTCAATTTAACTATTGCGGCGTCAACGTATGCTTTTGTTAGTGGGTTGATTTGGTGGTCGGTTAAACCAGGTTAGATTACCAGCATAAACATAATTGCACGCTGGCAAAAAGATTAGGTATAGGCTATAAAACCTACAATTTATAAAACAGAAGGAACTGAGGAACCACACGCCACCCGATGGCAGTAAATTTGACTGCTTAGGTGGTCTTGACCTAGGCCTGTTTTAACCGCAGTTGACATGCACATGTGTAAGCCAGATAGCGAAACTTAGGTCAGAGCCTGAAAGTTTGCGAAGATCTTAAAACGAGATCAAGATGTAACATAAAAATAGCAACTAGTGACACGAATAAGCGATAAAAATAACTGTTAAAGCTACGACATACTTACTTTGTAAATCCGTATATCCAAGCCACAGCTATTGTTTCAAAGAATGCAATCGCCAGCAATGGCACTGTTCCGGCATAAGTGTCGAATATGTCCAGAACGTACATGCCAGAGCGTAAAGTAAATATCTGACCAATCAAAAATGAGAAGAAACACAAAACACCTGCAGCATAGAATGATTTTAATTTACAGTAGTATTTCATTCTTGAATGACTGCCACCCTACATCTCGTCGCCACTTTTCATGCGCCAATAGTCTATGAGTTTTCTGCGTCACAGTTAGATCTTTGATGTCGTGTGGTCACTTTTTCATATTATGGAATTAAAAAATTGATTGTAATTCGGAAATTCCCACGGACTTTTGGTCTATGAAAAAGAAGCGTGTTGGCAGGCCAATTATTCGTCGTAAACAATTTCGTTTAGCAGATAATAGCTCTAGCGAAAAATTGCTGACAAAAAGATTGATGCCTTCGTAAAACTAAGTGTGGTGGAGCTGCTCAAGGTGCACACGTGACAGCGACAGAGTCTGGATGAAGATAGCAAATCGAAGAGAGAGCGCTCAATGCCGATTAAAGTTGTTGTCCAGGGCAAAAATCAAAACTGCATGCCTGCATCTGCCAACAATTATTTATTTGAAGGATAGGAAGTTGTGGAAAAAGTAAATCGCTCTTCAATTTTTATCGTTTGCAGATCTGCTGTGTCCCGGAGCGGTAGCACACGCCAGGGCACCGACTAAGGTCAAATAGTTTTACTAGGCTATGCCGCCACAGTTAACAATAAGCAATCCATAGGAGCTAGGACTTAGCTCGGCAATAAATCCAATCAATCACTTTACTTTCAAAAATCAACGTTTTTTCTAAACGAGATGTAAGTGACAGCAACTTTTCAGGCTTAACTACGATGGTATTAGCACTACTTCTCAAGTGTCTAAAATTTAGAAAAAGTATAAAGCTTATATACTAAAGAAAACAAGCGCAAAAGTTACTATATTTATATTTGTTAATTTCAAACTTTTCGTCAAATGACTTACAGACTATTGTTTCTTTTGATATTTTTAACCCAAGATCTTGCAGCGGAGTAATAATCCCTTCCAGAGTTCCAAACATGGATCCTAATCCCAGGTTAATCAGCATGAGGAAGAAAATTATGCTCCAAAACGGAGCTCCAGGAAGGTGGATCATCGCCTCTGTGAAAGCGATAAACGCCAAACCAGGACCAGATACAGCCTGAAAATCAGTAGGTTAGATTTGTGGGCCTGTACGCTCAGTAAGGACAGCACGATAATTAGCAGAAAGAACACCCAAATAAATGATCTAACCTCCTAACCAAGTCACTTATAGATCAGGCAGATCATCTGCGACAATGACATTTCGGTTACTAACAAATTGTGGTACCGAAAAACAAAAAAGAAAACATTTTGGCAGCATAGCATACTCCTAGTCTCACTGGTGCTTTGTTTCACTTTTTGATTGAGTAGTTTTTAGACAATGGTTTAAAACATGAACACTACAAAACCAAGAAAGTTATAGTTTGTCTAGGTCTATGCAATCAAAGTAGAGGGACAAAAAATTGAAACCAGTTAGCAAGAGTCAAGGACACAAAACCGAAAGACCTTCTAAAGCAAACCTTTTCCAACCAAGGCCGTATTTAGGAGGGGGGTGATGGGGGTTCAAACCCTTCCGAAATATTTTTATAAGTTTGAACTAACACAGTCCAAGCCCTGCAATCGTCAAAACAGCACAGTACGCAGTAGTAGGATGTCACATTTTAATCCGTAAGTCATTGTTGCGGTATGCATTTCTTGATAAATTATAAAAGTCAGCGCTCCAGGCACAGGGTGCCGCAACATTTCATACATTGGCCGTATAATCAATGCAGCTATAACCGTATTGGAGTATATAGGCTAAGGCCGAACCCATGAAAAATCTGAAGCCTTTTTGTACTACTCATACAAATAAATTACGGTATAGTATGGAGACTGATTTAAAGATGAACTGTTGTTTGTGAAATAGATTGCTATTATTAGTGGTCGCCCATCGGTGACGTAAAAGGAGCAGGCGCCTGGCTTGTGCTAAAACTGTCGCTGTATGTGCACTTCCAGTTTACTGCAAATTTTACAAAAACGCCGTGTTCAGCTAATAGATAGCTTTGATTATGTGTCAGATGATACTGCTTGCTTGAAAAAGAAGTCACATTCTGCATAATCATGCTAACCGAAGCTTGATATTGATTAATTTCTTCATTTTTATCCTCCTGTCACGAGAAAGCAACAGAGACGCTATGCATAGGACGAATCCAGACTCGCTTGAAGTTACCTTTGTTTCCGAGTTTACCACTTGAATTTTGCTTTTGACTTCTTCAATTTGCTGCTTGTTAGATTCCACCAAGCAGAGATAATTGTCGTGAAGCATCTTAAATCTAAGGACGCAACAACAAGGCTTGGGTGGGAGTTGAACCATCAGCCTTGCGATCATGGCCGTCGTAAAAACGACGCTCCGAACCACTCCGCCACGCTGCCATATTTACAATAATAGTGGGCTAAGCCGCTAGTGCGAATAGAAACGTATCAAAGGTGCAAACGTTACAAATAATTTGCATTTTTATCTTTTAAGGAAATTATAAGGAAATTTAAGAAAATTATTAGAACAGACGTTTGGTGGTACAGAATTTGAAGATGGCTTTAGAGGGTGGAGACTCGATGACCTCGTTAAGCTTTTTTGGAAGCTAGAGATTAAGTCTTTCTAAATTTTCCGGTTGAATTTTCTTTTGACTTCTTTAATTTGCTGCTTGCCGGATTCCGCCAAGCAGAGATAATCATCGGGAAGCATCTTATCCAAGGACGCAACAACGAAACAATGCGACGACCATGATCGGAAGGTTAATGATTCAACTCCCAACCTAGTCTCGTTGTTGCGTCCTTGGATAAGATGCTTCCTGATGATTATCTCTGCTTGGCGGAATCTGGCAAGCAGCAAATTAAAGAAGTCAAAAGAAAATTCAACCGGAAAATTTGGAAACAAGGGCAACTCCTAAGCGAGTCTGGATTCGTCCTACGCATAGCGCCTCCGCCGCTGTCTCGTGATAGGAGGATAAAGATGAAGAAATCAATCAATCAATCGAAATCAGTCTTTCGCACCCTCTCACTGGAAAAAAACGTATGCTTACGAAAATGTTTCGTGTTCTGCACCGGTTATTTTTTCTAGCCTATTTAATTTGTTCGAATAGTCTTGTGCATGCCTTTTTTCCGAACAAAAATAAAAATAAATAAATAAAGATCGTATTAAATGAAACGGACAGTTGACTGAGCAAACGCATTACATTCACAACACATCGCAAGTATCTGTAAGTAGCATACTCAGCAGTCATGAGAAAACGCGCAACCCCGCTACCTATCCCAAGTACTTGGGATAGGTAGCGGGGAAAATAGTATCCCAAGTACTTGGGATAGGTTGCGGGGTTGCACGTTTTCTCATGACTGCTGAGTATGCTACTTACAGATACTTGCGATGTGTTATGAATAAAATATCGTATTACATAAAATTAATGCTTGCTCACAGAACAGAATATGAGTTTACATGAATGCAAATAAGAAAGGGATATAGGCTAATTCCCCCTTACTATTTTTTGGAACTCCTTAATTTTTTCTGATTTTGTGCTCACAGCTGCAGTGACACCTTTGCAGTGAGAATTAGTTTAAATACAAACACGGTGATCTTCAACCAAGGGTTCCTTCCCTGCAGCCTGCATGAATGCAAAAAGCTGAGGGTCTGTTCTAATTTGATTTTATTCAATGAGTATATGAAAATTTAATCGTCAGCTTAGTAAATGTCTGCCCTTTCCTGCGCAGTATTTTTGATTATGCTCAGTACAGAAGCTATGTATTCGCTCTCTGTAAGCATCAAAACACTGTATACAGATGTTGTATTTGCATTGTACTTAAAAAGTTTGAAAATAGTTTTACAAGAAATATACGTAATTTTGGCAAAATTTGCGACTCAAGGTTCGGAAAACTGCAAAATTTTGGGTATGGATCCGGGCTAAGATTTTGCGTAAGTTTATTGCCCTAATACAATAACACAGGGGTGGCCAACCAGTCGGATGCTGAGAGCCACATTTCTTGCGGTGTTTCAGCAAAGAACCATATCATACCCAAGGGATAATGATCGCATTAACATCACCATACCTCTTTTACTACACATACTTTTTCTTAGGTAGACTAGTAGTATATCGGCCGGTTAGCTCAGTTGGTAACGACATCGCTATTGGTGCGGGCGATCTGGGGTTCGATGCCAGGGCAGGTTAAATCGGACGCATTATCCAAAGTGTATTGTTTTCCGCATAGTTTATCAGCAAAACTTAACAGCATTATTTTGAAGTACTTTCTTGGATCTGATAATTCTATAACCATGACTGAAATAAGCAAAAATAGAAATGAAGGTGGATATGCAGTTTTAGATATCCCTTTGTATATGCAATTACTTTTTGTAAAACAGATGAAACAATACATTCTAATTAAAACAGGAAACATTCAATGGTTCTCATACTGTTTTTTCTTGGAATACTACTGTGGTAGGTGGCTTTCGAAGACACTTAATGTTAATTATTCAAATTGTGTACCTCATGCTTTTAAGCCATCAGTACATTACCAAGAGTGTATTGATGTTATAAGAAAAACAAAACTCACCAGCTTCCAGATAGAAAATTGCAAATATCGAGAAATATATGAAATTGTTATTAGTCAAAAGTATGGTCAAATTTTAATTCCAAACATTACAGTCAATTTAAATCACACTTGGAAAAATATTCATCATAGAGTTTTGCCTAATTATTTGAAAACCTTTAACTATAAAGTTGTTTGGAATTTGCTTCCTTTAAAATGCAAACATTTTATTGCTTTTTTCCATCAGACAAACTTGTGTACTTTTTGTAAAAAAAATGATGAATTGGTTTCGCATGTATTTTACCGATGTTGTGAACTACGAGATGTTTGGGATTACGTTGATATCTGTTTATTTAAATTAACAGGAGTTAATGTAAGCCTTTCGATCGCTCTCTGTTTGTATTTGGATGTTAGAGCTGTATTTAAACAAATTAGCACTGACCAAGAAACTGCAATTGTTTTACTTTTAAGTGTGACTAAATACTCAATATGGATTCATAGAAACAACATGGTGTATGACAACGCAATTTTGAACATTAGTAGTATTATTATTGATATAAAAAATAGAATTCGAACTAGACACTTGGCCGAGAAAACCAGAAGCAATAAAAATTATGAATGTGCAATAAGAAATCTTTTTCGCTGTTTATAGTTGTATAATCAGAAACAAAAGTGAATTTTTTGACATGTTCATTCACTCTTATTAGTTGTGTTTTGTTTGGTGTCTCGTTTTTTCTGCTGTTTATAACTTGTTTTTTTTTTTTGTCTTGTGCCCACTTCGGTGGTGAAAATAAAAAAAAAAAAAAAAAAAGGTTAAATCGGACGCAGTGTCGCCACCGCTGCAATGTTTTTTTGGACTACGAAGCTGTGTTGCTCTGACGCAAAACCGCGGAGATGGGCCCCGCGACTCGTTACACGCCTCGTCGTAATTCTCTCAAAAAGTGATTATTACGTGAAAATGCACCTTATGCGTTGCCAAACGCAACATGATTACAGAACTAGGCGGCTGATAGTAGAAACAAAGATTGCGAAAAAGAGCCGCATGAAACTGGGCAAAGAGCCGCATGCGCATGCGCCAACCCGAGCCGCGGGTTGGCCACCCCTGCAATAACAAATAACAACCGTGCATACAAGTACAGCAGTGACTGTAGTGCATAGTGAATTAAGGTACCCTCACTGCAAACCAGATCTTTACTGTGAGCAACGAGTCTCACGCATTTCTCACGCCTTTGATGAAAAATACCGTGTGAGCTTTAGATTGGTTTTTATTTCGTTTCTTGCACACTGGACCACGTATGTTAACAAGCCCAGCACCAGGACAAGTGGCATAAAGGCGCATTCAGGGAAAGCCACGGTGCCATGCCCCCTGGCCCTGTCGTTGTTGTAGATTATGACCACACCTACACGTCATTCAATCAAATGCGCCAAAGCTAATAAAGTTGCATCCTCCTTTCATTTACCTTAGCCAAGCTTCTGCTTTTAGACATACCAAGGCTTTAGTTAGGCCTACTACAATATTTTTGTACTGTCTATTAGAGACTGCACAAACTGCTGGTACGGTAGGTCCTTTTTCGATAAAACGTGTGCTTAAATGAGTGTTTTTTACGTGAAAACCGTAAAATCCTGTTGGCAGCTGGGGACTACGCCCCCAGATCATCGGTTTTGCGTTACTTTGCCACATCCTTGGTGCGGCACTAACACAGCGGTAGCAGTGCCGAAGAAAAACGATTTAACAAGCATTGTAATGTTTATGCCAGAAAGCGTTAATACAGCGTACACAACTTTGTAAAAATTTACTTAAAAAATTTTGCTATACCGGTAGTGAATATTCATACCAACCTCCCCCCCCCCGAAATATTTTTCTAGATACGGCCCTGTTTCCAACAATGGGTGCAAATCCAGGGGGGATGTATCCCCCCAATAATCCGGCAGCATCTCCCCAAAATTTCTCATGAAAGTGGAAAATTCCCCATACGATGTATATATCAATTTTAAATAGCCAATTTACATCCCCCCCAATATCCAAAAATGGTCACTTTCGCTAAATCATTCGCCCCAATGCTCAACAAAGATTTGCACCACTGTGTTGCAACAATGAGTACAGTCGAGGAGGTGAACAGTTTGCCTATCATTTACTGATAGGCCTACCCTTGATGAATACCAAAAAATCGCTGTACAAAAAACGACGTTTTCTTTAAGTTTAAAATTTCAGGAAAAAATTTATACACTTCAACAAGCAACTTACTCTTAAAAAATATTAGCGGTAGCCAGCATACATGTAACAAAAGAAAGCATTCTGTCAGTGCTCCAAGCAATAAAATGCAAACAACTTACCACTTGCAATTCCTTTTGAATAGAACAATCTGAGAAATTTAGCTTTTGCCATTCCTAAATGTGATATACTACGTGAAAACGCTAGTAAAATCAAATAAAAAAGTGGTTCAACGTGTTTATGCAAAACGCAACGGTACAGTAAAATATAAACTATCAATGGAAAGCTGTTCATACGGCTCTAAGATTGAACAAAAGTTTTGCTTTGTAAACAATTAAACAAAGAATTATTGACATTACGTGGATAACGCGAATTCATTGTATTTAAACGAGTTGCTTGCAAAATAATTGGCGTTAGTGAGCTTTTGATGTTTTTAGAAAAATGGAAACGTGAAGTCCAGCGGATGATGGTCAGAATTTTTCGTGCCATTATCCTCCAATTCAAAAAGCAAGTCGTGTTAGTTAGCGAAATGGATTAAGGCGGGGGCTAATGGGGCAGCAGCCCCAGGCCCACCGAAAGAATAAGCCCTTCGATTACAACGTATTATGAACAACTAAGTGATTTTTTCATCAATCAACTATTTTATTTTAAAGTTAAATACGAATTACCAACCTTTATTGGCCTAATCTATTGGCCTAATCTATCCAGTCTAGGTAAGGGCTAAGTGAGTGATTCAAGGTTGTATCAATGCCAAAAATTTCAAGGAATTTACTCTTAAATTTAAATCACAAGATATGCGGCAATTAAACGAAATCAAAAAAAGACTGATGACGAGTTTGTGAGATTCGGATCTACTTCGAGTAGCGAGATTTGGACCAGTACAGCGTCACCAGCCTAATGACTGAGACATTCATTGGAACAGGAAACAGGGTCCAGAATCTAGCTTTGAAATTATTCCAGCCCCTCTTATCCAATCAAATCTCCCTATGTTTTGGATCAAAAAATTGCAGAAAGCGAAAAAATGTCAAAAAATATAGTCAGCATTGCAGGGTGAATAAAATGATTATTGCTATAAATGTTCGTAGTTCATTGCTGCGTAAATTTTGCTACAAATCACAATCAAATACTATCAATTAAGTCCTAGCCTAGCATCGGTTACAGTGTGTTGTATGACGTTCTATCCCAGACATGGGCAAACTACGGCCCGCGGGCCAAATCCGGCCCGCCGGTTCTTTCATTCTGGCCCGCCGCCACTTAAAGAAACTTAACCTTCCACCATGAATTGAGCGGAAGACCTTTTTTTCCTTTAGACTTTAGAGCTTACGAATGGCAGTGATTTAAAAAAAAAAAAGCCTCAACCGGTGCACAATTGAAATGAAAAACGAGGTGAAAACCTTTTTGGAGATTACATTCGTACGTGGACTGTGATCTCCAAAAAAAAAAGTCTTCTCCTTGTTTTCCAATCAGCGTGTGGCCCGCGGCTTCAACAGCTTTTCCAAATCTGGCCCTTCGTGTGAAAAGTTTGCCCACCCCTGTTCTATCCTGTCACTAAAAGGAAATCAATCCAACTAAGATTGCACTGAAGGGTGATACATGTGGCGGAGGGCCATCTCCGTGGCATAGCGCCTGCTGGGCAACACAGCTCCGAAGAAATGTCGCAGTTTTAGCGAGTCATTGAAATTTACGATTGTTCTGTAGTAATTCATAAACAGTAGCTTAAAGATATAGTTTCACGCAAAATGCCGTACGATTTTTCGTAACGGTACGCAAAAAGACGTTAGCATACGAAATAGAGGCTATGAAGCAGGTTAACGTAAACTTTGCATGGCTTGGAGAGAACTAATCGTGGAATCATTTACAAAACAACAAATAGGAAGCATATTTGCAGAAACTGGGGCTCTGTGGTATGACATCTTCTAAAGCTTTGTACATGCAAAAGAGGGCGTTCTGTTTAAATTTAGAAATATGTTTTTTAAATGTGTGTAATACTGGTAGGTAGGCCACGTATTTCAGCATGTCTTCGACTGACGGGGACAAAATAGGCCACTGACTGCCAAATAGCCCCAGGCCTCAGAAACCATTAATCCAGCCCTGGTGTTAGTAAACTTGCAAAGTTAACTTGTACCACTCCAAAGGATACAACAAAAATACAGCATATGGCTGGCAGTCATTAAAAGTAATAAACACTGTCCCCAAATTTCTATGAGCCGAATGTAGGTGATGAAGTTCTGCCGAGCATAATTAGCTCAACCGCATGCTGACCATCTGTGTAATAAATTTTTGCATGAATGCTTGGTTGTAGACTGTACGGTGAGGGTTTGTGTTTTGTTTGTGCATTTGCAAGTAGCCTACAATACACAGTGTGCTGCGGGAGTAGCCAAGCTCAAGGTTTTGCAAATAGGTAAAAATCAAGGCTTACACTTACTTCGTATAAATGCGGATAAGTCTCGTTTTCTACTGATATTGTAAAATTTATAGCGTCGAGTAAGCAATCATAATTGTCCGTATCCATAGTAATTATCATCGTATGGAAACTATGTCCGTGAGCGTGAGTGCTGAAAAAACCGCGCACTAAGTTGATGTTTCTGAAAAAAAGAAAAGAAGTTTTCAGGTCTTCGCACTTTTACACTTCAAAATTGTGGTGCGTAAAGTAAATCGATCTCTAAAAACAGTTAAATGCAATCATTTTTATCCTCACAAAGCAAACTGCGAAACTTCCTCTGCTTTTAAAAACTTGTTAAAGAAATTGCGATATGAGTTTACAAGCAGGCAATGTTATACCCCTAATTCTCTGAGGTTATTGAAATTGTTATCAAGTGATTCGAGATTATTGTTCAAACCACAGAGTTCAAACAACGAATTTTGACTCAACGTCTGCGACTCGGGACTTGCGTCTTGAGACTCGACGAACGACCTACTAGTTTACAATTCACGTTTTACAATTCACGTTTTACAGCTCAGATGGCCGAGTGGTATGGAGCGTCTGTCTCATGAGCTGTAGACTCGGGTTTGATTCCGAGTCGGGTCAAACCAATGACTTTAAAATTGGTATTCACAGCTTCCCTGCTTGACGTTCAGCATTAAGGGGACAGTGTGGAGAACAAGCCGGCAAGTTTACTTGTTGTGCCGTTGGGAAAGGCACTTAGCGGGATTCCCCCATCTTGGTGTGGTAGACAGATGGCTGGCAACTCCTAAGCGAGCTCGTATAGCGCTTTGTTCGCTTTCTCGTGATAGGAGGATAAATATGCAACTAAATAAATTTTGCAATAAACAAAGATGCGTCATTGTAATTTTTGATGTGGTTTACTCTCTGATTACTTAGGATACAACTTCGCATGATCTGGTTTCACAAATTAACTTTGCCAGTACAATATTTTTACAAACTATGTTTACTCAAAAAGCGATGGAGTTAGTTCTCAAAAGAGCATAGGTACAGCACTTTGAAACAAAATTTTAAGCAATTCGATTTTGTGTTGCCATGCAAACGACCCGATTCACTCCACTCGGTAGCACTTAAGGACTGGACTCAGAAGTCCAATTCGAGTAACCTGACTCGTTTTGACACTCAACTTACTCTTCCTTGCATGCTTCTGATCGATGATGGGCTTTGAAGCCTAACACACAGAAGATGACCAAGGACGCAAAAACACTTGTAGCGCAGTTGATCAAGGACACAGTTATGGCATCTTTCTTGCAGTTATTGTGCACATCGTTGTAGGATGAATATGCTATAACTCCTCCAAAACCGAGTCCGAGAGAAAAGAAGATTTGAGTCGCAGCATCCCTCCACACCGTCGGATCCGCCAAACGTGACATCTTCAAAAATAATACATCATTTTGCTGCAAGATTCTACAAGAGAAGCGACATGATCTTCATACATGTTTGTAGCTAAATCGGGCGTCCACCAAAATAAGTCATACTATGTTAATGATACGAGACCATACCAAAATAATTACTTCGTCAGTTTCGAGAAAGCAAAATGTGTCACCCACAAAATGATTCCACACTTGTGAAGGAATTACCGTTGTATTTAAATCTTCCGGTTGAAGTTTTGTTGTCACATTTATATGGCGGTTAAAATCCTCTGAGCAGAGACAGTCACCGCGTAACATGTTTAAAGGCGCAATGCCTTAGCTTGAAGTTAAAGTGGATGTTGGGAAAAGCAAATTTCATTAAAAATTTCAGGTGAAAAAGAAAATTCCCTTAATTAATCAGTATTCGATCAATATCTTTACAAATCAGCACAATTATTTACTTCACACTATGCAGCACAAATACAAACAAGCCCCACCGACCTTCGGAGTAAACATGTATGCAAGTCCATCAGTTGCACCTTCAAGTGTAATTCCTCGAAAAAAGTAAATAAGCATGACCAAATATGGAAAAGTGGCACTGAAGTACATCACCTAAATCAGACGTTTGTTGAAAGTAATTTCAACTGTCATTGTCTTCGCAAGATTTGTGGGTTAATAAGCACATGATAAGTTAGTTAAAAATGGTTCAACTACAGATTACTCGTAATTTTGAAATGTCACTTTAAAAAAATGACTCCCCACATCAAGAACAAATAGGCAAAAACTTTTTTTTGTAAAATACAGGTTTTTAAAAGTTTGTTACGAAAGACTAGATGACAAAAATAATTCTAGCGTAGCGAACAAATGAGGCTGCTGCTGAGTTTATGCTGATTTACGTTAAAAAACTTAGCAATAAGCATAGGTTTGCAGCAAAACAATTTTAGCTTTGTCAAAACTTTGTCGTTTCCTTACCAGCGCCATGGCCTAGTGGTTAGAGCGTTCACCTTGGAAGCTGGTAGAGTGGGTTCTATTCTCAGTCGGGTCAAACCAAAGACTTTAAAACTGGTATCTGCTGTTACACTAGCTAAACGCTCAGCAATTAAGTGTAGCGCAGAGGATGAAATGAACAGAGAATAAAATACGTCAGTGAATTCTTGACAAAACTTAGTCCTGGCGCTAAAGGACCTTAGTAGTTATAAAGCGCCATAAAACCACACAACATTTCATTGGTGGCGCTCAAACAGAAGACGAAAAATCTCAATAGTCCCGGTTGGTTACAGCTAAAAATGTAAACTGCGGAAGAAGCAACAACAAATCTGGACGACTATAAAATGACATCATGCTAAAGCAAATGCCGTCATTGATGTTGACAATACAATATTACGAAATAAAAACAGCAATGCGAGAGATTTCACCGGAAACCAATTTCCTCTACAACAGCGAAGAAATGCATCTGCTTTCTCATTTGCGTTTGATGCAAAGGTATTTTCTTAGCCCCGAATAAGTTCAGTGGAATTGTATGCAATGAGATAAAACAACGATGTCTCTGGTAAAGACTCGCTTCGACCATTGGGCTAGTGACTCGTCACTGGTCGATGCGGGCGTGGGTTCGAGTCACACTCGTAATCACATTTTTCCAGTGGCGTAGCGACAAATTTAAAAAGGGAGGGATAAAGTAAGGGCGGGGGCATAAACCAGGGGGCAGGGGCGTTAACTAGGGGGCGGGGCGTAAACTAGGGGGCGGGGGCATAAACTAGGGGGGCGGAGCGTAAACTAGGGGGCGGGGGCGTAAACTAAGGGGCGGGGGCGTAAAAGGGGGTGGGGGCGTAAAAAGGGGGCCGGGGCGTAAACTAGAAAAGTCATTAAAAGTCTGGTATATTTCAGTCACTCAGCAACGTTTGTTCTTTTGTTTACTAAAAAGCAAAATCAAAAAGGGGAAGGCCATGGCGCAATGTCCATCTCAATACGTCCCTGGATTTTAATGTTGTAATTAATGGTACTACACTGCGCTATTTGAGAGCGAAGTCAGACCAGCTTAAACTAGTTTCGCTAGCCACAATTACTTTTTATACAACCCTCTGTATTCTAATGCAGTGCTAAACCTTCAAAACATGTGCTGAAAAAGCGTGTTACTTAAGTGAGCCATTATTGAAAGTGATTTTTGCAAACTCCACAGCCTCTACATTACAGCACTGGGTACGTGATTGTTAGTTATTACCATTTTCTCTGCATCTTATTGAGACAAACGACAACGCCAAATCGGGAAAGGAAGATACTATTTTTGAAGCTAACCGAGAACTTCGATGTATGATCAAGTAGTAATCCACCTCAGTCTGTTGATTGCACAAAGAACTTTTAAGGGCGCTTTACCGGTGAATTAAGCAGGAAGACTGAATAACACATTGCTCCTGTCAGACGTAGTTTTAAATTTTAGAGCGATACAAGATGATTCAATTCTAGGGCAAATTTGGTCAAGCCCTGAACAAATAAGCCTACGACCGGCCTAAGTCAGATGACTGTAAAATACAATTGGTTAATAAATAGCGCATCTCACTGCTGTAATGCTTGGAATGTATGGAAACGTTTGTCAACGAACCGCTCAGTTAAAAAAATCGTCAGCCGAAGGAATCAATTGTATTTAAAAATCGAATTAAATCTTCATTATACTCGCCGTATTACGCTGAAGTTTCTAGCAAGTGACGGAGCCCAGCATCTCCGACACTTAGCGCCGGCTGGGCAACACAGCTCCGAAGGAAAAACCGCAGCAGTGGCGACTGGCGAGCCGTTGGCGACACTGTGCTGATTTGACCGGCCCGGGAATCGCACCCAAGACCTTCCGCACCGACAGCGTGAGCTCACAACTGAGCTTACCTGCCTGTTATCATTTTTTAAAGCTATTGAAACTTCTGAAAATCATAAATGTCATCAAATTATTGTTTTCGCATTGAGGCAAGATAAGTCAGTGAATGCTTCGAGATATTTTTTACTGAAATATTGCTACATGAAAAAGCCGTCGGCAAGCTGCTCTGTTATTTTGGAAATAAAGTAATTTTGGCGGTAAAAACCACGTGGCAACTTGCAACAATGACGGATCTTTGCACGCTTGATTAAATACGACCTCAACCTTGAATATTAATCAATGACGTATACGATTGATTGAGGCGCGAAGACACGTGGCTTATGCAGTGGCGCAGCTACCCATTGGATCTTAAGGATAAATCCAGGGGCGGCAAGTTGCTGGGGGCGGCAAATTGTGATAATGTTTTAAACGAACAAATTCAGTCACATTAATTTATTCTCAGGCTTAAAGAACCAAGCGAGTCTGGATTCGTCCTACGCATAGCGCCTCCGTCGCTTTCTCGCGATAGGAGGATAAAGATGAAGAAACCAACCAAACCAAGTCAAAACTGATCTAAGTGAAGCCAAAGATTGCACAATTGACTATGACAAGCTACGCCTCTAATTACTTAGCACCTTTTTCGAATATGACTCGCTATGTGGTCTCTGTGACGGGGGCAAATTTGGACAAATGAGCAAAATTTGAAAATTTGAGCACAAGGGCAAATTTGAAAATATGTATGCTGATGATGTTAATTTTACCGAGTTAAATCTAGAAATCGCTAGGTTCAATCGGTCAGTGAAATGCAATCCAGTGGTTTTACATTAAAAAATGACGCTACAGCGCTGGACGTACTGCAGTGGTTAAGCAAACATTGCTTATGTGAATCAGCACCTTACGTTTATGTATGAGTCTTAAACTTTACCTCACTGTCGCTGTTTCCATCTCAAGTCGCGAAGGAAGTTTTTCAAAGCTTAAGTTAATAAAATCTTACTTGATCGACGATGGGAGAAAACAGGCTGTCTGCGCTAGCAATACTGTCCATTGAAAGTGATTCAGTCGAGTTATCTTTTCACGATATAATTTCTGAGTTTGCTTCAATGAAAGCTCGACGTATTCAATTTTGAACTTTCGATAAGAATTTAACAAACATTACTTTAATTCTTCTGTTGTGTGGAACTTTAATCAGCTCTATGATGGTGTTAAGGGCGGCATTTGAGCAAAAATCCAAGAGCGGCATATTGCGTTGCTACGCCACTGGGCTAATGGCTACCAAGTAAAAACGTAAGACGTACAGTATATTTTTCGAAAAAATCGGTTTCAAAAAGAGGCGATGTCACTTCCTTTTTCCAACCTCAAATATAACGAAGCTTTTTCCCCGCCCGAATCTTAACTGAATTCATCTGCGTTCACCGGTGAAGTCGATTGTTTCGCAGCATTTTATTGTAAGAAGACTAAAATAAATACATGTCATTTTTCTTGATTTATTCAGCAAATTGCTGACTCATCTATTGTGTCTGAAGTCAAAAGCAGTTCAGTCCATTCGCATCGTCGTGTGCATTACCTTTTATCCGTGTTTGTATTCTTTATTGCTTTTAAATTTATCGCTACTGCTATAACCCATTGCAATGACGCATCGGAACGGCAAAAATGAAAACTCTTATAATCTTTTGCAGTCACCCTGTCGTGGGTGTTGTTTTCCTCATTGTTAACATTGTCAACGACGAATCAACTAATTACGACACAATTTCCCTGCCTACCACTAATTGCGACACAAGTTTAAGTGGTTCTAAAGATCAACGAGCTTTCTGCATCACAATCAGATTTTTTGTCATAATTAAACATCAAAAACTTCGATATAAGATGCAGAAAGCTCGTGGACTTTTGGAACCATCGCTTAAACTGGAGATGTGGGCAGGGTGAATGCGGAGCGTGGGCAGGGTGAATGCGGAACGTGGCGGAGGAGTAGAAGAAGAGCCCAGCCTTTCTGCCAAGCCCTTTTGATTTTTTATTTCAAGTTTAAAAAGCGGCGACAATCGTCGATTTTTAAGACGATTTATCAAATTTACATGTGTACTTTGTAACACAGGAGGCCTAGTGCATGTTCCGTGCGTGTGGTGACAATACAGTCATTTCCATAACGATTCCCAATGCAATTCCAGTGCAATTTGCAAACGGCGTCTTCGGTCATTTTCAGAACGATAAGCGCGGATCTAATAATACTTTGTAATTGTCATTGCCATTTGTGTTGGGTCAATAGTTTCGTCTGTTCTCGTGGCGTAATAATAAAATTCTATTTGTGATCTCAATTTTGTCATGGTGAAAGAACGTTGCGGACGGCTGCAGTGCCAGTACTCTTTGTCTTGATCTTGGCCACGATTTTGTTAAAATCAACCAATTTAGTAGCTCAAGAATGAAATTTTCGTTTTATACAGAGCATGATTGATGTAATAATAACGTTGAATGCTCGTTGTTTATTGTTTATGAAATTAAGTTCGTTTTCTAAGCTGACTATAAACTTAACGTCATGATAAATTATTCTTATCCAATCAAACAAGTCGCTTTTTTGCACTGTTGCGAAGAATCGTGACAACAATGCACTAAGTGCAATCAAGATCTGAGATTGCAGTTTAAAAATAAGCACGCTGGTGTATCAACGTTGAAAAAGTAAGCTGCGCAAAGCACTAACTTAAGATGTTCAAAAAAACGCTTTTTCGTGATTCCTTTGAATTGGACTATGAACCATCATTAAAAACCTAAAATAAATTGTATAAAGTTTTGTGGAAGATTTATAATTAATCTCGCAGAAGAGTTTATAAAATTTATTCTTAAAAATCATTTTTTATAAAATTTCTAAAGATTATTTTTAGAATTAGTAATCAATGTGCGAATGTAAGTTGTAGGTTGTTTTAAACCGCGACGGTTTGATTAATTCAACAAAGGAGTGAAAATAAATCGCGTGTTGATAATCACGTAAAAGTAAATTTTATATCAAACTTCAAACAAAATTTCGGATTTTTTCGGAATATTAACAATTTAGCTTGCTCTGGAATTCATGTAGCTTAATGCGTAACTAGTCATTTCCGCAAGGATGAAGCGATCATACAGTGCGATGTATGCCTAGGCACTTTGCCTTGGTATGGTAGTAGTGTCTTTCATTTCCGCACCTGACTTAGCTTTTCCATTTACAGGTTCCGCGGTACCGTTACATAATGATGAGGATGAGTAATAATGTTCAGGGCACAAGGTATAGTAAAAAAACTTTCGAAAACTACGAGATAACGAACAGTTAAAAACGATAAAGGCAACAAGATTACGTCAATATGTTATTCTCTCATGTAATTTTTACTCTCTAGGATTCTGACTGCTGGCAAGTATCACGAAATGGTTCTGCGAAAAAAATAGAGCTAGTTCGAAATGTTGACAAAAAGAAAAAAAATGCCTCAAAGGTAACGAAGCCTATGAGTTGCTAGGACTGCCAGTCATGCCCTACTACTTTCGATGGTGTTTCAAGTTTTTATTTTATCATTGTACTCGACTTCTCTCATGAATAGGGCTTGAATGCAGCAATGATAATAAAATAAACAAAAAAATATTCCAGAGAAGCAGATATATGCTACCGACAGAAACGGCTGTGTCGATTTTGCGTCGGCGGCAACAACTCACTCCTCGCGCTAGCTTCATTAGATTCGTTCTTTCTCAGATTAATATTTCATCGCAGAACATTTTCCGTAGATCACCTGTTTAGTGGTAACATACAGTACGGATGAAGGTATTACAATTGGTTTGGAGTTTTTCAACGTAATTTCGATGGCAGGTCGTTTTGCGAATGTTCACAGCGTGGTTGATTGCAGCCAAGATCGAACCACGAAAACAGATTACGTCAAAAAATGTTTTTCTGTTGAAATTTTAAATGTTGATACGATGAAGCAAAAAAAATCCTCAAAAACTGTGATTTGCAACAAAAAAAATTCGTCATGGAGATTGATGGAAATGAAAAGAACAAGTTTGAGAGCAATCATGAAGATCGAAGAGTGTTGACAACTTTAATAACCGCTTTTTACTGGTACTCCAGAAACTTATTGCAAAAATTATCGCAAGTTTTGATATACTCACAAGCTTGTTGAGGATTTTCAAAAAAATTAACAAAATGATTAAGAAAGCATGCCGATCCAATCCCAATTTTTCTTGAAATTTTGCTTGGTTCAAGCCATTGAATCAATTGTGGATAGGCATTTGGTGGCTTACAGGAGATAGCCACCGTTTTGACCGTGTTAGGTCCCATCAGAATCGCTCAGGGTGATTTAGCGAGAGATATTTATCTTACCTTTCCAGATGATTTGATTCCTTTGAAAATTCCGATGAAAACGATGCACCAGGCTGCGAACAGTGAGAGCGACATCCTCCACACTGCATGGCCAGGCTCGTTTATAGATTGAGAAATATCAAGCGCGTCTCGATACCAGAAGTAGGATGTTGCACTGGATTTGGCGCATTCTTCTATGGTAACTGTTCAAGAAAAAATTCGCTTTAAGTGACTGGCAATAGTTATTGATCAGAATATTTTCGTGCAAGTTTAGTGAAAAACATCAAATATTACAGTAGAACTTAGACGAATAACCGCAGCATACCAACTTTTAACTGAACAGGTTTGCATAGATAAGGTCAAGAAAATGCTAAAGCCAATTCCACATAATTAAAATAATTGAAATTATTTTCAAATTATATTGAACCGAAACTCAATTGAGGTGGACTGCAAATAGAGTGTACGTTCTTTCGGTCAGCATCCAGCCGGTATATATGTTCAAGGCTTGGCTCCAGCCGAGAGTTGAACCGGAGGATTTGTAACCTGCGCGCGGTACCGCCAAGCCATGTCGCATATTACACTAAACGAATGAATCATTCTTACAGCTGCTTGCGGCTGTAGTTTAAAAAAAAACTGAGGACCGCTGTTTCGCACAGGTGTGGTCACATTGGGCTGGCACTCTGAGCCAAAGCTAAAGAGTCATTGTGAACTGTAACATGGACTAGAATATAATCATAAAACCAAAATAAAGCTACTGACTCGGGACCAGACTTCAAGACTCGCAATTTGTGATTCAAAAACAAATTGTGTGTCAATTCCCCAGCCGTTAAACTTACTTTTGTCATTAACGTAACTATATGTTACTCATCATTCATTGAGATGTAGCATGCATACTAAGCCTTTTTTACCAAAATATCCAGTCATTCCGCAATTTAATGTTTATGGAAGCAGCAATTAGGCTAAACAAATGTCAAAAGAACGACAGGTTTTTCCGTATTATACAACTGAAGTTGACAGCAAAATAACTACATTATCAAAAAATTCGTTTGAAAAGTTGCGCAGGGCCCAGAAGACATCGAAAATTTTAGGTTCGCAAAAACTTAACATCATAAAAAGAATTTAATCTTTGTGACCTGGCCAGGGTGAAGATCAAAAACTGCAAATTGGGGAAAGACGATACTTTATAATTTTTGATGTAAATTTAAGTTTTAACAAGCTATAGAAACGCAAACATAAACAATATAAAATTTTAAACTTTTACAAACCATTTTTTTCAGTCGAGTTTTCCATCGCAACTTTCGGGCATTCCGCCCATGGTAATGGACTTTGAAACGAGTTGAAGAAATAAAATAACGCCCAACTTATTATTACGTTATAATATAAGGAAATCAGGAAACAAACCTGCAAAAAAACTGTTTTGGAACAAATAATTTACTCATTTCATTCAAAAAATTGTTGTAGCCCCACGTTTTCAGTCAAGTAACCTGGTCTTCTTCTTAAAGACATTGAAAGTTCTGTATCCAATAAGAAAAAATCACCTTGAAGAAAAATTTAACTGCGGATCAGTTTTCACTCATGCTTAGTACGAACTTGAAGTCAAACATAAGCGCACTTCTTCGGAGTATGTGATCGTGTTTGTGGAGAAAACTGTTAGTAGACACAAATTGAAATTATAAATGTAGCCAGTGGCGCGGGAACGTTTTTTGGACAGGGGGGACTCAAAATAGTAAGATCGTGTCAACGTCTGGGGGCTTCGCCCCCCAGACCCCCCTTTTCTCGAACGCACGTTTTTAAGAGCAGGACACTTTGCAGACCTGTTTTGATAGACATCAACTGCATGCCCGCTCAAGTGACCAGAATTTTTTCAGGATAATTTTTTATCATGGAAAACAAGATTGCTTACTACCATTAGGCTTTTCTAACTGTGCACGAATTACTACTCATGTATTAGTAAAATGCAAATACCTGAACGACCAAACCGAAAAGTAGGCAAACAAAATTTGCCCGATCTAACTTTTGCTTTGCTGATCAGAGTTACATGCAACGAACAATGCCCCACCAAGGTTTAAAAATAACAAAAAACACACAATTAAAATAAAGCACTGAACCATTTTTTAACATAATGAAATGTGTAGATATAGGTATTTAGGTAGGCGTACTAGCTCAGTTTTAGTAACAATCATCGGCAGTGCTCGAGTTGTGAAAACACTTATGGGGGATGGTAGGCTACAACTTTTCACGCAGACGTAAAAAGAGATGGTCATTATAGTTGTAAGGGAATGGTTTACGCTAAAATGTTTTATGGGGGGATGGTGTTGTTTTCAGGGGGGGATGGCATCCCCCTCAAAGCAAGTAGCCTACTGATCATCGGTGCCAGTTTAGTAGTGATTTAGCCGCTTCATTGGGTTGGTAGAAAAAATTCAAAACCATTAAAAAACTCAACCAGAAGAGAACTGTCACGAGCTCATATAAGCTTGATTAGGGGTGCCCAACCAGTCGATCGCGATGTACCGGTCGATCTTTGGATGCTTGGCTGTCAATCGCGGGTCAATTTGGCATGTACACAAATCAGGTTGGCCACCAACATTTCCAGTTCATGTAACGCGTCCGGGCCGTGAAGACCTTTTTTTTAGCTCTTCACAAAAATTTTGGTGGAATTCGGAACGTCTGAAGGATGGAGGACCGTTTTTTTGCACTTCACCGCATTTTCGTTTACGATTTGCGTAATTCCCATGATCAGTAGCGACTTTCATGAGCATTCAGATTAGTTTGGCCTAAAGTGTTTGGCAGCTACAAGAATTGACAGCTATTATACTTTTACTGGTCCATCATCCATGACTGCTGTAAAGGTTTGCAAACGCTGATATAAAACACTGTTAAAAATGAACTTGAACCAAGTGAATAATAACTGATTGATTTTTAAAGGAATAGTGATTCTTCGTTGATTAAAAGCACTATAAAAAATATTTGCTTCATTACGTATGTACGTTGCGAGCATTAATCCCGTCGCACTCAGTGTATAATTTTTTCAATTGTCAGGGGGGCTCAAATGGTTCAGGAGGGGCTAAAAAAAGTTTAGGGGGGGCTTGAGCCCCCACTGGCACCCTACTTCCCGCGCCTATGAATGTAGCATGAAGTGCTGCTACAAGGCAGATAAATAAAATCAATTTTAAACGTGGTTTGACCGCTACACCAAACAGAAAGCTTAATGGTACACGCCAGAGCATAAACACAGAAAAATCGATCACCAATTGAAAAGTCAAAACCCTCAACAGGCTGTTTCGCCGTGAGGCTCTTAAGGTGGGACGTTAAAAACTATAAAAATGAAATCTTATTCAAATAGAATCTACTGGAATAATTTGAATAAGATTTCATTTTTATAGTTTTTAACGTCTCACCTGAAAAGCCTCAAGGCGAAACTGCTTGTTGGGCGTTTTTTATTTTCAATTGGTGATCGATTTTTCTGAAACATCATTTTTAAATAACCGCTTTAAAAGTTTCCATTATTTCCTAGTTTTCCGGTTAAAGTTTACTTTTCAACCATTTGTCATTTTTTGGCAAATCTGATATCTTTCAGCATTCTGCTTTGAATTTCAGCAAATTTCTTGAAGTATAATTTTATTCTTACCACCATGCTTGCAATTCCCACACCCCCTAAATATGGATGAATTTTGTTCCACACCCCAACACTTCCTTTCTTCAGTCTTTGGCCGATTGCAATCTCCATGTAAAATAGCGGAACACCTTCAAGTATGAGCATGATTATGTACGGAATCAGAAACGCTCCCCCACCATTTTTTTGACATAGATAAGGAAATCTCCAAACATTTCCCAATCCAACCTGCAAACATGAAGAAGAGTTAAAATAGGATGAGTAGGGAAACGTAACCCAGGGTATTATCCTAGTCCTGTATGAATCATTAATATCATTGCTCGAACTGTCAATTTGTAGCTACTTGAAGCAAATGTAGATTCTTTTCTTCTATACGGTTGGCCACAAAAAGTCTGAGTTGGAGTGCATTGTCAATTTTAGTGACATTCCTAACTCAAGTCATTCCCAAAGATAGACTTCAGACTCGGAGTTGTTTGCATTTGATTCTAATTGGATCCTCGGCCAAACAACGACGACGTATTCGCCAAGGTGTGGATGACTCGTGAGCATAGCAGTAGTGTCGCACGCACGAGCATTCTTATATATGTTAAGAAGTTATTATAGTGTAGTGCCGTATGTTTGAAGGAAGTGCTACAGAAATGCTATTACAAATGCTATTGCAAATGACAGTACTATAAATATTGTAAACTGAAAACATGCTTATGGTTAAACTACATACTGCAAGCTCTTTGAACAAAATGGCGGTTAACGGATACACTGGTTGTTGATCCATCTGTTTTTCAACTACAGTGGGGTGTTTCGTATCGCCGTGGTAACCGGCTGCATACACAGTACAATGTATATCTGGATCACAGGAGATCGTAACGTACCGGCAACATTAACGTGAAAAGCGCGTACTTTATAAGACCCGTTCTGCGCGATTTCGTGGAGCATCACAGAGTGCTACGTTTTGAATAAGAAGCAGTAAATGAAATTTCAGTTTGTTTTCGAGCGTCGAGCATTTATGACCAATCTCTTCATTAGATGTTCCCAAGCTGCTGCTGCTATCACCTAAAGCACTTACCGCAAATCCTATTTGCGCGAGAATATATTGAATTTTGTTATCCCACCCTTCACGCTTTGCTGGTTCGATTTCTTCAGTTGATGAGTTTGAATTTTCATCAGTGACCTGAAAACTATACGATTTCAGTGGGCTAGCGGGTGTAGATCAGCAAGTGATGTTACTCCACAGGATAAAATACAGAATTACCCGGTGGATAAACAAGTAACATTCGCCTCCACCGACATTAGATTACGTTTTATTCTAGCAGACCAACGCTAAACCTCTTTTGCGGTTGGACCCAGATGCTTGAAGAACCGTTGTTTGATGTCTATAAGATTCTCAAATTAGACTATCTAGAAGTGCTTTATGTAAACGTCCTATATCTTTTCGTTCTACCTTTTAAGGTTTCACAATGTTGTGTAACCTTTTTTTTATCTGAACGCATTTTTTGATCTCTTCATCTTGCATACGTCTTAATGTGGTTTGTTGTGATGGTTGGTTGATTTTTTAAGTATATAGTCCAGTCGCAAGAAAGCGTCGAAAGCTGTATGAAGATTAACAACTCGCTTGTAAGAGGAATTTTTGCTTTTTTCTGCTTCTTTAGTTCAGTGTATGTTATGCATGGGTAAAGCGAAGATAAATCATCGTGAAATATTATGCTTTAAGACGTTAAAACGAATTTTGATTCAAAGATAAACCACCATGGTCTTGCGTCCATGGTCGTGTAAAAAACAATGCTCCATAAGTTTTAAATCGAATCACCATTTAATTGAACCGTAATACTCACCGTATCTCCTCAAGAGAGCTGCACCAAAGCGTTGGTGTTTTATCTGCTCAGGCAGAAGGATGCAATGGATGAAACCTCCAATTTGTGTGATGGTGTATCAAAGTTCTAAACCAGCCACCCTGTTTAAACTTCACTACATGCATTTCTTCGCTAAACTTGATTTTGACAATAAAACACAAGCTTTATGAGAGGGGTAGAAATGGGACTGACCGGACGAAAATGTCTTACATGCTGGGCCTAGGTGTTTTATTAAGGACCTAAGCACAATCATGTATATAGCTACCACCGGAATTAAAATTGCAGCGCTCGTTCCATCCAATATTGAAAGTGTTTATAAATAGATAAAGTTGGTCTAATTTTATCTTTTTGTTGCTATTTTGGTTACGGAGGCATTAAATCGTGCAATTTTTCATTACGCAATTTTTTTTATTCTGAATGAAATGAGCATCAATAACCCAAACAATAAACAAACCACGACCACGTAAAAATTCGTGGTTTGGCCGTTGTCTTGTACTTTGTTGTGAAGTAAGCGTTAACCTCGTTCGCGCATATGGAGTTGAATAAAACAAAAGGAAGTCATAGACAGAGACAGGCACAAAATGATATGGATTTCACGAACGTGATATTAGAGCGACCACGTTCGGAAGGTAGCTCGTGATGAACGTCGATTGCAGACAAAGAGTCGATTTTTTAAGAGAATTGGTGGCTTTCCGTTATGTGTACGTAAGGACGAATCCTCGGAAAAATAAACGAAGTTTCTTGAAACCACAAAAGAATTGGTATTTACTTAGTTTTCATTTCTGGGTTTACACTGCTCTTTCTAATTTTTTGTGAATGAATAAAGCAGCATAGTACACATCAAACGCGTTTTTGTTCCTGGACAAAGTGTATGTTGCAACTTGTGGCTAATTTGCAATTTCATCTTGTGCACCACCTATGCTAAAAATAATGGTTTGACTCGACCAATTATCGAACCTAATCTTGTTCAACAAAACCAAGACTTTAATTGATCGAGAGTCGAGGAAAATTTGTGGGTTTGTGGTGGTAGAACCGCTTAAACCTTTCTACCAACTCTTATGTTTTGGTTCGAGTGGCATTAATTTAATACGATATCACCAAGCGTTAAATCGATAAACGCTGTCATCAGCAACTTCCGTGACATTTGTAAAATATTTTGCGAGTATGCAGCAACCAATCCAGACGCAATCAGCAATAACTAGGTTAACACGATTAAATCTAGCAAGTGTGTATGAACTTGCAAAACTTTTGGAAAAACCACAACATTGAACACGGCGCCTCAGGTGAGTGGAACCAATGAAACGCCAAAACCGCACTAAACAATTCTCATTCCTCATGTTTCTATCATCAGCTCACAAGGAATCAAATGATCAACGATATGACTTTCATTAAAGTTTACTAGAAATTGATATTTTATCGTTTCAGTAAACTCCAGGGAAGCTCGCAGTCAGTATCTAGTTTTAAACCGAGGAAAATACTTTTAAAAAAGAAAAAAAATTAGGAATGTTCTGCTTCAGTGGCAACATTTTTGTGAAGTACGGTATAATGTAGAATGATAATACCGATATCAATTGAATTACATTATTCTTGGTTTTCATTTAAAAAAATTCACCCTTGCTCGAACTCCAAATCAGTTACATAGCCTAATTCGAAATATTTGTTCAGGAGCGGATCTATATTTTTTTGGGGGGTGGTGGTCTAAAAATCGAAAAAAATGCTTATCCAGCTGTTTTTGTGCATCGAGGGGTAACAACTTTAATACATAAATTACGTACAACTCAAAACTCAGGGAAAAAGGTTGAGCCTCTTGACGCGCTAGATCCACTAATGTTGTTTCGCAAGAAAGTATCATGTAATCTCTAAAACAGAAAAAGAAAATGTGTTTCAAGTAAAATCCCTACATAGACTTAATGAAAAAACGCATCCTTTTAACTTTTTTGTGCAAATATCTGCGCACCGCCACGTACCGGAATATTTCATTTTGAATGCTAGAGTTCACTGGAGAAGTTTACAAAATTTTCCCGGCTCTCGTAAACATGATGAGTTTAAAAAAAAAAGATGTGCTTTACTTTTTCCTTTGTTGAATGTTGATATTGGCTATGGCATCAGATGGGCACTTTTATTTCCAACATTTTTTGCTCTTTCAAACATTCTGAAACAAGGACATAAACTTCATTCTTTACCTGTTTAACTTTTTCACTCTTGACATTTGGCAATAAGGCTGACGTAGACTCGGTAGCAGCACCTTCTTCCTTTGTTCTTGATTGAGGCATTTCCTTAAGTCGATCAAGCACAAACAGCTTTCAAATAAATCAATTTATTCGAGCTTTTAAAAATAAATATAACCAATTATAGCTTGTGTCTTTAATACAAATAATACGTAAACATCAATACGCTTACAAAATCAAACTACTCAAATTAAGTTTTGTAGTTATATTGCTCAATTGCTAATGCACCCACATTATCAATTTAAATTAAATTTGCAAAGGTTTAAGTCGCAAAGTAGCAGAGAAAATTATCCACCTAGGACAAAGCAATACTTCATACACAAAAAACTCACTGGATGTCAGGAGTGCAGTACCTGGAAAAAACTTGCACTCCGAGCTGACCTCACAAAAAAGGAAACAAACAGCTACATAGACCTCCCCAAAACGAAAGTATAAACCCACAAAAACTGACTTCAATACTCAACTTTAGTGCAAACCGTATAATTTCAGCAAACTAGACCCTCACTGTGGCGAAATGAATGCCGACACGGCAGTGCAGCAAATTGATGAAATAGTATGAGGCTCCGTTTGAAAAAAACAATTTAGGTTTTTCCACATGTTTTCTTCGGCCACTTTAAGCAACACTTCGTCCAATATATTATATAGGATATTTTCTGTGTACATATAGGACAAATATGTGGTTTAAAATGGCCGAAAAAACTTGCGCAAAATATATAGGAAATTTCTTATGTAGTAAGTTATGCAAGACAAATTATTGGATTAATTAGCCAAAAAAGGCAGCGCAAAACTAGTAGCTGATTTATGCTATAATTTGGCTAATTTATGCTGTAATTTGTCTTATATTATATATAGAAAATTTCCTATATGTTTAGCGCTTTTTTTTTTGGTTAATTTATGCAGTAATTTGTTTTATATATTATGAAGACAGCGCAAAACATATAGAAAATTTTATACATATAATAATAAGACAAATTATTGCACAAATTAGCCAAAAAAAGCAGCGCAAAACTTTTGTTTTGTTTTTACACCGCCTCTCCTATGGATTGCCACCTTAACGTGGTGGGGAGGTTTGAGTTTTCAATGATCCTTAGAGCAATGCCGTCGGTAGTGTTTAATCACTAGTGTTTAATCACTTTCAGGGTCACCCATGGCGGTAAGGTCGAAGGAGAGAAACAGACCAAGTAGCAATCCAATGCTGTAGCTAAATGGAAAGTTCTAACAACAATATTCACGCTGCATCGGACGGCGCGCAGGATAAAAAGGTCCGCGTTCGAGTTTTAAGCAGAGGAACTGGTTCGAAAAATAAGCTACAGTCTCCCCCACAAGCTGACCGTCACCGGAAACCCACCAACGCAATCGCTAAGCGTTTGGGAAGGCAAATGGGGGCAGCGCACAGAAAATATACTCGAGTTGGACCAAACTGCCGGGATCTAGCTATCGGGAACTGGAACGTTTCGTCACTGATAGGAAAAGAGCAGGAGCTTGTTTGCAAAACCCAGCAGTATCGCCTTGATGTTGTGGGAATTTCATCAACAAAGTGCCGAGGTTCTGGAACTGTCGAGTTGAACGGTGGGTGGAAAATTTTCTACTCACGTGTTGATGCAGCAACGTCTGCTCAAGCTGGTGTTGGCTTACTTGTGTGACCCAACATAGCTGAGTGTGTCGTTGACTGGGTGCTTCTTGGAGGAAGGGTTTGTCTTCTAAAGCTAAGGCTGCAGGAGCGATCTTTGTGTATCTCGCAGGTGTATGCATCTAACATGGAATCACAATACGAAGCCTTTTTGGAAGAAGTTGAGGTTGCATTGGAAAAAGCAACTTCATCAGAATCCCTTCTCCTCTTGGGCGATTTCAATGTACATGTGGGCGTCGACAATGCAACCTGGAAAGGTGTTATAGCGCAACGTGGTAACGCTGAGATTAACAAGAACGGAAGGTGTTTATTGCAGTTCTGTGCTACCAATGGGCTGTGCTTAATGAACACATTTTTTCAGCACAAAGGAATTCATAAGTACGCCTGGTACAAAGACTCTTTGGGACAACGCTACGTGATTGATTTTTGCATCGTTTCGGCGGACTTGTTTTCTACCGTGTCTGATGTTCGTGTTAAAAGAGGAGCTGAGTTGTCAATTGATCACCACCTAGTTGTCCGCACTTGGAAAGCTTTGAAACCCGTGAAAAAAACGGAAGACTTTTTGACCACGAAAAACTTATCAAATCAAATGGGAATTATTATAGGCTGATAAAGAGCTACGAACTTCATTTGCAGACAACATTGCATCTAAGTTCAAAAAGCTTCCGACCTCTACTGAAGACATTGAAACTGAGTGGTGTTTGTTTTGAACTACAGTCATTACATCCGCTACTAACTGTTGCGGACGTAAGCGTGTTGTAGAGACGAAGAGTAGCGAGAAAAAAACTCCTTGGTGGAACCAAGAAGTTAAAGAAGCTATTCGTGCGAAAAAAGTGGCCTATAAGGCCTGGCTTGCAAATAAGTCATCACTTGAACTTCGTTCGCAGTACTCTGAAGCACGTAAGGCCGCAACCACAAAAGTTAAACTGTCTAAGAAAAGGGCCTGGAAGGAATTTGGAAAAAGGTTAGACGATGATTTCAAAACAGCAAACGAAGTGTTCTGGCAGACCATTCACCGTTTGCGTGGAAAAAGATCTCGAGCCGCTTTTTTCATCGAAGGTTCAAATGGTGTGACTCTGAAAGATCAAGATGCTATTTTGAATCGGTGAAGAGACTACTTTGGTGATCTTTTAAACCCAGTTGATACTACACCGACACAAAGTCTCGAGGAACAGGTTGGGGAAGATATTCAGATGTGAATGCAATTATCAAATCATTGAAAACTGGAAAAACACATGATGAGGATGATATCAGACCTGAAATGTTAAAAGCAATGAACATACATGATGTTCGTTGGCTGACTCGTGTTTGTAAAGTGGCATGTAGGACTGGGCAAGCACCAAAGCAATGGTAAACTAGTGTGATAAAATGACTGTGCATTTTACGACGGGCATTGCGTAATCAGGGGTTGGGGGAGGACACCGGGCCACTGCCCCACTTTTTGACGAATCCTTGTCAGGAGTATGCTTTAAGGGGAACTGAAGTACAAAAATATTTTTTCACCAAAGGTATTACAAAACACGACAAATTCGAAAATGACATAAAAAGTTTTTAAATGCTTTTAGGTAACGAAAAATCGGCGTTTAAAAATTAATACAATTTCTTATAAACGTACGTTTTACGCATTGATACGTAAAAAAATTACAGCCGCGATGTTCGACCTTTTGGTCAGACAAAGACATTTCGGTTGTCGATAACTTTTTCACGCATCAATGCGTAAAACGTACACTTATGAGAAATCATATTTAATTTTAAACGCCCATTTTTCGTTGACTAAAAACATTTAAAAACTTTTATTGTCATTTTTGAATTCGTCGTATTTTTTAATACCTTTAGTAAAAAAATAATTTTGCACTTCAGTTCCCCCTTAAAACATTTTTATAAAGTACCGTAATGTTTGTAAATATTGTCGGCTTCGTTGTAAATCCCCCCCCATAAATTTTTCGATGGCTGCTACCCTCTGGCACTTATCATGGTATATTTCTCTTAATTTTGCCGTAATGGGCAAAATGGTTTACTAGAATGAAGCTTGCCAGATTTTTGGATAAGAAAGAAAGAATTCCCCAAGGGCATTTCTTAGTGCCGTTAAAGGAGGTAGGCTTCAATAAAGGTTTTTTCATAAAATGTGGTATGCGCACGGTTGGACGCAAAGTTTTTGTCACAACCCGTTGCCTACATAACGATACCATTTACTCAGCAGGTACCTCTTGAGCGGATAAAGTTTTTGATTCTGCAGTAGGAGCGGTAAACAGAAGATCAAACGCAAATCAAATCGTTTCAAATTTTCGAAGCCATCTCTTTTTTATGTTCAGCTATAGAGAAACGATATGGAGCATAAGCTCATTGGTTGCGCCGTCGGGTAAAACGTGTAACTGATTTCTGCTGCTTTTGTGTGGCAGACAGAAGATGACAACCTCTACGCGAGCCGTCAAAGCGAAAGAAATGAATCTATCTCCAGGGCACTAGTTCCACGCGTCCGAGTATGAAGTTTAGTCCACTCGATTATCTGCTTGAAAGCCCACCACCACCAGGACCCTGTTGTCCTAGTGCCCAATTGTCCTGGTGCCCAGCTGTCCGGTGCCCAGTTGTCCGGTGCCCAATTGTCCTGGTGCCCAGTTGTCCTGGTGCCCAATTGTCCTGGTGACTAGTTGTCCTGGTGCCCAGTTGTTCTGGTGCCCAATTGTCCTGGTGCCCAGTTGTCCGATGCCCAATTGTCTGGTACCCAGTTGTCCTGGTGCCCAGTTGTCTGGTGCCCAATTGTCCTACATTCTCTACCAACGGTATTAGAAAAGTGTCTGGCAAAATTTTGCTAGTTTTGATATACAAAAAGCAAAAAAATAAGTAGAAGAGTCTTGAACGTGTTATAATGTAAAGATTTGTTATCTGCGTTTGCGACAACATGACGGCTGTTGCACTGCAACGCGTGTGAAATTTTCTTGCGCATGTAACATATCTAGCACTTTTAACCCATTATACCCACTTAACCATCCAAAGCATAGTAACAAGGCTTGTTAAATTCATTCAATATAACCACAGCACGCGAAAATTTCACGCTTGACCCACTCAAGAATTTCTTGAAGCACTTGTTGAAAAACATTGTTGATTTACGACGACCAGCCAAAAGAATTTGAATTTACAAAAGTTTTTTTTTTTCACGATACATTCGTCAGTCCAACTTCCATTATCATCATTGTATTTACGATGACTGACGACCTCTAGAATCCATTTAGTTGTGTGTTTCAAATTACATAACATTTCCCCAATAGCAACACAATTTCATGCTCAAACGATTTCGGCCAAGTTTATCAGAGTAACGCAAAATCCAAGCCATCTCATGCAGCTGCAGCATATATTACAGTGATGCAAACGGCTGAAGTGAAAATCGGCTAGGATTTTCAAAAACGCGTATCAACGTCTATGGGGCAAAATCCCCCAAACCCCCCAAAAGGTGATTTGCTTTTGTATGTCCAGAGTCTCGTTTTTATGGAGAGAAGAGATTCGTATCTTGCAAAATTCAGTAAGTGGATACCGGAGAGTCAAAATAACGGTCTTCCAAAACTATTAAGACTACTTCGCTTATAAACTTTTTTCGCATGAAAACGGGGTTCGAAAGAAAAGCTGCATGTGCCCATAGCATATAGCTTTTCTGCATTAAAATTGTCTACATAGCTGCACTTTGAAACTCTAGTCCAATATAATGAATGCTTTTCATACCTATGACCCTCGATGTGTGCGACCGCGACCGGGGGTCTGGGGGTAGAGCCCCTCAGCCACCAACGAATTTCTACGATTTTTACATATAAAAACACTCATTTCAGCAGACTTTTTATGAAAAAAAAACATACCGGTACCTGCAGCGAGTGCAGCCACGATAGAAAATGGAAAAATATTTTAGTAGCCAGGCTGTAACCACTGTTAGTTTAAGTAATGGTAGACTGACAGTTAGGTTTTAGCGGCTAATTACAGAGCCAAGATTGTCCTCTTCAATCACACTCTGATTATAGTATTAGATCGCAATAGCGAAAGCCATTGCAAATCATTAATTAGTTTCACATAAACAACTTGAATATGCATTGTGCACTCTTAACCCTCTCTTATAAACCCCTGAATTGTCTCAACAGAATTAGACGATTCATGAAAATGACTTTTTTGGCAACAAAATCAGCGAAATTCGCCGACAAGCGGAAGATTTGCATGACTGATTTAGCTACATAGCGGGAGGATACAGAGCAATGAGTCTAATTAAGGACGACATTGCAGTCAAAGATTTTCATTGCTGAGTAGCACATGCGGTTTAATCCGAATTTACATAATTTACAACCAAATATAGTATACTGGTATACCAGTATTTCAGGTTTTACTTTGCGATTTCTTTTGCATTTTGATTCCCCCCAAGATTATGTCATCGTTAAAATCCATTCCCCCTTACTCAAGGTCTAAACTTTATTTAAATCAACTTTGTAGTTCAATGGATTGCAAATGCTGCGGTTTATGTGCTGTCCTGTCGATTGAGCATTTGTTTATAGGCATCGCCGCATCAATTATATGCGATATCAATTCGTTGAAAACATTTCTAAATGTAAAATGGAATTAATGATGGCTTTGCAATCCAACTGCAATTTCGAGGCTTTCTCGCAAAAGTAAAAGCTAATGAAAAAGAAGTAGTGGCTGTAGAAATAGAGCAAAGTATGGGATGTTATTCGCATTTATATTTCCATCAATTACGTTACCGTTTTCCCAAAGGATTAGTCACAATTCATTGAATTCAACCGACGCAATGGTATACGTAGTAGACCTATAATATGCGTTTGTTATAACTTTAATGGCACAAGTATGTATTCATGCTAGACGCGCATAAAATAATTGCGAAATGAAATCTTGATGTGGTAGACAGATGGCCGGTAAGTCCTAAACGAGCTCGTATAGGTTTTAGCACCTCATTACTGGGCCAAAGGGGGGCCGTGGCACCGTCCCCCCACTGCATGCACCTATGTCTACAGGTCAAAGCAATAATGATAAACATATATGAATACACGTGTTCGTGCTGTATATATTAATGATTAACTTACTGTTAGTGCTTCTTTGTTTATGTTTCAGGATTATGAATACCAAAATGAGAAAACTCATAAGCAAAACATTTTTTGTTCATCAAATCGATTTGACTATAAAACGCATTTAGTCTGCGAGATTTGCGATTGCAATTCACAATACCGTAAACTTTCATTGCCTCATTTTTAAACCTTACTCTAACACCTCGCATGACATCCGGTAATTTTTTTGTCATTTTTTGTTTTACATAAACAATTAAAGCGTTGCAGAAATCACCACATAACCATTGCGTAATCACGTTACGCCATCGTCCTACAACCTTTTCGGAAAAATAGCGTGCGACAAAAAGTATTTTTCACGATTTAAGTACTAATAGTATGTGCTTCAAATCAGATTTTATGCTAGTTTTTTTCTTTTTAAATCACGAGTAACAAAAATATCCCAAAAATATAAAATCAAAACCCTCAAGTTTATTTGAAAATTTGATATGCTGAATGTATTCTATCACAACATTATAATCGTTGCTTTATAGAACGTAAAAGAAAATCATTGTCCTAAAAACCTTCAAACTATGAAGCTACCTCATTGTCGGTTTAATAACTGCAGGGTGGACAGCTGATCAAGAAAGTGCTCAATAACAGAGTTACAGAGTATTACATTCACCATCAGTTAAAAAAATTTTCAGTGATGAGCTGAAGTGAATATCATTTTCTGTATATCTAAAAATTCAGTTGTACTCAGCGCGTAATAGCTGAGAACAACCTCGATGATTGCTGCTGCCTTTCGAGAAAACTAGTATCTGCTTTAGCTCACGCACGCTAAGCACGATTGCCAGATTAGTATCTCGCTTTCCGTTCCGCGACAAATGTTTCGGCCGACCTTCGCCGCGTACGTGCGGGTTGTTCAAGCACGTCTCGACGAGATACGTCACAAATGTGCTTCAAGCATGTGAGATCGATTAGTACTAAGCAGCAATCTGTTTTCAATTCTACGATATCACATTTTTCTATTTGCGCTCTTGTTGTATGATGATGATGTTGGATAGCGAAGCAAAGGCAAGTAAACGTACCCAGCGCTAACGACTTCGGGTTCGGTACCAATGCTGCTGGTGGTTTGATTAAGCAAAACATTTTCTATCCGACTGCTGATTGGTTAAAATTATATACAGCGTTAAATCCTTACATTTACGAAGTTTTGCAGTGGCAATTCGTTATTTTAAGCTTAAGGATTGTATTGCCAAAATTTACTGTAATCAGGATAATTACGTAATAAAAACGATTTTAGAAACCAAAATATTTTTTAATTAACGCGATGAACTGTTGTCGGTTTATTAATTTTATCCCGTTAATTTTTTGGCTGATCTGTTCACACAATACTTTCATTTCAAAAAAGTTTGGAACCCACTCCTGCAACAAAAAGGATTAAAACTCATCTGTGACAAGTACACGACCGCCTAGTTCAAGGCAAATTTTAAACGGAAACCAAGTTTTGTAGTTACATTGGCCTTAGTTTTACGACGTCGGAATTAATTCCAAGCGTTTAGTGCTAATCTCTATATTTAAAATTATGCTATGATTTCGGTTGAAGTTCAAGGTTTTAGTTTAAAGATTTATCTGGTTCAATAATTTGTTGGTGCTTCATCACGCACCGAAAATGACGCTCCACGTATTCAAATAGAATCTTGCGGAGGCTTAAACCGATAGAATACTGTACTAAATTTTTTTCTTTTTTTCCATTGCGATCTTGAGTAGTTATTGTATTTGTCGCTCTACATTTAGTGTCTACCGAACTGTAAGCATTTCTTGCCAATTTAAATTAAAATCGGGAACCATTTTTTCAAATTTATCATCACAACTTCATATTTGCATCTACTGTAATTAATTCTATTGTTTCTAGTAGACAAGTAGTTTTAAACAACAAGAGAAAGAAAGGCAAATCTGATCACAATTTAGCTGCGACATGAAGGGTTTCTGAAGATCGTTGCATCAAGACTTTGTAATTTTTAAAACCTAGCCTACGTTGCAACAACATCAAATAAAATTTTACCGTCTTGATTTTTAAACATGCTCTATTTCTATTACCGTATCACACGTTTTACCATTGTTTTGTCGTTGTTTCCTTACTTTTAGCCCTGCTATTTTATGAGTTCATGTTATTTATTACGTTGTGGCTAAAAAATTAAAACTTTACAACTACTACTACTAAAAAATCAAATTTTCATTAAACTTGCTGCATTACGTCGAAGCGTATACCAAGTGGCGGCGCCTATTCCCGCTGCTTAGCGCCAAAACAACCCAGCTTCGAAGAAACGTAGCATCGCGGCTGTGGTAAGCAATCAGCGACTCTGCATTCGATTTGACCGATCCAGAAACTGCAGCCAAGGTCAAGCACTCCGATAGCAATGTCTTTAACCACAACATTAATCTGCGGGTGTTGCAAAGACATTTCTGCGCTAATTAATCACATCGAATTATGATGTTTCTGATTTTATCAAACCAATTATTATGAGTGGGAAATTTGCAGATAGCCAGAAGTCGCTTCGTTTTAAAGTCAAGCAAGCTCCGCTTCATTTTAAAGTCAAGCAAGCTCCTCTCTCGGAGTCACTTTGAACAATGCAGTCTTTGTTTCAGATTGAAGGAAACTTACAAACATAAAAGAAATAATTCAATGAACTTCCATGAAAAAAAATTCATTAATCGAACTTTGCTCAATCGGGTAATTTTGGGGGGTTAGGGAGAAGGAAGCTAAAAATATAAAATCCCAACCTTGCAGTTTGTGTGCGGCTAGAGGTATTGAAATATCAATATGTTGGTGTGTATAACCAAAAATTCGAGGGGTTCTTCATTCATCCTATGGCGGATTCAATGACATAAATACAAAACTGAATAAATGTAGAAATTAAATGCGCCTACCTGCGCAGTATATCAAGTTTTTGCAGTGTTAAATCATTATTCGAAATTCTGAAAAACTTTAGGCCTATGCTAAGGCTGTAGACCTAACTATCCGTGACATATTTTGAGAAACTTTTTTTTAAATGAATTGAGTATAATTTTATGAATGAAACACAAGTGTGCAGCAATCATATCAAGTTGCTACACACAGCAATAACGCGTCAGAAACGAAACGTAACACTTCCATCTTAGCAGCAACCACTCCGCCTCTTTCTCTCTTACATTTAAAGTGAGATTTCGCAGTATTTGAGTGACTCTGTATCCTGCTAACTTCCTCGTCACTCGAACCGAACGGCTACAAGGAGAATGCTGCAAAGTCATTTCAATATTTTGCTCATGCAATGCTATAATTCATAGTCAACGATGTATATGCTCTATTCTAGTTATTAAAACAGCTTCTGTACATACAACCTCGAAAAGACGTGTTTACGCAGATGAGAAACTGTTGGGTTTTAATTTTTTTTTGATTTTATGACAATAGTTCTCTATGATGGATAGACCATTTCGGATTTAGTGCGTAGCATTCTAAAAATGCGCATGTACAGAAGTATATCGAACAAAAATTTTAGGGAGGGGCAGGGCCAGATTTAGCTATGAAAAGCTCCGTTTTTATTTAGTGATTGATCTCAAAGGGGGGGGGGGGGGTGCTCCGGTGGCTCCCTGTCTACTCTACTGCCGCACATGCGTCACCAAGATCGTTGGCACAAAATTTTCCCATCGTGAACCAATCAAATTTTTTTTTGAGGAATGAGGCTATTCTGGCAAAACGCCTTATTTTACTCGTAAATAAAAACACTACAATAATGATTCATTCGTACAGCGCTCTTTCCTAGCGATAATTCGAAAGCGCTTAACAAAGCAACAAAAATCGTAGGTGATATCTGAAGGTTGAGGTTCTTGTTCAAACATCTGGATAAAAATTTGTTTTGAAGTTCTGTCTTTTTCTATATTATGTTAAAGTCCCGGGTAAAGTCTACTCCAAGTGTCTTGAAAAGAAATACCGTGAAATAGTTCAGCCTAAACTAACAAGTGCGCAGTGTAGCTTTCGCCCAGACCGAAGCATATTGGACCAGATCTTTGCCTTACAGCGAATCTTTAAAAAATCTCGGGAATATGCTAAAGAGGTCAATGGTAGTTTTGTTGATCTTAAAAAAAGCATATGATCGCATTCCTGGCTACACGTTTTAGGCGGGGTTGTTATAGTATGGCTAACTGCTATTATTCGCTGTATACGTGCATGCCGAGGTGGTCTGTGTTCGTATAAACAGCATAACGGCAAAACTTCTCAGAGTGGGTGTGATGCTACAGCTAGGCTGCTCTCTTTTATCTATTCTGTTTTTAATTAAGAAAATTGGGTCTTGTGGTGGAGTAAAGATCGGTGATTGCACTGTATAACGTCTGTTATTTGCAGATGGTTTTGTGCTATTCGACTCTACCCAAAATGATCTCCAGAAAGCTCTCGACAAGTTTTCGGATTCATGGTGTTTTACAGGAATGAAAATCAGTACAACCCAAACAGAAACCACGTGCCTGTCCAAACAACCAAACCAGTGCTCTCTCCAAGTTGGAGAAATATTGCTAAAACAGGAGACATTCAAGTACCTCGAGGTCTCCTTCACATGTGGTAGCAGACAAAACAGCTAATTGGATAAGTGCTTTGGAAAAGCAATTGCAGTAATGCGCCAGCAACACCAATCTGTGGCGCTGAAACAGGAGTTTTGCACCAAGGCAAAGCTATTCATCTTCAAATCGAGCCATAAGTGTTGGATCAGAAAAGAGAAAGAGAGATCTCGTGCTCAAGCAGCCGAAATGGGATTCTTGCGAAGAGCTAGTGGTTTGACCTTGTTGGACAAGGGCAAAAGAGCAGTAATTCGCTCTAAACATCGAATCCTTGTTTTTCCGACTAGAAAGATCACAACTGCGCTGGTATGGACATGTGGCACGAATGTCCAGAAAAGAACAACCGCAAAACTGCTGAGTTCAACACCGTCTGATTGAAGATCTGGAGGCCGTCCCAGAAACCAGTCTGCCCCAAGAGAAGGCAACAGAGGGCCATCCCCCCAAAAAAAATATTTTTTTCATCCTCCACAATTATTGCAATTCATTGACCACAATTACAAGCGATGACATAAAATAATTCGCGTTAAGCATGAAAAGTAAAATAAAAATCTTATTTCTTATCACATTTTTGCAGCAGTGACTGGCCGCAGCCATGCTGTTGCGCTAAATGATTGACGAAGTCAATGCATTACTAGGACACCAATCACCAAACGATTAGGCAAATAGACAAAGTTTCATGACTTCACAAACACATTTTTCTACATGGTTATTGTTTTCTTGAGTAAAATGTGAGAGTTGGCGCGACAGTGTTTTATTGAGTAAGATTTAGAATAATCATTATTTGAACCTGAAGAAGACAATCATTTCTGATTCTTTATCTAATACATTAATGTAACAAAGTTTTACGAAATGGGGTGCAAAACAACCTGCTTACACGCAATGTACAGTGGCAAAAAAGAAAAAAGTATTGACCTCTTGAACGCTGGGGTGCTGGCACAGTGAGAACAAGGTATTTTTGTTCCAGTTAAAATGTATTTGCGTAAGAAATGAATGTTTACATAGAGCTTGGGGGGAGCGCACGCCTCCAGCTGTTTTTTTTCAAAATGTTGTTTCGGTCATTTGACCAATTTCACCTAAATTTGCCCAATTTTTTTCGGTCAAATCGATAATATTTTGGTCGTTTCTAGGCCTCAGATAGTGATCTCCAAAAAAAAAAAGGTCTCCACCTTGGATACGGCAACTATGCAGCCTTCGTCTGTAACATTTCTTCGAAAATTCAAGTTTTTTTCGGTCAGTGTGACGGAAAGAACCTAAAAAATTTGGGTCATTGCCGAAAAACTTCGGTGAATGACCGGCAAATGACCGAAAAAAACAACCTAGGCTTCCAGCAATTCAGCCGCTGGATAACACTTATTAGTTGTTACAAAACGACAAATGTGCTGCTCATTACAATAAAGATCATTGCGCAGCCGATGATTGTGGACGCAGCGTGTACTTCTTTTCTCAGTTTGCTCGAGCCAGCTTCATCAGAGTCAACGACATAATGTATGTCAACAAAAAGAATTTGTCTAATGTTTATGCTCTTAAGCTGTTTAAATCCAGGTTGGTAGGACTTGTCTAACCGGAGTCACGTGACTTTCGCCCATTGGATTGGCCAACGCAACACCCCTTCGCAGACGTCCGAATTGGTTATTGATTAACCACCAGA
Source organism: Trididemnum miniatum (assembly GCA_964006365.1). Classification (NCBI taxonomy): domain Eukaryota; kingdom Metazoa; phylum Chordata; class Ascidiacea; order Aplousobranchia; family Didemnidae; genus Trididemnum; species Trididemnum miniatum. Next base: position 5,275,805 of record OZ023238.1, read on the forward strand.
CCATGTTTTTTTTTGTTCTCATTCTGACGCGATTACCCATTGACGTTACGAAAAGCTTCTAGGAAAAACAGCTTTTTTAAAGCTACATAAAAGAGTTATAAGAGAAAATTTCTTGAAGTCTAAAGGGAATACAGCTTTTTCTGAGCAGCATTTTCTTTGGCACATGTTTGATGCTTAAGGCAGGTCTTTTTGACGGAGTTCCAAATTTCGGAAATGTGTTGTCGCAGATTACTGCTTTTTGGCTAACGTTTTAAGATATTACCTTCATGCTGGTCTGGAATTTAATAGCCTTTGCAACAGGCATACATTGAGCAGACTCGCTGCTGTTAGGTTCTGAGCTTATCAACTTTTGGTGCAACAAGTCGTAAGAAAGAGTTCGGTCAATATTCCAGTAGTTGCTTTTTACGCGCTGTTAAAAAATAAATACTTTGTGCGCAGCCGTGCAGTTTGCGATTGAGTAGCTTAAACTGCATTTTTTACGACAAAAATTTCCAATAACAGCGACGCAAAATCGCTAAACAAAAATAGACGAAAAAACAGGCAAAAGAAGCGAATAAATTATTTCTAGCGATCTTGTTCGGACCGTTAATGTGAGGTCGCCTGCTTTTTCAATGAAATTGGAAAATAATACATGGCGTTATGCAAAACTGGAAATAGCAAAAACAGTAGCCTACATGTAGTTTTTAACCAAAATAAAATAAAATTTCTGACTATCCAAACAAAATAGAAAAAAGTATTCCAGAGTCTCTCCTAAACTGTGTTTGATGCGGTCTTAAAGTCGTTGGGATGTTACGTACCGACTGTCATCACAGTGACACTGAGGCCTATACTCATACATGAAGGCACTCTTTTGAATGGCAGGTAGAAGATCTTTCCAACTAGCTGAGTCAGCTTGGCACTGGTTTTCCTTGCACAAGCAGACTTGGACAACTAGATAATTCTAGTTTTCTAATTACACTAATTAGAGCGAAATGCCGCTAATCTAATTCTAATCAAATTTGCGAAATGTTTCTATGCTCTAATTCTAATCTAATTTCCGGTTTTGCCGAAAATGCTAGTTTGTCCAACGGCGTTTTTCAACAAGTTATGCAAGAATATCCCTTGTGCAAGGAAAACCAGTGCCAAGCCGCCATCGCATTGCTTAGTTATAGTAATTGTGACGAATAGTAGCCATAGTGACATAATAACTATTTTATACTGTAGTAACTTGTAGTGTAGTAAGTTAGGATATAGAATCTAGATAGTGTAGAGTAGGCTGGCAAAGCGTCTATGCATGGAAAATTACTAGGCCTACGCCTTTTCGATACACACACAGTGTTTCTGGAAGTTAGTTTTAGAACTAAATGTTTTGCATAGCCTAGCGGCGTGCATTAGCAACAATCTTCATTATCATTGCATCATGACAAGAAACTGTTCAAGATTGCTGTAGTAACGATAGTGCTAGAATAAAAACTTTTGTTCGAAGATTGTTTCAGCACCACAAGTTGGAATAAACAATAGTAGGCCTGATAGTACTTGTACGTTGTTTTACATGCTATACTAGGCTGCTATATCAGCACTAAACTACATCATTTATAACCTAAAGTTAGAAAAATTACTGTCCTTTTACTTTTTAGCCGTAGAGACAATCGCTGCATAGTGCATATCACATCACTGATTGTCTGCACAGATATCTGATGATGAGGCTCTTCTCGAACAAACGTGAAGGCCTCATTACTGTACCTACTCAATTACTATAAATAATGTACAGTATTGGGTGGCGTTAAAAAAACAGAAAACATTTCTAGTTTTCCGTGTTCTTATCCTTCAGTTTTCGAAAGAGTAGGCGTAAGCAGCGTTCATCAATACTGATGTGTACGAATAGGTGTCAAAAACTAAGCGTTCATGTACTATATACCTTTATCAGCCCAAAGGCGGCGAGAATTCTTTCGTGTAGTACCGCCACTTCGCGGTTTTTCGCTTGTCGCAGTGGTGTCTGGACCGTATTAACCGCGATAAACGAGGGTTTACTGTATGCCTATTTCTTATTCGTTCTAATTTTAATTCGGAAGTTGATTTCATTTCCAAGTTTTTGCGAATTCACTAATTCTAGTTCTAATCTAATTTGGAAAAACTGTGTAGCTCTAATTCTAATTCTAATCTAATTTGGAAAAACTGTGTAGCTCTAATTCTAATTCTAATCTAATTTGGAAAAACTGTGTAGCTCTAATTCTAATTCTAATCTAATTTGGAAAAGCCGAAATTTGTCTAGTTGTCCAAGTCTGTAGCTGACAGTATTTGTCTGAACACAAATACAGCCCGTACGACCACGGATCGGTAGCAATTTTCGACAGCTAATCGGACGTTTTTTCAGGTGCACTGTCGCCTTTCCAGTGCAGGTGACCCGGAGATACACCGAACACTTTTCAGGGCGAAACCGTTTGGGGAGGGAAAATTATGTGATTTTCTTGGATATGGATAATTGGATATTTGTTTAAGAACAAACTCCTCAGGTTATCCATTGTCTGGTAAGATTTCTTTTCTCCGGTTAATTTTCTCTTTCAGTTTGCTTTTAGCGCAGGATCCTCATGGTACGATGAGCAAGCGTCGACACTAAACGATAAACAAGTGTTGACAGGTGACAACAGTGTCATTACAATGTCTGGAATGCTCACCAGGTATATATGTCGGAAAACAGCTTTTCTTCATAATATCCAACAAAGATGTCAGCCAGAGCGGGCCGAGTGGTGAGCCCTTTGCCACTCCTGGTTATTTGCCTGTAGATGATTGTTAACAACGACGGGAATATTCAGATTGTCGGTGTCCACTGGGAGCCAGTGGACCTTCACCGCCTGGCAGTATATCTGACTTCTTCTTAAAAGCACTTAACTTTTCAGACGAGACTTTATTGAATTAAAATCAGAGTAAAACTGAAAACTCGACCAGAATGGCGAGGCAATATAACGGTAAGGCGGCAAAAAATAACTGAAGGTTTCCCAACTACAAATGAACTGAAAATAACCAAAGCAATTTCGCGTCTTACTTCGGCGTTACACGATTTGATCTAACACTTGACACGCCAGTCAGAACAACAAACAAATTAAAGAAACAAAAAAAAAGGGGAAACTGCTTTAAGCAGCCGTGAAAAGGTGGTGGAATTCAGAGCAATCATCATAACAACGGAAAACCTGCAGTGCAGTTTGAAGCGCTCTGTCGCTAATCGACGAAGAAGCTAAATGATTACGCAACATCATAAAGACCTGAGAGCCGTTACAGGTACTCAGGTTCGATACCTCGTGAACACAAAGTTGGTGCTGTAACATAGCGCCCCCTTGAAACAGAGACCTAGACAGTTCGGTTTCAACAAAAACAAATTCAGTGAAAGCACCAACAAACATAAGCAGAAATAATAATACTCAAAGAAACGTCAACGGGTTTTTAATGCGGGATATAACCATATGTGCATATAAATAAATAGAAATTAACGTGTATCAGAAAGGCGTATCTGTCTTCGAGCTTCATATTCAAGGTAAAAATAAATGAAAATTAATAACATTCGAAAAGGCGAGATATACGATTCAAAGGCAATAATGTATTTTAATACAGTAAAATCACAACAATTGAAACGCAAAAGGCAAAACACATATTCCAAAGTAACTTACACAGGGGCGATTTTCGAGAGGTCCCGTAAAATGTATTCAATGTCAGGGTCATCCTTACCCAACTTTTTACTCAAAACAGCCACTGTAGCCCGACGGACAATTTCTTTTCCTTTGCGAATTTGGGGATGGAGTTTTTCAACACGACCTAGGCGGTAGGCCCCCCTATGAGAAAGGACCTCTGAGTCTCCCACAAGAACTAATTGACCAGGTTGTAGGTTATGTTGAATTGTTCTCCACTTATTTCGCTTTTGCAACAACGGAAGGTATCCCTGCATCCAACCAAGCCAGAAACGATGGGCCATATTAGCATTGTACAAGAAGTCCTTACGTAGGTCTCCCTTATCATGAAACCCACCCACAGGCGTGTTTGGTGCCAGTTCCTGACCTAAAAAGGACGAAGGGCAAATGGGCAACAAGTCGTTTGGTTGGTCGCTCAAGGTAGTGAATGGGCGATCATTAACAATCCGTACCGCATCCGAGAAAAAAGTTTGGAGTTCAATTAGTGACGGCATGCGGCGAGTGTCATCAACAACTCTAAACAACGCAGATTTAAACAGTTTGACTAAGCTTTCCCAGCTACCACCTTGGCTAGGAGCGTACGGAGGAATCCTAACCCAGTTTATATTCTGTTTACGCAAACAATTTTGAAATTCATTTGAACCCAGCATTTTGGGCAGTTGGTCCGCAGCAGCACAAAAGGTGGAACCATTATCAGAATATACCGTGTCCACAGAACCACGCAAATTTGTAAAATGTGTAAAGGCCATGAGAAAATTATTCAAGTCCAGACTAGTGACTAATTCCACATGAATGCACCGTGTACACATGCAAGAAAAAGTAATCCCCAAGCTTTGCATTCACTACGAAGATTTCGATAGCGAAATGGACCAAGATAGTCTATGCCACAGAACTTAAACGGTTTATTGCAAGCAGTTAAACGGCACGCAGGTAAATCCGCCATGAGTTGTCTGATTGGTTTAGCTTTAACCAAAGCACATTTGCCACATTAGAGCTATAAAATGTTTAACGCTCGAAACCCCGTGTATCACCCAAAAACGTTGACGAATTTTCATTAACGTATAAGCGGGGCCAGCGTGTCCAGAATTCTCGTGTTCACTTAGAACAATAAGACAAGTCAAAGGGTGTCTACCGGGCAGAATAATGGGGTGTTTAGAATCAATTGGAAGCTCGGAATTTTCTAAACGACCTTCGACACGTAGCAAAGAATCAGCTCCAACGCAAGGACGCAAGTTACGAAGAGTTTTTAATTCATTTATGCGACGCAAATCATCGGAATTCTTACGTTTGTCATTCATGCTGCGCAGAATGGCATCAAAGTCATCAGGTGATCCACGACGCAACGGTTCAATAACGGACCCGAAGTTTTTTAGTTGAACATACTGTACAATTTTCAAGAAAGCTTGATCTAGAAACGAGGCATTTAAATCGGGTTCCTCAAAAGACGACTTCTTAAATTTGACGGCAACAAAATATTTTACAAAAGCCATTAAATAAGCGACGCGTTTCTTCAGAGCATAAAGATCGCGTGAGGTAGCAATCAGCTTATCCAGAGAATCACACTCCTCTACAGACCCAGACTGTGTACTGAGACGCGTAGCGCGAACAACAGGGGCAACAACTGGGGATATAACGCGCTCTTTCTCTGAGACGAGAAACGCTGGTCCTTGCAACCACAAACCAACTGACTCGGGATGTTTAATGGTGCTATCTCTGGTGCCAACATCGGCGGGGTTCAATGACGTGTGCACATATTGCCAAGCGCTAGAGGGAGCTACACGCAAAATTTTATCGACCCTTCGTTTCACAAATCGAGCCAGGTGCAAATCCGGATTAGCGATCCACTTAAACGCAACTTGGGAATCCGTCCACAAGTATGTATCACAATGAAGATGTTGTAAAGCCTCCGAGGCCTGAAGTACAAGTTCACTACACAATTTCGCGGCTTCTAATTCCTTACGTGAAATAACCCAGTTAGATTGGTGAGTTAATACCACACGAGATTTACCCAACAGAAAGCTTACTTTTGACTTGCCAGCAACCCAACAGCGCAAATATACTACACAACAGTAAACCGTGTCAGACGCGTCACTAAAACCATGTATCTGATACGATGGCATACCCAAAGGATCTTGACGGTAAGCAAAACAATTACGTGGAATCGAGAAATCCTCAAGCAAACTCAAAGACGCGAGCCATTTTCTCCAGCTCCTTCTGACATCGGCGGGGAGAACGTCATCCCACCCAAGCCCCGAAGAGGAAACTCTTTGCAGAATTAATTTACCACCAAGTAAAAACGGCGAAGCCATTCCCAAAAGATCAAAATGACTAGAGAGCTGACTAGACATTTCACGTCTGGTCGACGCCTCTATAAACTCACGACAATGAATGCGCAACTTATCTTGTTGTGTGTCCCAAACTAATCCCAACGCAGTAGAATCCGGAAGGGGCTGAGAACCCAAATCGATCTCACTAACAGAAGCCGCAAGATCGCACTGAGGAATATTATATAAAACGGACTTAGCGTGAGAATTGGCGACCCACTTGCGCAAATGAAATCCCCGACTAGCAAACAGCTTACATCCCTCCGAAGCAAACGCTTCAAGGTTAGCAAGATCATTACTCGCCAGTAACAAATCATCCATATAACGATTAGTTTCCACAGCACTTAACGTAACTTGACTGGCATTTGTCGGATTTTCTGCAACCAGTTGTTTAAGAGCGAGAAGTGCTACATAGGGACTCGAGTTGATCCCCCAAACATGCCTTGTGAAGCGAAATATCTGAGTTACACCTCTATCTAAATCATTATTTTCAAACCAAACAATGCGAAACAAGTCTTGCTGGTCACGTGGAATCCCTACTTGAAAAAAGCACTTACTAACATCAGCAACACAAGCATACTTTCCCAAGCGAAATCTTATCAAAACTTCTACCAGATTATTTAACAAGTTTTCTCCGGCTAGAACAGCCTGATTAAGCGACATACCCTCAACCATCGCCGCGCCATCGTACACAACTCTTGGCTTAGCAGATCGGGTAACAAAAAACGGCAAATACCATTTACTATCAGAAACAACAGAATCTACAGGCACAATCCAATTTTCTTCAACAAGCTGCGCAAACGTTTTGACTAGAGTGTCCTTAAGCGAAAGGTCTTGCAGAGCTTTACGTCTCATCGACAAGGTGCGTTTAACAGCGCAGTCATAATTATCAGGAAGTTTTTTCAACATCTCAGTTTTAAACGGGACGGGCATCTCATAACGACCATTTACAACACTTATATGGGGTTCTACAAGATTTCTCGCAAGCTCATCAGTTCTAGAAGGTTGAATCACTTCGTCTTGCAATTCGTATTCACGTATCGTTTCCTTGAGCGAAGCGATTTCCTGTTGTAACTCATTACAACAACGCTCAGATCTCAAAGGTTCGACACTAACACGAAATGCTGAAACCGAGTTCGACTCCGAGGGCGCTCTCCCACCGCTGGCAACAGGCCCAAGACGCGTAAGAACATAGTTGGGTTCTTCCGGATCTGCGCCTTCCCGCTCCTCAAGCACAGCCAGTAACGCCTTATCCGACTGTCCAATCAGAACGTCGATACGATCTCGATCCGGGGCCAAAGGAATTTCGACTCCATCAAAGTGGCCGAGACTACTAGTATCTACAGCATGCGTTAACGTAGCCTTATCGTCCAAAAACTCCGGTACCACTATCGCGTCTTTAATGGCAAACTCCTCACCGCTACTCAGCGACTGAAGATTAAAATCCGTACGTCCCTCAGTAGTGACTCTCTGATCAGCGAGTGTACGAATAGTTACCGTAGGGTCGGGAGTAGAATTGAGCCCAAGTTCTTTCATTAAATTGTCAGAAATAAGAGTTACTTGAGACCCCGTATCATGCTGAGCGTAAGCAAGGGTAGACAATCCAGTATCGGGGTTCACAACTCTAACTGCACTAGTGCGCAACAAGACAGTCCTTTTATCCAAACAGTTCATTTTTCTAACCGTGTAGTCGCGATTGCCATTTCGCCCAGTACGACTCCGCGGTGCCGGGATAGGAGCAGCGTGCCCGTCAGCGCCCCCGACATTCCCGTCAGCAAAACATACGTGCAATGCGGTAGCATGTTTGTTCTGGTTTTTAGGTCCGCACTCTCGACATTTTGAAGGACGAGCACAATCACGAACGAAATGGTCCAATGAGAGACAATTTAAACATCTCTTAGCGTCAATAACCGTCTGACGTTTAGCTTTCGGTGACAGAGTTCTGAAAGTTTCGCAGTCAGCCAAAAAATGCTTACAATCCGGATGAGAACACACGAAACATTTAGGGGGAGGCTTATCTTTATGGCTCGCTCCAGGCCTGACACGTGAAGTAGACAAATGGGGTCCACCCAGCCCGTTATCCTGGACACCATTCTCCACCCCAACGGCCACCTGGCGAACGCGAAACTCTCTAGAATTGAAAGGCTGTTCGCGAGAACTATCTTTTTCATCTTTAAAAAACGCTTGAGCGTAATCCGACGTCATCATATCGATTTCGTGAACAACAAAGCTGCGCAGAGACTCGAACCCAGGACGACTCAAGTTTAAACCCTTTTTATCCAAAAAATCCAAATATCGTCGCTTTAAAGTATTAGGCAAACGAGCAGCAGTATCTAACAAAAGCTGTCCAGAAAGTTTTTCGACCTCGTCATGAGCATACGCAAACACTTCGAGTGTATTTAAGTCTTCATTGTACATTTTAAGTGACGATGAATTAAAAGCAACCTTAGCACCATGGCGTATGGCCCTCACTTTAGGTTCCGAGGTCAATCCCCCCGACACACCATACCTTTGTCGCAGTCGATCCAAAGCCTTTTCTATACGTACGGAGGTACTCATACTTTTCATAGGTGCACAAAATAAATTTACCATTTCCCTGGGTTGCCCTACGCAGGAAGCTCGCAAAACTTCAAGTTTCCGCTCTTCGAAAGGGCTCTCGTCCATAAGACGCCGAATCTGGTTCTCATAAAAGATAAACGCAATATTATTTCCATCGTAAGTTATCTGTGCGGCCAAGGTAATGTATTCGTTCCTGCCTTGCCGATCAAGATACGTGTGCCAATTAATTTGAGCATTAGAAGTATTAAAGTCCTGTGTTTGCAACCTGGGTTCGGGCCCCATAGAAGTTTTAAACTGAGTGTTAGGACGAGAAGCAACTAGCGCAGGTGCCACTGGCGTTTCACAAGCGTCCCGATTAAGGTTCTTAATATCGACAGGTCCCACCTGTTCTGAGTCGAAACACTTAATGGCGTTTTGACGTTTATGACCATCTAAACCCAGACTAGCAGAGTTATCATTGACACAATAGGGTTTAGTGTCGGGCATTTCTTTTTGTTGGATTAAGTGAGATGGCAGAGGCCTTTGAAGTCGCGCACAAATTCCATTAAAGGGATTCTCTGGCTGTGTCTTAGAAGCACAGGCATTAGAAGTACCAATTTTAGCACATGGATAATACGCATTATTACTTTTGACAGGTGGGTTGTAGGCATTACGTTCAACCGGTGGTCGACAACGAGATTTAATTTTCGATGCTTTAGACAACGTGGCAACTGAAGACCCACGTTCCGAATAAGCGATAAGTTTTTCTTCAGTTTCTAGGTTGGCCGTTTCAAGGCGAAGTTTAGCTAGGGCTTCCGCCTCATCAGCTTCAGCAAGAAGACATGCTCTACGATTCTCAGCTTCGGCATGCACTCTTTGTGCCTCGGCTTCGACCTGAACTCTTCGTGCCTCAGCTTCAGCCATTCGTGCCTCGGCTTCGGCCATAAGTCTCATTTTACGTGCCTTGGCCAACTCCTCTTCGTTAGCAAGTTGAGCTTTTTTACGCTCTATTTCAATCCGCCGTATTATTGACGATTTACTATTAACGGTAAAACGACTAGTAACTTGCGAGATACTATCTGACGGTTCAAGGTCATCTTCACAGTCCGAGGTCGTTTCGTCCTCATCAAAATTGTCAGGTTGGTGACTGAAGCGTCGTTCACAAACAACATACGAATCCGAGCATAATTTAAATTGATCGAACAGGCTCTCGGAAAACTGTTCGTATAATTCATTATCTTTTAAATCTCTTAAGGCGCAGAGAAACGACGTTTTAGCTTCATGAAGAGCGTTGAATTTTATAGGCTCCTGTTGAAATTTCTCGTACGAGTTGCAGGTAGCCAACGACGCTGAGCAGCGCTTTATATCCAAAATTAGTTTGCGATGTTTAGATTGAAGTTTACGTGGGGCATTCCCTTGAGCACCAGAGCCAGATGTTGTTACCCTGCCAACCTTATCAGAGGCCCGCTCGTTATCAGGAGCTACACCAGCCCCACCCATATCCACGTTACTAGCCCCCACACCCGTAGGCTCTAACAAACATCGTTCACGATTTCCCTCGTCACCAGGGTTAACTAACCCAGCAGGATCAACAATGTTAGGGCGAGTATCACTATCACTACGAGTGCCCATAACCAAACTATACACAACTTCAAGTGTGTAAAAAAAAAAAGTGTTATATGCTAATCAAGCCAAAATCAAAAAGAGACAGGTGTGCACCTGTCTGATCAAAAAACAACAACGCTGCCAAGTGTTCACGCGTACAGTACCTTTGTCGGTCTCGGGCCGACTTGCAGATAAACGATGGAACCGACACGCAGTTCGAACGAAGGAAGCACGAATGAACTGAAGCTCGCCACCGGAAACGACGGTCGAATGGCAATGGTAGAATTTGTAGGCTTGTGTAAGGATGGAACACTGGAGTTGAAGATGCGACCAAGGGTAGCAGTTGTGACTATGAAAATGGGCAGCGGATGTTCACGACGAATTCCGTCCCGACGACGTCCACAACAGCAGTAAGGTGAAGCTCCGAGACGATGGATACTTCAGGAAAGGTGATCGATCAGCAACAAAGATAACGGATGTCCACGACGAATTCCGCCCCGACGAGGTGGTTCCACAACGGCAAGCAAAGTTCCGTAGCAGCGGACACTTGTAAAAGGAAAGCCAGACGACAGTAGATGAGAGCAAGCAAACTTCAAGAGTTTGAATGTTGATGCAGCACGATGACAAGTGCAGCGATAGGTTGTTGTTGAGCTTGAACTTGACGACCAATTCTTCAGGGATAGACAGATATTTTTCTTTATGTTAACAACGACGGGAATATTCAGATTGTCGGTGTCCACTGGGAGCCAGTGGACCTTCACCGCCTGGCAGTATATCTGACTTCTTCTTAAAAGCACTTAACTTTTCAGACGAGACTTTATTGAATTAAAATCAGAGTAAAACTGAAAACTCGACCAGAATGGCGAGGCAATATAACGGTAAGGCGGCAAAAAATAACTGAAGGTTTCCCAACTACAAATGAACTGAAAATAACCAAAGCAATTTCGCGTCTTACTTCGGCGTTACACGATTTGATCTAACACTTGACACGCCAGTCAGAACAACAAACAAATTAAAGAAACAAAAAAAAAAGGGGAAACTGCTTTAAGCAGCCGTGAAAAGGTGGTGGAATTCAGAGCAATCATCATAACAACGGAAAACCTGCAGTGCAGTTTGAAGCGCTCTGTCGCTAATCGACGAAGAAGCTAAATGATTACGCAACATCATAAAGACCTGAGAGCCGTTACAGGTACTCAGGTTCGATACCTCGTGAACACAAAGTTGGTGCTGTAACAATGATATTGTCAAAACTGAACTCAACAGCATGCTTATGGCACTGTGCATCAGTTCCATAAATGACACTTTTTCAATAGAAGGTTGAGAATCGGGGTTTTTACACAGCGTATCTGCACATATCGGCAAGCAAGGAGTAAACTTTTGCTGAATTCAAGTCACTTTGGGCCCAGTTGCAACACCACGCGGCTGCAAACAAAAACAGTGATTCAGTGAAAGCACACCACGCTGATCCTGCTTACATTTATTGTGACAGCAAAACTGATTCTCACGACTTTGTGATACAGAAACAGTGTTTCTCCGCAATTAAGAAATTGCAAAGAAATGATAGCATCATCATCACTACCAAACCGGACAAAGGGTCAGGAGTGGTCATCCTGAACAAAAGTGACTAGACCGAGAAAATGAAAAGCATTCTACATGACGAGATGAAATTCGAACGTGTTGGACGAGCCTCGACTTGTAATAACACCACCGCTATCAAGTCTCGACTGCAGAAGCAACACCTTGAATTATTTAAGGGTTGGCAAGCCGACCCAAAGTCAACAATAAACCAAAGATCGGAATTAGTATCGAAGTGCCGTCATAAAAACAAAGTCAAACTTAAAAACTTTAAACCAGACTGAATACGTTTTATTTTTATCCGTCACTTCATCCGTTATTTACTCCGTTCGCTATTCGTATAAATCTGGAAACTCTGGCCTTAAGAAAACATTTCCTGCCTGACTTCAAGACAACACGACGTGTTGAGTTTGAACAGCTAGGCTGAGGTATTTTACGAGGAGTCAGTGCGAGGAAACTTCACATCTTTTGACTTTCAACTAATCTTTAGAACCTCACCTGATGAACCCATTATGGGGAAACAGTCTGTTGTGAGTTTTTAATAATTTTATGCAATTTTAACCTGTTGAAAATATCCTATACTTACAGTATGCTCTTTGCGTGAAACGCAGCGTAGTGGCTGAGGTGTATGCTGTGAGCTTTGAAGATATGCAAATAAATTAAGAATTCCCTGGCTCTTGTGGTCGTAGAGCACTTTCCGCAAAAAAATATAGACAAGCTCCTGCTAGTTTATTTCCTATATCACATATCGAACAAAGCTTCGCATAAATTAGTCGAAAAAAAAATAACTAACGCAAAATATGTGGGAAATGTTCCAATAAATAAAAATTGCTGAGACAAAATAACTTCACAGACTGTTTCAGGCGGTTGCGCTCTTCATAGGTTGTTATTCAAATAGAAGGAAATATTCTATATGCTTTTTCGATGGTTATTTCGGCTAACTTATGCAATACTTTTCGTCTTTTATATAAAGTAGAAAATATCTTAGATATTTTGCGTCATTTTTTTCGATTACTTTACAGAACATATTTGTCCTATATTATACAGGAAAAATCTTATTCTTATATAATATATTGGACAAAACGTAACTTAAATTGACCGAAATAACATATGTGAAAAAACCTAAATTATTTTTTCCAAACGGCGACTCGTAATTCTAAAACAAAAATTACGTAGAAGTTGTTCAAAAATGAATAAAATTGCAATTACTAGCCTATATGAAAAATTTCCGGAGAAGCATGCCCAACTTTTGTTCCAAAATAGCTTCAAATTACCTTGATGTGCTGTTGCTACTCATCAGAATCAATTGGGTCTAAATTGACTGTTACCCAATTTCGTCTTCCCCTCCTAAGGAAATTTCTCTTTACGTCCCTGGATATATTCACGTCTCTAAAGCAACTTTTGCTTTTGATTATAAAACTCATTCAGCATCAAAAAAATCTACCCCTTCAAGCGAAACGTTCTGGGGACGAGCCTGTCCAGAACTCATTTTCAAGATTACTATGGAGACCTTTTTTGGTTTCGCTCTGGCGCTCCACCGTAGCATCTACCCTTCGTCGAAGAGGGTCAAGATCCTTCTAAAGACGCTCCAACTCTAGCAACTAAACCCCCAAGGATAAACGGGTCAAGAAAAGTAAGTATGCACGGAATGTACCAGTACTGTGTCATCAGTTGACACTTATTTATAGTTATTACTATTAGCACATGTCTCCTCAACTAAAGAATCACTGAATTCGTTTGTTCGTTAAGTCATTGGTTAAATCGTTATTGGCAAATAGTGTTTTTAGGGTGTTTTGAGGAACCGATACAGTCTTTCAAAATTGTGCTGCGGTCTCTCAAAATCTGCTTCTAGAATAGCGTAGAAGCTGCGTTTTAGGTTATAAATTGCTTAATGGTTTATCAAGCCAAATCTTAAAAAACACTATCGGCAATTATAAGAAAGCTTGGTACAGTAAGTTAATAAATACTGTTGGCAAGTGCTTTTGCTTTTGCATAATAACGTTGCATTCGAATTTATCGGTCTTTCTCTCGATTCGACGGTAATATTAGAAATAGCCTGCCATGTTTAAACTTTATAACAAAAACACAAGTGCATGATTTTAATAAACCATCCACCTCACTGTTTCTTAATTTTAAGAAATTGAATTTTAAATTAATTGCATACTGTATGATGCGAAACTGTTGGCGAAGTTACTCCAGACACCGCTAACGATGCAGGAGATCTAGGGTTTAATTCCCGAGCAGGTCAAATTGGATGCTCAATCCGGATTCGATCCGATCTAGCCAAAGTCCGGCTCAGATCCGATCCGTGCTCTTTTGTAACTCCTAACTCGCAGCTGGCTGCTTGCGATGCCTAAAGCGGATAAAAAATTGCAACAAAAGCGTGTTTTCTTTTGGTCAAAGTCGGAAAGTCCGTAGAACTTCGCCTAAGTTGCGCGGTCAGGAATATGAATATGAAGTCAGGAATAAGAAGCATGGAGGTCAAACCAAAGTCAAACTGGTTCCAAAAAGACAAACGTCACCTGTCTTTTATAACGTAAAAACGCTTGAAAGTGTTACAAAAAAAAAATCATAACTTTTTTTATGCTCGTTAGATTTAAAAGATTTAAAGTGCATCGTGAAGCTCTTGATTTTAGCTATCGTTTAAAACAGATTTCAAGAAAATTGGGTGTGTTTTAGGCACTTTACATGGTAAGTAATTTCGACATAGACATTAATTTTAGAAGCGGTTTTTATTTTTTACGCTACTAGCATTTCTTGCTTGCTATTTCAAAGCATGAATGCTATTTCAAAATTTCTTGCTATTTCAAAGCATGAATGCAGCGTAGATTTGCAAAAAGTTGTCATTTTATTCAAATGGAATCACAAAAATTTAATCACAATAACTTAAACTTCAATGTAAAATTAGCCTAGCTATTGGTCGTGGTTTTCCAAGCCATTAAAATTTGTTCGCAAGAAAAAGATTGTGTAAATTGCTTTAATCCTCATGAAAAAGCACCCAGCAAATTTCAAAGGGAGGGGGTTCTAAACAAAATCTCGATCTCTCACTCAGGAGCGAATCCAGAAAATTTTGGTGGGGGGGATGAAATTTTGAATTAGGTTGAATGTCAACTAAATACAAAGACGTTAGACCCAAAAAGACGTAAAAAGCCCTTTGAAAAAGGTTGTCATGTTTGCGGCGTATTCAGAAATTTTTCAGTGAGGAGGCACCAAATTTTGACATATTTTCAAGCGTATTTTTTCCGGAAGAGTTATTTTGAAGCATGTTGAAAATGAAAAAGACTCTGGGGGGTCCGCGGGCATGCTCCCATTTTTGAAAATTTACATGCTGCAGCGGCCATTTTAGTACTTTTTGAACAATTTTTAGGCAAATTTTGTTTAAAGGTTTTGCCCGCTAAATATGAGCATGGACTTTCTATTATTATATAGACTGGAAACTCAGCGGGAGAGAAAAAGGCGTGTATAATAGAAGAAACAAACTTTGCTCCAGTCGGAGGCTTTTTTCTTGCACGCTCGATCTATTCTGTATGCTTAATTCGCTTGCGCTGAATATGCTCTTACAAACAATAAGTTATACCACATAATGTACAAAAAAGCGATTAAAATTTAACTGATAATGATAGTATTTAGTATTTGCGGTGACTGGTGGGTAGGAAAGGTGTGGCAGTGCTGCAAACAGATCGATTTTGTGTAGTTGATCAAAAAATATAACGTTAATTTCTATTTTAGTCGAAAACAAGAAATTTTTAAGTAAAGGCAACGTTATACTTCTGTTTAAAAGTTTTAAGAGTTTTGCAGAAACTTTAGGTTGAAACTGAAAATTTGCTTTAGCTTACTTTCTGTATATAAACCTTAGTAGGGGTTTTCATGAAAACTTTAACTGCAATGTAAATACCAAAGGTTTCAATTTCTTTTGCGAATTCAAGGATGTATGGAATTTTTTTTTTTAATTTGCTTGAAATATTTCGTGTTGTGGTGAACTGTTTGAATTACGTAATCTAGAATGTCACTAATGACTTTTTCGCATATTTGGTGACACATATTTGAAAAGATTTTACAAACCTTTTTATATATCGCAAAATTCCATGGAATATAAGCCTTGGCAAACTGTTTAATTTAGGTACGGCACATTTATTTCTTTATGAAAAAGCTCAAACTTGAAACAATGTGGGAACTGGGGATTAAGTTACTGTCCATACGATTGCACAAGTTCAAAATCAAGCATTTCATAAAACTCTATCGTAAAGTTGAAAAAACTGCTACAAATGGGTACGACTTCGTTCCTTCTTAAATAGGCCTAAGGGAAAATTGATTAGGACTTGGTGTACTAGTGGATTGACGTATTTTGGACGGTCATCATCGCATGACGTATTTTGGACGGTACAGCGCCTTGACGCTTTCTCGTGATAGGAGGATAAATATGCAAATAATTAAATAGATAAAACCTATAGATTTTCAACATTTTGCATAGACTAATATACTTTATTAACATACGATATGCTTAGCTTAGCAATATGTTTAGCACTGCGATTACGAATGCTATCACAAATTTACACTATAGACAAATTTTGTAGCTAAAAGAACGGTGATCTTTATTTTTTTTTGATTATTTGTTATTTCATTGAAACCATCGAGATTGAAACCCAGGAAAGACCTTAAATCCAGAGATGTTTTCTTTACAATTTTGTTTATGGGGCGGGGGGAACAGAGAAAGTGTAATCTTGTAATAGCAAAAAAATTAACTTGCGGCCTGTAAATAGCCTATCAAATTGAGCATCTTAACATCAAAAAGGCAAACCAGCAATTGGTAGCATCTAAGCCAGAGGTTCTCAACCGTGGCCCTTGCCCCCCCAAAGGGACCACAGAGCACAGAGTGTTCTCTTGGGAGCCACGATGGTAGGAATCATTAATGAATTATAACAGACCGGGACTTTTAAACTTACACACTATAGGGGCCATGGTTTTTTAGAGGGACAGTCAAGGGGCCAGGGCTCAGAAAAGATTGAGAATCACTGATCTAAACTTTCAGTGTGGAAAAAGCATTTTACAGTAGGTTTTGATACGAGGCGAGGCACAGTAGTTGTCGTAAGTGTCGTTTATAGTAAGCAATAGCAACTAAGTTCAAAACTAGGCCCCTTCATCAATGTATTTACTATTATATGCCCTTCTATCTGCACTGACTTTGCAGACAGTCACTCAAAAGAAATGTATCCTACTGTATTTGTAGTGTAATATTTCATAACGCAAGGGGCGGGGCTAATTCTAGGGAAGGTGGGAGCTTTGCTTTTTCAGATAATTTTGACGTTGACAACTCACCTTCAAAATCAATAAAATAAGCAGCTGTCATAAAATAAAAGCGGCGGGCTGGGCAAAACATCTATAGCCCAGTTTGTAATTTTTTTGAATGCATTTAAATTTTTTAATTCACTTTGTTTTGCTGTGCATTGCTAACCCTAGCAATTCCCAGAGCTAGGCATTTAAAAAACAATTAAGTAAGCGCAACGCAAATTCAGCAAACAATTTTCTGAAGTAAAAAAGCACAATCACAAATTTCGCAACCAAAAATTAAAAAGCACAACCGCAAATTGCGCTATTAGATTTTTTAACTGTGAAAGCGCAACCACAAATTGCGCAAGCAGATTTTTAAAACGGCAAAGCGCAATCGCAAATTCCGCAATTGAAATTTTGGAGCGGATAAGCGCAAACGCAAATTGCGCAAACAGTATTTTTTAATGATAAACCGCAACTGGAAGTTTCATCATAAATTAAAGCGTAATCAAATTCGCTGACTATGGCTTGTTTCCTAACTCGTTCTTTGTTCGGAGCATGGTCAGACAGCAGGAGTGTTTTGTAAGAGCGGCGCAGAGGAGCAGCTATCATCCCACCTGGGGTGCCTTGCTAAAATTCGAACTAGGGGTCCCTGTGTAATGCAAAAAATCTATTATTTTATGCTAAATGTTTTAAAAACTTTTCAGTCACGCTCCCTTTGGCGTTAGTTATTTTTGTCTTCGCCCCACCACCAGCACCGTGAGAAGACTGCTGCCCCTCCCCCCCAAAAAGCTCCAGATGGGACCCTTTGACATCTACAAGCTCTGGGGCTATTTGGCGCTTTTTCGACTCGGTCACTAACTTTTCTCGTTAGCTCCATTAATTCAAGGGACGTATCTAGAAATTTCCTCAGGATGGACGCCCCCAAACTTTCATACCCGCAGTTTCTTTCGGTGTGTGGCAAAATCAGAGCAAATTTGAAGCAGAATACAAATCAATGATAACTCTAGGGGGTCCGGGGGCATGCTCCCCTGAAACATTTTTGAAAATTCGATTGCAGTTTACATCATGTAATTGCAATTATAGTGCTTTTTCAGCAACTTTTTAACAAAATTTTCCTTGAAATTTTTAGCTTCTAATTGTGAGTCTTATGCAGCAATATTGTAGGCCCTCTGCAAATAACCCCCCTCCCGACCGGGGGGACCGATCTGCGGAGAAACCTTGATATGGCTGTGCCCATCACGCTTCAAAAAACATGTAGAAAGTATTACAATTTATTTGCAATATCTTAATCGACTCAATGGGAAGGATGCAGCTGTTTTGGGAAACAAGTTTTGATGTTTGACGAAAAAAAGATTTGAAAATATACATTCAATCATTACATCACTGCTATGCTCACGCCCCCTTGCAAACCTTTTACGCCTCCCAGCTTAAGAACCTCTGCTCGAAAGTCTAAACGTTCTCGATTAGGGACTTGACCGATTTCAAAATCTCCCCCTGGGGCCCCCTTACAAACAGTTTTTTTTAGAACTAGGGAGACCAAGCCCCCCCATCAAGGCAACTCTGCATCCCATCACGTCATCTTGCCTTATCTATCACTACGTAAATAAGGCTCGCGAATGAGCGGTTGTTGATTGTAACATGGTGGGCTGGCTGAGGGCAAGACTGTGCCCCCAGCATTTAGCTCGGTCTGGAAGCTTTTTTAATCTTGCTCCGTTCGAAGGTTTCCTGCTATAGCAAACCACAATTGCATATGCGTTTATTGCACTGCAGTAGCCTATAATAGTACGAACAAATATCTACGAGCTAACTCCCAGACCTAAGCTTTCATGAAGATAAAAATTTAAACATTACTTCATTTCCGAAGTAACAAAGACTGGGAGAGACATTTTTCATTCTCCCGCAGCAGCAACACAAAGCGCTCAAAATTTTCTGCAGTCAGCGACGCTCGTTTTGGTAGCAAAACATCCGAGCCAACCGAAAATAGGCCTACTCTTCCCACTGCTGCTGAGCTTGAGACCGTGTTATATTTTTTAAATGCGTAAATCCATGCTTACCGATGTAAAGAGAGGAAACAATTTGGCGTCATTTCCCTCTGGTCCGTTCTACCCACTCGTCAAGTGATTTAGCAACAACTGCCGAGTGCCGGCAGATCTTCGAACTGTTTTGTTGCAGCATTGCCAATGCTGTAGTATGCGTAAGTTGCGAAACTGTTTGCGGAATGCCCAGCTCTGCTTAAAACGCAATACAAATTGCGCGACTGGTCAAAAATTTAACTTAAAACGCAAAGCAAATAGCGCAATTGGTCAAAAATTTAGTTTTAAACGCAACGCAAATAGCGCAATTGGTCAAAAATTTAGCTTATTACGCAACATAAAGTGCGCAAGAAGCAAAAAAATTTTTAAAGCGCAACGCAAATTTCGCAAGTGGTAAAACAATTTACTTCAAGCACAATTCAAATTTCGCAATTGCGGAATTTGAGAAACTGTTTGCGGAATGCCCAGCTCTGGCAATTCCTATGCCAACAAAATTGCCTTTTCTAGTCAAAGAAAGCAGTTAAAACGTTTCGATTCTAATTGCTCTTTCTGCATTGTTTTTTCTAGTCAGAGAAAGCAGTTAAAACGTTCAATTCACTTTGTTTTGCTGTGCGATGCTAGCCCTAGCCTGGGGCGGATTAACAGTGCATGGGGCCCTGGGCTAATTTAATAATGGGGCCCTCTTTCCAAGTTCAGCGTAAGCTTATACGATATAAAATGAAAAGAAAAATAAACCGAAAGAACAGCTTCTAAAAACAAAACAATACCAATTGTTCAGCACGCTCAATTACTGCCTTTGAGTCTACTGACCAAGATCAAATATATTATTCTTTGTTAAAAACAATTAGTGCATTTACATTACATTGACTTACCCAATCGGTTTAATGGGTTTATATTTTCCTTTGTTCAATTTTACAATCGTTTTTACGCGTAGGATACTTATATAATGAATGAACCAAAAAAATTAAATCATTTTAAAATCGTTCTTAGTCACGTCGGCAGCGTGACCAAACAGTCTGGAGCGCCGTTTTTATGGCGACCATAATGATTCGAAAGGTCGCGGTTCAACTCCTAGCCGTCGACATGTTATTGTGCCGTTGGATAAGGTACTTCACGATATTCGTCGCAGCTTGGTGGCTTGAACAAGCAGCAAATTCAACAAAAGACCAGAAGAGGAACCTCAGAAAAGTTAACTCCCAAGGGAGTGAGGATATCTAATCTGACATATAACGATACAACTCGCTTTCTCGTGAATGGAGGATAAAAATGGAAAATCAATTCAAAAAAAGTTGCTACTTGCTACTCAGGTAAAAAAGTTGTCAGTTTGGGCGTCTTTTTTACAATATTATTTTCCTTTCGCTTTTTTTCTGAAGCCACAGCTCGTTTTTGCGCTCCACTGAGATAAATACGCTGCATTATTGTATACCATAATATCTGCGAAAAAAAGGATACACAGTGTTACGTAGTTGCTACCATTACTGGCTGCTGTAACTCTGCGAGGAAGAACTGGGTTCGCTTCTTGCGCAAGGTCAGCGTAGACAAAGTGTTGCCAACGGCCCACCACTGCTGTAACAAAATTTCTGTCAAAGCAGAATGTGTTCCTAGCGCGAGGATAAGGTCTAGCATCCACTTCAACTCTCAACCCTGCCTAACTTCTTCAGTGGAAGTGCTACGGTTGCTTATAGAATTGGTCTTAGCGTTTAAGCAGTAATTCCTTTTTATGCTAACTTAAATAATTTGTTTTTACATTCGTTTTTTTCTTGTATATTTGGAACCTCAACAGTTACCTGTGATTGGCCAATGCCGAAAAGGGCTTGGATGTGCTATCCGCTTTAGCTACTAGATCTTTCTTTGGCATTTCTTGAGTACATCAAATT
Source organism: Trididemnum miniatum (assembly GCA_964006365.1). Classification (NCBI taxonomy): domain Eukaryota; kingdom Metazoa; phylum Chordata; class Ascidiacea; order Aplousobranchia; family Didemnidae; genus Trididemnum; species Trididemnum miniatum. The sequence goes on from OZ023238.1 coordinate 5,296,687, forward strand.
CTGGATGCTCTTCCTGTCAATAACCAATAATGTTTTCGGCAAGGATCGAACCCGTACCTGCCAGATTGCGAAGCCAAATCACAAGCCACTACTAACTTAAATACGGTACCGGTAAGTTAAACAAACAAAATCAACGTACATTCGTGTCCTTTAGGCTGAGCAAAGGGCCAAAAGCCTCCCTTCGTAATCAAATTCTTAGTCACGAGGCGTCACCGGAGATCATAGCCTAGGCTATAGGCATATAATTTTTGAAATATAGTTATGCCTGATTTATGAAAACCAAACTATATACTATGCTACTGCTCTCAGCAATAGATTTTATTCTTTCACATTAAAGCTGGAACTACCACTTATTCTAGAGCAGTGGTTCCCACACTGTGGTACGCCAGAGTCTTTCAAATGGTACTCGACTAACTTTCAACTTCTAAAACAGGGATCGGCAACGTTTTTTACCAGTGTGCCAATTTGTAAAATTTAATGCCAAAATACATGTTTGTGTGCCCATAAAAAATTGCGTTATGTAGCGGCGTAAAAGATATTCCGCGCTTGGCGATACTTTCTGCAACTTTGTTGCTACTTTCCGTACTTGGATTTGCACTGCGAACGACTTTTTTGAAATGCTACTCTGTTTTCGTGACGAAAAACTGCCTTTTTAAAACCTTGATTCTTCTCCGAATCATTTTGTACAAGTGTACATACTGCTCTGCCATTACGACAGACAAACCCAACATCTGCTGTCCACAGAGATGGGCATTTATCGCGATAATTTATCGGCGATAACTGTTTATCGATTATCGTTATCGCTCAAAATAGTTTGGATTTATCGATTACCGTTATCGCTTTTGTTATATTTTTGTTATCGCCGATAAATTATCGCGATAAACGATTTTTTATGTACGCAGTGTTTAAACTTCAAGGTTAGTGAGTTGGCGCTATGGAAAAAACACACGGTGTCCAGTAAGACTTGTTGTAATTTTTAAAAATTATTTCTTTGTTTGGCTTAATTTCACGGCAGAGTCCGTGAACTGCTTTTTTTTTTCTTGAAAAATCCAGAAAAAACATTTTTGCAATTCGACTTACAAAAAAAACTCTGTCAAACACATTAAAAATTTACCGCGACATTTATCGGAAAAATTTATCGGCGATAATTTATCGATTATCGATATCGCTTTAAGAAATTGAGATTTATCAATTATCGGTATCGCTTTAGTACAGAAAGGTTTATCGTGCCCATCACTGGCTATCCACGACTAGAGCTTGAAATTGTCTTGCACCTGATTTTGACCTCTTGGCTGTAGACATCGCGGTTAACACCAGAGCTACAAACTGAATAAAACGCCAATGAATACAGTGGGAGTGCGAATACGGGTTTTCGGCTTTGATGGCCGTCAAATCGAAAAGCCGAAATCGTCTTGGAACGCCAGAACATGACTTTCGATGCGCTGTCGGCGAATCTCTTCCTCGCATTGACTAGCGGGTGGAAAAAAGACAACTACATCCATCGCATAAAAACTATTTGCTGCGTTTTGTTTAATTTATGGCTTTTATCTTTTCCTGAAATGACATTCGTTAAACTTTAATGCTGCTACATGCTCATTTTTCTTATTTACAGAATACAGATGCATAGTTTATAGTTTGAGATTATCTGGTCAGATATAACTTAGGCGCAGTGGTGTAAAGTAACAAAGTAGTTTTACTTAAGTAGACTACTTCAGTATTATTGCTTCGTAACTAGTATTTACTTAAGGAATTTAAATTTCGACTACTTCTACTTTTATTTACGTAGTTCAATTAGAAGGTAACGCTACTTAAGTAGCTTTAAACATAATAAGTAGTTAATATTAAGCAATGTATCACGCAAATGATGAATAATCATGCTTGATAATAAAATTGGCGACATTAGTATTAGGTGTATTGTTTTATTTTACATTTATGTAAGTTTTACAATTTCGTGAAATTAAGCGGTCTTTTGTACCTTGTGCTTGGCGTGGGCAATGAGATTGCATTTTGCAGATCATGACACACTTCACTTTTTTATTTTCGTCAAATAAATGCGCTAATTATCCTGAATATACTTAAGAATCCGCAAAATTCATGTCTAGTTTGAAAGTGAGCAAATTATCTTTTGTCAAAGCTTAGCTTTATGGCCTTGGTTTTGCAAACGCTACTTTTTACTTACAGCAAGTAGCTTCAAGTTGCTGGTACTTTTTACTTTGACTCATAGGTGGGCACAGCTAACGCAAAAGTTAGCTCCGCTAACAGTTAGTCCGATAATGAAAAAGATTAGCTAGCTAACGCTAGTCCGCTAATTAATCATCAGATTATAATTTGACACAGAAACAACAAAAAATCAACTTTGTAACTTGTAGCAATCATTTTAATGTCGTGTTTTTTAATTGATCAGCCAAATTCAAACAATATCGTATCAACGCAATTTCCAAAAGTTTATTTAATAGCATGGTGACAAAGCATTGAAATAAACTCTGCAGTGAAATTAGCACAGTGCTGAAATAAGCACATTGCCGAAACGAGGAGAGCAGGGAAATAAGCCCGTACAAGGCCTACTAAAATAAGCGTCGGTCTGACCAATTTGACCATGTCTGACTATCGCGCCTTTGCGAAATGCAAGGTTGATAAACCGGCAGCTGATAGGGGTTATCATGCTTTTTCTAGGTACCAATAACCAACTATATTACAACCTACAGACTACAGTACTACGTTAAAACCATCGGCGAAAAGTGATTTCTGCCGGGTCAGATTGGATACGTCAGTAATGGGGCCAAAAAACGCTAGCACACCTTTTCTAGGTACCACATAAAACCTAGTTGACGCGAAAGCTTACATTGACCAGATCACAAAATGGAATGTGACAGAAATTTTTTCGGCTGCTTTACCCCCGACAGAAGCCCCAAAAGTTCGAGTGATGACGTCACAAAGGTATGCTAGCGCACCTTTTCTAGGTACCACATGAAACTTAGTGCAAACGAAAGCTTACATTGCACTGATAACGAAATGGTATAAGCAAAAGTTTTTTTGGCTGCTTTACCCCCGGCAGAAGCCCCCAGAGTTTGAATAATGACGTCATTTTTGCTGTGACGTCGTAAGTCGAACTTTGGGGGCTTCCGCTGAGGGTAAAGCAGCCGAAAAAACTTATGTCGCATACTATTTCGTAATCAGTGCAATGTAAGCTTAATTTCGTTTGCACGAAGTTTCATGCAATTGTCAGTCAAAAATTTTTGACTATGACGTCATATGAAGTCAAAATTCAAACTTTTGGGGGCTTTCACCGGGGGTAAAGCAGCCGAAAAAATCTCTGTCACATGCCATTTCGTAATCAGTGCAATGTAAGCTTTCGTTTGCACTAAGTTTCATGCGATTTTTAGTCAAAAATTTTTCGCTATGACGATATGAAGTCAAAATTCAAACTCTGGGGGCTTCCGCTGGGGGTAAAGCAGCCAAAAAAACTTTTGCTTATACCATTTCGTTATCAGTGCAATGTAAGCTTTCGTTTGCACTAAGTTTCATGTGGTACCTAGAAAAGGTGCGCTAGCATACCTTTGTGACGTCATCACTCGAACTTTTGGGGCTTCTGTCGGGGGTAAAGCAGCCGAAAAATTTCTGTCACATTCCATTTTGTGATCTGGTCAATGTAAGCTTTCGTGTCAACTAGGTTTTATGTGGTACCTAGAAAAGGTATGCTAGCGTTTTTTGGCCCCCATTGCGGCCTAACGCATCCAATATCTGACCCGGCAGAAATCACTTTTCGCCGATGGTTTTAACGTAGTACTGCAGTCTGTAGGTCGCAATATAGTTGGTTATTGGTAACTAGAAAAAGCATGCTAACCCCTCTCAGCTGCCGGTCAATAACTTCTTAGCTCCTACAAATTGAAACAATGATTGCGCAAGCTCAGCATCATGATGTCATTGGCGGAGTTATTATTGCTTGATCCGCTTGATCTTAGCGCCTAGCAAGAAGAGTACCGGTAGATATTTCTCTGGCACAAAAAACGGGAACATATGGCAACTTAAAGGCTTTTCTTTATTGAAACCGCGTTAGCAACTACTCTTATTCTAGCGCAGAGGTGACGAACATGCGGCCCGCGAAAGAATTTCCTGCGGCCCGCGAACGTTTTGGCGAGACCAGCACTTTTAAACATTTTTTCCCCGTCTAATCTTTGCGATGCGATACCAAAAGCTGAGCCCCTGATTTAATCAAGCGCGTATCACGCAGTGATTATATAAACGCTCAATACAAGTCATCTGTTTCAGGATTCAGCAGTTCATCCATTGTTATGAAATAATAATAACATAACTCGAGTCCGTTGCAGCTTCAGCATAGTGCAGCAGTTTACGAGTAACTATTCGAGTGAGAGCTTAGCTTGCCTTACAGTAGTACGAATTATGTGAGTTTGCGGAAATGAATTGGTGAGGTGGCAGTACCATTTGTCATATGCAAATTTTCCTGCTTTCCTAAGGTATTTGTTATTCTGTTTTTTAATCAATATTTAATTAGCCGCTTGTCTTCAGCGAAAAAACGAAATATTGTAGATGAAAAAAGAGTAGGCTATTTCAAAAAGATTGGACCGATATCCCATATGTTTATGACTAGGAGCGTATTCAAAGGGGGCCATTGTGCCATCCTTCCCCCTTTTTGACTCTGCCTTTTAGTAAAAAAAGAACAAAACTAATGGTGCCAAGTGACTGAAACATGCCAGACTCCTTTAATGGTTGCTGTAGCTTATGGCCAGTGGCTAATCCAAGGGTTAGGATGAGAGGTATGCATCCTCCCACCAGCCATTTTCAAAATAGTTTTTGATGTATACAATTTTTCCATAACTTCGAACCTCTTCTAGAGCGATAAGCTTTACGCCTTAAGCACGCATAATCAAAAATGTGCGCGCCAAATGCATCATATTTGACAAAGTACTCAGAATCAGAGTCAAAAAATTTAAACAAAATTTGCCTGAGGATTATTCAAAAAGCACATTGCAAGCACAAAGCAAAAAGCACACAAATAGCCATTACAGCATGTAAATTTTCAAAAATTTTCCGAGAGAGCATGCCACCGGACCTTCCAAGAGCTTTTCTTGTTTCTGAATCATTTTCAAATTTGTTCTGCCGAAAAAAAAATCGCTTTAAAGAAATATGGAAATTATGGCTTCCCCCTTTTTAAAATTTCTCGCTACGCCACTGTTTATGACTAAAAAGTTATGCGGCCCGCTTGCTTATTGGTAAGTAACAAAGTGGCCCGCGACAGCAAATAGGTTCGTCACCCCTGTATTACACGATCAGTTCACTATACCCGTACTGGAAGAAAGTCAGAATATGTTTAAAGGCTCGTTGGAGGCCTGATGTTAGAAGAAATAGAAACAAACAATCCCGCTTCTCATTACAAAGACAATGTTGTAGAGTAGGCATTTTATCATGAGCTCCATAAAAAGTAAGGGAACGCGTTCCCCTGCCCGAAAAAAGTATGGGAACGCGTTTCCCCGCCCGAAAAAAGTAGGGGAACGGCGTTCCCCCTCCACTACACCACTGGTCCTCGCGTCCATTTCGTCAAATGAAAAAGCGAATTTAACCTTTTGTTGGTGTACAAGACTTATCCAACCTCTCCACCTTTCCTATTTGGAAGATGTGCGTGGCCAATCCTGATGATGGACTGAGTTCCGGTCCGAAAGGTAAAGCATGGACAGAGCCCCTGTTCTCTCGGGTAGAGTCTCTGACTCCCCTGGCAAATCCGACACGTGGGTATAAAGTCCCACCTCGACAGGAATAGCCCCCTTATTTTGGGATAGTCACCACTACGTTTGAAGCTAGCCATAATTTCCATATTTCTTTAAAGCGTTTTCTTTTTCGGCAGAACAAATTTGAAAATGATTCAGAAACAAGAAAAGCTCTTGGAAGGTCCGGTGGCATGCTCTCTCGGAAAATTTTTGAAAATTTACATGCTGTAATGGCTATTTGTGTGCTTTTTGAATAATTCTCAGGCAAATTTTGTTTAAATTTTTTGACTCTGATTCTGAGTGCTTTGTCAAATATGATGCATTTGGCACGCACATTTTCGATTATGCGTGCTTAAGGCGTAAGGCTTATCGCTCTAGAAGATCAATCAATCAATCAATCATATCTTTTTTATTTCCGCACTCCATTACGTTATAAACACACGTTCATAATAAGTATTGGAAAAGCGTGGAAAAGGGCACACGCAGCAAAACGGGTAATCGTTGAAGCATGCCCGTCAAGAAGACTAGGCATGGCTGCGTGACCCTAACAAACATAAATAAATAAAAACAACAAAAAAAACAAATGGATTTAACAACAAAAACACACGCACAAAACGAACCAACGCAGAAACAAAATTAATTAATTAATTAAGCAACATGCCATAGCAAACAAGATCAAATTTGCAAATAAACTGTATTAGCACTAAGATTTCAGCCTGTGACCCTAGCTATTGGGGGGCTAACAGGTTCTAAACCTTGCCCAAGGGTTACCTGGAGGGAGTTGTGAATGGGTACCCTCATTCATCCGCACTTGTTTAAAAGACAAGTTCACAACCGGGTACAGTTTTTACTCATGTCCAGGAGTGTATTGGTATCAGATTAACGATAGATTAGAAATATATGCTAGTTTTTTGATAGGGTATTTAACAGTAGCCTACGAATGACTGCAGTTTTGTGTATAATTTATATATGTAATCACAAAAAGGTATTTTTTAAAAACTGAGTTGTGATAATAATAATTAACCATCTTTTCAGAAATAGGCACTGTTCATCAATCAAAGTGAAATATTGCTTCTGCATTGTGGTTCTTGATTTAGTATTAGATGGAGTTGCTAGTTGACATCTTTTTGGATTTCCAACTTCATGATTCCATTCGTTCTTTGAGCATCTGCAAATAAAGATCAACAGCAGCACCAGAACAGATCAATTCATAAATCAATTACTGTAAATATACAATGACCCAACAGAGGTAGCGGTAATCGACAGAGCTTGTTAACGACATAATAATTAGTCTGTGCTCAAAAAATGTGCTTTAACTTAGTCTGAAAAAGATTTTAAACTCTTGCTTTCCTTAATCGCAGTTGGCAATTTACTCCATATTTTAGGTCCTGAAAATTTTATAGACTGTTGGCACATAAGTAATCTATATGATGGGGAGATATAAAAACTATTACTTCTAGTTGATACAAGACTTGATTTTAATTGAAATAAGTTTAGTATTGCGACTGGGTGAAGTTTTTTAACGGTTTTATACATGAAAATAGCTAGCTCAACATGATATACTTGTTTAATAGGCAATAATCCACTTTGTTTCATGACATTTTTTACACTGTCACGTTTCTTTAAGCCAAAAACTAATCTGATAAATTTATTACAGATGCGTTGTAATTGATGAATTCTGGTTTCATTGCCGAAACACCAATTGGTTATACAATAGCGAACATGGCTAAGTAGCAATGAGTGGTAAAGACAAAGCATAGCTTTAGAAGATAAATACACACGAATGCGCATAACAGCACCAAGAGCAGCTCTCATTTTTTTCTGTATCATATCTACGTGGTTCTTCCATGATAAGTTTTCATCTATTAACACTCCAAGAAATCGAGTTGACGACACTCTATCTATCGCATTATTTCTTAAATTCAGCTGAAAATTTTTCACGGTTTTTGTTAATCGGGATTTTGGTGTTTGAAACAGAATATAATTTGTTTTATTGGTGTTTACAGATAGTTTATTTGCTATCATCCAGTTATCAATGTTTTCAAGTTCGATGTTTCCTTTTTCATGAAGTGCTTGAAGATTTTTATCAACAATAAAAACATTCGTGTCATCAGCGAAAGATATATTTGTGCTATACTGCAGGCAATTTTTAAAGTCGTTTACATAGATGATAAATAATAAAGGTGCGAGGATAGAGCCTAGTGGTACCGAACAAAAGGTATTCATTTGGTTAGAAGAAGTAACGCCAGCATATTCCACAATTTGAGAACGATTGGAGAGGTAACTTTTGAACCAATTCGACGATATACCTCTTACTCCATAGATATTCAATTTATTCAGTAAAATTGCGTGGTCAATTAAGTCAAATGCCTTTGAGATATCAAGAAAAATTCCCATTACCAATTGTTTTTTTCAAAAGCATCTACAATGTTACTAATAAGCAGAGTTGTTGCATGATTGGTCGAATGTTTATTTCTGAATCCAAACTGCTGATGCGAGAAATTATTATCCATGTTAATAAACGAATGCAATCTAGCGTAAACAATTTTTTCCAGAATTTTTGACACAGAAGAGAGCAAGCTAATAGGTCTATAATTCAAAACATTCTTTGGATTTCCTTTTTTGTAAACTGCTATAATTTTAGCTAGCTTAAACACAGATATAAATTTTCCTTCGCATAAAGACTGATTGAATATGTAAGTTAGGGCGTGTAGTACATTATCAGGAAGATACCTCAAAACGATTGGAGGGATTTGATCAACACCAGCACTCAGCTTAGGTTTAAGTTCACATATAAATCTCTTGATTTCAACTATATTTGTAGGGGTCATGAACATGGAAGAGGGATTTGGTGGTGGTAAATAATCAGTGAATTTAGAGGCAGACAAAGGTAGTTTATCAGTTAGTTTTTTAGCTATTGTAGAAAAATGATGGTTAAAACAGTTAGCTATTTCGACAGGTTTATTGACGTGAGCACCCTCATAGCTGATAGATGTAGAACTAGACTTATCGCGAACTTTACCAAGAAGATTTTTCATCAGTTGCCAAGTTTTCCGAATATTATTTTGATGCTTTTTAAATTGATTTTGTACATGCTCTTTCTTTTTTTGAGTTATCGCGTGGAAATATAAATTTCTAAATTTATGATATTTTTCTTTCGCGCTTGAAGTTTTCTTTTTAAGATAGATTTTGTACAGTCTGTCTTTTTTTCGAGAGAGAAGTGACAGCTCACGGTTATACCATATACAACGTTGAATATTTCTTTTTGGACTTTTTTCCTCTTAAAGCAGTCAACTAACATGGGGTTAATTTCTCTCAAGAACACTTTGAAGCTATCATCCGGGTCAGACATATTATACACTTCACCAAAGTCCGTTGCTTCTAGCATTTGACAAAATTTTTGCAGGTTAGGTTGACTAAAGTTCCATTCTCGATTTTCAGACTTTAACTAAGAGGTTCGAAGTTATGGAAAAATTGTATACATCAAAAACTATTTTGAAAATGGCTGGTGGGAGGATGCATACCTCTCATCCTAACCCTTGGATTAGCCACTGGCCATAAGCTACAGCAACCATTAAAGGAGTCTGGCATGTTTCAGTCACTTGGCACCATTAGTTTTGTTCTTTTTTTACTAAAAGGCAGAGTCAAAAAGGGGGAAGGATGGCACAATGGCCCCCTTTGAATACGCTCCTAGTCATAAACATATGGGATATCGGTCCAATCTTTTTGAAATAGCCTACTCTTTTTTCATCTACAATATTTCGTTTTTTCGCTGAAGACAAGCGGCTAATTAAATATTGATTAAAAAACAGAATAACAAATACCTTAGGAAAGCAGGAAAATTTGCATATGACAAATGGTACTGCCACCTCACCAATTCATTTCCGCAAACTCACATAATTCGTACTACTGTAAGGCAAGCTAAGCTCTCACTCGAATAGTTACTCGTAAACTGCTGCACTATGCTGAAGCTGCAACGGACTCGAGTTATGTTATTATTATTTCATAACAATGGATGAACTGCTGAATCCTAAAACAGATGACTTGTATTGAGCGTTTATATAATCACTGCGTGATACGCGCTTGATTAAATCAGGGGCTCAGCTTTTGGTATCGCATCGCAAAGATTAGACGGGGAAAAAATGTTTAAAAGTGCTGGTCTCGCCAAAACGTTCGCGGGCCGCAGGAAATTCTTTCGCGGGCCGCATGTTCGTCACCTCTGGGCTAGAAAGTAAAGTTAAGCAGAGAGACAGATCGAGGTTGGAAATTCAGTTGAAGGTTAAAATAAATAGTTGAGGTGGTGGGTGCTATGCTGCACTGATTAGATTTGAAAAGGTCGAAACGCGTCTGCAGCTGCAATTTTTTGAGTTACCTTATGGGGCCTGTCATAGATGGGCAAGTTAATGCAAAACGTTAGCTTCGTTAACCACTACTTCGTTAACACAATTGTGTAACTCCCTTAACGTTAATTCGTTAAATTCAGCTCCAATTAACGGAAGTTAACTAAATTCGTTAAATCGTTGATTTTGAATTAAAACGGCATTTCTTTTTCAAAAAGCGTATAATTTTTTTAATATCAATGTTTGCGCAAGCATTTAAGCAATTTTTCTGCTCACAAGCAATATGTTTTGTTGTTTTATCTCGCTTTTTGACCTCATTGGTCGTATTTTGCTAGTTCATCGATGTCAAACTTAACCAACAAGAGAAATAAGCGTTCACAAAAATTTAACGGAAGTTATCAGGCACAAACGGAAGTTAATTTAGTCCGTTAATTTCAAAAAGAAATTTAACAAATTAACTAGTTAATGAAAAAGTTAGCTTCGTTATTAACGAAATTGTGCCAATCTCTGGGTGTAGCCTATCCAGCTCATCACTCTCTGTAGGCCCATATTATAATCAAAAAAGACCCTGACCATATTCTCAACACCTGAGGAGAGATTAAACAAATGCCGACATCACAACAAATTTAAGTTGAAAAGAATCCGATAAGCCCTATTGATTATTATTTGTATTTTTTTGTTCAGTGTCCACCTTGCGCTTATTAATAATTTTTTGCATCATCCACTAACTTATGTTAATGATGACTTTCTTACCAGCCCCCTTTTTTTTTCTAATTTCCTTTTATATAACAATATTTATGACTTAAAATCCTTTTTTTTTTCATTATAATCATCTTTATTCCTAAAAAAACTTTTAATAACGTACCCCAAATCAGAGTAGCTAATAGTTAAAGAACCAGCTGCGTTACCATTTTCTCCTCTTCCTAGCCCTAAAAAGAACACCGTAAGTCTTAAACTTTATATTAATGTATGTTTAACTTTTTTCAGCCGCCACATGATCGTTTTTTGCGTGAAACACTGCGTAATGGCAAAGTGTATGCTTTGAGTTTCGAAGACATGTAAATAAATTAAGTAGGCCTACATAAAATTTATTCTTAGCTAACTACAAATGCTGGAAATGCACTTGTGTTTCATGCCACGCAGTACTCGAGTTGATGGGGGATGGCATCCTCCCGAAAAACAACACCATCCCCCCATAAAACATTTTAGCGTAAACCATTCCCTTATAAGTATAATGACCATCCCTCATAACGTCTGCGTGAAGAGTTATACCATCCCCCAATAAGTATTTTTACAACTCGAGCACTGATGCCACGTATGGCAATCTTCAGGTGCGAGCTACCAAACAAAACAGAAAAAATTAAGGTTATACGTTTAGATTACGGTATTTACAGTTTATTCCAAACGAGAGGTGAGGTGGGATTATCTTTACAGGTTGAAAAGATTATGCGAACTTTGTCTGTATCTGACTGACTGTACTAACTATACTCAAGTCAGATATAGACAAACTCGCATCATCTTCTCAAGTAGCTAAGATAATCCCACCTCACCTCTCTGTTTTTGGAATATACTGTAAGTACCGTTATCTAAGCGTATAACCTGTTTTCTATTTTGTTTTGTAGCTCGCACCTGAAGATCGCCATACGTTAGGGTTACAATATTTTCACTATGCAAAAGGAGGACAGGTTCTTTCAGGGTCATCACGTCCAGCAGATGTCGAATTTTTCGCCCTAAATCAAGAGAAGACCAAAAAAAGGTCATCATTTGATTCTGATTTCTTCGTTTTTACCCTCCTGTCACCAGAGAGCGACGGAGGCGCTATGCGTACGACAAATCCAGACTCGCTTAGAAGTTGCCTTGGTTTCCGAGTATTACGCTTGAATTTTGTTTCTGACTTCTTTGATTTACTGCTTGTTCTTTGATTCCACCAAGCAAGAGATAATTGTCGTGAAGCATCTTATCCAAGGACGCAACAACGAGGCTTGGGTGGGAGTTGAACCATCAACCTTGCGATCATGACCGTCGTAAAAACGATGCTCCGAACCACTAGGCTATGCTGCCGACGTGTCCGCAGATGTCTAATTTTCCGCCCAAAAATAAAAAAAAGTCATCATGTCCGAGGGCCGCAGTTTGTGCTGAAACTTCCCAAAATGTTTCGTGGAAGAATAATTTGTCATGTCTTCACTGTTCATAATGCCGAAAAAGAGGGCATTTTTTGGCGTCCTGGGAGGACATTTTTTTTTTTTGGTCAAAAAGGAGGACATGTCCTCCAAATGAAGGACGTAGCCTATGGTAAGCCCACCACACGTGGCATGAAACACAGTGAAGTGCATTTGTAGCTAGCCAAGAATAAGTTTTACCTAATGCTCTGACCAATTTTGGACATCGAGCACTTTGTTGAGATACATACATCATCACTTTAATTTGTACATACTCATTACTCAGTATATAGGCTACAATACATATTATTGTATACCTAGCAAATATTTTACAAATAAAACTGATGTCTGAGTTTCAGAAAGAGCTCAATGTTCAGCAGTAAATAAACTGTGTAGTGTATGTAAATTGGCGTTGAATAAATTTATTTAGGAAATATCTTATATAATATATCGGACAAAATAAAACTTGCTCGTACAAACATGAGGAAAACCTACATTATTTTTTCCAAAGGGAGCATCATAACCTTGTGAAAAAACATCCTAAAATGAGCTCGGCCAAAGTTTAGCCAATCTGACACAATAAATTTGAGTAACCATGCTAAAGTCGAAAATCACGATTGTTATGAACCATTCAACACGATTACATACGATACAGTAACCAACACAACTTTTGGAGAACAAAATAGACAGAGCAGCATAGAAAATGACAGCAAATACTACGCAGTGATCGCTATAAATTGGCGGAGATGGCGACATTGCAACAATCTCAAACTAAATGGTCTTCGAAATATTACAAATTTACAATAACTATTTCTTATTAGCAGTGGGTGATCCTAATAATTGCATAAGTTCGTGAAAATAAATTAACTACAGTACTATATGCTTAGGTCAAAAACTGAACATCAAAGGTTGAAAAATTTAGATTGCAGAGCTAAAAACCGATTGTTTACGGTTATCGCTTATTAGAGTTGATAACGTGACAAAGAGTAAGGGGCACATAACAAAACCTAGCATGAGTCAATTTGGTGCCAGGCGTTAAACTATACAAAGCTAAAAGCTCTCTCAAAATTTCATGCAGTTTGTCTCATCTTCGCGCAATCAGCGTAGCCAAGCTGCATACAACAATACTAACAGAGCTCAGCTAGGCAGCAACGTGGAAGCTTGTTCTATGAACTTACAAACGTGCTGAGCACAGAATATTCTCCGATGAAAAAGTAACTTTAAAGGTACATTGTCCCATCAATTCTAACCAACTGGTTTGTCAAAATAGAATCATCCTTTTCGATTGGTAATAATTTGCAACTAAATACCCAAGGTGCAGTAGAAAATGAAAGCAATGCAAGTAATAATGCAACGTTATCCTTTATGACCAACCAGCTTTGAACTAGACAGCCACAATTTATTTTGATAGGGCAAAACTAATAGGGACACATCATGGCACAAATAAAAATTTCATTGCAACAGAAGTAAGAAACAAACCCTAACTAGCACAGTTTAGCTTGCGATCGAATTTAGGAAAAAAACTTGTAAATAATAAAGCTCACAATCGTTTGGCGATTTGACAAACGGACACATAGCATTAATTGCAAGTGAAAAAATACAAAAAAGGAACAATCTTAAGAAAATCAGAGGCAACATTTTCCTGTAGAAAATTAGAACACGCCAACACACTTAATGCGTGAGCAAACTCGTCGTATGGATCGATAAGTTTGAACGTTGATTGTGACAATAATGTTAAAGTGAAAACGTAGAAGTATAAACCTACTGCTTCCGCTTTTATAAAAGTAAAAATAGACAGCATATCCACACTTGGGCAATGAGCATACATATTTAGGTCGACAGAATATGCCTTGAACATTAAATTTTAAAAATAGGGCAGTAATATTTTGTTACTACAAAAACACAAGGGGGAGCCATCCACAAGAAGGCCCTCTTTCGCATGTTGGAAAGGTAGAACACAGTTTGTATTAACACGATACTAATTTTGCAATAAATACAGGTGCATTGCTTTTTTGACAATTTACAAGGCTAAAAAATGCTAAAGTCGCATGGGTTGTGCAATAGAATAGAAATTTCGGCTATGACAGCATTCGGGAGATTTTAGTCTCATTAGAATATTGTAGGGGTTTTTCCAACTCAATGGAGTAAAATAAAAAAGATACTGCTTCTGAATTGCACAAGATGGTCGATCTCCAGCATCTTTCAACGAATTACAAAACTACAGTAAAATTATTACTAAGTTCTTTTAACGAATTACAGTGATATTTTTATACCTTCTTCGAAAAATTTTAATTTATGTAGCTGAGCAATAGCCAGTATTGAATCTTTGCTGGGTGAAAGCAAAGCTGTGAATTACGAAACAACATTCAAGAAAATCGTTCTACTGCTTTTGTGCTTGAGCAATGCTCAGGGTTATCTCAATTGAAAAAGATAATTATCGCCAATATGAGATCAAATGCGTTTACCCTTTTCGAATTTAATAAAAGCAAGTTAACGCAAAAACAACTTAACTTATCGCAGCGTTTTTGCTTTTTCATCTAAACCAGTATAAAAATCAAAGCAAAAGCGGCAACATTAAAATCAAAACAAAAGCGGTAACGCGAAACCGTCTCCGTGTTCTTGATTCGAATTTCACTAGATTAGTGGCAATTGCAATTCTTTGAAATTACAAGAATGATTTAACCTAATTTAGCACATTTAGCCTGACACACCTCGCTAGATTCATTCGATCGCTTTCCAGACAATTCACTGTCAGAAGATTTCTGCGCTGACAATTTTGTTAAACTGTCGTTACTGAGATCAGCGACATCATTATCTGTCGATACTTTTCGTGTATCAACTGAATCCGAACTCAGTGACTTCTCACCCATTAAGTTAAAGTCAACCGAATGACTTTGTGGATCCATGAGTTCCAAAGCTTTTTTTTGCATCGACACATCTTGGAGCCATTCGTGTTGAAGCGTTTGGTTTGGTGTCAGACGTTCGACTGCATTCAACTTAAGAAGAAACGTAATAAGTTGTTTGGCTAAATGAGAAACCGTCTTCCAACGATCGTGATTAAAATTAAAATTTGCCGTAAGAATTTGCTGGTTTATGTGTTGCGGAGTGTCTGCGCGAGCATTGCTAAAAGGCGGATATGCAACTAAACACACATACAATATTACCCCCAAGCTCCACATGTCGACAAGTTTAGTGTAACCTGGACTTGCTTGCGACTGGAGTCGTTCAATGATTTCAGGGGCTAAGTATGAAGGAGTTCCGGCAAGAGTGCGCATTAATGATTGCTCTTCTACGAGGCGAGACATTCCAAAATCGGTAATTTTTATCAACGTAGGCTCAGATTTAGTCATTAACAAAATATTTTCTGGTTTCAAATCACGATGAGTTATGCCGTTCTCATGCAAGTAATTCACCGCACATAGCATTTGATAAAAATAAAGCTTAGCAAGAGGTTCAGGCAACTGACCCTTTTGAGATAATCTTTCAAACAACTCTCCACCAGCTGCATATTCAAGTACAATGTAAAGGTTCCTCGGTGAGTCAATCACGTCTTCAACAGCAATGATGCAAGGATGGTTGAGCTGCTGCAAGATTTTCGCTTCAGACATTGCATCTCGACTAAGAGAATTCACCGACACACACGATAGAGACAAACGAGACTTGCTAATAATCTTGCAGGCAAACTGTCCGACGCCTTCTTTGAGCCAAACTTCGAAAACTTCACCGCATGCACCTTTTCCAATTAATTTGTTGATAATATACTTCCTCGAAAAATTCTGCGGAAGTAACGGATTTGCATGAGCTTGATTGTCAATAAACATAAATACATTACTCCAAGCATATGCCAGACCAATTTTATCATTGTTTCGGATCTGACGCTGTTTTTTTGAAGGGACTTTCTCGCCATTTACAAATGTACCATTTGTTCCTCCTAAATCTTCCAGAATCACTTGATTAGTGGAACCATCTGGATTAACTGTCCGTTTAATGGCAAATTGTTTTTTGCTGTACAATTTATGATGCTTATGATTCCTTATTGATGGAATATCAAAACAGTAATCACATTGTTTTGCTCGACCGAAAGTATAGTAGTCATTTGTCAAGTCCAAATGAAAAAACTCTTTTTGCATTGCATTGGCTATTCCCCACACAGAGGAATCAGGTTGAGCTGATGCGTCTGAAGAAACTTCCTGAGAACTGGTATGCAATGTATCAGCACTGGAAGATGTTCCACTTGAACTTGTAATAGTTGTTTTTCCACTGCTACCAGAGGAAGGAGTAGATGAGGCCGTTTGACTTTGAGGTTTCTCTTTCGCAGGAGGAGCCATAAGATGACCATTGCTATCTTTTTGTACATCTTCAACTACATCCGAATTACATTCATCAGCTTTACTCATAGTCTACTATTTTAAGTCACAAAAATACAAAAAACTCTTCAAAGGTTAAAATGATCTAAACAAAATCCATTAGTAATAATCATACTACAATGCGGTCCGAGATGAATAGTCTAATTACTAAGTAGTTTCTGAGAGAAACTCGTACTGCAGACTTTAAAAGATCAATGGAGTTTTGTTTATGGACAGTGTTCCCTCTAAGGTGCAAAAAATGAGAAATTTTGGGCAAAATTTTTCAATTTTTGCACATTGCTATAATGATTTAAAAGCAAATTAGCTGAAAGTGCTCAAGTTTTTTTTTTTTATCAAATGAAAGTGTCTTACCATAGAAACTCTTATTTTAAACAAAAATGATTCCAGACCTTGAATTACATCCTTTAAATGTTTGGGCAAATTTTTCGTGATTCTGATATTTGGGCAAATTCGCACTAGTTAAAATCTTAGAGGGTACAATGCTGATGGATAATGCAAAGGCATAAGGTGGCGGATGTAAAGCAGTGGTTAAATCAAGAACAAAAATCAGGTGGCTAAAATTCAGAGAAAGTGATGAGGTAAAGGCTAAAAAATCGAAGCGAAGGTTTACTGAAGTAGTTTACAGTCTGCAATATTGTATAAGAGTAAAACATGGTGCATGAAAATGAAAAAAAGATAATCCTAAGAACAGTAT
Organism: Trididemnum miniatum; assembly: GCA_964006365.1. NCBI lineage: Eukaryota > Metazoa > Chordata > Ascidiacea > Aplousobranchia > Didemnidae > Trididemnum > Trididemnum miniatum. The sequence continues at coordinate 5,313,970 of OZ023238.1, forward strand.
GAGCAATGACTGGTGCCCTTGCACAAACTAAAATAAAAAAGCGATGAATGATAAGTATGTTGACATTGAATAAAAAATTTAGATCAAAAGCTTAATCAATAAGATCAAAAGCTTAAAAAGATCAAAAGCTTAAAAATTTAGAAATCAAAAGCGATCCGTAAAGCTAAACTTTGCCTTGTGGTCTCCGGTCCCTACCCCCAAAACAGTGATGAGTGAAAGTCGGGTACCTAGAAGCGCAGTTAAGTGCTTAGGCCTATGCACTGACACAGGATCTGTTGGTTATAAGTCTAAATGAAACCGTTTGGTTTTGACTTCAACATTAACCCCAGTTTTATTTCACTGCTGCAGCATTTTCGCTTTAGAGCAGGTTTGTCTAAAAGCTTTGTAGCAAGTGCTAAATCTGATTGCTCCCACTAGACCAGTAGTTTTCAAACTTTTTTAAAATTTCGACTTTTCGGTCCCCAATATCGCATATAATGGCCTCCCCAATCGACATGCTTGGCCCCCCAATTAACAAGCTTACTTTTTTGAAGACAGCGGTTTTTGTGCTTAATTTCAAACTTTGCCCCCCCCCCCTGATGAACGCTTGGCCCCCCTAAGTCGACTGCTCTGGCGCCGGCTCAACATTGGTTTGACCTGACTCAGAATCGAATCCAAGTCTACAGCTCCCGAGGCAGACGCTCTTACTACTCGGCCATCTGAGCTGTTAATTTATGCCACATTAATGACATAACAATTACACTGCAGCCAACAAAACGAAACAAATTGCAATAACTCATCACTTCGCTTTGATTAATAAGTCGGAGCTATGTTAGCTAGTTAGGGGGCTTAACCAGGACATTTTGACCGATCGGTCGGGACATGGCGTTAAATCCGGGACTGTCCCAGCTAAACCGGGACGTATGGTAAGTCTAACTTTGCTATATTGAGCAAACAAACTCATATTTGTAAAAAAACGATCTCTCTTCATTCATATTATGCTTAATAAGATTGCTGACTCGTTGCTGCAAGCTTAATTGCTCGACAGAGTATTTTTCAATGTAACAGCACTACCAAAAGCTGAATTGCACTAGGCAGGCCTGTTAACAAAATCTTGCTTACCTACGGGTACTTCAGAAATTTCTTATAATTTATCAAAACACACTTGCGCGAAAAATGAAACAGAAATACAAATTTCAATTGTCACCATCATCTCGTGCGTCAGAAAAAGCTGGGGTTTATCATGGATATGTTTCATTTATCAATGCGCTCAGACACTCGAAGCAAAATTGTAGTTACAATGACATAGGTAAGCTGCACATGCACTTCAATCATAACACAATTATTACTGTACCAGTCATTCTTGCACAATTGGGCAACAGGACCAATCGGCACCAGACAAATGGGAGCCATGACAAACGGCACTAGGACAATTGGACATTTAAGTGCCAGGACCACTGGGGCTTAGGAAAAATTGGGTAATTTCACAAATGGAGCAGTGGGACAAGAAGAACATTGGAGTGGCGGGAATGATGAGGTAATGAGACAACTGGATACCGGTCCAACTGGAACACTGAGACAAACAGACACTAAAACATGAGACAAATGGGGGTACATGAGCACCGGGATCATTGAGACACAAGAGAAATTGGGCACTGAGATCATTGGCATATAAAGCACTTGGATCAATGAGCACTGGGACAACTTGGAAAAAATGGGGGCTCACGCTAAGTTAGGGGGCTCTTTAATAGGATCCAGAGGGTCCATTTCAACTTTGGTGTCCACTTTTTCAGTGCCCATTCGTCCTAGTTCCTATTTCTAATACTTTGTCCTGAATCCCATTTGTCTGAGTGCATACTGTCTAGAGTCCAGGAACTGTCTAGCTTCTTTTTTGATCTAGTGTTCCATTCTAATGCACATTTTGCTCTTTTTTGTCAGGTGCTTATTTTACTGGGGACCCCTTGCCTAAATTCCCATTTTGCTGAGCCCAATTTGCGCGAGTGCTCTTATGCTTTGCCATTATCAATCAATCAATTTTCTGAACCCGCTTATCCTTGGGGTGTCGCGGAGCAGCAGCTTAAGTTGGAGCCTCCAAACATCTCGATCCTCTGCAACAAAAGATAGATGCTCTGCTGGGATGCCAAGACGAGACCAACTAAGATCTTTTACGTAATCTCGCCATCGAGTTCTGGGATGGTCTCTAGGCCTTCGACCAATTGGTGTTGAACAGAACAGTTTTTTGGCTGTTCTTTCCTGGGACATTAGTGTCACATGTCCATACCAACACAATTGCGATCTTTCTAGTCGGAAAAGTAGTGCTTCAATGTTTAGAGATTCACGAATATCTGTACTTTTAACCTTGTCCAACAAGGTCAAATCGCTAATTCTTCACAAGAATCCCATTTCAGCTGCTTGAACTCGAGACCTCACTTTCTCATTCATGATCCAACACTCATGGCCATAAGTCAGAATAGAAACATAGACCGATCTGAAAATGGATAGCTTTGCCTTGGTGCAAAGCTCCTGTTTCAGTACCACCGATTGGTGAAGCTGGCGCATTACTGCACTTGCTTTTCCGATGCGGATATCCAATTCGCTATTTTGTCGGCCGTCACTTGTGAATGAGACGCCGAGGTACATAAATTTCTCTGACTGTTTTAGTGGTTCTCCATCAATTTGGAGAGAGCACTGCTTTGGTTGTCTGGACAGGCACATGGTTTCTGTTTTTGTTGTACTGATTTTCATTCTGGCAACAGAGCATGCACTCGAAAACCTGTCAAGAGCTTGCTGGAGACCATTTTGGGTAGAGTCGAGTAGCATAAGATCATCTGCAAATAACAGACGTTGCACAGTACATTCACCGATCTTTACTCCGCCACAAGACTCACTTCTCTTAACTATTCTATCCATATAAATAAGGAACAGAATAGGTGAAAGAGAGCAACCTTGCCGTAGTCCCACACTTACTCTGAAAGGTTTCGTTGTTGACCACATGATACGTCAAATCACCGGATGATTGTTCTTGAATGGGAAGCAGTTTTTTATCTGTAGGATTGTCTCCCATATGAAACAGTGCTCTTTACAACAATGGATACGCTACAGCCCCCATTACATATGCACCAGCTTTATGTGTGAAGCCCAAATCTGTTGCTGTTTGAATAGTAAACTGAACCCTACTACAGCCTAATATAGACTAGTGCATTGAATTGGTTCATTAAGCTACCATACCAACATGGAAACCTACAAACCACAAGTAAAAATACTATTGCCTACTATTGTCAGCGACATGGCCTAGCGGTACCGCGCGCAGGTGACAGATCCTACGTGACGGGTTCGATTCGTGGCTGGAGCCGATCGCAATTGACGTATTTAATGGGTGACTGCTGACTCGAAGAGCGCAAGCTCACTTCGCAGTCTCCCTCAATTACCGTTGAATTTTCAGTTCAATATAATTTGAAAATAACCTCAGTTATTTATTATTATTTGGACAACATAACGTTTGTGCACAAACCACAACCTGACAACATATGTTCGTAAAGAAATTTACCATTCTATTGAAAACTTTCCCAGACCAGGATTGACCGAAGATTTGCACCATTCTGACTGTATGTTTTCTGCAGTATTGCTAAAACCTGCAGAAGCACAAGGATAGTTCCTCACAAGAGCACAATGACCGCTAAGGGAGATAGTGAGTTACTACTAGGGGTTAGGATTAGGCCCTAACCCCTTGTAATAACTCATTAGCGCCCTTTGTGCTCTTGCGAGGAATGGTCCTTGTGATCCTGCAGGTTTTAGTAGAACCCTGTTTTCCGCTAAAGCAAATACAGAATATACAGCAAGAAGCTTTATATCTAAAAAATCAATTTGGCAGTGTCTATTTTGCCGTTAACGGTAAAATATCGCCGTTAACGGTAAAATACCAGTACCAGTTGGCTTGCATCTGTAGGCATAGACCAGTTTTGCCATTTCATTGGCTAGCGTTTATAGGCTGATTGGTTGATAGGCGTTAACCAGTTGAGCCAATCAGTATTTTGCCGTTAACAGCAAAATACCAGTACTAATTGGTAATTTTTTTTGAAATTGAGCGAGCATATAGACGCATGCCAATCAAGAGTCATGCGTATACACAATTACATTTTTAGCCAATCAGTATTTTGCCGTTAACAGCAATTGCTGTATATTCCGTTAAGCATAATATAGACACTGCCTTTTTCAAAGGAAATCCAGGGCAAGTTTATTGAGTTTGCACGATACAGGCTAGACTTTTTAGAGCTTGTTTGAATTAAGCCACATCTTACAACAGGCGGATATATCACGAGTACAAGGACCTGAGGATCGATAGTGAGTTATTAGTAGGGGTAAGGGCCTAACCTGAACCACGACTTAATTCAAACAAGCCCCAACTTTTCTTCAGAGTTTGGTTGGTTGGAAACCAAGCTGCTTTTTTCTACCCTTAACGGAAAATGTCATAGTCTAATGCAGAGACTGTTAGACTAGTTTATAAGTCTAGTCCATTGAAAATCTAAAAATTGTTAACAAAATTGTGAGCTAGAAGTTAAATGCGCTTAAAGTTGATGCTGTTGGTTAATTGCAAGCTTGGAGCAGATCTTAAGATATTCAGACTCTAATTTGATTGACTGCACTGTTAGCAGGTTAGTAGACTACCAGTAAGTCTAGGCCTACACCTATGCACCAGTATAGTCTACTGAGATAGGCTAGTCTATTGGTCAGAGGTACACAATAGAATATTGCAAGATTACACAGGGTCATATCTAGAATAAGCCGTTGAAGCAAGCGGCTGATCGCCGAGCGAGCAAAGCGAGCGTGTAATATATTGACCGCTTGCTTCGACGGCTTATTCTGGATGAGACCCGATTACACATTCACCTGTATCAAACAACTAATAATTAACCTTCCTTAGCACACAACACACCCATAGCACAGCAGCATGGTACCAGCAAAACTGGTCTCAGTTAATCATACTTATAACTTTACAGTTGATACCGGTCAGGCCCGCAACCAGCCAACATTTTCGGGGGGGGGGGGGGGCACCGAGATAATCACTTTTTGCTTAAATGCAAACGCTAGAAAAGGATGCATGTTGACAATTTAACGTCAATATACATGCTCTTGTGGGCCATTTTAAGGGGCAAAGCAATTGGAAATACTGTGATATGATTCACTGTAAACTGTTCATAACATTTTCGTTTAATATCAATGAAGCAATGAAATAAGGCGGTCTTCGAAACTTTTTCTCGTTACGATTAGCAGTACTTAATGCAATGATAAAGTGTTCTGTCGATCACTAATTAAACAGCACCCGCTGTGATAGCATGACTGAAATCATAAAAATCAATATCACAATCAAACAAATAGGTAACAGGCATAGGACCACGGCTACGTTGTGCTTTCCAAAGAGGGCCTAAATAAACCTATACTGCAAAGCAATAATTACGAAATTTTCTTCCATTAGCATATTTCGTGTAATAAAATCAAAAATCTCCCTCCCCTTGTGTTGACGCCCATGCAACAGGTAAACATGAATAAACCCAACACAAAATACATAATCATGAATTTTTCTTACGGTACAGTATAACAAATTATCTTTCTAAGCTTCAATACATACATGTGAAGCACAATGAATAGCAGTTGTCTTTTTATATGTGCCTGAACACCGTTGATGTGGCCTTTCATCGATGCACATCCGTCATAGGCTTGACCTCGCAACTTTTCAAGATCTAGGCCATAAGAAGACAAAGATTCTAGCAATTTTTTAGCAATTCCTTCACCATTAGTTTTGCTCAGTTCCTCAAGCCCCACAAAAACCTCATGAATAGCTTTGTTGTTTACAAAACGCAAAACTAAGCTCATTTGTTCCTTGACTGATATATCAGTTGTGCCATCGCATAAGACACTAAAAGATCCTGCTGCATTGGCATCTTCCACGCACACATTATTCATCAACTTTCCGGTGGCAGAAATGATTTTGTTTTGAATTTTCCAGCTAAGTAATGCGAATTTTGGGGGCATGTTTCCAGGTGCCTTTTTAAATTATCGTCACCCGCTTGTAATCTTAACCTCAGGCATGCACGAAAATTCCCATCATTAACTTGCGGTTCATCCAAAGTAAGAACACCAGACTCGTTATCCCTGTAGATAGCAATACCTTGTTTACCACAATCTTGAACAGTTTCAATAATTAGAATTAATCGTTTTCGATTATCCTCTATTTGTTTTCTCCAGCCAACGTTTAGCTGCGTCATGACATCTTTTGACCTTCCTTAAAAAGTGGCCATAAAAACTTCTGCCTGGCTGATGGCGTTTTTGTGGTAAAAATTTTCAGCATGTTTTGTACAAACTTCCTTTACATCTTTGTATCTATTTAAGGGTTTTGTTACTAATACTCCAGGTACAACATGATTTCCTTTACTGATTTCTTGATCTGCGGAAAAAATCACGCAATACTTGCAAAAAGCACCTTGAAGTTTTTGGCTCCAGCTCAGTCACGGACTGTACAAGCCAAGATATTCTCTTCGAAAACATCTTATTGCTTTACCTTCCGTAACTGCAGGAAATGCGTGATTTTTTGCAGTTCTCAAAAACGGATCATAAGATTGTGCTTTTGCTCATTAGTTGGTTTGACCATAATAAAGCAGCCTATGTCCCACTGTGAAAACTTTGCAACTGGAATTTCTAAACTGCTTTCTGCCTCATCATGTCTTGGCGTTCTTTCAATAGATTCTTGTCCATCCTCATTTGAATCTATCTGTTCTTCATTATTGTTTTTTCTTTGTTTTGGAAAAAAACTCAATATAGAATTCTGCCAAGCCATGCTGATCGCAACTGATATAGCTTTTGTGAATAATACTTTGCTTACTGAAAGTGAGAACTACTATACCGGTAATTGTTAACTTTTTCCTATCTCAATTTTACACATGCTGCTATCTCTTATTATTGTAACCTAGTTTAGGCCTACAGTACAACTATCTGACTATAGACCTTTTGAACTCAAAAAATATAAAGTTATACTATCATAGTAGTATCTGGACGTTTCGAATACATAGATTCAACTGTCTAGACAGTTTGTACTGCCTAGCACACACTGCTGATGATCATAACTGAATCTATGTTGTCAAAACGTCCAGATACTGCTGTGAAGAGTATATTTTGGCTTTATTTTTCCTCCTATAGGCTTTTTGTTTTGATTTAAATACAAAGATCTGCACATTCTAAAACTGGTAATGTTAAAAATTTCGGGGGGGGCAAATGCCCCTAATGCCCCCCCTCCAGGTTGCGGGCCTGATACCGGTATATAGCCTTCATGGGTACCGATATTGCATACCAGTAACTCTTAACTGACTGGCCTAGTTCCACAATAAATCCCCATAGTTCCAGAATCATTCACTCATTTCGTTTTATAACGTGTGTAGCAATAATTTTTGGCTGCAACTGGACTATAATTAACCTCAGACATCAAGCTCAACCATGCTGAACAGTTGCTTTCAATCTAGATCTACTACATCGAATGCGGGTATAAAACACGAGGAAGACCTGCCGACTGACACGAGAAGCTAAATACGCGAAAAATCATTTTCAACAAAATCGCTACAGCGACTTCAGTATAATGCGCTGACAAAAAATCGAAGTGTAAGAGGGTATTGATTCCCTGCCCTGCGAGTGGGAATCCATCACACTAACCCCTTCACTACTTCAATGTTGCCATGAAATCGTAAAATTTTAGTACTTATACTTTCTTTACGCATCACGTGACTCTCAAAAAGGCTGTAGCGGTTTTGTTGAAAATGATTTTTCGCGTATTTAGCTTCTCGTCCGACTGACTGAAAGCTAAGTCCGTACTCCTTATAACTTCGTGAAAGCAGGGGTGAAGTTAAGCAAATCTCTGGTTACTAGGGTGGTCCAAACAAACAAAATTTTGAGAAGTTAATGGATTTCTTCAGGAAATGGTACCTTTTGGTGAAAAAACAACCCATGCAAATTTTTTTTGAAAAACATTAACGTTTAGAGGTGTTATAGCGCGTAAGTATTCTGACTCCAGCGACCACGCTATAAATCCTTTATTGCTGATGCTTCAGTCATTAATCACGTCGAATAATAATATTCCTCGAATAGTAACAGCGTTGATCAAAATGGGTAATGCTCGAACAATAATAACTTCGAGATGAAATTGAATGAATTCTCAAATAATAATCACCTCGACTAAAATCGTATGAATAAACCTTTCATCACAACTCCCACTTAAATGTAAAATGAGATCTGTGTGGCTTTGTGCTGGTAATTTGAATGAATCAGTAGCTATGCCCCACTAGCGCCAAAATCCCATGTAACTATAAAATGATTTGTAATAAACAATGTAAGAATTAAACCAGAAAATGCACCGTGGCCATACAGGTCTAGTTAACAGCACGCACGCACTAGAACGGAATATGTGTCAGAGTCATCGCCCGTTGTGTCGCGCTCGTCTGAACAATGAGTTCAGTCTATGTCATTTTGCAAGCTTGCAGACGTTTGCTCTGCAATTTTCGCACCTGCAATGCCCATTGGTGGGCAGTACCGCGGTACATTTTTAGTACCGGTACCGTCGGTACTTTGGAAAAAAGTACCGGTACCGCAGTGCCGATACTTTTACTTCTCAATTTTTAGGCGGTACTCGGTACTTTTGCAAAATCTTTTATAATAAAAAAGGAGACGTCTGCACAACTACACCTTCCTCAGCAATCGTTTAAAAAATTTGTTTTTAAAATACAATACTGCCATCCCTTCAAGCGCGGCAATAGAAAGATTCTTTTCCACAGGAAAAGATCTTTCGAAGCCGACGAGGAGTGGTGCTTTAGAGTTAGACGACCTTTCCCAAATGGTTTTGTTTTTGAAAGGCAATTCAGAGTAAAAGTTTTTCAATAGTTTCGTCTGTTCTCTTTTGCGTCACCGTCCGTTGATAAGGTTGTTACCAGAGCCGTAGCAGCCGCCCCCCAAACCCCCCAATTGGGGGGGGGGCCCACACTGCCAAAAGGGGCCCCAAATTGTCTTGAAGGACCCGAAGTTGCATCAATTCAAAAACAAAGTTTTGCTTGGCTAGTCGCGTTGAATGGGATTTTTTGCGCTCAGATTCTATATATTTCAGTTTTAAAATTTTTCGCTATCGTTTACTTTCAAATAGCGTCATAAACTGCATAATGATGTCATAAACAATACACTGTGTGTAAGAGTGCGCGTAGGACTTGAAAAAGGAGGCCGGTGCAGAGTTGGATGCAATCATTTTTCAAAGCTTAAATTCAAATTCATTCCTCTTGAAAAAATTAAATTCAAATTCATTAACACCTTGTGAGCAGATTTAAAATTTTATCTATTTATTTTTTATTTATTCGCAATTTTATTCTCCTATCATGAAAAAGCGACGGGGCGCTATACGAGCTCGCTTAGGAGTTGCCGACCATCGGTCTACCACACCTAGATGGGGTAATCCCGTTTAGTGCCTTTCCCAACAGCACAACAAGCGAACTTGCCGCTTGTTTCGCGCTATCCATTATGCTGAACGTCAACCAAAAAAGCTGTGAATACCAATTTTCAAGTCATTGGTTTGACCGGACCCGGAATTAAATCCCGGAGTCCACCAATCTAGAAGCAGATGCTCTATTCACTCGGCCATCCGATCGGTAAATTAAATTCAATTCTACCCTATTTCTGTGTCAGCAACCATAATCTGACATCGAATACAAAAGTCCATTGAAAAAGGATTTGCTAGTTTGAAAACGTGTGCTTTTGAAGTAGCGCAGGAATTGGACATTGGTCCGGTCTTCCTCAATCAAAAAGTAAAAAAAAAAAGAGAATGAAAATAGAAAAAGAGAATGTTTAGTTACGATGCAAATCTATATCGTACAGCTTCTGAGGAAGAGATTCAAAGCAAACTTTTTAAAACAACTGGTGGACCAGGCTATTATGTCGATACTAGAAAGTTTTAAGCTGACATGTGATGTCGCTTCTGTCTTTGCATTGCTGTTTACACCCAGCAGCTTCGTGCATGAACAGCCATTGTCAGCAATATGATCTGGCAATACCACACGCAGGTTCAGATTCTTTGCGATTGGTTTGATTCACGGCTGGAGTCTATTGCATTTGATATTTATATCAGATGGTTGCTCATTAGAACGACACAAGCTCGTTTGGCAGTCTCCCTTCAATACCGTTGAACTTTTAATTCAATAGTAATACCTGTAAGTGCTCGCTTGCCTTGCTTCTCGAGTTTACAAAATGCGTTGTTACTGTTACCAGTGCTGAACAAAGCTTCAGAAAACTGAAATTTATTAAAACGTTTATTACATCTAATATGGCAAACAGCAGACTATCTTTTTTCTTTCCATTTGTTGACATTTTTATCCACCTATCACAGAAAGCAATGGGGCGCTGCACGAGCTCTCTTAGGAGTTGCCGGCCATCTGTCTACCTACCGCACTTAGATGGGGAATCTCGTTAAGTGTTTTTCCCAACGGCACAAGCAAACTTGACGGCTTTCTTAACGCTATCCCTTTAATGCTGAATGTCTAGTTGGAAAGCTGTGAATACCAATTTTTAAGTCATTGGTTTGACTTGACTAGTGATCAAACCCTCAGTCTATTCACTCCTTCAGGCTCAGAAGCACACGCTCTATCCACTCGGCCATCCGATTGGTTCTTCGCTGGCCATGTTGTCAATCGAAAGTTAATGCGCCCGATCTCCAGATTATGATGCTGTCAAAAGAACATCTGTGTACGAAAAAGTGCGCTCTAGCTAGACCGGAGGTTTTCAACCTATTGGCCATGGCCCAACAGTGGGCCACAGAGCTTGACTAGAGAGCGACATCAGCATTCCCTAATCGTGCCATCACGTTGACTTTGTACCTTTTAGCAAAAGTTATTGGGCCACCATCATATTTTATCATTTTAGTGGGCCATGAGCAGAAAAAGGTAGAAAAACCCTGAGCTAAACGATGTTAATGGAAAATGAATTGGGTGTAACAAACTTGTCATAAAATTACACCTTTTATTTTTACACAGTGATAACGCGTTATATGTTTTAATTTTACCACAGTATTCGCATTGTGTTGAGAAACTGAGTTGTTACCCCTGGAAAAACCTAAAACAATTCATATCGAAAGCTAAGTATTGGGGACTTGAAAGGGTTTTTGGGGGGGGCCCAAAGTTGAGCTGCTACGGCACTGGTTGTTACCAGGGTAGGAAATATCGATTAGAAATCGATAATCGATATTCTCTACTTTTTCCTCATCGAATGCAAAAATTCTTTACTTTTTTTTCTTTATCGATTGGGGCTTTTCCCATTTTTTTTGCGAGGTGAATCGATATTAATTAATCGATACTTTTTTTTAAATAAGTTCTTTCAAAAGTCTTTATTTTCTATTGTTTTTAGTAAGTACCTTGAGTGGTTTTTGTACCGGTAGTGTTTGCAGGTAAATATTTTACTTTGTTTAAACAGTTAGCGTGCGGAAAATTCCGCTCAAATCACCGAGTAGTGCGAGTGCTGCATCAAATGCACTGTCATTTTTGAATCCATTCCAAAATATAACACGAGAAAACCTTTCACTTTCATTAGCTTGTTCCTTGAACCAAATTCAGTTACCAGTATTGACATTCCAGAGTATTTTGAATTTTTGTTCACCAGCTTATTTTTAAAGCAACTTGAAACCTAAGCTTAACTATGAGAACAAGAACGACAAAAAATTTAAAGTAGTTTTAAAACGTCTTTTTTGCAGATTTCAAAATTCGTTTTTTCGGATTTGACTCGTAATTTCACAAGTACTCATAAGCTTTTCCTGAACATTTGATTTTCTTTGATATGATATCTTTTTCGTTTGTATCCTCCTGTCTCGGGAAAGCGACAGAGGCGCTATGCGTAGGACGAATCTAGACTCGCATAGGAGTTGTCTTTGTTTCCGAGTATTCCGGTTAAGTTTTGTTTCTGACTTCTTCAATTTGCTGCAAGCTAGATTCCACCAAGCAGAGATAATTGTCGTGAAGCATCTTATATCTAACAACGCAACAACGAGGCGTGGATGGGAGTTGAACCACCAACCTTGTAAACATGGCCGTTGTAAAAACGACCCTCCGAACCATTCGGCCATGCTGCCGACAGACGTTCCACCGACTTACAACTCTCTACAATAATGTTTCCTGAGTGAATCTCCTTAAAAAGATGCAAAGTTATAAAATAAGTTATAAACTTGTGAATCCGATAGTATTCTAGATGAAGACCATATCATTAGCGAGCTAATATCAATTTTGTTTTTTGAAGGCCCATATCCTAAACATTACTGGTCTGAGGCCTACCTTAATAGCAAACTATAGGCCTATTTTGTATCACATTTACTCGTGTCAACTCGACGAGTATTTATAATGTTACAAATTAATCGTTTCTGATTACGACAGTCTATTGCAGCAGCTCTTCCCGTCTTACTTTGTAGCTTATTCGTCATCTGTCAGTTCCGTTATGGAACTATTCCCAACTCCTTATGCGCATATGCATTTTTGCTTGCTACCAGTATATCTTAATTCATAAAATACTAAACTCTCAAAGCAAAATGTGTCTTTGCTCTTACGCAACCCCATCTCAGAAAATGTCTTCGTACGGCGTAGCCTACGCCCCTACTAAAACTTGTTTTTATTGTTAAGGGGGTGATGAAAGTCTTCAACTTCCAAAAGGAAGCGGTAGAACAAAAATGTTTGAGAATCACTGCTCTACACCCAGGGTCTCCAATCTCGTGATCATGAGTTTTCATATTGTCCTCGTCCGTGGTCGCACGAAGTATTGTCTATTGTTATGATCACATGAATCTAACTTAGAATTTTGGGTGCTTTCTGGTAATCAGTGCTCGAGCAATGTTGTAAAAACACTTATGGGGGGATGGTAGGCCTACAACTTTACGCAGTTGTTGGGAGGGATGGTCGTTATAGGCCTACTTGCAAGGGAATAATTTACGCTAAAATATTTTATGGGGGATGGTGTTGTTTTTCGCGGGGATGGCATCCCTCAAATCCCCCTCAACTCGAGTACTGCTGCAAATCACAGACACAAAAATTACGCGCCACGAAAAAGTCAGAACAATTTATCCTACGTGAAGATCCGGAGTGCAACAAATTTCAAACATAGCAAAGCTCGACTCTTCGAGCACTTTTACATCATCAAATCTGGTACAGTACATTCTCGATTATCCGATCATGTTGGGCAACCTTTTTCCAAAATCTTGACCGGATAAGCATTTGGCTGGATAAGAAAAGACCTTAAGAAAAAAGAACGAAAAAAAACGAAGTTAGTATGAGAACAAGCTTAAAGCCTCAAAACAATTTAAATGCTAAACGAAAGAGACATTTGGGTAAAGTTTAAAAACACATAGTTCAACAAAATAAGTTATTAAACAGTTTAACTTTCATCAGTACTATTGCTGAAAAACGAAAAGATGGAGGTTTGTTTGATAGTGCTTTCTCGCCTTTCAGCAGCAAGCTCACACGACCGGTTAATCGAGGAGCCGGATAATCGAGGGCCGGATAAACGAGGATGTACTGTACTTCTAAAAAAAAATTGGGTACCCCTGCTCCACACTTCGATGTTAAAAGTGCTGTTTTTGTTTTAATGACTTCACTAAAAGTTTTGACGTCATTATAGTTTCTGACGAACTCCTTCCATTGAAAACTCCAGCGTAGGGCACTTTTGGTTCTAACATTCCCATTCATTCAAAAACCCTTAGCAATCTTTTTGTCGCATTTTGGCAAAATGTGGTCTCCAATAAAAAAGTTTTGGCTTTATGCGTGGCGGCCCATTCCTGTGAGCGAGGGAAATGGTTGCATTTCTTCTGATTTTTGTTGCGCTAACCACTGGCACTAACTATAGCTTATTTTGTACCGTTTTTTGATGGTTGTGCTGGTTGGTGCATAGTTTGCAATTCGTGAATTGTGCCGTACCAAGTTACCGGTAACACTACAATATTGAGTAATTTAGTATTTATCTAGCTAATACCTATAGGCCTAATTATTATGAAACTGACCAGTTTCTATCAAAAATCGACAAAATATAGAGCAGTACTTTTTTCTGGAACTCTTTTTGAAAAGTACCGACAAAAGTATCGCAGTACTACCGACGGTACTTTCAACAAATTACCGAGTACCGGTACCGCCGGTACTTTAATAAAGTACCGTGCCCACCTCTGGCAATGCCTACACGCCATAGTGTCACATCAGCCCCAACGTTTGGGCTATTTTTGATATTTTTAGGTTTTGACTAACTTTGATGTATTTTTACATTCTTGAAACCAATCTAGAGCAATGCAAACTTGCAGCAGTCTTTGCTTATCACCATGCAAAAGAAATCAATTGATTTTGTTGAGAGATTTTGGAAATACAGCACATTTAAGGTTTTACCACTAGACGGCGCTGACACCTTTAAACAGCCAGTTTGTCGCAGAGAAACAAAATTGGGGTCCATTGTACCATTTTTCAGGGTGAGAAACTCAATAAACACACTGAAATTAAAGTAACTCGTTAGCAAATACTGATTAAGCAACATTTTTCAAATGCCTTGCAGTATAACAAACAACGATGATTGGCGATGAAGCTTACATTTCATAATTTGGTTATCTAAACTGTTATGTAGAAGCAAAGCAAGCAAGCAAGCAGTAACAATGCAGTACAATCACCAGTATCTTCAAAATAATTTGTGACTATTAGACCAAGCGCTATAAATGCTATATGCTATCGATATACTAAACAAGATCACATAACCATCAAAACACTGCGTGGTAAAATTATTATAGTGAAAAATTTTGTCATGCAATTCCACCATTTAAAGCAAATACTGGCCCTGTTTCTCATCACGGGTTAAAACTTGGCAATATGCTTGAATCATAGCTACTCCACGTTCTGTGAAATCATTAACTACAGGCTACAGCAATTTTCGTCAGTGGCATACGCACGGGGGGGGGGGGGGGGGGGGGGGTTTCGGGGGTCAAAACCCTCCCCATTGACGACTGAAAAAAATGAAAACCTCCCTTTTTGAAACGATCCGCCTTTTTTCATACAGAGATTGCCGAAATTGCTATCAATTATCATGTTTTTCTGTGCTATCCAACTTCCTTATGTTACATAATCTTGAAAAACTTTCATTGTAATGCAATAATACCGGTAGTCAAACTTTTCAGGTGCGTTGCGCTTGACGTTGACGATTGCAGAAAAAGTGAAACCTTTCTTTTTTGAGACGAACCGACGTTTCTTCGTGCGGAGCTTGCCGAAAACGCTGTCATGTTTTTTTTTCTGTTCTGTCTAACTTTTTAATTTAATTTCGAAAAACTTTTATTATGATACGATGCAACAATACCGGTTTTCCAACTTTTCTCATGTGTTTTGCTTGAACTGCAGTTTTGTCATTGATGCTGCTGTGAGGCAATTGGTAAGTGAGAGTTCTCTTAAATACGAAGAATCTGCAGCAACTATGGCTGCACACAAAATTTTTTTAAAAAATCAAATCTTCACTGTAATCGTTTGATTAAACTCACTGTTGTATTGCAGCGTCGTAGCGAGTGGCGGGGCCCGACCCCGCGGCTTAACGCCTGGACAACGCAGCTCCGAAGAAACGTCGCAGCGGTAGCGAGCTGTTGGCTTACTCTGTGTCCGATTTGACCGGCCTGGGAATTGAACCTCATACCTTCCACATCGATAGCGACAACTTTGACACTGTGCTATAACCGGCCGGTTTGTTAAAAAATTACTAAAATATAAAAATCTAAATTGGCACTGCCCTAAATGCTAAAAATGAAATAAAGATACTGCCAAGGAAGACCAAACCAACGAAAGATGCCCAGGGGCGGAACGGGGAGGGGGTGGCAAAATTGTTTTTACGCTCCGCTACTGTTTCAGGAGTATGAGTGCTCCGTTTCCCAGACACCCCGATCATGTGCTTGAGAGTATCTGATGATATCGACGCTGTGATCTGGGTGAAAAACGCTTAGATAATATCGACGCTATTTTTGAGTTTAATCGTATGATCAGGGATTCCTCTCGCTCGTAATTTATTGTAGTTTAAAAATGTTTTGGTAGGGAGGGCAGTTTGTTCTCATGCTTCACTGTCTTCACTATTCAAGACAGGAGGTAACTGGATACTGCTCCTTTCATAATGAGTGCATATTAAATGTTTATATCAAGGTTTATATGCATTGTTTATACCAATGTTGGTTCTTGAAAAAAGATTTTTTTGGAGGGAAGCAATAACTTGTTTTACCCTTCTGGCTACACCCTGTTTGTGACTTTGCGAAAGCTAGCTTACTTTAGTCAGTTAATCTTCCTATGACCCAAAAATGAGGTCAACTAAATTTTTTTTAGTAAATTTTTAACCACGGATTGACAGCTTGAGTTTCTGTAAAACCTTTTCGCTCCTTAAATGAAGCCCAAAGAATCAAGCAAAAGTGTGAATGAAATATCTGGATTGTTTCCTTTGTTAAGGCGTTATATAGCGTGATCATGGTAGCTGCAATCGCGCAGTAATTTAGACTAGAAACATTACAGTCCGATGTACTTTAATACCTCTGAACTACTACAGGCTAATTGTAGTATTTTTACGTCATTACAATGTGACGTCACTGAAACCCCCCCCATTGAAATTTCTGCGTACGCCACTGATTTTCGTCACAACTGAAGTAGCGGCTCGATATTCTTCAATTTCTTGACATTCTGGTGGGTCTTTCTACAAAAAATTGATAGGAAGAGATAGAGCGCGAAAAAATTGCATCGAGCCTGATGAGACGAAATCTGCCAGAGTTTTGGTTATGATAATATCCGTAGCATTAAGATTTGCTTTAGCTCTTGGAGAAGGAGTTTGAACTGATGGTTTTGGAAGAGCTTCTACCATTTTTCGTTTGATTTTCACGCTTATAAAAGGATCAAAAAAAGCTAATAAAACCAGACTTTCACTCAAGTGCCAAAGGGGATTTGCAAATTTTTTGCTGGTAGCTGCTCTCACTGCCCCAAATATTGATCTGCAATTTCTAAGACGCTTGGTATTTTTTCCGGACTCAGGAATTTCCAAAGCTACCAGCAAAAAATTCGCTAATCACCTGTTTACTTGAGTGAAAGTCTGGTTTCATTAGCTTTTTTTGATCTTATTGTAAGCGTGGAAATCAAACGAAAAATGGTAGAAGCTCTTCAAAAACCATCAGTTCAAACCAGTGTCGGATTAAGGGGGGGAGGGGGGGGGAGAGAGGGCGGAGCGAGCTGAAGCCCAGGGCCCCACAACATTTAGGGACCCCACAAATTTACGTTTTTCTAGGTTATTTTTTTGCCAAAAATATTTTCGATTTTTAAAAAAGGTTTTCACTTGAAGAAATTACCAAAGTTTTTAAAATTTTGGCGCTGAGGGGTTGGGGGTAAATGTGATATGCTTGTAGTTAACTCAATATAAATACTTATGAGCAAAAATCTTCTCAAAGTAAGAATTGCAGTTGTTATCAGCTAACATTATTGCTTTGTAGATCTCGGACAGCAGTTTTTTTCAAAGAAAAGTTATCCGCTTTTTGCCGATTCAAACGTCGCAATAAAGAATAACATAAATGTTAATTCAGGTAGTAATGAACAAATGATCACACTTACAGTAATTGGCACTTGCCGGCAAGAGTTCCAGACTACAGTTGAGGTTATCCTCGCAGAAAATGTTTAATGTCACTGAAGAATCTAGCTCTAAAAATTATTGCACCATCGTACAAGGGTAGGCTAGCTACAACATCTAGACTTCATAACTTTACACTCTACAGCAGTGATTCCCAAACTTTTTATTCCCTCGTACCATTTTGTTTAACTCTGTTTAACATTACTTAAGCCACGTTGTACGCAGGCTGTTAAAAAATCTACCCAGCAGGTCTTGAGAATTTCTTTATTGTTACAACCTTATTTACAGACGGTGACGCAAAAAAAAAAACAGACGAAATTATTGAAAAACTTTTCTCTGAAATGCCTTTCAAAAACAAAAGCATTTGGAAATGGTTGTCTGAAAGACCACTCCTCTTCGGCTTCAAAATTTCTTTTACTAGGGAAAAGAGTCTTTCTATTGCCGCGCTTGACGGGATGGCAGTATTGTATTCTAAGTTAAAAACAAATCGTTCAAACGCTTGCTATGGAAGGTGTACAGATGTAGTTGTGCAGACTTTACCTTTTTTGTCATTATTTTTTTATTGTAGAAGATTTTGCAAAAGTACCAAGTACCGCCTAAAAATTGAGAAATAAAAGTACCGACACTGCGGTACCGGTACTTTTTTCGAAGTACCGACGATACCGGTACTAAAGTACCGCGGTACTGCCCACCTATAGTTGGAGGATATCAGCGCATTGCGACTTTTAGGTTAGTAGCCTGATGAAGCAGGAACCAATAAGTCAGCTAAATGGAAAAGTGCAGTTTGGCCAAGTTAAGATTGGTTTAATAGCTAGGCTGTTAGGCAGTTCAATTTCGCAAATTCGGTTGTAAAAAAGAAGCCAAAAATATTATAAGTTCTTTGAGCAGAATCATAAACCATGAGACAGCAACTAACTTTTTTGTTTCGTATTTAGTGCGTATTATCAGCAACATTAGCAAGCACAACATCAAAAAGTATTAGTACGGTGGCAACTTGCGTACTGTAGACCTATTGTGATAGGCCTTCCATAAAATTTAGAAATATTTAGCCTAGTATTACGTAACATTTATTCGATCTCGGGCTTGAACTCGGCTCATATTTCTTGGACTTGAACATAAAACTTTATTTTAGTCAATTTTATCTACCGGTATTTGGGTCGTCACAAACAAATGTTGAGAAACTGCTTAATAACGAATGCTTCAAAAAAATAAAATAAAAAGGACAGCGGCCTATAACCCGCTTTAAAGAAAAAAGAACAGCGAAGATTTTATGACTGAGTATCATACGAAAATTTGGATTAGATTTTGCACAGTTTACGTGTTTTGACTTGCCAATTCGGAACCATTCACTTTATTTTGGATCGTCTCCTGCATCAAACCGCGAGTTTGCTTATTGTGTTCTTGACGCAAAGCTCGTACTTTTCACTAGAAGAATAAACGCAATGATTCATTCTATACGACTGTGCTTTTTCCTGTTCGTAAAAATTGCTGCTTTTGACAGTAGCGTTAAAATTGGTAATTACAATAAATTTATGTTCAACAAAAATGATGCTTCCAAATTTTTTGGGTCGCGTGAATTTACGGCAATTTTTTTGGGGTCGCGCCAAAAAGTATTTGCGGACCCCTGCTCTAGAGCAGTGATTCCCAAACTTTTTATTCCCTCGTACCATTTCGAGCTTTTGTGCAGCGTTCGCGTACCACCTCAGCAGTGGTGTAAAAAGTAGTCCAGAAATCTAGTTCAGTTAAAGTATTGTTACTGATGGCGGAAACTACTTGAAGTAGAGTAGAAAGTGGGGTATGTAAAAAGTAACCAAGTAAAAGTAAAAAGTACCAGCAACTTGAAGCTACTTGCTGTAAGTAAAAAGTAGCGTTTGCAAAACCAAGGCCATAAAGCTAAGCTTTGACAAAAGATAATTTGCTCACTTCCAAACTAGACATGAATTTTGCGGATTCTTAAGTATATTCAGGATAATTAGCGCATTTATTTGACAAAAATAAAAAAGTGAAGTGTGTCATGATCTGCAAAATGCAATCTCATTGTCCACGCCAAGCACAAACAACAAAAGACCACTTAATTTCACGAAATAAAACAATACACGAAACAATTTCACAAAATAATGTAAAATAAAACAATACTTTTAATACTAATGTTGCCAATTTTATTATCAAGCATGATTATTCATCATTTGCGTGATACATTGCTTAATATTAACTACTGATTATGTTTAAAGCTACTTAAGTAGCGTTACTTTCTGATTGAACTACGTAAATAAAAGTAGAAGTAGTCGAAATTTAAATTCCTTAAGTAAATACTAGTTACCAAGCAATAATACTGAAGTAGTCTACTTAACTAAAACTACTTTGTTACTTTACACCACTGCACCTAAGTTATATCTGACCAGATAATCTCAAACTATAAACTATGCATCTGTATTCTGTAGATAAGAAAAATGAGCATGTAGCAGCAATAAGGTTTAACGAATGCCATTTTAGGAAAAGATAAAAGCCATAAATTAAACAAAACGCAGCAAATAGTTTTTATGCGATGGATGTAGTTGTCTTTTTTCCACCCGCTCGTCAATGCGAGGAAGAGATTCGCCGACAGCGCATCGAAAGTCATGATCTGGCGTTCCAAGACGATTTCGGCTTGTCGATTTGATGGCCATCAAAGCCGAAAACCCGTATTCGCACTCCCACTGTATTCTGGCGTTTTATTCAGTTTGTGGCTCTGGTGTTAACCGCGATGTCTACAGCCAAGAGGTCAAAATCAGGTGCAAGACAATTTCAAGCTCTAGTCGTAGACAGCAGATGTTGGGTTTGTCTGTCGTAATGACAGAGCAGTATGTACACTTGTACAAAATGATTCTGAGAAGAATCAAGGTTTTAAAAAGGCAGTTTCTCGTCACGAAAACAGAGTAGCATTTCAAAAAAGTCGTTCGCTGAGCAAATCCAAGTACGGAAAGTAGCAACAAAGTTGCAGAAAGTATCGCCAAGCGCGGAATATCTTTTACGCCGCTACATAACGCAATTTTTTATGGGCACACAAACATGTATTTTGGCATTAAATTTTACAAATTGGCACACTGGTAAAAAACGTTGCCGATCTTTGTTTTAGAAGTTGAAAGTTAGTCGCGTACCACTTGAAAGACTCTGACGTACCACAGTGTGGGAACCGCTGCTCTAGAATAAGTGGTAGTTCCAGCTTTAATGTGAAAGAATAAAATCTATTGCTGAGAGCAGTAGCATAGTATAGTTTGGTTTTCATAAATTAGGCATAGCTATATTTCAAAAACTATATGCCTATAGCCTAGGCTATGGTCTCCGGTGACGTCTCGTCGTGACTAAGAATTTGATTACGAAGGGAGGCTTTTGGTCCTTTGCCCAGCCTAAAGGACACGAATGTACGTTGATTTTGTTTGTTTAACTTACCGGTACCGTATTTAAGTTAGTAGTGGCTTGTGATTTGGCTTCGCAATCTGGCAGTTACGGGTTCGATCCATGCCGAAAACATTATTGGTTATTGACAGGAAGAGCATCCAGAATTTGATGTATTCAAGAAATGCCAAAGAAAGATCTAGTAGCTAAAGCGGATAGCACATCCAAGCCCTTTTCGGCATTGGCCAATCACAGGTAACTGTTGAGGTTCCAAACATACAAAAGAAAAACGAATGTAAAAACAAATTATTTAAGTTAGCATAAAAAGGAATTACTGCTTAAACGCTAAGACGAATTCTATAAGCAACCGTAGCACTTCCACTGAAGAAGTTAGGCAGGGTTGAGAGTTGAAGTGGATGCTAGACCTTATCCTCGCGCTAGGAACACATTCTGCTTTGACAGAAATTTTGTTACAGCAGTGGTGGGCCGTTGGCAACACTTTGTCTACGCTGACCTTGCGCAAGAAGCGAACCCAGTTCTTCCTCGCAGAGTTACAGCAGCCAGTAATGGTAGCAACTACGTACCAAAGTGTATCCATTTTTTCGCAGATATTATGGTATACAATAATGCAACGTATTTATCTCAGTGGAGCGCAAAAACGAGCTGTGGCTTCAGAAAAAAAGCGAAAGGAAGACAATATTGTAAAAAAGACGCCCAAACTGACAGCTTTTTTACCTGAGTAGCAAGTAGCAACTTTTTTTGAATTGATTTTCCATTTTTATCCTCCATTCACGAGAAAGCGAGTAGTATCGTTATATGTCAGATTAGATATCCTCACTCGCTTGGGAGTTAACTTTTCTGAGGTTCCTCTTCTGGTCTTTTGTTGAATTTGCTGCTTGTTCAAGCCACCAAGCTGCGACGAATATCGTGAAGTACCTTATCCAACGGCACAATAACATGTCGAGGGCTAGGAGTTGAACCGCGACCTTTCGATTCATTATGGTCGCCATAAAAACGGCGCTCCAGACTGTTTGGTCACGCTGCCGACGTGACTAAGAACGATTTTAAAATGATTTAATTTTTTTGGTTCATTCATTATATAAGTATCGTACGCGTAAAAACGATTATACAATTAAACAAAGGAAAATATAAACCCATTAAACCGATTGGGTAAATTAATGTAATGGAAATGCACTAATTGTTTTTAACAAAGAATAATATATTTGATCTTGGTCAGTAGGACTCAAAGGCAGTAATTGAGCGTGCTGAACAAAGCACAAGAAGTCCATACTGGTCTTTTTACGCTACTGATCAATATTGGTATTGTTTTGTTTTTTGAGGCTGTTCTTTCGGTTTATTTTTCTTTTCATTTTATATCGCATAAGCTTACGCTGAACTTGGAAAGAGGGCCCCATTATTAAATTAGCCCAGGGCCCCACGTACTGTTAATCCGCCCCTGGTTCAAACTCCTTCTCCAAGAGCTAAAGCAAATCTTAATGCAACGGATATTATCATAACCAAAACTCTGGCAGATTTCGTCTCATCAGGTTCGATGCAATTTTTTCACGCTCTATCTCGTCCTATCAATTTTTTGTTGAAAGACCCACCAGAATGTCAAAAAATTGAAGAATATCGAGCCGCTACTTCAGTTGTGACGAAAATTGCTGTAGTAAATGATTTCACAGAACGTGGAGTAGCTATGATTCAAGCATGTTGCCAAGTTTCAACCCGTGATGAGGAACAGCGCCAGTATTTGCTTTGTGGAATGGCATGACAAAATTTTTCTCAATAATAATTAGGGCCATTTTTTTTGACCTAAAAAAAAAAATGTTTGACTTTATTTTAGTAAAATTTTGACTTTATTTTGACTTAACCGCTTCCTCATATTATTTATGTCTTGTTACACTTTATTAATTTAATATGTTTTATAATCTGCAATTTACATAAGTTTTTAAAGAAAAAGGTAGCCTACTTCGAACATTTTCTCAATTACTCAGTGTGGAAGCTAATGCAACAAAGCGACGCATGACGTTAAAACCTAGGATAACGAGCCATTGTGTGTACCGGTATCAATTAGTGTGTAATACAAAAATTGCGTTGCTATCGCAACTGTGCTGTACACTAACAGTATGTCCATGATTTTTTTAACGAAAGCCACCCAGTATAATTACAAGGACGTTTTATTGTAATACAGCATCATATATTTTTTTACGTTCGTAACATCAAAACTTCTGTCTTTTCTCAGTAATTTATTGAGCATAAAAAACGACCTCTCAACAGCAGCAGAGGTTGGCTGGGCTTTCTGCAATAGTGCGTAGCTTGTTGGGTCAATTGTCAAGTTGGCACAGTTTATTATTGTTTCTAAATCAGAGTTGGATAGTCGTTTGTTAATGTAGTCTTTAATTGCGCAAGGATCATCATCGAATTGCATATTCTTCAGCAGTCCGTATGCTTTGGCTATTGTGCAGGCACTTCCTTCTAAGAACTCTACGTTGGCTGCTAGAGTCCGGTATTGATTTATTTTAACCAAGTCCGACACCAAACCTTCCACATTGATAGCGTCTTTTACTCTGCTGACTTAGAGGCCTGCACTTGTCCAATTATTGACAATGGTACGAATAGCTGGAAGGTTCTCACTATAAAATAAGGCAGCCCTAAGCCAAGTTGCCCATCTTGTAATTACAGGGTCAGGAGGAGATGGCAGACCAGCATCATGAAAATCTTTCTTGCGATCTTTGTTTTTGATTGTTGCTGCCTTGATCGTTGCTATTACTTTATCAATATTTTTAAAATGAGCACGCACACGCATAGCGCAGTTATGTAGTAAGTGCGCAACGCAGGTGGCATGCATCAAAGAAGGGTATAATTCCTTTAATGTCTTTCCAGCCAAAGACATGTACCGAGCAGCATCAGTCAAGATCAATGAAAAATTCTCGCGTTTTATTTCAAGTTGTCGTGATATGTCATCCACAGTGTGCAGAATAATACTGCTATTAACATTGCGACCGCTGTCAAGTAGATGGCAATTAACGAGGAATGTCTGATTTGGAGCATCTAAGCTGCCCACAAGCACACTAATATGCTTTTGTTTAGCAACCTCTGCTTCATCCACAATAAAAAAAAACTTTTGTCACGAAGTAATTCTTGAATTTGTTCCTATTTTTGGGATGCCAATTTAGCAACACATGCCCGGGCTGCAGTCTCCGAAGGCAATACTTCTCCCATTCTAGCAAACAGAGACTTTAAAGAAGGATGGTTCAGTTTATGAAGTGGGATATCTGCAGCTAAGAATGAAGAAACAACCTGTTCCTTGAAGTTTACTTGATCGAAATGTTAAAAGGTTTGCTTACTTTGAAATTTGCTCTTCGTCTCCAATTTTCCTTGGTGTTGCTTACTTTTTCGGTGGCTTTCCATAAAAAACTTTTTGTCGCATTTGACTAACACGTCGCAAAGGTTGCATCGCAAGTCGCAGGCAGGAATTGCCGAAAACTCATCCGGATATTCCTGGCAAGTTTGCTTAACTTTCGCTATAGAAGATTTGGCTTGTTTTGGCATTCTTTGCTTTGCACGCTACAACTTAAAAGACCACGTGTAAAGAGCGCAAGGCTTTTATAGGATTAGATTAATTGTCTAACAATTATGTATTTATGCATCAACAATGACGTTTCATGCATAATAAGTGCTACTTCCTTCTCAATTACGGCACGCATTATTGTGACGATAGTGCAAATATTGCAACTATTTCAAAAGTTTAAAATCAAATAAAACTGCGCATAAAATTTTAATAGCAACTCAAAAGTTCAAAAAAATGTTTAAAAAATATAAATTTGTTCGTTTTTGTAAGGAAATTTTTGATAAAGACAATTTTGCCAAATTTTGACTTTATGCAAAATTTTGACTTTATTTTGACTTATAAAATCTACCAAAACAGACTGCTGAACACTTGAAACGAACGTTGGTACACATTTGATCATGTAACAAGGTCCTGAAAAAATTTTGACTTTATTGACTTTAGCGGGCCCTAATAATAATTCTACCACGCAGTGTTTTGATGGTTATGTGATCTTGTTTAGTATATCGATAGTATATAGCATTTATAGCGCTTGGTCTAATAGTCACAAATTATTTTGAAGATACTGGTGATTGTATTGCATTGTTACTGCTTGCTTGCTTGCTTTGCTTCTACGTACCAGTTTAGATAACCAAATTATGAAATGCAAGCTTCATCGCCAATCGTCGTTGTTTGTCATACTGCAAGGCATTTGAAAAATGTTGCTTAATCAGTATTTGCTAACGAGTTACTTTAATTTCAGTGTGTTTATTGAGTTTCTCACCCTGAAAAATGGTACAATGGACCCCAATTTTGTTTCTCTGCGACAAACTGGCTGTTTAAAGGTGTCAGCGCCGTCTAGTGGTAAAACCTTAAATGTGCTGTATTTCCAAAATCTCTCAACAAAATCAATTGATTTCTTTTGCATGGTGATAAGCAAAGACTGCTGCAAGTTTGCATTGCTCTAGATTGGTTTCAAGAATGTAAAAATACCTCAAAGTTGGTCAAAACCTAAAAATATCAAAAATAGCCCAAACGTTGGGGCTGATGTGACACCTCTAAACGTTGATGTTTTTCAAAAAAAATTTGCATGGGTTATTTTTTCACCAAAAGGTACCATTTTCTGAAGAAGTCCATTAACTTTTCAAAGTTTTGTTTTTTTTTGGACTACCCTACTGGTTACATTGCTTAGCGACTAAGGAGGTCGAGTCTAATAATTTGTGTACTTTAAATGTGATTTTTATCCGATTTGTTGTCGTACGAAATTTCACGCGGTTTTTGACGTACGCCGTTGACGAAAATATTTTCCTTCGAGTTCGAACCCATACGATTTTGCTTTTTATAAGTTGTTCTGCAAAGCACCTTACGATGGTTTCCTAAAATCCGTGCAACGTGACATAGCTTTGCGTCATAATCTCGAACTATTTCGTAGCCTACGTCACTTTCGTACGAAAAATCGCATTGTGTTTTGTGTAAACATACCTTTACTTACAAACTGGTTGCACAAAGACAAGCGCCGCCTATCTGTTATAATGTAAAATCGCTTAAAAATGTTACAAAAATATCATATCTTTTGACTTTTGCTATGCTCGTTGGATTTTAAAAACTTCAACTGATGTGAAGCTCTTGAGTCCTGATCTCATAGCTATCGTTGAAAACAAATTTCAAGAAAATTGGGTGTGTTTTAGACACTTTACATGGCAAATGATTAGGACATAGACATTAGTTTTTGAAGCGGTTTTTACGCCAATAACATTTCTTGCTATTTCAATACAAAAATATAGCGTAGATTTGCAAAAAGTTGTCATATGATTCAAATTAAATAAGTTCAATCACAAAAATTTAAACTTCAATATGAAATGAGCCTAGCTGTTTGGTCGTGGTTTTCGAGCCCTTAAAAATTGTTCGAAAGAAAGTGATTGCATAAATTGTTTTAAACCTCATGTAAAAGCAGGTTTCCCTGAATAGAACTACATTTTTGCTGCCGTTATTATTCGTCTAACCTCTGGTACAACCCATCGTCCCAAGGGTGATGCACGAAGAAGTTAACAACATCACTACCCATCACTACCAGTTCACCATATGGTTGTAAAAATCTAGTTTTATGCTGTGAGCCTGCAGTGGCGCACCCCGGGGGGGGGGGGGGGGGGGGGGGGGGGGTTGGTGAATCAAAACCTCCCCTTTTGAAACCGAACCCTTGTTTTTAAAGTGAAGTGTCCAAACTATGCAAGTGCAGTACGTGCAGTTATTTCAAAATAGCTGGGACAGAATTTGCCCCACATCATACTAAAGTCAAACCGGCTGGTTGGCGTAGTGGTGAGAGACTCAGTGCGGGCAGGGGCGGATCAGCGATGGCGGAAGCATTTCTAAAGTGGGGGGGGGGCCCAAAAGAAATGACCAGATTTCCTTCGCCTACAACCCATGTTTTAGCCTGTCCTCATGTGACATGCCCAACCTACGTGGGTTTCAGACCCACGATTCTTGCTTCTAGTTTCTGCATCACAATTAAATTTTTGATGTCATAATCACTTTGTAAATTATGAAATCAAAAATTTAGCTGGGATGCAGAAACTAGAAGCAAGAACCGTGGGTCTAAAGCCCACATAAATGGGACATGTGGACAGGGTAACTGTGTAGCGAAAGTTTATTGTTTTAGCAATCCCAACAGCAACTGTAAATACCATGACCGTCCGTAAAGCCTCTGTTTAAGCGCTACTATAGAGTAAGGATTGAAAAAATAGAGCACCACCCTCTAATTGAACACCACCTGTAATGCCACTACAGGGAAGGTGTTGAAATGACGAGGACGGCTATACAGGGACGTGTCACCTGATTTTTCGCATTAAATTTTCATTAAATTTATTTTCCCAAAATTCTGGGCCAGCTAGTTAGTTAGTTGCATATTATCCTCCTATCACGAGAAAGCGATCAATGCGCTATACGAGCTCGCTTAGGAGTTGCCAGCCATCTGTCTACCACTTCAAAATGGGGGAATCCCGCTAAGTGCCTTTCCCATCGGCACTACAAGTAAACTTGCCGGCTTGTCCTCCACACTGTCCCCTTAATGCTGAACGTCGAGCAGGGAAGCTGTGAATACCAATTTTAAAGTCATTGGTTTGACCCGACTCGGAATCAAACCCGAGTCTACAGCTCAAGAGACAGACGCTCCATACCACTCGGCCATCTGAGCTGTTTAAGTCAAAAATATAGCACCACCACACTAGTCATAAAATATAGCACCATCCTGATTTGATTTCTTCATCTTTATCCTCCTATCAAGAGAAAGCGGCGGAGGCGCTATGCTTAGAACCAGGAGCGTATATTAGGAAGGGCATTGGGCCATGCCCCCCCCCTTTTGACTCTGCCTTTTAGTAAAAAAGAACAAAATTAATGGTGCCAATTGACTGAAATATGCCTGACTCTTTTGATGGTTTCTGTAGCTTATGGCCAGGGGCGGATCCAGGAGGTTAGGATGAGGGGGTAGGCAATTATACATCCTCCCACCAGCCATTGTCAAAATCTTTTTGATAAATACAATTTTTCCATAATTTCAAACCTCTTTGATAGCAATAAGTTTTAGGCTACGCCTTAAGCACGCATAATCGAAAATGTGCGAACAAAATGCATATCATATTTGGCAAAGCGCTCAGAGGTAGGGTCAAAAAATTTAATTAAAATTTGCCTGAAAATTATTCAAAAAGCACTAAAATAGCCATTACAGCATGTAAATTTTCAAAATTTTCCGGGGAGCTTGCCCCCGGACCCCCCTAGAGTTTTTCTTGTTTCTCAATCAGCTGCAATCTGATCTGCAAAAAAAACGCTTGAAAAAATGTGAAAATCGTACCTCCCCTCCCTCTTTTTAAAATTTCTCGCTACGCCACTGCTTAGGACGAATCCAGACTCGCTTAGGAATTGCCTTTGTTTCCGAGTTTTCCGTTTGAATTTTCTTTAATTTGCTGCTTGCTAGATTTCGCCAAGCAGAGATAATCATCGTGAAGCATTTTATCCAAGGACGCAACAACGCCACTAGGCTGGGAGTTGAACCATTAACCGTGCGATCATGGTCGTCGTAAAAACGACGCACCAAACCACTACGCCACGCATCCTCTAACTAAACACCACAATAGAAGAGAAGGGTTGAAAAATAGAGCGCTGTGGCCGTGTGGCGCTCAAATAGAGGTTTCACGGTATGTCACGTATGCGGTCACGTAAACAACGAGAGCAGTAAGCTTTTTTGGAGCATACGAAAAGACAAAGTTGGGATGATCAATAACTCTACTCCAATTAACGTTATTTTCTACACCGATAAGGTGATGCGAAGAGATATAGTAGAACTTCATAAATCGAATCGCCACACGTAAAACCAGAATCGAAACTTGATTCGAGGTTTGCTACGTTAGCTTGATTTCCGTTAAATCAGCAGGTCAAAAGTCTAACGACCTAACCAACCAACAAGGTCTAAGGGCTTCATTTAAAATTTATGCGGGCGGCATATATAGTAGGCCTATAATACCCCCAAACAGTAAATTTCAGTAAACCGAAAACTTCTTGTTATTGGCAAAAAATAGTGAAAACTTTCAATTTGTGGCGTATTGAGAAATTTTAAAGGAGGGGGGTGTGTGGTTTCTACTTTTTTTCAAGTGTTTTTTTTTCGGCAGAACAAATTTGAAGCTGATTGAGAAACAAGAAAAACTCTAGGGGGTCCGGGGGCATGCTCCCCCGAAAAATTTTGAAAATTTACATGCTGTAATGGCTATTTTAGTGCTTTTTGAATAATTTTCAGGCAAATTTTAATTGAATTTTTTGACCCTAATTCTGAGTGCTTTGCCAAATATGATATGCATTTTGTTCGCACATTTTCGATTATGCGTGTTTAAGGCGTAGCCTAAAACTTATTGCTATCGAAGAGGTTCGAAATTATGGAAAAATTGTATACATCAAAAAGATTTTGACAATGACTGGTGGGAGGATACATAGGCCTACCCCCTCATCCTTCCCCCAGGATCCGTCCCTGGCCATAAGTTGCAGAAACCATCAAAAGAGTAGGCCTTATGGTGTATTTCAGTCAATTGGCACCATTAATTTTGTTCTTTTGTACTAAAAGGCCAAGTCATGGCACAATGCCCCCCCCTTAAATACGCTCCTGCTTCCAATCTACTCGTGCAAAGTTACGCTATTAATGTTAGAGGAAAATATTAACGAAATCAACGAAATAAAAAAAAATATGCACAGGATGACTATTTGACGATGGGGCGTAGAGGAAAATACATCAACAAGTTGAGCCACATCTATTTTTTCGTGTATATCTGTAATCTATTTCAACAGACATGAACATAAGAGATTGTAATCTCCCAACGGTTTGGACAAAAACATCAACGACTTTATAGTAAAAGTCACTTTCTTGTCACAACTCTTGAAGTCTATATCCATCTCAACGGCGGTTGTTGCCAGCGATAAAAGACCCTCTTGTTCACTTCGATAGCACCTACGAGTTTTGATTTTTTTTTTCAGTGTAGAAAAGGATCTTTGTACTGACCCTGTCGATTGTCGAAGCAGATTATCTAGATCTGAAATATGTCTTTCTTTATTTAGTACACTCTATCTCAACTTCAGATTAATCGCATAGTTTTAAAAAACTTCTTTCACTTTGATGCTAAATCCTCCTCCATTTTAACATAACTTCTGGCCAAGGGGGGGGGGGGTGCAGGGGGGATGTGGGGGGTGCATCCCCCCCACCAGCCATTTTCAAACATGCTTTTGATGAATACAATTTTTCCATAATATCGAACCTTTTCGATGACAATAAGCCTTACGCCCTAAGCACGCATAATCGAAAATGTACGAACAAAATGCATCATATATTTGGTAAAGCACTCAGAATTAGGGGCAAAAAATTTAAGCAAAATTTGCTTGAAATTGTTTAAAAAGTACTAAAATGGCCTCAACAGTATGAAAATTTTTAGATTTTTTCCAGGGCAGCATGCCCCCGGATTCCCCTAGAGTCTTTTTTATTCTCAATATGCTTTAAAATAACTCTGCCGGAAAAAACACGCCTGAAAATATGTCGAAATTTGGTGCCCCCTCTCTGGAAAAATTTCTGAATACGCCGCATTTTGTTCTTTTCTACTAAAAGCATTTTTTAAAGGACTCATTTACGCCTTTTTTGAGTCTAACATCTTAGTATTTACCTAGTTAACATTCTACCTAATTCAAAAGTTCATCCCCCCCCGGCCCCCACCAAAATTTTCTGGATCGACTTCTGCTTCTGGCTAGTGGCTAAAAGGAAAATTTACTACCGTACCTTACGCAATGCCCTTATTTTATTGCGGTTTGTCAAATAACAAAATGTTTTTGTCTGTTTATTATGACGTCACATATTTGAGGCACTGCTTTAAATCGTATATCGCTCTGGCAACTCAACATGATATATTCTTTAATTTCTTGGCAATTTTGTCGAGACGTGCTTTGTATTGCTTTTGAAATCTTCGCCATGGTAGACGAAGCAGAGTTTAAGCTGCTGCATCGCCCATATATCGGCAATTCTGACCAAACAAGCGATTGGTCTAGAAACGATAAACACTTTAGCAAAAAATTTTGAGCATGAACAAAATATTTTGAACTGGGGGGGATAGGGGGGGTAAAGCCCTAAAAAAAACTCAACGGGTTTGCGCGATTTGGAAAAATGGCCAAAAAATTATTGGGGGGGGCAACTTTCCTCTTTTGCCCCCCCCTGCGGGCGCCTATGAAGTGCAACAAGACTCTATGGACACCGTGTATTTTTTCGATAGCGCCAACTCACTAACTTTGAACACTGTGTGCACCAAGAACGGTTTATCGCGACAATCTATCGACGATACCAAATTAGTGAAATTATATTACAAAAGCGAGATCGGTAATCTATAAATCAAAAATATCTTGAGTAGGGGTGCTTTGGTGGGGGGCTCGGTGGGGGGTTGGGCCTCCCTAGTTCTAAAAAAATGCTTTGAGGGGGGCCCAACTATTCAAGTCATAGTAAACTTTTAGCGCTAATTAGGCTAATATTCAGTATTTTCACATTCGAGTCTGTCGAACAAAAATTTGCAACCGAGACTACCTTGAACACTGTTTAGGCAATATTCCACTGTTCAGTGACGCAGTAATACCACACCGTTTGTGGGAGTGATTTTACAATCACATCGAGAGTTGGTAGACAGATATTGATTTTTTGAATGGTTTTAGGCATTGATCTTTGGGTGGTAGGGCTTTTTGGTTCCAGTTAAACAAAGCTGGGCCCTAAAAAAAAAGTTCAAAGCGCAAACGAAAATTGCGCAACCGATTTTTTGCAAGCACAAAACGCAACAGCAAAATGCGCAACCGATTTTTTGATAGCATAAAGCGCAAATGCAAATTGCGCAACCGTATTTTTAAAGGCACGTAGCGCAAATGCAAATTGCGCAACTTTATTTTTGCTAGCATAGAGCGCAAATGCAAATTGCGCAACCCAAATTTTCCAGACTAAAAGCGCGAACGCAAATTGCGCAACCACTAATCGTTTTGATAAAGCGCAACTGCGAAATTGGTTTTCGTAACTCAGGACTTAACTAATAACTAGGAGCCATATTATGCGGCCCGCCAGTACTTACGAAAACATTAACACCTAAAGGTTCCGTGAATCAAGCCGAGGACCTTTTTTTGCTTTTCTAACCAGTGCGGCCCTAATATTGGCAGTTGTTTGTGATATTAAAAACAATTCATCCAATAATCAGCCCCGCCAACGCCTTCATTATCCCTCATATGGCCCGCTGACTGGAAAAGTTGCCCACCCCTGGTTTATGTAGTTACAAGCATACAATCACTAAACATTCAAAACTCAGAAGGGTGTAGACCTAGAGTCAGAGATATGAAAAAAGCGACAGCTTGGTCTTCAAGTTGTAACTATCCTTGCCAAAATATGGCAGTAATCACAAATAGACCTACTTAAGTTCACCGGTACTGTACAGTGATATAGTTAAGACCATCACCTACAAGACCAAGACCGTCTTTGTCAAGACCAAGACATTTGATTTTTTTCAAGACCAAGACCATAAAAATGGGATGAGAATTAACAGTTTATCACTTATCGCTATTTTTCTATAACAACAAAACAAAACGGGCATAATATATACAGAATATTAAAAGAAATAAGAACAATACAATCACATACACGCTGTTGGATACTTTTTCTAGCTGTGCAGGATCACTAAAATTTTTACGAGATGCTTTTTAGTTCTTTCGGTCTTAAGACCAAACTAAATGGTCTAGACCAAGACCGTCTTTGCCTAGACCAAGACCTTAAAAAATGGTTTTAAGATCAAGACTGCAGTGGCGTACGGTGAGCATTTTTTAGAGGTGTGCTCCTCTACAATATTTGCTGCCGCATGCAGCCATTTATTAAACAAATGTGTGGAAGTGCTCGAAAGTTTAATGCAAATGCGCGAACCAACGTCAAGCGCCTTTTCAAGCAGCCTAATTCGCTACTTAATATATTTAATTTTGGTGTCGGCTTTTTAGCTTTTGCTATTTCCAATTTTTCGTCGTAATTTCTGCTACAAAACGGCTTTTGAATCATACTGTCAACACTTACTTCCATTCCACTAATTTAACCTACAACTTGAATTTGACCAACAACTTTAAAATGTGTATATTGACCGCCACACTTTCAAAAATCACAAGCAATTACTCGCAATCGCATCCTAATACGATGTAGAATGCAATGGAAAAGGTCTGGCTTGCTTGTGTTCAACGATACCTGTTGAACCTGCCCTAAGAGAGAGCCATTGCATCATTCTTCTGCGATGAAAAAAGCAATTTGTTGTGGCGTGATTGAGCATGTATTGTGACGCATCTGGGTTCAACTTTCAAATAGGACATTTTTTGCGGGTCTTTGCTTAAGCTGTAGAGCAGTGGTTTTCAAACTTTGTGTTGCCGCGCCTCCCTTAAAAATACTCAATCATACGACGCCTCCCCTCATTTTACAAAATTATAAAAACACGAATTATGGAACATAAAAAGAATAACAACGTTTATTTTTGTCTGTCAATGAGATGGATGCGCATGTCTATTAGCGCAAAGGCTGTTAAATCTCGGTGTTATTGACAAGATGGCGACTCGTAGCTCTTTTTCTACAATCAAGCGAGCTCGATATTTCGATTTCATTGCAGCTAACGCAGAAAATCCTGTTTCGCATAAATATGATGTTGCGAATGGCAGCTGTACTTTGAAAGCTTTGCTTGACAAAGCATTATATTCCGAATTGAGATTCAACCAAAATTGAACCAGAGACACATTCTGAAATCTCTGTTTTAATGCAGTATCACAAGATAATTTAATCAATTGTTCTTTCTCAATAATTGTCAATCCAAATTCATCATCTTCTTCGTCGATAAATGGATTCTGTATCCACGCATCTTTCGTAAAATCAAGATCATCAAAGTAATTCGAAAAATGAAGTAACAAACCATTCAAGTGTTCGACAAACAGATTTTTGTTGGCTTCTACATTAACTTGGGTGCATGAATTTAAATGTGGAAACATGTCAAGGTTGTGTTTTTGCAAATTTGCTTTCCACAGATTCAACTTTTTTACAAACGCTTTTACTTTGTCTTTTTGCATCAGCAAATGCATTTGTGGTCCTTGCATTGACTTATTAAAAACACTCAATTTTCCGAAAATTTCAACCAAATAAGTGAGTTTAACAATAAAATTATCATCCCTAAACATGTTCGAGTCCTTATTATGATTTTCATCGAGAAAAATTGCAATTTCGTCTTTGAGTTGAAGTACCCTTTGAATTACTTTTGCACGAGATAGCCAGCGCACTTCACATTAGTACGGAAGCGACGAGTAATTAGCTCCCATATCTTCACACAGCTTTGCAAACAGTCTAACTTTTAATGGACTGTTTTTTATGTAATTTATAACTTTCGTTACGTTTGTAAAAACGTTCTTAAGTTCCTCGCATATATTTTTGGATACGAGAGCTGCTCTGTGGAGCATGCAGTGCGTCCAGAGAACGTCAGGTGTTTTCTTTTTAACAAGTGCTTGAAGACCAGCTTTGTGCCCCGACATTGACCGTGCACTGTCGGTACAAAGCCCAACGCAATTACTCCACATTATGTCGTTCTCATTCAAAAAAACGTCAATTATATTAAAAATTTCATTGGCTGTGGCTTTTTCAGGAATGGGTTTGCAAAATAATAAATCTTCCATGACATCAGTCTCTTCAACATATCGAACATAGGCAATTAAATGTGCGTCTTTGGCTACATCAGTTGCTTCATCTACTTGTATCGCGAGTTTCGAAGTACGCACTTTAGAAACTAACTGATCGCAAATATCTTCACATATATCGTTAATTCTTCTGCTAACTGTATTATCAGAAAGCGGGATTTGCCGTAGCTGTTTCGCATATGATTCTCCAAACATTATTTTGACCATATCAATAGCTGCTGGCCAGACTAAAGTGTCTGCTACTGTGTGTGGTTTTTTACACTTCGCGATCCTGTAAGACACTAAGTACGATGCTAGTAATGCATTTGATGGAGAATGAACTACTTCTTTTAGTATCTTTTTTTGTTTAGTGAACTCATCCAATTTTCTTTGAAAAAATTCTTTATGCTTATCAACGTAATCAGAATGCGTAGTTTCAAGGTGCCGCTTTAATTTTCCAGGTCTCATGCTATCAGCAGCCAAGACTTTCGAGCAAAGCAAACACATCGATTTTTCTACCTCAGCATTAATAACACTCGTAAATCCGAAGGACAAATAGGATGGGTCGTATTTTCTTTTCTTGGCAGTGCTTCCTTCCTGTTCTTTGTTCCTTTTACTCTCGCTACTAGTACCAACATCACTATTTTCATTACCGGTACTATTGGATTTTCTCTTATAACCAGTCAAAAATTTATCTATTTTTCTGAAACTAATATTCTTAATATATTGTTTTAAAAAAAAATTATACTTTTGAATAACTTACTCTTACTACCGTAGGCCTACATTATATTTTATTTTTGATGCTATTTATTACAATTGCTTTTTGATTATTTCTCCATTACTTTTTGATTAAATAAGATAAATAACTGCAGTTTGTAGGGCAGCAGGTGGACTAATAGCAATTGCATTATCGACTATCGAGCAATCATTCGATAATACGAATCATATCGCATTAAGACGTCACAATGACCTAGCATGTTAGAAACGAATAAAGCAAGACTTTGGATATTGGTTTAGATTTATTGCTTGCGAGCTAATAATTTTGAATAATAACCTCACTTGATTTTGCAACTAACACTTCGGTTAATTATGCAAATAAACGGGTTATGCTATAGGCTTATGTTGTGGCTAACACTCGCGCCTCCCCTAAGAATAGTTTGCGCCTCCCAGTGTGAAAACTAATGTTGTAGAGTGTGCGGTGCAATGCCGCACACTCTACAGCTTAAGTAAAGACCCGGAAATTAATGTTTGCAAATTTGATGAAGGACATTTTTTGCATTTGACTCGTGTGGAAAGAGAAAAAGTCACTCTCCGCCAATGTTCCCTCTAATTTTTTGTAGTTTGTGCACGTGTGCGCAGAAACTTTGGCGAGTGCGCACTTTTTAGACATGACTAACGTTTGTACAAAAACCCATGAATAAATCGAATATGCCAGCTATTAAAAACAAGTAGCGCAACTTCTCTTGGTTATGTTACTGCTGGTACATTTTTCGCTCACGGTAGGCGGTACTATGCGAAGAAATGCGTCCTTTTAGCAGGTCCAAGAACAATATTTTCTTCAACTTGCCAACCGAGAACATTCTTTCATCATTATATCATGATATGTCTGTGCGCAGTATATTAATGCGTGTGCGCAGCCTCTGAAAGCCATGTGCGCGCGCACACGCGCACAGCTTAGAGGGAACACTGCTCTCCGCTATATAATATGATTCAGAATACAATGAAGAAGATCTGGCTCGCTTGTGTTCAAATATATCTATTGAACCTACCATACAACAGCATTGAAAAAAAGCAACTTATCGTTCATCAAAGCAAAAAGAACGCAGATTGCGTTGACATTACAAAGATTAAAGACGAGAAAATCCAAATATTTTAGTTAAATGTAATTAACGTGTGCGCCTGAGATATCGCAGGGTGTGCGCTGAACACCTTGAACCTCTGGAGAATACGCCCCTGAATAAGAGATTTCGGAATGGTGGCATTCTTGGTGGGTCTCCAAGGTAGATTTACGAAATTTCCATGTTACCTTTGCCATTGGGATAGTCAAGACACAACTGCACACTACCATAGACGAATATGTCCAAAATGAACTGAATATTCTGTTGGGTACAGCAACATCAAATGGGACCCTTTAATTGACCTCATCAAAATATTGTTGCCTCCGCTGCACATAAATTTGGGCTTTATCAAACAATTTGTTTAAGCATTAAACAAGAATTCAGACGCATTCAAGCCACTACAAAACTTCTTTACCAAGATTTCTGCAGCAAAGGTTGGTATTTTTGTTGGCCTACAGATAAGAAAGATCCTAGACTGCAACGAATTTCTTGAAGAATTGACAACAGGGAGGGCAGCTTGGAATAGCTTCGCTCCAGTGGTTCGTGGATTTTTGGACAATCACAAAGCTCAATTAGTGAAAACCTGCAGCAAAAGGGACTGCAAAGTGTCCTTCAAAGTTTATATGCTTGACGCTAATCTGGATCAGTTTATGGAAAACATGGGTGCATACAGAAACTTGGCGAACGTTTCCTTCAGGATAGGCTATGTTAGATTTTGAACGTCGCTACCCAGGACAGTACAAGCGTGTAATGGGTGATTACAAATGGAGGCTGATCCATAAAAGTGACTAGAGAGTATGTGATTTATTTCAAATCAAATCTTCATTATACTCGCCGTATTACGCCGAAGCGTGTAACGAGTTGCGGGGCCCATTTCCGCGGCTTAGCGCCTGGGCTACACAGCTCCGAAGAAACGTCGCAACGGTGGCGAGTCGTTGGCGACACTGTGCCGATTTGACCGGCCCGGGAATCGAACCCAGACCTACCGCACCGATAGCGTGCGCTTACCAACTGAGCTAACGGCCGGTTATGTGAGTTATTTACAGTTTGCTATTATATCCAAGTGAATTATAGCATTGCTATAGGATGAAATTTTGTTCTGATTTGTTGCCTAAACAAGCATAAACTATGAAAAGAAGATGTTAACCTCCCCGATAGCGCAAATTATCAAGAAATAACACAAGATTATACACGCTAGATCAGTGCTCCGCGGCACACTAGTGTGCCGCGAGGCGATCCTAGGTGTGCCGCGGAATAATTATATTTTAAACCACTAAACTGAAAAAAAAAGATGAAAAGAGTGTATATGGTTTACCGATTTATTGCAGAATTCACCGATTAATCTCAAAAGATCTTTTTCAAGTTTCGCTTAGTAACGTAAGGATTATCATCACTTTAATTAATCTCCACATTTTTCTCGCATTGCATAACTACCAAGAGACCCGCACGTTTTACAACAGATCATTGTTCTTAGCAACTGAACCTTTTTCTTAAATGCATCTAGATTTCCCCGCATTCTTGACGATAAGGAGCGTTTTATTGCCAATTACGAATTATTCACTTAGTCTTGGAAGTATAAACATAAAAAATTCCAGCTTTCGCTCGACGCGTCAAACCCGTTGTGCTAACCTTTGACTAACCTCAGGAAACCGCTTTTGTTTGATTTTTCTTCTCCCGCAGCTGGAAGCTGATATTACAACTAATTTTGCTTAATTTTGAAGTGCGAGTAACCTTGAACGACGTTAAGGCGGCTGCACACTGGGCTCGTTGCGATGCGCCACGACCATTGCGATCACGTTTGCGTCAAGTCCTGCGACTGCCAATGCCCACTGCTGCGATTTTCTTACGCAATAATCGTGCGATGCGATTCCAGCGACAAATCGCGCTATCTATGCACACCGAATGCGACTGAAGTGGCTGCGATCATCGCAAGCGAAAAGAAGTGAGTTCTACGACGCTTGCGACAACATTTTCCTACTTTGTCGTAGGAATCGCAAGCAACCTAGGTTGTAAAAGCAGCTGGTACCATAGGCTGTAGGCCATATTTGCAGTAGGAACTAAATTTACATTCAGTTTTTTGCCTAATCTTGAACTTCGAGTTGCCATTTCATACAGCCCAACATACAGCGATTGAGCTCGTTACGACAACCCCAAACATCCCATTGAACTGCTGATAACGTTGGTGTAGTTACAGTGATTTGATGTGTAAATTTTCTGCGTTTTTTTGCTGAGGTGTGCCGCGAAAATTTGGACATGGTTTTAGTGTGCCGCGAGTAAGAAAAGGTTGCGGAGCACTGCGCTAGATTACACGATTGTAGCCGAAAAGCTGAATTTCGAAAAATCACTTTCATATTCACAAAAGCAAAGTTTAGGTGAAATTATATGCGTTTTCCCTGGTTTCTAGACGTAACCAATCAGGAAAAAACACTTAGAAGCCGGGAACAAAAATTGTGCTACACAGTATAGTCAATTGTGCAATTTTTTGGCTTCGCCTAGATCAGTTTTGACGTAATTCGTTTAAGCCTGAGAATAAATTAATGTAATCGACTTAGTTCGTTTAAAATGTTATCACAATTTACCGCCCCAAGTAACTTGCTGCCCCTGGATTTACCCACAAGATCCAATGGGTAGCTACGTCACTGGTGTTAACAGAAATAAGCAGGCTACCGCTTCTGAGTTAATGCTTATTTATTCATATGTTTGTTTATCCTTCTTTGCGATAGAGGCGCTATGACGAGCTTGCTTAAGAGTTTCGAGCCGCCTGTCTGCCACTCCGTGATATGGAAATTTCGCTAAGCGTAATTCCGAACGGCACAAATGAACTTGCCGGCTGGTCATTAGTTTAACCCTACTCTGAATCAAACCCAGAGTCTACCGTTCCAGAAGCAGACGCTCTATCCACTCGGCTATCTGGGTGGTAGTAGTTTCTTTTGGTTTACCATTTTGCCCATTCAAAGCAAGTCATCATCGGCAAGTGTGCAGCTGACACTTTAACGTGTGAGAACGCTATACTTTTACTTGAGTAGTTTTGAAATACTTTTCACTTTACTTCGAGTAGTTATGCCGTAAGTAACAATACTTTTACTTAAGTAAAGTTTCAAAATACTTTTACACCACTGCTCTCGCGATATCTAAACGATGGCCAGGGTTGGCAATCGATACCCAAAAAAGTAGAGAAATAATTAATATTCGATAGTTCACCAAAAAGGAAAGAAATAATCGATTTCAACGGTAGTTTAAAAAAGTAAAGAATAAAAAATATTGTAATCGATATTCTATATTACACTGAGCATTTAGCGGTGCGCGCCAAGCATTTTTGTGATGTCCTCACATTCATGCGGTAACTTACAGACAAACGACGGACATAGTAGGCTATATGCGAAGCAACTTCGCTGTTAAAAATCTTCTTTTTTGATTTTTTTGGCACAAAAAAAATTATCAGCAAACACAAGGTAATGACATACCGACGATTATTTTAAATTTACTAAAGTGAGATAAAGTAACCTAGACAAAAAAGAATAGAATATGGAATATCGAATTGCGTCGAAAAAAAAAAAGTAAAGACAAGGCCATATTCGATGCTCATTCAAAAAAGTATAGGCTTCAGTGCATTCGGTGAACAAAAAGTAAAGAATATCGCAATCGAATATCGATTACAATTTTTTCCCAACCCTGGCGATAGCTACGCGGGCGATCGATCAGTTGGTTCGTTACAAGGCAAGGTGGTCTTTTAACAAAAGCGCTTCCGGCTTCAACTCTGCGAATTAACAAAGGCGTATCAAAAAGCAAAAAAAGAGAAAAAACGCAATTTAATGTATGATTTACGACGCCGCAATAAAAATCAACTGAAACTTCAAGTCTGCGCACTAGGATTACAAATGAAACGAGAAAACAAATGTCCTAGTTTGGCGATATTAGCATGAAGGATTGTTCCAACCGTTGCCAAGTACGGCTGCAAGTTGATCATCTCGCGGCTAAAATCTCGTTCATTCTGCCAAGTTTCCAAATCAAAGGAAGGCGGATGATCCTGCAACAAAAAACGCACAAACGCGACTACTATGATCAGTCCATGACGTCATTACGGTAATTACTTTTGAACAGTGATGCGTGCGTCAACGAAAAAAATTGACGGCGTCAACGTTAATTGTCCAAAATGTTAGCGCCGTCAGCGTTAAAAACTATAAAATTGACGGCGTCAGCGTCAATTTTTTAGAAGTTTGATAGCAATGATAAACCAAAATTAAACCAAATCTTCATTATACTCGCCGTATTACGTCGAAGCGTGTAACGAGTGGCGGGGCCCATCTCCGCGGCTTAGCGCCTGGGCAACACAGCTCCGAAGAAACGTCGCAACGGTGGCGAGCCGTAGGCGGAACCGTGTCGATTTGACCGACCCGGGAGCAGAGCTCCAGGCCTCTCGCACCGCTAGCGCGTGCGCTTAGCAACTGAGCTAACGGCTAGACCTTTTATTACCTAGTCTCGAAACTTTGCGAATATATTTTTTATGGTAAAGTATGTGCCACATGGTAGATGACCTGACCGAGCATCAACCCGGGGAAATTAGATTCGCAGTCCAATGCGCTGACCACTCTGCGCTGACGCTGTAATGTTCACCCTGGCGGCTTCTAGTGGTGATGTTGGGGCAAAAGAGCAGTTGAGCACTGGTCAAATGAGCATCGTGGCGAATGGGCACAATTGATTCTGGTGAAATAGGCAGCTAGGCAATAGGGCAATTCAGACAAATGGACATTTGAGAAATGGGTACTGGAGCTAATGAACTCTTGGGAAATGTGCATCGAGGCAAATGTGCACTTGGGGCAAATAGGTACTTATAAGCCTCGTGCTCATTTTCCCAGGTGCCCATTTCTCCAATTGCCGTTAGTGCCTATTTGTCCCAGTTTTCATTTGCTCCAGTGCCCATTTGCCCCGATAGCAATTTTCGAACTATGTTAAGCCCGTTTTAACTTTTTGATACTTCAATAAGTCCACTACGAGTCGCAATGGAGCACGTGATGACACAATCTTTCACAGGCAGTTCCCAGACTGTATAGTAGGGCTAAGAGATTTATGGTTAAACCACACAACGACAAATAGTTTACAACTGACTACGACGTATGCTTGCCTAATATATCACATTATACTGGTGCAGCGAGGCGCGCTAACTGCCCTCACGTTTTTATTCTTTTCGTTATATTCTTTCCAGTCATTGAATTGCGATTATGTCCCGGATTTAAATCTATGTAAGTTTTAAATGCTTACAATGCAGTATAAAGTAGTCGGCGCATTGAATTGAGGAGCTGGTCTCGCGGGTTCGATGCAGAGCTGGAACGAGAAACCAAACTATCGGGAGAGATCACAGCTTCGAGAGAAAAAACAAAACTTTTCCTGTTTAAGCTGAGGTGAGACGAGACTTGAAAGTTACGAGGCCGAGATGAGAAACGAGACTTCATGACGAATTCTGTCGGCCAGAACAAAAACTTCGGTAAGGTGAATTGCATTTCGCTGTTGCAACATGCACTAAACAAATGTGGCCAAATGCTTTTCAAAAGTGCGAAATCACGCACAACTTTTTACTCTATACACCTCGGGCACTTATAGTTGTTGCTTAAGTATCAAAGACCTGAAAACTCTTTCAAAGCCAAAATTTCTTCATGTCTCGATTGAGACATGACCATTTTCCAAGACTTGCAAGGTCCGAGTTGTAGACGAGACATTAGCATAGCGAGACCGAGACACTCAAAAACGTGTGACGAATCCTAGTCAAGTCTTGAAACATCCAGCTCTGGTTCGCTGCTCGGCTAAGTCATCTACCATCATATGTATACTTCACTATTTAAAAAAAATTACAGATTCTGTGAAAAGAAAAATAAAGAAAAAAAATGTCTAAGGTTAAATATAACAATGGGCATCGGGGGCATATTTTCCACTATCAAGACAACGATCTGCAATAAATCAACAATTTGCTATAATATATCACGGTATAAGGTCTACTTACCTACAGCTAAATATCGGTCTGTTCAATGGTTTAATAAGTACGAGCAATAGCTACAAGTGCAATAGCTACAACACGGTCATAACCAAGCTTTGCGCCCAATATTTTCAAACGTTCTTTTGCATAACTGTGAGAGTGCGCTGCTATTCATAAATAAGCATATTTAATCTCGTATTCATTCCTGAATAGAATATTGAAATGATAATTAACTTAAGCACGGTAACCACAAAGAAATTTGGTTGAAGCCAAAAATTTACCGCAACTTTATACCCTTCTGCTGTAAACAGTGATGTAGGTCTCGACTCCTCGAGACCGATTTTTTGCGGTATTGGTCTCGTACTTTCAAACTTGGTCTCGAGACCAAATTTTTTTAGGTCTTTGATACACAACGCAATTATTGCTTTTGCCGTGTGAACAAAGGGCACAATTGCATCTTCGCAGGCCACAGCAGCAGCAGCATGCTAATAAAACAATGTCACAAGACTTGAAGCAGGATAAACAAGTGAAGTTCTATCTGTCTTTGCTGTCTCTTTGCACTGCATGAGTTAGAATATTGCACGTCAACGTATCAATACTTTTAATTAAAATCCAAGCGATATCAAAAGTGTAAATGGAAAATCGCCGTCGAAGTGGAACATAAATGGAGCAATATCAAATAGGTGTAAAAATTCTTTCGCCAAAATCCAACACAAATTTTTATCGTGAAAATTCTTATCAGGCGTCGTCCAGAAGCTTTTGGCGAAAGGATGTTGACGTGCAATATCCTAATTTATGCAGCGCGAAGAGTCGGGGGGGACAGACAAATAAATGGCAGAGTTATCACTCACAATATTTTTTTTGTTGCTTTTTCCCCATGATTCAGGTTTTTATATAAAGCAGGGTGGGCAAAGTGCGGCCCGCGATACCATTTTATGTGGCCCGCGGGCACTTACAGAAGTATAAACTCCTAACGTGAATCAAGCCGAAGACCTCTTTTCTTTAGTTCCGCGCTAAATGTCACTGAAAAACAGGACATCTGCGGACGTGTAGACAGAACTTTTTTTTGCTCTTACAATATGTGCGGCCCTCGGCTGCAAAATTTTTCGAAATTGTTTCAAATGCAGCCCTTCGTATGATAAGTATAGCTTACCCCTGCTATAGAGCGAAGTTAACGAAATTCAATTTTCAAAAATTCCGTGTACAGTACGTTCAAATCACAAAACTGACGAAAGCGTCGTAGAAGCCTGTTTTACACCACAGCGTATTTTTCAGCGTAAGCCAGCGTATGAAAAAAATTTCGCATACGCTGATATAGACCTTACGTTGATGTACGCTAGGAATGCGTTACAGGTAAGTTATACAATGCACACGCTGGTATACGGCGGTGTACATTGGCATATGCAGAGTTCGAAAAAAAGTTACATGCATGCACGTAACTTTTCAGCGTATGCCATCGTATGAATTATACGTTATTCATACGTTTGGCATACGCAAATATACGCTAGAAGTACGTTAAACGTGCGTTAATCAAGCAACAACTTTCCTTTGGCGCAAAACATGCCAGCAAAAGACAACTAGAAAACCAAGAAACGTCAAAGATAACACCAAGGCCACAGCTCACGAAATATTTGAATCAAGTGGCAACGATAACCGCGCCTTCAAATGTTTTTGAATTTTGGGAACAGAGAAATGGTGAATTCCCTGCTCTTTTTATACTATTCAAGCACACACTATGTATACCAGCTTCTTCGGCTCCGGTAGAAAGAATTTTTAGCACAAGCGGGTTTGCGACCACAGAGAGCAAGGTTCCCTTCGGAAATGTTAGAAATCCTCGTTTACTTGAAATTAGGGATGTACCGATTAGGGATGTGACGAGTCGAGTCCGAGTACTCGGCCGAGTAATAAGGCATTACTCGG
The DNA here is from genome assembly GCA_964006365.1 of Trididemnum miniatum. Taxonomy (NCBI): domain Eukaryota; kingdom Metazoa; phylum Chordata; class Ascidiacea; order Aplousobranchia; family Didemnidae; genus Trididemnum; species Trididemnum miniatum. The sequence continues at coordinate 5,358,479 of OZ023238.1, forward strand.
ACTCGGCCGAGTATTAAACCATTATCATTTTGACCTATTTTTTGCTTTTTATCCGAATTTGGGTCGAAATTAGAACTTTTACAGACGTGATAACCTTTTTTTTGCTCTTCACCTAATTTTGAGTTCATATTTTGACGTCGTAGATACTCGGATTCGCCCGAGTATTGTCGTGAATACTCGTTACTCGGAGAGTCCGAGTAATTTTCCTCGAGGCACATCCCTAGTACCGATGCCGATGTTCAACATCGGAAAAACCGATGTATCGGTAATTTTAAGCCGATGCATCGGCCGATGTCCAGTAATTACACTGCACCAGAAAACTTAAACACGCAACCACGCACATTAAAAGTTTTTCTCAAAATCGTACTTGTTCTTTGATCTGCCATTAATGAAATCGAACTCCCTCTGCGCTGATGTAAAGTTTCGATTCTTAAAGGATGATTTAATCAACAGAATAACATTCATTAACGCTTTTTTTAATTTTATAGTGATTTCTTATTTTTCTTTTTTAGTGCTAACCAAATGATTGTTTAACATATATCTAGCGCTATAATTGGCCGATTTGGTCTGCATATGTGTCAAGTATGGGTATGTCCATTTCAGAATATCAAATCCCACGGAACCGGTTACTATATTTGAACAGTTTTTACGATTACGTTTAATCGTGAAGAAAAATTGCGCGTGATAAATCTTTTTAGACGTTGGGCATAAACGCAAGTGCGCGCTTGGCCTCGTGTGTGATCATGCGGTGTTTCTCGGAGGCCGTAAATTTATGGGAGGCCATGAATGTTACTGGAGCCGTATTTTTTCACGTGATTTTTAAAATTTAAAAGAGGCATGCCCGCTGTTAGCTCCATGACAACGCCACTGCGTGTATATATGCTTCGAATTTACAGTGCGGTAGGCTGGCTATAAATTCACTAAAAATGAAACCAATGGTAAATTTTTTTGTTTGTTTTGCAATAGTCGAGCAGTTGCGTGCAGAAGTGATAGTACTAACGGCCATTTTATAGATTTAGGATTCGAAAAAAAAAAGATACGGAATCATTCTAGAATACGTAATCATTCGGAAATGGACATCCCTAGTGTCAAGTACGATGTAGTTGCATTCGAATCTTATTGTTGCAGCTGTAAAGCTATTACTAATTTTAAATTTTTAATTGAGGCATTAATTTTTCGTGTGTATTCTATTTGAACGAGAATAAGCTTTTGAATTATGCCTAATTGAGTTGGAGCCTACACTGTAAAACGGAAATTTATCAATTCGCGCTAGTTGATTGTTACGCACCACAGCCTACTGTATTAATAGTCAGTAAGCATTTTCCTTTCGAGATTTGAAATTTGTGTGTCTGATTTTGTTGTTTATTTTTCTTTATTAGTAGAAAACGGCGTTAATGTACTACGGATAACGATTGTAGATCACCGTATTAAAAATTGTTACCCTTAACTGCAAGACAAAAAGTGTAGACGTTGTCTGCTGATTATGTGGCAGCTAATCAAATCTTCCCAGCAACGGCAGCGATAATAATCGCCAGAGAAACACGCGATTACACCGATCATAAAACATTGAAAAGAGGCTATTCCACCCAACGTCTAGTAGAGCGTAAACTTAACGAAGAAAGTACGCCTTTATATGCGTTGCACACGAGAAGAGCGCTTGCTTTTTTTCAAGCAAAATTAAAGCTGCAAAGATAGGTGCTAAGACTGCGGAAACGAAGTGAGAGAACATCATGAAGTTCAAAGTTTATAACAAAATCGGTTCGATCTATGCGTCTTTTCAGAGGAAAATCTTTTTCCAATTAACACCTGTTAGCGGCTTTAAACAAATCGAAGCGGGCTTTGAAGTACTAGGCTACGTGCATTGCTGTAGTTGATCTACATTTCAGCCAAGCGCAACTCGCACTGATCAAAACGGTAAAGGTCGCAATTGCGTGAATGTTACTAGCACGATAAAACAGGTGTATCAGACTTTCAAATATCAATTTTGCTTTGCGTGAAGTATGTGTTCTGGAGCTAGAACAAACATATAGTCATTTATTATAATGAGAACAAAGTGTATTATAAAGAGGAAGCTTCTTATAAACTTTTCATAAATAGCCACGTCTACACAAGTCATATTATATAGACAAGTGTGTCTTTATTTGTATAACATGAATTGATGATTTTGTGAAAGGTCACACAATGTCAGCAATATCGGCCGATGTTGAGAAAAGCCGATATATCGTCATTGGTAATATCAGTTAAACCGGACAATACTAAAATACGGAGATAGGAATAGACGGAAAGAGCGCTAAACTAAAAGGCGGAAATGGCAGAAATCCCTGTAACATACGGAAATAGGAAAAGACGGAAATGACCGGAAAAGTCATAAAACATCTCGCTGAAGGACGGAAATGTTAAAAGGGCATCTTGCTGAAATGCGGAAATGGGAAATGACGAAAAAAAGTAAAAATGGCAGAAATCTTGATAACATACGGAAATAGGAAAAATCGGAAATGACGGAAAGACGGAGGAAATCTCGCCAAAAAACGGAAAATGTTGGAAAGGCGGAAATCTTACTAAAATATGGGAATAAGAAAAGCCGAAAGAAGTCGGAGAGGCGGAAACAACAGAAATCTTGATAAAATACGGAAATGGGAAAAACCGGAAATGACGGAAAGCGAAGGAATTATCGCCTAAAGACGGAAATTGTTGGAAAGGCAGAAGCCTTACCAGCCGAAAAAAGTCGGAAACGCGGAAAGAGCAGAAATCTTGATAAAATACGGAAATGATGAAAAGGTAGAGGAAACTTGCTAAAAGACAAAAAGTGTTGGAGGGGTGAAGATCTGGCTAAAATACATACGGAACAGGAAAAGACGGAAAATGTTGGAAAGACGGAAATATTGCTAAAAGACAGAAAATGTTGGAAAGACGGAAATCTTACTAAAATACGGAAAACGTTACAAAGACAGAAACTAAACGACAGAAAATTCTGGAAAGACGGAAATCTTACTAAAATACGGAAAATGTTACAAAGACGGAAACCTTAAGCTACTAAAATACGAAAAATGTTTCAAAGACAGAAGTATTGCTAAAAAACAGAAAATGTAGGAAAGACGGAAATCTTGCTAAAATACGGAAAATGTTACAAAGGCGGAAATATTGCTTGCAGACAGAAAATTCTGGAAAGACAAAAATCTTACTAAAATACGGAAAATGTTGGAAAGACGAAGACGAAAATTTTACTAAATTATGGAAAATTCTGGAAAGACAGAAATCCTGCTAAAATATGGAAAATATTGGAAAAACGGAAATCTTACTAAAATATGGAAAATGTTATAAAGGCGAAAATATTGCCGAAATACAAAAAATGTTGGAAAGACGGAAATATTGCTAAAAGACAGAAAATGTTGGAAAGACGGAAATCTTACCAAAATACGGAAAATGTTTCAAAGACAGAAATATTGCTAAAAGACAGAAAATTTTGGAAAGACGGAAATCTTACTAAAATACGGAAAATCTTGGAAATGCTTGGAAACATTTTCCGTATTTTAGTAAGATTGCCATCTTTCCTACATTTTCTGTCTTATAGCAATAATTCCGTCTTAATTACATTTTCCGTATTTTAGTAACTTCAGATTTCCGTCTTTGCAACATTTTCCGAATTTTAGTAAGACTTTTGTGTCTTTAATAAGATTTTTGTCTTTCCAGAATTTTCTGTCTGCAAGCAATATTTCCGCCTTTGTAACATTCATTCAAGCAATATTTCCGCCTTTAAGACAACACTTTTTGTCTTTTAGCAAGTTTCCTCTACCTTTCCATCATTTCCAGTTTTTCCCATTTCCGTATTTTATCAAGATTTCTGTTGTTTCCGCCTCTCCGACTTCTTTCGGCTTTTCTTATTCCCATATTTTAGTAAGATTTCCGCCTTTTCAACAATCTCCGTTTTTTGGCGAGATTTCCTCCGTCTTTCCGTCATTTCCGATTTTTCCTATTTCCGTATATCATCAAGATTTCTGCCATTTTTACTTTTTTTCGTCATTTCCCATTTCCGCATTTCAGCAAGATGCCCTTTTAACATTTCCGTCCTTCAGCGAGATGTTTTATGACTTTTCCGGTCATTTCCGTCTTTTCCTATTTCCGTATGTTATAGGGATTTCTGCCATTTCCGCGTTTCCGTTATTTCCAACATTTCCGCCTTTTAGTTTAGCACTTTTTCCGTATTTTCGGTCTATTCCTATTTCCGTATTTTAGTATTGTCCTAAAAATCGGCATCGGTTCATCACTACTTGAAATGTAATTATCGTAACTTTTGAGAAAAATAAAAAATACTGTATATTGATTAAACTTGGCGATATAGATTTATTCTTAGAGGTCGAATAATTGCCGGTCTCGGTCTTGGTCTCGATTATTCCTGGTCTCGGTCTCGAAAGACGGCCGGTCTTGCTCTCAAAAATTGTTCAGGTCTTGATCTGAGTCTTGGCCTCGAAGCAAGTGGTCTTGACTACAACACTAGCTGTAACCATTATCATGTAAATGCACAAAACAGAATAAAACCGATGTTATTCGGTATAGCAGAAAAATAATTGAAATATTTTACGTTCAAAACTGGTAGCGCGCCCATTAACTGAAGTTAATTTTTTTTCTTTCCGATTGATCGCAATTTCAGCGTTTTTATTTTAAAGAACACCTCGCTTGTTTTGCAAAAAATCAAAAACTGTTGGAATCTAAAAAAGATTGACGCTTGGCGCTACAACAGCTAAAATTTTGACGGCGTAACGCCCAACGTCAACTTTTTCAAAATTGACGGCGCATCGGCTAGCGTCAACAAAAAGTTGACGGCGTCAATTGAAATTAGCGGCGTCAACGCACACCTCTGGAACCCACTCTTATCAGTGTTGGCATGAAGGTTTGCTGTAATTTTTCTGTGTATTTTACAGTTGCTTTTTACTTCGTGGAAATCTCCTAACCACTAACCAGTCAAGGATTAGAAGCAAGTCGTTCAAACTGAAGAACCAACTCACGAATGCAGTCTTGTGGCACATATAAAGCGAAGTTAAAATATATCATTTCTATCCTGCTTGGAATTTAGCATCGAGGATGGAACAAATGAATTAATGCACGCTGCGCAATCCCCACATGTTTGAACAAAATAATCTTCAAAGATCTACAAACGGACAACATAATGGGCGAAACAAACTCAAGGAGCAGGAGAAGAGCACTGTCAATAAATAATAGCCGAAAAATTCGAAACCGACGGTACATCAGTATACTATACACCATACCTTTATAAAATTCCATATAACCGAAAGAAGGACAAATATTTCATAATCACTGACGCAGTGGAACAGTTCATTTACATAACATAATGGCGCCGGTACAAGCTGGCCCTGAAAAATAAGGAGAAAACAACGTCACCAACAACTGGCCAGGCAGCCTTCATTGAGTTTTTTACCCAAACAGTGCGATATTACACATTTTCCAACGCATTCATAAGCGTAGGTATTTTCCTAAAACCTTTCAAAAATTTAGCCATATTTTGCAACAATTTTATTTCACAACAACACATAAAAGAACCCAAAGCAATGTTTGCGTTGCAGTAATGAAGACAAAGCATCTTATAGTTCAGGTGAAAAGAAAGCAAAGCTAGAAAACGAAATAGCCGAATGTTTCGACAACAAAGCTGTCATCATCAACAACTGATGTTGTAAAACTAGAACTAGATTTTGTTGTGTCTGTGAGCTAAAAATGTTGATGTTTCATCATCTGGTTTTTCAAAATTTTTAAAATCGAGGTATTTGTATTTTGTCGCACATTTATCCTCCTATCACAAGGAAGCGAATAATGCGCTTTACGAGCTCGCTTAGAAATTGTCGGCCATCTGTCTACCACACCAAGATGGGGAAATCCATTTAAGTGCCTTTCCCAACGGCACAACAAGTCAACTTGCCGGCTTGTTTTCCAAACTGTTCCTTTAATACTGAGCGTCAAGCAGGGAAGCTGTGAATCCCAATTTTAAAGTCGTTAGTTTGACCCGACTTGGAATCAAACCCAAGTCTGCAGCTCTCGAGGCGGACGCTCTTACCACTAGGCCATCTGAGCTGCTGACTTAAGATACTCCGGGTTTTCTTTTTCCAGTACCTTGCCCATTGGCAGCCAGAGCAAAATAGGCCTACTGGATATTTCAATAGGCATAACCCATCTAAACAAGATGTCATCATTTATCCAATCCAATGTGCAGTATGAATTAAATACAGTAGTAATGACAAATTACCAGTATATTCTTAGGAGAATGCAAGAGGAGTTTCGAGAAAAAGAGAAAAAGCTGTACAGTGTACATGTGTTTCGTAGACTTGGAGAAGGCATTTGATAGGGTACCAAAAAAGTGATGGAATGGGCATTAAGAAAAAAAGAATTGGCAGAAGTGTTGGAGTAAGCAATGATGAGCTGACATGAGGGTTCAAGGACGAAAGTCAGAGTTGGATCAAGGACATCGGAAGAATTTGGGGTACGGGTTGGTGTGCATCAAGGGTCTGTGCTATCACCTCTGATATTTGCTATTGTGGTTGATGTTGTGACAGAACATGCAAGAGAAGGATTATTAAATGAAATTTGTACGCTGATGGTCTGGTGCTGATGAGTGAAAGTTTGGAAGATTTAAGGGAGAGGTTCCAAAGGTGGAGATGTGCATTGGAAGACAAGGGATTGAAAGTGAATGTTGGAAAAACTAAGATGACGGTGAGCGGAACGGAAGGAGAAATTGTATTGGGCAAAATAGATTCTTGTGGAATATGTGGGGAAAGAGTTGGGTCTAACGCTGTGTGTTGTACACAGCATACGAACGGGATACATGGGAGATGCACGAAAATGAATAAGGTAACCTGCAAGTTCTGCACGACATTTTGTTCGTAGAAGATGCACAGATGTTGGAGATGGCATGGAAGAACCAGTGGAGGTATTATGCGATGAAGTGGAGACTGTGAAGGGATTTTGTTATTTAGGAGACGGGCTGAATGCTAGTGGTAGGTGTGAAACTGCCATGACCTCAAGAGAAGGAACGGATGGATGAAATTTAGAAAATGCGGAGAGTTGCTACGTGGGAGAAGGTTTTCATTTAGAATGAAAGGGATGGTTTATCGCAGTTGCGTAAGATCAGCAATGTTATGGGGAAGTGAAACATGGTGTTTGAAGGAGAGTGAAATGGCAATTTTGAGAAGAACTGAAAGAGCCATGGAGAGGTCAATGCGTGGAGTAAAATTAGTGGACAGAAAAAATATGGAGGAGCTGATGGAGATGTTGGGTTTGAGGGAAACGTTGGATAGAATGGCAAAGGCGAATGGAGTACGGCGCCATGGACATGTGATCAGAAGAGATGATGATAACATACTGAAGAAGGCAATTATGCTGGAAGTGAATGGGCAGCGAAAGCGAGGACGGCCAGAAATATCATGGAGGCAGGTGGAAGAGAGTGTGAAGAAAGTCGGGTAGAAGATCGAGGAAGTTGCAGATTGAACGAGACGGAGTGAAGATGTGACAGCGATTGCAGAGAGGATGAGGTGGATCCGGCCACCTTCGGTGACGAGGAAAGAAACGGATTGAAACTGGATGGACGACGATGACGATTGCATACCAAGTGGGCCAATAAAATCACTGCTGATAAATTGCGACTCTCAACAATCTTGTTAATAAATACATGCCACGCCCAGTGTATCAAAAGTAAATTTCGGCTAAACTATTTTTTAATTGGTCTTACCTTTTCAAGGACTTGAACGATTTTAACAGCAAATTGATAATGAAGTGATGACAAGCGAGGAGGGGAGGTGTAACGACTAGATTCGAAGTGTGTGAGTAGAACAGACATGCACGAGCGGAGAACTGGACCTAGGTTCCATATCGCTTTGCAGTTGTGAGCGAGAAGGAAAAGAATCTGCCACACGAATGAGTACTGCTCTAGGAAGTGGAAGATTTTCAAGTCTCTGAACATTACACATTAAAATAAGCACTCCAAGAGTCGATTTCACATCATTCCTACATACTTTGAATTCATAAGAGCTATTTTTACTCCAACTACACAGTAGCCTACGCCAAGCATTCCAGCCACTAATTTTCATTGCTGGAAAGAAAACAACTTCTGATACTAACGAACCCATAATTTTGTTTATTTAACAAAATTTACACTCTAAAAATGAAGTGATTTGATCTAATTGGAAAACGACAAGATCCTTTTCGCAGCCTCCATTTAATTCTTATCGATCTGTCTCGTTGTATATTATGAAACAGTATGCAGCAGCTGTAGCTACCGAGTGCAAACTAATACTACCACCAGTGATTTCCAAATTGTTGAAATCCTCCTTGGAAAAAATTTGGGATTTGAGAAGTGCGAAATAGCTCAGCAAGCTACAAAACCCAAACGCTAGCACAAAAAATAAAACAGGATGGTTGTCAAACGATTAAAAAAAACTTATTTTTATCTGATTCTAATTGAAGTGAAATACACCGACAAAAAAGTTAGCTATGAAACTGAGGTTTACACGATAAATGTTCTACCAGATTTAAAAGCTAGGTCGCAAAAAAATATTCACTGAACTAGTAGTGAAGCAATGCATCTTGTAACTACGCATCCAATTGTTAAACAAGAATTTATCAGTAACAAAAGAGTAAACGATCGGAACAAGTATTACACATCCAGTTTTCATTATAAGCTTTAAGTTTCTGAAACTACTTGACAAGAAAGGTCAAGCGAGAGTATGACGCATCAAAGATTTAGAAAACTAATGCAAATCCCACTAACCCAGAAAAAAACTGTTTGACCTAAAAAAATTGAAAATTACCATTTTGAACGGCAATTTTTTTTTGTTTTGCTTTTGAAAAATTAATCAGGATGTATCAACTTTGCAGTTCTGCGCTCATGTTTGGTTGATTAACCAATTCTCTTTTCATTAGTTTCCACTAAGCCTTTGCATGGCAAACTAATGCATAATTTACAAAGTTCACTACTTCACAGTTTTTACAGAAATTCGTCGGGTCCTCAACCATCTACACATATCATGCAGCAATTGTCTTCACGTAAGTTCACAAGTTGGTTTTCAAAAATTAAGAAACAAACGCAAATTTTTCGCATTTTTTCTACCTTTCGATGGTAAATTTTTTCATGTGACAAGCTGGCCACTCGAGGTCGCCGTCGAGGGTCAGAGTTGTAGCAAGATGGGGGGAGGCACAAGTGATTGAAGATGTGAGACAATCTGCTAGCAGGAGCAGCTTGTCAGCGTCAAACGCGTGAGCTACGTCAGGAATAGAGAGCTGGCTTACGTCATCACCCCCACCAGTCTTGCAACAACATCGATATATAAGAAGTGCAAGGCACTCGTTGTTACTGGATATGGAAGTCTAAAAAAACAAAAAATTTCAAGCAACATCGGTCTATTTAATGAATACACAGAGATCGATTTCTTATAACTGAAACGAAGACAATTTCATATTTGAATTCGAAACCCAGTTGTAGTTTCTAACAAGAGAAAGCAAAAAACTGCTTTAACTTGCTTTGTTAATGCAAAGTTTATAGAATCCACAAGTCTACCAACTGAGACACGGCTGATTTTTTTAGACATTCCAGAAAAAACAAAAACACCAACAAAAAAGAAGCAGCAACATTTATAGCCAGCGTAATATACCCTCACTTACCACTTAACCAAGAACTATAATATATTATAAATACCTTGCCAACAACACCAGAAAAGAAAATAAGCCATGCGGTACCGCTAAGCTACGTATGTCTCCTGATAAGGACAAACAAAATCTATCATTTCCTCGTAAAAAATGTTTTTCCAGATTGGTACAATAAACGCGAACAACGCACCCAAGTTGTTTCGTTTCTCCTTCTCTTCTTCCCTTCTCCGCCAACCAAACCACTTTCAACAGAGATGGGTACAAAACCACTGACATTGCGTCGCGATATACGCTGAGCAAATAATTGTCGATGAACAGAGAGCAATGAAACAGACTCATCACTGTGATTATCTTTGCTTTGCTCATTGAAGTCTGAATCAATAATTCTTCCAAACAACGAGCGATTATCCTAAACACACATCGAGATTGCCATTATATGCAATAAATCTTTGCAATACTGCTGATGAAATACTCCAGGCTTTGTACAGATATCTATTTCAACTGTTCAAGCTGCTATGGAAAGAAATAAACTAAAACCGTAGTCCTTAACGTACTGTCATGTTAAATTACCAAAATACCACGTATCTTACCAAAAGAAAGGATACGTTATAATAAATAAATAACGTTCTGAACTTACTGAACGTGCCTTGGCAAAAATTTTTAAACAATATCAACGTAGGCTACCACAACGTTTTTGGTGCGCTTTCGCCCCCGTAGGCATTATAATTTAACGAAACGTATTTGGTATCATAGCGAAACCAATTTAAAGGAAGGCGGCGACACGACAAAAAAGACTTTTAACGCAAAATCAAAAAAGTAAAGCTAATCAACATACCTTTGCTACAGCAGCCTCAAGTACGCAACGACAAACAATTTGAAACAATTCGGGAGTCTGCGACAACTCAACCAGAGCGCGTTGACAGCTCTGCATAGGCTGGTCGTTATTTACGTGACCTGAAGCAAAGCAATTTCAAAGTATTTCATGAAAGGTACTATGCCATGCAGGAGGCTGCTTCTATTCCATCAATATTAAGTCGCGGTTATCTGCACGCTATTGCTCAAGTTTACAATAGAGTTCATCAAATAAGTTACTAGCTTTAACATGACCAAAATCAAATCTATTCATAACGTAAAAGGCCGAAGCATGCAACGAGTGGTGGGGCCCAGTTCCGCGGCATAACGCCTGGGCAAGACAGCTCTGAAAAAACGTCGCTGTAATGGCGAAACTCTGCCTGACCCGGGAACCTAACCCCATACCTCACACGGTGAAAGCGATGCTTTCAACCCGACGCCAGCCGGCAGGCTCTTTAACCGGGCTGATTTTCGAAATTATATCCATCACTGTATTGAATTGACTAAAAGACTTTATCGTTTTCAGTGTTTTTTGCAATTTCTTTCAACCGTTTTTGGCAATTTACTTCATTTGTTTGAATGGGACCAAATAGCAAAAAAATACTAACAAATGAAGTCTCGATGTTGAAGAGTGACAAACTACCTGAATGAAGCAATCTGTGGAAGTGGAAGACAAGCGTTCTTGTGAGCGGAATCATCTTGGTGGTGAGATGAAGTTTGGATCTTGGAACCTGGGACATGAGGTTGAAGACGATCTGAACAGTTGCGGATGACAGTTCTGATGGAGATAATACTTTGCCCAAAATATCAATTAAATTGTCAAAAACCGAAGAAAGACTTCGCCTCAATCTAGAAATACAATTGTAAGATAAATGCTAAACAAGTACAAATAGTAACTATTCCAACAAGATGCTATTATTTACATGCGTATAACAAACCGGGTACTTTGTAAACAAAAGCATAAAACATACAATTCTAGAATACAATTATTTGCTATACCTCGGTTAGAAATGTCAAGATGTGAATCATTCACAGATTTAAGCCTCTACAAAACCCATTAAGTGTCCTGTACTTTGTTTTTATTGTTGAATCAATCCCGGCATTCTCTGGCGTTTCAGCTTAGAAAACAGACTTCACTGCATGAAGTTAAAATTAAAAGCTCTGACATAGCACTAAGGCGATTTACAAAAACCGAGTCGATTAACCAAAAGATGTGGGCAAGTGTTGCCTACTGGCAGGCCAGCAACAAAAACATGACAACTTAAGCAGCAGATATACTCGCAGCTCAGGCAAATGCTACGTCAAAAGTAGTTTTACAAATTAATGTTTTTTCACTGTCACGTTCATGGAGTAGTATGGTAATAAACACACAACTGAGGTTATTTCTCAAATTTATTGAACTGAAAATTGAACACTAATTGAGGGAGACTGAAAAGTGAACTTGCGCACTTCAAGTCAGCAGCTACTCATAATAATGTCAAATGCGATCGGCTCCAGCCGCGAATCGAACCCGTCACGTAGGATTTGTCACCTGCGCGTGGTACCGCTAAGCCACGTCGCTGACGATTGTGACAACCCAATCGATCAAGCTGGCTCGCTCACCTGCTCGTAAACGATTCGGACACTAAACCGCTTCCAGACTGCGACATCAAGTGGTAAACGTTTTTCAAAAAGTCAGTTTGTTTTTGTGAAGATAATTTCATAACATTCTGGAAAGACTCAACAATCGTTTCTTCCAACACACCTAAACATTTACACGTAATTTCTATTAATTCCATTAAAACAAGATAAAATTCAAACAAAACAAATGGAAGTTTATGCTTAAAGCAAATGACGAGACTTTCAAAAGCTTGTCCTCAGAAAAAAAAAAGGTAAAAACAAATAAAAAATGAAGTCATCTTACCAGGAATAAGGGAATGTATTTTGTTGTACAGATTAAGGAAGACTTTTAAATCGTCCGCATTTGAACAATGTATGAGTAGATGGGCTAACACGGTGCTGGCATGTTGATAAAAACAAGTGGTCTGAAGCAGCGATGAAAGCCAGGATCGTCTACAAAAGTCGTTCGATTAAATATTTTATTACAAATTAAAACGCTTTAGCTTACAAGATTTTGGCGGCAAGTTTTGAAATCTAAAAATACAAAACATACCACCACAGAATTTGCCTAGAGCGCAGTGCTCAGTCGTTTCAAACAATATTAACCATTAGTTGGATCAGTGGCTGGTGCTGATCGCATGCGAAACATATCAAGTGGCCTTCGACTTGAGCAAAACAAGATGTGGCTCATAGCTTCCTTAACTGCACTGTTAACATAAGATATCAATAATTGCCCACTTTACGAGGTGGTTTTGCTGATAGACCACACCCGCATATCGACAAGTTGATTACCACTTGACAAAATTTTAACGAAAGTGTCGCTTACCAGCTTCAGCAAACGAGCAAGGCAAACCGTTTCGCATGAGAAAAAATCCAAATCATGACAGCGAGTTACCTTATTGTTGATGATGTGGAGCGTATACTGTCGCACAACTCAACGTGGTGTTCATGTAGTTCTGACAACGCCGTTCCAGTTGATTTGTCTAATGACCTGCTCAATGCTAAGTGACGAAGATCTTTGAGCAGAGAAGGCTGAAAATAACACATAAACAAAACGAACTCTTGATAAAAAAACGCTACACCCCTTCTGCAGGCGACCTGTGGCTTTTAAAAATTTCAAAAACAGCGCTACCAATAAAATCTCATCGATACCTAAAACTATGCCATCACCTACGCATCCTCTACATACCAATATTTTTACAAAAATTTTGCTAAGGGTTGGATCAAGTTTGTGAAATCTTTCTTCTCCGTCAGAACTAGCTCCATCAAGCAGTAAAAAAATAAGTTTGAAAGAACCTTTTCTGGATTGGCACACAAGATGAACAACCAAACTGCACAGCCTGAAACGACATGTAAGAGTTGGTGTGGACTGTGGAGTAAAACATGAAAGTGATAACGTAATTCTTATTTAGCAGTTAGGAAAGGCAAGAAGAAAAAATAAAAAATAAATTAACTCTATGCTACAAAATCTAACTTGGAATTTTCAATATCTGCTATAAGTTACGAAATACTGGCATTCAAAAGCAGTAAAATTACAACACTTATTAAATCCTGTTATTTGCATGGGTGCAACATAAAGAGATAGATTATAAAAACGACATAAATATAGCTTGATTAAAATTGCTTGAACAACCTAGTCGTAGTTCTAAACAGAAATACTCAACGAATCTAGTTGTTCAACGCCTTTCGAAATTTTCTGATATTCATTGAACATGGAATTTAACATCGCAGCATCAACTAAAAAATCAAGACATTAGGACAGATAAAAAAAACTTTCCTCATACAAGCATCACATCGCTGAGGGCATAATACCAACTCGGAAGCAATAGATTCCAGGATTGATTCATTGTAGGGTAAAGCAAAACTTGAAAATTGCTATTCAGAGGTACCCTGCTTAACGTTGAGCGGGAAACAAACAGAGCAGAGAACAAGCCGGAAAGTTTACTTGTTGTGACATTGGTAAAGACACTTAAACGAGATTCCCTACCGTAAGTGAAAGAGAGGAGGCCGGCAACTCCCTAGTGACCCAGTAACAGCGTTGCAGTCGCTTTCTCGCGATAAAAAAATAAAAAAGCCCAATTACCCGCGACGATATGCTCTAATTTACAGGCGAAAAGCGACCAGCTTACTTTGGCGAACAAATAGTAGAGTAGTAGCTTGTAGTAAAGATTGAGACATTGTGAAGATGTGCATCAAAAAATAAGCGGCTTTTATTCGACCATTCTCTTTATCAACTGAATTCTGCAAATAAAAGAGAATCTAACTAACTTATTACGCAGCAAAGCAAATAAGTGATTATCCAATGCACTGTAATGGATTTGCATTGCCGCAATCAACTTTCGCAGACAAAAAACTACCATCATAGACTTTGACAAGCACCATCACTAAAATCAACCAGTTGTGATTATGTTATCTAGCTTCGTTATGCTACAATCAACTCATCGATGATTCTTCTTGAACCTCATCACGTTGATTAACAAATGCTAATTTACATCATCAGAATAAGCAAAAACTACGTTACGAACTGATCTAGTATAATCAGAGTAGTTACAAGTTTGTTTGTTTGTTTGTTTTTTTTGTCACTACACACAACAAACACTACTGCACATAAGCAGGCAAAACTCGAAATATATTTTAAGTATGGTAGTGACAGGGTGAGTGCGAAGGGACCGCAAGGTCCTCAAGTCAGCAACCACCCTGTGGCGCCATATTTACAATGGCAGTACAGTTGAACCAACAAACAAAAAAAAATTAGCCAAACTAGAATACTATTTATACGTTTTGTGGAGATAGGAACGAAAAAAAAAACTAAGTGCAAGTTTTGCAAGAGTTGAAATGTAGAATTCATAATACAAGTGAGTACTGAGCACGCACAGAAAAAAATAAAAGAAAACCAACATGGTACCAAAACGCAGTAGACGCAAAGGGTTGGACAATGAATCTAAACAAGATCAAAGTTTAGTTGACAATAAGACAAAAAGCTACGACTTTAACAGTAGATTTTTACATTCCTTACTACATTGTTTAAAAGAAAGACCTCTTAATTCACTAGGAATGGAATTCCATATTTTAATACCAGCATATTTAATTAATTGTTGTGTTCTTTTAGTTTTAAATAATAGTACACGTAAGTTGGTTGAAGCGTTAGCAAACCGAGTGCATTGATTGTATTTACAACCTTGTTGAATTAATTGTCACAAGCAGGGGTAAAAGATTGCGCAAATGATTATGAATTATTTTTGCTGTTTCGAATTTGGTCATTTTTTCAAGTCCAAAATTTCATTTTTTTGATATAAGGGTTTAGCACTGTCATACCAATTACTTCGTGTAATTATTATAATAGCTTTGTTTTGAATTTTGGAAAGTTTGGAAAGATAAGATGGGTAGGTATTAGCCAAATTAGAAGTCCGTAAGATAAGTGCGAATGTACCAATGAGTGATAAAGTTTTAGCAAAGGAATTTTAATTTACTGAGAATACCCACTGATCGCAAAACTTTAAATTCTAACTTGAAGTTTAATTTATCATCAATGATTACTCCCGAGTATTTAGAGCTTTGTACAGATTTGATTATACCAGTTTTGCAACTAATATTCAAGTCAACAAGTGGAGAATTTAGTTTTGACTTAATGATCATTAAATTTGAATTCGATGCGTTCAGAGTGAGTTAGTAAGCAAGCATCCAACTTTCGACCTTACGTACTTCTGATTTCGTACGATTTTCCAATTCTTCAATGCACTTGGCCGAGTTTACCAGGCAATTATCGTCGGCATAAAGGCGAGGGGAGCAGGATACACAGTTAGGAAGATCGCTGATATAAATTAAAAATAATAGAAGACTTAGGGAAGAACCTAGAGGGGCGCCTAAGCTGATATTTTTCATAGAGGAATAAATATTATTAATGGACACAAATTGATATCTGTCAGATAGGTAAGAGCGAAAAAATCGATTTTTACGTAATTATTGTTATTATACCTAATTATAGAGTAATTATTGTTGCACTTACATGAAGTTGGAATATAATTTCTTAGGGATGACTCCAAATGAAACAAACAAAGCTTACCTTAAACATATTTAACATCTTGGTGCAAACTAATTTTTTATGATGACTCATCAAATGTTCGAGAACTCGAATTACGGATGTCAGGATCGTCTGTTCATTCTCATTCATGGTGATACTTGATGAAGAAGGCAATGCTAATGAGGCTAAACAAAGAGGAAAAAGCTCAAAAACTCTTATAATTGCTACGAGCTTTTGTGAAAATACGGTAACAAATTGTTCGTTTTCTGAATTGTGTGAGTTTAATCATGAAGAAAAATAATTACAATCTTCATTATACTCGCGGTATTCCCCCGAAGCGAGTAACGAGTGGCGAGGCCAACCTCCGCGGCTTAATGCCTGGGCTACACAGCTTCGAAGAAACTTCGTAGCGGTGGAGAGTCGTTGGCGACACTGTGTCTGATTTGACCAGCCTGGGAATTGAACCCGGGATCTCCCGCATCGATAGCGACATCTTCAACAACTACTCTATCCGTCGGTTGAAGCAAAATAAAACCAACGTTACTCTTTTCTAATTCAACGATTAGAACGTAGAGATTCATCTGTGAACAACTGCAGTGAAAGCTGGGCAATACAAAATTTAAAACCCAAACAGTATAGCAAAACCTAGGAAACAAAACAAAGTAAAAACTAGAGTAATTATTATAATGTATTGCAAGGGTGGGGAACCTGCGGCCCGCGGGCCACATGCGGCCCGCTTAAATTTTGAATTTGACCCGCGTCAGAACTTCGTTAAGTGTACAACAAACTGGTAGAATAAAAAATGTTAAGATTTCTTAAATACTGTTTCACATTCAACTACATGCCGTTTTCGTGGCATAAAAAACGCGCAAAAGTCTCTGATTTTTTGGGTAAAAAACAACTCAGCATGAATGCTTAATAAACTTGCGACGTAATATTGTGTATCTTTAAGACAAAACTTTCAAATCGAGAGTAAATGTGGCCCGATGAAAGTATTATGCAATCAATCCGGCCCGCTATGCTTTGCCGGTTCCCCACCCCTTACGTAGCGAAATGGGCAACTGTGTAGCCTAGGGGTTTCAACCTTTCGTCCAGCCACTTGATCGGGTAGTCGATACTTTGTTGACTTATTGTTTTCAATTTTTACTATTATTGTTAATATTCAACGCTTATTTACAAAGTTGCTCAGCCGCTCAGAAATCGACCCACTGGCTTCATTTACTATCATCTTCTAATGTCTCAATAACACATAAATTATGGTGCTTCTGCATTGCCAACTGTGACTCAATAATGGCGTTTTTGACATCAACTCATTCATTACTACAATAATGACGAGGCATTGCATTTAATCAGGAAAAATGGACAATGAGAAGGAGCTTTTCGAGGTCGGTAAACTCCATTTTTTCCGGTTAATTTAGGTCAGGGGTGTACAACCCACGGCCCACAATCCGGCCCTCCAGGCCAGTCAATGTGGCCCTCGACGATGGCAGGACAAAAAAATTTTTTTTTTTTAAATCGATTTATTTAGCTATTTGTACCGTCTATAATACACGGGTTGTGTTTAGCATTTTATAATTTTATACATATTTGACGATGACTGGCCCTGGACGTTGTTAAAATTTTCGAAAGTGGCCCCCCAGTGAAAAAGGTTGCACACCCCTGATTTAGGTTTTCGTACGATTATCCGATACGTGTGTAAGCAATTTGCGTTGACGTTTTTGGTTCGTGCATACAACAGCTCAAATCTTAAATAGCACGCAATTAACCGATGCCGTTCGCACGAAAAATGGTTCATATCCTAAAACGCAGAGTAATATACATCTTTTAAACATCATACATTTCATTGCTACGTTGTGATAAATTACGCCCATGGAAGAACCTTTCTTTATCATGCTGATGTTTAGCATAAACATACATAAACACTGCTATATTTCTTAGTGAAAATAGCTATGTACGCGAAGGAAAATCAAATTGCACCATTAATTACGCTCATTGAAGGACACAACGCATTAACGTCAATTAAATTTTAATTCTCCTTTTCTCATCAAATATTTCACAGCTGTCTATCACATCAACAACAATCATTTTTTGGGGTTTAATTGCAATCTTTCAACGGGATGTACTACCATTACTACTAAACACAATCATTTTGTCGACCTGGGTTCGCAATCGGAGTACATCGAAATTAAAGATATACAGTCAGTGAATGAGTCTTCAGACTTTAAAAGCTTGGTTTACACTACGCACAATGCAAGCACTAAGTAGATACACATTTTTTATTATTTCTGCTTGCTCCGGCGTACAATAACGAACCCGGACTTACAAGCTTGATGACATTACATAATAGTGTAGACGAGGCTTTAACAGGTCATTACTGCAAAATTATATTTATTTAATAGCATTTGGATTTGAAACTTACTCCATCGTAATTTGCAAAATTTACTAAAACCAGAATAGAGAACTCTTTCAATAATCGCATCAGGAAAGGCATTTCCAACATCAGCCACCACCCAATCGAAATATGGGGAATGACTGGAAGAGGCAGCTAGAAGGGAGTCGACACAAGATTCTGGGTTGTGATCAATTCTAAAATAAACAAAAAAGCAATGCCCAGTGACATCATAAACTAGCTAGTGGGTATTCATCACAAGGTTCAACCAATTAAAGATGTTTGACAAGAAATACTTCTCTATACTGCAACCTAGAAAGCTTCTTTAGATTGTTTGATGCAATTGAGAAATTATACAAAAAAAGTTTGAGGTGTGAATTGCGAAACCCGACATTTGGGCGTGAGGACATTTGGGCGCGAAATGCGTTGAAGCGCACTTTTTACAATCATCTTTCTACTTTTGTTTAATTTTATTCACTACATTTTTACAAAAATTTTATATTTGCAACCGTGTTGGTGTTTTAATTTTTTCCAATTTCTTAATTATGACAAGTAATGAGCGAACGAACCAATTGATGTACATTTACGGATGATGCGTATTTGCGGATGCAAGATATTTTTCGTTTGCGCCGATGTTTTTTATTTGCTTAACCTAAGCTACTTAATTGCTGCCCGCAGGAAACAAGCGAGTCAACAAAATAGATACAAGGAACAAATTAATGTTTCGACTATAACAAAAGTCTCGTCAGCCTTGCTACGTACAGCCAATCCAGGCTAAACTCATTCCAGACTGTAAAGACTCTTTTTTGCATTGCTTTACCTGGACATCTCGACTTCATCTCTTTTCTAGGTTGTGCCCTATTTTTAGCAGGCGACTGGCCCCAAACAACAATACCCAGTGAAAGAGCCTATAACTGCTAACCCACAAGTAAGTTAGAAACCCACTCATTTGCAGCTGCAGACGTGTTTCGACCTTATTATGGTCTCATCAGTGCAGCATAGCAACCTCCCACTTTCCTGAAAAAAAATAAAATAAATAAAAATCTAACCTTCAAAAGAACTACAACCCCAAACTCTAGGCCTCCACTCGTTCTGCTCAAGGTAGAACATTTGAAATAAAATTTTCAAGGAATTAGAACATGCTGGATTATGATGTCACAGATTCCCTCCAAACAATCGAAAAGAATGGAAATGACCGGTTGGTTTTGAACATTATTTTCCCGGTAACCTGGGAAGGAATTTTTTGTTTACGGTTTGTAACTATACCAGTTACCAAAACCAGCAAAAAACCTCTCTGCCCAACCAGTTCGCCCGTGAAAAAGCGGGGGACAAGGCAGGCACTGTGCCTGTGCATGCAGCCCAGAAAACACAGTGAATGTCAGCGCTTATCAGTGGTTTAAACATCAATATCCCGGTACGTTTATCGAATTGCATATACAGTTACAGGATCCAGCAAGATGATACATAGAAGGATATGTAAGTCAAATAGAATTCTTCCATCCTACACTTCTCCGATAGGCACCTGCAAAGTCAGCCAACAACAAAGCCCAATGTGTTAGGGTAAGAATAGGTCCAACAATAAGAGTACAGTCTTTTAATGGAATGGAAAATGGTACTCCCCCATACAGGTGGGTATTGAACCATCCACTTCTGTCATCAATTATGAGTTAGATGAGAAATTTGCGAGGGACAAATTAATGTTTTGACTATAACAAAAGTCTCGCCAGCCTTGCTACGCACAGCCAATCCAGGCTGAACTCATTCCAGACTGTAAAGACTCTTTTCTAGTTACAAACCGTAAACAAAAAATTCCTTCCCAGGTTACCGGGAAAATAATGTTTAAACCAACCGGTCATTTCCATTCTTTTCGATTGTTTGGAGGGATCTGTGACATCATAATCCAGCATGTACTAATTCCTTGAAAATTTTATTTCAAACGTTCTACCTTGAGCAGAACGAGTGGAGGCCTAGAGTTTGGGGTTGTAGTTCTTTTGAAGGTTAGATTTTTATTTATTTTATTTTTTTTCAGGAAAGTGGGAGGTTGCTATGCTGCACTGATAAGACCATAATAAGGTCGAAACGCGTCTGCAGCTGCAAATGAGTGGGTTTCTAACTTACTTGTGGGTTAGCAGTTATAGGCTCTTTCACTGGGTATCGTTGTTTGGGGCCAGTCGCCTGCTAAAAATAGGGCACAACCTGGAAAAGAGATGAAGTCGAGATGCCCAGGCAAAGCAATGCAAAAAAGTCTTTACAGTCTGGAATGAGTTAGGCCTGGATTGGCTGTGCGTAACAAGGCTGATAAGAATAGATATAGATTTGCGAAAACTTAAGTAAGAAAAATAATGCTTAGTCAAGGTCAAGTTACTGAGAGACGGAGAGAGGGAACGGCTGAAGATTGCGTCGTGCGTAGGTTGCGTTGTCCAGAACACGTCGGGGTCACCAATGTAGCCAAACGTCAAAAGAACCATCGTTCATACGCGAAGCGCTTATGGCACCCGGGCGTTTCATTCACATGTTTCCGATTCATATATAAATGATTAATTGTTTCGAGATTTTAAGTTTGTGGGACCAACTAATGTAGCTGAACAAGCGAGCGTTACTACAGTACAATTTGGAGCACACTGCGATTGTTAGGTGCAATTCGACAGAAAGAATAAGCGAAATTGATGTATGTTTACGGAAACTTAAGCAAGAAAAACTAATGTGTAGTCAAGGTTAAAGTGACTGATAAGCAAAGACTTATTTCTATGTTTATTTAATTGAGTAATTCGAAGGATTTTGCGTTAATTATTTTGTGTAGTAAAGAACAAACAAAGGTTTTGGATTTATGCAAGATATTTTTCGTTTGCGCCGATGTTTTTATTTACCTAACCTAAGCTACTTAATTGTTGCGGGAAACAAGCGAACCAATTAAGAGATGTATGTTTACGGAAACTTAAGCAAGAAAACGTAAGGCGTACCCAAGGTTAAGACGTGTTTCTATGTTTAATTAATTGCATAATTCGAAGGACTTTGTGATAATTGTTTTGGTTCGCTTGTTTCCATGCAGCAATTAAGTAGCTGACGTTGAGTGAATAAAAACATCGGCGCAAGCAAAAAATATCTTGCATAAATGCAACGCATTCGTTTGTTCTTCAGTACGCGATATAATTATCGCACAGTCCTTTGAATTAAACAATTAGTTAAACATAGAAATACGTCTTTCCTTATGGGTAACTTAACCTTGACTACGCATTAGTTTTTCTTACAATTACAACGTTTTCGTAAGAATGCATCTATTTTTTGGTTCGCTTGATTCCTGCAGCAATTAAGTAGCTTAGGTTAAGTAAATAAAAACATCAGCGCAAACAAAAAATATCTTGCATAAATCCAAAACCTTTGTTTGTTCTTTATTGCACAAAATAATTATGATTATCGCAAAGTCCTCTGAATTACACAATTAATTATAAAGCTAGTATAAACACAGAAATTCGTCTTTGCTAATCGGTAACTTGACCTTGACTTTGCATTCGTTTTTCCTACAACGTTTTTGTAAGTATACACCAATTGATTCGTTTGCTTATTACTTGCAGTAATTAAGAAATTAGAAAAAATTAAAACACTAACACGGTTGCAAATATAAAGTTTTTGTAAAAATGGTGTTTATAAATTTTTGAAAATAGAAAAATAATTGTGAAAAGTGCGCTACAATGCATTTCGCACCCAAATGTCTTTGCGCCCAAATGTTCTCGCGCCCAAAAGTCTGCGCCCAAATGTCGTAGATCGGTGAGTTGTCCCTGAGGTTTCAAAAAAAATTAGAATTCAACCAACAAAGAATCATAAATTTATATATAGTGACTATTTCGAAGCAAGCATTTCAGTAATATAAAATTATTGATACATTACCAAATTTCATCCATCTTCAAATTAAGCAGTTGAACACAATGAACAAGCTTTATTCCTACGAAATCTCAAAAAACACTACATATGCCTAATAGTGATTGCACAGTCACGATTTGCAGGGCAAAAAAGGATCATGACCCTACTTACAAAATTTTTAGACACGTTCTATAAACATCAAGAAGCATTCTCATTCCCGCAATATTGAGCCAAAACATGAGCAATTTTTGAAGAGCAGTGGGTGGAGGGACGATCTGTCGCTGCTTGTAACAACTACTAATTTGACCTAAATAACAAGAATTACTTTTAATTCTACTGATTGCTAAACATACTTGGCATTAAAGTAAAAAAAAATAGTGACAAACATGACCGTACCACAAGCAATGATAATGATGACTTAAAGCAGCGTTTCTCAACCCTTTTCTTATAAATGCGATCCAAATTCGTTTGAAAACACTATCTGCAAAAACAGATGCGAGCCATCTAAACTGAGGGCACATACTATAAAAACATCAAAATTTAACAAACTCACTACATAAAAAAACAGAACCTTTAACTGCAAGAAGTTTTTAAAACGTGGCTTGTTGATTTGCTCTAGGATACCAAACACTTTGTAAACAAAACAATTTTGCACATGCAGATGAAAAGGACATGAGACAAGACCATACTGACGTTATCGTAGTCACACTTCAATCGCAGTTTTCTTCTTAATTTTAAAAATTTTACAAAGAATGTGGAGTTTGTTTCATTTTTTGGCATTTTTACTCAAACAATAATTTTTCACTTCACCCTCCCTCGCTTGTATTCAGCGGATTTCAACACGAGCTAAAACAAAACAGACAATGAAACAAAACAATTATCATGACATCATGGACTGGTCACAAGCAACCCTACCAACGTCAGGTGATGTGAAGACAATTTATTATTGTCGAACTTTCAAGAACACAAAAGTTAAAAAAATTATGCCTATCAATAAATCACAGATAAGCAATGTACTTGAGCCCTCTACTTGTGTCAGCAACCCATTTATAAAGTCTTGGCGACGCATGCTTTGAGAAACGCTGACTTAAAGCAACTTATTACGGCATTTCTTCCATCACGGTCAAAACGCTACAACGTCTTCTAAACAAATACGCTTCAAGAATAAAATCTTACATCACATTCATGAAAGCGCGGTATAGTGCATTTTATCACGCTAAGTGATAAGCTAGAATTTATTTATTGTTTTTGAACATGCAAAGTAAATATGCTGGTGGAAATATCAGCTGCATGCGAAAATTAGTGAAAATATAACAACTTACACTTTACTTAATTTAAATCGATTTCAGTTAAAAACCATGATCAGTTTTTTATTCAAATAGAGAATAAGAATATTGATGATGGTTTTTTAACCGAAACCCCATCAGATTACATAAAGTGTAAGCAGTTATATTGTGACTGATTCCCGCATACAGCTTTCCACCAGCATATTGACTTTGATTTGATGCGAAATCTTCAAGGTAGTTTTATCGGAGAGTGGTGATTCTATTATACATCAATTCTATTATTAATTTCAATTTTATGCTAAACGTTAAACAGGTAAAAATATCAATCAGGAAGTTCGAAAAAAACAACTACTTAGCAAATCCATCTAATTTTCGCAATTAACCAATCATGGAAGTTGCAACTTACCAAGTGATTCAACTGACCATGTACATAATATTGGTGACCAAGCTTCCCCGTTTTTATCTAATAATTCCAATAAAGTTGCAACAACCAATTCAATGCTCTTCAGAAGTTCAGGATTGACGATTGGAACTAAAAGCATTAAAGTCATATAATAGTATATATTCGATTGCAATATTGAACTATTTTCAAGTTTTAACTTATATTTTCAATATTGCAATAGAATACTATGAAGTCTAGTAAGTTTAGTAAAGTCTAGTAAAAGTCTTTACTGCCTACTGCTGAGGCAGATGATGATAATTACAAAAGCTGAATATATGGTGTCAAAACGTTCAATAGCATGCAGAAAATATTTTCCAGAATTTTTCACTAGCCTCTTCTTGAAACTACAATTCAAGACCAATATTTTGTGCCTCATATCCCTAAAATCAAATAAGAGACGCTAGAGGTAAAGAATTAATAGCAGTGATGATAGTTGTAAACTCACTGTTAAAACTCCCACTAAGCTTGACGTTGCATCTCTGCATACAGTGCTTCAGATTAACTTCAAGCAAAATGTTATGAAATAAGAACAAGCCCGAACTGAACATCATGCAACAGCGAGTTTCATATCAATAAACATATTTTCTTTGATGGGCTAGAGATGGCATAACTATTTTCCCAGAAGTTAATTAAGTATAACCCAATGCTCAAAACTAAGAAAATAGTTAACGTTCAGATTGACGATTTACATGTTAACACTGTCCCAGTGTCCTCTAAGTTAAACTATTTTCAAGAGAACACAAACAAAAGGCACTGAAAATAAGATAGCTAAGTTCTTTATAAGAGAGTCCCTACGAAAGTTAAACCCATAGGTTTCATTTTACATCAACAAAAGCAGCAAAAAAACAAGGCTGGTGCAAAATGAACAAACAGTGCATGGCTAATTGGATAATGATTCACAGTCTCTCCGCTTTGCTGTTTTTGTCAACACAAAATAGCCACACAGGGTTTGTCCATGATTATACCAGAAGCTTGATATTCCATCTGGTCCAATTGAGCACGAACAACTTCTTCAAACAACAACGTGAATCGATGCAGAACTGCATAGCGAGCAGATGGAACACTCTGAAGCAATGCCACAGAGTTTTTCACTCGTTCTTCTGTGAAACTTCCAGATGCATATGAAGACACAACAAACCAATGAACCATCTGCTGTGGATCCAACTGAAATATTAAAACATGATCAACAAAATGACTTTTTAAATTGAAAAATACCATACAAGGCTTTCTTTCTATCCTTAATGCAAGCATTCATAGTCATTTTCAGTCAGGACACTTCTTCATTCAGTATTCTTAAACAATTACATTTTTACACTATAAATAGACAATATGCTCAAATCAAACTGCTTTAAATTCACCACACTAACAGGATCTAAAGATTTTATTGCCTTCACATCTTCCCATTCATTAGCCTATAAGCAACACAAGATCGCACACTTTTTACAATTCTTATTATGGAAAACTTCGGCAACAGCAACTGCAATGTAACATACATAAGAAGTAAAATTTTAAAGCGATCCTGACAAGATTGCAAAAAAATATTGTTATATATATTCACACCTAGCAATCAGAAATTTAACTGAAAACACTATATGCTGAGAACTAGAAGGCAAGATTCATATATTAGTGCAATCAATTGAGTCCAAATTAGTTCACATAAAAGCTAATAACCTGGAGCATATGATAGGGATGTACTGATAGCGATTTTCAACATCAGGAAAAACCGATGCATAGGCAGTTTCACCGATGCATCGGCCAATGTCAAGTAACTAGGCTTTACTGCACTCGAAATCTCCAGCACACAACCGCGCACATTAACTAATTTTTTCATTAAAGTGTTTTTGAGGTGAAATTATGTGTTTTTAAAATTAAAGCTGCAATGATTTGATGTTTTCTTGATTTCTTCATTTTTATCCTTCAGTCATGAGAAAGCGACGGAGACGCTATGCACAGAACAAATTCACACTCGCTTAGGAGTTGCCCTTGTTTCCGAGTTTTCTGCTTGAATTTTGCTTCTGACTTCTTCAATTAGCTGCTCGTTAGATTCCACCAAACAGAGATAATTGTCGTGAAGTATCTTATCCAAGGACACATTAATAAGGCTTGGGTGGGGGGTTGAACAATCAATCTTGCAATCATGGCCATTGTAAAAAAGTCGCTCCAAACCACTCAACCACGCTGCAATGATAAGAGCTAAGTCTGTGAGAATTGAAGTGATAGGCCTAACAGAAGCTGAAAGCTTAAGACAAAATCGGTTAGATCTATGCGTCTTTTCATAGGCAAATTATTTTCCATTTTTTCCATTAACATCTGCAGACTAAGCGGCTTTAATCCTGAATCAAAGTGTTATAGGGAGCTTTGAAGTTCAAGGTTGCGTGCATTGCTGTAATTAATCTACATTTCAGCCAAGTGCAATTAGCACTGATAAACGGTAAAGTAAGGTCGCAATTGTGTAAGTGTCTGAGTGTTATAAGCAAGATAAAACAAGTGTAGTGAACTTCTAAATATCAACGTTGCATTGTGTAAAGCGTGCATTCCAAAGCTACAACATACATAGCAACATACCGTCAAACAACCTAACTTCGGACACGTACTTCTAAGCCTCCTAACTTCTTTTCAGGCGTTCTAACCGGCAGTTTCATGGGCAATGATAAAATAGCACAGCATAGGCTTTTGGATTAAATAGGAAGCAAAAAACCACTGAAGCGTATAAACCATCACGTGACAAAATTGTATATTTTTTTAAAAGGTTTAGAAAAGCCTTTCACACCCTTTAAAAATAAAAATTAATTTGCGCATGTTAATGATATTTTGATCGAAGGGATTATTGGGTCCATAACCCCATTTGTCTTTTTCTCACCTATGATAATTTATCGTTTTGCCAAAACTTGAATTAAAGCAAGTGTCCGAAGTTAGGACGCTAAAAAGGAAAAAACCTCAAAAACATTAAGAAAATATCAGTAAAAAAGAAGACTTGGAGAAAGTGGTGAATGCAGTGGTGAAAGTGTGGTGTTATCAAGTAGTGGCAAAAAAATTTTAATGCCAAAAATCCAATTTAAGCAATAAAGTTGAAACATTTTTTCTCAAAATTATAAAAAGTCGATCCCTTCTGAAAATTAAATAGTGACCAAATAATGGTGCTTGATGATTAAAAATATTTGATGAAGTAGCGTACCGGTAATATTGACGCATTTGAAGGGTTTGATGATGAAAAACATTTATTTGGAAAAAACACTTATGGGTCATTCCATGCCAAACGTCCTGGACCCTCCAGCTTGACCCCTTCAAATTTTCCCAAAACTTGTCAAAATGTTGCATATCATGATTGACCAACACACGGAAAATTTTAGCTTAATATCAGTTGTACTTTTCAAAATGTAGCCAGTTCAAATTTGCCATGCCCTTGCATGGATAATCGAACGCCCATTTTCTGCCATTTTCAAACAATGATTTCTTCAAAGTTTAAAGAAATATAAAGCTGATTTTTGGAACATTGATCAACTTCCAACTATATTACATGAATCAAGTGTCAGAATAATTTTAATTTACGTCATAATGAAACTAGAGAGCGCCAAAGTATGGACATTTTGATCCAAAACCAATTTTTTGCAATTTTCAAAAGCTTGTATCGGCCACATCTATCATACTAGCGCTTTTGTTTTTTTCATGGGTTGTTGCTTACCTACTAGACTACAACTTCACCAAATTTGAAGAAAAACCTTGCGTTAAAATAAAAATTATTTCACTTCGAAAAGTGGTCCAGCTGCAAAGATTCAAA
Organism: Trididemnum miniatum; assembly: GCA_964006365.1. Taxonomy (NCBI): domain Eukaryota; kingdom Metazoa; phylum Chordata; class Ascidiacea; order Aplousobranchia; family Didemnidae; genus Trididemnum; species Trididemnum miniatum. The sequence goes on from OZ023238.1 coordinate 5,386,349, forward strand.
AACTGCGCCATCTTGTGGTTCCAAAATGAGCCCGTCAGACATTTTTTTCAAAAACATTTTTTTACATGTGAAAAAGATTTTCTTGAGGAACCTACATACCAAGTTTCAACTTTGTTTCGAAACTATAAGGGGGTGAGATGCAATTAGTTGGCACCGCAGTGATATCATGAGACGTTCCATCCATTATTTTTGAAAAAGATTGTTTAAAAAAAACTTGTGTTTTTTTATGTGTCTGAAACTTGGTAAGTGTCTGAAACTCATCAGAAGAATGAACCTGCAAAAACTTTGAGCTATCTAGCTCTGGTGGCGGCTGAGTCACCACATTTCATAATTTTCATCATGCTTCACTGAGTTTTGCTTTAAACTTTGTTTGCTTCAAAGTAGAATGATAAAATAAATTGCTCTTCTCCAATTTTTGGGAAGTCGAGTTCCAAACTGATGGATTTTTTACTTAATTCAGTTGCTTCATTCTGAAAATTGCCAAAACTATATTTTTTCCAAATGTTTGACAATGTTTGCTTTTTAATAATCAACATTCAATGATAAACCACTCTGAACCATTTCTAATATAGATCATATTTTAATGAAGAAAATATGATAGTTTGCACCGCTAAATGACTAATCTATAAACAATTATGAAGTCAGTGAGCAATCAGCATAATCCATATTCAGTTTATCATTAACATGACTTAAGAGAACTGCATCAAGCAACTGTATTGTTGTCATAATCCTTAGCCTATCTATTGCAGTTTATGATACAACTCTGGTTTTGTGGTTTGCAGTTATTCAATGACATATTACGACTTTATATTTCAAATGCTTGTAACTAATAGAGTACCTAAAACAATTTGCCAGAATAAAACATCAGCTCTCAGAAAGCAAAAGCCAATTGGGCTGGTCTGTATGTGCTAACCTAACATGCCATTTGGAAGTAATTTTTGCAGTCTGAAACACACTGCTTCGCAAATCTAATTGTTAGGACATATTTTAAGTTTGATATTTTTGTGCCTTAAAATTGCTTTTGGCTACTTTGCATGCCATCTTATGTGCTAATATCCACAGATACATCCTGGTGCTCAAAACATACTCAGCCAGGATGTTTGATTTTAATATCTCTTTCAAAATTGAAATAATGCCTGACATAGCAAAATGAATTCAAAATAGTCGAATAGCTCTACAGACTTATGTACTTTACTCTTCATTTGGAATTCAAAATATGATCATAGACGTCGATTCCCATGGAGATCATGGGCGTCGATTCCCGTTGGGAAAGGCACTTAGCGAGATTCCCCCATCTTGGTGTGGTAGACAGATAGCTGGCAACTCCTAAACGAGATCATATAGCGCTTTGATCGCTTTCTCGAGATAGGAGGATAAATATGCAACTAACTAATCAGTTCACCAAGTGAAGAAAAAACATAACAATAGAAAAACAGTTCAGCAGTTGGTAAATATGAGTACTGGTAGCATATGAGAACAAGTACCGTATGATGTCCAACTGATTAACAAAAACAAGCATAAATTTTGGTACTAGTATTCTGGTAGTTTGGTATTGGTAGTCACCAGTCTCGGAATTCAACTTACTTTTGTGGTCTTGTTTACTGATTTATTCTTGCTTTCAGAACTTTGGGGTATATTTGGTCCTGGCATTGCTGGCAGTCGCTAGTTCACTATTAACAGATCAATACTGTACACTGTACAGCTGTAGCAATGTAGGCCTAATAGGGTCTCGTCTAGGGTAAGCCGTCTGCGTCTAGAATAACCAGTCTGCGTATTGCAACAGAAGACGCGGACGGCTTACTCTAGATGAGACCCGGCCTAATACACTCCGCGCTAATAGGCTGCCAGTACAACACTAATGGTAGACTACGGCACCCTACGGGTGTAAAGAAAATAACGGCGCCAGTACCACCGAATTCTTCTGGCAGTGGTTCGGAGCATCGTTTTTACGACGACCATGATCGAAAGGTTAATAGTTCAACTCCCAATCTAGTCTCGTTGTTGCGTCCTTGGATAAGATGCTTCACGATGATTATCTCTGCTTGGTGGAATCTGGCAAGCAGCAAATTAAAGAAGTCAGAAGAAAATTTAACCGGAAAACTTGGAAAATAAGGCAATTTCTAAGCGAGTCTGGATTCGTCCTACGCATAGCGCCTCCGCCGCTTTCTCGTGATAGGAGGATAAAGATGAAGAAATGAAATCAAGGATAATTTGAGAGAGGCGACTGAATGTAAAAAAGAGAAAAAAAACAAGCGCAGCGACGTCACAACGCAATCAAAACGGTAAGCAAAACGTAGCAAATGTATAAAGATGTGTTCACACAGAATACGACGAAAATTTTCATACGTACAGTGACGTAGGCTACGAAACACTTAAAGATTATGACGTAAAGCTACGTCACTTTGTGCGGGATTCTAAAATACAATCGTAAGGTGCTTCGCAAAACAACCGGGAGAAAGCAAAATTGCTTGAGTTCGAATTGCGTGAAAGATATTTTCGTCAACTGTTTACGTCAAAAATCTTACGAAATTTCGTGCGACAACAAATCGGACTAAAATGGCATTTAGTGTAAACAGACCATTATGCGGTTAGAATGGAATCGGAATGTATTGAAAAGCGACAGAAACAAAATAAAAAGAGTTATGAAGCAGGATTGCAATTTGCGTTTCGAAATTACAATTTAAAAAAAACATATGACATGAAGCTAATTAAATCACAAAACGTTTCTACATGGCGAGAATGAGCACTTTGTTTAGGCCTATTGTTCATATTTGACCCGGGTACGAAAATGAGGATTTGCTGCTTTTACCTAAATAAATATGAATGTGACATGCAGTCTTATTCATCGTTAAACTGCACAAACACAATTAGATTGAGCACTTTTGTGATGCCTTTGCACAGTCACTGATCAAACACGATCAAAAACTAAAAATAGTCCCATTTCGTCAAAACGCAGTGCAAACTTTTGGCGAGTGAACTGCTTTCCAACTCGATATTATCATATTGCACACATGTTTTACATGCTACATAAAATTTCCTATTCGGTGGATATTGTCAAGTTGGTGCCATTTAACGTCTTCTACCAGCAGAATTGCAATGGACTTGGAGTAAAACTGCAATTTCTCAGTTTTGGCGAAAACTTGATTTTTCAAGAAAATGGTGTGCAAACATTGTGCTATTTGAACATTTTGCGTTTCAATATCGAGATAATGAAAACATGTGACATGAAACTAATTAAATTCTCTTTTCAAATTTCACTCATTTTCGAACCCGCGTCAAATAATAACTACATAAAAGTGCTCAATCTCACCATGTGGAATCGTTTTGGAATTTAATTAGCTTCATGCCACACGTTTTCAATATTACAAGATCGAAACGCAAAATGTTCAAATAGCACAATGTTTGCACACCATTTTCTTGAAAAATCAAGTTTTCGCCAAAACTGAGAAATTGCAGTTTTACTCCAAGTCCATTGCAATTCTGCTGGTAGAAGACGTTAAATCAGCGTTGCATTGGTACTGGAACGCACCGGAACGGCGTTTCGGTTCAAGATGAAGCTGCCGGAATGGCGTTCCGGTTAGCCAGCAATGCTACCAGTAGACCTACTTACTTTGTTCGTAAAATAATATATTGCGTTACGCTACGTGTTTTGTCCTGTTTTTTGATTATTTCATTGTTCCTTGCCTTTACGTTTTCGTTACTACGTTACGTAACGTTTAATGTAGCCTACTTATTGGCATTATTATGGCCAAGAGATTGTAGTGACAAATCGTATACCGACAGTAAAGACACCGTGACGTAACAATTTATTTAGCTGTTGCAGCTGCCAAGTTAATAAAAAAATCATTTGTCCTCCGAGGACGCTAAAAAATGTCCAAATGTCTTTCTTTCTGGCATTACAAACAGTGAAAACACGTCAAATCATTCTTACACGAAAAATTTTAGGAAATTTTAGCTCTGACTACGGCCTTATGCACGCGATGACCTTTTTTTTTGGTCTTGTTTTGATTTTCTTAATTTTGGGCGGAAAATTGGGCATCTGCGGACGTGATGACCTTCAAAGAACCTGTTCTACTATTGCGCAGTGAAAATATGGTAACCCTGCTATACCACCTCGTTACTATGCCACTCTCGATATGGTGACCCTGCTATACCACCTCGTTACTATCCACTCTCGATATGGTGACCCTGCTATACCACCTCGTTACTATCCACTCTCGATATGGTGACCCTGCTATACCACCTCGTTACTATCCACTCTCGATATGGTGACCCTGCTATACCACCTCGTTACTATGCCACTCTCGATATGGTGACCCTGCTATACCACCTCGTTACTATGCCACTCTCGATATGGTGACCCTGCTATACCACCTCGTTACTATGCCACTCTCGATATGGTGACCCTGCTATACCACCTCGTTACTATGCCACTCTCGATATGGTGACCCTGCTATACCACCTCGTTACTATGCCACTCTCGATGCTACATCACTTTTGATTATTCCCATCAAAATTCGTACAAATTGAATAGGGAATAAATTTACTAAGCCACCCCTTACACTCACAGCTGTGCCACGTGAGATTTATGGATACTGTACTGCATACAGCTCTGTGGATAAGAATAGCCTTGTTACATGACAATGTACAGTACAAGAGTGTGCAAAAACAGAGCGTGGCATACTGGCATCTTAATTGATGCGGCTGGAAGCGAGAAATTGGGTGTGATGCAATCAAGTGATCGCCTGGAAAATGAAATGCATGAGAACATGCGACACCTGACGATTCTTTAGAGTTTTGACCTGAATTACATAACTTACGGAATAGGCCTACGTTACGTGTGTTGTACAAAGTGTAGGCTACATTAGTCGTTTATCCTTTTGTTCGTTCTGATTATTGTTTCGTCAATGCTGCAGCAACCTCTTGTTACTAAGCCACTCTTGTTACTATGTCGCTTTACCTCAGTCCCAAAGGGTGGCACAATATCGAGATTTGACTGTATGCTCTAATTACAAGTCCGCTTCGCAATCCGCATCATTAATAACAATCCATATAGTTAGTGGATTGAGATTGGCTGTGACACGTCAAATTTTGAGAATTATAAACTTCGTTTTTTTCTGATTTAACATAAAAAATTTTTAACTATATTTGATGAAGTAGCTGAGAGACCAGTGGTGTAAACAGCAGTCCAGAAATCTAGTTCAGTAAAATTATTGTTACTGAGGGCGGAAACTACTTGAAGTAGAGTAGAAAGTAAGGGATGTAAAAAGCACCTTATTCACTCGATTATAAACCGCCCTCGCTTGTAAGCAGCCCTCGATTGTAAGCCGCACGTTTTAAGCGCTAAAAGTTAATATAAGCCGCCCTCGATTGTAAGCCGCATCTGTACTGGTGTTAAATCTAAAAAATAGGTTCGTAAACCGATCTAATAAAACGTTTTGCGTACCGGTAGTTGATAAACTTCCTATTCTCGACAACAATAGCAGACAACTAACAGCAAGCAAAATAACAACGAATAGCGAAAACACAATTACCAAGTGTTTCATGAAGTTTTTCCAGCGTATTCAGCAAGCACGCAATCATCGTCACTACTGTCACAGTCATCAACAATGTCGTCTAAATTGGTAGCGGTATTTGGGTGTACGGGATTATCTTCACAATGTTCATTTCGTAAGCGGGAGATTTTTGATGCGTTGTCTGTTGTTATGCCACATACGTCAAACGAGTTGATTATAATGTCTTTTGAAACTTCGTTCCACGCTTGAACAATCCATTTTACTTGCTGAAGGTGACTGGGTGCTTTTATTTTACCACCCGAAGTATATTTAAACTCGCCTTTATGAAACCATTCATCATATAATTCACGAAAATACTGCTTAAATGGTTTATCGATGCAGACATCTAGCGATTGCAAATATTTAGTGCATCCATCAGGAATCACTGACATAACAGTATTATACTGCTTTCGCAATCGTGGCGGGAAACGTTTAGCACCACAATTCAGTTCGCAAAACAAACACGTGGCTGTGGACTAAAAGTGCAGTAAGCACTTTCTCACGCTTTTGGGGCGAACTGAATTTGTACATCGCCACATCGGCTGTTTTGATAAAAATAATTTTTTTAAAATCGTTTGTTAAAAAAATGAAAGCGGCCCCCGTAAGTAAGCCGCCCTCGTATGTAAGCCGCGCAAATGATGATGAAAAAATATTTATAAGCCGCGGCTTATAATCGAGTAAATACGGTAACCAAGTGGAAGTAAAAAGTACCAGCAATTTGAAGCTACTTAAGTAGAAAGTAGCGTTTGCAAAACCTAGGCCATAAAGTTGAGCTTTGACAAAAGATAATTTGCTCTCTTTCAAACTTGACATATATTTTGCTGATGCTGAAATATATTTAGGATAATTAGCACATTTATTTGACGAAAATAAAAAAGTGAAGTGTGTCATAATCTGCAAAATGCAACCTCATTGTCCACGCCAATCACAAACAACAAAAGACCACCTAATATCACGAAATTGTAAAACTTACATAATAAAATAAAACAATACACCTAATACTAATGTTGCCAATTTTATTATAAAGCATGATTATTCATCATTTGCGTGATGCATTGCTTAGTATTAGCTACTTATCATTTTCAAAGCCACTTAAGTAGCGTTACTTTCTGATTGAACTACGTGAGTAAAAGTAGAAGTAGTCGAAATTTAAATCACTTAAGTAAGGACTAGTTACCAAGCAATAATACTTCAGTAGTTTACTTAAGTAAGACTACTTCGTTACTTTACACCACTGTGAGAGACCAAGTGCTTTCACCAGTTTACGTATGCTAGTTATAGCCTAATGGGCAATGCGATACCGTGTATCTTCACAACTCGCCAGCTACTACGTGAATTTAATCTCATTAGCGTAACTGAGTTCACTTTCGATATTGAACAAGTAACTATGCCAGCAACTGCCGATGATTATTTGATTCGAGTTTGCAGCAGTAGGATCGGTATCCACCAGACAATCATTTTGCTTTTTCGCACCTCCTATCGCTTGTAGGGGAATGTCACTCATCCGTAGGACAGCTGCATTTCATAATAACTTATAATTAGGGCCATTTTTTTTTACCTAAAAAAATATATTTTTGACTTTATTTTGGTAAAATTTTGACTTTATTTTGACTTAACCGCTTCCTCATATTATTTATGTCTTGTTGCACTTTATTGATTAAATATGTTTTATAATCTGCAATTTACATAAGTTTTTAAAGAAAAAGGTAGCCTACTTCGAACATTTTCTCAATTACTCAGTGTTGAAGCTAATGCAACAAAGCGACGCATGACGTTAAAACCTAGGATAACGAGCCATTGTGTGTACCGGTATTAATTAGTGTGTAATACAAAAATTGCGTTGCTATCGCAACTGTGCTGTACACTAACAGTATGTCTATGATTTTTTTAACGAATACCACGCAGTATAGTTTACAAGGACGTGTTATTGTAATACAGCATCATATATTTTTTACGTTCTTAACATCAAAATTTCTGTCTTTTCTCAGTAATTGATTGAGCATAGAAAACGACCTCTCAACAGCAGCAGAGGTTGGCTGGGCTTTTTGCAATAGTGCGTAGCTTGTTGGGTCAATTGTCAAGTTGGTACAGTTTATTATTGTTTCTAAATCAGAGTTGGATAGTCGTTTGTTAATGTAGTCTTTAATTGCGCAAGGATCATCATCGAATTGCATATTCTTCAGCAGTCCGTATGCTTTGGTTATTGTGCTCGCACTTCCTTCTAAGAACTCTACGTTGGCTTCTAGAGTCCGGTATTGATTTATTTTAACCAAGTTCGACACCAAACCTTCTACATTGATAGCGTCTTTTGCTCTGCTGACTAAGAGGCCTGCACTTGTCCAATTGTTGACAATGGTACGAATAGCTGGAAGGTTCTCACTATAATATAAGGCAGCTCTAAGCCAAGTTGCCCATCTTGTAATTACAGGGTCAGGAGGAGATGGCAGACCAGCATCATGAAAATCTTTCTTGCGATCTTTGTTTTTGATTGTTGCTGCCTTGATCGTTGCTATTACTTTATCAATATTTTTAAAATGAGCACGCACACGCATAGCGCAGTTATGTAGTAAGTGCGCAACGCAGGTGACATGCATCAAAGAAGGGTATAATTCCTTTAATGTCTTTCCAGCCGAAGACATGTGCCTACCGAGCAGCATCAGTCAAGAACCATGAAAAATTCTCGCGTTTTATTTCAAGGTGTCGCAATATGTCATCCACAGTGTGCAGAATAATACTGCTATTAACATTGCCACCGCTGTCAAGTAGATGGCAATTAACGAGGAATGTCTGATTTGGAGCATCTAAGCTGCCCACAAGCACACTAATATATTTTTGCTTAGCAACCTCTGCTTCATCCACAATCAAACAAATTTTTTTGTCACGAAGTAATTCTTGAATTTGTTCCTATTTTTGGGATGCCAATTTAGCAACACACGCCCGGGCTGCGGTCTCCGAAGGCAATACTTTTCCCATTCTAGCAAACAGAAACTTTAAAGAAGGATGGTTCAGTTTATGAAGTGGGATATCTGCAGCTAAGAATGAAGAAACAACCTGTTCCTTGAAGTTTACTTGATCGAAATGTAAAAAGGTTTGCTTACTTTGAGATTTGCTCTTCGTCTCCAATTTTCCTTGGTGTTGCTTACTTTTTCGGTGGCTTTCCACAAAAAACTTTTTGTCGCATTTGACTAACACGTCGCAAAGGTTGCATCGCAAGTCGCTGGCAGGAATTGCCGAAAACTCATCCGGATATTCCTGGCAAGTTTGCCTAACTTTCGCTATAGAAGATTTGGCTTGTTTTGGCATTCTTTGCTTTGCAAGCTACAACTTAAAAGACCACGTGTAAAGAACGCAAGGCTTTTGTAGGATTAGATTAATTGTCTAACAATTATGTATTTATGCATCAACAATACGTTTTACGCATAATAAGTGCTATTTCCTTCTCAATTACCGCACGCATTATTGTGACGATAGTGCAAATATTGCAACTATTTCAAAAGTTTAAAATCAAATAAAACTGTGCATAAAATTTTAATAGCAGCTCAAAAGTTCAAAAAAATATTTAAAAAATATAAATTTGTTCGTTTTGTAAGGAAATTTTTGATAAAGACAATTTTGCCAAATTTTGACTTTATGCAAAATTTTGACTTTATTTTGACTTATAAAATCTACCAAAAGAGACTCCTGACCACCTGAAACGAACGTTAGTACACATTTGATCATGTAACAAGGTCCTGAAAAAATTTTGACTTTATTGACATTAGCGGGCCCTACATATCATTAAATGAGGACAAAAATATCATGACGTCACAAAACTTGGATGTATTATGTCTTGAGCTTGCGTTACGGCTGGAAAAAAATTGCCAATGCATCCCTGCGTTAAATGGCACCAACTTGACAATATCCACCGAATAGGAAATTTCATGTAGTGTCAAGAACATGTGTGCAATATGATAATATCGAGTCGGAAAGCAGCTCAATCGCTACAAGTTGGCGGGACGTTTTGACGAAATCGGACGTATTTGTGGGCTCCCGAAATTTCCAGATTTTGATCGTGTTTGATCAATAACTGTGCAAAAACATCAATAAAGTGTTCAATCTAGTTGTGTCTGTGCTATTTAGCATTGCATTACATTTCATATTTATATTTGAACTAGTTCGATATCGAAATGCAAAGCAGTGCAATTGGCTAAAGTTTGCACAGCGTTTTGACGAAAACGACGTTTTTTCGTCATCCAACGATTTTTCAAATTCTGCCGTTTTTTCACAAAACCTAACAACTGCAATTGTCAAGTTTTCGAGATAATGAAAGTTTTATGTTTTTTTTAAGCTAGCACAAAATCCTGATTGTAAAATTTTCTATTTCTTTTTTAGAGTGAGTCATTTTTAAAACCCCGGCCGTTAGCTCAGTTGCTAAGCGCACGCTATCGGTAGGGGAGGTCTGGGGTTCGATTCCCGGGCCGGTCAAATCGACACAGTGTCGCCAACGACTTGCCACCGTTGATACGTTTCTTCGGAGCTGTGTTGCCCAGGCGCTAAGCCGCGGAGATGGGCCCCGCAACTTGTTACACGCTTCGGCGTAATACGGCGAGTATAATAAAGATTTGATTTGATTCGATTTTTCACTTTAAAGACATGAATGAAAATTGATTTATAAAAAAAAAACTATCGATTAGTTTTTTGAAAAAAGTGACTTCCTAGGTTTTTAAAAAAAATTCTTCGTTTAAAAAGTAAAAAATTTTTTTGCAAAACCCAGCAACTACAAATTGGATTATGACGTAACAGGCGTCTCAGACCGGACTTGGGTTCAGTCACCTTGTTTCAACTTACAGTATTCGGAAATAAACAAATAATTATATGACGTCATAATATGCCTTAACATTTGAAATGTAGTTGTTAGGTTTTTAAAAAAAATGGGTAAAAAGTTGGCAAAAATTTTATTTGCGTGTAGTTGTTAGGTATCCATATTAGCATAACTAAATAAGTTAGCACTTTGATTTCTGGACACATGATAAAACATCGAATTTCAATTTAAAAACTGCAAAAAAAAAACTTTTTGAAAAATTTGTAATTGCTAGGTTTTGTGAAAAAACGGCAGAATTTCACTCATTTTCAAACCCGCGTCAAATAATATTGTAACTACCAAAAAGTGCTCCATCTCACCATGTGGAAACGCTTTGGAATTTAATTAGCTTCATGCCACACGTTTTCAATATTGCGATATCGAAACGCAAAATGTTCAAATAGCGCAATGTTTGCACACCATTTTCTTGAAAAATCAAGTTTTTGCCAAAACTGAGAAATTGCAGTTTTACTCCAAGTCCATTGCAATTCTGCTGGTAGAAGACGTTAAATGGCACCAACTTGACAATATCCACCGAATAGAAAATTTCATGTAGTGTTTAAAACATGTGTGCAATATGATAATATCGAGTCGGAAAGCAGCTCAATCTCTACAAGTTGGCGGGACGTTTTGACGAAATCGGACGTTTTTGTGGGCTCCCGAAATTTCCAGATTTTGATCGTGTTAGTTAATTGCATATTTATTCTCCTACCACGAGAAAGCGATCAATGCGCTATACGAGCTCGCTTAGGAGTTGCCAGCCATCTGTCTACCACACCAAGATGGGGGAATCCCGCTAAGTGCCTTTCCCAACGGCACAACAAGTAAACTTGCCGGCTTGTTCTCCACACTGTCCCTTTAATGCTAAACGTCAAGCAGGGAAGCTGTGAATACCAATTTTAAAGTCATTGGTTTGACCCGACTCGGAATCAAACCCGAGTCTACAGCTCAAGAGACAGACGCTCTATACCACTTGGCCATCTGAGCTGTTTGATCGATAACTGTGCAAAAACATCAATAAAGTGCTCAATCTAGTTGCGTCTGTGCTATTTAGCATTGCATTACATTTCATATTTATATTTGAACTAGTCCGATATCAAAACGCAAAGCAGTGCAATTGGCTAGAGCAAAGAATAGTCTTTGGCTAGAGTTTGCACAGCGTTTTGATGAAAACGACGTTTTTTCGTCATCCAACGATTTTTCAAATTTCACTCATTTTTGAATCCGTGTCAAATAATAACTACATAAAAGTGCTCAATCTCACCATGTGGAATCGTTTTGGAATTTAGTTAGCTTCATGCCACACGTTTTCAATATTGCAATATCGAAACGCAAAATGTTCAAATAGCACAATGTTTGCACACCATTTTCTTGAAAAATCAAGTTTTTGCCAAAACTGAGAAATTGCAGTTTTACTCCAAGTCCATTGCAATTCTGCTGGTAGAAGACGTTAAATGGCACCAACTTGACAATATCCACCGAATAGGAAATTTCATGTAGTGTTTAAAACATGTGTGCAATATGATAATATCGAGTCGGAAAGCAGCTCAATCTCTACAAGTTGGCTGGGCGTTGTAACGAAATCGGACGTTTTTCGGGCCCTCGAAATTTCCAGATTTTGATCGTGTTTGATCGATAACTGCGCAAAAACATCTATAAAGTGCTCAATCTAGTTGTGTCTGTGCTATTTAGCAATGCATTACATTTCATATTCATGTTTAAACTAGTCTAATATTGAAACGCAACATAGTGCAATTGGCTAAAGTTTGCACAGCGTTTTGACGAAAACGACGTTTTTCGTCATGCAACGATTTTTCAACTTTTTACTCATTTTCGAACCTGCGTCAAATAATATTGTAACTACAAAAAAGTGCTCAATCTCACCATGTGGAAACGTTTTGGAATTTAATTAGCTTCATGTCACACGTTTTCAAATCAATTAGCACGTCTTTTTGTGCTATCCAACTTTCTTATGTCATATAATCTTGAAAAACTTTCATTGTGATGCAATTATACTGGGAGTCAAACTTTTTAGGTGCGTTGCGCTTGACGTTGACGATTTACAATTGCAGAAAAAGTGAAGCCTTTCTTTTTTGAGACGAACCGACTTTTTTTCTGTTCCACCCAACTTTCTAATTTAATTTCGAGAAACTTTTATTATGATGCGATGCAACAATAATTTACCGGTATTCCAACTTTTCTCATGTGTTTTGTTTGAACTGCAATTTTGTCATTGATGCTGCTGTGAGGCAATTGGTAAGTGGGAGTTTCCTTAAATACGGAGTATTTGCAGTAACTATGGCTGCACACAAAATTTTTTTAAAAAATCAAATCTTCACTGTAATCGTTTGATTAAACTCGCTGTAGTATTGCAGCGTCGTAGCGAGTGGCGGGACCCGACCCCGCGGCTTAACGCCTGGACAACGCAGCTCCGAAGAATTGTCGTAGCGGTGGCGAGCAGTTGGCTACACTGTGTCCGATTTGACCGGCCTGGGAATTGAACCTCAGACCTTCCGCATCAATAGCGACATGTTTAACACTGCGCTATAACCGGCCGGTTTGTTGAAAAATTATTAAAAATAGAAATCAAGATTGACCCTGCCGTAAGTGCTAAAAATGAAATAAAGATACTGCCAAGGAAGACCAAACCAACGAAAGATTTAAAGAGGCTCAGGGACGGAACGGAGAGACGGCAAAACCGTAACTGTCCCAGGAGCTGGAGTGCTCCGTTTCCCTGACACCCAATTATGTGCTAAAGAGTATCTGATGATGTCGACGCTGTGATTTGGGTGAAAAATGCTTAGATAATATCGACGCTGTTTTTGATTTTAATCGCATGATCAGGGATTCCTCTCGCGCGTAATTTACTGTAGTTTAAAAATGTTTCGGTAGGAAGGGGCAGATTGTTCTCATGCTTCACTGTCTTCACTTTTCAAGTCAGGGGAAGCTGCCCCTTTCATAATGAGTGCATATTAAACGTTTTTGTCAAGGTTTATACGCGTTGTTTAGAGCAATGTTGGTTTTTGAAAAGATTTTTTTGGAGGGAAGCAATAACTTGTTTTACCCTCTTGGCTGCACCCTGTTTGTGACGTTGCGAAAGTTGCCTACTTTAGTCAGTTAATCTTCCTATGACCCAAATATGAGGTCAATTAAAATTTCTTCCGTAAATTTTTAACCACGGCTTGACAGCTTGAGTTTCTGTGAAACCTTTTCTCTCCTTCAATGAAGCGCAAAGAATCAAGCAAAAGTGTGAATGAAATATCTGGATTGTTTCCTTCGTTATGGCATTATATATAGCTTAATCATGGTAGCTGCAATTGCCCAATAGTTTAGACTAGAAACATTACAATCCGATGCACTTTAATACCTCTGAACTACTACAGGCTAATTGTAGTATTTTTACGTCATCACGACGTGACGTCACTGAAACCTCCCCATTGAAAATTTCTGCGTACGCCACTGCGCAAGTGTTCCAAGTGAAATCAGCTTTAGTCAAAAAGTACAACCTGTCACGTAAATGCGTAACTACACGTAGGTTTGCAAATATACTCAAAAAAGAAAGAAATAATCGATTTTGATGGTACAGTAGTTAAAAAAGTAAAGAATAAACAATATTGTAATCAATATTCCGTATTATAGAAGGCTAAGTGATCTTAGCTTTTTGAAAATACTGCGAACTTATGTATTCACATCAAATGCACTTTTGCACAAAAAGTTACGGATATTTTGCTCGAATTAAAAACTTTGGCACACTTACTTAAAAATGATTTTAATGAAATGAAAAGGTCCAAACACTCGAAAGCAGGCACATTGACTAGTCATTATAGAAAGCACAGTTTTAGTTTGTTAGCTACTTCAGTGAAAAAATTTCCTATGAATTGGTAGTTGTTTTTGTGTAAGTAAGGTATAAGTTAGTTGATCTTGGAAAGTAGGGAACATTATTTTCGTACATTTATTTCAGCCTAACCCTATAGACCAAAATTAGTTATAATGAGCGGTCTAAAAAGGAAAAGATATTATTTTAATGAAGAATGGGAACTTATCTGCTTCTGTACGATGGTAAACGGTACATGCATTTGTCTTAGTTGCAATCTTCACTTATTTGCTTTGTTTTTACCTTCTTTATTGGGCTTTTGAGTTAACTCGAACCTTACAATGTTGGTAATGCACCAATATGGTAAATATGGAAATCCATTGCAGTGCAAAAATTACTGGGCAAAAATAAATTATTGTAATATGCTTGCTGACTGTTGATCGCGAATTTTTAATAGATTTTCGAGGTGATCCCAATGGAAGGCAGGTCGGTCACCCTTGCTTTATGAGAATGTTTTACGCTTACTTCACCAGGCTTTGTCAAAAAAGTGGGTTGTAGTAGGCCTACCAGAGGCGTAACTAGAGTTAGCTGAGACCCTGGGCATTGCCCATTTGCCCAATGGCGAAGCACCAGCAATAAGCTATGGTAAAAATATGAAATATTGCGTGAAGATTACATGCGTTTTTGGAAGTCGGCAGCAAAATGATGTGATCAATTCAATTGCGTCGATTGACACCTTTTAACGTCCGAGTTTCGTAAAAAAGTATACGAAGAAGCTCTGCAAACCTTAACTCTACTGACCACATTGAGTGACTGAGTGTTACTTCATTTAAGTGGGCTTAATAAAAAGGATTGATGACCCAAAGCGTTCGCTACCAGATGCAGCAAACATCAGAGCCAGAAAGATATCAATCCGACAAACACGTTTGTGGTGGCTCACGTTCAAGAATTTCTGTGGCATAGCATATGTCATGTTAATAGGCCTAAAGAATGACTATAATGGTGTGATGCGTGACACAAATATCTGATTCGGGGTGATAAAGGTTATCGCACACCGGAAAGTTGTTCGTACCGGTACCCCTAGCAAAATTCAAAGTCTTAATCTGACATTGTACTGGAACGTAGTTTTTTTGTTTTTTTTTTTTTTCAGTCATTTGTCGGTCATTGATTAAATGTTTTTGGCAATGACCGAATTTTTTGGCCAATTATGACCGAATATTTTCACAATGACAGAAAGATATTTGCAATTATTTTAGTTTAACGATTGCTCTTTTCTTTTGGTGATAATAACAGCTATTATACGGGAAATGACATAAAGTGTTTTTAATACGTTGCTCAGTCCCAACATAACTAATTATTTGTTTGTTTCATTTGTTTCAAAAATGTGCTATTAAGGTGTCGAGAAAGGGTTAATGTTTGGAGAATGTGCTATTGCCCCCCTTTCGCTTTTCGCCCCCTGGTGTTTCTCTTTCGCCCGCAAGGGGCGATATCGCCCACTTTGATAAACACTGATTTAGACTAAAGACTATCCACACAGTGCAGTTGATATTTGCTTTGTTACGCATGTTTTTATTTTCTTATAAGACCTTATGATGGTTTTCCGGAATTTGAACAAATTATATTGTACTATTGAATAGTAACTTGCGTTCTGGCTTTATCATTTCTAGAAAGTATTATTGCCTACCGAACGTAGACACGCTATGACGTTTGATAACAAATGGAAACATTTTTGTACTATCTAAATATCTTATCATTATCTTATTATGTTAATAGCTGACATTAATAAAAAAAAAAGACTAGAGCTATTCGCAAGGTACAAACAATAGTCTCTTAAAGCGAGTTCCAAAGAAACTGAAAAGCCAAGAAAATGACGAAACTTCACGAATATTTTGAATTTTTACTGATGGCATTTAATGGCAAAATTATTTAGGCCGATATTGAAGTTCGTCAAAACAAAGCAATTGTGTGCAAATTACCGCAAAATAGCTTTAACTATACCTTAACTTGAAGGCATTACGAACACCTGGAAAAAAACCTGGGCATTTGCCCCCCAAAAAAGGCCTAGTTACGCCACTATGTAGTACCAGCATCTCTATTCCTTGGCAACACCACTGATATTAATACTCCGATAATCGACAAAAGCAGAAACAACTAATTCGCCAAGAGCATTTTAATAAAATACCAACACACGCAAGCAAAGATTTCACAATGAGTTCGACTCGAAAATTTTTTGAGAAATCTGTCTTCTGTTGCATACAACATTTTCAGTTTCTAAACATAATTAAATGTTATTTAATTACCATTCCACTGGCCGGTTGACGGAGTAATTAAAGGCATCGCTGTCGGCACGGGAGGTCTTGGGTTCGATTCTCGGGCCGGTTAATTCAGACACAATGTTGCCAACGGTTTGCAACCGCTGCGACGTTTCTTCGAAGCGGTGTTGACCAGGTGCTAAGCCGTGGAGATGCACCCATCGCCCGTTACACGGTTCGGCATGTTGCGGCAAGTATACCACACTTCCAACGCTGTGGTTGTGTTGTAAGTCCATGAAGACCCCTGTGTGGGGAGTTTCATCATGACATTCCTTTATGCCTGCTGGCTGAAACTATTTTCAACCTAAAATCTAAAAATACATTTTGAGGCTGTAGATTCAAAGACTTGTTAAGTCTTTTCGCAGCCTCCTGTCTGCAAAATTACCTACTTTAATAGTTTCTTCATTCATTCCTTCATTACGTTGACATGCTTGCTAGTTACGAAACGTAAATTTTTTGAACTTAACTAAATGAGTCGAGCTGTTACCCTTTAGGGTTTTTATATCAAAGATATTTCGAAACGCTAAATCCTTATGCGCTGGTTACAATCTAATTAACGTTTTGGCCAGATTTAAATAATTTCTCCCTTCTGCTCTCCCACCCTACACACTTCCATTGTTATTTATACTTCTAGTTCCGCGTAATCTACCTTAAATGGCATCATTAACCTCCCTAAAAATTGAACAATCTATTTGAATTGGGTATTCAAATTTTACTGTGTTAGCTATGTTATTCTTCAAGCTCCACTTACTGAAGCAAATGAAAAAAGACAAAAACTTGGTCACTAAATGGTGCAATCGATATATTTTTTGTGTGCAAGTGAACAGCTCTTCTAAGTTTTGTGTAAGTATGACTCAACTATTTGATTTTTGAAATAAACAATTACAGTATTTAAGCAGTTGAAGCCCTTAAAAATTATTTTGTATTGCATATCTCGTCTTCGTAAAGTAAACGTTAAGATGTCATGAAAACATTGTCATTCAGTCATAAACGTGCTGGTGAAAATCCATAACACCATTGGCCACTTACTTTTTCACAATTTTTTTTCCACGGCAACAATCAGTGTCTCTGTGAAATAAATAAACGTAAATCGATTAGTGAGCTATTAGAAAGACCGAAGTGGAAAAAAGACAACAAGGAAATCTCGAAATGTTTTTTGTGTGCAAGTGTGCATTTTTTTAAAAGTTTTTGTGTAAGTGCGTTTCTCAAAAGCGTTTTAAAGCTATTAGATTTCTTCAGAATGGCAATGATTTTAGACCATTTTCCGAGCCACTTTGGGTCGTTAGGTTCACGTCTGGGACGCTTTTACCGACTTCAACGCTTTGCGCAATCTTATTGTGGAAACAATCAAACGTCAATCTGTCAGTGAGCTACAAAAAAAGCCGAAGTGAAAAAATACAAAAAAAGAAATCTTACATACTGTAGTAATTAAATTAGGTCTTTTAGTTACGTAGAGATCTACAAGTAGCCTTGGGCGCTGGGAGAGAGCATAACCCCTCTTGAAAATTACCGTGTGCCAATTTCAATATATAGATTCTTTTATCAATAAAATAGGACTTTTGCTTTAGCAAAAATGTTGTTTGTTGAGGTATCTGTATTGTCAGGCCAATAGACTCCCAGCAGGCTCGCCAATAGACAATAGACTTCGTTGATTATGATCCAGAAAGCCCGTGAGTCTTTGGGAACACTTAAACTGGAAGTGTGAACAGGAAAATTGTTGATCATAGTAGGCCAAGCGTATTCCTACTCAATGATGGAAATTAGTTTCTGAAATATGATATGAAAAATTGCAGTTCATTTTTCGCGCGCTCATCGTTTGACGCACATCACATACTCTACTTTTTATTGCATTGATTCGATTGAATTTGTTTTCGCCTGTTCACCTTTTTATTATTCCTTTCCCTCCTGCCCCAGGACCACGATGAGGAACATCTCTGAAATAAAAATTATGTGGTAGTGAAATTGCGTTTTCTATTACGCATGTTACGTATATTCGTACAAGCAGCCATGGGCGCTGGGAGGAGGCATTGCTCCTCTAGGAAATTGACGTTTTCCTGTATCAACATATCTTTTATCACCAAAATAGGCTTTTGCCCTCACTAAATGCTTTTTCCTGAGACACCTGCTAGTTAGGCCAATAGACTCCCACCGCCAAAACAAAATAGGCCCTCCTAGAACTTTCTCTGCCCATGCCCCTAGTAGCAGCAAAAATTCAAAGTGCCCTGGTTAATAATAGCAATTGAAAAACTACTTTTGCTAGAGCTTTGCATCTTTTTGAGGCAAGTTTTTACGTTCTTTTTAGATTTTTTTTTCTTTTTGCACAAAAACCACAAAAAGAAAAGCTTTTCCCGTTTCACAATGGGATGAAGTAAAGCAGGGGTGGGCACTGGGCAACTTCTTTAGTCGGCGGGCGATATGGGGGAAGACGAAGTCCTTACCATGTCGGATTATTAGATGGATCGAGTTCAATATCTTCACCAACTACTATTGTCAGGGTCTCTCTGATTGGAAGAGCAAAAAAAGGTCTACACCTTCTCGGATGTCCTGTTTTCTACCGAAAACATCGGTGAAGCAGTGGCGTAGCGAAATTTTTTGAAAGGGAGCCATAATTTCCACATTTTTTAACCGTCTTTTTATTCGGCATAACTACTTTAAAGCTGATTGAGAAACACGAAAGGATCTAAGCCTAGGGGTGTGGGGCATGCCCCCCTAAAAATTATTTAAAAACTTACAAGCTGTAATGGCTATTTCGGTGTTTTTCAAATAATTTTCACGCAAATTTTGTTTAAATTTTTGACCCTGATTCTGAGTGCTTCGCCAAATATGATGCAGTTTGTTCGTACGTTTTCGATTATGATGCAGTTCCTAGGCTTACGACGTAAGGCTTATCGCTATCAAAGAGGTTCAAAATTATGGAAAAATTGTATACATCAAAAACATTTTTGAAAATGACTGATGGAAGGATGCATACCCCTCATCCTACCCCCCTGGACATGAGCTACAGAAACCATCAAAAGAGTCCGGCATATTTCAGTCACTTGGCACCATTAGTTTTGTTCTTGTTTACTAAAAGGCAGAGTCAACAGGGGGGTTGGAATGGCACAATGCCCCTAACCCCCCCCCCCCCCTTAAATACGCTCTTTCGGTGAAAAGAAAAAAGGTTTACTTGTCCTCAGATGTCCTTTGAAAAAATGAAAGGTCTTCGGCTTTATTCGCGATAAGAGTTTATATTTCTGTAAGTGCCGGCGGGCCGCATAAAATGGTCTCGCGGGTCGGGTCCGGCCTTAGGGCCGTATATTGCCCATGCCTGAAGTAAAGAGTCAACATATAAGATTAAAGACAAATTTCAGCTGGTTATGAGGGGTTAAATTAACCAATTTCTTTCTTTGGTTTAAATTCGACTGAAAAAGCAACTGGACAAAGTTATAATTAATGCTGCAAAAAAAATTTAAGAAAGTTCTTATGTAAACTTACAAATAGACTATATTTAGCCTGTCCGCATGCCCAGTTTCCTGCTTCCAAAGGTCCATGAGCTTTTTGCATCGCAGTTAAATTTTAGATGGCATAATCACTTGTTTTTATCACGACATCAGAATCTATTATGAAGCAGAAAGCCCGAGTAGCAGACTATGCTTATTTCTATTGAATATAGAAAATTGTGTCTGAAATTTGATTTGAAACTGGGCCCGGTTTGATCGACCCGGTATTTGAACTCCAGACCTTCCGCACGGATAGACATGTCTTACAACTTACTGATCTAAGCCACCGGTTTGTATAATTTACCTTTTCGATATTTTTGCTGCCGGTGCACCAGCACTACTGAAATATCCAAATATGTCATTCAGGAGAATATTTGGGGAAGGGGCTTTGTGCCATGCCCCCCCTCTTTTTTGACTCTGCCTTTTACTAAAAAAAAAAAACAATGGTGCCAAGTGACTGAAATATGCCAGACTCCTTTGATGGTTTCTGTAGGTTATGGCCAGGGGTAGATTCAGGGGGGTAGGATAAGGGGTATGCATCTTTTCACCAGCCATTTTCGGAAATGTTTTTCATGCAGGCCTATACAATTTTTCCGTAATGTCGAACCTCTTCGATAACGATAAGCCTTAAGTCTTGAGCACGCATAATCGAAAACGAGCGAACAAAATGCATCATATTTGGCGAAGCGCTTAAAATTAGGGCCAAAAAACATAAACAAAATTTGCGTGAATATTATTCAAAAACACCAAAATAGCCATTACAGCATGTAAATTTTCAAGAATTTCCGAGGGAGCATGCCCCCGGACCCCTTAGAGCAGGGATTCTTAACCTTTTTTGTATGTTTTACCCCTTGCCGATTGAAAAAAGTATCACTTACCCCCAGTGTAACACTTTCACCTTTTTAATACTAAAAATTGAAGTTTGTTTTCGTTTATACTTCAGAAAATTTACCCCCTCGTTAGGCAAAATTTACCCCCAAGGGGTAAATTTACCTCCGGTTAAGAACCCCTGCCTTAGAGCCTTTCTCAATTGTTTCACAATCAGCTTCAAATAAGTTGTGGCGAGAAAAATACCCTTAAAAAAATATATGGAAATTACCCCCCCCCCCCCCCCTTTTTACGATTTCTCGCTACGCCATTGATGTCATTTTATAAATCGAGTCGTTAAAACGCCTGAGAGAAACTAATTTAAGCCTTTTTACGGTTTTCAGCTTTAATCTCAAATTACAAATTTTATACTAAACCAGCAAGAAATGAGCATATTCATCACCACTTTCCATATCGTTATGTATCTGCGCTTCGTCCATTTAGACAACTATTTTAGGACCCTGTTTAACTCACCGTTTTGATATTTTTGCTGCCGGAGGACCAGCGAGTCCAGGATCACTGAAATTTGAAAGTACAAATGTGTTAATAGCATTAAAATCAAATCTTCATTACATCCGTGGTATTATTATCTATGCGACTTCGCATCTGGGCAGCACAGCTCCAAAGGAACGTCACAGCGGTGTGGCGAGTTGTTAACAACACTGTGTTTTCAACCGGGTCGGTAATCGGATTCCAGATCTCTCGCGCCGATACCGATGTTTTTATCCGCTGCGTCAACCGGCCGGTGTTCGTAATTAATATCGTTATTTAACCAAAATCCAACTTGCTTACAGCTCAGATGTGGTAAGAGCGTCTGCCTCTGGACCTGTAGACTCGGGTTCGATGCCGAGTCAGGTCAAACCAATGACTTTAAAATTGGTAGGGCTTATTCACATTTTCCTGCTAGACGCTCAGCATTAAAGGGGCAGGGTGGAGAACAAACCTTCGAGTTTGCTTGTAATGCCGTTTGGATAACACCAATCAGGGGGATTCCCTCATCTTGGTGTAGTAAACTCTTAAGCAAGCTCGTTATAGCGCTTTGATCGCTTTCTTGGAATAAAAGGATAAACATGCAATGCAACTAAATGCAATACAATACAATTTAATTGAATATTGAACGACAGAATAAAAAAATTGCAAATAAATGGCAGTGCATTGTAACAAATGATGCGGACGTACATAGATTAAACTTCATATTCTCACCTTCTTACAGTATGAAAGCCTTTGCCTTTTCTTCTCACTGAAGCGGCATCAGAATTAATATGTCCCAAGATGAGCACGCAAACCAAAACAGCAATTACTTTCATGGTTGTAAGAATTCAGACCTAGAATCTCAAAAATCTACCACGTATTTCGGTAGTAAACTATTTGATTAATCCATCAGGCCAATTGGTGCAGTGGCTAAACGCATCGCTATCGGCTCGGGAGGTCATAGTTTCCATTTCCGTGCCAGTCAAGTTGGATACAGTGTTGTTGACGGCTCGCCATCGCTGAGACCTTTTTTCGGAGTTATGTTGACCAAGCGCTAAGCCGTGGGGATGCACCCCGCCACACGTTATAGCCAGCGGTTTTCAACCGGGGTTGCGTAAATTTACAGTTTGAAGCTGGGTTCAAGCAAATTAGTAATTTAGTTAATGCACAGAGGTTCTTCAAGTCTCTGGTATGTGTCATAGGGTTCCGCTCCACCAGAAAGGTTAAAAACCACTGCGTTACAAGCTTAGGCGTAATACCGCAAGTAACTGCTTAATGAAGACTTGATTTTTTGTGGTTTGAGCGCAGCTTTTATCATCTGCAGTATTTGTTGATAGAAAATAGCTCAAATATTAGCCTGGAAGTGTTGCAAATTCGGTTTTAAATTAAAGTCCAGATTTTATTTGCAAAATTGCGTTTTTTTGTTATTTAGTATTGTTCCGGTTTTGGTTTTGCATTTTGTGTTTACTTATTATAGCCTCAAAATCAGACTTTTTTAAAACAATCTTTTTTCTGTTTTGTTATTACATGTTACGATATCAATAATTATTTTGACTCTTAATTATTGAATTATTGTAGTATTTTCTCTACCAAACAAAGTAAAAGCATAATGCTTAACTTTTAAACAGTCTTCGGCTGGGTTTTGTTGCATCAAATCAAAATCGAAATCTTCATTATATTCGTAGTTGTACATGCCGCATGATGAGCCCATCTCCGCGGCATAGCGCCTTTGCGACACAAAAGCGTCGCAGCGGTGGCGAGCTGTAGGCGACAGGGACCGATTTAACCGGTCCGGGAATCAAACCCTAGACCTCTCGAGATGTTCTTTACCACTACGCCAACAAACCGGTTTTAATCAGAAATATCAAAAAATGAGTTGCCTAATTTGTTTTTCATAATCGGCTTTTAAGCAATTACTGTGCATTCAAGTGCGTAGTTTTATTGTGGGTTTTCTTGCAATTAAAATAATAATGATGAATGAAAGCTACAATATATTTTTATACGTCTACCTGCGCTATCTATACCACCGCTCGCCAAATAACAAAAAATTGACACGTAGATCGTATCTTAAAGTAAAATCCATCTGCATCCGGAGCAACACAGTGACTTAAAGGATCGTGCAACAGCTGACAACTAACTTTAAATTTATAAGAAGCTAAGAAAGGTGGCATTTTTAAAACTTTATCAAACACTTGTTCCTACCCGGTGTGAAAGGGGTGTACCAAGAAATCGCACGTAAATTTTCAAGGTGTGTGAACCAGGGCCGTCTCAAGAATTGGCGGCCCTTGCTGATTTTTCGTCGGATTCATGCTTCTTTGCAGAACTAATTTCGACGTTAGCAGCAATCTTTTTTTAGAGGACGTTTTCGATTCAGCGCCATTTCTTCGTTGTAGCACACCCCTAACAGGGCAGCCTCGGGGCTAAAGCCTCCCCCTAATACGGCCCTGGTGTGAACCCTACATGTGTTTAAGTTCTTCATTGACTTTAACGCTTTTTTGCATATGAAAGACTAATCAATAATCTTGTATTTCTTTAGTCTTTTTTTTTTTCTGGAAGTATATACATGTAATTGTCGCTCGTTGGTGGCACAAGGTGAGGATAAGAAACTTGTGTCGAATGAAAGAAATTGAGGTAATAATTTCATTCAAACATTTTAAAAACCACGTTTATTAATGTAAGCGACATGGACAAACATTTTAATTAATGTAAGCGGCATGGACCGCCGCTATCGCGCGCAGTTACGTGACGGGTTCGGCTACCGGCTGGAGCCGATCGCGCTTGGCATGTATCTCGGTGGCTGCCGATTCGAATAGCGCAAGCTCACTTCGGGGTCTTCCTCGAACCCTGTTTGAATTTTCTGTTCTAAAAAAAAAAAATCAAAAAATTAAATCTTCTTTATATTCGCGTTAATACGCCGAAGCATGTAACGAGTGGTGGGGCCCATATCCGCGACTTAGCGCCAGGGCTACACAACTCCGATTAAATATCGACACTGCGCCAATTTGATCGGCCCGGGAATCCAACCCTACACCTCCCGCACCGATAGCGTGTGCGCTTACCAACTGAGCTAACGGCTGGTATTTTTGTGCCCATATTATTTGATATTAACTTCGGTCAGTGATTTATTTCTTGATTTATTAAGGTCAATAAAATTGAGCATCACGCCTTTACTTTTTGTTTAATGTGCGTAGCCTACACTAAGTGCAGTGCATACGCTATTTGATAATTTTGCGAGGCAAAATTCACCGACACTTACCACAGAGGGCACCGCAACAACTTGAAAACCGTCATTGCTACGTCATTGTTACGTCATTGTTACGTCATCGTTACGTCGTTACGTTGCTAAGTTCTTACGTAGTCAATTGATACGTCAATCTACGACGACGCGTTCGACTTATAAAGGTGCGCAAGACCCCAGAAAACAACGAATGTGTCGTGTTTTATTGCCAGTTATGCATAGAAAGCGTCTTAATGCGTTGAGGAACGCGGTAGTTTTCAACGACTCAACCAGCTCAACTCGCACGCCTGATGTAGCATTGCACACAAATAAACATAGCCAGCGCTTTTCTGTGCTTCTGCCTCTTTTCACGTCGTAAGGTCCAGCATAATCGATGGAGACAGAGGAAAAAACAGGTTGCCTTGGCGTAATTCTGTATTCGGGTAAAGGTATCATGAGCTGACATGCTCTCTCTTTTTCTTTTGAAAATGGAGTGGTTTTGATGCGTACCAGTGCTGTGAAGATAGTTAACCCTGCCACGAGGAAATCTTCCCTTGTTTATGCTCAGCATGATATCGCATCTCAGGCGACCTTGATTTCGGAAACTTTAAAGGCTGAGCTTGGGCTCCAGGCCACTCCCGATCCTTCAGTATCCCTTCGAACCCTGGCTAATGAAAAGGTGTCCAGCGGGGGCCGAACCAACGTCAAATTGGAGTCCTTATATTCTGGGGAACAATTCCACATTAATGGTGCCGTAGTCATGCCTCAGTTTTTGGACGACGAAAACACACTGCCTCACGCTGTCGACACTAGCACGCTTGAACACTTTGAAGGGGTACATATTCCAGTCGCCTCGGATCGCAGACGCGTTGACGTTCTAATCGGACAGTGTGACAAAACTTTGCTCACCGTCCTTGATGAGCGTGAGAGCATACATCCGGAAGAACCTAATTATGTTCTCACACGGCTGGGACCCATTGCTAGTGGCGGAAGAATAGGTTCAATGTCGAAGTTCTCCGATCCGTTATCTACCTTTAGAATTAATGTTGATTCGCCAGTAAGTAATCCTGTTTGTGATAACAGTAAGTCAAGAGAAGAGAACTCTGCGCTTAAACAGTTAATAAGGGAGTACGAGTTGATGGATGAAACTGTTCAGCCGTCCAAAAATGATGAACGCGCGTTTGAACTTACTGAACCTAAAATCGCAAATAAAGATGGTCGTTACCAAATTCCCGTGCCCCTTAAATCTGAAGAACTTGAAAATTTGCCGAATAACTTTGACAACGCTTTGACGCGAACTTTATCATTACGTAAGACTGCAATGCGCAACCCTGAGTTAAAGCAAACTCTAGTTGGCACATTTAAAGAACTAATTGATGAACAGTGGATTGAACCTGTTGATGTTGATTGTGATAAACCTATGTGGTATTTGCCATATTTTGTGACTAAGACCACCAAACCTCGAGTGGTATATGATGGGTCAGCTGTTTTTGATGGCATGTCGCTGAATCAAGTCGTTTTGGCGGGTGAAAACTTATTGAATAATTTGGTAGAGGTTTTGGTTCGATTCCGTTTGGGAAAATTTGCATGCGTCGCAGACTTGAGTAAATGTTTTTTTCAAGTTAAAATTCCCCCGGACCAACGAGATTTGTTTAGATTGATTTGAATTAAGGATAGTGAAATGCTAAGAGATGATGTCCAAGTTTATCGGCTTACAAGACATGTTTGGGGCATAAATTCCAGTCCCTTTGTTGCCCTACTGGCCATCAAACGCTTGATTGATGAAAGCCCGACTAATGCATGTGAAGCAACGTTACAGGCGTTGTTAAACAACAGATACATGGATGACATGTTTGCCAGTTCGTCCTTTGAGGATTTACGTGTGATTGCTTCGGAAGGAATTGAGCTTTTTGGTAGTCACGGCTTTAAATTGCGCAAGTGAGTAGCAAATCGTCATTCCGTACAGATTTTGAAAAATGTCCCGCATTGTGATTTGGCTACGAGTCTGACTAATGTTGGTCTTGGATCCGAGGCCTTGCCTAACTCTAAAACACTTGGCTGGGCGAGGGACCCCCAAATGATATTTTACGTGTTAATTGCAAGGAATTTTCGAAGGCGACTACGAGGCGCGAAATGGCTAGTCAGCTCGGTAGTCAGTTCGATCCCTTAGGTATAGTTTCGCCTTACCTGCTTGAGGGCAAACTTATCTTGCAGCGAGTTGCCACCTCGGGTGCAGAGTGGGACGAGGTTGTCGCGGCAGACATTCAGGATTGCTGGAAAAAGTGGCTAAAGCACTCTGAGTTGTTGGAAGAGTTTTTTATACCTCGAAATTGCCTGCCCGACAATTGTAGTAAGCATGCAGCTGCTTATCAACTGCATGCATTTTGTGACGCTTCGAATTCAGCATTTTGTTGTGAGATGTATTTGCGTTGTTTGGTGGAAGGGAAACCCATAATAAATTTTGTTTTGGGCAAGTCCAAGTTAGTCCTAACGCATCAAATTAATTGGGTGATTTCGCATAAAGAGCTTGGAGCAGCGAAATTGTGTTGCGAATTGACGTTGTTAGCCAAGCAAGCACTGCGCGACCTGGATTACACTTTGCATTTTTGGACGGACTCTCAGGTGATACTTGGGTGGATAACTAATCCGGAGTTGAATCTTGCCCGCTTTGTAAAACGCAGAGTGGATAAGATACTTCGCGTGTCCCTTAGTGCGACGTGGAAATACATTCATACGTCGCAGAATCCTGCCGATGTTGGCACTCGTGGTACCGCTTATAAGAAGCCGGAGTTTGTTAAATTATGACTGGGTGGGCCAGAATTCCTGGCACAGAGGTATATTGATGTTGTCGCACCAGTGTGTGCGTCTGTTGTGTGTATGACCTTACTAAAAGAAAAGTCTAGAGAAAATTGTGAAAAAGGCCTCGTTAAAATTATTGAGTCTGTAAATAACCTCTATACCTTGAAAAATCGTTTTGCTTATTTGCTTGCCTTTATTAAATATCTCGTCGCTAAGTCTCGTAAGACTTTGTTCGTGAGACCTGCACTTGATGCTACGCACTTAGATCGAGCCCTTGTTAAAGCTGTGAAGTATGTTCAGTCGCGGTGTTTCGGGGCCGCTATCGATTTGCTTAGTCGTGAGTCACCGGACGACTTTGAGTCTTTTCTCAAACGTTGGACTAATAACGCGAATAATTCTGATGAAAGGCATCGAGTAAATGAATTGAAATCACTGAGAAGTTTGCGCCCTTGCGTCGGGGGAGATGGTCTGTTGCGTGTGGAAGGACGATTGGAAAATGCCGACCTTCCTACTGACACAAAACTCCCCATCATACTTCCGGGCAGACACCCTTTAACGAGACCAATAGTGCGTAATGAACATTCTGCATGCGGACATGCTGGGCCTTCTTACACTCTTATGAAAACACGCCAGCGTTTTTGGATTATTCATGGGATCGGAAATGTGAAATATTATCTTGTTAGTTGTCGGAAATGTTTGATTTATAAAGCTAAACCAGTTCGTCGACTTATGAGTTATCTGCCAGAGTGCCGCCTTACTCTGAGCAATAAACTTTTCAAATTTTGTGGCATGGATTATCTTGGTCCTTGTCTTTACCGGGAAGGGCGAAGTAATCGTTAGGCGTGGTGTTTGTTAGTGACATGTCTATGCACTCGTTGCATTCACGTGGAGGTGGTCACAAGTCTTGACCTAGACAGCATTCTCCTTGCGTTTTCTCGCTTTGCAAACTTGCGGGGACCCGTAGACACCATTTACTCAGACAATGGTTCTACTGTACTTTTCGTGCTGCTGGTGATCGTTTACCTAATTTGCTGGGTTCTACAGAGTTTCACAACGCCTTGAGGAAATCGGACGTTAATTGGACTAGGATTCCCTCCTACGCTCCGAGCCAAGGTGGAGCTTGGGAAATAATGGTAAAGCTATTTAAAAGGGCGCTAAATCAAACGATCGAAAATACACGTCGCACCCCTACTATTATTGAACTTCAAACATTTGTAATTGAGGCAGTGCGAATAGTAAATGATCGACCCCTCACTACAGTTAGTGATCAGCCCAATGAGGTGTCACCTATAACGCCTTCCTCCTTTTTGGGTCAAAACCTATCTCCTAATACCCCCATTTGCGGGTTTCATGATAAGGGATATCTTAGAAAAGATTTTTTGTATGATGCCACTTTGGCCCACCGTTTTTGGCTGTTGTGGATGAAATCTTATGTTACATCTCTTCAAGGGCGAAATAAGTGGAGGACAGTGCGCCCTAACCTCGTTCCGGGCCAGTTAGTGTTGGTGGGCGCGGCCGAGGACCTGGCTCACAAGGGGGCTTACCGTTTGGGACGTGTCCACTGTCTTCATCCTCAGATACCCCGAGGAAAGGAAATAGTTCGGCGAGCTACTGTTGCCGTCCTGGCTAAGAAAAGTACAGCAGCAGACCCTGATAAAATTGGATACATTTTACGGGATCTGTCAAAAATCGCTCCCGTTTAAGACTTGTGATATTTATTAATTGGAGTGTTTCTTTACTGAACTGCAGTCTTGTTGTGTTTTATTTTGTCATGCTGTTGCAATGAAAACCTTTTAACCATACTTACGAATAGGGCCGGTTCGTTCGTCGCTATCTACACTGCTATATTTTATGTGATATTATTTAATTCAATTTTTCGTGCCTTCACTTTGTGTTTGTTGAAACTTCACTGAAGACTTCCGTTTCAAGGGGCCGCTATGTTACAGCACGTCACCTTAATTTCACTTCGTTTTTAAGAGATGGTCCCGCGTATCGAACACGTAGACAAGTATTATTTCCTTCATTTGTTCAGTGTTGCGCCTCTTTGATTGTTTCACAAACCCACGATTTAATTTGTCAAGCTACATCCTGGCTTTGCACGCTTGCAGGCAGTGTTTTTGCAATAACTACGCACCTTTTTTTTAATGCGATAGCGCGAAGGCAACTGAGTTTTTACAACGTGTCGTCAGATACATTTTGCATGATCGCAAAGAGGAAGCTTTTCTTTTATGATTTGAGGTTACCAAATCCTCAGTTAATTTTTGTTCAGTTGACACCGCTTTACTGTTAATTTTTATTTCTTTCGTCAATACATGATTTTGTACTGGAAAGCTTTCAAGACTGCTGACAGGAAGAGAGTCGAAATTTGTCAACTGAGCGAAGGGTCGAGAACTCCTCTAGACCGTCTGCATCAAAAACGAAGTTCATTTTTTAACACTGTCAGATTGGCCGATCCGACAAGTACCGAACCCACGTTTCTGCGCTGAATTTTGAAAGAGCACCTTTCTATTTTAGCAACAACTTTTGCCCAGTCTCAGTAAAATTTGAAGTCATTTCAAAATGCGAACCTCCTTCTTAAGACAAAACACTTCTACAACGCTGTTTTGGAAACATACACCGTACTTCGCCATTTGCGTTCCCGCACGATTTGTGACTTCGCAACAAACCCAAAAGCTGAAAGGAAGCACGCAACTATGTCAGTATCATCATTAAGTTTATTGAATCAAACGAAAGTTGTTCAAAATGCATATGCATAAAGCACAATATCCAACATCAAATACACATCACACAATAAACTTAATTGAAAATGGTAAGAGACAAATCTGCGTTAGACGTCGATGGACAGATGCTTGCCTGCGGTTCGATTGCCCAATGCGGTGAAGGGGTTGCCGGCGTGAGATGGAAAGTAGAAGTCGGTGGTTGGTAAAGAAGGAGATTATGATGTTTATAAATCACCTGGTTAATTTCATGTTTTACCATGAATTTGATGTTATCCGGAAATGTCCTCAGTTCACTAGAAACCATCTTTCCGAAAATGTCATCTGGGTCGTTGGAGCGACTAGTCTGTTTCTTTGTCATTCTGCCTTTCAAGTAGTTCGATACTTAAGCAAACATATCTTCCTGGGTCAAGCGACGTTTTTTCACGAGGAGTGCCTTTTCTTGAGCAAGTTCAAAAGAACTGTCTTCCAGCTGTTCTTCGAAAGTCTCTTCTTTGTCGTTCCCCTCCTCCTCATCGTTGTTTTCGTAATCTGAGTTACCAGCACATTTGATTTTGAGTTTTTCTGTCTGATAAACCCATCAATCCATTTCAAAAAATTATATTCTTCTAGACTCTTAAGAGCTTTGGTTACATCAGATGCTTTGGCGCCAGAAACATGTACTTTTTGGAAATTGCTTCGCCTTTTGCTGTACCGGTTCAGCAATAATCCCATCCACGCTTAGTTGTTCTATCAGGTTTATCCAATGATTTATCAATTTCTTTCCATGCATTAATTTTTGGCTGATTTTCCTTGTATGAGCTGTTTGATTTGTCGTATAGGCACGGGTATTTTCTAACTTCAACCGCCATTTTCTTATCGTCTGTTGTGATCGTCTCAGCAGCTAGTTTACACGTCCGGTAGGCTATACAGACTATGTCAGCTAAGCTTCTCAATCAATTATGAGAAAGTATCATTGTGAAGTTGTTTTAACACGAGGTAAACCGCAGGGAAATAGTTTTCCAATAATTTTCCCGTCACAAGTATCAAACCGTTTTTAAAAATATTCTATCACAATTTTCCGGAAAATTATCGCGAAACTGGAAGATTATAATTTTCCAAGTGCGGTTCCACCAAAATTTTCCAATCGTCACATTTTAAATTTTCCACTACGCATTAGAATATTCCGCGAAAATTATTTGACGCAAAATGATGCAAAAAAATGGAATGGAATGAAGTTTAGTTCCACCGGGAATATTCCAAAAATTTTCACGGAAAATTATGGGAATATTCTCGGTGTAACCATTGCCTAATGGTTCCACCGAGAATAGAGATGGGCAAGATGACGACTTTTGTGGTGATCTTGAAGATCAAGATCATCATCACCAAACGTTGTGATCTTGAAGATCAAGATCAGATCATCGAAACAATATGATCTTGAAGATCAAGATCACTTATTATACAGCGTACTAAATAGATATTGGTTTACAAGTTCATGATAAGCAATGTAATTACTTAGCTTGATTTAACGCAGAGGTGGGCAAACTTTTCACACGAAGGGCCAAATTTGAAAAAGAACTGTTGAAGCCGCGGGCCGCACGCTAAAGGAAATAAAGGTCCTCCGCTCAACTATGGTGGGAGTTTAAGTTTCCGTAAGTGCCGGTGGGCCAGAATATAAGAACCGGCGGCTCGGATTTGACCGCGGGCCGTAGTTTGCCCAAGTCTGATCTAACGTATAAGGCATTAATCAATCGCTCCCCTCTTACACATGAACATAATTTAGCACATTATAAGAATTGGAAGTTTTACCTTTTACAGTGGTTTTTAAACGATGGATTAATCTTGTTACTGATTATTTTATTCTTTGTGTAGACCTGCAACATGTCACTGACTGACAACTCTGATTGGTAGCACATTAAGACATTTTGAGGTTATCATAAAAACATGATTGAACTGAATTTTTATTTATATGAAACATATTTTTCTATCCATAGCCATAGTTTCACTATGCTGCAATCAATGCATAGCCTAGTACATGCTTTTGAGGCTTTTGAGTGCAAAGGTCTCGAGGTCGTAATGGCTATTTTTACTCAATCTGTTCCTGAGATTAACAGATTGAGTAAAAATAGCCATTACGACCTCGAGACCTTTGCACTCAAAGCCGAAGTCCTGATTCCATTGAGCTACAAGATAGACGCATGGATTTTTCGTATTTCTTTATTCGAAAGACATTTCTTAAAAAATTGTAAAAAACAAAAAACTAGTTCTTGGTAAAGAACTTGAGAACATCTGAATTGTTTTTTAATTCAATATTATTAAACTTTATGTTTAAAATCAAAAACATCAAACTTGAAAATAGTTGAATCTTGAATGCGGTAATCATGAAAATAGTTGAATCTAGGCAGACGGAAAAAGCGGGGGGGCTTATACTAGACATTACCCCAATATCGTACCTAGTATTGCAGTAGGCTACTAGTCTGTTAGTAGCCTGCTAGTAGCCTACCGGTACCAACATCATTGTACCGGTACGATAGCCAGGGGCGTGCCCAGAAATTTAAAAGGGGGGGGCACAATTAAAAGTCATGCTAGCCGCGCCGGATATATTTTCATTGAGCAAAAAAAAGGTTATCTCTAGGGCCCGCTATAAAGTCAAAAATTTTTCAGGACCTTGTTACATGTTCAAATGTCTACCAACGTTCGTTTCAGGTGGTCAGAAGTCTGTTTTGGTAGATTTTATAAGTCAAAATAAAGTCAAAATTTTGCATAAAGTCAAAATTTGGCAAAATTGGCTTTATCAAAAATTTCCTTGCAAAACGAACAAATTTATATTTTTTAAACATTTTTTAAAATTTTTGAGCTGCTATGAAAATTTTATGCGCAATTTTATTTGATTTTAAACTTTTGAAATAGTTGCAATATTTGCACTATCGTCACAATAATGCGTGCGGTAATTGAGAAGGAAATAGCACTTATTATGCATGAAACGTCATTGTTGATGCATAAATACATAATTGTTAGACAATTAATCTAATCCTATAAAAGCCTTGCGCTCTTTACACGTGGTCTTTTAAGTTGTAGCGTGCAAAGCAAAGAATGCCAAAACAAGCCAAATCTTCTATAGCGAAAGTTAGGCAAACTTGCCAGGAATATCCGGATGGGTTTTCGGCAACTCCGGCCAGCGACTTGCGATGCAACCTTTGCGACGTGTTAGTCAAATGCGACAAAAAGTTTTTTATGGAAAGCCACCGAAAAAGTAAGCAACACCAAGGAAAATTGAAGACGAAGAGCAAATCTCAAAGTAAGCAAACCTTTTAACATTTCGATTATGTAAACTTCAAGGAACAGGTTGTTTCTTCATTCTTAGCTGCAGATATCCCACTTCATAAACTCAACCATCCTTCTTTAAAGTCTCTGTTTGCTAGAATGGGAGAAGTATTGCCTTCGGAGACTGCAGCCCGGGCATATGTTGCTAAATTGGCATCCCAAAAAGAGGAACAAATTCAAGAATTACTTCGTGACGAAAGTTTTTTTTTTATTGTGGATGAAGCAGAGGTTGCTAAACAAAAGTATATTGGTGTGCTTGTGGGCAGCTTAGATGCTCCAAATCAGATATTCCTCGTTAATTGCCATCCACTTGACAGCGGTGGCAATGTTAATAGCAGTATTATTCTGCACACTGTGGATGACATATTGCGACAACTTGAAATAAAACGCGAGAATTTTTCATTGATCTTGACTGATGCGGCTCGGTACATGCCTTTGGCTGGAAAGACATTAAAGGAATTATATACCCTTCTTTGATGCATGTCACTTGCGTTGCGCACTTACTACATAATTGCGCTATTGATGAAGTAATAGCAACGATCAAGGCAGCAACAATCAAAAACAAAGATCGCAAGAAAGATTTTCATGATGCTGGTCTGCCATCTCCTCTAGACCCTGTAATTACAAGATGGGCTACTTGGCTTAGAGCTGCCTTATATTATAGTGAGAACCTTCCAGCTGTTCGTACCATTGTCAACAATTGGACAAGTGCAGGCCTCTTAGTCAGCAGAGCAAAAAACGCTATCAATGTGGAAGGTTTGGTGTCGGACTTGGTTAAAATAAATCAATACCGGACTCTAGCAGCCAACATAGAGTTCTTAGAAGGAAGTGCGAGCACAATAACCAAAGCATACGGACTGCTGAAGATAATGCAATTCGATGATGATCCTTGCGCAATTAAAGATTATATTAACAAACGACTATCCAACTCTGATTTAGAAACAATCAGGGGCGTATTCTCCAGAGGTTCAAGGTGTTCAGCGCACACCCTGCGATGTCACAGGCACACACGTTAATTGCATTTAACTAAAATATTTGGATTTTCTCGTCTTTAATCTTTGTAATATCAGCGCAATCTGCGTTCTTTTTGCTTTGATGAACGACAAAATTTTGTATAGCGTTGTTTTCTGAATCATATTATATAGTGGAGAGTGACTTTTTCTCTTTCCACACCAGTCAAATGCAAAAAACGTCCTATTTGAAAGTTGAACCCAGATGCGTCACAATACATGCTCAATCACGCCACAGCAAATTGCTTTTTTCATCGCAAAAGAATGATGCAATGGCTCTCTCTTAGGGCAGATTCAACAGGTATCGTTGAACACAAGCAAGCCAGACCTTTTCCATTGTATTCTACATCGTATTAGGGTACGGTTGCGAGTAATTGCTTGTGATTTTTGAAAGTGTGGCGGTCAATATACACATTTTAAAGTTGTTGGTCAAATTCAAGTTGTAGGTAAAATTAGTGGAATGGAAGTAAGTGTTGACAGTATGATTAAAAAGCCGTTTTGTAGCAGAAATTACGACAAAAAATTGGAAATAGCAAAAGCTAAAAAGCTGACACCAAAATTAAATATATTAAGTAGCAAATTAGGCTGCTTGAAAAGGCGCTTGATGTTGGTTCGCGCATTTGCATTAAACTTTCGAGCACTTCCACACATTTGTTTAATAAATGGCTGCATGCGGCAGCAAATATTGTAGAGGAGCACACCTCTAAAAACTGCTCATCGTACGCCACTGGAAACAATAATAAACTGTACCAACTTGACAATTGACCCAACAAGCTACGCACTATTGCAAAAATCCCAGCCAACTTCTGCTGCTGTTTAGAGGTCGTTGTCTATGCTCAATAAATTACTGAGAAAAGACAGAAATTTTGATGTTAAGAACGTAAAAAAATATATGATGCTGTATTACAATAAAACGTCCTTGTAATTATACAGCGTGGTTTTCGTTAAAAGAATCATAGACATACTGTTAGTGTACAGTACAGTTGCGACAGCAACGCAATTTTTGTATTACACACTAATTGATACCGGTACACCATGGCTCATTATCCCAGGTTTTAACGTCATGCGTCGCTTTGTTGCATTAGCTTCAACACTGAGTAATTGAGAAAATGTTCGAAGTAGGCTACCTTTTTCTTTAAAAACTTATGTAAATTGCAAATTATAAAACATATTTAATTAATAAAGTGCAACATGACATAAATAATACGCGAAAGCGGTTAAGTCAAAATAAAGTCAAAATTTTACTAAAATAAAGTCAAAAATATATTTTTTTAGGTAAAAAAATGCTCCTAGTTATCACGTTCGCATATGTCCAATTTTCCGCTCAAAGTCAAGTGAAGAGCAAAAAAAAAGGTCATCACGCTCTCTAACTGTCCTTTATACGTATATCACATTTACACTACAAAAGTTTTGTGCATTCGTCTGCAGGGGGGCGGCTCCAGTGGCCCCCCTCTGGATACGCCCCTGATAACCTAGGCCTCACACACTGCACAGGCCCTGATATTGATACCAAAACAAGATGAAGTGGGTACAAAATTTCTTTATTGCGCTATTATTCGAATTAACAGTCTGTTACCGGCACCTGCTTCAAGCCTAACCAGATTCCGCACAATCATAAAAATGCTTTTTTCTGTACTGTCTACACACCACGCTTTGAACATGTGATTTTGATTAAGGAATTCACATGCCAGTTGCCTAGAACGTGCGGAGTAGACTCCTTAATTTCCGTTCCATTCCATTTAATGAATGATAATATGAAACCATGGATGAAACTGCCTAAAAATATGATAGTTCAATACCTACTGCCGTCTACCTTCAGTAGAAATGTTTAGAGCAGATGGTGATCTTGATTTTGAAAATCAAGATTACTTGAAATACGTAATCTTGAAGATCAAGATCAGATCAACAAAACGTCGAGATCTTGAAGATCAAGATCATGCCCAAGTCTAGCTGTATATATAGCATGGGTTATTAAGACACCCCTTGTTAAACACAAACAGCATTTAGTGATTGACAAGAGCTCTAATCTAAACGTCGTTTCAAATCGAAATTGATTTCTATCATTAAAAGTTCGTGAGTAATATTTTCAGGAATTTGAACCAAGTTGAATTCGATATTTTCTCGAATGCTAAACATTTTATACATTAATTATTTTGTGATTTTTTATTAGACCTTGACTGTCAAAATAACAAAAAAACTTGTAAATCTCATTAAAAGTAGGGAAAGTAAAGGATTTAGTGCACAAATTTTACTGGATTCAATTTTTTGTCCAACTGGTTGGACAATCCTACCGGTATTAGGCCAAATGGTTTTTAATTTGTTGGACGTGATCTCAGTTGTAACGACATCGCTGTCGGTACGGGAGGTCTTGGGGTTCGGGCCCTGGGGCGGTTAAATCGGACAAAGTATCGCCAACGACTCGCCACAGCTGGTGTATTTCTTCGAACTTCGAAGCTAAGTTGCCAGGGCGCTAAGCGAGGAAAATGGGCCCCGCCACTCGTTACACGCTTCGTCGGAATACCGCGAGTATAATGAAGGCTTGATTTTTTTTGGACTTTATTTTGTGATAAAACTATCCTGTACCAAAACAACAAAATTTGAAATACTCACGTAAATTTATTCGAACTTAAAAAATGTCACTCAAACGTCCCCACGGGGACCCTCTGACAATGAAGTCGTGATCTTTCGACCGCTGCATAACTACTGACCTAAAGTAATAGCAACTGTCACCAAAAAGTTGTCGCTGCAATGGAATAACGAACGAATGTTTATTTAAATGAAGCAAATGATAAAAATCTTAATAGTAGAGGGGTCTTTTTGGATAGTGTCTGAAAAATTGAGCATGTCCGATGGGTCCCGTCCAAAAGTTCTTTTGGTAGCCATTTTGAATTTTCTTCCCAAAATAATGTCAGCTAGACCTAAATATCTTCAGTAAAAGTGCGTTTACCGAAACGCGGCAAGCAGTAACGCGACTATCATCTCGAACTATACTGGCTTGCGACTGGGGCGATATAAAGTTTGCTAGCCTGCGTCAAGCAAGCTGATTGTTCGATAATGTCGTAACAATCAGAAGTCCATTGTCTCATTTCCGTCGTCAAGGTTATCTCAAACATTTTTCTGATACGGGGCGATGAAGTAATAAAAATTGTACTGGTGCTGGTACAATTCCTTAATATCGCGTGGTGTGTGGCGCGTTGTCGCAGGTCCGGCACCAAGGTTCACGCAGGTCCGGCGCCAAGTGCACCGCAGGTCCGGCGCCAAGGTGGGGCCTGGCCCCCCCAATTAACAAGCTTACTCATTTGTAGAAAGCGGCTTTAGTGCTTCATTTCAAACTTTGGCCCTCCCTGACAAACGCTTGGCCCCCCTAAGTCGACTGCTCTGCCGCCAACTCTGGTTCACAGTCAAAATGAAATAAACAAGAAAATTAGGTAGTCGCGTTGCCGCTTGCCGCGTATCGGTAAATACATTTTTAACGTGAGACTCGCTTAGCCACCATTGCAAATGAAATATTAATATTTGAACAAATGGTCAGCGGTGCAGAACATCAGAATAGCTTTGAAAAAAGCTGTTTTCGCATTTGAAAAAATCTTAATCATAAATACTCTTGATCAGTGGTGTAAAAAGTATTTTGAAATTGTACTTAAGTAAGAGTATCGTTATTGACGGCAAAACCCTACTCGAAGTAAAGTAGAAAGTATTGACTAAAAAAAGCACGTAAGTAAAAGTAAAAAAGTAAGCGTTTAAAAACTACTCAAGTAAAAGTATAGCGTTCTCAAACGTTAAAGCATAGTTTTTCAACAGGGAGATTTCGACCATCAAAGGAGCGATTGTAACAATTCTTCAAATTTGGGGGCGATTTTACCTTTCAGTGGGGCGATTTTAGACTTGCCAATATTGCTAACAACTGAACAAACGATAGAAATGAATTCAGATTTAGTGGTAGCATACCGTAAAACGGGGTGAATAGGAACGATTTGGAGGGTTATTTGATCGCAACTTCAAAAGTACTTGGGCGATTTTGGCAACCAAGGTGTCAAAATGTCTGTATGAACAATAGCTAAAAGTGCAAATAAAAGAATTGCTGGAATTCAACCATGTTTGAAAGTTAGAGGCAAATGATTGGTGTTCCTATACACCTCGCACTTTGGGGTCAATAGGAACTCCTGTTGTTTTTGAATGCTTGTTCCCAGTAATCCCCGCTAAAGTTGCAGATAGAAGCACATTATGTTTTATCGCCTTTAAATTTAGACAAATTAATTGCAAATGGGCGCAGTAGAGCAGTAAATAACCACAAAACTTTAATCAAACGAAGTTTTATTATCACTCTGAGAACAAAATCAAAGTTTGAATTCCCCAAATAGAATCGAGTTCAGGCGCTGCAAATGCACCCCTCTTCCCGGCTTGTGGAGCTGCAATTTTACGTTTAACATCCTCGAACGGATAAAGAAGGATGTCTTCGTCTTAAGGCCACTTCCAATGAAAGCCACTTTTCACCATAGATTTGATCAAGCATCCATCTTTCTGCACAGATACGATTTGGCCGGGAAAATTTTCCCCTTTATATACAAAAGCTACGTAATCACATGTAGCTACTTTTTTTGTTATGTATATCTCAATCTCTTGATTCAAGGCAGGTCGAGGCCGATTTCAGTAGGAAAACAGTAGGTCTACGGATGTGAAGACCTTTTTTTTTTTGGTCATCACCCGTTTTTAATGGGAAAAATAGTAGCAAATAGTAGCTCTACGAACGTGAAGGACTTTTTTTTGGTCTTCACCTGTTTTCAATGGGAAAAATAGTAGCTCTACGAAGGTGAAGGCTATGTGGGGGCAATTTGGACCCACACTTTCCAAAAAAGGGCGATTGTGTAAAAAAGGTTGAAGACCCCATGCGTTAAAATGAAGATGGCAAAATGGTTAACCAAAAGAAATTGTTACCGCTCAGATGGCCGTGTGGATAGAGCGTCTGCTTCTGAAACGGTAGACTTAGGGTTCGATTCAGAGTAGGGTTAAACCAATGGTTTAAAAGTTGGTATTTATAGCTTCCCTGCATGACACTTGGCATGAAAGGCGACAGCGCGAAGAACAAGCCTGCAAGTTCATTTGTTGTGCCGTTCGGAACTACGCTTAACGAGATTTCCCCATCTCGGAGCAGCAGACGTGGCAGACAGGTGGCTCAAAACTCCTAAGCGAGCTCGTTATAGCGCCTCTATCGCAAAGAAGGATAAACATATGAAAAAATAAGCATTAACTCAGAAGCGGAAACCTGCTTATTTCTGTTAACACTTCAATTTTAGCTTGGCAATTTGCTTTTTTCCATGATTAAGGTTGAAAGAGAAATACGATAGTTTTACTGCTAGGCCTACAGGTTTATGGAATGAATATAAGTGTGAACATATTAAGCATTTTCTGTAACTTGTGGTCATGCGGTTATGGTCATGCAGTAATTACGGACAACGGTGACATTGCATGCGACCCAACTTTACGACGCAAGATTTTAGGTGCAACAAGGGATTTCAGTTGAGACTTGCAATTCAAGGACTACAAGTAATAAAAAGATTCATGCAACAACAAACTGGACAGCAAAAGACCATTTATGGTCATCAGAAGTCGAGCTCCCTATTGGCAGATTATTTGTGTCTTGTTTTTAAAAGGCGCAACATACAATACAAGCAAAAAAACGAAAAAGCAACTTAACGAAAAACCTCAAAACAGAGCTGCAGTGTCTCGAGACATGTGTCGGTCCAGTAGTGTCTCGAGACAGTGTTCCGAGACATGTCTCGGTCTCGAGACATGATTTTTCAAAGTCTCGGTCTCGTCTCGGTCTCAAAGATGTGAAGTCTCGGTCTCGGTTTCGTCTCGAGACCTTGAAGTCTCGGAAAATGAGCGTGTCTCGGGGCTGTTTTTGACAGTTGGCTTCAAAATTGAATGAAGCAACTTAAATTGAATAAAAACCAACTACCACTGGTATTTCCAACATTCGTTATAGGCCTGCCTACAGTAGAATAAAAACCTACATCATCTGCTCCGATTGAGAGAGTGCGTAGCCAATTTCGGCCTCATCGGTCAAGCATGGCTTGCAATACATTAAGTACCGTATGCTGACATTCCTGGAATGCAATGAAAAATTTCCGTAAACATTGTTCAATCACTATGGATTTTAGGAATGTCGGCATACTCTTGAGTCTGTGAGTTATGTGCAGCGAACAGGCTTGCGACTACAAGTAACGGATCAGGGTAGGCAAAAAATATTTATGCTGGGCACAAATTAATAGGCTACATTGGTATACACGTATATCGTAATACCGGTAACTGACTTTTTTCTGGGTTGGGCGAATATTTTTTGGAGGGGAGGGTTGATTGCAGGCCTGGCAGGGACCGAGCATTTTATTGTGATGTTTTCTATTTTTAGCTTGTGTCAGAGTACATCGTTTTGGAGCTGCTACCTTTTCTTCGACTGCTCTGTTCTTGCTCTGTGTTATTGTTCGTTCGTGTTTTTGGTCTTGTAAATAAACAAAAAACAGACTTCATTTAGATTGCTTTCTCAAACGATGAGCGGTTTTCATTTTGCTTGTTTTGGTTTAAGTGGTTATTCTAAAACAGTGGTTTTGGCTTTTTCCACACAAGAACCCATTTTTTGCTACGCATGATAGCCGCACGATTCCTTACGGAAATTTCATGATTCTGGAAACGAAATTTTAAAGTTAGCGGTATCGGCATTCAAAAATAAATTTTACAAAAATAAATTTTACAAGAATTTTTTTTAAGCAAAAAAAAATCAAATTTTCATTATACTCGCAGTATTACGCCGAAGCGTGTAACGAGTGGCGGGGCCCATCTCCGCGGCTTAGCGCCTGGGCAACACAGCCTTGAAGTTCGAGGAAATATCGTAGCGATGGCGAGTCACTGGCGAAATTGTGTCCGATTTGACCGGCCCAGGACGCGAACCCCAGACCTCCCGCACCAATAGCAATGTCTTTACCACTGAATTAAGCGTCCGTTTTTTGTAGGCCTACATCGCTAGTTCTCGAGACCCCAGAAAAAAAGGCGAAGGACCCCTAAAGTTGAAAGCCTATTTTTCTACTAGGTAGGCCTAGACCAGGGGTGTGCAACCTTTTTCACTGGGGGGCCACTTTCGAAAATTTTAACAACGTCGAGGGCCAGTCACCGTCAAATATGTATAAAATTATAAAATGCTAAACACAACTCGTGTATTATAGACGGTACAAATAGCTAAATAAATCGATTTAAAAAAAAAAATTTTTTTGTCCTGCCATCGTCGAGGGCCACATTGACTGGCCTGGAGGGCCGGATTGCGACCCGCGGACCGTGGGTTGCACACCCCTGGCCTAGACTAATTCTTTTTGTCTTAAGACGAAAGATGTCATCAGTGAAAAGTTGTTTGTAAGGTATCTCGTTGCTTTGTTGAGATTGGCGATGCAGTAAGGCCTATTCTGTTTGGAAATTTTGATCTCTTCATCTTGCTCTTTTGAATGTTTATTTGATTGGTTAAATTCAATGGCGTGGATTGGTTAAATGGCGTGGATTGGTTAAATTCAATGAACATCTGAGGATAATTTCATTCATTTTCAGCAGGTAGCAAGCTGACTCTGGAAAAGATTTGTTTTATCTTATTCAGTTGATTTGGACGTCACTTTGATTGCATTCAAAACGCCGTCAGTTGCTATCGTAACCATCTCATATTTCCTATCTGGTACTATTCATCTATTTCTTTTGTCTTTTTTCACTATGTTTCTGTATCTTTTTGCTCAACTTTCTATTAGCTACATTCACCTGACGAGCTCATAATGAAAGCGAAACCGGTCGTGGATTGCTATTTCTATCCGCAGCATCATTATTTATAATGTTGTTTTTGTTTTTCTTGGAATTAATCTATAAGCAAACTCCATTTGTCTGTTTTTTACTTCTCTTTTGTAACTGCTGTTCTTTTCACTGTATTGAATGCCCAAACTCCAGATTGAATAATTTTGTTGTGTGGTTTTCGACATGGTCCTCCATGATTGTTATCACTGATGAGGGACGTAACCCGAAACAGTATGGCTCAGGTCTTATCTTGTATCACCAGGAAATATAAATATCGCATTTTTCGTTCTCCGTCTTGTGGTACAATAGCAGTTTTTTCTGCGTTTCTATAAAACAGCTGTTATTGCTCGACAAATTCTGCAGGATGAAGAAATTCGTCGGAATGTCATATGGGCCTATTTATGGTTAAAATGTTCACGACCTTTGGAGAACCCCTGATTTCAAAAGTCTCGTGTCTCGTCTCGGTCTCGGAACGTTCAAGTCTCGGTCTCGTCTCGACTTTTTGCAACAAGTCTCGGTCTCGTGGTGTCAAAGTCTCGTCTCGGTCTCGAAGATTTTGGCCGAGACTCCAGCTCTGG
Organism: Trididemnum miniatum; assembly: GCA_964006365.1. Taxonomy (NCBI): domain Eukaryota; kingdom Metazoa; phylum Chordata; class Ascidiacea; order Aplousobranchia; family Didemnidae; genus Trididemnum; species Trididemnum miniatum. Next base: position 5,429,132 of record OZ023238.1, read on the forward strand.
CTCAAAAAGGCACAAAAAAAACGTAACAACACCCTTCAAAAACTTGTAAGAGACTGCACCATTAATAATTACTTAACATTTGCTTTTTGAACTGTGTGTTGAAGCCATACCTTGACATATTTTTCATTTCTGACGGAATGTTATTCCAAATTTTAGCACCAATGTAACCGCATGTAAATTGCCCATATTTAGTGTTAACCCTTTCTATGAAGTAATTTTTGTTGGTCAAAGATCTTGTGGTGTAACTGTGGTGGATATCAGCTGATGAGAAATAGTTTTTAAAATTATTAGGAGCATTTTTCCCATTTGAAGTTTAAATATGTCATTTAGTTGTAAAATACTAGCGGCTTTATAAAGCTCACTCATGGTGACCCGATCTCTTAAGCATTTGAAATCAATAATTTGGATAATTTTGTTCTGCATAACGTCCAGTTTTCGAATCAGAGCTTTTGTGGCTTTACCCCAAGCTATTATCCCATATTTTAAGTGCGGGTGAGCAAAAGTGTGATATAATTTAAGTACCGTTCCCCTACTGACATAATGTCTGATTTTACACAAAATCCTTGCTGCAGTAGAAAGTTTTTTTGTGGCATACTCAATATGAATATTCCACTTTAAATCTTTATCAATAATCACTCCTAAATATTTTCCATTATCTGTTTGAAGTAGATCATATTTCTCTATTTTAAGACTAAATGTGTTTAAATGATTTTTTCGCGTTTGGGATAAGCTATGAAAAACGTAGTTTTAAAATAATTTATTGGTAATCAATTACATTTCATCCACTTGTCAATACCATTTAATTGCTCATTCGCTTGCTCTTGGAGTTGATATGCAACAAGTGTAGTAACCCTTCATCAATATTATGTTTCAGAGTATCGGATAAATCTGTTATGGCCATCTCAGTTGAATAGTCTTTGCGAAAACCAAATTGCTGGTTAGTAATGACATTATGCAAAGAAAAACATTTTTCTAATGTCATATAAAGTAACTTTTCAAAGACCTTTGATATTGGTGACAAGAGTGATATCGGTCTATAATTACTAGGGAGGTTTTTGGGGCTAGACTTGTACACAGGGATCACTTTGGCTTGTTTCTGAATGTCCGGAAACATTCCTATTTTAAAACATTTGTTAAAAACATTTGCTAAGTATGGTGAAATTATAGGTGATAAAGAATTCAAAAATTTATTGGGTATATTTTCAGGTCGATTAGCTTTTTTTGGATTCAATTGACTTATTTCAAGAACAACTTCGTCACGTGATTGGTTCATAAACAAAAGATTTGGCTATGTTTGAAATTCTGAAAGTTTCAATAGTTTGTGGAATTTTAGCATCCATAGTTTGCCCTATATTCACAAAAAAATCATTAAGTGCATCACAAATTGCTCATCTATCTACTATAATTTTATTCTCAGAGTCAATAAGTGAAGTTGTCACCTCTTCACACTTTTTTTTGTTGGATAAAACTTCATTTATTATGCCCCATTGCTTAGATATTATGTTATTTTTATGAACAAAAAACTCATTATGATAGTACATTCGTTTAGCAGCTTGTTTTAGTTTAGTCAGTTTATTCAGATACCTCTTATGCTTAGCTATTAGTCGTAAATTTTGTTTCTTGTAGCATAATTGAAACAATTTATTTTTTGTTGCAATTGATTTCAGTAGACCCTTGGTTAGCCAAGGTTTTGTTTTAATTTTCATTACTTTACGAGATAGTCTCCTTAAGGAAGCATGCTTAAGAGAGGCTTCTTGTATAATTTTGATTATGGTAGTCATGTCAGAGTCAGAATCTTCTGACAGTAAAGAAAAAAATTGTAGGTTTCGACTAATATCTTCGCAATATGCTTGAAAATTAAACTTGCTTAAATCATGTATTTGTTTGCTTATCGTCTAGTTCTAGTGAGAATCATCTTGCAAAATGCAGAGTGTAGGTAAGTGATCAGATATATCATAAATCAAGATCCCTGGTGAACACGTTTTATTTAGCCTGTTAGTATAGAGATGATCTAAAGTAGTGGCAGATGTTGAAGTTATCCTGGTTGGTTTATGGTGTATTTACTAGTGATTAGCGACCAGCTGAATATATTTCATTTAAATATTTCTCAACTTTTCCATACAAGTTTTGGTTAGAAATTTCAATATTGTAGTTACCTACAAGAAAGAAAGGAGAATTAGATTGATTAAGATACTGTATTACTTCGGCAAGCTTTTCTTGAAAATCTGCGTAAGACTTTTTTGGATGCCTATATATTACTTCAACATATAAACTGTTAAGGCAAGTCACGTCAAACAAGGAATCGAACCGATAACCTGTCCTGAGATGTGAAATCCAAATTATCACCGACTGTTTTGCAGATTTATTTCTTGCTAACGATTAAGTTACTTAATAGGAAGTTTGTTTCTAATCATGCCGATAGAATGTAGTTTGCTTCTAATCACGCCGGTAGAGTCTATTCTCGTTTATTATTAACTCTGTGGAAAACTGTTGAGAATACTGTGTCTCTTGATACCAATTGTAATTTGCTGCACAGTTGGGGTTTGTAACCGCCGAGGTTAGCAGCATCCTGGCTATTAGAGAACTTGAAATGTACTGGTACTATAGATCATCTGTAGCGCAGTAACTGTTGTGAAAACAGAAAGCGAAAGATGTAAAATTAATGATATTTTCTATTTGAATAAAAGTATTACTGTTAGAGAACTGTTCAAGAATTGCTAGAGTATACTGTTAATGATCACTTGTTGTAATCATTGTGTTTCCATTCGTCCTGCAAGACAGTCGGTTAATCCCATTGTGTAAATATGTTGATAACGATGTTGTTGTGTATACGATTAATTCGTGAGTTTACGTAATTTCTGTAGTGTACTGTAATTATGAAGTTTAAGTGTCGGTCATACGATTTATGTTTAGTTATTATTTGCCTTTTAATTTTCCTTTGCGTTTACTTGCTTTACACATAATTTATACCCGTTTTATTTAATAGAAACCGCTTAAACACCAAGCGCGTTGACGACAGATAAAAGACGGGAAAGTAACATAAAGTCTTGCAATTTTTCGGCTGAAGCGGATGGTCGGTTTGGATTAGTGAAAGTTCTCTTTCAAGCTCGCTTCTACCTCCCCAGCTGTGGCGTAGCCACGGGGGGGTTTGGGGGTTACAACCCCCCTCCCCCCATTGAGCCTCAAATGATGTTATTCGTACTTCTTTTTCTGATAGATATTTATTTCCAAGAAAATGCATCATTGATGAAGCACTTAAAGTTAGGGGCCAAAAATGTGACAAGCTTTCCCCAAAGATTGTTAAAAAAGCACTAACTAGGTCATTACAGTACGCAAATTTTTAAAATTTTTCCAGTGGAACATGCCACCGGACCCCCCTAGAGTCGTTTTTGGTAGTTAAGTTGCTTAAAATTAACCCTGCCGAAAAAAAACTGCGCTTAAAAAAGTGACGAAAATTGGTGCTCCCTCTCTGAAAAAAATCTCTGAATACACCCCTGACATGAAACATTTTCAAAAGGCTTATTACGCCCGTTTCCGAGTCTAAACGACTTTGTATTTAGTTAACATTCAACCTAATTCAAAATTACACCCTCACCCCACCAAAACTTTCTGGATCCACTCCTACATAAAACGTATGGTCAAATGTGACGTCATTATCAAAATCCCTCCCTAGCAAAATCCTGGCTACGCTAGTGCTCCCCAGACAACTCCTTGTCTCGTCTTCCAACATACAAAGCAATCACTCCGAATATTAACCACTCTATTAACTTAAGCTTCACTTTATTGATATAGTATAAAACAAAATTAAGAGATTAAACCATTGACAGGTAAAAGAAAGATCGATCTAGGTCTAGCGTGAAACCGCCTGCACAGCTCGATCTCACTCAGTAACTGCGGCGTCGACATTCACACATCCAAAGTTTATATGATTAAAAGCACATGTAAAGTTTTGCGCGGCAGAGTTCGATTGGTTAGTTCAAAAGTCGTCACAATGTCTTTGCATCGCATTGTCATGGCAGCAGCGTGCTCGCAAGTGCAGGAGAATGATACAATCTTCTTGAAATAGCGGCAATTTGTAGACTTCTTTAAAGTTGATATGTCATTCCAAACGGTTTGAAGGAAAAAAAGTGTCTCACGAAGGCGCTCCAGGTATTATACGTTGTAGCGAAGCTTTGCCGCTGCTACACTGCTTTTTGTTTTGGGGTTTACTTAATATTTCGATGAAAAGATTTTCACTGTCATTGGATCAACAGAAAGATCATATCGAATATTATAGTTGCAGTCTTTTTTGACCTACAAACCTACCCCACCAGCGTTAGTTTGAGAATTAACATGGGCGAAATGAGAATTTTCAATGTCTATAAGATTTCGTTCAAGTAAAATGGCAAAAGTATTTCGTTACTTTACACCACCGTTCTTGATGGCTTTGAAAAACTCTGTTGTATCCCAGAAGTTTTTCGTGACGCGCGTTCGTCAAATATTAATCTATGTGCTGTGCAAGCTTTCGAAAGATCTCAAATTATCCAGCGCAATTTTCTTTATTTTTAACCAATGAAATCGACATTGCGGTTCAAAATTTAAAACTAACTTACAATTTTAAAATTAGTTAAAAAAATTTTAACTCAAAATTTAAAATTTTAAACTGGAACAGCTCAGATGGCCGAGTGGTATAGAGCGTCTGTCTCTTGAGCTGTAGACTCGGGTTTGATTCCGAGTCGGGTCAAACCAATGACTTGAAAATTGGTATTCACAGCTTCCCTGCTTGATGCTCAGCATTAAAGGAACAGTGTGGAGAGCAAGCCGGCAAGTTTACTTGTTGTGCCGTTGGGAAAGGCACTTAGCGAGATTACCCCATCTTGGTGTGGTAGATAGATGGTCGGCAACTCCTAAGCGAGCTCGTATAGCGCTTTGATCGCTTTCTCGTGATAGGAGGATAAATATGCAACTAACTAACTAACCTACTTTTTGCAGTTAAAACTGCTCGGGTAGCGTTACTTTGTGCTAAAAATACTCGTCATCGAAAAAGCTACTCGTGTAAAAGTCTACCGTTACTTCCTGTTACTCCACTGCCTATTAGCCTACCTGCGTTAAGCATTTTTTGCTAAATATGCTAAGAAAAGTAGTAGCTAAGTATCAGTGATGGTGTCGAGTACTCAACTTCCGAGAAAGAGTACCGCAAAAAACTACGAGTACGAGTACCGCAAAAAACTCCGAGTACGAGTACAAGTACTGATATTGGAAAATATACTCGAGTACGAGTACCGTAAAAAAGTTCGAGTACGAGTACTTTTACAAATTTAGCAGAAGAACAATTTTTAAGTTGTAACGGCACAAAATTTGTCGCAAAAACATAAACGAATACGTTTTTTCAGTGTTTTGGGATGTTGAAAAGGCGCATCAATTTATTGACGGGTTTTATTGGCTGTAGTTTGCTATCGAAAGTTCATCTTGTTTGTTAGTTTGTTACTTCTAGCGAAAGCCAAATGTACTCGTGTACTCGGCGCTTTTTTTGACCGAGTACGAAGTGAATTGACTTTCGAGCAGTGGCGCAGCTAGAGATTCTGCAGCCCGGGGCGGTTCAAAAAATTGCCGCCCTCGAATGAGCAATAATATTTTAAGCATTAATCAGTTTCAAATCCGGTCATCTGTTGTGCATGGCAAAATATGCGTCAATTAAAAGAGCGCTAACTCGGAAACTACAGCAATGATTACGAAGCTATAGTGTGTACTAACAAGGTTAGTTAATTAGTGTCTTTCATTTCCGTGCAATTAACATAATAATAATACGCAAAAACGATATGCAATGTCTGTGTCGCACCCAAGATTTGGCATAGGGGGTCTAAAACCGGGGGTCTGGGGATGAAACCCCCAGCCTCCGCAGGTCAAGGGGGTCTGGGCGCATAGCCTCCAGCCGCCAACGCATTTTTACGGTTTTCACATAAAAAAAACTCTCATTATAGCACACTTTTTTATCGAAAAAGAGCATGCGGTGATACTGTCACTATGGACCAGTGGCGTAGCGAGGAATTTTGAAAGAGGGGGCGGCCATAATTTCCACCTTTTTTTCAAGTGTAAATTTTTTTCGGCAGAACAAATTTGAAGCTGATTAAGAAACAAGAAAAGCTCTAGGAGGGTCCGGGGGCATGCTCCCCCTGAAATTTTTTGAAAATTTACATCCTGTAATGGCTATTTTAGTGATTTTTGAATGATTTTCAGGCAAATTGTGTTTAAATTTTTTGACCCTAATTCTGAGTGCTTCCCCAAATATGATGCTTTTTGTGCGCAAATTTTCGATTAGGCTATGCGTGCTTAAGGCGTAAGAACAGAACAGAACTTTTTTAGTAGACGCCGGCAAGACACACACTTCAATTTAGCTATTACGCGTATGAAACAATAACACGGGCGTCGAGGTACAGCGCGAAAGACCATTGTGGTCGCCGAGTCTGCGCCTCCACATAACAGGGCTTATCGCTATCGTAAGACTTATCGCTATCAAAGAGGTTCGAAATTATGGAAAAATTGTATACATCAAAAAAAATTTTTGAAAATGGCCGGTGGGAGGATGCATAATCCTCATCTTACCCCCTGGATCCACTTCTGGTCATAAGCTACAGAAACCATCAAAAAAGTCTGGCATATTTCTGTCACTTGGCACCATTCTGCTCTATAATAAATAAGCCTACTGGAATTACAGATAGTAGTGCGACAGTGTTAGGTCACATATGGACAAATGCTTATACTGATCATATAAAATCTAGTATTATTTTGCATTCTGTATCAGACCACTTGCCCATTTTTATGTGCGCTGATAAAAGTAAAGCTACTTATTCAAATATCCTCACCAGAATCTTTAATGATGCTAATATGAAAAAATTTAATCTTGATTTGCAAAATATTGATGTAAACCCAATTTTAAACGAAACCCAAACCAATCAGTCTCAAATGTTTTTGGCAGATAGGTATCACCAAGTGTTTGATAAATCGTTTTTATTGATACAAATAAATAATAACAGTAAGAGCAGTTGGTTTGATACAGATTTGCAAAAACTATTGCAAATAAAGGAGAAAATGTTCAAAAAATACTGCGCTAAGAAAAACTTACTTTCCAAAGTTAATTATAATAAAGCAACAAACGTCAACTTTCGTACTTTAAGAAAAAAAGAAAGGCTTATTATTTATCAGTTTTTGAGAGGCACAAAAATGACTTGAAACAAACATGGAAAATTGTTAATAATCTTCTCGGTAAAAAGACATTAGATCCCTGCTCTACTCTTAAAATTAACAACCAGTTGACCAGTGATGCTGCAACAATTGCTAATCACTTTAATCTTCGCTTTGTTGAAGTTGGCACTAAGCTGGTCAACAAACTTCCTCCTACTTCTCATAATTTCGAGAAGTACTTGCCTCTTCCAACTGCAAATTCCCTTTACTTTAACCCCACTTCTCCTCTTGAGATTAAAAGAATTATTACTGATTTAAAATCAAAAAATAGTAGTGGAATGGATGGAATTCCTTCAAAAGCTTTAAAATGTACCCCAGACAACATACTATTGGCTATTGCTCACATTTTTAATCTCTCTCTAAGTAACGGTGAATTTATTGATGCTTTTAAAGTAGCTAAAGTTGTACCTGTTTTTAAGAAAGGTTCGATCTATGATGTGAATAATTACCGGCCAATAAGCTTATTACCTGTGTTGTCAAAAATTTTGGAAAAATTGGTATATAAACGTCTCGTTAGTTTCTTGAATGGACAAAGTTTTTTTCACAAAAATCAATTTGGTTTTAGGAAAAATTTTTCTACCAGCCATGCAACTACGCTATTAGTTGAAAATATCACGACAGCCTTTGAAAAAAAGCAATCAATGATTGGAGTATTTTTAGATTTGTCCAAAGCTTTTGACACTATTGATCACAAAATATTTTTACGGAAATTAATGCATTACGGGGTAAGGGGTGTCTACCTTTAGAATGGTTTTCTAGTTATCTGAATGACCGCGCTCAACAAGTAGTATGCAACAACCAATTATCTGATATTTTGAAAATTAAGTGTGGTGTCCCCCAAGGTTCCACTCTTGGACCTTTGCTGTTTTTAATATATGTAAATGACTTTTGCAGATGTATAACAAAAGGTAAGACTATAATGTTTGCTGATGATACAAATTTATTTTTCAGTGAAAGTTATTATGAGAAAGTATTCCAAGTGGCAAATGAAGAGTTAGAAAGTATTGATAATTGGCTCACAGCAAGTAAACTTTCTCTTAACGTAAATAAAACTAATTACATTGTGTTCCGCTCTCCGAATAGTAAGCTTCCTGGTCAACATGCTCTCCAGTTGAGGAACAGAGAAATTAAAAGAATCGTTTCTGTTAAATTTTTGGGCGTTATAGTACATGAACATTTGTCTTGGAAACCTCATATGGAAGTGCTATTGAGTAAAATTAAGATTACGTGCAGTATTGTTCACAAAATTCGCAATCATTTGAGCCAGCGCATCTTACTTTTGCTGTATAACTCTATGATAAAAATCCATCTTCAATATTGCATTATGACTTGGTGCAATGGAAATAAGACCATGGTTAAAAAACTTCAAAGTTCTGTTAACAAGTTTATTAGATTACTATTTAAGCTCAATTATAGAGAGAGCGTAAACACTCTGATGCAACAATATGGTATTTTGACGATTCATCAATTAAAAGAATTAGAAACTGCTAGCTTTATGTATAAATATTTGCACAATGACTTGCCAATCACTTTTCGGCATCATCTTGACGACAATCAGTTAGCTTGTGGTATCTCCCGTCAGACCAGAAGTCAATCTAATCTATTCCCACGATTTTGTAGAATTGAATTGACTAAGCAATCTTTAAAATATCGAGGTCCGCTGACTTGGAATTCTATTCCAATAACCATTCGGCAAAACAAATCGCACAATTCTTTCAAAAAAGCGATTATAAAAAACGTGCAGGACTTGGCCTGTCACTCCAGTAACTTGTAAATTCATTGCGAAAAGTTCATACCGTAATTGTATTATGTACCTACATTTAAGTGATTTAAAGGACAAAAACAGATATCTGCTGTTAGTTTTTCTTTTGCAGATTTTAAATTCTCCATCCATCTCCTAATCGATGAGCATTTCAAATTTTTTGGTTTTCCAGCTTGCCCAATCATTTCCTCAGCTTTCCCAATCCCAATCCCTTCCATTTCCCAATCATTCCCAATCTTCCAATCTTTTGCTGTATCAAACATTTCTTTAATCTGTATCAGTTTTGCTGCGTATTCAACTGTGACTAGAACAATTTAAATGAATTTAACTGATGAAAGTTGATAGTTATTATTTTTTAACCACTACCGGTACCGTATTTAAACGTGAAATTTTAATTGGCTTACAGCTAGACTCTCGTTCAAGTAAATTTTGCTTTGCTTCTCTCCATTTTTTATGTTAGGTCATTACTCGTTGCGTGGCGTATTGTTTTGTTTGTTTTTTATTAAAGTATAGCAAATTAAATCCTAAGGTGCAGCGACCGTGCATTTTTTTAAAAGTTGTGTTCGTTTTTTAATTCCTGCACGTTTCAACGTATATCGTTTTGTCGCTGCAACCTGTTTTTCGGCCATTGTTTTTGTTCCTTGTTTTTGTTTGGTGTTTTTCTGGTCGTTAAATAAAATAAACTGCTACTACACTAGTTGTTCTTTTTTACTAAAAGGCAAGTTCAAAAGGGGGAGAGGGGCATGGCCCAATGCCCCCCCTAAATACGCTTCTGCTAAGGGCAATGCAAAAATATTTCCGCAGCTTATGCTTAAAAGCAGAGGCTTGGCTAAAATAAGTGAAAGGAGGCTGCAACCATTATTAGTTTAAGAAATTGTAGACTAAAGTTAGATTTTAGCACCTTATTGCATTGCCAAAGGGAGGGGGGCATGGCGAATCAAATAATGCAAAGACGAAGGAAAACAGTAGCCTACGCATTTGTGACATAATCAACATTGAAATCAAATCTTTATTATATTCGCTGGAACATGTTGAAGCGTAAACGAGATGGCAGGCCCATTTCCGCAACTTTGCGCCTGGGCATTGAGCAACACAATATGATTAACGGTTAAGCGATATAGCAAAGTAATGGTTGTTCAAAATAATTAGGAAAAAAAATTACATAAACCTCATCCAAATTGCCGCCCTGGGGGTGAAACCCATAGCCGCCGGAGGCCAAGGGGGTCTGGGGAGTAGCCCCCAGCCGCCAATGAATTTTTACCGGTTTCACAAAAAACACTCATTTTAGCACACTTTTTTATCAAAAAAGGGTTAAGAAATTAGGGTTAACAACCATTATTAGTTTAAGAAATTGTAGACTAAAGTTAGGTTTTAACACCTTATTACATTGCCAAAGGGGGGGCATGGCGAATCAAATAATGCAAAGATGAAGATTAAAACAGTTTGCATTTGTGACATAATAAACATTAAAATCAAATCTTTATCATACTCGCTGTTCATTGAAGCGTAAACCAGATGGTGGGCCCATTTCCACAACTTTGAGCCGGGGCATTGAGCAACACAGTAAAATGATTTACGATTAGCAAGTAAGGATATAGCAATGTAATGGTTGTTCAAAATAATTAGGAAAAAAATTACATAAAGCTTATCCAAAATGCCGCCCCCCCCCCCCCTTGCTACGCCACTGCCTTCGAGTACGAGTACTAACCGAGTACCAGGGGTTGCGAGTACGAGTAGGCCTACCCCAAAAGTGGTACTCGAGTACAGTACTTGAGTACTCCATCACAGGGAAATATCAGGATAGGCTATATGGGCCTTGTTACGCTATCAAAAAAAACGCCTAGAAAATGGATTTCGTGATACCCATCGAAGAACTGGATGAAACTTTGTAAATTTGAAGATCAAGAAATGCTGAATGTAAATCTCGTGTCTTCCGTGTCCAACAGGTGCCGTTACGTCATAATGACGTCATAAAGACAAAAATAGCTCTTTCAAAGATGCAGAAATTCCACACATTTAAAAGCCTCTAAATTTTTTTGTGATTAATATAAATGCATCAGACCACTTTCAAAGTAATCTTTGGTTGACAGACTATGTCCATGCCAAACTGCGACGTCATAAGTTGATGACGTCATGATCCACAAGTAAAAGATTTTGTAAAAACAATTATTTTTTCTGGATGGGGTGTATACAGTTCCTTATAACTTCGGTTGTAATACGTTTAACACGCTGAAAATTGGTGTGAAAAATCCACATATGCATATTACCATATCTGCAAAATTTCGACCAGCTTTATTCAGTAGTTTTTTTGCTATTGACCTACAATGATTAGATATTAACCATTAGCTTAAACCGCAACTAGACCAGAAAATAAATAATCGTATCGAGTATTTGCTTTTAACTTCTTGTGTTAGTAATACAAACACTTCAAAATAGTTTGGAGACATCTCTAGTCAATAATTTGCCTCTATTTCAAATACTGACGTCATAAGTTGGTGACGTCATAACTCACAAGTAAGATTTTGCAAAAAATATATTTTTGCTAGACAGGGTGTGTAGCGACTGGGGTCACCAATATAGCACTACAGGTATACATACAAGTGTACATATAGTTCCTTATAACTTCATTTATAGTAAGTTTAAAATGCTGAATTTTGGCTTGGAAAATCTAAGTATACATATTAACACATAAACTTTGACTAGTTTTATGGAGTATTTTTTTTCTTCTATAGACGTACAACAATTAGTTATTTACAATTAGTTATTTACCGCTAGCTTAACGCGCAATCATACAAGATAGTAAATAATTGTATGGAGTAATTGCTTCAACTTCTTGTGTTAGCAATGCAAACACTTTAAAATGTAGTTTGGGACATTTTCAGATAATGTTTTGCTTTTGTGACAAATACTGTCGTCATAAAGTTGATGACGTCATTTCACCCACAAGTAAAAACTGTCTCTGTAACAACTAGTAAAAAGTAGTAGTAACCACAAGTAAAAACAAGTAAGAACAGAGTGTACATAAATTTTTTTTAACCACAACTTTCATTGAAAAATAATGTGAAACTTGACGTGGATGAATTATGTATAGGCTACGGTACATACTAGCACACCTGCAAATTTTGTCCACTTTTATCGAATACTTTCTAGGTTACGAGACGATTATCCTACTCTCTAACAGATAACTTTACAATACTTCACGTATTTCAACTACTGCATCAAGTTAACGCTAAGGAGCTCAATTGGTATGAATTAAGCACTTCAAAGTATTTTTTTAATGTAACCAGAAACAACATATCGGTACCCTTTGTGTCAGTTTTGTGCAATTAAATAATGGCATCATAATTCAAGAAAGAAATATAGTTTATGAAACAAGAACTTTATTGGATCAGCAAATTAATTTTATTAGTTACTGTTTGTTGCTGCCAATCTACTTTAAAAAAATGTTAATATAAATTTTTACGCCGTAACATATTTTCATTGACTAAATTTCGTATCTAACTAAAACACCTAGGCTACATTGATAAGCAGGTCTTATTACTTGAAAAACAAAGAGGAATTTGATTTGCATAAGCTATATTAAATTTCGTTACATTAAAACAACAACTTTAGTTACGACAAACACCTTTCAACATTTTTCAACTAGCTACACATTGGTTGTCATCACTATCATCGTCGTCACTGACATCATTCAATAGTTCTACTTCAATTACGGTCTCAGAATCATTTTCACAAACAACGCAAGAGCAGAGTTCGGTGCATGATACGCCGTTTCCAACGCAAGAACACTGATTGTAGGAACACTTGGATGTTTTACAATTGCAAGACTAATTTTGCAGCAATTCTGACGGAGTTTGCTCCTGGGTCATCCTACGCACCAAAACTTTATTGTTTGCAGCAATCATCTAACCATTACCGTTTGGACTTGGAGCATTAATATCAGTTTAAAGTGCTTTCCGCCAAATAGCCGCCTGATAATTAGCTCGTTTGATATGATGTACCAGAGCATTGCGGCAGAGAGGCAAACTCACCTCACTCAAAGCCTTTGCACAAAAAAGATTGTACCGTGGTTCGTTGATGTTATTGCCAGAATGCCAGTAAAGCTTGCACACAAAACGTCCCACATTTGCCCAAGACGTTGAAATCCTCTTTGGAACTGTAGCCTACATATTGCTTGAACAGTACAAATGCTTTCTTTTTTCCTTTTCCAACGAAAGCACTAGTTGAATCAACCCCGGTAAAAATATGCAGCCCCAAAAGCCCTCCGGAAGTGCGACTTTCCATCTCTTGTCTTAGCAACGAAATGTTACTGATGCGCTTCTGGATTCCTAAAAATGAAATATAAATAGTTTAAGTTGGAGCATCTGTCAATTGTCAATACAATCAGTAAAAGTAGGAAAAATTACTATACAGCAACCCATGTGCGCTGTATTTAAAACATTAGACTTCATCAAGTTAGTCACAACAGCAGGTAATAAATAAAAAAAAAACTTTTATGAATGCCTAATAACTCCGTTTTGTACTTACCATACTCCAAATAAATGGTAGCTAGTAGCTTTTGGGCCAGAAAAAGACCAATTACAAAAACATCTGAGTCAGCACTGGACAGAAAAATATTTGAATACTTTTCGGCAGCGTGCATAGAATTCAAAAACAACCGAGTGTCAGCTTCGGTGTGATCACAGTAAAGCTCCGGAACTTGCACTGTTTTTCCACTACAATAAAGTAACATCACAAGAAGCTCCATGCGTAACGAACAAATCAAAAAAGAAATTTACCCCTTTTAGTAGTTCTCGATAGAGGTAAACGGAAAGCTCTTCTTTATTGGGATCGTGACGAAGAAATTCCTTCCACTGTTTTGGTAACTGCTGCTCTGAGCTAATAATTCTGCGAAGAGGTGATGCGACTTTTTGGATGTTACGGCCTAAACGACGGGCATGTTCAAGAGCGTTGGTGGAAATAACTGAATAAGTGTCAAATACTATATCAGCTCTGAAAGCATTAAAGCGAAGACCCATTTTTGTAACTTGAGTTAAAATGCAAGCAGCAAATTCCATAAATGTCTTAGGAAGTCTAGACGGAAGAAAACTGTGAATCAAGCACATTGCATCAATAACATCGCAATTCGGCATCGCACCGATAGATTTTTCTTCTACGGGCCAATTGCTCTGGACCAAATAAACTGTGACAGATTCGGGCATTTTAGCTAGAAAACCATCAGAACTTGCCTGGGGATATGACACTGGTCTAAGGGTATAAGTATGTTCTTCTTGAAGCTTGACTCGATCTTGTTCTACCAGAATGATGAGTTGAGTAAACAGCTTTCTATTCGATAAATACTTTCCTTTTTTATCCTTTTTAGGCTTTACAGCAGTTTTAAATGTGTGCAAGTTCATTTTTCTCAAGGTAGGATGAAGTTCTTTCGGATCAGAGATAAACCGAGCAGTAAAATGATGCTCTGCTTCTTTTCCGCACTCATAAGCTTTCATGAAATCTTCTTGACAAATAGGGGATGCAACAACTCCCTGAGTAGATGCTGATTAACTCAGATCTTCATAATCAAAAGGATTAATCATAGCTTCAACAACATCAATAACGCTATCGACCCCAGCTGCGTCTCCAGCACGACGTTAAGGATCAAGGATCTTTTCTACACCGATCTGCTGCATCTTGATCAGCGCATTTTCGACACAACTGGGTCATAGCTAATCGCTGTGATTGAGAAAGAATCGATTCAGCAACAGCATTAGGTCGCGTTGTAATTCCAACTATTCCACCAGCTAATTTATTGTCTCGGTTAACAGTCTGCTCAATCACTTGATCTGCAGCTATTGCGAACAATCCGTACCGATCTTGTAGATGAATAGCAAATTCACCAGCACGTAAATGCTCATGAGCAAATGGGTGTGTTTTTTTCAAATTCACGCATTTCATGCAAATAGACAGGAACGTAGCGAGAATAATTCACACGATAGTAAGCAAGCAACCAAGGAGTTTTCTTCTTTAAAGTATTTAAATGACCTTCCCAATCTAATCTACGGGTACAGCTAATAAAGTAAACACCACATACTGTAGCTGCAACAGGGCATAAGTAGGGAAAGCAGAGACTTGCGTAGCACAGAACCATCAGAACTTGCTTACAAAATATTGAATTGTTTACTTACAAAATATTGAATTGCTCACAAAATATTGAAAGAGCTCAGATAACAAAATTTTAACAGCTCAGATGGCCGAGTGGTATAGAGCGTCTGTCTCTTGAGCTGTAGACTCGGGTTTGATTCCGAGTCGGGTCAAACCAATGACTTTAAAATTGGTATTCACAGCTTCCCTGCTTAACGCTTAGCATTAAAGGGACAGTGTGGAGAACAAGCCGGCAAGTTTACTTGTTGCGCCGTTGGGAAAGGCACTTAGCGGGATTCCCCCATCTTGGTGTGGTAGACAGATGGCTGGCAACTCCTAAGCGAGCTCGTATAGCGCTTTGATCGCTTTCTCGTGATAGGAGGATAAATATGCAACTAACTAACTTACTAAAAGACTGCAAACAAAATATTGCTAATAAAATATTGAAAGACATCTTGCTGGAGTGAATGGAGAAACAGAGATCATCGCCTCTGCCAAGTCACTGATTTCTTTTTTCACAAATGTTGAATAAACTTGATGACCGCAACACTTGTATGGACAAACTTTCAATTCTTTTAGGAGAATCATCTTCTGGAAATTTCTTTTAGAATTCGAACATAGGCATACGCGCCTTTCAATACTTCTTTCATTGGTAAATCGAAAATAGCATTATTGATGAAAACCATGCCTATGGGCGCTCGGTGACAGATCAGTTAATGAATTCATATCCCATAATTGCAAATTTTTAGCAGCATAACTTTTTCAGTACAATCCAAACTACACCATTTAAAAGCACAATACTTTAGAGTGTTGAAACTTGTTGCAGTTAACTTTTTTGAATCACTTTCATAGACGTCATCATGGTGAACAATTACGTTTCCTTTGATTCTTTAAATTATTACTTACCGATAAATGAAAATGATAAGCGCCAAGCTGAATGAGATTTATTAGCACCTATAGTATTGGTGGAGTATTTTTGTATTTAGTTGCATCTTTATCCTCCTATCACGAGAAAGCGATCAATGCGTTATACGAGCTCGCTGAGGAGTTGCCGGCCTTCTGTCAACATCACCAAGATGGGGGGATCCCGCTAAGTGCCTTTTCAAACGGCACAACAAGTAAACTTGCCGGCTTGTTCTCCACACTGTCCGTTTAATGCTGAGCGTCAAGCAGGGAAGCTGTGAATACCAATTTTACAGTCACTGTTTGACCCGACCTGGAATCAAACCCGAGTCTACAGCTCCCGAGGCGGACGTTCTAATCACTCGCCCATCTGAGCAGTATAGAATACTAGTCTGTCCGTAGGAATTGCACCGAGATACTGGATTACCACAAAAAGCACGTAACTGTAGCCTGACTTTATCATCATTTCCTCACAAACCTATCCAGCAACAGAGTATACCGATACGTAGGTTATACGACTTTTCTGCAAGTAAACCTATTACTCATTTCGATAAGCTAGACTAACTGACTTTTAAAAAGGTTTAATAATACCGCTTCAACTTTTTAATTTTACCTATCTCTTCACTTCAGCAGTTAAACCTACCTAAGTTTGTGCCACTAGCACTGACTGCCAGTTTCACTATTTCGTTGTTTTACCTTGATCAGCTGTTTGGCGTAACTATCGAAACAGCTGATAAGAACATGTTTCCAAATTTTAACTTGCGTAAATTAATTTTTTATGAGTTAAATGCTGTCACTTCATTTAAAAATTAAACAAAAATAATTAAATTCAGCTTACAATTTAACTTAAAAATTACTTCATTAGATATTTTTTATTTCAGTTTAAAATGTTATCGAACACTGAGCAAAAAACATACAGAAACTATACACGGCAACACCTAATGACGAAAAAAGCAGTGATGCGCTTAAGCGAAATAATATTCATCCGCTTAAATTTTTCAATATTCAAATGGTTATACCTCAAAAACGGCACCTGCTTGCACGGGAAGACATTTCAGTTTCGATCTACTACCATAATTATATTTACAGACAATTTTTTACATAGTTCTTCGTTAGGTATCACGAGACGACAAGATAGATAGATAGATAGATTTATTATTTAGCCATATTTACGGAAAACAAAAGCAAACACACACAACATGTGAAAAAAAAAAAAAAAAAAAGTAAATAGGCAAGGAAGCATCGACTAACCAGACGGTTTTCGGGTCAAGATGCTTCCTATCGATGCAATATTGCAGTTCGAGGGCTTAGTGCAAGAAGGGCCTAACGTCAAAAATGCAGTTTTGAGTAAAAGCCAAAACAATTTTTTTGCATTATTCAAACTGACGTTTCTCGCATCTGTGAAAGCGTAAGATCAGTTCTTGGAGTTTTAACAGTTCGTAACAGCTAATTAAAACAAAATTTTCAATAAAATTAAAAAAAAATTGTTTTTTTGTTTGTTTATTTTACAAAAAACTGACTTAGGCCCTTCTTGCACTAAAATTTTTGCTTGATTATCCGATATTTTTTACGGCGACAAGTTTAATTTTAGTGAAGTACCATGTATGTAACAACGCATTTTGGACGTTCAAAGTCAGTAGTACAACGACAAAACAAATTTCAAAACTTGTAACCACTTGTAACCACAAAACTTGTAACAAATTTAATGAGTTGAAAACCATGAGTTGAAAACCAAACGGAAAACACAAGTGAATACTGTAATTTTTTTGCCTTTAAGTTTTCGCACATACAGTATCCTAGTTTAAAAGTTTAAGAGGCATAATGGCAGCAAACTATATAATTAGATGGTTTCCTCTTCATCTCGATCTTCGCCGTCAGTTTTAAGCTTTAAGTAGAATTGTCGGCTTTCCTCCGATATTAAAGGAAGCAATTCTAGCAAATCCTTATGCTTTTTTGTGCCTATTGGCAGTGGATCTTTGTGGAGTTCAGGAAAATCCCAGTCAATAGATGCAGCTCGAGGAGTTTCTCGGCGCAAGACAGAGTAACTCGAAATTTCAGCATCTGGTGACAAAGATGTTACGTAGTCCATTTGACCTCTTTTCCTTCCATAAAAAATTCTTCTTATCTTCATCCAGCCAACCGGCACCCCACTTTCGTTCTTGGAGCGGTTGATCAGAATCCGATTAGAAAAGAGATGCTTTGAGCTCTTAAAATCTTTCGATTGCATTGCAACAACGTTTAGCTTTTTATTGCGGTGGATTGACCTTATGGTCGTAATCCAATCTCGTGGAATTTCTATCATCGCATTAGTCGTTTTTTTATGCTTTTCAATAATTCCGTGAATGCTGTCTGCTTCCATATGGGTATGACCAGGTAAAAGATAAGTGTGAGTTATTTTTACTTCCTTAGTTTGGGATAAATGCATTAGCATTGCAGACAGAGGATAATTTCTGTTTTGGCCTCCACAAGAATCACTGTACAACCGGATATCTTTAATTTCTTCTGGCAGACCATCCATCCATTTCCACAAACACGAGCCGATTTCTTGGCTCCCTCTTCCAGCTATTGTTTCATTCCACATAAAGCAATGACCTTTATTGCCACCCTGTTTGGAGGATTCGTACACTGTTAGGTTGTAAACAGCTAACTGTCTTTTGTAATAAACGACCCCAGTTTGCAGAAGGGGGCATGGCAAAACTTTTTGCATATCAAAGCCGGCGGTAACGCAATCGTTGGAGGCTGTAGCATGCTCTTTGTCTTTACGCTTAGCTTCATATGCAAGTTCAGCTTTAAGCAAGTGTTGCTCCTTTTTTGATTCAATGACCTTCTTTTCATCATCGGTGGCGTTAAAGAGTGCTGCTTTAAAAATGTCGCATTTTTCACATGTGTCCTTTGATGGAGGATGAAAAGAATAATTAAAATTTTCATTGAAAATCTTGCGATACGTATGTTCTTTTTCCGGTTCAATAGACTTTTGATCGCAGTCTTTGCTGTAGAGCCGATACATCTCAGAAATGGACAGGGAAGGAGAGAGATATTTTTACTCGGTATCTTTGCGTGTGTAGTGACTTTTAAAAGCTGGAAAGCTCTTTATGTGTTCTTGAATTTGGAGACACGCGTCTTCCGAGATTTTTTTTTGCTGGCCATGTTTTCCTCTTTGATCTCCGTTTGCAATAGCAGATGCACTTCTTAGCTTTTTTCTGTAAATGATTTTAACTTTTTTGTGAGTGATAGAGAATGTGCTTAAGAACATCGTTAAGCACACCTGGTTCTCAGGTTTTTGATCCAAGAGAAAATATTTCATAAAATTCTTCTTTTTAGACGTTGATGGCCCATTAGGTGAAATCTGAATAAGGCCGGCTAACAGTTGATTTTGTTCCTCGTTATTAAGGTTGTTGTAAAAGTCTGAGAAAATTTTTTCTCGGCAGTTATCCGTAAAACGATCGGAGCACTTTCGTTTGCAGGAAGACAAACATGGATTCCCAAGTTTTTTAGCTGCAACTGACTTGCCAGTGGATGAAGACACATACTCTTTTCCTCTTGTACGATTCAGCTTTTGAACATTTCTTTTCCATTCTCCTGTTTTTCTTTTTCTTTTCCTGGTTAGCTTCTTCCTTTCTTCCTGAGTTCCTAAATATAAAAATGAAGCATTAATCATACATGCGAGACCACAGAATATACGAACCCACGCTGTATTACCTGACTCCTCTTCAGACGACAATGGATCAGGCTTATCTACTGGCGGCTTATATGTTTTATCTGTATCTGAATCATCAAATTCGGAAGAATCTTCATCGAAAAACATCTTGTCGATAGTTTCAGTCAATGAATAGCTGCTATCATCAAGCTCTTCATCACTATGCAAATTTGCCATATTATATGCTATGGTGTTACACAGAAACTTATTAGAGCTGAATACTACAAACATTATTCTTGGTCAACAATTTTAGCATCACAAATTGCTTTCAACTGCTTTATAATAAAATTTGGGTTGTCCCTATTGGCTACCTATTTTAGACTATAGCTCAAGCCTGTTCTTCGTGATTTGCTTTCTCAGTTAAGGATAGCTGCAGCTTATATGCCAAAGTGCCAACGATTTTTCCTTTCGAGCTACAATACAGTATAAAGTAACTGCTTTCATTTCTAGTGCTTTGTCTAGCCCTATTTTGTTCTTTCACTATATGCAATTTATTACTCTTCCAAGAACTTCCACGAGGAATATAGTTAAAATTAAATAGACTGTCTTTTGTTTTCCAATGATATCCTAAACAGCCTTTGTGATATTGACAATATCCATGAAATTAGCCTAATTCTGTTCATTACCGGTAGCGCAAAAGGATTATTAAGCTATGGCTCCACTGCGGAATTTTTTTTGTGATGTCACAGAGTCTCTGGTTGTGACACGTTATACTCGTGTATATGAAATGACACGAGGTAAACCCTAACATCATAGCGTCGATCAACCATCACTTGCATAAGGGCCTAAATCGAAATTTCTAGACGAAGTTTATGCAAGAAGGGCCTAAGTCGACTTAGGCCCTTCTTGCATAAAGTTGGTTTGCAAATTTTGAGTTATTTTTAGTTAGTCCCTTATGCAATTATTCGATAACAATGCGAGTATTTGCGATAGAAGTTAGTCCCTTCTTGCACTGAAACTAGACAAAAATCTACACAAGATGAGGTATTTTTCTCAAAATTGAAAAAAATTAAGTTAGGCCCTTCTTGCACTAAGCCCTCGAGTTGTTGTTGAAAAGTGCGGAGAATTAACACGAAAATTTGATAGTTGTACACTTTAACAAATAAATACAAAGCAAGCTGACATGTGAGAAAAAAGTATACAGGGCTCAAATACTTAATCAAGAGGTATTAACAAAATATAGGACAAAATGAACAAACAAACAAGCAATAAGAAAAAGTTACGATTGCTTTTGATTAAATTAAAATGTCAAAGAGAATAATTTAGAGTAGACAAATTTATTTTGCTGGCTACACACCCAAAAGGAATTAATCAATATCTATTAAGTTGTTGTTTTTTGTAATTTTTTTTTTTGAAAGAGACCCATTGCATGCTTTTCAGTTCATAATCAATTTCGTTGAAAAGTTTAGGTCCTCTAAATGAGAGAAGGTTTAACGCAATTGATTTATTGACCCTAGGTCGAAAATATCCGGATTTCGTAGATTGTCTTGTGTTATATTCATGGGTAGAAGCAAGTTTGGTAAATTTGTTTTCGATTATTTTTGGAAGGTTTTTGTTGTATACTTTATACATAAATTTTGCCAGTTCCAATTTATATATATCATCGAGTTTTAAGAAGTTGAGGTTTTTGTATAATGACGTTACCGGAGTTCGAACGTTGTTAAAGGAGATGGCTCTTAGAATTTGATTTAATCTAATTTGAATGGCATTAAGACTGGTTTTGGAGGCCGTTCCCCAAGAAATTATACCGTATTGCACTTTACTATAAATCAATCCATAATAAAGCATGCAGAGAGCTTCTCTTGATACGTAATTGCGCAGTCTGTAAAACATCCCGGAATGCTTGGCAATCTGCGAAGACAAATACTTTAAATGTTGCGACCAGGTTAAATTTTCATCTATTATGACTCCGAGGTATTTGACTGTACCTGCTCTTACAAGGTTATTACCGTTTATTTCTAGTTTAAAATCGTAATTGCATTTTTATTATGAGGATGCTTGTTGAAAATCATAAAGTTTGTTTTGGAATAATTTAGAGATAATTTGTTGATGCAAAACCATTTATCAATATTTTCTAACTGTTCATTTACTCGGCGTTCCAAATTTAAGATACTGCTGTCTGAGAGTAAAAGAAAAGTATCATCTGCAAACAGGGTCGTGTCGAATTGTGAAGCTAGCGGTAAATCGTTAATGTACATTAAAAACAAAATTGGGACAAGGGAAGAGCCTTGTGGCACACCACATGATACTTTTTGTCTACTAGATTTACATTGAAGGATTTTTACGTATTGATATCTGTTAGTTAAAAAACTTTGAAAAGTATCAAAAGCTTTACCACGAATACCGTAATGTGAATGCATTTTTTGAAGTAGAATCTGGTGATCAACAGTATCAAACGCTTTCGACAGATCTAGGAACAAACCGCAACTGTAGCAATTGTGATCGATATTTTTTAGTATTTGATCATGAATATTAGCAATTGCATAGGTTGTTGTCGAGTTTTGGCGAAAACCGAATTGCTGTTTACTCAATAAGTTGTATTTTTCAAGAAAGGAGATTACCCTATTACCTAAAAGTTTTTCAAAAATTTTAAAAATTGCGAATTAGTTGTAGATCAAATTTTGTCTGGGGCGGTTTGTTCGTAGGCGCAATTACTAGGATTGGAAAATGATCTGAGATATCGTTTATACATATTCCACTA
This sequence comes from Trididemnum miniatum, assembly GCA_964006365.1. Taxonomy (NCBI): domain Eukaryota; kingdom Metazoa; phylum Chordata; class Ascidiacea; order Aplousobranchia; family Didemnidae; genus Trididemnum; species Trididemnum miniatum. The sequence goes on from OZ023238.1 coordinate 5,451,536, forward strand.
AGCAAGGATGAATTAAGATTATTGGTGTAAATGTGGTCAATAAGTGTTTTCGACGTATCAGCAATTCTGGTCGGCTTATCAATTAAACATTTCATCGAGGAAGCTAAAAGGTTCTCAGCGTACATACAAATGGTTTTGTTTGTCTTTAATTGCAGAAGATCTATGTTGAAATCTCCTAACGCATAAAATTCAGTTTTGGTTGAATTTATTTCAAGAAATAAATTTTGAAGTTTCTCCGTGAATATCTTCATGTGGCTCGCAATATAAATCGGATGACGATAAACGACTCCCACTGCGTATGATTTTTGCTTAATTTTGAAGCTGATCCATATGTCTTCAACATGGTCAACGTTCAGTTTTAAAGTAGTGCTAAAATTAAAAGCAAGCGATTCAATGATATACAAGCCCACTCCACCGGCTTTGGTTAAACTGTCGCTGTGGACAAATTTATAACCAAGTAGTTCAATGTTGTTGCCACACTTTGCATCGCATAATTTGGTCTCAGTAACAGCAATTATATCCGGTCTTTTATTTAATTGGGACAGAAAATAGGATACTTTGTCAATGTTTTTTGCCAAGCTCCTTACGTTAAAATGCATCATAAATAACTGCTGCTGATCACCAGAAACTTTATCTAGAATTGCATTCACATCAGAGATATCGTGATAGTAATCACTTTGGTTGAATAACAGATCATTAATATCTTTATCTGTTACATCAGTGCTTATAGTATCTTGACGATTATAAACATTTTTGCAGCCTTTAGTGAGATTTGAACTCGTAAGTTTACGTTCAGGGCAGTTGGGACTTAGAGATTGAGAATGTGCGTCGTTAAAACAAGGCTGTACAGCGCTGCAGCTTGCACCTTCGTCACAGCAGGTTTCCCAGACTACGCAGTCTGTATCACGTGAGCAATGCGCACTAGTATCTAATTCTATAACCCAATCGTTGTTGAGACTACACGAATCACATTGTACATGTACATCATGCCTTGGTAGGCCTACAGAATGATTTAAAAGATTAACTAGATCAGAATTTTTAGAGGTCATTTAAACATTAAAAGTGAACTATCTTATGTTATTATCTACACGAAGGCAAGAACAGAAGCTTATCCTTCAGAGCTACAACACACCGATTTCGAGTCATCGACGGAGTCGTTATTTAAACATAAGAGGTTGATAATTAAGTTTAACAAAATCAACATCGATTCCGTGTTTAAATAAGTCATCCGGTGATGTCACGTACAACCATTTACCAATACCTTCATCTTTTAGACCTTCTTTAATCAATTTTCCAGCTTTCCGACTAGATTTTTTCATTCTTATATTGCCGTTAAGGGTGTGGCACATCACGAATTCGTCGTCACATTCATCTTTCACATAATGGAACAGTTTTGATCGTAAGGGGGTTAGATCTTCAGTTAAAAATGCATTGGGGAATTTTGGAGTACTTTTCAGTTTAGATTTTGCTTTCAAGAATTGGTTTCTGGTTTTGTAATTTAAAAATCTAGCAATAATCGGTCTTGGTTTGCTAGCAGAATTAGATCTTTTACTCCCGAGGCGATGCGCTCGTTGGATATTCCAGTCTTGAAGTTCAATACCTAGTTCCATTGCAATTTCGTTTACTATTTCTTCCCCATCATCTTTTTCAGCTGGAGCCTCTGGAACTCCATGTATTCTTATGTTGTTTCTTCGACCATACTGGTCCAGTGCGTCCGTACTAAAGATGTTCAAGTTTAGAACCTGCTTTAATTTTGCGTTTTCCATTTTTACTTCTTTCAATTCTGCTTTATTCACTTCAATTTCAGCTTTGAGTTCTCTAATTTCGTCCACCAGTTTCTCCATTGTTTGATTTATTTCCCTTAATTGTTGTCTAACATCTTCGTTAAAGTTAGATTCTTTTGTACTGCTTTTTTTTTGCCGGTGCCATGCTGTTTGCTTTAAAAAAAAATGTTTTCTGAGCAATCTCACCGCAATTTTTGACTCGAGTGCACCGAACAAAAGCACGTCCGCTCTCTGTAACTGCAAACGCAGATAAAGCACTGTGTAACAAGGCCTAATAGTTAGTTAGTTGCATATTTATCCTCCTATCCAGTGGTGAAATTGGTAGGTTAGAAGTGCCGGAGCTTTCCGGTTTGCAGAGAACGAAATGAAATATTAGGTTATTTTTAGGCGCTTATTATAACTACCAAGGTCTTATAGCGCCAGGACTGAAGTAATTCATACGACAAGGTATGTTTTAACCAATTTCATTCTCCACACTACCCATGATGCCGAGCGCTAAGCTGAGTAGCTGTGGATACCATTTTTAAAGTCATTGGTATGACTCGACGAAGTATCGAACTCAGTCTCCTCGGGAATTAACTCCGAGCATAACAAAAAAGACCAGTAGAAGCAACAATCGCGAGGATCAAAGTTGTCGGTCTTCGGGCAATATGACGCGGCGAAGCTATCAAGCGACATGTCATAGCTTGGCAGTGCATACCGGTATGAAAGCAGAAACTCGCAACTTAGGTTAACCGAATCCTAATCAAAAAACTAATAATATTGGGCGCGTTCACACATAGCAGTTTTCGCAACCAGGCGCGAAACTTTTTTTTGTTATTGTGCACGTAATTTTGAAGATTTTTAAACTTCTTTTGGTAATTTAAAAACGTGAACAATGTTGGTTTTTGAATCGCTGAAACAAATCTTAAAATTTTGAAAAATGCGTTCACAAAAACAAAATAAAGTTTGGTATCTGGTTGCGAAAACCGCTATGTGTGAACGCGCCCAATGTTTCGGTACGACCATGTTTTATTCGGTGATGAGCATTTTTGAGCGGCTAAAAATAACTGTTTATAATAATCGCGATGCCGGTAACGAAATCTTGACACGGAATTATGTTTTCTATCACGACTTCATACACGTTCATTTTATGCTCAGCACAATAAGCACACACTGGATTGTGGTTAGTTATGGACAGGGCATGCTATGGAATGGAATGGAAGACGATTTTTCCATATTCCATTCTGCAAAATTTCTTCCATTCCATACTAAAATTTTTCACTCCATATTCGATTCCATACTAAAATTTTTTTCCATATTCCATTCCATTCTTCCTTACTAATGTTATTTGACGCAATGGTAAAAATGCACTATTATTAAATTATGCGACATGCGCGTTATCTGCAGGATAAGCTTTCCAACCTGAAACTAGTCATGCTCATTCGTTGAACAATCCTACATTGCGAAAAAACCCAATAAATATACACATGCATGTAAACATAAACGCAGTGACGTAGTGAAAAATTTAAAAAGGGGGGTGGGGCATGATTTCCATATTTTTTCAAGCATATTTTTTTTTTGGCAGAACAAATTTGAAGCTGATTGAGAAACACGATAAGCTCTTGGGGGTCCGGGGGGCATATTTATGTAATGTAGGCTACCTAACACCAGCACCAGCCGAACCAACATTCTTACTCTATTCTATTATCAATTGACGAACCCGATTGTTAAATACTCGTTTCAAGCGAAGCCGCGACGAGAATTGAACTCTCTCTATGCTGCGATCTAAGTCACTGCACCATACAACAGTAGTTGCAATCTAGCACAAAATGGCGTGTATAAACCCAAGCTTTGTCAGAAAAAAGCAAGGTTCCGCTGGTGCTGGGTACATTACATAAAAATGCATCCGGTGGCATGCTTCCCCGGAAAAATTTTTGAAAATTTGCTTGCTGTAATGGCTATTTTAGTGCTTTTTGAATAATTTTCAGGCAAATTTTGTTTGAAGAATTTTTTGACCCTGATTTTGAGCGCTCAGCCAAATATGGTGCATTTTGTCCGCACATTTCCGATTATGCGTGCTTATACTGCTCAAGGCGTAAGGCTTATTGCTCTCGAAGAGGTTCGAAATTATGGTAACATTGTATACATCCAAAACACTTTTGAAAATGGCTAGTGGGAGGATGTATACCCCTGGCCTTCATCCAACCCCCCTAGATCTGCCCCTGGCCATGAGCTGCAGAAATCATCGAAAGATTCTGGCATATTTCAGATAATTGACACCATCAGTTTTTTATTTCTACTAAAAGGCAGAGTAAAAAAGGGAGGAGCATGGCACAATGCCCCCTAAATACGCTCCTGCATAGACGTAAACTATGTATTGATGCTTACAGTGATGTGCACGATAAACTTTTTTGTTCTGAAGCGATAACGATGATCAATAACTTCAAAAAAGCCCTGGCCGATACCGATAATTGATTAATCTCAATTTCTAGAAGCGATGTCGGTAATCGATAAATTATCGCCGATAAATTTTTCCGATAAATGTTGCGGTAAATTTTCAATGTGTTTGACGAAGTTTTTTTGTAAGTCAAAAGAAAAAAATGTTTTTGTAGATTATTTAAGAAAAGAGAGCAGTTTATGGAATTTGCTGCGGCATTAACCAAAAAATGAGAGATCTTTTTTTATTGCAACAAGACTTAATGGACACCGTGTATTCATTCCATAGCGCCAACTCACTAACTTTGAAGTTTTAAACGCTGTAGGCATAAAAAATCGTTTATTGCGATAACTCATCGGCGATAACAAAATATTTTACAAAAGCGATATCGGTAATCGATAGATCAAAACTGTTTTGAGCGATAACGATAATCGGTAATAAAATTATTGCCGATAATTTATCTCGATAAACCCCATCTCTGGATGCTTAACGCTTAAAATAACAATACAGTCAGTCACTACATGCCAAAAACTTACACTGCAGAACCGAAAAGTGACTAATTATCCTCATTCTAGTTCGGTAGTCCTTCGTAATTTGTTGTGCGTTTTGATGTATACTGTATATGTGGTTAGTATGGAAGTATGGAAGACGATCTTCCATTCCATTTTTCAAATCTTCCATTCCATTCTGAGCATCTTCCATAATCCATACCAAAATTCTCCTTCCATTCCATACCATTTTCCATTCCATAGCATGCCCTGGTTATGGAGCATGATATCAAGAAGCTGAGAATTTTTTGAGATCAAGATCATAATATCAATATCAAGAAGCTGAGAATTTAGAATTTAAGCTGAATTTAGAAAAGAAGCTGAGAATTTAAAGGCAAAAACGCCAGCATTAGTAATTAAGACTTCGCCTATTCCTATTGCTTTATCACACAACATCCCACTTTAACCATATCTTTAGTGCTTTACATTACTGCTACATAAAAAAATCCTGTTATTTTTGTGTTAATACAAATAAATAAACCCTTCCGTTTTATGCAATACGCTCGTCACACATATAAGGTACCGCACCTCAACTACTCACTTCTTAGTCCTTGCCGTTGAGCAAGAGAGCAGTAGGCCTGCGTCTGGTAGCCCAGTATTCGTTCTACTTTACTCCCATTCACAAAGCATTATGACATCATAAGCGTTGCATGATCGACAGGTTGAAAATTGCGGTTTTAGCAAATAAAATCCTTGCGGTCGTAATGTGAAAGACAGGGATATTAATGCGGCGATTGCTTAAGCATCACAGAGTGATTCGGTTGATTGATCCAGTAACATTCGTTGTCCCAGGAACTGCCGGAGCTCGCGCTCCGGTGGTAAAGGAGAAGTTTGGGGCGGAGCTCCGGCCCAATTTCACCACTGCTCCTATTACGAGAAAGCGATCAATGCGCTATACGAGCTCGCTTAGGAGTTGCTGGCCATCTGTCTACCACACCAAGATGGGGGATCCCGTTAAGTGCCTTTCCCAACAGCACAACAAGTAAACTTGCCGGCTTGTTCTCCACACTGTTCCTTTAATGCTGAGCGTCCAGCACGGAAGCTGTGAATACCAATTTTCAAGTCATTGGTTTGACCCGACGCGGAATCAAACCCGAGTCTACAGCTCAAGAGACAGACGCTCTATACCACTCCGCCATCTGAGCTGTATGTTAAGTTAACTTTTCTTTAGCGTAGTAGCAGAGTTTTGGAAGTTGGTTCTTGGTTGGCACAAATTTCTTAAAAACAAATTCTTGCATTTCATATTATGATTTCAAACCATATAAAAAAAATAATGCTGCTGCAAACTACAACACTGGATTGCAGCATTCTTATGCTGTTGCTGCTGCTGCTACTGTAATTTATGCGCTGCAACATTTCTTTGAAACAAATGATCTATTAGTACTGAAGCGTGACCATTATAGTAAAGAACCAAAAATGAGAAAGAGTCGGACAACTCTGATAAAGAGAATTCTGCTCTGATGAAAGTGTTTTGACACCATCACTCAAGCGTGACTCTAGATCTGGATTTGGAATAAAGCCGCGAAACTTTTTCCCTAAATCCGAACTGAAAACGTTTTTGCGTGTAGTAGTACACCACCTACAGCTGTACAGTTGTAAGTAAATACCAGGGTTAGACTAGTGTGCCAATGCTTATTCCTTAACTGATCTAATTCAATTGACAGACTCAATGTTATGCTAGATTTTGGTACATTTAGCCAAAATCGAGATTAACAGAGATTATGGGCTATTCCTGCTTTCTTTGTGGGGTTTTGTAACTGCATTGTAGGCTTAATTCATATATTTGCTGCAAACTTACCTTGTCCACATGTCCAATTAAAGTGGGCCAAAAGTCCACGGCTTTCGGCGTCATAATAACAATATAATAATAAGTTACTTATATACCCCCTTAGAATTGCCGACTGAAATTGTCAGCATATCTGACCAAGCTGCCGAGGGGTGGCAAGTTTAAACGAAGCTGTAAATCAAACAACAGCAATAAATATGAAATGACTATTTAAAACACTGTAGGACATTATGATATGTCATTAATACCTTTGAAAGCAATATCAAAATAATAACACTTCAATTGTTTTTTGAAGAGAATTGCATTATCAATTTTCTCGCAAGAAGCAAGGGAGTGAGTTCCAAACTTGACGTGAAGCATAAGAAAACATAGCTTCAGACTTTTTATAATTGAGATCACTTGGTTGTTTAAGAAGAAACTGATCATCACTCGCTAGTTATATGAACATGACACAGTGTGTGGTACAGTCAGGTCCTGAAGGAATAATCAAGTGTATGATGTCATAATCCATTTTTTCAATTATAACATCAAAAATTTGATTATAATGCAGAAAGCCCTGGGCTTTTGACCCACTTTAATTGGACAGGTTCAGGGTTACTGTAACTGTGAACCAGTTAGTTAGTCTAACAGGTTTTAAAAACAATACCGGTGCCCGTACAAACTTTTTGTTTCTGTACAGTGTAGCAATGTGGTTTGAATTTCTTGCGTCTGACTGTGGTAGGCCTGCAGGCAAAAACGTTTTTCATATACTTTAACATTCAAGTAAAAATTTTATTTCACCCCACCTTATTTACAAGTAGACTAGTTTACCCTATCAGTATATTTTCAGATTTTTGGTTTCTAATCTGCAGTCTGTTATTCTAAAAGATCAAAAATGACCCTTGATCTTGCAGTGATTTTGGACAATGGAGCTTATTCATTGAAAGTTGGTAGAAGTTCTTGGGGCAATGATGTGAGGTTAGCGTTAATTTGTTTGACTATGTTTCATTGTTGTAGACTTGTAATAGCATAAATTTGCCCAAAAAACTGAGAGGTAGGCTACTGAGCACTGTTCCCTCTAAGGTGCCAAATTTGAGCAAAATGAGACATTTTGGGAAAAATTTTTCAATTTTTCTTTAAGCTTGCCGACTGGAAAGGTGATTACCGGTACTGTCTGAACTTGAATCAAAGTGTTCAATATTTTGGTGCTAAACAGAAGTTATATACTGTGGAACTCAACTTTGAGTCAAGAAGTGGATCAAAATTTCTTTAAACTGTTAAACCCCCCAAATCTTCAAATTTATTATTAAAATCTATATATGGGCAAATTGGCACTTGCTAAAAACTCAGGGAACAGTGGTACTGAGGTAAGTTTCATTGAAACATTTTTCAAGGTGCATGATCCCATTTAAATTCACTGATTCCATAAGAAAAATAACCCGTACTTGTGTTTCAAAGACATTGCTGTGGTAGCCAGTGTGGTTGCCAGTAACTTCGCCACATGGTAACTTCGCCACAGTAACTTCGCCACACAAACTTCGTCACATGGTAACTTCGCCACACTTTGAGAAGGTGAAGGGAGATGTGGGGATAGTAGGAAAATGTGTTGGGGTGTGGGGGGAGGAAGAAGGGATGTGGGAAGAGGTATGAAAGGAGGTGTAGGAAAGTGTGATGGGGTGTGGGGGAGGTAAGGGGAGATGTAGGGAAAGGTGAGGGTAGGGAGATGTGGGGAATTAAAAGTGTGTTGGGGCCCCACATCTCAACACATTTCTCTACATCTTCCCCATTACCCTCCCCACATCCTTTCCCCACACGCCAACACACTTCCCCACTCACCCCATACACTCTCCCCACACTTCTCCACTCCCCACACATCTTTCCTTACCTCCCCCACACCCCAACACATTTCCCTACATCTCCCCCCACACCCCCATATCTCTTCCCACAGCTCCCCTGACCTCCCCCTACACCCCAACACACTTCCTTATTCACCCCATGCACTCTCACACACCTCTCTCCCCACATCTTACCCCACAGTTTCGATTATGTGGCGAAGTTACCAAGTAACTTGAAAAGCCCGATAAAATTTTTTACGGCAACCGGGAATTTAAAGTCTTGTTTCGGTGTAGGCAATGTAAATTTTCGATGTATGACAGTGTGGCGAAGTTACCATGTGGCGAAGTTACTGTGGCGAAGTTACCATGTGGCGAAGTTACTGGCAACCGCCAGTGTTCCCTCCAACGTGCAAAATTTAAAAAAAATGAAAAATTTTGTGCTAAACTTTTCAATTTTTGTGGCAAGATGCAAGTTGCTGTAATAATTTAAGAGCAACTTAGTCAAAAGTGCCCAGGGTTTTTTGTGCCAAGTGAAAGTGTTTTATCATAAAACTCATAGTTTAGACAAAAATTATTCCAGACTTTAAATACACCCATGAAATGTTTTTGAAAATTTACATCAGAATTCATATTAGGGCAAGTTTGCTTAAGTTAAAATCTTATAGGGAACAGTGGTGGTAGCATTTAACTGTTATGGTTTTACAGATAATAGTCTTGTACCAGTAGACTACTTGAGATATTGGTATGTTGTTACCATGGCTGTTATTCAATAATGTATCCTACTACTTTGAAAGTGAATGTTTCAACAACGTAGATTCATCTGTCATCATCATCAACGTATTCTCGGTATTAAAAACTAGGCAGTATCTGGAGCATCGGCAGGCTTTTTCTTGTGAAACTGCCCTTTGTTAGACCTCTAAATTACATTAACTTTAGGTCTCTAACTCTATACCAATGTCCCCCCCCTAACTGTACTCTAATACCCCTAATTTATGCATTTGAAGTTATGGCTGATGACATCATATATCAGCGTGACACCAATATTATGTAGAGAAAAAAACAAGCAGTTCACTGCTGCAGGGTTTCGATAATGAAAACCAGTGTCAGTGCTTTAGACACTTCCTAAAAACTATTTTTATGATAAAACTTCAAAAGTGTTTTAATGTTTTTCAGAATCTTGCCCAACAGTATTTTTCGTGCTAAAAGCGAAAGAAGAAAAAGTTTTATATCTAATCAACTAGACTCTTGCAAGGATTGTTCAAGCTTATTTTATCTTTTGCCATTTCAAAAAGGTTATCTGTTAAATTGGGATGTTCAAAGACAAATTTGGGATTATTTGTTCAGCAAAGAAGTGCTTAATGTAAGTGCCACAATTATAGTACCTGGTATCAGGGTATTGCTGGTTATCTCAGGACTTCGGTATTTGCCTGTATTCCATTTGGATTTATGAAGCCGCATCTGTTTTAGCTTTTTATTTCACCTCAATTACTACCGGTACTCTGCAGAAGGTCGCATGTTATGATGTTTTGTTTTTATTTTGGCCGAACTGTCTTGATATCTTACCTCAGGCATGGGAAACATACGGCCTGCAGGCCGGATTTGGCTTGCATGACCATTTTATGCGATCTGTCGGCACTTGTAGAAATATAAACTCCTTTCGCGAATCAAGCCGAGGCAATGTTCTATGCCCACCCTCCCTTTCAACTCTGCTTTTTACTGAAAAAAAACAACAAAGTTAATGGTATCATGTGACTGAAATATACCAGACTGTTTTGATGGTTTCTGTAGCTTATGGCCAGGAGCAGATCCAGGGGATTAGGATGAGGGTTATGATATGCATCCTCCCGGATCAGCCATTTTCAAAATCGTTTTCGACGCATACAATTTTTCCATAATTTCAAACCTCTTTGATAGTGATAAGCCTTACGCCTTACGCATGCGCAAATTAAAGTGTGCGAACAAAATGTATCATATATTTGGTGATGCATTCAGAACCAAAGTCAAAAAATTTAATCCAAACTTGCCTGAAAATTATTTAAAAAGCACTAAGATACCCATTATGGCATGTAAGTTTTCAAAAAATTTTTGGGGGAGCATGACCCCAGACCCCCTTAGAGCTTTTCTTGTTTTTCAATCAGCTTCGAAGTAGTTCTGCCGAATAAGAAGACGATTAAAAAATGTGGAAATTATAGCCCCCCTTTTAAAATTTTCTGCTGCGCCACTGTTTCATTGCTATTTTCGGTGGAAAACAGGACTTTTGAGGACGTGTAGACCTTGTTTTTGCTTTTTTTTGGTGAAGAGCAGGACATCTGAGGACGTGTAGGCCTTTTTTTTTGCTCTTCCAATCAGAGCGGCCCTGACAATAGTAGTTATTGAAGATATTGAACACAACCCATGTATAAATCTGGCTGGGGAAGAACTTCGTCTTTCCACATATGGCTCACCGGCTAAAAAAGTTGCCCACCTTTGTCTTACCTTGTAGTTATTGATTGAGGGGGTAATGCTTCATATCAGCCGTTGACATTGTTATGCTATAACATCACAATTGCGATGGTCTATATTCAGAGATGGGTGATCTTGAAAGATCAACAACTTTGGTGATCTTGAAGATTAAGATCACCCAAAAAGTATAATCGTGATGATCATGGTCAGATCATCAAACTTGTGCAATCTTGAAAATCAAAATCATGATTTTTGAAGATCGAAATTACCTCCAGTACCTCTTGTTGTATGTGCAGAGCCTGATGCTAAAAAGACAATGGTTTCTAAGATAGGGATATAAACTGTAATTAGGTCCAACAAATAAGCAGTTATAACATATAATGCTGTAAAAAATCGCGCCTTACTGGTAATGGTAGGTTGAAGATAATCGAAAGCATCACGAAAATCGAGGGTTTTCCTTTTTAGGTTTCTAGCGATTGGTTACACTTTAAATTTAATATTGATTGTTGCACCATTTGGGTATCATACATCTTTTTCTTGTCGGATATATACCATTTAATCAATTCAGATCCCAAATTGATGGATACCATTTATTAAATTCAAATCCTAAAACTAATGCAGGAGGTGTAGCATGTTATATCAAAAATTCGATATTATTCAGCAGCGTTACTGACTGGCCCTTTGATTTTTGTGACTGTGAGAGCTTATTTTTACAAATAAAGGTAGGAGTGGAAAAAACTTACTTATAGGAGTCGTTCACAGACACCCTAAAGCTAGTATTAAAGAATTTCAGGACAACCTGTCCCAAACTCTAAATTTCCTAGAATGCTTTAAGTATGAATATATTATTAGCGGTGACTTCAATGTGGATTTTTTAAAATACGGCTTAATAAATGCAAAACGAAACTGCATTTACACTCTGCACTTATATGGCTGTATTAATTTCATAAATAAAGCAACTCGAGTCACTCCCAAAACAGCCACTCTCATTGATCATATTTACTCATATATCATTACAAAGTGAGTTAGAAGTGGAATTTTGACCTTTGATATTTCTGACCATTTACCTTCATTCTGCATTGTAAAATTCGCCAACAATTTTGATAACAGTTGTCATTTGCATAAAAATGTTAAAACGTTTAATGCAGAAAAATTTGCTGAGAATTTTAACTCTGTTACAAGTAGTAAATTTAGCGTTAAATAATTTGGCAGCCAGACTGTCCACTTTCATTTTTTTTCACTTTTCATTTTTTCGTGCTTCTTCATTTTCATTTTTTTAACCAGTGGTCATTTGTTTTCATTTTTTTCAATTAATGACAACTTAGATGGCGTACAATGCAAGAATGAGTTCAATATATGATTTCGATTCTTTTTATATGTGAATATCAAAAATTTGTCTTGAAAAGATGCATAAAAATTCTAGTTTCAAGTTAAATATCAATCAAACATGCCAAACTAATGCTTAGGTCTAAGAATTGTGAAAATTTTGATAGCATTGTTATGCAATCAATCAGTCTTGTCTCAAGCATGCACCGTCACTGGAAAGGGCGTTAGTGACGTAACAACTCCTAATTCGAATGATATTAAATTGTTCATTTGTAAAGGCAGACTTCATGGCAAAATACTTTGGTTTTGTTGCTTTATTGCTTAGTGCTTGGCAAGCTAAGACTCTAAGGAGTTTTTAGAAGTTTTGCTAAAACTCGATAACGCTAAGAGATGTTGGCCTTAATGTCAGGGTGTAAATTTGTCAGCGTGAAAGGAAAGGATCTCATTTCCGAATTAGTTGTTACGAACTTGCAGTCTTGAAGCATAATTATAACATGGTATACAATATCAACAACAGTTTAGTAAGCGGCTGACTATTATTTTGCTGGTGAAATAAGTTTCTAAACTTTGTACAGTCAGATTTACCCACAGATGGCTTCATTGAGCTGACTTTAATAAAATTACGGCTAAAGTAGTAGTGCAGCTGGCATCGCAGTAGCAAGCCTTGGTCTGATAGGTTTACTCTTGCTGCCTGTAGGGCTAGGCCATGTCAGATTGATCAGTTCGGTATTGATTCTACGTTTCCGCCAGACTACCATAATATAAACTTTCAAGTTGCCTGCACGTGTGTTACAAAAAAAATTGCTATTACGTTATGGAATGCAGACTAGAAGATAAGAATTTTAAAAGTTGTTAGATGCAGGATGTATAATTGTATACTCTATTATTCACTTTATACATAAACGGCATGTTTAATTTTACAACTTGTAAACCTAGGCTTTTTTCGGATTATACCTGTCTTATGCTGAGTAATCAAAATTTGTCGCAATTCAATTTTAAAATTGACGAAGAAATAACCACTGTGAAATGATTGCAAATGAATTGACATTAAATATTGCTAAATCAAGCTTGGTCTTATTAAATTCAAATAATAAAAATTGCAGTAAATCGAATGCACAGACCTGCGTTCTTTCTATCTTCAAAAATATTGTTGTTCGAAACTGCTAATTACTTGAGTATAACATTTGACAATTATTTCTTTTGAAAAACATATTAACAAAGGTATATGCTATCATTATTTTGCGTATTACAATAGAAAAGCTTGTTAGAATTAGGTCTATATCGATAATTACTTATTGATGTGAGCAGCTATGTAAATATGGTAGATAACCACTCTATAGAAATCACACGCATACTCAGTTGACTGTGGATATAATGCACTAATTTATAAAATACACCACAACGCAAATTACAACAATAATGACTCACCGAAGCCTCATCCTCGCAACGCGTTTCGTCCTTATGGGACTCTTCAGCCAAGTTGCGAGGCTTCGGTGAGTCATTGTTGTAATTTGCATTGTGGTGTATTTTGTAAATTAGTGTATTATATTCACAGTCAACTGAGTATGCGTTTGATTTCTATGGAGTGGTTAATTGTCATTTTAATCACGATGCTGATGCGTGCGTCTACTCAAACGTTAGCTGGATGCTTTCGCGCAGCTCACCACTGCCCTTCATTTTATGGTTGCCAAGGCAAGCGCATCAAACTTCAGCGTCGCAGGATGTGATAGCGTGTGTTTCTCCATAAACACGCCCCCAATCACTTTGGCGGACGTCAAACTTTATGTAATGTAGGCTACAGATGAAAAGTTGTTGTGTTTTTGAATTCGAAATTAAAGTTATTCTTGAAGGAGCTCATTAATGTGTGCACTGTTTATTTTTACCGCGGCGTCGCGACTTGCCTGAAGAGTCCCATGAGGACGAAACGCGTCGCGAAGATGAGGCTTCGGTGAGTCATTATTGTTGTAATTTGCGTTTTGGTGTATTTTGTAAATTAGTGCAATATATTCACAGTCAACTGAATACCAGTATGCGTTTGATTTCTATAGAGTGGTTAACTGTCATTTTAATCACAGTGCTGATGCGTGCGTCTACCCAAACGTTAGCTGGATGCTTTCGCGCAGCTCACCACTGCCCTTCATTTTAGAAATATGGTAGTTTGGTCGGCGACTTGGTTGGAGAAGGTCGATAAGTACATTTTTTAAACATGAAAATGCTGATAAAACGTGGGAAGTTTTAGGCCCCTGAAATCAAAATCTCTGGCTACGCCTATGATATATGATTATTGATTAGTCGTTTAGTTGTTGATTTCGTTGTTAGTTTTTATTAGTTTTGTAAAAGTTCTTTACTTCCAAATGTGCGATCTCTCTGCCTTCTCTTGGATGATTATCGCAAGCAGTATTCAGGGTTCCCGCAAAGTCTTAGAAAAGTATGGAATTCGATTTCGCATTTTTTATGCCCTGGAAAAGTGTGGAAAATAGAGGTTTTATCTGGTGCAGTTACAGTAGTAAGGAAAAATAAATCAATTTTTTTCAGAACATAATTTAGCAAAGGCTGCACTGTTTTGTGAGTTGTGTTAGCATGTGTTGGTTTCAGTTTTTAATATCATTCATCGTTGTAAAATATATACACAAAGCATTACAGACTATTTACACTCTTGTCAAAATTCACCATGTGGGTCATGAAATTTGCTGATGATAATACATTACATATTGTTTTGCCTGAAGATTGTTGTTTATTGAACATTGTGGTTGTATCTCCGATTCTTTTCGATGAGGCTTTAGCACACATAAATGAATAATGTTTCCTTTTTTTTTTCCTTTGTAAACTGCTTTGACTTGTGCAGTGTGCATAGCTAGTACAAATAAATTTGAAACATTGAACTTGAAGTTATCAGATTTGTGAAACGTACGTTGAGACATTGTAGACGTAATATCTGAGCTGGTACAGGGCCGGATTAAGCAATGGGCAAACTGGGCAGTTGCCTCAGGCCCCATGCATTTGCTAATCTCTTGCAGCTAGAGAGCCGACGGCAGAGAAGTCAACTTAAGGGGGCCAAGCATTTATCAGGGGAGGGGGACAAAGTCTAAAATTAAGCACAAAAGCTGCTGTCTTCAAAAGAGTAAGCTTGTTGATTGGGGGGGGGGGGGCAACTCCCTTCTCTGGCGCCAGCCCTGAGCTGCTAGATTGTGAACTTAGTATTTTTTTGTATTTTGTTGCATATTTATCCTCCTATCACGAGAAAGCAATCATAGCGCTGTACGAGCTCGCTTAGGAGTTGCCAGCCGTCTGTCTTCCACAACGAGATGGGGGAATCCCGCTAAGAGCCTTTGCCAACGGCACAACAAGTAAACTTGCCAGCATGTTCACCACACTGTTCCTTCAATGCTGAACGTTAAGCAGGGAAGCAGTAAATACCAATTGTTAGGTCTTTGGTTTGACCTGATTCGGAATCAAACCCGAGTCCACAGCTCCCGAGGCGGACGCTCTATACCACTCGGCCATCTGAGCTGATAAGAAACAATACCAATTTCTAATTTCAGCTCAAACTACGGCCTACGGACGTGATGATTTTTTTTTTTCGTGCTCTTCACTTGATTTTGGGCAGAAAATTGGACATCACTCTTAACTGTCTTGGGCCCCGCGATATCTTAAAGGGGAACTGAAGAGCAAAACTATTTTTTCAAAAATGGCGTTAAAAATTACACTGAGTTCTATACTGACTGCAGAAAATTTTAATCATTTTTAATTAACCAGAAATTAAACGTTAAACTTGTGATTATGACGTCATGGAGGTCTGTACATTCCGCACTACTGCACGCACGCAACTATGCAAACCTTACCACTGTCTGTAATCCACGCGTTTTTCAATGACGTTACAGACCTCCATGACGTCATGGTCACAAGTTTAACGTATAATTTCTGGTTAATTAAAAATTATTGAAAATTTCTGCAGTCAGTATAGAACTCAGTGTAATTTCTAACACCATTTCTGAAAAAATAGTTTTGCTCTTCAGTTCCCCTTTAATCCGCCCTTGAGCTGGTAGTAAAACTTAAAAATGGAAGCACATGCACATTTCTTCTATTTTTATCATTTATTGCAGCGCATTTTTTTTCATTTTTTTCACAGATTTGTCTTTTTTTTTTATATTTTTCACCTAATTGCCATCATTTTTTTGTTGATTGCTGACTGGACAGCCTGATTGGCAGTATCTAGTAGATATTGCACAAGCCCGCCAATCGAAGAATCTTTTACCTCTTTCCTTAATAAATTTAGCAAAGTATATATTAAATAAACATGCACCGTTGCAAAAACACCCAAAAAGAGTAAAAAGCAAATTTTGAGACCGTGCATCACTAAAGATATTTTGAAATAGATTAAAACCAAAAATAAACTTTTCCATAAATGCTGTAAACGAAAACGCGTAGAATTAGTTCCTTTTTATACGAAGTATTTGAACAAATTAACCTCATCGAAGCGTGTCGCAAAAGAGCAATGTTATGTTTCACAAATAAACTCTTGCAAAAATGACCCTGCAAAACTTCAGTTTCAAGTCGGCAAAGGACCATCATATCGACCTTCCATTAAAGAAGTTGCTAAGCTGCTTGAAAATGATATTAAGAAATCTTGGTTACTTGCTGGCATAGGAAAAGATCTGGTCTCTTCAAGGAGGATACAGCAAAAAATTTAGAGTGCTGTAGAGCGGCCAAACAAATCAAAAAACAACCAAAGAGCCGACTTACAACTTGGGCATCATGCCCACTAGCACCGACTTGCGGGGAGATGGGGAGGTTCAAGTTCCCCATGGCTTGCAGCATGGTGAAAAACCTCCCCCGCAAAAATCTTTACTATTTATATTTAAAGAATGATATTTTGTTCATGAAATAGTAAAATCTAAAATCCGCTGTTTGTGTTAATTAAAATAAACCTGATATTTAAAGGAGTATTTTATATTCTTACTTGCATATCAACACCAGGAAGCGTACCGTTCAAACACGTACTCATGCAAGAAAACTACAACTCAGAAGCCTACGCAAACGCATTTTAGCGAGCGCAGGTTAATTAATGTGATAGTGCATGCATGTATAAGCACATTCGCACAGCATCAAACACTTTGGTTTCAGCATTCCGTTCAAGCAGCGGTGCTAAGATGTAATAGCTCTGCAGATAATTCAAGCATTGTTAAATGAGAAGAAACACTCTTGTTCCATAACACTATGCAGTATTAGCAATTCCAAACACTTGAAATAATAATGAGGAATTTTGTTTACCTCGGAATATCAAAAACGCATAGCAGGGGCATACGCAGAAATTTTCTAGAGAGGGGGGCGTGAAGGAATTTTTCCACGTTAAGGTACAATTTTTTCTTGTGGAATCTAAGCGACAAAGACTTTTGAATGTATTGAAGGAAACCAAAGGGAAGGGTGTGAGCATTGCAGCCAAGCCCCCCCTGTGTACGCCTAATGCTAAGTGTAATTACTTGCCATTAACCGGCCTTTAGCTCAGCTGCAAAGCGCACGCTATCGGTGCGGGAGGTCTGGGGTTCGACTCCCGGGCTGGTCAAATCGACACAGTGTCGCCAACGACTCGCCACCGTTGCGACGTTTCTTCGGAGCTGTGTAGCCTAGGCATTAAGCCGCGGAGATGGGCCCCGCAACTCGTTACACGCTTCGACGTAATACTGCGAGTATAATGAAGATTTGATTTTTTAATTTGATCTTTAAAATTTTTTCATAATTTTGTTTGCTTTAATTCGCAATGAGCAAGCCGGAAGCACGTTGCTGTCGTTTATTCGGAAACGTGCTTATTATTTGTTGCGTTGAAATAAAAATAACGTACGACAAATGTGATACTTCTAAAATCTTAGGGATTGATACGGTAAACTTGCTAACTCGCTCGTCTCCAGTTGAATTGAATGCTGATCGCAAAAAACAAAAGTTTAAAAAATGCTTTGCATGTAAGAGAATTGTTTTCTAAACAATCATTTGATTTGAGCATGAGAAATATTACAATATGATGAAAATAGGCAAATCAAGTGAAACGTAACAATTGAAGACGAGAAAGCAAAACATCAGCAGGTGATTCCGATCCCCAAACTCAATTTGGAATGCAAGACCATGAAAACACGCATTTACGTAGAGGTAGCGCAACACATCAAAGAACAGGAAATGCTAGGTTTGAAGACCTTTTTTTCATCGTGAGAAAAACATTTACTTGATTAGGTAGGTTTGGCTGGAAGTGTGCCAGCAGGACAAAACTCATTTTGTCAGATGACTCTTTGTCTGAAGTTTCAAGTGAAAGTGATGGAACCAGTACAAGTGGAGGTTATGATGAAGCAATGAACATCTAAAAATTTATTGTAAGCTCCAGTTTGTGCAATCTTAGTGATCGACGTCATATTAATCTGCGATCTACAGCAGATATATTGAATGATGCAGCAGAAAACCTCGCAAGTTTTGGTAGCAAAAGAAGCTATAGTTTACTATGTTGCACCAAAAAGAAAATGCGTTTTAAAGCAGCTGAAAAAATAGAAGAGGATATGAAAATGCCATTTCAATTAGCAATAAAGATGGAAAAATGGTGTTAGCAAAGAAAAAATTTGTTATTTTACTTCTCACACGGGAAGGAAAATATTTTTTTGGCTAGAAAACATTTTCAGAAGATGAATCTTGCAATGCTTCTACATGTGCTGATTTTATATTCAGGTAAGTTGCGGTCAAGTGCTCTGATAATTCAGGGGTGATGACTAAAACTCACGCTGTATTAAATTTTCCTGCTGGTGCATCCCTGAATCTCATAATTAGTTGTCAGCAATGGCTGACACAACAAGTCTCAACACTGGAGTTAAAGGAGGCATTTTTCAAAAGCTGCTTACGAATGTAAAGAGAAGTGGACATGACATGCTGCCACTGGAGTGCTTAATGCATATAAATGAATTACGAGGGGCATTCAAAAAGTAATGCGCTCAAGTGCATTGCTCGTACATGATTTTACCAATCTAGTTTATATTTGGCACAAACATGATAGGACACACGTTTTTGCGATTGTTATATGTTTTTCATTTATTTTCGGATTTTTAAAGCTTCTGCTAGTTTTTTATATAGCTGCCCCTCTTGAAGCTCGTCAGAAGCAAAGAGCTGTAATCGAATTCCTTGTTGCAGAGGAAGAAACCCCTCTGAGGATTGAAACCAGCTGAAAAATGTCTACCAGGATAATACCGTAAACTATAGTAACATAAAAAGATAGGTACAGCGATTTAAAAAAAGTACTGAAGACCATGAAGAGGTGGGCAAAGTCAGCATAGCCGATAAGCCACATAGTGGTTGCCCATTCGCCTATATCAATCCTTACAACCAAACTTGTGGATTTTTTGTCGAAAGGGGAAACCATTAATTCTGAGGTATACGGTGAGACTCTTAGGAAGCCCAAAGCAAAAATTCGACATATTCAGTCCTACTTGGACATGACAAATGTGCTCCTACAACATGACAATGCACGTCCTCACACAAGCATCAGGACAATGGAGGCCATCATTTCATTTGGATGGACTGTGATATCACATCTGCTATATTCTCCTGATTTAGCACCGTCATACTACCATCTCTTTGGTCCAATGAAAGAAGGACTCCGGGGCAACCGATATGGCAGTGACAATGAAGTGGAAACTGCTGTCATGAATTGGCTTAGACATTAACCGGCCGAGTTCTACAGCACTGGCATACATGCCCTCATTCATAGATGGACTGTAGTTCTTGAGAAAGCTTGAGACTGTGTGGAGAAATAAAAATGTAATCCTCACACTTGTTCCTTTCTTTTGATGTAGGCTACAATACATGCTACTATTGTAATTTGTACGTACATAATGAAGTTGGGTGCATTACTTTTTGAATACCTCTCGTACTTTTAGGTAAACATTGATTATACTGCTACAGTGTTACATTAACCAGATAACCAATCTAATGCTTACATCATTAATTACTAAATATTTTAGTAACAGCTCTTTGTATCGCACAGACAAAGTGATAAAACATCATGATGGTGACCACCGGCGCAGCCAGGGGATGGGGTTAGGGGGACCAGTCCCCCCCTTTTTCAAGGTCCAAATTTTAAAAAGTTATTAAATTGTGGTATTTCCGTTTAAAATATTTTTATCTTGAGCATGATCAAATTGCCAGAAATGCGGAGCAAGGTGAATAATTTGTTTAATGATCGTTTTAATTATAGTTTTCATACATAATTATAAGTTGTAGCGGATCCTACTAAACATCGCTAACGACGACAAAGGACTTCAAATAGATGAACTAAACACCGCAAAGAACGACAAAGAACTTGATAATCCTAATCTAACCCTGACCCTAGCCCTAATCTAACCCTAATTTAAAATCCTTTGTTGTTCTTAGTTGCGGTATAGTTCCAAGTCCTTTGTCGTTCTTTGCGGTGTTTAGTAGTTCAATTTGAAGTCCTTCGACGTTCTTTTGCGGTGTTTAGTAAGTCCTTTGTCGTCCTTTGCAATATTTAATAAGACCGAGTTGTAGCTTACTGCGTATGCCACTGTGTTGGTAACTTGCCGTATTGTACTGCCTTAGCGTTGAACTGACTGCCCCCAATACTTCAAACAACGGAATGCAACATATGATCAATCACTGTTACATTCTTTCTACTTAAGAGTGCATTAGTGTCTTGCCCCTGAAAAGTGTGCCATCAAGCCATCTACTGTGCTTACTACTCATTTGCACATGTCATCAGTTGCCCACTGGCAGAAAAGAAACAAGAAAAAAAGTGGGCGATTTTACTTCCCGTGTTAATTAGTGCGCAGTGGTTAGAAAACACAATTCTAGTCTTGCAGAGGCAAAAAAAAACTTCTGAATTACGGTCTGACTGGGGCGCAACAATGAAATTAAATCGCTTGTTCTTCAGTATAAACTAATAGGTGTGGATGAAACGTTGTTAGTAGCGGTAGGGTAATTCAATGAAAAAAAATTGTCCCTCTCCCTTTTTTTTATCTGGCTGTGCCGGTGATGGTGACACATCTTCCCCAACCAGTCTTGCAGATGGCGCTGTGTTGAATTTGATTAAAGACATTGAAAAATCTGATCTGACTGAAGAGAAACTTCTTTTTCCGACAGAGTAAGTGTAACTTGTATGTTATTGTTGTCATTTTTTGCTATTATGTTTCTATGAAACAAACAAACTCTACTCATCTTGAGATGCGGTATTACACCTACAACCATTGTGAAAAAATGGCCTCTCTTATACATTGAACTACAATAGAAATCTAACCTCAAATGAAACTATGGTTCGAGATGACCAAGCTTGTCTCTTAGTTCTTGCATGCGTTACATTCCAGAACATTCTAGAAAAAATTTTGGGAAGATGCAATATGAAAAAGTATCTTTGTTATGGACGGGGAGTTATTGGCCATGCGAGATGGTTGACTACAGCCAGTGGATGCCTATGCCTCAAGCTATTTGACATATACGATTTAAGTTCTGAGCAACAAGCTTCATCAGACCAGATTGTCCAGTTTATTATTGATGCATAGCCTACGTCTCCTCGTTTTCTGAGATTTTTTTTAGCCTGCTGCAATCGATGGTCCAAGAGTTGTTTTGAATGTACGAGATTACTTGAAAGTGCTGAAGTTTTTCGTATGATTAATCAATTAAATTCTAAGAAACCAAAATGGTCGTGAAACTATTGCTGTCAAATATTATAAATTAGCCAATGAATATATTGATTATGAATGATGTCGGCCGTTTCCAATTCTCTTCATGAAATTTTAATTCATGTGCATTGCAAGGGATTTTTCCGCATGAACTAAAACTGGCCAAAGTTATTCCAATTCACGAAGGTGGATGCGATTTTTCTCCAAATAATTACAGACCGCTTTCCTTGTTATCACCTCTTGCAAAAGTATTTGAGAGCTTAATTTTTGAAAAAATGTTAAAGTTTATAGCCGAAAACAAGATATTAAGCAAAGAACAAATTGAATTCCGCGAATTGCATTCCACTAATCATGTTCTTTCTGATATTTTTTCCCCTATTAACAATAATCGGGTCAATCAACATTTCACAATCGACTTGAAGAAAGCTTTTGACACTGTTGATCATCAAATACTTTTATCTAAACTAGAAAAGTTAGGCTTCAATGGAAATTTTTACAACTTATTTGAAGATTATTTAAATGATAGAAAGCAATATGTTAATGTAAATAACAATGTATCTTCACATTTGCTAAAAATGTTGACTGGCGTGCCACAAGGATCCATTCTAGACCCAACTTTATTTTCGTTATGTGTAAACGACCTGCCTAGTGCCTCTGATTTTGAAACGCGTCGGTTTGCCGATGATACAGTGTTGATTATGAATGATGTCGGCCGTTGTCTAGCCTTGAATCAAAAGTAAACAATGAAATTAAAAAAGTAGAGAAGTGGCTTTGGAACAATAAACTGACTCTAAATATATCTAAATACAACTTTTATGTTTGTATCGCCCGTGAACATGAACAACTCAGGTGGGCCTACTAATTTTGAAACGAAATTCTCTGGTTATGCTTTGACCAAAAGCCAGCAAACTAAATATCTTTGAATTTTTGTGGATGAAAATTTAAAATGGGATGTCCACATCAAATACATCTGCTATAAACTCTCTCATATTAGTAGAATTTTTTATATAATGCGGCGACTCATTAGCCAGGATGCTCTTATTGTTTTGTATTATGGTCTCGTGCAAAGTCATTTAACATACGGACTGTTGGCTTGGGGAAGTGTAAACAAAACTGATATACAATGGTGACGAGTACTGCAAAACAACATTTTTCTTACTATATTCAGAGTTCGAAGAAATGAGTATGTAGCTAATAGTATGCTTTACACTAACCTAAAAATTCTTAAAATTGAAGAACTTTATTTCCTTGAAATAGCAAAGTTTATGTTCTTATATCACCATGGTAACCTTCCAGAATTGTTCTCTCCCTATTTAATGTTACCAAAAGCATACATCCACATGTAATTAGAAGCACAACCCCAAAAAATTATTTCGTGCCCCATGTAAGCTCAAACAGTGCAAAGAAATCTTTACGTTCTGTGGTAACCAAAATGTGGAAAGGCATTAGGTTTGAATGGAAGTACTATTCTGATAACAAGTTTAAAACAGCTGTAAAGAGTCATCTGCTTTTGAAATATTTGCAACTACAAAACTCTAATTAATGGTTGTTACTTCGGTTTATTGGTTACATGTACAAAACATATATGTGTACTCTGTGTAATGTGCTCCTGATTCTGTACATTACGTGTTAAAGCAAAACCTGCGATTTACTTTTATTACTTTATCATTTTCTGAAAGCATTTTTCTAGCGAGCTGTAAACTAAAAAGACTAACGTTTTGTTTTATGTGTGTGTTTTGTTGACTGGTTATTTCTTGTTTTTATCGAACTAACTTCACTACTTCATTTGATAATGTTTCATTGGGTGGGTGGGAGTGACTTGACGAGCATAGCCTCTTTCACTTTCTCCTGTGTATGCGGTAGCGATGCTAGCACCCAAAAAGTGGGGGGGGGGCACTTTGGGGCCAAGATAGATTGAGGTGGGGCCACTGAAAACTGTGGTTGAGAGGAAAACAGTAAGTTCAAAAAGATTTGCAACCAAACTTAAAAAGTAAGCATGTTGCAATATGACACACTACATACGTTTATTATTGACATTCACTACCATATACAGTAAGGTGGCAAAATGGTCAAAGCGTCTGTTTCTGGAGCGGTAGACTTATGGTCTAACTTCGAGACGAGTCCAACTGATTGCCTAGCTTAAAAATTAGTATTCACAGTTTTCCTGCTATACGTTTGACTTCGACATTAAAGGAATAGTATCGACAACAAGCCGACAAGTTTGCATGTTATAACACTCTTGGAAAAAGCACTTAACGTAATTCCTCCGTCTTTAAGTACAAACAGTTAATGAATCCCTACATTCTACCTCTCGTGGTGGCCTAGTCGGACTATAGCCACGCAAAAAGAGCGTCGGGATCAAACGCATAACTGCAAGACTTGGACAAAAATAAACATCTGTAGCTCAAACCTAAACCATAGAACAGAAGAGGAATAGGTCTACTACACCACTTGATATCACCCCACATCAAAAAACATAATACAAAAAATTAAATTAACCAAGTGAAAGGTAAATACACAAACAATAACTAAAGGTATAAAATAATGCGAAACTTACGAATCAATAGTTTTAAGCACTCAACCAATCATTCAGCCAGATGGCTTTCTATTATTTAGTGCAACTTAATCCTACGATTATCATGCCTTCATGATCAACATATTGTTATTTTCGCTCTTCATATTAGTCGCCCTACAACCGCAGGCCGAATAATGGTCAGGCAAGGAAGGACAACTGCTTTGTAACTTGATGATTTTGTAATTTCAAAAGCGATGATGAACTTTTTTGCTTCTCACTTCATTTCGTAAGAAAAATAGGACATCTGCGAACGTGATGACTTTTTTTTGCTCTTCACTTGATTTCGGTAGGAAAATAGGACATCTGCAGACATGATGGCCTTTTTTTGCTCTTCACTCAGAGGCGTATCCAGCCATAAATGAGTGGGGGGGACAAAATTTGAGACAATTTTTTATTACTACTAGATACAGCTGCGGCTGTTACATATAGCCAGAGTTTGTCGATGAAGGGCCCTGGCCGAGTCGGGGAGTTAAGGGATGCAGTCGCGAATCATTATCTAGTCATGTGGCCTGCGTCACATTTGCTAGTAGCCTATAGATAACATTTGGTGGTATATGGCGTTCGCCTATCCTCTGCGCTTCCCAAACTTTTTTGTTCTCGGCTGCAGTGGTGAACTGGTGTATTGCAAGGAACGTTTCACTGCAGCCCCTCGCCTGAAAAGCATTCGCGTTGGTTTGGCTTTATGACATCACCAATGCTGATGCGTTTATGATGCTGCCGACGTGACATACACGGCCTTGATGTTTATTCGCGCTGAAGTGTGAGTGGCCTGTGTAGGCTTAGTCGCGTGGCAGTTGGAATAGCCGACTTAAGAGTTAGTTTGTTGTGCAAAATTGACAAGAGACTTGAGAGGGTAATCAGTTCAACTATTGAATCTCATGTGTTAATGTAAAAAGATTGGTCAAATGATCGACAATGAATAAAAGTTTTTTGTTATATCATGGTTATTTTTGTTGTTATATTTTTATCCTTCTTTATTATTATGAACCCATCCAATATCATTATGAACCCATCCAAATCCTCAGCATTAATAATTCCGCCTAAACAAGAAAACCCTTGCACAGTCGATCCCACCTTACACTTGAATAATAATCCAATTGCTATCCTCAACGAATCTAAATACCTTGGTATAATTATCGACAACAAGCTCAACTTCAAATCTCACATAAAATCAATCAAACATAAATTGGCTAGAGCCTAGGAATAATGTCAAAAATAAAATACATTCTTCCTCGTAGTGCAAAACTGAAACTCTATTATAGCTTGTTCCATCAACATCTTCTTTATGGTTTACCCGTGTGGGGTTCCACTTTCCCTAGTAACCAATCCAAATTGTGTACATATCAAAACAAAGCGGTCAAGATAATTGGCTGAGGAAAATTCAAAGACCACGCAACTCCTTATTACCACCAGCTTAATATTCTAAAACTACCAGATTTATACAAACACGAATGTGCCAAACTTGTCTATCATTTCTTTCATAACACCCTTCCTGTTCCCTTAGCTAATCTTTTTACAAAAACTGGTAACATCTCCTCCCGCATGACCAAATCCACCCACAAGTACAAACAAACATTATATCTACGTTTGTACCCTACCACCAAACTCCAAAACACCTTAAAATATCAGGGCGTTAAGTTTTGGAATATAATTCCCTCTCAAATCAAAAACCTCCGTTTCGGCGCATTCAAAAAGAAACTTAAATTGCATCTTCTTACTCAATACAATAAATAATTAACTAACTACAACTTAAATTGCTCTAACCCTACTAGTCAAATGTCGCTCGCTTACCCATAACATAGAACATAACATAGTGACTAATTTTTCTTTTTTTCTCTTTTTCTTTTTACTCCTCTCTTGGGTGACTGCTGACTTGATGACCGTAAGGTCTATTCGCAGTCTTCCTATTGCAACTACGGTAACATCCGCTTTCAAAATTGTATCTATCACAGTATTAATTGTTTATTTTTTGGTTATTGTTGATTGCAAAAATAAATTGAGTGTCTGTCTGTCTTCTTTGCAAGAAAGCGATAGAGGCGTTATAACTGCTCAGATGGCCGTGTGGTAATAGCGTTTGCCTCTGGAGCTGTAGACTCGGGTTTGATTTCGAGTCGAGTCAAAACAATGACTTTAAAATTGGTATTCACAGCTTCTCTGCTTGACGCTCAGCATTGAAGAGACAGTGTGGAAAACAAGCCGGCAAGTGTACTAGTTGTGCCGTTGGGAAAGGCACTTGGCGGGATTCCTCCATCTTGTTGTGGTAGATAGATGGCTGGCAACTCTTAAGCGAGCTCGTTATAGCGCCATAATCGCTTTCTCGTGATAGGAGGATAAATATGCCACAAATAAAAAAAAAAAAATAACAAGCTCAATCGCTTAGGAGTTTTACTTCGTTGACTGAAAAAAAATGTTTCAAGCAGTGTTATTTAGTTTACAATTTTTTATTTAAATAGTTTACAGCACTGCCAGACTTAGACAGCGTGGGATTTTAACCCTAGACCACCAGTAACAAAAAACAATGAAACGGCGGCTGTACGATGAAGGTTTGATCAATCTTGATTCAAAGCTTGATGTAATTTTACAATATCAAATCTTTAATGCAGCTGCAGCTTACCAAGATTTCCAAAGCATCGGCTAAAAAAGCAAAGCCAAAACGCAGCATTCGGAATCGCTGAATATTCCACCCAGTTGAATTCTTGGTACCATTATTTTTTGCAACCTATATTATCTTTACCCTTGCTGTGTTTAAAGAAAATTTAAAGATAGCTGAATTGGTCCACATTTTACTACGAATGCCTGATTATCATTATGAACTATTTCAGAAAAAGAATCCCTAGAACTATAGAAGTGCCTGCAATTTGGGACATCTTTTTTTTTGCAAATTGCTTCAACTTACAGAGTCAAATATTTGAAAAAGCAAGTAAAAGTTTTCAAAAACCACCGCTTGTAACCAAACAAACAGCTCGAATTCAGTAACTGAATAAGCGAATAATTTAAAACGAAAAACGACTGAATGCAGTCCGTCGGTTGCATGCTGTTTTATTCTTTATTACGCAATAATGGGTTTTGCTATTTGCTATCAACCGACGAGTGAGACTTTTGCTTTCCCAGTTCAAGTCCCTCATCAATAGCATTACATCCGTGACCCACGTTTTTTCTTTTTTCGGTCAACGACCTTACATTTGACTCACCACTAAAAAAGGTTTGCCATCCTTGGTCTAGTGTAACATATCTGGGTGCAGTGGCAATGTTAGCAGCAGATGGTGATCTTGATCTTGAGATTACCTAAAATATGTAATCTTGAAGGTCAAGAATATGCCCATCTTTGTTTATGCTGATAGACGACCATGCACCTTTCCTTTGTTGAACACTAATCCGTTTAATGTGTAAAATTTGAGAATAATAAAAAATCTTGGTCAAGCTTTTCAGATTTTTGTTTCCGAGCAGCAAGCTGGAATAATGGTTTTTGGTCAAATTTGAACCAAAGTGTTTAATATCTTGTATAACATGAAAGTGTTTCACTGTGAAAACTCAAAATAGTCCAGAAATACAATTAAAGCATAAGATTGAATTAATCTTTCTTAAATCTAATGGAAATTTTGGGTAAATTTACACTGGCAAATCTTGAAGGAGCAGTGCCGATGGTGCATAGCTGAAAGACACTAATACTTTGGTGTATGGATTTATTTAGTCTGGCCACCTTAGACATTTTTGAATTCATTGCAAAGTAATTTCAAGTTTTTTTTGTTTTTTTCTTTGTAATTTTTTTTAATTAATGATTTTTTTCAGTTAAAATGCAGTGAAACTGATGTGGTTGTAACGGAACCACAGTTCAATTTTACATCAATAAAAGAAACAATGAATGAAATCTTTTTTGAAGAATATGAGTTCAAGAGCATTCTGCGAACTAATGCTTCTACTCTTTCATGTCACCAAGTGAGTGAAGTGAATGAAGTGTGCTGATCATCTGCGAGCTGTCGATATTAATACAAAAAAGTAACTTGTTGATTGTGGCAAGGAAACTCTGAATTTATGGGTGACTTTTGATTCAGCTTTTATGATGCTACTGCTGATAATGGTTTGTGGCCTATAAAATTTTACCATTTTCATATTGTTCGTTGTAATGAAGAAAACCAATCATATAATCTGAGAAACTGACTAAATATTTTCGCAATTTCGTAAATAATTTCTCTGAGCAAGTGAGCACATACTGCTACAAACAAAAAAAAAGCCCGAAAAGTTTAGTTATTATATAGTAATCTTTTCAATAAATTTGGGCTTTTCAATATTTTTGGCTACTCAAAGAAATCTACCAAGCAAAATTTATTTTGATTAAAGCTTAGGTAAAACAACGGTTATCTAGTAATTATAGGTATTAAATAGCTCAAGCTTAAGTTCGATGTGCACTGTTGTTGCTAAATAGAAATCTGTTCGCAATTTTGCATGCCATATTTGACGCCACTACTTTTTTTTGGGACAATTATAAATTTTATTAACTTTGAAGGTAATGTTAAGAATTTTGTTTGGTTCGTAGTATCAAAAAAGAATTTAACATGATGCCTAGTTATTTTGTTTTGAAACAGCGTTTAATTTTTTTTAGTCAATACGCATCAATTGTTGCTTTATTGAAACTAGTGTAAGATTTCGATTCTTTAAAATGTTCTCTTACTGTAATCTTTTATGAAATGAGGTTCTAATTATTGATTTGTCGGTCTTTAAGTAGTTGTTCTATTTATATATAACTGACAACTGGCATTTTTAGTACAGTTCTAGCCACCCAGAAGAAAATTGTTGCCTTGTGGTAGATACCGGTTATTCGTTTACTCATATTGTGCCATATTATATGAAAGAAAAAATAACTGAAGCTGTTGTCAGGTATGATAATAATTCGTACATTTTATTGGTTTAATTATTTCACCATATAATTCCCACAGGACAGTGTGGTATTTAGTGATTAAGTTTTTTAAGTAGCATGCGGTAGATCTTTAGACTTGGTCACTTTTTACGTTTGAACGTTGCAACTGCAAAACATGTTTGTAGCGATTGCGTATTAGGCTACATTCGCGCTTAAATTGTCACATAACGTACTCAAAACATAGCTACTTTCACATCCATTTTAAGCGCATTTAGCAGGGTTTTGTAGGCAAGATGCAGGCATTAATTTTCTTCATACATTTCTCATTTCCGTTGAAATAATGTTTTGTCAACTAAATTCTTTTACAATTCAGATCAGAATGTTTTTTCTTGATAGACGGTTGCAGTAAATTAGAGTGCGTTATGACTAAACATGATAGTTCTCTATGAAATGTAAAATTGAATTATTTGAAACTGTGAACAATTCACTTTAAGTAAAAACGACGAAATATATTATCTATATCGTGTAATTCTGCAATAGACAATTTAAAAATTTGTATTTTATTATTTAAAATAAATGTCTGAATAGATAATTGGAATATAAATGTGTGAATGTTAACATAAAAACCTGAATTCATTCTTTTATTGTTAATTACTCTCTATTGAATAAGATTTCGATGTGATTAAGACTTGATTATTACTACCGAAGTGAAAAAAAAATTTAGTTTTGAATGATTCGTTAAGAAGGAGTATCGCACGCGTTTTTTTTAAATACGAGAGTCTTAATCGAGTCTTATCACATCGAAATTTTATTCAAACGGAGTTACAACAAACAAAACATAGAATTCAGATTTTTGAGACAACATTCACACATTTAAAATCTTGGCTATTTGGATATTTCTTCCAAATAATGAAATACAGAACTTTAAACGTACTGCGGAATTATACGATAATCAATTTCGTAGCTTTTACTTAAATTCAATTGTTTGCAAAGCTTTCTAATAGTATAGAGAACTATGATTTTCTGTCACAACGCACACTGATTTACTGCAACCGTCTATCAAGGTAAGACATTCTGATCTAAATGGCACAAGAATTGATGTCTACTCTGCATAAACACTTTGCAAAACGTGCGTAAAACGGATGTGAAAGTAGTAGTAGTAGTTTATTATTTCAGCGCACGAATAAAAGGCACACTGGGGACAACAGCGAAAGTCAACTGTAACCACAAGTGACAATTAAAATTCGCGTTTCCATGGGCAACTGCACACCAACACAACAAATAGTAAACAAAAGATAAGTTTTAAATTAAACACTCTTTACACAAAATATATACAATATATACACTGATTTCCGACGATACCTTAGTCCAGCTAGTTACTCAACAAAAGTAAGCTCTAACTAGACCACAGTGCGGCTAGCCACGTCAGCAACAGACAATCAGCTATCAAGCGCAGCATTAGTGATCAATGATGGCAGCATTACAGAAAAATCAACGACAAGAAAGTAGCTATGTTTTAAGCGGATGACAATTTAAGCGCGAATGTAATACACAATTCCTACATGCTGTCAAGTCATTGCAAATTTTTGGCCCTGTAACCTTGGCTGGCGACCTGGAAGTTACTTCTAAGTTATTCAGAGTGTTATGTTGTTAGTTTTTGCGTCACAGCATCATTAATCAACCATTTTTATTTAGAATTGATGTTGGAGGAAAGGTTTTAACTAATCATTTGAAAGAAGTCATATCGTACAGACAACTTCAAGTCATGGATGAAACATATGTGATGAACCAAGTATGTTTAATGATTTCAACATTACTTGTTAGGACTTGCAACGTTACCTGACTCTGGAACACAATAAATGTCAAATGAAAATAGCTTTAGGAGGACAAATTAATCGTAGGTCGTTTTCGTATTAGGCGTTTCGATAACGTACATTCCGCTGCCATTTCATTATATTGCAAATTTATACAGTTCTTAGGGGTGCAACTATTCACCCCTGAGACGCCCAGACATGTCCCTAACTCGAATACCTACCTCTGCGTGTAAGTCAGACCCGAACGGCCGAACCCTATGATTCTGACTGTAGCGCCAAATAGGTCACGCCTAAAAGTCCTGTTCCGGTTCCTGACTGTTATGTACTGTGTGCACTTATCTAAAATTTGTAGAATGGTTTTTGCTTGCCGTGATCGCATCTCATTCTCCATTACACTTATTTGGCTGGTCCAGTGGTTTGACTGAGTTTGCAAGAATGTATTTTCATTGCAAGTTTCGTCTAGTTTTGCTAAATCTCGAACTTTTTAATCAGGCTAAGGAAGATGCGTGTTTTGTGAGCATGGATTTCAATACTGATATGGAAATATGCCAGAAAAAAGGAAAAGCAAACACAATTTCACGTAATTATGTGCTTCCAGATTACACTCATATAAAACGAGGCTATCTAAAAGTGAGTGAATGCTAATGATATGAAGTTGTAGCTAGATGAATTATTCATAACGGAATTGCATGATCTTCTAATACGGGTGTCAATAACTTTTTTTTTTATATCACCTTATTTTGCATAGATGACGTCACAATTTTTAGTGAGACTCTATCACAGGGGTGTGCAACAGGCGGCCTCCGGGCCACTACCTACCGGCCAAGCCAATTAGTGTGGCCCTTGTCAACATTTTTTGCCAAGCAAGCGTAGAATCATAATCCAATAGTTACCTAACGATTTAGACTTCGTGTATATATTTTAAAGCGTAAAAACAGTGATTTAATTTAGTTATGATCGTTCGTGAAGTAAGCATTCTTTCGCTGGGACAGATCTACATCAGCCGTTTTCGCAAATGTGTTTGGTGAATACGATTTTGCCATAAATAATTTGAACTTCGGTTATCAGCTATGTTCGATACAATGTGTTGGTGTTACCCGCAATAGGAAAAAAGTGGTGTTAGCCGCCATTGTTTTATCAGCTTATTTGTTGCTCGTGCTTTTGTCTCAGATGACTGCCATGGTAGAGGATCTGCCGCTGGAGCTGTAGACTCCGATTTGATTTCAATCCGTGTCAAATCAAAGACTTTAATATTGGTATTCGCAGCTTCCCTCTTCCCTGCTTGATGCTCAGCAATAAACAAGTGTGGAGAACAAGCCGACAAGTTTACTTGTGCCGTTCGGAAAAGTTAAAAAACAGGTTGCAGCAACTTCTCTCAAAGCTGATGTTAATAAACTACCCAAAGACATTAAATTTCAAGTGTACCGCTAAAATGTTACATATTGAGTACTGTATTTAAAGTGTAAGAATTTTTTAGTTCGTTGTGTACGTGGAAAAACAAGTTGTCGGCGTGGCCCTGCTAGATTGTTAAAATTGGTTGTATGTGGCCGACCGACAAAAAATGTTGCACACCCCTGCTCTAACATGAACAAATACGTTTTGTGCGAAAAATGTGCAGTTTTAAGCGATGTGTTGTGTTGCTATACAAGTGCAATAATCACTGATCTCTTTTCACAACACTTCATTTGGATATCATAGAACTGAATTAAACTCTTGCCTTTTTGCCGTCGTTGTCTTACTGATAAATGCTTGCTCTTGAGGTGCGAGTCTTGCGACCATTTTGTCTCAACTTTCCTGCTTCCATTCCAAAGCACTTTTTCATTGGTAATTGTTTTGCATCGTTTTGATGTTTTTTTCATTTAATTCTGGCTCAGCTGTATTTTTTTGTTGGATTGATTATTAAGCAAGTTAGAAATTGAATTGAAGTAATAATTGCTGTGAGTGCGAAAAAGAACTTCGGCGTAACCGCCTCACCGTGGGGCAACTCGACGTTAGTACGAGATTTCAGCGTTTGGTTTAGGGCGGGGCATAGAGTGGGTAGTTTGTGTTTGGATTAGATCTCTCAACACCGATTCATCGTATTGATTTGTCCCAAAGGCGCCCTGTTTGAACTCATACTCGACTGAGTCTTTTTCCCCAACGCGAAAAATAAAAATCCTTGCACTCGATTCTCAAAAATTCTAAGAGTCGGCAGCCGTGGAGGTTCCACGCCGAAGAGTCGCGCTCGGTAAGAGAGACCACGAAATGACTTGGCGCTCTTCGAGTCGGTAATCACTCGACATTTTGCTATCGGCTTTTGACGTGATTCGGGTTCTTTGCCTACAAGAAGGTCGAGCTGAGTCATGTCGTTGACGAATACAAGACTATTATTTCTGCAACAGTATTTAATAATTTCTAATATAGCTGGTATGGTCATTGCTTTTGTTGCAGCCACTTGAAGATGCAGAAAATGCGAAGAAATCTAAATCGCAAGAACAAGTAATACGAATGGCGCTAGAAAGATTTACAGTACCAGAAATATTATTTCATCCCTCGGATGTGGGAATACCTCAGATGGGGCTGGCTGAAGCTATTGTTCACTCCATTATGCAATGCCCCGAAGGTATTTATTATCCATACGGAAAAATTTACCGTTTCGAAAGTTGAATGGTGAACTTGTTTTTCTATGCTGGATCAGCAAATTAATTTTTTTCCACACCGCACTTTGTTGCAATAATTAAACAAGGTTGTTATGCGAGTGGAAGGACGTAACGTAAGCCTTGAGCCGGATTTACACTGGCAAACGACACGACAACAATCGGAAATTTCCAAGCGCTTAGCGATTTCGATATATCAGTCTAATACGATGGCACGCAGGGGCGTATTCTTCAGAGGTACAAGGGGTTCAGCGCACACCCTGCCGTATCACGAGCACACGTGTTACTTTTAAGTTTTGGATTTTGTCGTCTTTAACCTTTGTAATATCAGCGCAGTCCGAGTTTTTTTTTTGGTTGACCACAAATTGCTTTTTTTTTTCAACGCCGACCGATGACGCAACATTCTCTCGCATGATAAGTTCACAGAATGTCGTTGAACACTAGCGAGCCACACCTTTTCCATTGAATTCTAAATCGTATTATTTAGCGGAGCGTGATTTTTTCCCTCAAGAAGAGTCCTATTTTAAAATTAAACCCAGACGCAACGTCACAATGCATGTCCAACTACACGAGTTGCAGCATGGTTGTAGCAATGTGGACTGGTTGTTGGTAACTGCTAGTCATTTTCGAAAGTTTGCGGTGGATGCACTTGCATTTTAAAGTTGTGGGTCAAATTTACATAGTGGAATGGAGTTAAATGTTGACAGTATAATTAAAAAGCCATTTTTTAGCTGGAATTATATTGAAAAATTAGAAATAGCACCATGGTTGTAATTGTATCATCACTCTGGTTGTCGGTAGTTGCTGCCATATTCCAAAGTTTGGCAATCGATGTATACGTTAGTTCTAGTCAAATTTTTTGAGAGGAGTGGAGGACAATATAATTAAAAGTCCATTTTCTGGCAGAAATTATGATGGAAAACTGGAAATAGTATTAACAGCTAGTTAGAAGGTCCATACCTTTATGTTAGAAGCATAGCTGTAGGAGACAGGGGTGCAGGGGGCGACCCCCCCATTTGTAAAATTTGAAGATACCGCGTTAAAAATTCGGGCACTGTAAAGTATTTTTCGGGCATGATTTGAATGCTCGAAAAAAAATTGTTTTTAGTTATTGTGTCCCTGAAAATTCTTTTCCAGTTCAGCAGGTAAAATGATTTGCGAGCAAATAACAACTTGTTAATATAATGCCGATTTAGCAGTTTCTAGACTTGATGAAATTGTTGCCTATCATATTTCTTTATTATGTTTAGCCTAGTCTACTTGTCCTGTGTGATGTACCGTAAAGATTTTTGTGTAGTGATTTGAAAGCAAATGTGTATGAAGTTGTTATAATGTTTTAGTCGGGTCTCATAGACTAGAGTAGGCCGTCTGCGTCTTCCGTCGTCTTACGCAGGCGGATGGGTTATTCTAGACCAGGGGTCGGCAACCTTTTGCACTCAAAAAGCCATTTTAATCAATATTCCACAAAATAAAAACCACTGTGAGCCGCAAAACTATTTTCACAATCAAAGGAAATGTTTGTTCTTCTGTTTCTCTTTATACACGGTCGCCACTTACAGTTTACAGTATTACTATCACATATCAGAAACTAAAAACAAAAACCGAAACAACAGAATGGATAAATTACAAACTTAATTTAAGCGCTCGCTACTGCAACTTTGAAAATTTAATAGATATGCGCATACGGGTAATTTACCGTTTATTTTTTGACAGCCACAAAGAGCCACAACAGAAGAGCCGCTTGCAGCTCCGGAGCCGCAGGTTGCCGACCCCTGTTCTAGACGCAGACGGCTTACTCTAGACGAGACTCGTTTTAGTCTTGTGTATGTTCTTACTTACGGTACCGGTATTGGGGGAGAATGTTCCTTACACGACTGAAATTTTCTATTAACTTTATGCCTAAATTGTGCTTAATTTCGGGCAATGTAAAGTATTTTTCGGGCATGATTTAAATGCTTGAAAAATAGTTTTGATCTTCTGATTTAGGCCTATTGAGTCCCTGAAAATAATTTTCTTCCATTTCAGCAGGGTTAGCGATTTACGAGCAAATAACAACATGAGAAAATGCCAACTTAGCAGGTTCTAAACTTACCGGTTCCTTTGAAGTTTGTTGCATAGCATCTTTCTTCATTATGGTTAGTCTACATGTCATGTAAAGACTTGTGCAGTGAGGTTGTTATAATGTTTTAGTCATGTGTATGATATTTTTACTGCTGGTACTCAGTACTAGATTAGAATCTTTCGTAACTGCCGTTTTCAATAAACTTTAATTAGTCGTAAACTCAGGCAATTGAAAGTTTTTGGGCAGTGTTTTTGACATTCGTCATTGTGGTAATTTATTAACGAATCCATATTTTGATTCTCATCAGTTTTCTAATATTGTAATTGTGAAGATCATCCACTAAGTGGATTTGTAATTCTTTTCAATAAATTAAATGCTCGCCTTACCTAAACATAGGATGCATATGGACTGCATGTTCGATAATTAAATAAGTTTGAATTTGACATCATGCGTTTGCTCATTTATGCAATGAAATTCAAAATTTTGCGTAACAAATTTGGACAGTCAAAACTTTGTTTGGGCAGTAATAGTATTTTTGGTGTAGATTAACCAGATAACAGCATATCACAATGCATGATAGATACCATTGTAATTTAAAATTACAATAACAATTGTGCCAACTTGTATTTAATATCACTTATTTTCTTCAGTTTATAATGCTATTATCTGGTCATAGGCCCTTATTTTTTGAGTTAGAATGATGATTACCGATTGCTGAATATTGTGTATAAAGAGCATTTTGATCGAATAAGCAACGGTGGTATACTGCAGTCTGATATTTTTTAACTTATTGTTTGTAGGTTAATAGTGCATGATGTCAAATTGTAAATTACAGTAGCTCCTTTTCGCTTAAGCTTGTCTGTAATGAGTCAGTCGTAAATCAACTAACCAAAGTAAAATTAAATGTAGAGTATGCGGCAAAATTATTTATTTAGAATACCGGTATAATGTGAAACACCTAAAATGCATGCACAAAAACAACTCATCTGTCAATTTTTATTGATGAAGACCCTCTTCTATTCACTGAATGTTAACCCACTATAACTTAAACAACCACAAAGTGATCACTGTAGGATACTGTAGTAATAGACGCATGTGTTTCGTCAATCTACTGTAAAAAAAAGTTAAACAAAACAATGCAAACCACATAGTGAAGGCCAGTTCAGTGAAAAATGCTGAGCTCATTTTTACTACCAAATATTCATATGAAAGCTCTTTGTTTCAATGCAATTATGATGATAAAAGCAGTCTAACAAGAATTACTTCATTGCATAACGTGGCAGCAGTGATTTTGTTGCAGTATTTCAAAAGTGATATGGCAATAGGCATTCACAGCATTTCTTGAAAATGCTGACACAGAAAGTGTTGAGATGTTCAGTGAATACATGTTTTACGGTACTGACATAATCTGTCAAATCTTTTTCATGATAGTGTATAAAATACAGGCTTTACTGTTGTTTGCAGTCACAATTTTTCGTTGCATACCCGTGGTGATTTTACTGCAATTGCCAGGCCACTTGCTTGCGTTCTAAAATTTGTTAATGATTGGTCTGTTATACACAAAGCCGAATTTCATTTAGTACTGTAGCATATTACCAAAAATATATGCTGTAGATGACAGAGAAGCTACAAATGGAGTTGTTGAGTTTTAGGATTTTTTCGTGTACTTTGTACAAGGTATTCAAAGAAAGTGTTTACTAATTATATATGTGTGAGTTGACTATTTTGTACACACTCTGTGGTATAAACATTTTTTGGCATGCAAAAGTCATCATGATGCCCATAGCGTAGAATTCAAACATTTTGGTACAGAAAATGTGCATAGATGAGGGTCATAAAGATTTTGTTTATCCTATAAATAGGTGTTTAACCTTTTCTGGCAAGCTTGTTACTGATTTCTCTACATTTATACTTTCTTTGCAAGGGGTAGCTTGTATATGTTTAACTTAAATGGACTTACTATCAGTAGACCTGCATATGAATTACAATTCTGAGAGTGGTTATTTTGTGACAAAAAGTAGGAAATGTTGCTTCATAAATTACAGCTGTTTTGATGATGGAAAAAAGCAAAGGATTGCATGACATGGATTGCAAGTATGATTATTGCTTCCGCAGTTACCTCATCTTTCAAGATGCTTTGTATGTAATTTGATCCCAAACTCCCAGGTGTAATGACTTAACCACCACGGATGACAGGGTCTATGTGATATTATTGTAATCATGGTGTATAATTGTTATTATTAACAGAGTGTTTGGACTAGTGGTTTTTGTTATTCTTATGAATAGCTGTTTAGCTGTTCGTGCAGCCTGCTGATTTCTATATATATTTACAAATGCTTTTTTTCTTGTGCACTCTTGTATTTAATGAGAATGAACTTATGAGATTGCTTTTTTTTCGAAGTGACTTGGCGAATGAAACACTCGTGGTATTTTTTTCCCACGCGAATGGATCATGCAGATTCATGCATACAGCAGCCTATATGCTTATGCCACCACCACACTACCGCTACCTGCCGAACCGAGTTTGAACCGAATCCACCGAAGCGAAACAAAACCGAGGCGAGAACCGAACCAAAAATTAGTGCCGCGCTTCCTAGTAGGAGCTGCAGTAACTGCGCCACAGAGAGGTCGTTGCGATGAAACAAATAATGGCGCTTATAAACCCACGCTTGGTCCATTCGCATTCGCGAGGGAAAAAAATACCGGGAATGTTCCATTCGCCAAGTCACTTCGTTTTTTTTAGAGAAAAAGTAGAAAATAATATCGGTACTTCGTAGCCTATGGCTGCTGTAATGACAGCTAGAAGCAAGGGATTGTATGAAACGGATTTTGTGATGTTGTAAGCATTAGCAGCTCACTCAGGATAAGTTGATTGCTTGTTTTGAATGTTTGCCACCAACTGTTGATGCTCATATTATGCGATTTTCTTGCAATATTTATTGCTGATTCGTTGTTTTTGCAGTTACGTTTTTTTTTTGGCTGTTTGAGGTGCTTCGTATGTGTTATGTATTTTAAATCCCTAATCTATAGTTCTAATTTTTTGGATGTCGCAGAGAACACAGTTTATCTGATATCTATGTATACGGTACCGGTAGTTAATGTAATCATTTTCTTGTGTGTGGGAATGAGTAGTGGGGATTGGGGGCTAAAAATAATTGCTAGGCCTACTGTTGTTACATCACTTCATTTCCGCACAACAGGCACTGTGGTTATCATATCTGTACCAAAATCAATGAAAAAACATCGAGTTTTCATTCTGTTAAATATGATGTACCACAGGGTTCTGTTCTCGGACCAATACTATTTTTATTGCACGTAAATGATTTACCCAATGTTTCCGAATTTGAAACTACGTTATTCGCCGACGATACCAATTTACACATGAGCCATCACAACATTCAATTTCTTCAACAAGATGTTTCTCCGGAAATAAATAAAGTCGATAAATGGTTGAAGCAAAACAAATTAATTTTAAATTACAAAAAAAGCAACTTTGTGATAATCGGCAATGCGATGCAAAATTCAACAAATTTTGAAGTGATAGTTAACCATAATAATATTCCTCTAACTAATAGCGTCAAATATCTTGGAGTTATTTTAGACAACAAGCTCACATGGCAACCACATATAGAGCAAATTAGCGTAAAACTCTTTAGAGCTTATGGCATGATTTTTAAACTCAGGCATTACGTTCTCCTCTCTACTCTAAAACTAATTTATTACAGTATGTTTCATTCGGTCTTGCAATATTCATTAATAAATTGGGGAAGAGCATCAAAACACCTACTTTATAAAATTAAAACTCTTCAAAACCGTTTTTTTACGAGCTAGTTTATTCCGCCCAAGTCGCTTTTCTGTAAATGCTTTATATTTTGAGTTTGGAGTTTTAAATTAGATGACATCATTGATATGAAGTATGCCAAATTTTTATTTAGATTCAGTAACAATATGTTGCCAAATTATTTTAACAGTTACTTTACTAGTTTGGATTCTATTCATCATCCATTATACACGTCAAAAAAGTAAAAAAGATTTTTTTCACACTTATTCTCGTACTGAATGGAAGAAAAAAATGACAGAACATAAAGCTTTAGAAATACGGAGTAAATTACCTGTAGAACAAAAACAAGCTTCATTTTTTAAGTTTAAAAAGACTTAAAATGGATGCCCTGAAAAAATACGCTTCTTGAATAAACAGTCTACTGTAATTTTAGCTACACTATGTTGTGGGTGAATCAAATTCACTTCAACCCATGTGTTTAAGAGTGTTGCTCTATTGCCACGTAATTTCAATAAATCGTGTTTTTTTTTTGCTGTGCTCTAATGTAATGTTTTGGCTGCAACATACTAAAGTTTCGATACCTCCTCCTCCCTTTTTGCCCTTGTATTTTGTCTTTTTTCGCGAAGGTCTTACGTGCTTATGACCAAACTTTTTCAGAATTAGTTCAATGTTTATCAAAAGGCTACTGCAATATGCTGATCTGTCGCTGGTTATATTAATTTTACAGCAATAATTTTGTTTGAGAGTAACCGTGTCAACAGTCAAATCTTTACTTTAATAGTATTTTTTGCTATTAAATTTCCTACCAAGCACGTCTTGTATCTGCCGCTAATCACGCACAATCTAATGTTCAAAGTGTAGCTGACTTCTGTGTCTTTCGCTATCACTTACCTGAACGTCGTCTTTTTGCTGCGTTTTTGGTGAATAAATTGACTTGACTTGACATATGGTCGTTTGCAAAAATTACAAAATTTATGATTTAAAGACCTTTTTGTTATAGACTGGCCCTGCCTGTAACACGGGGCCCAAGAGGAGCGCCTGTTTCACCTTCTTAAGATCAATCCACTTGCTGCCTGAACTTAAACTTCTGAGAATCACCAGAGAAGACAAATAGAACGACTCTGTATTAATTGATCGAACTAAAACTCTCACGGCGATATAACA
The DNA here is from genome assembly GCA_964006365.1 of Trididemnum miniatum. NCBI lineage: Eukaryota > Metazoa > Chordata > Ascidiacea > Aplousobranchia > Didemnidae > Trididemnum > Trididemnum miniatum. Next base: position 5,492,204 of record OZ023238.1, read on the forward strand.
CCAAGGGGAAATAGGTAGGGAAAGGTAAATAGGTTTAGGTAAATCAGGTAAAATAGCGAGGGATTCCGGTATTTCAAAGGAAAAACACAACTGAAAGTTTCTCGGGTGTAACAATAAAATAACTAAAAACTGCGCCGTGCAGGGATATATCTTTGAACATAAAAAAAACGTCCTTTTGCCAACTGAACTGAACGAAACTAAAAAAGCATCACTGATCACACAGTAAAACGAGAAGTGCACACGTGATCAACGAGGAAAGAATTATCTAGAACAGTGATCTGTGAGCAGTGAACTGCTTGCGGCGCACTAATAACAGTGCAGCGCTCGAGCTAATTAAATGCGCTGAGGAAAAACATGTGATAGCAAGGTGAAAGACTAAAACCAGAGTTCGTTTCCAAGTCGGTGATGTAACACTTTTGTCTCACTCTTTTTGGGCAGATGCTTTTCGGAAATAGTAATATTTAATGTGAATAGAGTAGTTTTGGAGTTAATTCTATCCCAACAACTATTTTTTAAGAACCACAAGTTTTTGCTTTAACAGCATATATATACCAGTGTCCAGCATATCTGTACGTTAAATATGCTTGCATTAAATTGTCGCATCAACTTATGCATGTGCTTTAATAGTTGTCGCAAAATTTTTTGGGCAAAGGTGGTTTCGCCCCTCCAAACTCTTTTGTGCTCCTACGCCCATGGTTAGAAGATTTGCCTTTTCGGTACCAGTATTGTTATGTTTTTGTACTCCGGGACGATTGACTCTTCTTAATTTTAATTTAGGCTACTGTGTGTGTTTTTTTTAAATATAGTTGCTCAATGATTGTTGTTTCGAATTTCATAGCCTGTGACCGTCAAGTGAAGTTACGTGTATATACTTATTTTTTGCGAACTCATGTCTCAAGATTATGTGCCTAAAATGCGAATTAGGCTGATTGAACAGGCGTTAGATGTCGAATGCCATGGAACTTTCGAGCTCTTTCACACATTTGTTTAATACATCTCGGCAGGCGGCAGCATAAAACAGTGGAGCACACCTTAAAAAAATGCTCACCGTACGACGCTGCATCAGCGAGCAACGCCCACCGCGCGCGATAAGATCGTTTCCTAGAGAAACGCATAGCGGCATCCGCACTGCTAGCTGATCAACAGTTGCAGGTCGGCATTGCTGGTACCGGCAGAAAAAAACGATACTGCTAGTAAGTTCTGTAGCACCATTTAAAACTACAAAGGTTTGTTTTTTTTCAGTCAACAGTTACGACCAAAACGGAATTGTTTGGTAATACCTATATTCGTAAAACAATTTTGTGACTTTTATCTCTTCTAGTCTAGTTTAATTTGCTGCTGGGCTAATTATGCCGGTCCCAAGAGGGTCCAAAATGGACAGTTTGCAAAATTTACTCTGCTGGGCTTACTCTGATTACCGTTCATTATCCAACACACACAACCTTTGCGGATGCTTTAATTTTAGGAGTTCGCTAGTCTACTAATGAAGAAGTAAACGAAAATTCGGCATGGTTGATGGATACTTTCGAAGGCTTAATTACCGCACAATTTTTCTGGCTTCAATAATTATTTGAAGTTAATTAAAAATTACCGACTGATTCACATTTTACTACAAAGTAAATTAATGCTAGGTTATTCATGTCTTTTCAATTATTGCAGAATAAACATTTAAGCAATTTCTAAGAAAAAATTTGAAAAAATCTCTCGAAATACAAAATAGATCAAGTTTTGAAACCAAAATCACAAATATATCCTAAAATTATCCGACGAAACCAAGCCAAAGCTTTCGCGACGCACGTAACGACAACGATAAAATACTCGGTTCTATTTTGTCGGGACGCCGTTCAAGGCGAGTTTTTCTGTCGGGCTGTCGTTTTTAACGCGTTATCGCGCGAAAATCTTTCAGTGCGAATTGGCCGTCGTTATCGCGTCGGCAGCGTCATATGACGCGATAACGACGCCAGTGTAAATCAGGCTTTAGAAACGAAAATTTTCTGATATTAACTGCGCAGCAGTACCGAATGTGGATTGTGAGGATAACTTGATGCTGAAAGAACTGTTTCCCCCAAGCTTTATGCTTTCACAGCGGGCTTATTACTCTTGCGCAATTTTTTTACGCATTACCATTATTTTGTTGTGTCGTTTTAGAATATCGACCTCACTTAATGAACAATATCGTTTTGACTGGTGGAAACTGCTTATTTCCCGGTTTCAAACAGCGTCTTGAGCGAGATGTACGATCATTAGCTCCTGACCAATGGAATATCTACATCACATTTCCTAACAAGTAACGCATTGTTTTTGCTAATAGTGTATTAAAAACGAAAAATCTCTAGTTCTTTGCCCAAATCAAGACTTGCTGGTACGTTTCAACTTATAAGTAAGCTAATCAATGGTCAGTTCCCAAAAAGTCGAAATTAATTTTTGGTGGATATACTTTGTGTTATGCGCTAAATAATTCTTAGCAACATTCTTTCGTTTCTACAAATTCTGGTTGCCTTTAGGACTGCCAGGGTGCATCACATCACTGACGTTGAATTTCGTGGGCTATTTTCCCTACGCTTTTTAATAAGAAGTTGATCACCGAGAGCCAGTTGATATTTATAACTGTTTTGAGGTTATTGTAACTAATATCTAAAAGTTGGATTAGATGTTAAAAATTTCTTAAAAATATATTTGATTTGTTTGAGACTGATGAATTTCTGTACATTGTTTCTTCTGTCACAAAAACGCATGATAGCGTAGCGCATGGATTAATTCTTGCATGTACGGCTCCTGTTGGCGTTTGTTTGCACAACCATCGCGTTAGCCGAGATAATTAGCTCGCAGCAACTGATCCAAGGTTCTACCATTAAAGGTCCAACATTTTCAAGTGACTGAACTTGTTCATCTTTCAACGTAATGTAACGATTGATGCGAAGTAATATGCCAATTTTTATTTCAACAGTCCTATAACATATGCTTGTGAGGGAGGTATGACGTGGTCTAAAAGTCCATCCATGCAACGACACAAGCTATCCAGGGAGGAATATTTGGAAGAAGGACAAGCAGCTTGTGCTCGTCGCTTTCACGACATATAAAGAGTGAAGTGCATTATTGATGCCAGTCTCTTCTGGGAAGGTCACGATAAGAAGTCGATTACTTCATCCAGTTCTCTCTGCCTCGCTTCTTTATGAGCCCATCTTTCTTCCGCTAGCTTGGGAGAAATGTTCCACTTGTCGTGGTATATGCGAAGTGAACATTTTGGACACTTCTTGCCGTCTAAAATGATTAGGTTTACAATTTTTTTACTTTTACTAATAAAAGTTTACTTCCTTTACCTTGAAAGGGAGGTGTCTTCATGTATTTGTCTAGACATCCATGATGATATAGATGACCACAAAATACTCTCTCCGCGTATTGACTATCCTTTCCATTTTTAACAACGTTCTAAAGAAATAGCTTTGCATGAATGTAACTGAAAGCCAATATATTTATCGCAAGCTCTTTCATGCGCGCACTTATCCGTTTTTCAACGAAGTTTACTTAAGCTGACGCGTTTAAGGCATGAATATCTTAAGAAGAGGAATACTACGGTAAAGTGGTGCAAGAGGCCCCCTCGGGGTGATACGCCCAAGAGCTGTTTCTCCGCAACCACGTCATAATTGCTAAAAATAATGAATATACATTGGAAGGGAAAGTCATCCAGTTACTGAACATCTGCAAGAAATTAGATAGCAAGACGTTGGGTACTTCAAAGTTGTAACATTTTAAAAAATTTAGGAATGGGTCAGCAAACTAGTTGATTGATTCTAGCAAAATGAAATAGTGAGCTGTTGTAAGGATTTCATATAGGCTAGTTAGATTAGCCGTCAACGTGAACTATATGAGCTGTAAGTTGCCAAAATCAATTCTAGCATTTGGGGGAAGACGACCACCAGCAGACTTGGGGCAATTACAGAACTCATGTAATCGATTACGATTACAATTACTCCTAATCATTTGATTACAATTACGATTACTAAAAAAAATTATTGTAATTGATTAAAATTACAATTACATCAATTGTAATCGCGATTACAATTTCGATTACTTTTAGTCAGCTTGCGGAATGGTTGGTAGATTTTTTTGGTTTTACTTTTTAGCGAAACTAAGACTCGACTGACAACTCATACTAAAAACTAATCACAGACGGCAAAGCTTGCGAAGAAATTTTTTTGCTTCACACTCTGATCAAATAAATGAATAATGTGCTAATTAAATTTTCAGTGACGAATGTGTTGCTTGTTTGTTTTAGTAGAAAGCAAGGTGCTATAAAACAGCACAATAGAAGTTTTAGCACCACGGCAGCTGTTATTCAGATCTAAGAGATAAAGGTGGCAATGCTCTAATTACATTTTTGCTTCCAACTGCGTGATGCGGTTCAAAACAACACAGCGGATAGACTTGTGAATTGGCACAACGCAGTGCAAGTACGCAAAACAAAAATTCTCACCGCTTCAACCAGAATCGAAAGCGTAATTCACTGAATGATGTAATCAGCTGCAATGTAATCGATTACAATTACACAGCTGATTTTGGGTTAGTAATCGATTACGATTACTGAAAAAAATGTAATTAATTGTAATCGATTACTAATTACAATACGATTACCCCATGTCTGACCACCAGGTGCCGAGGGCATAACGCCCACATGTGCGTTTTACCCCACGAAGCGGCGATTGTCCCATTGGTAAAATAAAAAGACAATTTAACTTTTATCGTACAATATAACATTTGACAAGGCAATGTTATAATTTCGTAAAGCCAATTTTATGAGGTAAACCACGCCTATTAGGCTTACCTAGTGAATTTTGCCTATTTTCTCTATGAAGAACTTCTCCAAAGAAAAGCAACAGCAAAAAAGAGCAGAAACTTAGCTCTAAAAAGGGCTTGACATCCTAGTTCCCTGGATCCTCCAATAAGTACGTTGCTACTTGTGCCAAATTTGGGCACAAGTTTATGTTAAGAAGCCTTTTTTGTCTATTGGTCCCAATTGCGAATTCGATGTCATTTCTGAAATTTGATGAAGAATTGAATTGATTTTTGACATTTTCATTTGTTTGAATGCTGTTTAAGGTGCATAATTTTCGCCCAATTGCCCATTCGCAAGCTCAAATGTTTTTCATATTATTGAGTATTTCTGAGATATATCCTCTTGGTCTCAAAATGGTTTTTCCTTTTTTTTTTCAATAATCTTTAATAGAAATGTGGAAATTGCCAATAAAGGTTGCCTTTTTTATTCATTATCTTCAGATTGAGGAAAAATAAATGGTTTTGAGATGTATGTAGCCTATAGGTAAAACTCCACCGGTGGGCGTATTACCCTACCCAATTGAGTAAAACGCCTGATTTGGTTTTTTTCAAACGTTAATAAATTATCCAGAGCGCTAATTTTTTCAAAAATGACAGATAGCTTTGACCCTAAGATTACCCGAAACAAAAAGCAGAGCAAAAGTTGCTTAAGGTGGGCTCGCTACCCCACCTTACCCTAAAAGCATGCACTAATTGCACGTAGGCTACCTGCGGATTTTCTGGCAAGGTCTCAACTCCACACAAAGGACAAACTTCCACAGGATATCGTTTTGCACATTTTTTAATCAAGAATTCCAAAATTTTCTGAACATGCGGTGAAGGCTTGAATTCTTCTTGCCTGTAGAAACAGAATTTAACAAAGAAGTAAATACAAAATCATAATGGAAACAAAAGTGCAATGATTCTACAACTGCCGCTGTATTTTTAAAAAATGATTTGACTAAAAATTTTAATACCGGTAGTGCTAATTAATGCGAGTAATCTGTCGCTCTAATGTATCTCTAGTTCAAGTAAAGCAATAGCCCACTTTAAACCTTAATTTGGCTATTTTTTCTTCAAATTATTTAACCTACCATGGAAATTTTACCACGAAACGATTCTTGTGCCGAATTTCCTTTATTCATGTCAGAAAATTGCTTTTTTTTAACTTCCTATGATGCAGACTGCTGATCAAGATGAAAGCTATTTCGCGAATATATCTAGCCAAAAGATGTAGGAAGTTTTTGTTACCTCCGTTAGCCAAAGACAGCGTTTTATTGTGTTCCTACTATGCCACATGTTTTTTAAATTCAACTTGAACTAAGACGGTCGCTTCAACTAAGGACATTTTATGAGTAAGCCTACCGGGCGGTAGGTAGTTTCAGTCCAGTGAAAATTTTTTCGGCATAAGTATCTGTGCATACAGCAACTAGTGAGGGAGTTCTAGAGACAACCCTCGGGTCTCGAGACATTTTTCTATCTTGGACTTGAACCACGAGTCTCGGTCTCGTAAAATTATAGTCTCGAAATTAGAGAAGCCCAGACTCAAAATTTTAGGTTAGCGCAGAGCTAGAAAATTTTGAGCTTAATTATACGATGAGAGCAATGCAAACAAAGATTTGATTGACAGCAATTTAAAATTTTCTTTTTCACAACCTCACTTTAAATGTTTCAAATAACTGGCTTCTCAGTGGGAAATAGTTGAGGTCCGAGAAAACGCGGGTAGAGCGATAGGAGAGAACGGCTCGACATTTTCCTTTAAAGTTTCAACTATCCGTTATCATTCACTTTTTCGATACATATGAAGGCGTGATGTAGAGCAGTCCGAAGAGAAGGATGCTGCGCCGGCTAAACTATTTGATGTTTATCTCCGTTGGAGGTGTTAATTGCAGCTGACTACTTTTTTCGTCCCTGTTAGTCGATGCTCTAATTATTTCTCGCTTAGGGCTCTTCATTACACTCGCATTATTACGATGAGGTACGTTAACGCGTGATGAGGCCCATCTCCGCGGCTTAACGCCTGGGTAACACTACTGAAAAAACTCGCAGCGGAGGCGAGCCGTTTGCAACACTGCGTCCAATTAGACTAGCTTGGAAATCGACTCCCAGACATGGGCGACGAAATCGGGAGAACGCGAAGATTTTATGAGAGTGGCGAGAGACGCTTTTCAGGTAAAAAAAAAGTCACGAAAAGTGTTAATATACGAAAGTTTTCCTTGAAAACCTTTGGTCTCGGTCTCGATCAAATTCATGTGCTCGTGTCGACAATATTTTCAAGTCTCGGTCTTGGTCTCGACCATCAGGACTTGACTCCATCACTAACAGCAACAATAACCAAATAAAAAATTTCAGGTCTAAATGTGCAATGTTTGAAGGTTATGCTTCACAGGCGAGCTTGGTTTAGATTTGCTTTTTCATCACTCTGCGCTACTGTACACGGTCGTCAGTCGCTAGAAGTTCAACTAAGCAAATAGACTAGTATAGTTGCTTGCAGGTTGATGACCCTATCCTCGATCATTAACAGCCGAACCAAATCCATGTTCAATCATATTACGAAACATCACAGCAATACTTCATGCCCAAAACCTTTTTTTACAAGTCAGAAATATTTGCAGTCATCTTTGCCTGAAGACTGTTTTGAAACAGATTGCCAACGTGTTTGTTAGTTGTGATCGAACTTTCAGCGACCATGCAAGGTTACGCAGATTGATGAGCAAAATTTTAAGTTCTTTGAAATAAAATCTAATATTGCATTTTTGAACCTGAATTAGGTACTTTTTTTTATACCTGTGTAGCGGCGTCTTAAGTTCTCTATTGTCGCGCCAAAGGAATCGAACCAGGTCTTTTGTTTTACTCGTTTTAACCTTCCGTTGCAGCGATTATTTCTCGGCTTTACAATATTATTTTTGACTAGAAATTGCTTGCAGCTAAATTGCCTCAACTTTGCACGTAGGCCTATCGCGTCATGGCAACTTTGATGAAATAAGTTGTTGTCAAGAGCAGACCCTATTCTAATTTTAACATTGAAGAAATTCGATTGAACTTCCACGCTAAAGCAGTGGTTCCCAACGTGGGGCGTGCGCTCCACCGGTGGGGCATGACAAAAGTTTGGTGGGGCGCGGAGGTTTCAGGCATTAGCTGTACATATTAAGCTGTGTGCATACAGCCATCCCCCCTCTTGGCCCTAATATTGTTGTAGATTACTACAGAGGACCTACACACTGGTCAAACGTCATCATTCAGGTCCTAGAGTATTTTGTCGAGAATATACTGCAGGATGCAAAAAAGCGGTTGACCTGGTGCCTGTAACATCCTTATCTTTATGACCTCAGAATGACTTGTAAATCATAATTTCGCTGCGACCAAAACCTAAATAGCTTTCACAGCGGCAGTAAAAAGTATGCTAAAGTGAATGTTGTTTATGTGAAAACTGTAATAATCCGTAGACGTCTGGGGGCTTCGCCCCCAGACCCCCCTTGGCTTTCAGCAGCTGGAGGAACGGCCCCCAGAACCCCGGGTGTACCCCTTCTTCTTTGCCAAATCCTGGGTGCGCCAGCGACATTGCAATGATAAATGAAATGCGAGTGTTATAAGACCACAGCCAACATATTTTGAGGCAGCTTTCAAGCACGCAGGGATTCCTTTAGCCATGCTATCGTACTGAGTAATGAATTGTAGCAAACTACGTCTATTTACATTCATAACTGAACCAGCGTTTTAACGATAGAGTAAAAAAATCTTTACATGTGGTAGTTCTGGTAGGGCCTGAGATTTTACACTAGATCAAAGTGGGGCCTTGCACAAAAAAGGTTGGGAAGCACTGGGCTGGAACAACATCTCAAAAAGAGTGCAGTCAGCTCTAACTCTAGCACACCTTTCGTTACGGACCATTATCCGACGAGCCTTTGCCCATTTTATTCAAAGTCGACTATTGTCTGCCGATCGCGTTTGCACACGTGTTTCTGGGCTCCACTTTTACAATATCGGGGCATTCAACTTTCGTTTCACTGGAGGTCAGTTCGAGAGTCAAGAATATTTAATAGCCGCTGCCAAAATGAAAATCGTTGTAAGTTGCATTATTTAATTGTTGGTGATTAATTTGACTTTGTAAGGTGAAGGGTTTCAGTTTTCAATGATCCTTAGAGCAGCACTGTCGGTAGTGTTTAATTAATTCCATCACGGTTACCCATGACGGGACGATAAGGTCGAAGGAGAGAAACAGACTAAGTTGCAATCCAATGCCGTAACTATTAAATGGAAAGTCGTAACAACAATATTCATGCTGTATCGGACGGCGCGCAGGATAAAAAGGTACGCGTTCGAGTTTTAGGCGGAGGGACTTGTTCGAAAAGTAAGCTACAGTCTCCCCCACAAGCTGACCGTCACCGAAACCCACCAACGCAGTCGCTAAGCGTTTGGGGAGGCAAATGGGGGCAGCGCACAGAAAATGAACTCGAGTTAGATCAAACTGCGGGGATCTAGCTATCGGGAACTGCAACGTTTCGTCACTGACAAAAGAGCAGGAGCTCGTTTGCGAAGCCCATCAGTATCGCCTTGATGTTCAGGAAATTTCATCAACAAAGCGCCGGGGTTCTGGAACTGTCAAATAGAACGGTGGGTGGAAAATTTTCTACTCTGGTGTTGATGCAGCAATGTCTGCTCAAGCTGGTGTTGGCTTACTTGTGAGCCCCAACATAGCTGAGTGTGTCGTTGACTGGGTGCTACTAGGAGGAAAGGTGTGTCGTTGACTGGGTGCTACTAGGAGGAAAGGTGTGTCTTCTAAAGCTAAGGCTGCAGGAGCGATCTCTGGGCATCTTGCAGGTGTACGCACCTAACATGGAATCACAGTGCGAAGCCTTTCTGGAGGAAGTTGAATTGCATTGGGAATAGCAACTTCATCAGAATCCCTTGTCCTCTTGGGCGATTTCAATGCACATGTGGGCATCGACAATGCAGCCTGGAAAGGTGTTATTGGGCAACATGGCGACCCTGACATTAACAAGAACGGAAAGTGTTTATTACAGATCTGTGCCACCAATGGGCTGTGCATAATGAACACATTTTTCCAGCACAAAAGAATTCATAAGTACACCTGGTACAGAGACTCTTTGGGACAACGCTCTCTGATTGATTTTTGTATCGTTTTGGCAGACTTGTTTTCTACCGTGCCTGATGTTCGTGTTAAAAGAGGGTCCGAGTTGTCAACTAATCACCACCTAGTTGTCTGCACTTTTGAAAGCTTTGAAATCCATGGGAAAACGAAAAGCTTATCGAATCAAATGAGAATCATTGGCTGACAAAGAGGTACGAACAGCATATGCAGACAACATTGCAACGAGAGACCTTTCAAACTACGTGTAGGACTACGGCAAGGCTGCTCTCTTTCACTTATTCTGTTCTTCGTTATGGATAGAATAGTTAAGAACAGTGAGTCTTGTGGCGTAGTGAAGATCGGTGATTGTACTGTACAACGTCTGTTAATTGCAGATGACCTTGTGCCACTCGACTCTATCCAAAATGGTCTCCAGCAAGCTCTTGACAGGTTTTCAGATGTATGCTCTGTGGCCGGGATGAAAATCAGTACAACAAAAACAGAAACCATGTGCCTGTCTAGACAACCAAAGCAGTGCTCTCCAAATTGGTGGAGTACCACCAAAACAGTCGGAGAAATTTAAGTACCTCGGCGTCTCATTCACAAGTGATGGCAGACAAAATAGAGAATTGGATATTCGCATCCGAAAAGCAAGTGCAGTGATGCGCAAGTTTCACCGATCTGTGGCACTAAAACGGGAGCTTAGCACCAGAGCTGTAGTGTCTCGAGACACGATTTTTCAAAGTCTCGGTCTCGTCTCGGCCTTGAAGGTGTGAAGTCTCGGTCTCGAGAACTTGAAGTCTCGGAAAATGAGCGTGTATCGGAGCTGTTTTTGAAAGTTCGCTTCAAAATTGAATACAGCAACAAATTGAACAAAAACCAACTACCACTGGTATTTCCAACATTTGCTATGGGCCTACCTACAGTAGAATGAAAACCTGCATCATCTGCTCCGATTGAGAGAGTGTTTTGCCAAGGAGGCATAGTTATTATGCCTCATCGGTCAAGCATGACTTGCAATAAGCTTGCATTAAGTATGCTGACATTCCTGAAATGCAATGAAAATCTTTCGTAATAACATGGTTCACCATGAATTTCTATTGCATTTTAGGAATGTCGGCAACTCTTGAGTCTGTGAGTAATGTGCAGCGAACAGGCTTGCGACTACAAGGAAATGATTAGGGTAGGTAAAAAATATTTATGCCGGGGCACAAATTAATAGGCTACATTATTGTACAGGTAATAATAATTGACTTTTTTCCGGGTTGGGAAAATATTTTTGGAGGGGAGGGTTAGTTGCACGTCTGGCGGTGACCATGCATTTTATTGTGGCGTTTTCTATTTTTAGCTCGTGTCAGAGTACTGTACAAGTGTACATTGTTTTACAGCAGCTGCTTTTTTTCGCCTGCATTCTTTTGCTTTATGCTATTGTTCGTTTGTGCTTTTGGTCTTGCAAATAAACAGACTTCAATTTAGATTGCTTTCTCAGATGATGAGCGGTTTTCATTTTGCTTGTTTTGGTTTAAGTGGTCATTCTAAAACAGTGGTTTTCAGCTTTCTCCACACAATAACCCACTTTGCTATGTATGATAGTCACACGACTTCTATGGAAATTTCATGATTCTAAAAACGATATTTTAAAGTTAGCAGTACTGGTATTCAAAAATAAATTTTACAAAATAATTTTTTGTGGGCAGAAAAAATCAAATTTTCATTATACTCGCAGTATTGCGCCGAGGCGAGTAACGAATGGCGGTGCCCATCTCCGCAGCTTAGCGCCCGGGCCACACAGCCTCGAAGTCCGAGGAAATATTGCAGCGATGGCGAATTGTTGGCGATACTGCGTCCAATTTGACCGGCCCACGGCGCGAACTTCAGACCTCCTGCACCGATAGCGATGTTTTAATCAGAGCTGTAGTGTCTCGAGACACGATTTTTCAAAGTCTCGGTCTCGAAGGTGTGAAGTCTCGGTCTCGTCTCGAGACCTTGAAGTCTCGGAAAATGAGCGTGTTTCGGAGCTATTTTTAGAAGTTCGCTTCAAAATTGAATGAAGTAACTTAAACTGAACATATATCAACTACCACCGGTATTTCCAACATTTGCTATAGGCAGGGTTACCATCGGCCCACACCAAAAAATAAGCACGCCACTGTGGCGACGTTCTTTACATCCGCAGATCCCAATTTTTTGCACTAGAAATCGGTGAAGACCAAAAAAAAAGGTCTTTACGTCGGCTGAACCACTTTCTCCACAGTTCATTTAATGCACGTACCCCTTGAAAAGTCGAAATGTATTCCTGGGGGCACATGCACCCCAGTTTGGGAACCCCTGTACCAGATAGACAAATTGTTTTTGTCTTAAGACTAAAAATATCATCAGCAAATATAAATATCGCGTTTTTCGATCTCCGTCTTGTGGTACAGTATAGCAGTTTTTTTCTGCGTTTCTGTAAGACAGCTGTTATGGCTTGCCACATTCTCAAAAAAAAAATCAAATCTTCATTATACTCGCCGTATTACGCCGAAGCGTGTAACGAGTTGCGGGGCCCATCTCCGCGGCTTAGCGCCTGGGCTACACAGCTCCGAAGAAACGTCGCGAGCCGTAGGCAAATTTTTAAAAAGAAAAAAGTGAAATGTTTCTCCATATAGGTTGGATTGAACCAGGTCATCACACCACATTCTGAAAAGCAACTGACTGTGATATCATTATTATTCAATCTATAAAAAACTAAAAACACAAGAAGCGTTTTTTTTTTCAAAATCAAATCTCATTATACTTATGGTATCACGCTGAAGCGTGTATAACCAGCGCATGTGACGGGGCCTATATCGGCAGCTTAGCGCCTAGGCAGCACGTCTTTGAACTCCAAAGAAACATCGAAGCTGCGGCAAGCTGTTGGCGACACTTACCCCGTCAGTCCAAGTGGTTCCAAAAGCCCCAGAGCTTTCTGCGTCACAATTAAATTTTTGATGTCATAATCATTTGTTTTGATTATGACATCCACAATGATTGACTATGAACCAAAAAATTGATTATGATGCAGAAAGCTCGTCGGCGTTTGGAACCACTTCAACTGCACGGTTTGGTTGGCCCGGAAATTGAACCGTAAACCTCCCGCGCTGATGGCAATGCCTTTAATCACTCTTTTTTTGTTCTGTTCTTTTTTTTGGCGGAATCAAACCAAGTAAATTTTTTTCTGGACCTTTGCAAATAATGAAGTTTTCTAACTGGACCGATCCTAATTATAGTTGAGTAGCCCAGGTGTAGGATCATGAATGAGGAAGTGAGATCTCGAGTTCAAGCAGCCGAAATGGGATTCCTGCGAAGAATTAACGGTTTGACCTTGTTGGACAAAGTTAAAAGTGCAGTTATTTGTGAATCTCTAAACATCGAATTGGTGCTTCTCTGACAAGAAAGATCGCAACTGCGCTGGTATAGACATGTGACACGAATGTCCAAAGAAAAAACAGCCCAAAAACTGCTGTTCAACACCGATTGGTCGAAGGCCAAGAGACCGTCCCAGAACTCGATGGCAAGATTACGTTGAAGATCTTAGTTGGTCCCGCCTTGGCATCCCAGAAGCGCATCTATCCTTTGTTGCAGAGGATCGAGATGCTTGGAGGCTTTAACTCGAGCTGCTGCCCCAAGGCCCCCCCTCCCCCCAAGGATAAGCGGGTCTAAAAAAGTAAGTAAAAAACCTACACGTCAATGTAAAGATTCCAACGCGTGACTAAATTCTTTCATAACTTGCTGCTTATATGTAAATCACCAAAATAGTTTAACCTTTGCTCACTGTGCGTACAACTTTTCAGGAACCATTGACGAATATCTATGAAATTACATTCTTAAGCTCAACACTAGGTCGTCGACGCGTAAAGACGATAGAAAGGTGCCCAGGCAAATTGCTGCGTCGTTTCAACCTGGAAATACTACTACTGTAGTACGCTAAATCAGTCAATAATTTAAAACTTTATTCTAAAATCTAAAATCGATTTTGACCCAGGTGGGTCATTCTCACTTAGGGATGTGCCGAGTCGAGTCGGAGTACTCGGCCGAGTATTAAGGCATTACTCGGACTCGGCCAAGTCCGAGTATTAAAGCATTATCATTTTGACCTTTTTTTTGCTCTTTATCCGAATTTGAGTCGAAATTAGGACTTCTACGGACGTGATGACCTTTTTTTTTGCTCTTCACCTGATTTTGAATTCATATCTTGACGTCGTATATAATCGGACTAGGCCGAGTAATGTCGTGAATACTCGTTACTCGGCGAGTAACTTTCCTTCAGACACATCCCTATCCTCACTTAGTCTTATTCCAGGTGGGTCATTTTCAGTTAGTCTCAGTTATCAATACGACTAACTGAGGATGACCCCCCTGGGTCGAAATCGATTTTAGATTTTGGAATAAAGTTTTAAATTATTGACTGATTTTGCGTACTACAGCAGTAGTATTTCCAGGAAGTCTATAGATTTGCACATGCAAAATCGTCAGACGATTAACCTCTGCTTTGCGGGCAAAATATTTCTTTTCTTTACCTGGTTTCGTTACAACCTGTGTTTATTAATATACTTGGCCGTAAATTTACCTTGACCAAAACCAACTGCTCATATGTAGCTTTTAAGTGTAGATGTTTAACCATAAGTATATACACCGACCGGTTAGCTCAGTTGTTAAGATCTTACTATCGGTGCGGGAGATCTGGGGTTCGAATCCCTGGTCAGTCAAATTGGGCACAGTGTCTCAAAAGACTCGCTACCGCAGTGAGGTTTCTTGGGAGCTGTGTTGCCCAGGCGCCAAGTCGCGAAGATGGGCCCCGCCACTCGTTTCACGCTTCGACGAAATACCGCGAGTATAATGATTTTGTTGTTGTTTAAACACGGTTATTCTTTCTTTCTGTCCAACTGATATATTCCCTAAATTTTTGGATACGATACACAGAATAACCTTTATCAAGTTAATTCTTTTTTTTTATTGGCAAATTTGTCGTCCTATCATGAGAAAGCGATCAAAACACTATAACCAGTTTGCTTAAATTTGCTTGCGCTCAAAAGTTGCCGGCAGCCTGTCCATCACTCTAAAACAGGGAAATCATACCTTCGTCAACGACACATTAAGTAAACTTGCTAGCTTGTTGTGCACGATGTTCATTTAATGCAGAGAGTCAAGCAGGGAAGCTGTGAATATTAATGGAAAGTCATTGGTTTGACTCGACTCGGAAACACACCAGAGTCTACAGCTCCAGAGGCTGACGCTCCAACCACTTAGCCGTCCGAGTTGCTTAAATTCTCCAATGAAAATCCAGATACCCGCCTGCAAGCGCTGGATTAAAAGAATTTTTTAATGATGTCGCTGTGTGTACATAATTGCGCAACCAGTGCCTTTGATCCATTCACACAAGGAGAATGACTTGAGGACAAAGATATACCAACATCATCACTTTCATTCGAGCTTTCAAGTTTTGCTGTTGTTTTGTGACATCTGATGATCGTGTCGCTAAACATGTTTTCTTGCGCACACTTGCACTTAACAACTTTGCACCATCGCACCAAACTTAGACGAGCGTGTTTGTACCTTTTTAATTTGCTTAAGGGAGGTTCCACAGCTTGTCTTGCATATTCCTGCGCTTGAGATATAAAATAATAGGCAAGAGAAGCTGGAAAGTTGTGGTTTTCAAGCTTCAATTGAACTCGCTCATTTGGATAACGGTCGGGAACTGACATTGAAAACTAAAAGAACAACATATTGTTGGTTTGTCTAAAACTAAAACAAAAAGATTTTATTGTGATGCGGTACCATTAATGGCATTACAGTGATCTCATTGGACTTAATATAAAGCAAGAAATCCAGCAACTTCAGACAGCCACATGGCCTTCAACAAAACGCTATCAAGGGAGTCTTGACCATCTAATACAAGTCTTAAAGACTTACTAGCTTGACGTTCGGCATTAAAGAAATAGTGCAGAGAACTAGCAAGGTTGCTTGCTGTGTCATAAGGAAAGGCGCTGCAGGATTCCCCATCTTACAGCGGTGGACTAATGACAGGCAATTCTTAGTTGCTCGCCACACATCTGCAGCCCCTTCGCAAAAAATGAGGATAAACTTCAAATGGGGCCATGCAATCCAGCGCCGTGGTAGCTCAGTCCAACAAAATACTTACAAATAGAGCGTGAAGCTTACATGACAGGCAGAATCAAAAAAATAAACAACGTAGTCTCAACTCACACTCCTGGTTGTTAAAAGCACTTTTTCAGTATATATACTTACTAACTTTCACAAAATATCCTCTCCTTTTTGCTTCTATATTTACAATTCCTTGTTTTTGCTTCATTTTTAAGACATCGTCATCCTGTAAATCAATTGTGAATTACAACGAAAAACAAATTAATTAGCCACGTTAGCTTTTCTCGCAAACAGTAGCGCATCATGATCACAGGTGGCGTCAACCAAATTAGATGAATAACATTTGTACTTCTGGAGCATCAAACCTGGGTTCGACTTTGAGTCGCGCTTAACTAAAAAATTAAAAAATAGTACCCACAGCTTCCCTGCTCCGCGATGTTACGGCGACAGTATGGATAACAAGCAGGCAAGTTCACTTGTTCGTTTATATCGTTGGGAAAGACAATCCCAAGCTTTTAGGGGAGTGTTCATGTCTTCGAAGCTTTTCGTCTGACACTTGTCAAGAGATCGTCAGAATGAGAAAGCGCAGAGATGGAACCGGTTATGTATAGAGAAAATGATGGGCTGTGATTGGCTGAAAAGAGCTATTAAGAGAGCCGTATTGGCCGAAAGGAGACAGCCAATGAGAGCGAAGAGGTTAGTGCAAGATCTTCGAGCTATAGACAAATTCTTTTTGCCGACAGAGAATGGGATTAGAAGTTTTAATGAATGTCGCTTCAACAGCAGAAAGATGAAAGGGAGAGCGACCAATGGCAAGAATGGAAAATCTGCTGTCATCATAGTGCTGGGCTAACGTGGGATTTTGCAGTAGATGGAGTCCAACGGCCGAATCAGAAGCAAGATGTTGAGTTGCTGACTAGCTGGAAGATTTGCAGTCGCTTTTAAGAAGAGACGCCAGAGCAGATGAATTTTGGAACGTGTTGTTCAATCCTGTTCAGCAAACGTTGAGATGTACGACTTCCATACCGACTGTCGCAGTGGCATGAAGACTGGTAAATTACGTTGCTTTTCTTTGAAGCAGGTAATATATCTTTTTTGGTCACTTGCATTTCGAACCTCGTCGAGACAGAACCTAGCCAAGGAAGACGTAGGTAGACAGGTAGACATGCCATAATTGCCATATGCCGTGTATATCTACGTCTTCCTTGACTAAGTTCTGTTTCGACGAGGTTCGAAATGTAACAGAAATCGGCCATCCAGGATTGCTTCACCCATGTCGAACCACATGTTTTTTACACAAGCCAGTTTCTTCCCGCAACCAAAAAAATGAATTGCCTGCCTTAAAGAAAAGCAACGTAATTTACCAGTTCTCATGCCACTGCGACAGTCGGTATGTAGGTCGTACATCTCAATGTTTGCAGGACAGGATTAAACAACACGTTCCAAAATCCATCCGCTCTGGCGTTTCATTTTAAAAGCGTGTACTTCCAGCTCGTGACTGCAAATCTTCCAGCCAGTCAGCAACTCAACATCTTGCTTCTGATTCGGCCATTGGGCTCCATCTACTGCAAAATCCTACGTGCGCCCAGCACTATGATGACAGCAGATTTTCCATTCTTGCCATTGGTCGCTCTCCCTTTCATCTTTCTGCTGTTGAAGCGACATTCATTAAAACTTCTAATCCCATTCTCTGTCGGCAAAAAGAATTTGTCTATAGCTCGAAGATCTTGCACTAACCTCTTCGCTCTCATTGGCTGTCTCCTTTCGGCCAATCACGGCTCTCTTACTGGCTCTTTCTTTTCAGCCAATCACAGCCCGTCATTTTAAAGACATGAACACTCTCCTAAAAGTAATTCTCAAGTTCTGTACCAGCAACCAACCGTACAATGCCAAGCAATCAGGAATTCATCATCTGGTCGGCTGAGTATCAAAGTGGCTTAAGTCCGTTTTTAGAGTTTTGAGAAAATAGGGTTTTTGTATTTTTTCAAAATTTATATAATAATAATAGAATTAGGGCTAAATATTGTTTCTTCTGGTATGGACCATAAAGTGACATAGCCCAAAGCTCTTCGAAATCAAAATTTGTGAACTTTATATCTTCACCCCCTAATTTTTTTTACCCCATTTTTGGACATAAACTATTTTGATTTCAACAAGAATCAAAATCAAAAAATGTTGCCGTTGGACCTAAGCTAAGCTATATTTAGCGAGAAGGGAAATACTTATAATCTGAATTTTTGAAGCTTGAGTTTCACTGAACTCTACTGGAGCTTTCAATATGGTGCATAAGTACAATCTATAACAGTTTACTGATGAACAACCTTAAATCTTTCTCTGCGCACATTTTGAGTGTAAGTATTAGTGAACAACTGGCAGGCCGATTTTCACTGCTGGTTCCAAGGCACACAGTACAGTTGATGCAATGGTGGCGAAATGTTGCCAGCTTGTGATCTGAAAGATCCACACTATATCAAGTGTAGATTTTTGCACGTAAATCTACTTATGCATCTCAGATCTATCACTTAATGATCTTGGCAGTTCATACTAAAAAAGTTTATGAACAATTGCTCACTAGAGTCTTTCACCTCAACAACTGGATAAAATGGAGATAATATTAGCCACTTTTCCACAATGAGAGCAAGTGTGTTTTTTTATATTACATTGCGTTACTAACTATGGTGCCAAATTTTCACAACCTGTTTGCAATGATTGCAGTACTCAAACAAGATGTTTTGATACAGTAGCGTACACAATCATATTCCTACACTTTCTAAACTTGTAAAAAAATAAGGAACACTAAACAGCTCGGCTCCTGTACAACAACATCTTAAACATTCATTATCTCAACTATCAGTACTTGTAAAGCAATTTAGGTTTTAAGATTTACTATGACCAAGTAAAATTTGATCTTACAAAAGTTCCTCGAACAAGATCATTTTTGTGATGTTTCACAGACTTACGCCTCGAAGCAAGCAACTGAAACTTTATGTCATTTCACTTCTTTAATGCTTGATAACACAACCACGTTGTTACAGTTTATTATACTATGACATTCATTCATTTTAGCTTGAAGACTGCCTTTAACGTAACTATAAAGAGAACATTGCTACACTCGCACCTAAAGTTAAACTTCATTAAAGTTAAGCTCTATAAAAGACATAGTACTACACTTACACTTTACTTTATCAGAACACATTTGTACACTTAACTTCATCGAACACATTACAACACTTTCAGGACACATTGCTATACTTAACGTCATCATTAAAACACATTACCGCACTTGTGCTTCACTATATCAAAACACATCACTGCACTTGCAATTAACTTCATTGGAACATAATACCAAACTTACACTTAGCTTTGTCAGAACACATTTGTACACTAAGCTTTATGGAACACATTACAACACTTTCAGAACACATTGCTATACTTAACGTCATTATTAGAACACATTACTACACTTGTGCTTCACTATATCAAAACACATTTGTACACTTAACTTCATCGAACACATTACAACACTTTCAGAACACATTGCTATACTTAACGTCATTAGAACACATTACTACACTTGTGCTTCATTATATCACAACACATCACTACACTTGCATGTAACTTCATTGGAACATAATACTATGAGTTACACTTAGCTTTGTCGGAACACACTACTACACTTGCACTTAACTTAATCTGAACAAAAGACTGCATTAAAACTTCACTATATGAAAATACATAACCACACTTGCGCTTAACTTCATTAGGACTCCGTGCTATACCTGCACTTAACTTCATCAGAACACATTACTACACTTGCACTTAACTTCATTAGGACACAGTACCACACTTGCACTTTACTTCATCAGAACACAGTATTACACTTGCACTTAACTTAATTTGAACAAAAGATACACTTACACTTTACTAACAGTAAAACATTAATGTGTTTAGGACACAGTACTACACTTGCACGTAACTTCATTAGGACACTTACTTGCACGTAACTTCATTAGGACACAGTACCACACTTGCACTTAAATTCATCAGAACACATCACCACACTTGCAATTGACTTCATCAGAATACATTAATACACTTCCACTTAACTTTATCAGAACACATTACAACACTTGCACTCTACTTAAATCATCAAAGCATTAACTGTAATTATATAGAACGCACTACTACCTGAATGTTTTTGCACTTCACTTTTAAGTTCATCAAAGCAATCACTATAACTATAAAGTATATCATGCTGCATGCTTCGATTTTTACTATCCAGTCATTCTATTAAGCACTCAAATCGCTTTACTATTATACATAATCAATAGCACTGCACATACTCAAACACTAAAGTTGTTACATACCCATTTTCAAACTTCATTTTTAGTTAAAAAGCATTCTCTTAACTGCGTCATCTCAACACCAGTAAAACAGTAAATCCAATCTGCTCGCGTAATATACAGTAGGAAACCATTTGCCACACAATCATTACTGGGCATGAGACTAAGCTTTTTTACTAATTAGACTTTCCTGCTTTTACTTCTAAATTTTCATAAAAGCTGTGGTATCTTTCAGGAATCAGATTCTTTTTGCACAACTTCTCCAAGTCTTGTTTTTTTCCTTTGTGATACCTGGTAGTGCACTGCAGTGTACAAGTTTAAAAGAGAGCTTTCGGTAAAGTATGCTACTCGGTTTCTTGTTTTTGTTGCTTCAGAAAAGTGTACCATTTGGATCGATTTGAAAGTGATGTCACTGTACTTGTACTTGAAAAACAAGATAGCATTGTTCTCTGCACTCAACTTTACTTGCATAACTTTTGGCCTTTTAATTTTTTCCTTTCCACCAGTCATGCTGAGCTCTTCTGCAGTACTGGTTTTATAGTGAGTATGTCCTCGTACGAGTGCAAGGTTGCTGGGTTTTTAAAGTCCTTTGTGTCACCATATTCCACTCGCCCAACTTCCACTTAGTTCTTCCTGCGTGACATATCAATTGCAGCATGCCATTGGTCAATGTTATAGATAGTCATTTTTCTAGCGGCCTTTTCGATTACAGAATGAGAATAATCATTTTCATTCCGTGAGTGACCAGTTGACCACTTACCAAATAGTACATAGTCAACTCACAAAATGCAAATGCATTAAAGGCAAAAGAGAGCGTGATCAAGACCATACGGTTGGAACTTTGCTCACAGGATATTTTGAGGTGTCACGATTTGAGGACCTCTCGTGCACCAGAGCTCATAGTACAATGTTGTCACAGTGGCAGGTCACCAGCATTTCTGGCAACTTCTGTTAGGTTTGATCGAACCAAGCCTCTCACATTGGACAAGCATTCACGCCAGTTTTGTCTCTCGAAAAAAAAAAGGCTTACTGGGTGCTAGTAACTGTATGCGAGAGTTTGCTGCAAGAAACATTCGACAAAATTCTTGCTTGTGCAACTTCTCTTTAGGAGTAAAGTTAAAGAGCAAATAAGAACAAAAAAAAAACGCCTCCAATAAAAATTAGATCTACTTTTGCAAATAGCTGAAGATCAATATAAGTGTTTTTAGTATTTAGTTGCATATGCATCTTTCTATCACGAGAAAGCGATCAATGCGCTATACAAGCTCGTTTAGGAGTTGCCAGCCATCTGTCTATCACACCAAGATGGGAGAATCCCGTAAAGTGCCTTTCCCAACAGCACAACAAGTAAACCTGCCGGCTTGTTCTCCACACTGTCTTTTTGAAGCTGAGCGTCAAGCAGGGAAGCAGTGAATACCAATTTTTTAAGTTATTGGTTCGACCTGACTCGAAATCAAATCCAAGTCTACAGCTCTCGAGGCGGATCCTTTTACCACTCGACCATCAAGCAGACTTAAGCCATATTTATATTAATAACGGCTGAATTACCCAGCGAACTTAAGCTGAAAGGTTATCTTATTTTTGGACATAAGCTAATATGAAATAAGCGAACATGGACAACTGACTGCGAGTCAACTGATCGCCATGCAAACTGACCGCGAAAAACAGCTCAGTGCGCTGTATCATAGCAAAAATGCGCTTCATGCGCTGAATAATTTGACAAGGCTCAAAAACAGACTCACAGCAGGGAGTAGGTTTGGTTAGGGTTAGATTCGGTAGGTTCAGTTAGGGTTAGGTTCGGTTAGGGTTAGATTCGGTTACGATTAGGTTCGGTTAGGTTAGGGTTAGGTTTAATTAGGGTTAGGTTCGGTTAGGGTTAGATTCGGTTAAATAGAGTTAGGTTTGGTTGATTAGAGTAAGGTTCGATAGGTTAGAGTTAGGTTTGGTTGGCTGAGTAAGATTCCGTTGGGATTAGATGTGGTCTGGTTAGGTTTGGTTGGGGTTAGGTCCAGCTAGGGACGGGTTATGTTCGTTCAGGATTTGTTGTAGTTCCACGTGTTTAAAGTTCTTGTTAATAAATTAGGCGTTTTTGGCGATCAGTTTGCATGGTGGTCAGTTGGCGGCGGTCAGTTGACTTGTGGTCAGTTGTCCTGTACCGTGAAATGAGCACGAGCTAAAATGTAAATTAACTTAAGTCCACTAGAAGCTCTTAGCTGGACATTAGCTAGTTTGAACCTAAAAATACTTTTATTATATGGACATGTTACATGCTAAAACCACAACCACTTAACATAAAGGTTCCAAACTTTCAGCAAAGCTGGACATAAGGTTATACCATGCAAAAATGTCAAAAAGTGAATTTTGCGAAAAGTGAACATAAGCTACTATGATACTGAGCCGGCGTTACAGTGTTTTTTTGCGATTGAATAAAAACCCAACTTACACCACCGTATTTGCCATTTTCCATGAGCAAATAGCTTCACAAGTGAAAAAACTCTATCTATATTCTTAAAAATTGAAAATCGGTACTGGTAAGTTACACAATTAAACATATGAGAGGCAGAAAGTCAGCAAACTGTTTGAAATCAATGTTTTGATGCTCAGCAACAAGCTGGTATCAATTGTTGGATTAGCATGTACCTACCTCTAACAGTTGCTTTTTGGCGTACGTCAATTCATCTCTACATGGTAACAACGGATTTTCATCAACAAACTTTCTCAAAAATTTTATAAACAAAAACACCTGGACAATAAAATATGGTAACTGCTGATTTTACAGAAATGTTCAGCTACTGACCTACCGCATAATAAAAAATATTTAACTGTTATATAAAAAAATGCTAGAGCACCATTATGATAAAGAGAAACCAAGGGTACAAAAGCTACAGTGTAAAATTAAGCAGAATTATTCAAAATAAAATCTGTGGTTTAGCTTTGCTGACGATGATTTTTACAATTATCCTGTTTAAAACTAGAAAAAAATAACCACGTATTATGGTATGCCTTAGAAGACTTACTAAATAAATGCTGTAAAAATCAATTCTACGACTAGTTTCGCGGTTTGACTGCTCATCAAGTAGACTCAGAGTTTGAAATCAGGACCTTGCGATTGTAATTTAGTCAGTCTTCTAAGACCTACCATACTACCCAGCTATATTTCATACATATATAGACTTATATCAGCTCCACATATTTCAATACTAAAAAATAACCATTATCTATCTTCTGCATTGAGCACTTATAGTCCATGTGCTCTCTCCTTATCATTTAATACCTATCTGCAGCTGATGTGGATGCTAATGTAACAGTACTGCCAAGAATAATCTTTTTAAATTAGTGTTTCCTCCAGGGAAGTCAAGAAGAGAAATTTCCCAGAAATTTGAGGTTTTGAAATTTCTCGTTTCCTGGGAAATTCTTTCACATTAGCAAAGACTTCAGTGATGCTGATATTTATTATTACGACATAAAAAATGCTTTATTTTTTTTTTTTGCTCACTAAAAATTATTTTTCAAAACTTGCAAAATTTTTCACACAAAATGCTTATGTGATCTAAATTTTTTCTACAATGTGTTGAAAAAATTCAATAACTCAAGCTAAGTTTGTCAAAACAACATTACAAAATGCTGAAAATGAAATCTGAAATGCTCAAAAGCAGAAAAAAGGCAAATTAATCAAGCTGGAAAAAATTTCCCAGGAATTTCCAAAGTATCAAGAAATTTTTTGAAAAATTCCCGTTTCCTGGGAAGTTAAAAATCCGGTACAAAGGGAAACCCTATTTTAAATCATGCAATAAGAATGTGGTCTTGACTAGATGATCTTTCTTTTTGACGTCCCAGCTAATTATTAGTTTGCCATTCCTTGTTACAAAATATGTTCACACTTGCTTAACATACATACCTGCTTTTTTCCAACATAATTTTTGAGTTCACGATCACATATTTCATTGATATTTTTTACAAGAGATGGTGTCAAGTATTTGCTTTTAATTTCTACAAGCAAAGGCAAATCAGGATAACCTTGAGGAAACTGAATACAAGCTGTCAACTCTCTTTCTTTTGTTTTCCTAAAAAAATGATTGTTAGTCACCAACAATATTGTTGTTTTAGCTGCAAATTCAAAACAAAGGAAGTGCTCTTATAATGACAATAACTGCAGCAGAGCCTCTGAAGAGCTTATCATCATAAAGGCCGATTAAATGGCATAGTGAATAGTGTTTGCTTTTAAAACAGAAGCCTCAAAACTTCATTTAATCAATCAAACTAATAACTGTGAATAACACCACCAGTTCTGGTATTATTCCCACATTCTTTGCTTGACAATTATGTACCATTAAAGTGACAACAAGGAAAAAAAAGTGGCAAGTTTATTTATAGTGCTGTGGATTGAGGCACTCTGTGGGATTTTCCACAAGGTTTTCAAGTAATAGACAGTTAGTTTGCAACTCGTAAGAGAGCTTAAATAACACCTGCTGCTTTCTTGCCATTAGAGAATAAAATTGCTGCTGCTAATCAACCAGTCAACATAATAATAATGGACAATCACTATCACACTACACTTGCCTTCATCATTTAGTTACCACTGTTTGTGTTCCCTCTCACAAATTTTGGTGAATAGTTCTTAAGAGTGTTAAGTCTAGGCTCTATACCGGTAATGATTTTTGGCTACCATATTCTATGAAACGCACTAGACTGTACTGTATGAGGCGCACTGTCAAAAAATTACCGTACTTTGATTGCTTTTTTTTTTCATACTTAACTGCATCAGACCACAAGACGCAACAGTTTTCAGTTTCAGAGAAGTAGCAGGATACCATATGAAACTCAATAAACAAAGAAAACTCAATATTTTAATGGCAGTAAAGCATAAATTACACATCATTATGTGACCTATACATTAGGTACACTGGCTTATAAGGTGTACGATCCATTTTCAAGAAAAAAAGATTAAAAGTGTGCACCTCATGGTCTGTAAAATATGGTATATTTAAATTATAATACAGTCTCTAATATTTTGGTAGAAAATAAAAATAACATCCACTGGAAACTCAAATTTGAAGGAAAAGCTTGGTTCAAACTTTCTTCATACAAATCCAAATTTTGCACCATCTTTAACACCAAACCTACAATTTACCTCTGCAGAACACTGGAACAGTTTTCTAATAACAAGTTTAAGTATGAGCAGTGAGCAGAGAGGGCTTGTACCAGGTACCAAATGAAGTCAGCTGCTTCATATTACAATGGATGGTTTACTTTAAAGCTGACAGGAATTCCCCAAAACGTCCCGGTTATGTGCAATGTAGACAAGCTCTTACCTCAACTCAATTTGTGTTTCAATTACGCCATGACGTATTGGGGAATTCGCATACGCTACGCAAAATTGGGGAATTCCTGCCCATGCTTTAAAGTGAACCATCCATTGCGTAAGGCAGCTTAAAAATGATCAGCCGCAAGCAGAGCTTAGGTGCTGTTCAGTGTTTACAAAGAGCCTCAATAGTACAATAATCACAAAAAAATATATGAATAGGTAACCATAGACTAGCCTAGTCAACCAGAACATAGGCCTACTTACAAAATTTTGACAGTGACCAGTGCTTTGTGACAGGCTACAACTTCAATATTCTCCACATCAGCAGCAAGACTTGACTGAACTTCTTTCAATTCTTCTTCAATGAGACCCATAACGTGCTCAAAAAAACGCAGAAAAACTATGCGCTTAGTCTACAACTCTAACCTACAAAACCAACCCATCGCTATCTAGCCTACTTCGTACTTGCATTATTAAGATACGGTAGCCTTACTGACTGTTGTCATTCTGGAGAATAAACGAGAGGACTTCATTCTAGTGGTTCAATTCGAGAGAGTTAAAGAAGAAAAAGCGTTGTATCAATACAGGAACGGGCAGCTGCGAAGAAACAGAGGTCTTTGCGTCAAGCAGCAGCCCTAAAAAATAATGCAAAGTTTGCATACTAGATATAGCCTGCAGGCAATGAACAAGGGAAGTGATCCAAAATATTTGCATGGAGATGATCTAATTCTGAACGCAGTTTTTCAAAAGCATTTGAAGAACAATACATCCGTGATCCTCGTTATATGACTAAACTAAACCTGGAGGCTCTCAACTGCTTCGTTTGAAGCAGATTTGATTTGATTTAAACAGCCAGATCAAACTGCATGCTAGAGCACGTCTTGTCTTTCAGCTAGGCCGCCACGTTATCATAAACAGCCGTAAGAGCAAGATTACGTGCCCCTTCTGAACATTGGCAGCACCTCCTAGTTTTACACTCACGAGCCCTATGCTAATCCCTTCCTTCTAAGTATTGCCGTCGTATGTAAGGCGGAAGTCTTTTGCCACTTCAACATACTAATAAGAACTTTCCGCAATTAGTTCATTAAATAGGCTATACAGTAAAAACACACAGAATTTCATCATCAAGGGTGGTATACCTGTTGTTCTCAATTTATAAGCCCGTGACTATCTCGGAACAGTCGGAAGTACGAAATTAAGTCAAACTGCTCTAAACACTGGCCAACTTTTTTCGTGATTGCAATTGCAATTGCAATTATCAGCTCAGATGGCCGAGTTCCATAGAGCGTCTGTCTCTTGAGCTGTAGACTCGGGTTTAATTCCGAGTCGGGCCAAACCAATGACTTTAAAATTGGTATTCACAGCTTCCCTGCTTGACGCTCAGCATTGAAGGGACAGTGTGGAGAACAAGCCGGCAAGTTTACTTGTTGTGCCGTTGGGAAAGGCACTTATCGGGATTACCCATTTTGGTGCGGTGGACAGATGGCCGGCAACTCCTAAGCGAGCTCGTATAGCGCATTGATCGCTTTCTCGTGATAGGAGGATAAATATGCAACTAACTAACTAACTAATTGTGGCAAGAGTGGTAGCCTACACGAAATTGTGACGCAATAAATGGCATTCCGGAATTTAGCAACGCTTGTGGTTCTTGTGGCTCACGCTACTATAGCCGCAGATGAAGGACCAAGGTCAATCTACAAAGCTAAAAAGTTGACGAACCAATAGGGGAGGGGGTTTTGAACCCACGAACCCCCTTAATTGCCTACACACTTGGTTATCACATTATTTCTATTGCTTGAACCACCAGTCAAAACTTTACCAAAACGGTCGTAGGCCTATATTTCTTGCATTGGAAAACTTGTCAACTACAGTTTTTTTCATGTTTTACCCAGTAGGCTAATGGCTACAATACATTTTTTCTGGGCATCATTTTATTTCTAAACGCCATTACGCTGAAAAGTAACGATAGCACAAGCACACAAATTTCACACTAAAATTGATGAAGGCGAGAAAAGAGCGCGTGCAACCATGGTGGGGTGCAACAAAACAGGGAGGCGTTGAAACCATGGGTGCAAATCTAGGGAGATGGGGGGATGTATTCCCCCAATAATTCGACTGCACCCCCCAAATATTTTCATTTTTCATGCCCCACATCAGCGAACTAGTTGACCTTTTTTTTTATTTTGATCTTCACTACATTTTGGGCAACAAATTGGTCATCTGAGAAGTGATGACCTTTTTTTTTTTGGTCTTCACTTCATTGCACTTCAAAGTGGTTGGCAAAAGTTTGGGCAACCGCACGGGCGTGTCAAATTTGCTAAATCATCCCCTAAATCTCAAAAAATAGCAAAAAATGGTCAAGTTTGAAAAATCATCTTCCCCCCAATGCTCAACATAAATTTGCACCCTTGGTTGAAACATGCAAGTCAACCCTGACTTAGCATGGTTGCATAAAATAGTGATTATAAAACCCTTATTTACATCTAAATTTTGTTACTTTAAGTCAGAGCAACAGGAACTTGAGTTGCGTTTGGATTTTATCGTCTTCATCCAAAGCCGGTTGAGTCAGCAAGCCTGTTATGCAATAAAAATAGCCACTGACAAGTGGCCGGCCTTAAAATTGAAAAAAGCACTAACTTTTTCGTTAGACAAAATAGGTTTCTAAAGGCAAATTAGCAGCTGTGGGCTTCGCCATGACAAGCAAAATCAAATAACTTTATCAAGATATATAATCATTCTCACTTTAGAAATAAAACAAAACACAAAACCAATCAAAATTTTTGCTTTGAAATTCGTGCCAGTTTGGATTTGGATCAGGTAAAGGTACCGGTACAAAAAAGCACCCTAAGCCGATTTGGATTAAATTTTGGCTCATGTTATCATCGCGTTATGTGATTATATCCTCGCACTATTTTATTTTGCTCATCTGAGTTAGGACACACAAACCAGTATCATACACTATTAAACTGTAAGCCTAATAAGTAACGAACAAGGCATAACAAGCACATTATAGGCGCTTACGCAATTATTCTTTTTATTTCACGATACAGTAACGCCGACCGCTGACATCTCTACAGCCTTTAAGTTAGTTTACAAAAATAATTTCTGCATTTTATTGTTATTTTCAACTGACCCCCTCTGATACTCTATTGCAATACAGTTCCACAATAACTTTCAAATATATTTCAGTTACATTTATTTTTGCTCTTCTTTTTTGTTTTTTTGCAAGGTTGTTTGGAGGGGCATCGCCCTTTATCCCCCCTAAATACGCTAGTGCTTGTAGGCGATTTTGAACTTGCTGTACTATAATTGTTCAATTTTTTTGCAAGGTTGTTAGGGGGGGCATCGCCCTTTATTCCCCATCCCCCTAAATGCGCTAGTGCTTGTAGGCGATTTTGAATTTGCTGTACGATAATTGTTTACTATTGAGGGAATTGTTATTCCAAAGCTTTGCGCCGACATACTTGAAACATTTTTGAGTTCGAGCAGTTAAAAAATCGTGGTATCTGTAGGTTTTCATAAGAGGAATTTCTGGTGGCACAGGAGTAAGAAT
This sequence comes from Trididemnum miniatum, assembly GCA_964006365.1. Lineage (NCBI taxonomy): Eukaryota > Metazoa > Chordata > Ascidiacea > Aplousobranchia > Didemnidae > Trididemnum > Trididemnum miniatum. The sequence continues at coordinate 5,521,432 of OZ023238.1, forward strand.
CAGACTCAGAGGAGTAAGCACAGTAATTACAAAAGCGACTAAGTAGCTTATTGTGGATAAACTGGTATATCAATTTAGATAACTCAAATTGGTATAAGGGCTCTTTCACACGGGCGACCACTGTCGCGCGTTTTCACTTTTTTGAAGACATTTTTGAAGACGCGAGTCTTTATTAGTAGGTTTCACACGAGCGACTGCAGTGGCGCAGCCTGAACTTTTCTACGTAGGCTATGCTGATTGAACTAATAAATCACGATGGAGGCCGAAGGTGCATATGCTATGGCAGTGGTTTTCAACCTTTTTCAAGTCGCGGACCCCTAAGTTAGGCAATTTGTTGCTGCGGACCCCACACAAATTAACAAAAATGAACACAATTTTAGAATTGTAATTGAAAGTAATTTGAGCAGAAATCAAAAGCCCTTCACTAGGTATGCCTTTTTGTCACCGCTTGCTAAAAGCTATCCATTGGAGGATACGATGGGCCGCTCTTATTTTTTCAAGTAAAAATTTCTAACTGCACTGAACACGACTCGCTGCTTTTGCATTACGCAAAAACAGCTCAATTTTTGGGATTGGTTTTGACAACAAGTTGTGTTTTGGGAAAGGACCAATACCGTTTATTCACTCATTCTTCTTCTTCTTTCGGTTTTTCCCTATTCGGGGTCGCCACAGCGCGAAAGTCTTCTCCATAAGACTCGGTCAACTTCGTCTCTCCCCCTTGCTCCATCTATCTTCATGTCTTTTCTCACCAAATCCGTCCATCTTCACTTTGGCATTCCTCTCTTTCTTTTACCAAATTGTTTATCTCGGAAACTCCGATAATAATATTGACAGCCAGCAAATAATTGCGTCGCTGAGCTTTTTATTTATCTGCAGACTGTTGGTGTCTCGCGATTTTAGAATAAAGCTTAATTTGGTGCTGAGACACTGTATTGATGTAAAGATCTGACACGAGTTTGGTACCCACATGGAGACTGCGCATGGAGACAAAAGGCGCGTGCACTAATTGGATGTTTTGTAGAAAGCCCTTGCCAAAAAGACATCCCAGCCTCTCTGCAGTATACCAGTACTCCAAGCATATCGGGGGTGTTTTTTTTTAAATCAAACATTTTCGCATTACTGGCTGGGGCTTTGTACAAAAGATCCCATTCACTGCTTGAGATTCTTAAATCACGCTTCACATCACTACTGGTCTATTTCACAAACATTATTATTAGCACCAGGAATCTATAAACAAGTCTGAAAAAGTGGAGTGCTGTAATGCAAAGCCCGTGTAACTTCTTAGTTATACGGATTTTGTTGTATTGCAATGCGGAAAAAATTAATATTGGAATTTACTAACACTTTAAATGTTTCATGTTTCTGCTGGCGATTTACTGTAATATAAAAATTTTGAGGAGGCCACGGGTCGAAAAATGTGTGTCGAAGCGCTGAAAGCATTTTCAGCTACGTATGTTTTTGTGAAAGGCAAAATTGTATCATTGCAGGCAGTAGTTCCAAACGCTCCATTCATTCACATTCAATTTCATGGTCGCGCGTCCAAACTGGTCGCTCACAAGTCGCGTGATCACGCGACCAAGGTTTTTGACAATGGGATAAGTAGTATCACGAAACGTCAAGGAAATAAAAAATGCATTCGGTTATTCTGGCTACATGTTTTTATGGCTTTGTTTTGAAGTTTCCTAAGTTTTGTTATGTAGATTTTACACGTAAAGGCCCACACTGGCAGTCCATACAGCAGATGCGAATGAACTAACGCGAAGTATAAATTGAGTAATGTTTTTAGAGGTACTGTAAATGATATCTTAACATGGCAATTACACCAACAGATCAATTAACTTGGCAATAACATTAACATAGCAGCGAGACAGAATTGCCAACGCGCAGTGGCGCCGTCAGGGTAAAAAAGTAGGGGACAAAATGACGTAACAATTTGATGACGTCACGTATGAGAAATCCCCAAGCCGGCCCGTAACCGTGCGCTGTGTGCATTTGGCTTAAGTTAGCATCAAAGAAAGAGAAGGCGTTGATGATGGCTTGTTTCGGATAGTGCTGCTAAACTTATTATTGTGATAAAAAAAACCATAATAAAGAACAACAAAATCGTGAGCTCATGACTGACACCAGCAACATGATGTTTTAACATTATGCTGCTAGGCTTGATTAGTAGTTGTATTATCAACAAAAATCCACGCAGTAACGCGCTAGCAGCTTACAACAAATTGTCAGTATCCAGACGTAATGGGTTAATCTCAAACTCGTGATGCAACTCCCACCCACTGAAGCTTCATTTGTCCCACCTTTGGAAAAACGTTTCACTATGAGAAATCGCTGCTTGGTTGATTCCTAACAAGCGGCAATTTAAAGCAAATCTTCACACTCCCTTCAATGAGAAGCGCCAAGCAAGAAAGTTGTGAACAGTGGCGTAGTGAGAAATTTTAAAAGGGAGGGGGCCCCGATTTCCACATTTTTTCAAGTGTTTTTTTTTTTTTGGCAAAACTAATTTGAAGCTGATTGAGAAACAAGAAAGGCTCTGGGGATGCTACCCCGGAAAAATTTTGAAAATTTAAATGCTGTAATGGCTATTTTAGTGCTTTTTGAATAATTTTCACGCAAATTTTGTTCAAATTTTTTGATCCTAATTGTGAGTGTTTTGCCAAATATAGTTGCATTTTGTTTGCGCATTTTCAATTATGCGTGCTTAAGGCGTACGGCTTATCCTTTTCGAAGAGGTTTATTAAAATAATTATTTTTGATAATTATTTTATTAAAATAATTATTTTAATAATCGTATGTTGTCGTGTAATACAATACATCAAAATCGTATAATACATCAAAAATATTTTTTAAAAAATACATCAAATACATCAAAATACATCAAAAAGACAAAAAGTGTAGTACATCAAAAAGATTTTTAAAAATGGCTGGCGGAGCAGAGATGGCCACGATAAACCTTTCTGTACGAAAGCGATAACGATAATCGATAACTTCAAAAAAGCCCTGGGCGATATTGATAATCGATAAATCTCAATTTCTTCAAGCGATATTGGTGATCGATAAATTTTCGCCGATAAATTTTTCCGATAAATGTTGCGGTAAATTTTCAATGATTTTGACGAAGTTTTTTTGCAAGTCACATTGCAAAAATGTGTTTCTAGATTTTTCAAGAGAAGAGAGCAGTTCATGGACTCGGCCGTGGCATTGTATAAAACAAAAAGAGATATTTTTAAATTGCTACAGCATTTTAGGAACACAGTCAGTGTTCCCTCAAAAAATTTTTTCACTGATCAAATATTTGTTTCAATGAGCAAGAAAAAATTAAGAATGAGTTGGCAGATCTAAATAAAATTCATAATTTTGAATCAAATTGTAATTAGTACAACAATGTTATCAAAAAACACGTTCAAAATGATCGATGCACTACAAAACAAGAAGCACGTCCGCACACATTTATTTCAATTAGCTTCTTCTTGTTTTTGTGCTTTTCCAGTGCCTGTATACTTTGTCCAAGTTTATATATAGCTGGTTCTTGATAAGCTGCTGATTCATCATCACTTTTATCGTCTACACTTTTTTTGGCAATAGTCAAGACAGATTTGGTCATCATAAGTTGGTTCAAATGATAGCAATCCAGCCTGCACCTGTTCTTTGTCTTGACCCTGCTCATGAGGCTGAAACCTCTTTCAGAGTCGGCACATGATGCTTGGAAGGAAGAGTATATTTGAAGGAGACAAAGGATAGTAGCAAACGTATCATGCCCAAAAGTCAATACAATGTTGCATGAACGCCCTTCAATTTCCATCATTTTCTTGCAAATTTTTATTAATATGACGTCACTGTGACGTCTAGATTGGTTCTAGTGTTCAAGCGACCAGAGAAGAAACTGAGGGGTCCTTGGGGTTGTGCAACAGAACAAGGACACTGTTGGCTGCCCAGTCAGTCAAGCATTCTTTGTCTGGGGTGATAGCATGATAGCTCCAATCAGTATGTCGGCAGTTAAAGTCGCCTGCATAGAGACAGGAGTATGGAAACGCTGGAATCGCATTTGGTGTTAAAGACACGGGTGGTGGTTTGTAAACGTTAACAATATTTACACCATTGACGTCCACGCACAACCACTTGGTTCCTGATCCTTCCGGAGAATGGTCAGAAAGTGTCCGGTTGAGTTTTTCGTGGACAAACGTAGCAAGGCCATGCTTCCTGCTCAAGACCGAACCAGCCAGTGAAAAGTTAAGAATCACGAGCCGGTCTGCAGTGCGTCTCTTGCAAGAGAATGACATGAACGCTGTATTTAGTGGCTAATTGGCCAAACACGCAGATCTTATTTGCGGTTATGCCGTCGATGTTCATCTGCAATGTATTGGGCACAAACGGCCTACAGCGAATATCTTTGGATTTTCTCACCTGCTTCCGGGGCCGAGGGTCTATCTCTTTACCACCCCGGAAGCATCCCGTATTAATCATCATTCGCCTGGAAGAGCTTGCTTCCAGTTACCAGGGCGCGCTACGTGGAAGCTGATGATATGCACCCCAAGTGTTACTGGAATCACCACCAATATTATAGGTGCTAATCACCACCAATTATAGGTGCTAAGAATCACCAATTATAGAAGCTAAATAGTGGAAAAGGAAACGCCAACTCGTGACACGCATTACTCATGAGCGTATCACGCAAAATGATACATGTTGTATAACTATCTTTGAATTGCGTCTTTCGGTAACGTAAAAACCATTTCCGCGATAGTAGTAGTTTTTAATTTTTAGCTACGATATAACAACATAAACACAAATAGAAGCAGGACTGAAAATAAAACAATACCGAAAATTTGGAAATTATGCAGGCTGAATAAACATGAATTTTGCCACTTCACCCAGAAAACTGACAGAGTTACATCCCGAAATCGGATAGTAATATTATTCGCCAACGATTTCAAAACGTTTAAACGCCCGCATAAACTAAGGGCTTAACAGTAAGTGATCTATACATACATTATCAACGGATTACAAAAAATTTAGTTCGGCATTCGAATCTTTATATTATAAAATCCATTACGCTAGGGAATTGACACTCTCTTTAAAACGATTTTTTTTTTGATATAAATTGTGAATATTTTACTGTTTGCAATTATGTATCAACGTCACTTTGCATCTTAACTACTTACTGACTGTTCAATTTTATACCATTTTCGCATTCAGCTAAGTACTAACCTGTCAATAGGTGGCGCTAAGTAAAAAGTTTGCCACTATGCGCGTCGGCAGACTACGTAATTTATAAACCATGAGGAAACTGAAACCAGTTAACGTGAACGGTATTATGTATGTAGGCGTTCGATTACAGTATTTTTTGTTGCCTGAGGGTCAAAAACACCAAATGATATTGCCTGACGAAGGGCATTTGACCCAGTTGATTGTTTAGCTCTGTCATGATCGCGAAGAACATTGTGGTACTGTACGTACATGTTTTTTCTTCGATAGAAGAATGTTTTTGGATATTGAAGGGACAGGCTACTGTGCGTAAAGCAGGGCCCATGAGAGGGGGCAAATGAGCCCGGTGCCCATGCTGTTCTTGGGGTTCATAAGTCCATACCTAACGAAATAAATGGAGCCGAAACATATTTAAAAAACAATTAAAACAGCATTCGAGCTCAATATACTTCAAATAATCAATTTTATGGAGCGCATGAGCCCTCAACATTAGTCATCGTGCTGTTGTAGGGGCCCATTAGCCCATACCTTGCGGAATAAATACAGCAAAGAACTATCCAAATAATCGATTTTATAGAGTGCATGCGCTGCTAGCACAAATCAGGTTGTTCTAGCGGCCCATTAGCCCATATCTTACAAAATACAGCAAAAAAAGTGTTAAAAATTATAACAGCATTTGAGCTTAAAATTCATCCAATTATTACCAATTTTCCGGAGCGTGTGGGCCCCTTAAGTATCATTTTGATGTGTATGTTATGCATAAAGGCGCATTAATCCTATAAGCTGAAAATTGAGATTCATCTGCATTTCATTTGGCTTCGTCTTATTAAAGACCATGTTGAATCATAAACGTGTTTATCTGAGAGTTGTGGCTGCGCAACTGCGAGTACGCGATTGCGATCGATTTTAGCATTCCATCTGTAGCTTGAGGCTGGAGAGATCAGAGGAATATTTAGGTTTCACATATGCAGCGTTAGAGAATTTTTGAACACTAGAGTAGATGTTGTGGCTCAGGTATATAGGCTAGAGTTTGATGAGAGCACAAGAACAGTTTCATTTAAAAATTAAAGCATTTTGAAGCGAAAAGATAACGGTAGCCTATGTAAAGCATATCCTTAAAGTAGTCGGCAAGGTGAGACACCAAGACAGTGCATGGCACGAGATCAACAAAATACAGTTTTAATTATCCGTGAGTAGCAGAGTTTCGTCGTGTACGGGTAAAAACACTTCTGATTCGAATAGATGTTCAAAAATGTGATATGGCTCTCAAAACAAAGCGATTACAACAGTTCAGCTTTTATGGCTACCTTGGTCAAAAGATTAAGGTTACCGATCCCCGGACTGGAGCAAATCTTTTCGATGATCACATGCGCAAAAAACGCACCGTTGGGCTCAGTGTTTTTGAATAAATATTTTCAAGTTGATTGATTGGGTACAATAGGTTTTAAATTTTTTTTTTTTTTGGAATATGAATAATTATTCTTACAATCGGTAGTAGGCTAGGTATATTTTTGTAAATGCATGTTGAGAAATGATAAAACACAAATCCGGTACACAAAAGCGAAAAGAAAGGGTCATAAGAGAACGATTACAGTGTAAATGGCAGCAAAGACCAGAAAGCTTTGGTATAGTCAGGAGAGGAAGTAAAAGAAAAAGGTTTTGTGAAGATGCTCTTGACCAGGAAACTGCTATTGCAGTGTTGAACGTCAGCGAAAGTAGTCCAGAAAATGATACTGAAGTTTCAGAGTAAATTTGGTATCTAATGCGAGTGATGATGTATCATGTAAACAAAGTCGTAATTTGAGTGTCAATGTTGTAGCTGATGAGGCAAGTATAAGTTTCCGTTATCCAAGTGCTCATACTGACAATGGAGTTACTACTGTACGCAGCATTGGTAGCAAGACTCCCAAATCCGCACTATGTTTTTGACGTTGGCCTTGCCCTCACTGAATTTCCATCTACCTTCTAGATATGCTGCGCGATTCATCGTGGTCATCAAAAATACCCTCAACATTTTCCCGAGGATGAAACAAGCTCGTTATATCACCCTAATCGCTTTTTCGCTATAAAGGAGATAAATAGGCAATCAACTAACTCACTGACTTTACTCAAATGTTGTCTTTGTGCTTAGAGCCGGGTTTCTTAACCGGGGGTACCTGTACCTTTTGGGGGTACGAACCACCGAATCAGAGGGTGCGAGATGACACCCCAGAATAATATTATTTGAAACAAGAAAACATTTTTTGAAGCCTTTTTTTTACATCTGCATTTCTGAAGGTTTTTTGTCATAAAAAGAGTTATTGTGGCATAATAAATAGCTTCCTGTTTGTTCCGACAGAATTGGTATTGAACTGTGATTTCAAATTAATCAATACTATTTTTGTTGTTCTGTTGAGTGATATTTAGATTTGCAGTTGAATTGAGTTATTGTATAATTGTCTATCCAGAAACAGTTATGTCTAAAAAATGTAAATGGAGCAAAAACTATGTTAAGCATGGTTTCACCTGCTTGACAGAAACAGATGGAACAGGAAGACCGAAGTGCATAATGTGCAGCAAAGTACTTTCGAATGCTAACCTCAAACCTTCAAGACTTAAGCAACATTTTGATAACCGCCATGGGAGTGCAAAGTCGGGAAATAATTTAAATACTTTGAAAATCAAAAGGACACGCTTTGATCAAAGTGGTACCTTAGAAAAGCATGGATTTTCGCCAATAGATAAGCCACTATTGCATGCATTTTATAAAATTGCTTTTCTGTGTGCCAGAAAAAACAAGCCCTCACAGTAGTAGAAGAGATTGGTGAAACCTTGCGCAATGGAAATGGCAAAATCATTGCTCGGGGTAGAAGTGAAAGAACAGCTAAGTTTAGTGCCGTTATCGAATGACATCATAAGCTTCAGGATTCGTGATATGAGTGAAGACATCTTGCAACAGGTCATTGCAGATGTCAAAGCTAGTCCTATTAAAGTTAGTCTTCAGTTGGATGAGGCAACAGACGTCAGTTTGAGCAGTCAGTTATTGGCTTTTGTACGACATGTAAAAGAAAAAGAAGTAGTGGAAGAGTTTTTATGATGTGAACCACTGAAAACAACCACAAAAGCAGTGGATGTATTCAATATTGTGAAGGAGTTCTTTTTGAAACACAAAATGTTTCTTGACATGATCGGCTCACTTTGCACAGATGGAGCGCACGCCAAGCTTGGAAATAAATCCGGCTTTGCTTCCTGCGTAAAAAAGGAGGTTCCTCACATTACAGTCACACATTGTACGCTGCATCGCCATGCTCTTGCAGCCAAGTCATAGCCAGAAAAATTGAAAAAGGTTTTGTCAATTGCTGTGAGTGCAGCCAACTACATCAGAGGAAATGCCTTAATCATCGTCTGTTTAAAGCTTTTTGTAACGAAGTCGGAGCTAAGCGCAGCATACTTCTTTACCACACCGAGGTGAGATGGCTCTCCGGAGGCTGAGTTTTCACTCGTGTTTTCGAGCTGCGCAAAGAAATTGAGATGTTTCTCAGACAGCGGGGTAGCGGTCTAGTAGTGCATTTTGAAAGTGAGGATTTCATTTTGTCCCTGGCCTACTTGTTAGATACATTTACCCACTTAAAAGACTTGAACACTTCCATCCAGGGTAAAGGAATAAACGTAATCACTGGCAGAGAAAAGATATCTGCCTTCACCAAAAAACTTGCAATCTGGAAAAATTGTATCGATTTTGAAAACTATGCAAATTTTCCTAAACTTGATGAAGTTTCCACTTCTGAGACATCATTGCCGGAGCATATTATGATTCAAATAAAAGAACATTTGCAGGTGCTTAGTCAGTCTTTCGAAAGATATTTCCATCATGAAGATGTATCTGATTCACACGGATGGATGCAGGACCCTTTTTTTTCACTCTAGATTTGATGGATGAAAATGACTTGAAAAAAGATGACCTTGTTGAAATGAGAGCCAGTAAGAAAATCAAAATAGAGTTAGATTCTATGCATTTAGTTACCTTCTGGTGTGCAAAACTCGAAATCGTTTCCGCAATCAGCAAAAAGTGCTTTGAATATTCTTGTTCCCTTTGCAACAACCTATCTCTGTGAAAGTGGATTCTCAACTCTTGTAAGCATAAAAACTAAGCCAAGAAATCGTTTGGACCCAGGAGATGGTATGGGTGTGGTTGTCACAAAAAAGGAACCACGTTTCAAGCTAATCATTGAAAAAATGCAACAACAAAAAAGCCATTAGCAATAAATATTTCAATGCTTAATTTCGTTTTTCGTTGTGAGCAACATTACGGTTAATAAATATACCACGATAAAATGCTACATTGTGCTTTATTTTATTGTAAGATAAGACAATCCTTATCGGATAAGGCTTATCCAATAAGGGGTAGGAAAATATTTCACAAAATTTTAAGGGGTACGAGCGCCAAAAAGGTTAAGAAACACTGTCTTAGAGACTGCAAAAGGTAGAGGGCCCCCCAAAAAAATTGCCCCGTTTCCATTGGCAACTCTAGGAGCCCCTGGCGTAAAGTGCTAAAAGACTGCAGACAATGTCGATTTTGGAAATGTAAACCCGGAAGTCAGATGATGGCGCCTTTGCTTCTTGCCCGAAGTATTTCATTAAATCCCCCATTTTAGAACACTGGCGTAGATTATATGGGGCCCCTCTCCGTCAAAATGGGGCGCAACCAGGCAAAACGATATACATGCGTTTTTACATGCATGGCGACATCTGCTGTACATATTGAAATGGCGTACTCATTGGAGACTCACTCATTTTTAACACGTTCCAAAGGTTTTGTAGCCGCCATGGTAGACTCGCCATTGTGCTTAGTGATAACGGCACAAATTTTACTGGGTAAGAGAAAGGATTGCGTTACTGTTTGGATCAATGAAATCAATCTCAGACACATAATTCGTTGTGTCAACAGGATATTGAATGGAAATTCTCACCTCCTGGTGCTAGTCATCAGGGTGGGGTTTGAAAGAGTTGTTCGATTTGTACGGAAGATTATGAGAAGCTTAGCTGGTGAAAGATGGTTGGATGATGACACTTTATGCACGCTGTTAGCGGAAATCACAAGAATACTTAACAACCGCGCATTAAGACCTATCAGTGATGATGTACACGACTTGATGACTTTAACCCAGGGATGGGGAACCTGCGGCCCGCATAAATTTTGAATGTGGCCCGCGTCATATCTTTATTAAGTGTACAACACACCGGCAGGTTAGAAAACGTTAATCTTTCTTAAAAACTGCTTCGTATGTCAACAACATGCTACATTTGTGATAGAAAAAGCGCGCGTAAGTCTTTCATTTTTTGGTACAAATTACTCACCAATCAATGGTTAATAAATTTGCGACGCAAAATTGTGTATTATTAAAGCGAAATTTGAAAATTAAATGTTTATGCGGCCCGCTGAAAACATCACGCAACCGACGTGGCCCGTTGTGCTCTGCCGGTTCCCCACCCCTGCTTTAACCCTTAGTATGATTCTTCTTGGAAGGATTGACTCGTCTTTACCTCCTAACCAATTTGTGAAAGCAGATGTTTATCGGAAGTCTTGGCATTTGGAGCATATCTGGGCAAATCGTTTGGGAGAGCGTTGGATCAAGAAATACATCCGAACATTACAAATCAGACAAAAATGGTTGACGGCTGAACGCAGTTTTCGAGTTGAGACCTGGTTCTACTTGTGGACGAGAATACTAAACGGGAAAACTCCCAAAGGTCTAATCGTATATTTTGCAAAATTACCCCGTTTGTGTAATTTTGGAGGCTGGTGTGTTATGCCCCAATAGTTAACCCGTCGTACGTTTTTCATTGGAAAGGGAAGTTAAAAAGATAATATTTAAAAGAAGTAAAATACATGTTATGTACACATACATGTCATATATAAAAAGTAAAATATACATGATATATAAAGGAAAGCTAAAAAGATGATTTACAAAGTTACTGTATATACATGAAAAACTCCTGCGAAACGTTGATAAAAATTGCTATAGTTGCTGCGTATTTTTGGACTTGTCAAAGGCGTTCGATATCGTCAATCACGAAATTTTGTTATATAAACTTGAGCGACATTTTGGAGAAAGGGGAAAAGCCCTAAATTTTTTGAAAAGCTATCTGAGCGATCGTAAGCAATATACCAAAATACTAAACTATGAATCTTCATGACAGTATGTAAGCTGTGGGATTCTACAAGAATCTTGTCTAGGACCGCTTCTGTTTTTAATGTACATCAATGACCTCCCTCTAGCTTCCAAATTTCAAACTACCCTATTTGCTGATGACACTTATCTCTGTCTAAAAGGAAAGGACTTGAAAACCCTGCAAATTGTTGTAAACACGGAACTGCAAAAAATTGGTAATTGGCTTCATAGAAATAAACTTTCGTTAGACTACAACAAAACAAATTTTTTGTTAATCGATAAACACCCGAATAAAAAACTTGAATGTAATTTTACCTTATCTATTAACAATACAAGCATAAACCGAACGGACTCCGTAAAATACCTTGGAGTATACTTGATTGAAACGCTCAACTGGTCCTCACACATAACACATCTGTCTCTGCAATTAGCAAGATACTCCGGAGTAAGTGAGTGAGTGAGTAATTTATTTATTTACCAGGCACATAAAAAACAGAACACAAGTTACACAAATCGAAAAATAACAGATTAACTTCAAATTTAACAAATGAACAAACAATAAGTTGGTACAATATTGCCGAGACGGGAGACTGCGAAGTGACCATGGAAGGTCTTTGAGTCAAGCAGCCACCCCAGACAATATTCGGTCGCTTAAAAATAAAGAGATAAAAACTTATGGTGTCCTAAAATTTTAATTAGCTCTTACAATCCACTTATAGGAATAAGCGTTATGAAAGTTGTATTGATGTTAGTATCTTAGATTAATTGACCACGTGATAAGTAGCTATAAGTTGATTTTTGAATTTAGATTTAAATTTTCTAAACGAGAGGATTTTAAATTCAGGGGAAAACGAATTGAATTCCAGATTTTAGTACCCTGAAACTTAATAGACCTTTGACAACGTTGAGTTGAAAATTTGGGTAAGTAAAGACTTTTTTGGGTTTGGGATCTTGTTTGTCTACTATGGATTGAGGAGAGATCGGTGAATAGAGAGGATATGCCAGGAGGAAGAAAGTTATGAGAGTGTTGGTGCATTAGTTTGGCAATTTCAAATTTGAAAAGTTCATTAATTTTCAATATACCTAATTCGAAATAAAGAGGTGTAACCGAAGAAAAACGATTGCTATTGCAAATAACCCGTATGGCCTTGTTTTGAAGGAGTTGTGGAGTTTTTGAGTGTATTTTTGATAGGTGCAGCCCCACAGGGGGAGAACATATAGTAAATGCGGATGTACAAGGGCATAATATAGAAGGAGAAGAGTGGATTTGGGAAACAGAAAACGGAGCTTGCTTAAGATACCTACATCTTTGGCCACCTTGACTTCAATTTGTTTGATATGATTTTTAAATATAAGTTTCGAGTCCAAGTGCATACCGAGATATTTACATGATTCTTGGCAAACTATTAAGGAGTTGTCATAATATATCTTCAAATTTAAGGGAGGCGAATTCAGTTTCGAAGGGATAAGGAGAACATTAGATTTTTTGGGGTTTATTTGAAGCTTGTTAGTATCGCTCCAATTTTTAAATTGATTCAGTTCAGTATTGCATTTAGTCTCAAGTGTCGGAAGGGATGAGTCACTTAGCATTACACAGGTGTCGTCTGCAAAGAGTCGAGGTTTGGAAGAGATTGCATTAGGGAGATCATTGATGTAAACGAGGAAGAGTAAGGGACCAAGTATAGAACCTTGAGGTACACCAATGTTAATAGATTGAGCAGAAGAGTTGACGTTGTCTATTGATACAAATTGTTTCCTAGAAGTAAGGTAACTTTCAATTAATTTGTGGGCAGGTCCTCGAATTCCGTAATGATACAATTTTTGAAGCAATATATTATGAGAAACCGTGTCAAAGGCTTTACGTAGGTCCATGTGCAGCATTGCAATATTTTCTTTATTTTGTATAGAATCATAGCCAAAAGAGGTAACATCTAAAAGCGAATGCAGAACACTATATCCTTCTCTAAATCCATACTGGTAATCGTGCAAAATGTCATATTTATCGAAAAATTTAACAACACGAATTTTTATTAACTTTTGAGCACCTTTGATAGGCTTGGGAGTAAGGAGATAGGACGGTAGTTATTAACGCTGTTTTTGTTGCCAGTTTTGAATATGGGAACTACTTTAGCGGTTTTAAAGGTGCATGGAAAGATTCCCTTTTCAAAGGCCTATGTAAAATATGCTGTTAATATAGGTGCACGAACTTCGTTACCCAATCTTAAGAAATAAGCAGAGGTATTCTCATAACCACTTGCTGTATGAGAATTTAAAGAGTTGATCACATTAAAAATTTCCACAGGTTGAGGAGGATCTAGAACAATCGTGGACGATATGGAATGCTTGAGATAAGATTTAAAATCATTATCATCAGATTTGTTAACATTATTAGCTATAGTCATTCCAATTTTAACAAAATAGTTATTGAACTGTTCGGAGATTTCGGTCAGATCATCGGTGACTAGGCCATCATTAATCAATTTTGGAATTGACAAACTTTTTAAATGTTTGTTGGGGATTACCGAATTGATAAATTTCCACAGCTCTTTTGGCTTATTTTTATACTTGTTGATGGTAGAATTATGATACATTTTTTTGGATGGAGTTTTTACTCGTGTAAGCTTGTTAGAATACGTCTTAAAAAATTAATACTGAGGGCATCACCATTTAAGAAGTGGGTTCGATTAAGTTTTTGTTTCTGTTTGACAGAGATCAAAATTCCTTTGGTCAACCAAGGGTTGCGCTGAATACGTTTCTGCCTTCTCGAGGCTTTTTGCAAGGGAGCGTGCTTGTCAATAATTGCAGATATTAGTTGAGTAAAGTGATCATTAAATGCATAAGGCGATAGTTCATTACCACAGGCTAACGTGAATCTATCATGTAATGGCGAGAGAGAAGCGAATAAATCATTGCAAAAATTATTTTGATTTACTGATGCTAATTTACGAAAGGTGAAAAGGGATTCTTTTCGGGGATATTTGAAATTGGAATTGGAAATGATACAGAAGGTGGGATAATGATCAGGTAGTTTATATCTAATAACACCAGGAGTTAAGGTTGATACACTGTCATTGGTTAGTATATGATCGATTACAGTTTGAGAAAAAGTTATTCGTGTAGGTTGGTCGATAAGGGAAAGGAAGGCATTTCTTTGGATTATGTGGGAATAATCAGCCAAATGGGGTACGTTAGCATCAGAATCTAAGTTAATGTTTATATCACCAAGTAACATAGCTTTATTTCCTTTACTATTAAAGGCTTGTGTATTAGAGTCTAAGGCTTCTAGAAAGGTGCTATGGTTATTCCATGGGTGTCAATAAATTACTGCAAAGGTATAGTTATTCTTTAAGCCAGGAATATCTACGTCGAGCCATAAATCTTCACAGCCGTCTATATTTAGAGACAACCTGTCGTTAACGGTAAAATTTAGTTCCTTCGATACATAGGCCATGACTACCCCTGCTCTAGTGGGTGACGGGACATGAATAAAGGTGTAATTAGGTATTTGAATATTGAGAAAGGGGTTTAAATGAATACGGGTTTCTGATATTAATATTAAAGAAGACGGATGAGAAAAATTAGATAGAAATTCCTTAAAGTCATGGAAATGGGTCTGGAGTGAAGATATGTTGGTGTGCAGAATGAAAAATGAAGAAATGTCGTAGTCAAAGGTCAACTGTTCAAGGTTGTACGTTTTACAAGGTTTAGCGTTGTATTGAAATAGGACTTCAGGAAGGTCACATTGTTCAATTATAGTGTTATTTTTAGAGGTAGCTACTTGACTCGATTTATTATCCAAAAACATCTCAGGTGCCATAGAACGTTAGCAAAAAAGGCAAGGTTGACAAAAAACAGCACTGAATGAATTAGCAATAATACTACACAACAAAAAGAGACAATCCAAGACAAAAAGGAAAATTTTTTTGCAAAATAGGCGCACACTTCTTTCAATTTCTGATAAACTAAAAGAAAAAATTTAGCTAATATTAATTTAGCACGTTTGCGTAGCCTAGGTGCCCTAGTCGACACTGTACGCTTGGTTATTCCATGGGTAAGGGAGCTCTTTGATTGTCAATATATAATGCGTAGTGACCGTTCTCTACTCTCCAGGCGGTCTTCTTTCTTTGACATCGAGCTTCTTTAAAAGCCGGCATTAGCTTTCTGCGCTCTTCTACGAATTTCTTGGGCAAGTGCTCAGTAATATATTGAGGTTGCAAGTTTTCGAGACGCCGAGCTTCATTATATCTTTTTAGGTTTTTTACATGTGAAAAAACAGTATGCTTGTCAGCATCGTTAGTAAATTTTATAATAACTGGGCGACATATTCTTTTTCTGGGATTAAATATTGGTCTTTGAGGGAGCCTGTGATAGTCCGCCATAATGATTTTTTTGGGATCTTCAATTTTCAAACCGTCTCTCATAAATTGATAGATGATTGATTTGGTAGTTTCACGTGTCTCCCATGCTGACGTAATATTTTCAGGTAAGCCATGGATTAAGATATTCATACGTTTTTCGTAAGACTCCCTTATCACAGCTTGCGTTTGACGTTCTCGTTCTTGTGCTTCTAATTTTTTAAGTCTGTCATTTATTTCTTCGAAATCAGTTGAGTTAGTTTTTGTAGCTAAGACCGCCTCAGTATCATCAGTATTAGCTTTTGAATTTAACGACGTTTCTATTTCTTCAAGTTTTGCATTGAATTTATTCTCTAGATGGACTACGCGCAAGTTAAAATCATCAAGTTTACTGTATAAGTTGTCCATTTTTTTATTAAGCTTATCAACTGCTTCAAGACTTGGTTTAATTTGTCAGTAACCTAAATAGTGGACATTCTTTTGCTTTTTGATTCTTTTGCACCTGAACACTTTGTCTCAACTGTAGAATTTCTAGCTGCTTTTTGACACCACTGCGCTTTAGTCACGTCCGTTCACCAGCATTTCAAAAACCGAATGATTTCAAAAATCCGGAATGTTCTGCCATTTCAAAAATCCGGAATGTTCTACCGTTTACGAAAACTAGTACCCCCGTTTATCTTGCGTACGTTATATTATTCTATGGTAGGCCTACATAGCCGAGTGCAATATGGAATCATTTTATGGAGTTCTACCTTCCACTCAACCTTGAGAGAACTTGAGGTGCGACTAAACGATATTGTTCGAACAATGACAGGCAGACGAAAATTTGATCATGTGTCCCCTCTGTATAAAAATCTATCTTTGTTAAAATTACAAGATATTTATAAACTCGAACTCGCTATGTTCATGTATCGGTTATCCTTTAATAAACTACCAAAAATTATTGAGTCTGCGTTTCCAAAAATTGAAAATATTCACAACCATAATACCAGACATACCCAAAATACCAAATTTTTTTTATATATTTATGTTGCTAGGAGACATCTTGACTTGAAAACTGTATAGTTCTTCGATGCTCCCAGACCTTAACCACTTGCTAAATTTGTTCGTCTTTCGTGGACAGAGGACCGTGGGACTGCGCCATGGAATTATAATTAGCTAAAAACTTTATGACAGACTAGGCTCGAAATAGATAGTCTCCCCGCGGGCGTCAGTTCACGAATGATGTTCAATGTTTTATTGTTTTTTCTTGTGCTTATCTTTTTCTCGCGTGGATAAGGCCAAACAAACATTACTTCAAAAAGCGTAATCTTCTCAATCTTTCAGAGAGATCATTGTGTATACTTCCTAATTCTTCTAATTGACAATCTTATAACCTTTAAATCGACTTTTATATCGTCATAAGTAAAATCAGTCCACTGTCTAGATCCCAAAAGTGATCCCATAATCCCATGGACCCAGCCACACTACGTTAGTCCAACACAAGTCCCAGAAGTTAGCTCACCCACTTGCAGCTGCAAACGCGTTTCCACCTTGTTAGATCTCATCAGTGCAGCATAGCACCCTCCCCCCCACACCACCTAAACCAAATCTATTCTAACCTTCAACTGAACTTACAACCTCTGTTTCTGCGCCAACCTTGTTCTCATGTAAAACAGACTAACAGAGTACAATGCCAAATTCAAAAAGCGGTCAGATGTGAATATGACGTAACAAAAGGTTTACTCTAAAACTAAAACTGATTATTGTGCTTGCCGGTTAGTGGCGTCGTAGAAAAGTTGATCCCCTGTACAAGCAGACCAACCCAGAGGAGCGAAGCAAGCCATCTCCAATGTTTTTGATTGAAGACTTTTCTCCATACAGGAAAATTTATGTTGTAGTAAAAAAGTCAATGTCCTTCTTCAACCAGGGCAAATCGTTGAGAAACTAGAGACCACATCAACAGTGGTTAACTCCATTGCACACCAGTGAAGCGTCTCGTAGTGAAAACCGCGGACAGGTGATCATCAAATTCCGTCAAGCGATGTAAAAGTTCATTGGGAAGGGAAGTTAAAAAAATAATTTTCAAAAGAAGTAAAAAAGCGTAATCTTCTCAAACTTTCAGAGAGATTATCGTGTATACTTCCCAATTTTTCAAATTGACAATCTTATAACCTTTAAATCGACTTCTATATTATCATAAATATACTCAATCGACTATCTAAATGCCAAAAGTGATCCCATAATCCCTAGGACCCAGCCACACTACGTTAGTCTAACACAGATCCGACAAGGTAACCCACCCACTTGGAGCTGCAGACGCGTTTCGACCTTACAAGGTCTCATCAGTGCAGCATAGAACCCTCCTCCCATTCCACCTAAACCAAATCTATTCTAACCTTCAACTGAACTTACAGCTCTGTCTCTGCGCCAACCTTGTTCTCAAGATTTTGGATCTAGATTTTCTCAGGATTTTAGGATCTTACAGCCTCTGTCTTTGCGCCAATTTTGTTCTCAAGATTTTGGGATCTTTCTCAAGATTTTGGGATCGAGATAGTAGTGTGAGTATATTTATGATAATACCGAAGTGAATTCGAAGGTTACAAGATTGTCAATTGTAAGGATTAGGAAGTATACGCGATGATCTCTTTGAAAGTTTGAGAAAACAACGCTTTTTTACTCTCCTTCATTTTCTAAACCCGCTTATCCTTGGAGGTCGCGGGGACAGCAGCTCGAGTCGGAGCCTCCAAGCATCTCGATCCTCTGCAACAAAGGATAGATGCTCTGCTGGGATACCAAGACGAGACCAACTAAGATCTTCTACGTTATCGCCATCGAGTTTTGGGACGGCCTCTAGGCCTTCGACCAATCGATGTTGAAAAGAGCATAATTTATTATTATTTCAGCCCACGAATAAAAAGCACAGTGGGAACAACAGCGAAAGAGCAAAGGCTCACCTAGTCAACTGTAACCACAAGTGACAATTAAAATTAGCGTTTCCATAGGCAACTGCACACTAACACTACAAAAAGCTAACAAAAGATAGGTTTCAAATCAAACAGTCTTTGTACAAAATATATACAATATATACACTCATTTCCGACGATACCGTGGTCCAGCTAGTTACTAACCAAAAATAAGCACTAACTAGACCACGGTGCGGCAACTCCACGTCAGCAACAGACAATCAGCTATCAAGCGCAGCATCAATCATCAATAATGGCAGCATTACAGAAAAATCAACGACAAGCAAACTGAAGCATCAATGTTTATAGATTATGATTAAATCATAATAAATTTGAATGTACTGATCAAGTAGTATTTCCGCATATTTTTTTTTTTTTGAAAGAATGAAATGAGGAAGATTTCAAATTAGAAGGTATTTGTGTCCAAAGTTTAGCACCGCAAAATTAATTTAATAGAACATTTATCTGAAACAGTTCTGATAGTGTTCAGAAAATGGTTTTGATTACATCTATTTCTTGTGTCATAATTGTGGATTTGTTCAAGAAGTAGAAAGTAGTTGTTAAATATTTCTGGAAGAGCTCTTATATGGTATTTAAACATAAACTTGCCTAATTCAAGTTTGTACACGTCAGCAATTTTCAAAATTTTGTCGCTTAGGCATATTGAATTATTGGTAACTCGATCTCTCTAAGTAATTTTATTCATAATTCTTAGAACTTTGTTTGGAAGAACTTGAGTAGGTTTAAGAGCAGTATCAGTTGCTGAACCCCAACCAAGAATTCCATAGAGAATATGTGAATAAAAAAACAACGTAATACATTACAACAAGATTTTTACGATCTAAGTAATGTCTCAGTTTTGCAAGGATGCCAACTGCCTGAGATAGTTTTGTACGCAAATATTTAATGTGTAACTTCCAATCAAGATTTTCATCTAAAATAACACTAAGATATTTGGTGGAGAGTGATTTTTGAATTTTGATTCCTTTTAAATTCACGTTAAAATTATGAAAAGTGGAATTATTAGCTTTAGTTTTAGGCTCAATTAGTAAATACGTTGTTTTGGAATAATTTAAAGATAATTTGTTAGAATTCAACCAGTTTCCAACTTTACTTAATTCCGTATTTACTTTTTCATTCAAAGATTATAAAGTTGAATCAGGTAACATTAATGCAGTATCATCGGCAAAGAGTCTAGTTTCAAAACGGGACACTTTTGGTAAATCATTAATATAGATGGAGAATAACAAAGGTCCTAGAACAGAACCTTGGGGAACACCACAGCGAACATAATGCGAAACAGAAAATGCATTTTGAATGTGTACAACTAGTTGTCTGTTGTTTAAGTAGCTTTTGAGTAAATTCAGTACGTTTCCCCTAACACCCTATTTTTCAAATTTATTCAGCTAAATACCATGATCTACCGTATCAAACGCTTTTGATTATTCTAACAAAATTAAACAGGTAAAGTTTTTATTATCTCTGTGAGTTCGCAATTTACTTATAATATCTGTAATTACATGAGTTGTTGAGTGTACAACTCTAAATCCTAATTGCTCCTTGCTTATTATACTGTTACTAAAAAAGTACTTGTTGAGTCTATCAAATAATATTTTTCCAAATATTTTTGAAAAAGGAGATAAAACTGATATTGGGCGATAATTCGTTGCTCTGTGGATGCTACCATTTTTGTGTAGTGGGGTTATTTTAGCAATTTTTAGCAATTTTGGAAATATTCCTACTTGCATACATTTGTTGAAAATAATAGCTAGCGGAAGTGAAATGTACTCAGCTGATATTTTTATGAACTTAATTGGAATATTTTCGATTCCAACCGATTTTTTTTCGTTTAAACATATAATATTTTGGTATACCTCGCACTGAAAACATGGTTCACAAAACATTGAGGTTGTCATGGAAGGTAGAGAATGTGAAGGATCATTATCATTTAGGAAGTTTGAAGGAATTTTTGATACCATTTTTGGACCAATGTTAATAAAATAGTTGTTTAACTCATTGCAAATGTCTTGACAGTCAGTTAAAGTTTCATCATTCCCAGTCACAAGTTTGTGAATTGCTTTCTTTTGTTTATTGTTTCGTTGCAATATTTGATTTATCAGTTGCCATTGTTTTTGTAAATTATTTTTGTTTTCGTTTATCATGGTTGCAAAATAATGTTGTTTGGTGTTTCTTTTGATTGTGGTTAGTTCATAGCACATTTTTTTGTATTTTTCAATCAAATGTGAATCATTCTTTTTATAACATTTTCTAAACATGGAATTTTTTGTCCGAATTAGTTTAAGTATTTTATGATTTATCCATGGTTTCGAGTTTAATTTGCGTTCTTTTCTGGATTGAGGTCGCAGTGGAGCATGTTGATTAACTATTTTAGAAAAATCATTTACAAAATTATTTACAATTTCTTTTATATCAGCATCTTCATTTGATAACAAAAAATTATTAATTTTGGATGAAAGTAATTCGACATCATCCAGAAAGCGGTCTTTGTTAAAATTTTTCATATCACGGATTATTTTTTTTCAAATTGCTTAGTCGCATTTGTTGCTAATGTGCAAAAAATTGGCATGTGATCTGATATATCAAAAGTCAATATTCCTCCATTACTTATTTTATCAGTAACGTTGGTGTACATATGATCTATCAAAAATGCGCTACATTCTGTGATGCGTGTGGGTTTATTTATTATATTGCTACATCCTTCAGAAAGTATGGTATTGATGTAGTCACTAATTTTGGATTTCACTTCACGTTTTAAAAGGTCAATGTTAAAATCACCACAGATCAAGTAATCAAGCTTGTCTTGTCCCAATTTAATAATTGTTTGCAAAAATTTATCTTGAAATTTACTAAAGGAATTGCGTGGGTGTCTATAGATCAATCCAAAAATTATGACTTTCTTTGAGTGTAAAGTTATTTCAACAAAAACATTTTCTGAGTCGCCAGAGTTAAATTCCAAATCTTCTCTCCTAGTGAATTTTGAATTATTCAAAATATAAATAGCCACTCCTCCTGCGTTGCTGGATGAATTGGAATAGACCATTGAATAGTTTTCAATTGACGCAAGATTTACATTATTCTTGTTTAATTTTGTTTCAGATACGGCTAATACCTGTATATCAGGGCAACAATTTAATTCATGTAAACATTCTTCTAAAATATTTTTATTTTTGGCGATTGATCTAATATTTAAGTGAAGTACTGATAATTGATTTTGTTTTTTCGAGAGCAAGAGGTGACTTTTAAGCCACTGCACGTTGCGGTATTTGCATTCTGCTTCAACTAATTCTTCTAAGCTTAAGTCTTTATTTATGGAATCAAATTCTTTGCGCAAGGCTATTTTGGAGTAATCATAAAATAGTTTATGAAACTCAGCATTTTTCAGCTGTTGAAATGGAAAAGCGTCATTTATGCAATTCAAACAAATATACATCTCATTTGATTTACAATGCGGCGAAAGTTGTTGTTTAGTAAGTTGGGTGCTATTAAAATGTTGAAATTTTAAGCACTTGCTGCACTTGATAACTGGCTGTCTGCCACATCGCTTTTTTACAGATACAGTAGACTCCGCTCAACTGACACACGGATAACTGGATCATTCGGCTTACTGGATCATTTTTTCAAACTCCCTAATCACACGCGCCTTTTCTATGCAAAAGTACGCCGCTAATCTGGATCACTATTTCGGAAAACTGGATCACTTTTACACTGAAACTTACCGTAAAATCTCGTATTTGGAATGGCACGTACCTCAGTATTTGAATGATCACAGGCTAAAATATGCTTTTGCCACGCAGTGATTATGCGGGTAAGCGGGTAAAGGTAAAGGCACGAGACAGCGGGTGCAAGCACAAATTGTTTAGACCAATTGCGGCCCATTACAATTTTCAACCATGAATGATTGAACGGTGTTAGAGGACATACATAACAAACAACACGCATACACTTAACCCTTCGCGCTTCTTTATCAGCCGAGCGCGTGGCGGGAAGCTGCGAATACTATTTTTAAAGTCTTTAGTATCACCCGACTGGGAATAAAACTCAAGTTTCCCGGCTACCAAGCGGACGCTCTTAAACGATACACGAATCGTAAGCGGGTAAGCTACTGATGAACCAAAAACAATAGGAAGATTTCGAGTCATGTTCTCACAGCAGATTTGTAACAGTCGACTCTGTGTCGTTTTTTTCCGCAGCATTAACTTTTTTTACAATAAAACAACTTGATTGTCTTTGATGACTTGATCTTTTTTTAAATACGCAACTTTTCGCCTAACTGGATCATTCGGCTAACTGGATCAAAAGCTCTCTGCCCGAAGTAATCCAGTTAAGCGGAGTCTACTGTATTAATTTCAATTAAAATATGTATCAGTAGAATCAGATAAAGACATTTGAAAATTAGCACACTAATTTACACTTAACTATAGTTACTGTTAGGTTTCATTTGTATTGGTAAAAGGGAAAATTTTCTTCGAGGCAACCAGATGAAAAATGAAAATTTGATTCCTTACAACGTAAATGAATTCATTTATTACAAATACAAAGCGCCGTACTACGTAAGTGCTTTCATTTGTTACAAATACAAGGGAAGATTTTTGGGGCTTGCAGCAGCTTTTATTGTAATATACGTAAATACTTTCGAAGATCTTAAAACTAAGAGTATATAAAATAAAAATATAAAAGCTAAACGGATAACAAGAATTAATAAGCACTTGAGTGTAATTTAATTCAGCTTCATTACTACTGTCCTAGGAAAAGTAACGTTGTAAAAATAATGCTTCAAATACACAGGACACCAATTCAAGGATGAAATTAGGCCCACAGTCGTACAGTTTGCAATTTAAAAAAAAGCTATGGACTCCAAGGAAAGAAAGAATGAGACTTGAAAAGCAAAGAAAAAGAAAAATAATATATAAAGTCTCTAGAGACATTTTTAGTACAAGTACAAGTTGACCTATACCTTCACTTTTAGCCTCTGCCAAACCAAATCATCCATGTCCTAGTAAATAGGACATGAATAGCCCAATTTAGCCAAGTCAGAAACCGAAGAAATCGTGTAAAATTTGCTGTGTGTATCTTTTCTAATACGGATTCTTCCTTGTGAAGCCCAGATGAATTTATAGTTTGGTTGTGCTTTGGCTCGTTTCGCAGTATAGAACAGAAACCTCCTTTGTGATGTAAGATTTTCTTGAATGGTAACATTAGCAGTATCAAAATTAGAACTCGAAGAAGGGTTGGATTTCATCAATTTCCTTTTAGTATAGATTTCATTTCTTTTGTCACGATTAGCAAACCTCACTATAATTGGAGGTAGGTGTGATTTTTCTGAATGCTGGTTTTTTTCCTTACTAGCAAGGGGTTACTACGGTACGGAATTACGGTACGGTTAGATTTTGGAAAAAAGTACGATACAGAATTTTTAGAAAAAGTACGGTACGGTACGGAAATACGGTATTATATTTTCCGTACCGTACCGTACTCTTTCCGTACTCCAGTAACGCACGCTTTGCACTTTTGCTTTCAAGTATTGCACTTTTCCTTCTTGCCTATGACTTTACCCCGTCAGTTGCGCTCGCCGCTCACACCACCAGTCGCCCCTCACAATATTTTAAGTAACAATACTGTGAACAAGCTAAATTGATATGCCATAATTATAGTTCGATTGTTCAATCATAATCCTGCGTATAGTGAAGCCAGTTCATGATGTGCCGTTAAGTTCTAATTATCGAAATTGTGCCGATCTATGGAAAAAACAATCATTAATTGTAAAAACAAGCAATAAAACAAAATACGAACTACCAATTCGTATCAGTTAATTGCATACAAAGCCTACCATTTTTGAGAGACCGTAGAGCGAGACAGCGCTGTTTCTGGCTATTAGCCTTCATCAGCCGCCCTCAGGTAAGAAACATTTATCTTCCAGGACGAATGATCTTGCCAGGATCACTCATCCCTTCGGATAAATATTTCTTAAAGAATTTAACCTTTGTGGTACGCATATCCACTCGAGTGGCTACGTCACCATTCCAGTCAAACTCTTTACGTGGCCAGGGTGAAGAGCAAACAACTAAAGAGCAGCGTCCTTCCTGGCCTACCGGACGGGAAGTCATGACGACTTCCTCTTGTTGGGTCAGAGGCTATAACAGCACTCCATCACCAACAGTGCAAAGCACTCCAGTAAATCGTACCGTAGAGCGAGACAGCGCTGAGACACGTAAAGAGTTTGACTGGAATGGTGACGTAGCCACACGAGTGGATATGCGTACCACAAAGGTTAAATTCTTTAAGAAATATTTATCCGAAGGGATGAGTGATTCTGGCAAGATCATTCGTCCTGGAAGATGAATGTTTCTTACCTGAGGGCGGCTGATGAAGGCTAATAGCCAGAAACAGCGCTGTCTCGCTCTACGGTACGATTTACTGGAGTGCTTTGCACTGTTGGTGATGGAGTGCTGTTATAGCCTCTGACCCAACAAGAGGAAGTCGTCATGACTTCCCGTCCGGTAGGCCAGGAAGGACGCTGCTCTTTAGTTGTTTATTTTTGAGAGAATTAAGCTTTTTAGTGGAGGGGTGAGACCTCATATTTTTGCAGGCCTGTAGCCTGGGCCAATGATGCAACTATTGCTCTTTGATTCATTGTTCTGATGTTTGAATACCGATGCTATGTTTAATAATTTATTGAGGTATTAGAACTCTTGATTTCGTCTGGTATGTAACCAGGAGGGGCACTGGGACACCCCCACCCCCCTTGCCGGATGAAAAGCTTTTTTAGAGGTTGCTGCGCAAGAGCAAACGAAAATGAATTTCCTCGATCATTGGCTATCAAACCGGCCCTGCCCCCCCCCCCCCTAAAGCTTTCGCTTTTTTCTCCACTGGTATGGAAGATAACCAATATAGTTTTGTAGCCCATAAAAGCAAAGTTTTGTTCAACAGCTAAAATAGAAGAACGATTAATCTGGATTTTGACATGACTTTTACAGCTCCGATGGCCGAGTGGTAACAGCCTTCGCCTCGGGAGCTGTATAGACTGGGGTTTGATTCCGAGTCGGGTCAAACCAATGACTTTAAAATTGGTATTCACAGCTTCTCTGCTTGACGCTCAGCATTAAAGCGACAGTGTGAAGGACAAGGCGGCAAGTTTACTTATTGTACCGTTTGGAAAGGCACTTATCGGGATTCCCCCATCTTGGTGTGGTAGACAGATGGCTGGCAACTCCTAAGTGAGCTCGTATAGCGCATTGATCGCTTTTTCGTGATAGGAGAATAAATATGTAACTAAACATAAAAAAAATGCAATGGAAAAAGTTTCCTGCTGAATTTTCTTGACGTAAACTGGTTGAAAAAATATTGGTACGGAAAGGTACGATATTACGGTACGGAAAAAATTCCGTACCGTACTGTTACGTACGGTATTTTTGCGAGGTACGAAATTACGGTACGGTATATTTTTAGAAGTAAATAGTACGGAAAATAATTCCGTACCGTACCGTATTAACCCCTTGCTTACTAGGAGAAAATGTTCTGTAGGTGTAATTCTGTCGGTCTATGAGCAGTGGAAATATCGCAGCTGGCTAATTGCACATTCATTCTTTTTGCAACCTTTTGAATAATTTCTTTGGGATTTTCATTTATTGACATGGGAACTCCATGAATTTCCAAGTTTTTCCTTCTTCCGTACTGCTCAAGGGAATCCAGTTGTATTGAGGTTGAGTCTAGCTGCTTGTTACTTTGAACCACTGCATCCTGCAAGTGAATTACATCCTGGGATAATAAATTGTGTTCCTTGCTAATTTTCGATAAAGTTGTCCAAAAATCATCATATTCGCTAGCAATGTAAGTCAAACTTCCGAGCATGTGATCAGTTTTTTCGCTTAGATTTGCAAGATTAGCTTGGATTTCCCCCCAGCTGGTTTTCAACTCGTTGATATCACGCTTTACGTCCTGGTCGTTAGCACTTGCGAGATTGATAGCTCCAAGTATTTCTCGACATTTTTCCGAAATAATTTTGTCGATTTTGTTCATCACTTTTTGGGTTACTTTTTCTTCAATTTGTTTTAAGACTTCTTTTGGTATTTCATAGCTCTTAACTGTTTTCTGCGGCATTCTGGCAATAATTGTGACGTAATAGTAAAACAAAATGGCGGTCTCAATTCGCACTATTTCACTGAATTTACAGGTTTGGTAAGCTGTTCTTTCTTGAGGATAAATTTAGGAAATATCAGTTTCAGTTTACTCTGCAACTTCACCAAATCAATTTCTGAAAATTCTTCTTTTAAACTGGCTACTTTTTTTCTGGTTAAAAAACTTTTTTAGTCTAACAATGGTTGTAACACCGCAGTCTGCTGAGCAAAATTAACTCCTCCGTCTATGACGCTTCTTGGAGCTGTTTCTTCCTGGGGCATTCGTGTCACATGTCCATACCAACGCAATTGCGATCTTTCTAGTCGGAGAAGCAGCAATTCGATGTTAAGAGATTCACGAATATCTGCACTTTTAACCTTGTCCAGCGAGGTCAAACCGCTAATTCTTCTCAAGAATCCCATTTCGGCTGCTTGAACTCGAGATCTCACTTTCTCATTCAAAATCCAACACTCATGGCCATAAGTCAGAATAGGAACATAGACTGATCTGAAAATGAATACCTTTGCCCTGGTGCAAAGCTCCCGTTTCAGTATCACAGATTGGTGGAGCTGGCGTATTACTACACTTGCTTTTCCGATGCGGATATCCAATTCGCTGTTTTATCTGCCATCACTCATGAATAAGACGCCGAGGTACTTGAATTTCTCCGACTGTTTTAGTGGTACTCCATCAATTTGGAAAGAGCACTGCTTTGGTTGTCTGGACAGGCACATGGTTTCTGTTTTGTTGTACCGATTTTCATTCCGGCCACAGAACACGCGTCTGAAAACCTGTCAAAAGCTTGCTGGAGACCATTTTGGGTAGAGTCGAGTGGCACAAGATTATCTGCAAATAACTGACGTCGTACAATGCAATCACCGATCTTTACTCCGCCACAACACTCACTGTTCTTAACTATTCTATCCATACAAACAAGCAACAGAATAGGTGAAAGAGAGCAGCCTTGCCGCAGTCCCACACTTACTCTGAAAAGTTTCGTCGTTGCGCTGTTAACACGAACACGGACCTCGGAATCCATGTACAGCGACTTAATAGCAGCTAGTAACTTGCCACCAATGCCATACTGTAACAGCACCGCCCAAAGCCTGTCTCTAGTAATGCGATCATAAGCTTTTTCAAGATCAAAAAAACAAGCATTGACCTCTTTTGCATATTCCCACGACTTCTCAAAGATTTGCTGCAAGGCAAAGATCTGGCCCATTGTGCTTCGGCCAGAACGATAGCCACACTGAGCATTCGTTAGTTTAGGCTCGACTATTTCACGGCATTACTTTTCAAGACATTTGGCATAAACCTTACCCGGGACACTGATGAGAGATATGACCCTATAATTGGTGCATTTTCTCTTGTTTCCTTTTTTGTGGATAGGGATTATTACACTGATTTGATATTGCTTTGGTGCTTGCCCAGTCCTGCATGCCACCTTACAAACACGAGTCAACCAACGAACACCATACATGTTCATTGCTTTCAACATTTCAGGTCTGATATCATCCTCACCAGGTACTTTTCCAATTTTCAATGATTTTATAACTGCATTCGCATTTGCTTCGGTTATCTGAATATCTTCCCCAACCTGTTCCTCGTGAATTTATGTTGATATAGCATCAACTGGGTTTAACAGATCACCAAAGTATTCTCTCCACCGATTCAAAATCGCGTCTTGATCTTTCAAAGTGACACCATTTGAACCTTCAATGAAGAAAGCGGCTTTAGATCTTTTTCCACGCAAGCGGCGAATGGTCTGCCAGAATACTTTGTTTGCCATTATGAAATCACCGTCTAACCTTTTTCCAAATTCCTTCCGGGTCCATTCCTTGGACAGTTCAACCTTTGTGGCTGCCGCCTTACGTGTTTCAAAGTACTGCGAACGAAGTTCAAGTGATGACTTATTTGCAAGCCAGGCCTACTATCTATTGGTAATCTGCCTCATGGAAGGCTCTCTCTTGGACTATTACCTCATTGTACTGAGAGAGTTTGTGTGTCTCAGTGACCTGTAGAGCTGTGCTGGCGGGAGCTTGCTCCCAAAGGGTCTCCCTTGCCAGATTGATGATAGTCAGAGGCCAGAAGAAGTGTAGTCCACTTTCATAAGCTGCTGCTCTGCAGTTAGTCTTAGAAGACAAGAGCTAAGGGAGACAACCCACTACAGAAAACCTGAGGAAGGCAAGGGGAAACCACTTGAGTAATTTTCTTTTTTTCCATGACACCTATAAGCAAGGCCTTATAGGCTACTTTTTTCGCACGAATAGTTTCTTGAACTTCTTGCTGGAACCAAGAAGTTCTTTTCTCGCTACTCTTCGTCCCTCCAACAGGCTCTCACCTGCAACAGTAAGTAGCGCTGTTCGAAACAAACACCACTCAGTTTTAATGTCTTCAGTAGAGGTCGGAAGCTTTTTGAACGTAGATGCAATGTTGTCTGCAAATGCTGTTCGTACCTCTTTGTCAGCCAATGATTCCCGTTGGATTCGACAAGTTTTTCGAGGTCGAAAAGTCTTTCGTTTTTTGAAGGGTTTCAAAGCTTTGCCGGTGCAGACAACTAGGTAGTGATCAGTTGACAACTCAGACCCTCTTTAACACGAACATCACGCACAGTAGAAAACAAGTCGGCTGAAACGATACAAAAATCAATCAGAGAGCGTTGTCCAAAAAGTCTCTGTGCCAGGTGTACTTATGAATTCTTTTGTGCTGAAAAAATGTGTTTATTATGCAGAGCCCATTGGTGGCACAGATCTGTGATAAACACTTTCCGTTCTTGTTAATGTCAGAGTCACCATGTTGCCCAATAACACCATCAGGTTGCATTGTTAATGCCCACATGTGCATTGAAATCGCCCAAAAGGACAAGGGATTCTGATGAAGTTGTTTTTCCCCATGCAACTCAACTTCCTTCAGAAAGGCTTCGTACTGTGATTTTATGTTAGATACACCTGCAGGATGCCCAGAGATCGCTTCTGCAGCCTTAGCTTTAGAAGATACACCCTTCCTCTCAATAGCACCCAGTCAACAACACACTCAGCCATGTTGGGGCTCACAAGTAAGCCAACACCAGCTTGAGCAGACATTGCTGCATCAACACAGGAGAAGAAAATTTTTCACCCACCGTTCAACTCGACAGTTCCAGAACCCCGGCGCTTTGTTGATGAAATTTCCTGAACATCAAGGCGATACTGCTGTGCTTCGCGAACAAGCTTCTGCTCTTTTCCTGTCAATGACGAAACGTTCCAGTTCGCGATAGTTAGATTCCGGCAGTTTGGTCCAACTCGAGTACATTTTCTGTGCGCTGCCCCCATTTGTTTCCCCAAACGCTTGGCGACTGCGTTGGTGAGCTTCCGGTGACGGTCAGCTTGTGGGGGAAGACTGTAGCTTATTTTTCAAACGAGTCCCTCTGTCTAAAGCTCGAACGCGGACCTTTTTATCTTGTGCATCGTTCGATGCAGTATGAATATTGCTGTTACAACTTTCCATTTAGCTACAGCATTGGATTGCGACTTGATCTGTTTCTTTCCTTTGACCTTACCGCCATGGGTAACCCTGATGAAAGTGATTAATAGAGTCATTGAAAACACAAACCTCCTCACCACGTTAAGGTGACAATCCATAGAAGAGGTGGCTCTGCCACTGGCAAAGTAAAATTTCAAAACTCATCTATTTTGAAACTAAACTTATGGGAAATTAATTATTGGATATTTGAAATGGATGCTAAGCACCAGACAGTTTGCGATTATTACTTACTTACGCATTTCGTTTACAATAACAGCAACAAGTTTATTTTGTTGCTCTTAAGGCGCAGCGATAAATTAAATACAGGCACAATTCAGCAACGGGCAGCTGCGAAGGGACAGAGGTCTTCGAGTCAAGCAGCAACCCCTCGTAGTTCGATTGTAATTTACTAATAAATAATTGTAGATTTCAGAGATAATAGGCTAATTTTTTTAAAAAAACGTCAGAAAAAAAACTCAACAAAAATTTAGAAAATTTAGAAAAAAAAAAGGATCAACATTGCTTATAATTTTTCATCAGCCTTTCTTTATACTTAGTCTTGAAGTTATTCAACGATACTTTGTTAATGTCATGGGGAATGCTATTCCATAATTTAGCGCCAGCATATTAATAGATTTTTGGGTTTTAGTTGTGGAGAAACGCAGTAGGCGAAAAGCATCTCTGGAGGAATTTCGGGTGCCGTACGAATAAGTATCTGAGGAGAATTTGAAGTAATTTTGAAAACGGGTGGGCAGTATGTTATTGTTAAACCGACACATAAGTTCAGCTAGTTTAAATTGATATAAATGCTCCAATTTCAA
Source organism: Trididemnum miniatum (assembly GCA_964006365.1). Lineage (NCBI taxonomy): Eukaryota > Metazoa > Chordata > Ascidiacea > Aplousobranchia > Didemnidae > Trididemnum > Trididemnum miniatum. Next base: position 5,552,547 of record OZ023238.1, read on the forward strand.
AATTTGTAATAGCAAGGGCTAACTCTTTCCTTATATGAAGTATTTGTGATTATTTTAAATAGCCATATTTTTAAGTCTTTACAGCTTAGCTAAGTGAGATTTTGTTGATGATGCCCACACTGGTAACCAATAGAGGAGACAAGAATGAATAAATGTGAAATACAAGGTACATAACGTGTTTGCAGATAAATAATATCTTAGCCTGGCAACCGGCTGATCGAGAAGTCTTTGATGTTAACTGCAAATGTGAGATTTAATTGAAAGTTTATTGTCAATCAAAACTCCGAAGTGTCTAGCTGTTTCTGATGATTTTATTTTTGCGTTGTCAATAGCAAGAAGTAGTTTGTATGAAACTGAGTTACACTTACATGCAAGCGGACATATATTTAGGGCAAGAGTTTTATTGGGATGTAGAGTAAGACCATTTGAGGTCATCCCCTTGCTAACGTTACGAAGTTCTTATTTCCGAAAACGGTTTGTCACTAATCAATAAAGCAGTATCACTTGCAAAAAGTCTGGACGTCGTTAGCAAGGAGTTACTGTAGGAAGATCGTTGATACATAATAAAAACAATAAGGGTCCTAAAATGGAACCCTGAGGTACACCAATTTTGATATTTTTGGAGTTAGAATTGGCATCACCAATTGAAACAAACTGTTTTCTTTCATTTAAGCTCGATTGAAATAATTTATTAGTAACTTCACGGAATCCTAAAAAGGAACAAGTTTTTTAATCCATAACAAATTGAATCGAAAGCTTTATTAATATCTGAAGAAAGTAGAGTGGAAAAACGTTTTCCGTGTATACTTTGGAAAAATTCTGTCATTAAACCCAAAAATTATTAAATCATGTATATTTTGGAAAGTTTCTTTTGATTTAACAACACACCGATAACTATGTTACGGCTTAATTGTATGCCCCCTTAATTTTTTCTGGCTACGCCCCTGATTTCAGTGGTGGTTGTAAGAATACAGTTGGGGTTTACTGGTAGAAAAATAATTTTTTATTTAGTTGCATCGTCAATTGCAGTATGAACAGCAGAGAGCTCGACGACTAAGCCAGAGCCAGCAATCAATATTGTTGATTTTTATTAAGTTGTATATTTTTCTTCCTACATTACCAGAATGCGATGAAATCGCTATAGCGAGCTTAATCAGTAGTAGCCGGCCACCTCTCCACCACTTGAAGATGAGGAATCCCGTTAGGTGTCTTTCCCAATGGCACATCAAGCGAACTTGCCGGCTTGTTCTCCACACTGTCCATTTAATGCTGAGCATCAAGTAGGGAAACTGTGAATAGTAAAATACCCATTTCAAAATCATTGATTGACCCGACTTCCAATCAAGCCCGAATTTACTTCTCCAGAAGCACACGTTCGATGCTCTCGGTCATCTAATCTGTATTTGTTCATAAACAGCAAAGTTCTCAAAGAAGTGGAGGATGACTTGATTCTTAAAAGATATATTACCTGGCAGGGCCGCCTCTAGAAAAATGTTTCGAGTGGGGGATGGTTGATATGAATATTCACTACCGGTACAGCAAATTTTTTAACGTGAATTTTTACAAAGTTGTGAACGCTATATTAACGCTTTCTGGCATAAACATTGCAGTGCTTGTTAATTTTTTTTTCTTTGTCAGTGCTACCATTGTTTAGTGGCACACCAAGGATTTGGCAAAGTGGCGCGAAACGGCGGGTGTGGGGGCGAAGCCCCCGGTCGACAACAGATTTTTACGGTTTTCACATAAAAAAACACTCATTTAAGCACACTTTTTATCCAAAAAAAGACGTACCGTACCTGCAGTTAGTGCAGTCTCTACTAGACAATACAAAAACATTTTAGTAGGCCTACCTAAAAGCCTTGGTATGTCTAAAAGCAAAAACTTAACTAAAATAAATGAAAGGAGGATGCAACTTTATTGGCTTTGGCGCATTTGATTGAATGACGTGTAATAGGTGTGCTCTATAATGTACGGTACCACAACGACAGGGCCAGCGGTGGGCATGGCACCGTGGCTCTCCCTGAGTGCACCTATGCCGCTGGTCCTGGGCTTAAACTTACATGGTTCAGTGTGCAAGACCCGAAATAAAAAAAAAGCAATCAAAAGCACCCACGGTATTTTTCATGAAAGGCGTGAGAAATGCATGAGCTACGTTACTTGATTTGATTTTCTTCATCTTTATCCTCCTATCTCGAGAAAGTGGCGGAGACGCTATGCTTAGGACGAATCCAGACTCGCTTAAGAGTTGCCTTTGTTTCCGAGTTTTCCGTTTGAATTTTGCTTCTTACTTCTTTAATTTGCTGCTTGCCAGATTCCACCAATCAGAGATATTCCACCAATCGTGAAATGTCTTATCCCAGGACGCAACAACGAGACTAGGTTGGGAATTGAACCATTAACCATGCGATCATGGTCGTCGTAAAAACGACGCTCCATACCAATGCGCCACGTTGCCGACCTACGTTGCTCACAGTAAAGATCTAGTTTGCAATGAGAGTACCTTAATTCACTCCGCACTACAATCACTGCTGTGCTTGTATGCATGGTTGTTGCTTGTTATTGTATTAGGGCTGTAAACTCAAGCAAAATCTTAGTCCAGATCCGAAACAAAAATTCTGCAATTTTCCGAACCTTGTGGCGCAAATTTTTGCCAAAGTTACGCATATTTCTAGTAAAACGACTTTCGTGTGACCAACACTACTTGAGTACAATATAAATACGTCTGCATACAGTACCTTGATGCTTACAGACTGAGAGCGAATACATAGCTTCTGTACAGAGGATAATTACAGGTACTGCGCAGGCAGTGGCGGACATTTACTAAGCTGACGATTAAATTTTCATATACTGGTAGACTAAAATCAAATTGCAATAGACCCTCAGCCTGTTGAATTCATGCAGGCTGCAGGGCAGGAACCCTTGGTTGAAGATCACCATCTTTTGTATTTCAACTAATTCTCACTGCAAAGGATTCGCTGCAGCTGTGAGCATAAAATGAGAAAAATTAACGAGTTTCGAAAAAAAGTAAGGGGGGAATTATAACACTTTCTTATTTGAACTCATGTAAACTCACACTCTGTTCTGTAAGCAAGCATTGAGTCTATGTATTACAATAATAAATTCTTAGAAAATAGAAAAGCAAATTATTTGCAACGTTTGCACCTTTAATACGTTTCAAGTTGCACTAGTACTAAATTAATTACAAATATCAAGTCTTTAAGCAAGCGGTATCATCTCACACATAATCAAAGCTATCTATTAGTTGAACATGATGTTATTGTAAAATTTGCAGTAAACTGGTAGTGAGGGGCGGGTTAAGAGATTGCGGTGCCCGGGGCAGATAAGAGTGAAGTCCACATTTTTCGCCTAAAATCAAGTGAAGACCAAAAAAAAGGTCATCACCTTCAAGCGCGGGGCCCGGGGCAACCGCCCAGTTTGCTCATTGCTTGATCCGGCCCTACTGATAGTGCATATACGGCGACAGTTTTAGCGCAAACCATGCCGGCGCCTGCTCCTTTTACGCCACCGACGGGCGACCACTAACAATAGCAATTAGTTTAACAAATAACAGTTCATCTTTAAATCAGCCTCCATGCTTCACCGTAATTTATTTGTACGAGTAGTACACAAAGGCTTTAGCTTTTTTATGGGTTCGCGTCTTATATACTCCAACACGGTTATAGCTGAATAAACGGTAAATGTACGACATGTTGAGGCACCCTGTGCCTGGAGCGCTAAACATTATTGTGAGGAAACGCATCATTGCAACGATGACTCGAGGGACAAAACGTTGCATTCTACTGCAGTACTTGCATACTACATTTTTGATGATTACTGGACTTGTAGGGTCTTAAATTTTGGGGGTTTGAGTCCCCCATATCTACCCTAAATACAACCCAGATTAACCATATGGTAAATGTACCAAATGCTATGGCATCTAGCGCCTGGAGCGCTGACCTTTATGATTTATCAAGAATCGCGTACCGCAACAATGACCTGCGGGTCAATATGTTACAGTACATCCTACTACTGCGTACTATGCTATGTTTTGACGACTGCAGGGCTTGGACTGTCTTAGTTTGTACTTACAAAAATACTTCGGGGGGGTTGAACCCCCTCATCCTCCCCCTAAGTACAGCCTTGTTATCTGGTGTTAAAACATCTGCCCTAGTATTTCGCAAAATGCATTAAGCTAATTAATTTGGTGCTCTGAACACAAGTATGCTCTCTTTTGGGCTCTGTATCAAGTGGTACCGGTATTGCTTTGTTTTAGTCTTGGCTCTTTCGTTTCATTGTTCGTGTCGTTGTATCTTACAAGCTTTCGCTGGACTTGAAAAAGGGGGCTTCATAATTAAATTATCCCAGGGCCCCACTTACTGTTGACCCGCACCTGACGGCAAGATCATTAACTTAACATGGGAAAGCTTCAGAAACAAAGTTAAAATTGATTATGGATTTTTGCGGCATGTAGCCTACGATTGAAGCTGTGACCAAGTTACTTTTAGTGCCAAGAAACTTGTAACTGTAACTAGCTCTTTTTAAAAAGTAACATGCTCACCGCTGCCTAAACCGCATAACACTAGCGATGCGGATGCGTAAAGTCTTTTATAAAGGTAAAGGCCTTGAGCCCATATTGCTATGTGGCCCCGGGTCTCGTTTAGCTCTTAACGACCCTGATAAAAGAACAAATAAGCTTAAATTGTGTGCACAAGCAAATTAAAATATTACAGAACACTACACTAGAAAAGAAAATATTTGCAAAAACTGAACTTCTGCATGAGCCGTAAAATCGATGAAATCAGGTAAAGATAAAAAAGAGATTCGATTCAACGAAAATCAAAGCCTAGATTAACGTGACGCTTTGACAAATATGAGCACTCATTCAGCAAAAGGATTTTTTGGCATAAATTTAATACAGCAGCTTCTGACGTGAATAAAAATCGTAAGATCCAAAACGCATTGTATCACAGAATCAACTTTGCAACAAAAACGGTGAAGCTCTGGGAAAATTGCACCAACGCGAAAAACCTGTTTTCTTTGATCGCGCACTCTTCAAATAGTAATGCGTTCATTGAGCGGAACATCTCCAACTTTGCTAAGATCCTTTCTGGGGAAAAATGTGGTTTGCGCTAAAAGCAACAATAGTGGAATCATTTCCCGCTTGAAGTGAATTCGTTTGTGACTTCATAAACTCAGAGATAGGGTTGATGGACGTAGTTAAATCGAGGAACGTATCTCACACACTTCTTCACTGCGGATTGAAAAAGTGACATTATGCATGGAGCGGTTAGCTGTGAAATTGACATAAAACTGTGGGAAAGCAAAGAGGCGATAATTAATGAGAGAAGCTGTAGTCCGGGAAACAGAGCATCCAAAGAAGCCCCAGCAAAGTCACCAAAAATGCAGTATGACAACGCATAAATACATGGAATTGTTGGTCGAAATTCGTCAATATGTTCCGGTGACTTAGCAGACAAGAAATCTCCAGTTTGAGAAAGATTGTCAAATCATCTACTTTCAGCAGTAAGCACAATCATGGCGTAGTTGCAAAACTGCTCATTAAATGTGTTGAAAAATAGTCTACGTTTAAATTAACGAAGTATTCTACAGTTTATGCAATGATGTTAATTTGCAGCAGGGGGAGAGGGGGACTGTAGGTCAGATTGTTAATTCACCCGTGTTTAGCAACAATCAAACTGCTAAGTTAGTGTATAAATCCTACCGAAAAAAACATAATGGAATTAAGAAACCAGAAAGTCAAACAAGCTGTATATCGGATTTGGCGTTCTTCAACTTATATAGCATTGGTTTAGAGACAATATTTCATGCATTGTGTAGCTATTGCTTTTCCGTTGAGAAGGATGAGAGCGCACTAGATGTTCCAAATTTTATTCCAATGTGATTTCCGAGTTTTTGATTTAAAGAAGATACCGGTATCATGGTATCGAATTGTTGGTATCATACGCGATTTCAATTTCAGGATAATTTATCAGCTCAATGGCAACAACTTGAAAACAATAATCTTCAAATGGACACAAGAAATTCAGACAAACACACCATGTTCTACAATTCACGTGAACACCTTAAGGAAGGGACGTACAATTTCTATCGTACATAATACAGTAAATTATCAACACAGAACATATAATTCCAAGTCCCAGATTCGAGTTCAAAACTGTGCTTCTTGAATAGGAACTACCATCCGCATCTCATTCAGGGCATAGCGAATGGCTTGCATCAATTGAGCCATGTGCTGCAGGTCTTTATCTCCAATGTTGCTGATGCAAAAAGTGTTACTCGGCGTGTGCTCGCAGTCCGCAATGAGGTAACCTAAAAAAATAGCATTTTATTAGTTTTTTTTTAAAGGAAAATGTTAGGTGTCCAAAATAAACTTGTGGGTACTCATATTAAAACAAAAAGGTGTTTTCCCCTAATTTTACGGAAATTTTAGAGACCAAATTTTGCATTCGGGTATCTCCATTCTCATGAAAAATAAAATGGTGAGCGGTGAAGCCACTAAACAAGAATCATACAGTTGATGCGTGTGGAAAATCGTAAATTCTGTTATGAATATACAGGAAAAACAAAAATTGAATAGGCCTAATGCTACTGTAAAATGGACAACACTTCACATTGCAAGTTACAATCTGTAATTAAAGCAATGCTATCACCCTCTGAGTTAAGCTGTCACTATTGCTTTCGTAGACTTTGCATTACTAGGCCAGACCGGTTAATTTAAAAAAAAAATTAACGCTTAACGAAAGCTATGCACGCGCGATGGACCTAACAGCACATCACTACGTAATTTAAGCAAAGCATGTCCTTTTAATCTAATGCCGATTCAACAGCCGAGTGGATAAAGCATTTGTCTCAAGACTGACAGATTTGGGTTATTCGATTTCGAAGCTGGGTCAAATCAATGGCTTAAAAATATTATTCACAACTTTCCTGATTGGCGTTCAAGCATTATAGGGTCAACGACGACAAAACCGTAAAGTTACTCACTTGCGACGTCGGTAACGGTACTTCACGGGCTCAATATTCCATCTTAAGAGTAGTACACACATAACTGGCAACTCTCTTAAGCGAGCTAGTAGTGCCATCGTGTCCGCTGTGTGGTGATAAGAAGATAAAAGATGCAAAAAAAAAAAAAAATAGGCCTATAATAATTCCTGAAACTTCAGTAAAAGCCGTAGCCTGCTTTATTCTACTCGCTGACTGTGTAATTTTGGTATATTCGAGCAGCAACTGACTACCAACCGCAGCTGCAAACGTCTTCATAAGTAGAATTGCCAACAAGCAGTACATTGGTTTCCAAGCTGCTGCGTACACTCCACTGCAAAGTTTACATTATAAAAAGATAGCTAGATAAACCATTTTACCATAATCACTTAATCTATTTCGAAATTCTCTATAGACAAACAAGGGGTTGACAGGTATGAAGAAAGCGGTGCTGATATAACCATTTGGATTTTCTGTGTCGTTGTACAACCGTCTGAAGCCCATTTCTGCCATTCCCCTTTTTAGCATGTCGTTGTTAGCGCGATATCTACAAATAATTGAATCATGAGAGGTTGTTGATATGATAGGAAATACATGTTTCTCACCTTGCTGCACGTTCCTTAACGCCACCTTGTTTGTGAAAAACCAGCAGCGCCTCTTTCAATGCATTGATGTTATGCGATGCAGGAGAATATAGTAGTCTGCCAGTTTCTTCGAGCTCATTATATTGAGCAGTTAAATCCAGCACCATACTATCACCGCAAGAGATACGACTAAACATCAAGACAGTTAGATTCAAAACTCAGCTAAAGTTATCGGCTAGCATTCACGTGGATGAGTTCATGGTAAAATATTTACAATTGTTCAACATCTTGTAAATGCACCGCAGCTACGTAGCATAGCTGCATGATCAGGTAGTTCACAGCGTTTGCTTAGCGGTTGGTTGCACACTTCACAGTATCGCCACCTGCTAGAGTCACACAAAAAATATTACAAATGATTAACCGGATTAACCGCGAGCTGCAACTTTACTCAACGGATCTGCCACGGTTTACCATCCTCGTGACTGAACTGTCTAGTCTAGATACCAGGACTAAGCCTCGAATATTGGCATTGTAATTCATGATAATGGGAAGTAGTAAATTATTGTAATTAAGAACTTGATACAACTTCTAGCGAGCTGATAGCTCAAATATTGAATTTTGACACCATAGTAGTCACAGCTGACAAAGTTATGAACTGGCTAGCTTTGAGATTGTGCAACTTTTTTAAAACGTATCAATGGTGAGCTAATTACAGAGTGCGTTTTTTCAGTTTGTTGGAGGCATCTTTGATTTGACAAAAACATTCTGAAACAATTCAAATGAATATCCAAATGGTAGCTACAGCTAATAATTGCAGAACATTAAACATCACATGGGCTTGCCCAGAAATTTCAAGGGGGGGAGGGAGCAATTTTCTGAAAATATCGGTGAAGACCAAATAAAAAAAAAGGTCTTCACGTCCTCAGAAGTCCTGTTTTTCCGCTGAAAATATCGGTGAAGACCAAAAAAAGGTCTTCATGCCCTCAGAAGTTCTGTTTTTTCACTAAAAATATCGGTGAAGACCATTTTCTACATATATCAGCTTTACCCCATGAAAGTTTTGTGCATCTGTCTGCGGGGGGAGGGAGGGGGGAGGGCGCGGGATCAGCGGCCCCCCTTCTCCTGGGTACGCCCCTGCATTATTTGCAAAATAACCTACGGAAAATTTAATCAGCTGACCGTTTTTGGACAAACCGATCGTCCTTCATCAGAGCATGATTAGAAATGGAAAAGTGAAAACACGGCAAACTAATACCGGCGGAAAGCAAAAACAGCAGAGGTTATAGTCTAACGCTTTACAAAAGTAATTAAGTATGAACGATCAAATTACAACGGCCGCGGGGCCGTATCTACAAAAATATTCCGGGGGGGTTTTGATATGAATATTCACTACCGGTACAGCAATATTTTTTAAGAAATTTTTACGAAGTTGTGTACGCTATAGGCCTATTAACGCTTTTTAGCATAAATATTACAATGCTTGTTAATTTTTTGTTCTTTGTCACTGCTCCCGAAGCTTAGTGGCACACCAAGGATTTGGCAAAGTGGCACGAAACGGGGGGTCTGAGGACGGAGCCGCCAGAAGATTTTCACGGTTTTCACATAAAAAAACACTCATTTAAGCACACTTTTTATCCAAAAAAAGACGTACCGTACCTGCAGTTAGTGCAGTCTCTAATAGACAGTACAAAAATATTTTAGTAGGCCTACCTAAAAGCCTTGGTACCGGTATGTCTAAAAGCAGAAGCTTGGCTAAGATAAATGAAAGAAGGATGCAACTTTATTAGCTTTGACGCATTTGATTGAACGACGTGTAGGTGTGTTCTATAATCTACCACAACGACAGGGCCAGCGGTGGGCAAGCACCATACAGTAGCGATGTTTGTTAAATATCGCCGCTATTTAATAAATATCGCTGCTATTTATTAAATGTCGTTGCACTTTGGCTGTTATTGCATTTTTCGAAGCGTTTTAGCTGCAGTTTGACTCACTTTAACTAAATAGCTGTGAAATTACGTAAATGTTGCTGAAAATTCGTACAAAATTTGCTAAATCTTTTTTTTTTACAACGGCGCCCAATGGAGTTTCGAAAAAGAGTAAGGGGAAATTATACCACTTTCTTATTTGCATTCGTGTAAACTCTTATTCTGTGCTGTGAGCAAGCACTGATTTTATGTAATACGATAATTTCCTTTGAAAATAGAAAAGTTTGGAAATAGAGAAGGAAATCATTGGTAGCGTTTGCAACATTAATAATCAAATCAATTTCATTCATACGTTTTTATTTGCACTAGCCCACTAAAATAATTGTAAATATGAAGCTTCGTTCAGCATAATGATGCAGAATGAGACTTCTTTTTCAAACAAGCAGTATCATCCGACACATAATCAAAGCTATTAGTTGAACACGACGTTATTGTAAAATTTGCAGTAAACTGGTTGTGCACATATGGCGGCGACAGTTTTAGCGCGAGCCAGGCGCCTGCTCCATTTACGCCACTGACGGGCGGCCACTAATAATAGCAATCAATTTAACAAACAACAGTTCATCTTCAAATCAGTCTCCATGTTTTATCGTAATTTATACACAAAGGCTTTAACTTTTTTTTGGGTTAGTGTCTTGTATGCTTCAATACGGTCAGAGCTGGGTTATTTATACGGCAAATGTACGAAATGTTGCGGCACCTGTGCCTGGAGCACTGAATTTTATGATTCATCAAGAAACGCATATCGCAACAACGACCTGCGGATCAAAATGTTGCACTTACTATTGCGTACTATGCCATGTTTAGACCATTGCAGGGCTTGGACTGTGTTAGTTAAAACTTATAAGAATATTTCGGGAGGAGGTTGAGTCCCTATCATCCCCCCCCCCCTAAATACGGCCTTGGAGGGCCGATAAGTTTTTTAACACGTGATTTAAATCAGAGAATAATTGCCATTTTTACGAAAACAAAGCGCAATTCAAATCAAATTTACTATAAATAATGTTAAACGTTCTTCAATTATTAGCTGTCGCTACCATTTGGATATTGAACATCTCTCTACCAAAGCTATATCATAAATATCGATGAAGTTACATTTAAGGTAGTTTTTGTGAATTCATCCATTTTTAGTTTGAATGAGCTGGGTCAAGAGTAGCGCCCATCAATTGAAAGCTCCAACAATTAAGTTAATTTATTTTCACCGTTTTTCGGAATGAGTAATACATCTACATTACCGGTTCTAGTAAACACCCCAAAGAAGCGACAAAGGACTTACTAAACACCGCAAAGTACGACAAAAGACTCCAAATTGATCTACTAAACACCGCAAAGAACGACAAAAGACTCCAAATTGATCTACTAAACACCGCAAAGAACGACAAAGGACTTGGAATCATACCATAACAAAGAACGACTCAGGACTTTAAATTAGGGTTAGGTTAGGGTTAAATTAGGGCTAGGCTTGGGGTTATCAGGTCCTTTGCCGTACTTTGCGGTGTTTAGTAAGACCTTTGTCGTCCTTTGCCTTTCCTTTGCGGTGTTTCAGTCCTTTGCGGTGTTTAGTAGGACCTCTACATTTCCAAGCTAACGTAACCACAGTGTACCACAATCCGATTCGTGTCATGAATGTGAACTGTCCATGTCCGCCTCTCACTTAGCACAACTTCGAGTATTGCATAAGTCTGCTAAAGCGACTGTGAGCACTGTTTTTATTCAAGGAAGTATCGAAATTCTAGGTGCTCATTTGACCACTCCCACTCGGTCAAACAGAAATAAATACAAACACGCAAAAATAGCCGCTATAAAATCCATAACAAACACAACGAGCGGTAGGGTCCTGTAGAAAAGTTTCAAAAATAGTACAATTTAATGTTATTTTCCTTACATTATTCTTAATCATTGATTTGATTGTGCTGTTTTTTGCACAATAGTCGCATTTGCATCTTCCTACCGCGAGAAAATGACCGTGACGCATTACGCAGCATCTTTCATTAAAACATGCGCATATTGCCTCTGCCACAATTTGCCCACACTCATAGTTTCAGTTTTGAAAATGAAAATACAATCACAAAAACTAATCAGAATTACAAATATTCCTTACTTTTCCATTAAACTCCTTTTTATTATTGTAAAAGAAATTCCTGGAGCAGATTCTAGACTTTTTCCGGATGAGCTGGTTACGCAATCGATACTTTTCATGTTGATCGGGATCCCACCAAAAGTATGTTCAGCATCAACGAAAAAAAATGCCTCTGTAACAAACAATAAAGTAAGTCTACTAGAAGTCGTCGTTCTAAGTATTATAAAGATGCTCCATTGTTTTTCTCTTAAAATAACTCAAAACTAAAAATATATATATATAAACAGACCAATTCTTGTTTGAAGTTGGACAATCAGTCGTTTAAGAAATTACGAGTTTCCGATGATACCAGCCAAGCTGAGATCGAGAATTTTGTTTCCACTCGTGATAAACCATCACCACAAACTCAAACTTTATAACAAAAAACAATGATAGCAACAGCTAATAATCGGAGAACATGTAACATTATGTATTTACATTATTTACAAAATAACATACGGAAAATAAAATACGCTGAACATTTTCGGACAAATCTACTGTCCTTCATCACAGCATGATTAGAAATGAAAAGTGAAAACAGGGCAAACTAATATAAGCGGAAAACAAAAAGCAGCAGGGGTTATGGCATAATCTAATGTTTCACAAAAGTAATGAAGTGTGAACGATCAAATTACAAGGGCCGACAAAGTTTATAAACGCGTGATTTAAGTCAGAATGTAGTTACTATTTTATGAAAACACGACAAAATTCAAAACAAATTTGCAATCAATTTTTAATCAAACTAAGTAATCGAAAGAGTTAAAATACTTTTAATAGAAACGAACAACCATTGGCATAGAGCTGGCGGTTTAATTTTGGTTTGAATTTCTTAATAAGGAGTGCTTCATGAACTTTCGTGTCATACTCATTTTTACAGTTTCGAAGAATTTTGAACGAAGCCAAACTGTGCGATGAATTGGAACATTTAACACAGTCCATAATGTGGTCTTTCATTGCACTTTTTCAAGATTGATTTAGGTTAAAATGTTCCTTGGCTCTAGTGACCAGATGTCTGGAAGACATACCCAAGTATGTCAAACCCGTATCACACGGGCATGTATAACAACAGACGACATTTGAGCACAAACCCAAGGGAGTCATTGATTTTAAGTAAAAATAATTGGAAACTTTCATTGTTTTGTATAAAGGCACTAGTTTTAAGCCTGCTATCTTTAAACACAAATCTGACATGTTTCAGAAGAACTTTCGTGAGCTTTTTCCTACATACAGTATTTCCATACAGTATTTCCAAATACAGTATTTCCAAACAGTATTTCCAAAATTTCCAAATACAATTTTTGGTTGTCTTTTTCATCTTCACTAGTCTTATCATTTTCTTGCTGACGTGAGTTATAAAAACTATTAAGAATTTTGTTGAAAAACCAAGCAGAGTAACCATTTTTGAAGAACATTTCTTTTAGCTTTGTAATTTCGGAACGGAAGAGTGATTCTGTAGAACATATAGCTTTAGCGCGGTTCAGGATGCAGGTGATTAATCCGAATTTCCATTTTAAAGGACAAACTGCATGATAATTCAAAAGAAGTCCAGTGTGTGAAGGTTTTCTCCAAACTGATGATTCTAAACTGCCTTCTCTTATTGTCATTTCTGTGTCCAAGAATGGAAGCGAATTAATGGATTTTTCAAGAGTGAAAGCAATTTTGGAGTGTTGTTGATTCAAAAGATTTAAAAATTCGGAACAATCTTGTTCATCTTCAAAAATTGCAAATATATCATCTACGTATCTCAAATACAAGGCAGGGTAAGATTTCAATTTATTCTTTAAGAGGACTGTTTCTAAGTGTGCGAGGAAAAAATTAGCAATTGTAGGACCTAAAGGTGATCCCATTGCTACTTCATCTACTTGTTTGTACAATTTATCATTGTACATGTCTACATGAATATTCCCTGAGTAGCCATAATCATCAAGTTCTTGAAAACTTCTTTGCTGATCGGTATTGGCAATATGTTGGTATCATCTGGATAAATTGTATTGGCGATGATATCAATTGTTTCTTCCCGCGGTACGTTGGTGAATAAAGATTTAACATCAAAACTTACCAGTTTGTGATTATATTTAAATTAAAAATTCTTTAATGTTTCAACAAACTCTTGAGAGAACCGAAGCATGTAAATGTCAGGAATGTAAGGTCTAATAAGGTAATCTAAGAATTTTGCTAGTTCGTATTCAGGGGAACCAATCATTGAAATGACAGGACGAGCAGGGTTGCCAGGTTTGTGAGTTTTGATCAATCCGTAAAGCTTTTCCGGAATAGAGCCTGACGATAAAAGTTGTCTCACTGTTTCGTTACCAAAGGGTTTTAAATATTAGCGAATGTAATATTTGATCAATTTTATTTTCCGTATTTCGTTTTGTAAATAATGTAAATACATAATGTTAAATGTTCTCCGATTATTAGCTGTTGCTACCATTTGGATGTTGAAGATCTCCTCTCTACCAAAGTTATAAAAAACAATGAATTGACTATAGACACTAACAATGTTAAATCCACAGCACTAAGAGGTGTATATCGCAAGACCATAATGAAGAAGAGGATGCAGAATTTTTTAAAGTTTAATAACTTTGTTTCACAACTTCAATAAAATCTGCTCACGTGGTGCTATCTTTTTGGTGACTTCTCCTATCTGATCAATGGGGTTCACGTATCCAGAATACGGATCGCAGTGTGCAGTCATGACACCGGCGATTTCTTGAGATGAGGCCATCAAAGTTGACTGAAACTTGTTTACGTCTCGGGGGGCTGCCACCACCTCAATGCCGCAAGATTTGCACGTCTCTATGGTTTTATTCGTTTGGTAGCCATTTTCAAACACCACGAGCTGAAAGCATCAAACTTGTACAAGTTAACAGTAAGTACCAATTTCTAAGCTAAAAATACGCAACTTGAGGGGATGGGACGAGGGTAGAAAACATTCTTTTCAACATGTAAATTCTTAAATATTGGTTGCTAACTGACAAAGATGCTGACTTTTAAAATGATTGAACGGTTCAGGTGTAATTTCGGTACTGTCAGATTAACATTTTTGTCGACACCATTATTCGCAGAATAGCAAAAAGCATTCAATGCATACTATTGTTTTGCAAAATCAGTCAAATTGCAAAATGTAATTATTTGCCAACACTTACCTTTCCTTTGTTAGGCATCATCAGAGTTCTCAATGTCGCTTCATTAGCCATCGATGCGTCACCATTCAATGGAATAACCGAATATTCATCTTCACTTGCTTTTGCGATTTTCGAGATCGCGTTTCGCAAAAACCTTTATTTGAAATAATTTTAAGCTTTAAATAATGAGGTAACTGTTCACTAATAATCTACTACTCTACATCATGCGAATTCGAAAATGTTTGGTTCAACAGACCTGACTGCAAATGATATGCAAAAATTTCCATAAAAATGAGGCTGATCACTAGCTATGCACAAAAAAACTTAGTTGTTTTTACTCGGTGTATTCAAGTTTTATCACAATCATTTAACCCAGTGGTTCCCAAACTGTAGGCCATGGTCCACCAGTGGGCCTCGAAGACATTATCAGTGGGCCACAGAGCTATTTGGATTAGAACGTGTATATGATACTGTTTTTGTAGTTTACATTTTATGTTTAAGTATTAAAAATGATTGTTAACTTGAACATGAAACTTTGTTTATTGACGCTCAATTAAACAGTATGACACAATGTAAAATTTGGTTGACTATATAAGTACATCGCGAAGGAGACCGCGAAGCGACCAATCGAGTGGTCTTCGAGTCAGCAGCCACCTTGAAGAATCATAGTCAAAGGATTATAAATTGTAGCATATCAAATGAAAGAAAGAAAACAAACAAACAAAAAAAAGACAAAGCTAAAAACACAGCACTCTGCACAAGAGATAAAGCGAAAAATGGAGTAAGGAAGAACAGGAAGTTGGGTTGTAATCAATGGTGAACAATATTGACTCAACAGTGAATTTTTCTAGATTTCTAGATCTTTTTTTCACCGCAAAGTTATCTATGCTAAGACCTGTCTGGTTTGCAATAAAAAAGGGATTGTTACGTAACAACAGGTTTTAACGCCAGCATGATGAGACACCGTGGTCGAAAACGTGGTATTCTTTTATCTCCTTGTTAGTTGGTTGTGCGGTGTTTCGCGAAAAAGGATTGAATACAAGTTTAAAAATTGAAACATATTATTAACTAATAAGTGCAAAGGTTCAATGGCTAATACAAGAAATACAATTTCGGTAGAGAGATGCTTTTAACACACCACAAAGCACTTAGTGCTAAGAACACCACTGGGTTTAACATTTTTAAGGTACAGGTATATTTAACATAACTAATCAAACGTTTTCGGCGATTCCATAACGCCCTCTTCAGGATCTACAATGAAGTAATGATTATTGAAAACTACACAGCAAACATTGGCTGCAATAAAATGACAAAAAATACTAATAAATGCTGAAACTGACTTAGCTCTAGGGTTTAGGCTAGCTATCTCATTTTTCACTAAATTTAAATTTACGGTAGGACAATTACAATTATGACTAATTGATGACATCACAAGAATAAGCAATACAGCATGAAAATTAATAAATATTTAACAAAAATGATGCTCCATTTGCGTATAATTGCTTATTTAATTTCGGGTTTTGTTTTTTGATCAATAAGACTTCTTGGATTTTGGTTTCATAAGCTGTATTGCATTTCCGAATTACTGTAAATGAATTTAGATCTTGTTTTTGTTCTTGAGAGCAACTGTTGCAATTTTGGATATGTTCTTTCATCGCACTTTTATTCGACGCTGAATCGCTCCTTAATTCTAACGCTCAAATGTCGCGATGAAGTACCTAAGTAGGTAGTGCTCACATCACGTGGGCAAGTGAATTTATAAACGACATCTGAGCGACGAGCGTAGACTTGAAGGTGTTTGGCTTTTCAGTTGAAAGTAATGTCCAACTTTGGTGGTCGTATACAGGGGCACAACATGGATTACAAATTTTCTTTTTATTATCAGGCGAATATTATTGAAAAGATCTTTCGATATTTTGCCAGCAAAACGTACTTTAAACAGAATTTTTGGGTCTGGTTCATTTTCGGTCGGTGTTTGTGTGTCTGGTTGATGTAGAAAACGTTCCAAAATCTTGTTAAAAAAATGTATGGGATAGTTATTCTTCATAAAAAACCGCCTCAAATTGTCTACCTCGGTCTTAAAAAACTTTCCAGAGGAACACACTGCCAAAACTTATGAAGCCAAAATCCAAAAAACCTAAAAAAAAACTTTACAGAGGAAAAGTCAAACTTTACAAAAAAAAAAGTCAAAATTAAAAAACTTTACAGAGGAACACACTTATGAAGCCAAAATCCAAGAAGTCTTATTGATCAAAAAACAAAACCCGAAATTAAATAAGCAATTATACGCAAATGGAGCATCATTTTTGTTAAATATTTATTAATTTTCATGCCGTATTGCTTATTCTTGTGATGTCATCAATTAGTCATAATTGTAATTGTCCTACCGTAAATTTAAATTTAGTGAAAAATGAGATAGCTAGCCTAAACCCTAGAGCTAAGTCAGTTTCAGCATTTATTAGTATTTTTTGTCATTTTATTGCAGCCAATGTTTGCTGTGTAGTTTTCAATAATCATTACTTCATTGTAGATCCTGAAGAGGGCGTTATGGAATCGCCGAAAACGTTTGATTAGTTATGTTAAATATACCTGTACCTTAGAAATGTTAAACCCAGTGGTGTTCTTAGCACTAAGTGGTTTGTGGTTAAATACAAGAAAGTATGAAGATAGCTACATTAAATTTGGGCTTACTTTGATTGATAAATGATCATGGAGTAAATAAGGGGCCGTGCCTTGTACGCTACCGGGTGTGAACCATTGAGTCATTGAGACTGAGTAAATTGAATAGCCACCCGAAAAAAACATCCTGAGTTAAGAAAAAATCTAGCTGCAAACATCAGCGACTTGACAAAAACTGGAAACTTTCAATAACTGATCATAAACTTACAGAAGCATCTTTTCGTTGTAAGCCAAACAATAGCTAAGCAGGAAAAAGCTCATAATATTGCTGAAGCTGTTATTTAACCATCTACACTAGTGTGCGGGGTGATAAGCTTGAGAAAAGCCTCAAAGCCACCCCTTTATCTAATAACACCCGTAAAGAGACGAATTGCTGAAATGTCATTGTTTAGAAAATTGCTAGTACCCACATACAAGTGTACAAAATATTTTAAAAAGTGGTGGGTCATGAACTATTTTTAAATCAAAATATGGGCCACGGAATAATAAAGTGTGGGAACCCACTGGTTTAACCCATGAAGTTGTAACGAGCTTTGACATAAAGTTTTTAGGGAGTTTTTAAGTATTAAATTTTATTTGAACACCCATTTAGATTTATGTCAATCCGGAGATTTCGATTCTATAGTCTTATCAAAACAAAAAACGTAAACTGCTAATGTCAAAATCTGCTTCTGCACAATACTTAACACATCTCATTAACTGCTGTGTGAATAAAAGCAACACCCTGAATCTACAACGTTGTTTTGCACTCTTTAGTGATGTTGAAAATGAGTGACGATAAAATACCTCTAAAAGGATCCACTGCCGCAGAGACGCGATGGGAAGTATGTTAGTTAGTTAGTTGTTGCATATTTATCCTCCTATCACGAGAAAGCGATCAATGCGCTATACGAGCTCGCTTAGGAGTTGCCAGCCATCTGTCTACCACACCAAGATGGGGGAATCCCGATAAGTGCCTTTCCCAACGGCACGACAAGTAAACTTGCCGGCTTGTTTTCCACACTGTCCCTTCAACGCTGAGCGTCAAGCAGGGAAGCTGTGAATACCAATTTCAAAGTCATTGGTTTGATCCGACTCGGAATCATCATTCATGTTGATCATCATTCAGTAATTAAACTCACTACGCTATTATGCGCGGCACCGGTAGCACCGATTTTGTTACAATGTCTTGAGCGCCAGTGCTCTTGATCTCAGTTTTTTACACCAAACTTATTTCATAGCAACGGTTTCCAGGATTCTTTTCATGATTACCCCACTTTGATGTGATTGACCTTCTAATCACCCTCAACATACATGCCGTAAACGAAGCTAAATTAAAATAATCTATTTTCAGTTTAAGGTCATGTCTTTTGATTTCATAACCATAGTTGGCCTAGGTTTAAGCACGAAACACTAATAAATTAAAACTTGACCGGAGAAATTAACAAATAATTAAATGCACAAGGAAATGAGTTGAAATATTTGACTGCAGAACTGAATTTCCAATTTCGATTAACATTATTAATATTACAAGGCTTTAAGAAAGATGCAATATTCTAATTATGGTAATTGGTTATGAGTAGACCTATGTCGTACCAAGACTTACCAATAACCATAGATGGCAAGTTAATGCAAAACGTTAGCTTTGTTAACAAATTTTGTACTTCCGTTGAAGCTAATTAGTTAACTTCAGCTTAAATTAACAAAAGTTAATTAAATCCATTAAATCGTTAATTTTTAACTTTTTAAAGGACATTTATTAGAAAAATCTTAAAATTTTGGAATATTGTTGTATGTGTAAGCAATTTTTCGCTCAAAAACACTCATTTTTGCTGCTTTTACCTCATTATTAGGTTTGTTGCTTTTTTCGCAAGGTTTACGACATCAAAGTTATCAATTTAATTAAGGGCAATAAAGCTAAGCACTAGGCGAAATAATAACGAAATGTTAACAAGAACTAAGCGTTAAGTTCATGGACAATTTAACGAAAGTTAATGGAGTGCGTAAATTTTTGAAAAACATTTTAACGCATTCACCAGTTAATGAAAAAATCAGCTTCGTCTGTTAATGATTAAGAAAATTGTGCCCAACTAATCCCAACAACCACTGTCTTAACAAAGAAAACAATATTTTTTGTTAATTAAATAATAAGTTACTTGATATTTCTATCTTCGGGTAGTGACTGGCCTGTAACGTTGTGGTTAAAGACGTGGAAAGGGTAGATCTTGGGCTTCGGCTCGTTAAAATCAGACACAGTGTCGCCAACGATCTATACTTCTTCGGAGCTGTGTCGCCCAATCTCCAGGCATTAGGTCAAAAAGATGGGGTTTGCCACTCGTTACACGCTTCGATGTAACATCGCGAATATAATGAAGGTTTGTTTGCATTTTCAGATAGTTTCTTATTCCCCTCCGGTTGAGAACCCATGTTTTATACATCTGCTGTGATTTTCCACGACATTAGGCCTATAGGCAAATTTCGTAAAATGCTGCAACTTACTTTATGACGTACGCAGATTCCGCATATCTCGAAACTGGGTCAACGCAAACAAGAGCGTCTTTGACTGACTCGGAAATGTTTAAAACGTCAGGGGAAAATGAGAGCCTTTTCTCACACTCTGCACTTGACACGCCTGTGAAAACAATTCAAACCGGTTGCGAAGGTACCTTTGATAGAATACAACTCATGCGATTATCTGATACATGCAGTTATTCGCTATATGACTTTCTGCAGGCCTATTAGTTTTAATCCTTTCGACTTCTCTCTATGCAATGCTCTAAAATCTAATGTTCCATAGCGTCGTAAAGAAAGATCACTGAAACGTCAAACCAATATCTGCAGTGGTGCCGCCAGGGTCAAAAAAGTGGGGGCGGGGGCAAAATGACGTTACAACTTGATGACGTCACGTACGGTACGACAGGCCATAGTATCGGCACAGCCTTTCAGACTGGCCGAGCTCCACCAATATCGCACGGTTGAAAATAGTCCAAAGTCTCATTTAAAATTATTTCGAATTTACGATATACTTCATATCATACTTAGTAGATTTACATTAAATCTACATTGAAACGAAATGATTACCGACAGCTAAATTGTCCCAGTCTTAATAACTCATGTTCTAAGAGGCTGCATAGTTTGGATGATGATATTAAAAATTTTAGTTTAAATAGGAGAAATTCGGATCCACCGGTATTAGATTACGATGACCGAGTAGTCTAACTAAGGCCTGGTCTCACATTAACACTTGCCGCGTGGGTGGTGACCACTGATATCAGTGACATGTCACTAGCGATGCGAAGTAGACAAATCTGATTATATGTTTCAATGTTTGATGTTTCATAGCTTGTGACATCTTGAGAATTCTGTGGTTTCGAATATTAGTCCACCTAGATTCAATTCAGCTTGTTTATTAGCGAAGTTGCCTTGGCCAGGAGACAACGAAGTGCCCTTTTATTCTTTGAGTCAAGCTGTCACCTACCACCTGTCTGTCTATCAGATTAAGGTGGAATCTTCACACTCCCTTCAATGCAAAGCGCCAAGCAAGAAAGCTGTGAATACCATTTTTTTAAGTCTTTTGGTATGACCCGCAATAGTCCGTATTATAATCCTACTCCTTATTATCCTCACTCCCTGGCTCTGATGTAGGCTGATTAACTCCTTATTGTCCTCACTCCCTGATCCTTAATATCCTCACTCCTCCTTATTATCCTCACTCCCTGGCTCTGAGCGTAGCGAGAAATTTTAAAAGGGGAGACCATGATTTCCACATTTTTTTCAAGCGCATTTTTTTCGGCAGAACTAATTTGAAGCTGATTGAGAAACAAGAAAGGCTCTAGGGGGTCCGGGGGTATGCTCTCCCGGAAAATTTTTGAAACTTTACATTTTGTAATGGCTATTTTTGTGCTTTTTGAATAATTTTCATGCAAATTTTGTTTAAATTTTTTGACCCAAATTCTGAGTGCTTCGCCAAATATGATGCATTTTGCTCGCTCATTTTCGATTATGCGTGCTTAAGGCGTAAGGCCAATCGCTATCGAAAAGGTTCAAAATTATGGAAAAATTGTGTACATCAAAAGCATTTTTGAAAATAGCTGGTGGGAGGATGCATACTCCTCATTCTACCCCATTGGCCATAAGCTACAAAAACCATCAAAAGAGTCTGGCATACTTCAGTCACTTGGCAGTTGGCACCATTAGTTTTGTTCTTTTGTACTAAAACACGGAGTCAAAAGGGGGGGGAATGGCCCCCGGCCCCCCCTAAATACGCTCCTGGTTCCACTAATGGCACATATGGTACTTTTGTTCAAATTGATTGAGGAAAGGAGGATATCATAAAACTTTTTTTTTGTTGTTGCGTAAAACTCAAATTCTAGATAACTACTTATGGCTTTGTAATTAAGTAATAAACTTTTTAATAAATTTAGGTACCGAAAAATATTACCCTACTCCTCCATTTTATCAGCAACAAATATTTCGGAAAAACTTTGAGGTTTAGCGCATAAAAGACTTTCATTATTTTATAATGACGTAAGAATACTACACCTATAAAAACGGGAAAAAATATAGTCAAAGTAATATTTCGCAACGTTACTGAACTCTAGCTTTTTAGTTTTTCTTCCTCAGTACTGACTTAATGGCTTTGCGGTTATGAGAGGAGAATTGTAGAAATAGAATGCATTTGAGTTCTGTAAGGCTACCTTGCCTCTGTGATGTAACAAAGGCCAATTGACACATTCACGCGTACAGTAAGCCTGGTCAGTTTATGCTTGAAACAAAAAAAATTCACAGGTCAAACAGTACATTTTCACAGCTTGTTTCATTAGTGAAACAACGAACCGACAAAAGTTTGGGGGGTAGGGGGGTATACCCTCAAAAATTTTTCCCAACGAATTTGCACGAAGTGGAAAAATAACCCAAAAAAAATTGGGGGGGCAACTTGCCCCTCCTGGCGGCGCCTCTGAATATCTGCAAGCGTCAAGAGTATTAGTAAAGATGCTACCAACAGTTAACAAAAACGTTTGCAACAAACAGATTAATTAACAAACAATATATAATTAATTAAATGATTAGATCTCATGGTTTTTAACCTCGTGTCACGAGAGCGCGACGGAGGCGCTGTACACAGGACGAATCCAGCCTAGCCTTTCCTTTCAGAATTTTTCAGTAAAGTTTTGCTTCTGACTTCTTTAAGTTGCTGCTTGTTAGATTTCACAACACAGGAATAAATATCGCGAGGCATCTTCTCCAAGGACGCAGCATCGAGGTTTAAGTGGGATTTAAACCATTAACCTTACGATCATGGCCTTCGTAAACATAAAGCTCCGAACCACTACGTCACGCTACCAATGAAACACGCGACAAAACGATTAAAAATAGTGTGTAGTCACCAGTGGCCTATAGTGAACTTGGTCGAAATTTCGGATCTGAAGTCTAATGTGAGAATGCAAAAACGTCTGTTGCTATTTTCATTCCTATTTTAGCATCATAAATTATCAACATTTCCAGCACTTGATAAAACCAGTCACGCGAAACCTAAGCTCCGTTAAAAATGCATTGGCTTTTCACCACTGCGCTGTTTTTCAGTTTCTAGTTGTTGATAAGCGCTGATTGGTAAAGTCCTTTTAGATAATATGCTTGTAGTGCCTTTGGGTAAGGCACTTGACGGGATTCCCCGATCGTGGAGTAGTAGACAAGACGGCTTTTAAACGAACTTGTTATGGTGCTTCGGTTGCATTCTCAGGACAGGAAAATAAAAGTGCAACTAACTAAAAAATATGATAGGCCTGTGGGCGTTAAGATTAACATCGATTGTCGCGCATGAGATTTGGGACTTGATTCCCTGCCTAGTAAAATCGCCTACGGTTTGCCACCACTGCGACGTTTCTTCGGAGCTGAGCTGCCCAGGCTCTAGAATACAGAGAATGGCCCCGTCTCTCGTTGCACGCTTCGGCGTAACTATTGCGAGTACATTGAAGATTTACTTTTTCCATTGCAAAAGATCATTTACATTTTATATTTATGAAGTGCAACCACATTACTCACAACACGTGCTTGGGTGGAAATCTAGCGACCTCGAAGCCCATCTAACTGACGTTTCGGGTAAACCAGCACCTTTTTGTTGACCTAAGTTAAGCTTTTGATCACCTTTGCATGAACCAGACTTGCCTAAACAACCACAAATAATTTTAATGGATCGTTATTCAACAAAAGCAGCGTTACTTAATGCGTAAGCATTCAGGAAGGAAGTATTGGCAAACTGGCATATAAAATTAGCTTCACGGGTTCGATACACAGCTAGATCATTTCCCATGATGCATCTACTGCTTTGATATAAAATCTAAGATGCAATTTTATATACCTTAGAAAATAAAATTGTGTAATGTTGAAATTGTTCTTTGGTTGAAGTCTGATAAAAGTATTTACATTCAGGACATTTTAGGTAGCCGTAATGCATAATAGGTACAGGGTGACACAAAAAAAAAACGTTTATCACCTAAGCTTGAATAACTCCAAAAATCAAAATATTTTTTGATTTTTTAGATATGCTAAATAGAGTTATTGTTCTAAAAGTACCAAATTTGTTCCTCGAGATGCCATGGGTTAGTGAAAAAAAGCATTTATAATTGAGGCATACTTTCGCCATAAGTCTATCCATGCAGCTCAATTGCAATTCAAAAAACGGTTCGGTAGTCATGCATTTTTTTGTCTACGCAACGATCTATAGATGGATCAACAAGTTCAGAACCCATCAAACTCTGCAAAACCTCAATTGTAAAAATACTAACAGATAATCACACTTTAGACAACCAAAATTGTTCAGGTCACCACACAACGTTGCGGCTTCCAAAGACTCTGTTGTCCGCAGACCGCAGCCCAAGCAAGTCTGTACTTAGACGAAGTCAGGAGCTTGAAATCAACCGGAAGACTGTGCGTAGACTTCTTATCGTAGATCTCAATCAATGGAGTGACCACAGCAGGGCTTTCCTGACCGACTGATCAGTTGCAGGTGTGACCTAGAGTGGTCGCCGCATTCGCCAGACTTAATCCCCCAGATTTTTATCTGTGGGGATACCTTATAAGGACAGGGTGTATGGCAGCAACCCTCAGACAATTCCTGACCTGAAGGCAGCAATCAAAGCAGGAACAATAGCGATCACAAAAGAGGAATGCGGGAAGGTCATTGAGAATTTTGCTCGTCAGATCCAAGTGTGCCTGCTGCGACGGGTAGCTCATTTCGAGTACATTTTTGAGCTAAGTGAAACAAAGACTTTTTGAACCGGTACAGACTTGAAATCTAGGGATGTTTGTTACACAGGCTTTGCCTCACGTAGCCAAAATTTCTTGTCAATTGAATTAAAATTTTAGAAGTTAATCGATTTTTGGTGATGAACGTTTTTTTTTGCGTCACCCTGTGCAAGCCATTTTACCTCTCTGCAATAAACAATTGGAAACATTTAGCCAAAAAATCATCTAGTGAAACAGCAAGATGGCAGGCTATACCTAGCGATTTTCTGTATCTTCAATTTTAAAACAAAACTACTGTCATGCAAACAACAGCAAACTTTTATTCTATTAAACATTTAACTTAATCTAAACACGGAAAGCGCATAACTCGACCTATTATTGCTAAATTAACCAGCTCTACTGATAAAAATCTAATCATGCGTTCCTTGAAAAACCTTCGGGAGCACAACCTTCAACGAAAAACGGAGCATGGTGATTCTGCGGAATATGTCTATGTGACAGATCACTTACCAATTGAGCTTCAAAAACAGAAAAAAAGACTACTTCCAGTGTTTAAAGCAGCTAGAAAAGATGGAAAAAAGGCTACTTGGAAGATTGAAAATTCGAGCTGCAATCTTTACATTGACAATGTCAGATACTGCGAATCGCCATAAAGCTGGCTATATGAACTAGGCCTATTCATGATATTTTGCTGCTTGTTATTTATAATCCGTTGCTTATTACCGTATATCTATTTGATTGATTGATTGCTTTCACGCTTAAGGTACAAATGGCGCTTGATACTGATATGGATCTATATAGTTTTCTTGATCCTAATCAAGCAGCCACCTTGAGGGAAACCGACCGTTTCACTGACGAAACAAGTGAAGGCGTTTTTCATTCCTTAACTAAAAATATTAAAAAGTGTAATTATTGTGACCTAAACCAAAATCAATTTTTTATTAGTAGAGTAAACTCCTTGGTACTTTTGCATGTGAACATACGTTCTTTACACAAAAATTTCGATTCTTTTCATGATTTCTTAATTGCATTAAATGTCTCTCCAGATGTTATTTGTTTAACTGAAACCCGCATTAGAACTCATCTTCTGAGTAACATTGAAATTCCTAACTACAGCTTTGTTCATGTTGACTCTAAATCTGCCGCCGGTGGTGTTGCGATCTATGTCTCTTGCGGACTTCAATACGAATTATGTCCTATTCAGCATCATTTACATGATTCTGAAAGCCTCTGGATAAACCTTTTTGAAAATAAACCCAATAACAATTATACTATAGGTGTAATTTATCGTCATCCAAGTCAAGTAAATATTAACGATTTTTTAGAATGTTTTTCTAATTGCCTTACAAATTTATCCAAAAGCAAAAATGTGTATTACATTCTCGGTGATTTTAATTTAAATATTCAATCAGATAATCGAACTAACTATGCCACTGAATACATTAATTTAATCGTAAGTAACGGTGCTTTTCCTATAATCACAAAACCAACGAGAGTAACTGAAAATTCTGCCACTATAATTGACCACATAATTACCAACGACGCAATGCATGTTCTAGAACCAGCTATAATTAAAACTGATCTAACCGACCATTATCCAATAATTTGCTCGGTTGAAAAATTCCAGCACAAAGCAAAAAGTAAAGCTCCCAAAATATATCATAGAGATAGATCACGATTTTGTCCTGAATCTTTTTGTGAAGAACTTGAATCTAATTTATTCGACTACTTTTCTACCCAACCCGCTTTAGACAGCGGAAACTTTAACAAATTATTTGATGATTTCGCTCGTATCATTTTATCTGCAATTGACTCCCATGCCCCTATTAAATATTTATCAAGAAAACAAATGAAACTTCATCGCAAACCTTGGATAACAAAAGGCATATTAATTTCCATTAAGAAAAAAAACTCAATGTTCAAAACCCATTACATAAATGGCAATCTAAATAACAAATCTTATTTTAAGAAGTATTCCAACAAATTAACAAAAATCAAAGCATTATCTAAAAAGTTGTTTTTTACTAATAAACTTCAAGAAAATCATAATAATCCCCGCGAAATGTGGAACGTTATTCGTTCAACTCTCCCTAATGGCTCGAAACATTCTTCTCCGAATATTGAATCGTTACATATCAATGGTAATAAAATCGCAGACAGTCAGCAAATGGCTAATCATTTCAATGATTTTTTTTGTAACATCGGAGCGCGCTTAGCCAAGGCTCAAAACATCTCTGATACCAATTCAAAATTATTTAACAAATATCTTCGTGATCGCATCTCCAAATCAATATACCTGGATGTACCCAATTACTCTGAAATTATCAATACAATATTTTCAATCAATATGAACAAAGCTGTAGGCCATGATAACCTTCCTCCCTTCTTTTTCCGAGTAGCCTCGACTGTTATCACTCCTTATCTCCATTCATTTATGGAGTATTCTTTTATCAATGGTATATTTCCTGGTAATTGCACTATTGCCAGAATAGTACCAATCTTTAAAAAAGGTGAACGTGACAAACCAACCAATTACCGTCCCATCTCAATTCTATCTTGTTTTACCAAAATTTTCGAAAAAATAATCTACAAACGGCTTATCAATTTCCTGAATAAACACAATGTAATCCAAAAAACACAATATGGCTTTCAAAAAAATATTTCCACTAACCATGCTCTCATTGATGTCATAACAAATTCTTTTGATAATATTAACAACAACTTATATACAGGACTAGTTTTTCTCGACCTTACAAAGGCTTTCGATACCGTCAGCCATGACATACTTCTCCATAAACTTGACCATTACGGAATTCGAGGGAAAACCAATGATTTAATACAAACTTTTCTGCAACGAAAACAATATGTTTCTGTAAATGGTGTAAATTCAAATGTTCTTGCCAATAACTACGGGGTGGCACAGGGTTCGACTCTAGGGCCTCTTCTATTTTTACTTTATATTAATGATTTACCATCCTCAGTTAATTGTGTGCCGAGGTTTTTTGCCGACGACACCTGTCTTGTCTACTCCAGTTCAAACCCGTCAACACTGAATACAGCAATTAATCAAGATCTAAAAAATATCTCACAATGGTTTAAAGCTAACAAACTTACTGTGAACCCATCCAAATCCAATGTATTAATTATTCCCCCTAAACTAAATAAAACCGTTCCCAACATGAATTTTTTTTTGAATAACACCTTGATTCAACAAAGCTCCAGCGTTAAATATCTAGGAGTAATTATTGACTTCAAACTAAGTTTCGATATCCACATAAAATCATTAGAACATAAAATCTCCAGAGCTGTAGGAATCATGTCTAAATTGAAATATTTTATGCCCAAAAATGCTCTTCAAACCATCTACTATTCTTTTATACAATCGCATTTAATCTATGGTCTTCCAGTCTGGGGTTCTACTTATCATTCTTATCTAAAAAAACTGAGAATTCTACAGAACAAAGCTGTCAAATTTATTGGCGGTGATCTTTTTCAAGATAGGATTACACCATTGTATGTTCAATCAAACATTCTAAAACTCCCAAATCTTTATAAATTAGAAGTTAGCAAACTTGTCCATGCACATATTCGAAATCAACTCCCTCACAAACTATCAAACTATTTTACTTTTACTAGTAATATCTCGAGCCGTAACACAAGAACTACTCAAAAGAAAAATCATTTGTATACTCCTCGATATAAAACATCTCGAATGCAAAAATGCATCAAGTATCAAGGTGTCAAAATATGGAATGATATCCCCTCCGAAATACAAAATTCGAACTCAAAAAATTTTAAAAGAAAAATGAAGAAACATTTACTTACATTGCAAAGCTGAACAATTCAAATTTGACTCACTATTAAAGCAAAGCTGACACGTTTCTACAGTGAAGCGATCGGTTACCTTTAGTCTCATAATGACTACCAGGGTGGCGGCTGACATAGATGACCGAAAGGTCTTTCGCCGTCTCCCAGCGGTCGAAACTATTTATGCGATCAAATACCGTAAATGGAATTTTTTTTTTTGTGTTGTATTATGTATTGTTTCCCGTAAATAAATATGTATGTATGTATGTATGTAATTATCAACTATTTAAATTTTACCTTGTTTACCTTATATTAACTTAAGGGACCATATCTGTTGTAAGCGAATGAGATAAAACAACTACCAATATCTTTTCTGCACGACTTGTATTAACCCCGTTGGCCTAGAGGAAACGAAGAAAGGTGTGGAGTTCGATTCTCAGACCGGTCAAATCGGACGCAGTGTCACCAATGACCCAATGGCTCGCTACCGCTTCGACGTTTCTTCGAAGCGCGAAGATGTGTTACCCAGGCGCTAGATCGCGTAGGTATGTGGTTTTCAACATTTTTCAAGTCCCGTAAGTTAAGCTATTTGTTGCTGCAGACCCCACACAAATCAATGCAAATAAACACGATTTCAATTTTCCGCCCAAAATCAAGTGAAGAGCAAAATAAAGGTTCACACGTCCTCAGATGTCCTGTTTTCCTCTGAAAATATCGGTGAGAAGCTAAAAAAAGGTCTATCCTTATACCGTTCACAAAAAGATTATTTTTTTAAAATACATCAACAATTAATAAACACCGGTACTGCGGACCCCTTACGGACTCTTTAGCCCTTGCGGCCCCCTTAAAATCATTCGCGGACCCCAGGTTGAAACCCACTGGCGTAAATGATCCCCTGCCACTTGTCCGGCGTAATAGGCCTACCGCGAGTATAGATGAGTTGCAGCTGACGTCATCATTTTCCCACCAAAAGCACTGGAGGGCAAAAAGAGCTTTTTGTACATGCGCTTAATGTGAAAAGGTGTGGAGGAAGGGATGGGAGAGTGTGTTGGCTGTGGGGTGGATGTGGACAAGAGTGGGGGAGGTGTGGGAAGTGTGTTGGGAGGTGAGGAGAGGTGGGGGGAAGTGTGTTGAGGTGTGGGGTAAAGGTAGGGAGAAGTGGGGGTGTGGGGGGAAGTGAAAAGAGGTGTGGGAAAGTGTGTTGGGGCGTGGGGAAAGGTGAAAGGAAGTAGAAGGTGTGGAAAAATGTGGAGGAGGTGTAAAAAAGTGTGTTGGGGTGTAGGGAGAAGTGAAAAGAGGTGTTGGGAGAGGGTATAGGGGTTTGGGGGAGGTGAGAGGAGAGGTGTGAGGAGTGTATAGAGTGAGGGTGAAGAGTGTTGTGGGTGGGGGAAAATTTGGGGGGAGGTGGGAAAGTGTGTTGGGATGTGGGGAGAAGTGAAAAGAAGTGTTGGGAAACAAGTTGGGGTGTGGGGGAGGCGAAGGGAAGTGGGGGGTTTAGGAAAATGAGGAGGAAGTGCAAGAAAGTGTGTTAGGGTGTGTGAAAAGAGGTGTGGAGAGAGGTGTAGGGATTTGGGGGAGGGAAAGAAGAGGTGTGAGGAGTGTATGGGGTGAGTGTAACGAGTGTGGAAAAAGGTGTAAGGATTTTCCAACATCTCCCCCACACTTTTTCCAACATCTCCCCCACACTTTTCCATACTTTCCCAGCACTTCCCCACTCCTCCCAACATTTCTTCACACTCCCCACACTCACTCATCTGACACCTCCCTCCACACTTTCTCCCACATCTCCCTCCACACTTTTTCACACCTCCCCCACACCTCTTTTCACACTTTTTCCCACACCACCTTACAACCCAACACACTTTTCCACATCCTCCACACTCACCCCGTAAACTTTCCTTCACTTACCACTCTCCCTACACCTCTTCCCCCACACTCCAACACACTTTCTCACACCTCCCCCACACTCCCCCTTACCTTTCCCCACACTCCCTCTTCTCCTCACTACCCCCAACACCCCCCCACATCTCATCTCACTTTTCTCCACACTCACCCCATAGAGTCCCCACATCCTCCACCTCTCCCCTCACACCTCTCTCCGTATTTTGTTACCTCCCTCCACATCCCAACACACTTTCCTGCACCTCCCCTCACACCCCAACACACTTTCCCACACCTTCTCCCACACTTTTCCACACCCTCCACACTCACCCCATACAGTCCCCACGTCTCTCTCCACACCTTTTTACCTTTCCCAACTCCCCAACACACTTTCCTTCATCTTCTCCCTTACCCTCCATATTCACCCCCATACACTCCCCACACCTCTCCCCACATCTCCCCTCGCCTTCCCCACACCTTTTTCACCTCTTTTCACACCCCAACTCACTTCCTTACACCTTTTCCCACGCTCTTCACACTCACCCCATACACTCCCCACACTTCCCACCAAATCCCTACACCTCTCCCCACACTTCTTTTCATTTCCCCTACACTCCAATACAATTTCCCACACCTTCCAATGTCTTCTCACCTCCCCCCACATTTCAACACACTACCCACACTTCTTTTCACTTTCCCCACACCCCAACACACTTCCCACACCTCTTTTCACTTCCCCCCACATCACAACTCACTTTCCCACACCTTCCCTACATTTTTTCACACTTCTCAAAACCTCTTTTCACCTCCCTTACGCCCCAACACACTTTCCCACACCTACCCCACATTTTTTCACACCCCCACCTCTTTTCACCTTCCCCCACACTCCAACACTCGTCCCCACTCTCATCCCACACGTTCTTCCATCCCTTCCTCTACAACCCCCACACCTTTTCACATTAAGTGCATATACACCTAAGCGCACGTACATTTAAGCGCTTTTCACATACGAAAGAAGTATGGTAGAAAATGAAAACTTTGATGATGAACTCTACCTTTCGTTTAGTTGAGTCTCACAAACCCAAGTGTCTGACCTTCTTACTCTTTCTAGAAGTACCATAAGCTCACTGGATACCATTCCTATGCCTCTGCTCAAAAATGCAAATCTACTATAATTAATAACTCGTTTACTTCTTCAACTTTTCCTTCCAGTTTTAAAAAAGCAGTAATTCGCCCGATTCTTAAAAATCCTAATGGCAAGAATGAAGCCGTCAATAACTATCGTCCTGTTTCCAATTTGTGCCTTAATTCAAAAATTCTCGAAAAGACTGCTGAATCACAAATAAGGGAACATATTATTAGTCATAATTATCTAATAAGCGATCCTTTCCAGCCTGCTTACAGGGCTCACCACTCAACAGAAACAGCTTTGATAAAAGTACTTGATGATATTTTGAAGTCTTTGGACAGTAAGAAAACAGTTGCTTTACTGATGTTGGATATATCAGCCGCATTTGACACAGTTGATCATAATATTTTGCTCCGTAGAATGTCTGGTATGTTTGAAATGAGAAATTTGGCATTGGATTTGTTTAAATCATGTTCAAGTAAACGATCTTTCACCGCGCTTGTTGATAATGTAGAGTCTGAGCATAAATTTCCAGCTTGTGGTATTCCCCAAGGCTCAGTTCATGATCCACTGCTATTTACCATGTATTTAAAACCTTTAGGAAAAATCATAGAGCAAATGGGATTTTCCTATTACTGTTATGCTGGTGATGTTTAATATTATATGTCTGTGGACTGTAACTCTAACCAGTTTCCTTCTACGCTAAGCAATTGCTTAAATAAAATAGCCGAATGGATGGAATATAATAAGTTGCATTTAAACCTTGATAAAACTCAGCTTATGATATTTAGAACTCGTTCCCCAAATACAACTGTTTGCAATGTCATGATAGATGTTGATTTTGCTGATGATATTGTGAAACCGAGTACTGTAATGAAAAATCTTGAAATTATATTTGACAATGGTTTGTCATTACAAAGTCAAGTTAATAATGTTGTTAAAAAATGTTTTTATCATCTACGAAACATCAGTCGCATTCGGCATTATATCGATTCTAAAACCTGTGAAACTTTGGTGCAGTGCATCATTATGTCACAAATCGACTATTGTGATTCTATATAATTTATATGCTAATCTGCCACTTTAATTGATCAATTGCAAAAAATTCAGAAAACTGTAGCAAGAATAATTTCTCGAACCCGTAAATTTGATCATACCACTCCGGTTATGCAAAACTTACATTGGTAACCAGTGCAATATAGAATTATGTTTAAAATTCCCTTATTAGTATTCAAGTCAATCAATGGTATAGCGCCTTGTTATATTTGTGATTTAATTCAGTTGCATAAACCAGTTTGTGTTTTAAGATCTCGAGGAAGCCACAGGCTTGACATCTCCAGGACGAGGTCTCGTTTCGGAGACAGGCGATTTAGTGTAGTAGGGCCAAATTTGTGGAATGAATTATCTAACCAAATCAAAGATGCAGACAGCATCAATCAGTTCAAAACTCTTTTGAAAACTCGCTTATTTCGAAAAGTCTATGTTTGTTAGTCAATTGTGCAATTTTTTTGCTGTGTCTAAGTATGAAACTATGTACCTTAGAAATGTATCTTTGTTTTACGCTTGTGTATCTATGTGTCGTTATTTTGTCTGCGCCTTGAGCGAATGTGCATTTAAACATGGCGCTCTATAAGTATTTTCTGATTATTATTACTATTACACAGAAAAGCTCGTTTTGCCGTCCCGTGCTTTGGGCGGGAAAATTCCGCGAGGTCAATGCAACTCATCAATAGCGAAAATTGATTGGTTTGATTTGAACTGCTGCTTTGAAATTGTGAGCTGTGGCACCAACAACAAAAATTGTAAACTACCTGTATGTGCTTGAATGTAGTTGTATAAAAGATTACAGGCAATTAGGCTACAAGTGTAGGCCTATAAGCTAAAATTTGTGACGTTAAAAGCAAGAATGGGCTTGCAAGTCAGCAATGCTATCGCAATCCATCCCAAAAACAAGATTATTTTTTCCCGACAGCAAGTTTCTTCTTTCTTATGCGCTGATACGCAAGCCTAGCTAATTCTATGAATACTTGGCCACTTGATTTTTAAATTACGTCAAACAAAGGATTACTGCGAACACTTAAATCTGGTTGGAGTTTCAATGAACGAACCGGGTTTCAGTCGGTTGCAACATTGTTTTTTTGCTCCGACTCATACAAAATTTACTTGTTCAAGTTTATGGCTTGTGGTCTACATCTCTACATTTATCGCAAAATTATGAGTGGAATATGAAGGAATTAAGAATGGAAGAGTGATTAGTCAACGTATACGAAGCACAGTAACTGCACCGAGACGTGACATTCTGAAGCTTTTCATGAGCGATTTTGCACCAGCCGGCAAATAGTCAATAGATTAATTTGGAAGTTTAGTTGCGTTTCATATTTGTAAGCTGACAGGTTATAAACACGCAGAAGCATCTGGTGAGTTTGGTTAAGGTGTCAACTTGCGCTGATTAACAGCCAGTCCTCGAAGTAGATCCTGAGAAACGCCTGATTCATACAAGTATATGACATTGTTTATACTCACGCAATCCAGACGAAAATCTTTTCTGACAGGCTGATCTGATGGATCGAGTGATCTTGAAGACAGATTTGAAAAATCGAGGACGATTAATAGCTGAAGATGCCATTCTTGTAATTTTCTTACTTTAAATTTTCAAAGGCTCGTCGGCTTATATTTGTTGCAGCATACACTTACAATATTATGATTCTTTATACTTAGGCCCCATGAATGATTTTAATTATTATGACATAATCAGCTATAATGACAAATAATTGTGTACCAGTATTAATATTATTTTAACTTTTAGATTGAGTAATGAGTACAGCAGTAGGTATTAATTTTTTCGTAGAAGCTTATGATTTGCAAACAAATGAGGGGCGCTATTTCTCAACTTTCTTTTTGTTTTGGTCACAACCAGTGGCGTGCGCACAGGAAGGGATTCGGGGCTCAACCCCCTTCCTCCCCCCTTTGACGATTGAAGAGGAAATGAACTTCTCTATTTTCAAGCGATCTAAATTTTCGTCGCACGAAATTTGCCGAAATTGCTATCATGCTTTTCTGTTATGTCCAACTTTCTTACTTAATCTCGAGAAATTTCAAACATTTCTCACTGCAATCTCGTGAAACTATCATTGCGATGCGATGCAGCATTACCGGTAGTGCTACTTTTCTCGTATGCTTTACTTGAACTGCGTTCTCTTCATTTATGCTGTTATGAAACAATTAATAAGTAGGAGTTTCCTCACATGACAAATCTGCATTAACTGTGACCCCACAGCAAAAAAATTTGTTACAAATTTTCAGTATATTTTTAATCATGGCTTGACAGGTCAAGTTTTTATAAAATTATAAAACCTTTTTCTACTTCAAATGAAGTGCAAAGCATCAAGCGAAATGATAAATGAAACATTTTGGTTGTTTCCTTATTTACGATGACATCAAATAATGACATTAGGCGTTTATAGCTTAATCATGGTTTACTGCTATTGTGTAATAATTTAGACTAGAAACGCTACGATTGAAAGCACTTCCTCTGAACTACTCCCTACCGGTACGTCATAAAATAAATAAATATCTGAGGTTATTTTCAAATGATATTGAACTAAAAATTCAACAGTAATTGAGGGAGACTGCGAAGTGAGCATGCGCTCTTTGAGTCAGTAGCCACCCGTTATATATGTCAAACGCGATCGGCTTCAGCCGCGAATCGAACCCGTCACGTAAGATCTATCACCTGCGCGCGGTACCGCTAGGCCATGTCGTCAGTTATCACAACTTCGAATCACAATGTGACGTCACTGATTCCCCATGAATAAAAAATCCTGCGTATGCCACTGGCCACCAGGGCTTACGAGAGGGGGGCAGGGGGTAAATGACCCCGGGGTCTACGCTGATTTAAGGGCTCATCGATAAACATTAAGATTTCACTGGTCTGCATTCAAAAAAATTTTTCTGCTGATTGAACAATTTAAACCTATTCTACCTAATTTTGGGGCGCTGAGTTCAAAAATCATATTAGTTTTTATCCATCACGTCAAGTTTTTTCGCAAATCGCATTTCAATACTTTGCAGGTGGATAATACAATGACTGTATGTATGCATACACTTTTAGAGTGCATAAAAGTATAGTGAAATTTTGCAAGCAAATTACATAACGCGGCAAAGTCTGTTTCGTTACAGCAAGATACATCGCACCTCTAAAACGTTCAATCGTTCGTGCATTTCTTTTTATGTTGATAACATTTAATAATAATCATGCAAAGTTTGTTTGACCTTTAAGGAACAAGTTTTCGCTTTTCAGATTTTCGAGATGGTTTAAAATTCTTCACATCCCTTATGAGACACCAGCAGTAATCTGCTATCATATTAACGTTCCATCGACCTTGCCTCTCCTCCATGATTTTAATAATAATACAGTATCTTGGTGAAATCTTTTACCTTGCTCCTCACTCAAAGTTCCCAAAGTTTCTGGAAAATACTCTAAATAAATGTGAAAAAAATGTACTTTGACACTCATATTACAACCAAGTTTGTGAAAACTATCAAGCAAAGTTTTGACAATTTCTTTGTATTCGAGAGATTTAGAATTGCCCAAAAAGTTATTTACCACCTGGCTGAAAGCAATCCAACCGTGTTTCTCCTCTGAGTACATTGTTTCAATGAACTCCTTGTCTTTCAAGAGCTGCCGTATCTTCAGTCCATCAAACACACCGGCTTTTATTTTTTCATGGCTTAAAAACGAAAGCTTTTGGCAAATGTACTTGAAGCATTCCCCATCTTTGTGTAAGCTTTTCACATATTGTTTCATTAAGCCCAGCTTAATGTGAAGTGGCGGTAATATTACTTTGTCAGGAGATACTAAGCTTTCATTAAGCACGTTTTTTTCTTCAACTATAAACTCGTTACGTTTTGGCCATTGCTCACGAATCCAATGTTCCTTTTTAGCTTTACTGTCCCATAAACACAAAAAACAAGGGAATTTCGTATACCCCCCTTGTTGACCCAACAGCATGCTTAAAATTTTCAAGTCTCCACATACTATCCATTGATGCTCATCATATTTTATTTTCGTTAATAACAGTTTCATGTTTTCGTAAGTTTCCTTAAGATAAACGGAGGGGCCAATTGGTATTGAAGCATATCTATTGCCATTCTGCAACAATACACACTTTAAGTTGGCCTTGTAACTGTCAATAAAAAGTCGCCATTCTGTTGGGTCATATGCACAGCCCATCGCTTGAAGAAGACCGGCACCATTTTGACAATACACAAATGCTTCCTCTGTGGAAAAATATTGCACCAAACCTTTTTCTCTTCGTCTGTACCAGGAATATGTCGTAGTAGGAGCAAGAAGGTTGTTGTGCTGCAACCTGGATCCGAGAAGTTCTGCAGATTCTGTTAAAAGGTTCAGATCACGGACCAAGTCATTTAAAAAGGCTTGAATAATCAATATTGGGGGTTTGGTGTCAGCTAATGGTTCATAGCAATCGTCTTCTAAAGAACTCTCCTCTGTTGTACTACTTATCTCTGGTTCATCGTCTACCTCAGGCAAGGAAGTAAACAAAGGAGGAGGAAGATCAGCTGAGTGAGGTATAGCTCGGATTGCTGACGGAAGGTTTAGATACTTGATATTGCTTTCCTTTTAGAGCTGAAACCAGGAACATTAGTCATACAGAAATAACAATCGTCAACAAGATGATTCTCCAAACCATAGGAACTGCAAACCAAACAGTTTTTCTTTTATGTTTTGTCCACTGCCTTAAGTTTTCAACACATGTCCCGCAAACCTGGTGGGGAGCCCAATTCTTATCTTGATCTCCTAACTTAACCCCGAAATATGCCAAATGTGCTTTTCTACAAAGTCTGTAATTCTTTGCCTTTGTTTAGAAACAGTAAAATAACCGCAGATATAGCAAAAAACGTTTGGATCTAGCTTGCACTTTCTTCGGGATGACAAATTTGTAGCCATGATATCAAAAGAGCAGTTCACCATTCAAGGAACACAGGAATACTTGTATAAAAATCTAAAACTATTTCAACAAAGTTTCTTCGAAATACTTTTAAAAAGAAGCTTCGTATAGTTATCTACATACTGCTTACCAAAGATTTCACGCTGTAAAATTTATGAACCCATGTATGGCTAGTGTAACAGCTTGGGGCTTCCTCTATACGAATAGAACAGACAGTGAGAACCAAACCTAACCCTGACAGTAAAATTGTCTGCTTCATCCTTTTAGAAAAATCTAAATGGGCAGGGTACAGGCAATGTATGTAATAATCAAAATACTCCTCAAAAACTGCGAGAATTGAAGGTGTCGCCTTTTCTCGTCCATTGGATTGAGAATTTACTGAGACACCGCACAGTTCAAGTAGAGCTAAATGGTGAGAAGATTAAAAGGGAAGTAGTAAAAGGGAATCCCCAAGGTGGTATTTTGTCCCCTTTTCTATGAAACTGTGTATTAAACTCCTTGTTGGTAGACCTACGCAACAGAGGTTTTCATGTACAAGCCTATGCCGATGATGTAGCAATTTTGGTCACTGGCACCAACATGCTGTGGATCAAAAGTAGGGCTCAAAAAACGCTAAATATTGCGATTAATTGGGCTCATAATCAAGAGCTTCAATTCAGCAGTAAAAAGACTGAAATAGCTCTGTTTACTAATAGAGGGAAGCCGGATTTAGGAACCTTGCGTTTAAACGGACGCCAACTAGAAATTTCCAAGGAAGCAACACTACTAGATGTAACCCTTGATAGTAAGCTTACTTGGAAACCTCACATAACACGAATTGCTCGCAAAGCGACTGCTGCGTTATTACAATGCAGACAAATAGTGGGTAGAGCGTGGAGGTTAAATCCAACTAGCATGCGATGGATATACACTGCAATGATACGACCCGTCATCACGTACGCGTGTACATCCTGGGTTGGTGGAGTAAATAAAAAACATCTAGAGAAAAAACTTTCAATAGTACAAAGACTAGCGTGTCTTATGATTTCTTCAGCATTTCCCAGCACCCTCACAGGAGCTTTAGAGATACTGCTAATTATTATGCCAATTAATGAATGCATATGGTCAAAGGCAGTAAAAGGATCATATCGATTATCCCGTGTGAGCTTTTGGCCTGCCAAGACAATTTGTTTAACAAGAAAAACCAAAAGTCATGTAGACGTATGCAATGAAGCAAAGGAAAACTTGCCTTTGTTGAGTATGTCAGCAGATCTAATAACTAAAACAAAGGTATTTGGAAAACAGTACAAATGCCTCGTTATGAAACGCAGGGACGCAGTGCAGTATGAGAATGCTTTAGAACCAAGCATAATCAGATGCTACACTGACGGATCCAAATTAAATGGAAGAGCTGGTGCGAGTTTTTACACAGAATACGCATCAGGCTTTCAAACAGATCAAAATTTTTTCCATCTGGGAAGATATAGTACTGTCTTCCAGGCAGAAGTCTTTGCTATAGCTGAAGTAGCAAAGAAACTGATCATGGATAGAATTGTAAATGAAAAAATTATAATTTTAGTGGATAGCCAAGCAGCAATTCTGGCTATCCAAAATAATATAGTGAAATCTGACACAGTATTAACGTGTATCAAAAACCTGAATATATTGGGTAAAGACAATGACGTGACTATTGCCTGGACGGCGGGCCACACCGGGATCCAGGGAAATGAGAAGGCGGATATCTTAGCTAAATCAGGATCAGCATTTAACTGCTCGGGGCCTGAACCTTTCATTTCCATCCCATATGCTAGTTGTCGCGCTGCAATAAAGGATTGGAGTGTCTGGGAAACATCTTGGATAGAACGAAAGGACTGCTTGAGAACAAAAGAAAATGTAGGATGGGCTTCGCCCCAGTTAACTCAACGACTTTTGAGGCTCAAAAGATCTAGAATAAATGAAGTGTTGCAAGTCCTCACAGGTCAGTGCAACTTACGGAGACACAGGTGCACCATGGGACATGACATATCATCGACATGTCCAAAATGTAACGTGGAAGAAGAAACTCCAAATCACCATGTTGGAGAATGTACTAACTACCAAGCCCTACGAAAGAAGGTTTTCGGTAAAGAAAAAACCACAATAAAGTCGGTGGTCAACAAACTAAATGTAAACCTACAGGCAAAGTATTTACAGCAGGCCGGAAGATTTGCTGAATACGGCCAGTAGTAAATTGAAATATTGAATAAACGAGAAAGCGGTGAAAGTTGTAATGGGCCTAAATAGGTGCCTACACAATGTGCCAGTGAGGATTGAACCTGGTCAGTCTTCTCTGGCACCACCGCCCTTTAATAATAATAATAGTTATCTACATACTGCTTATACCAAAGATTTCACGCTGTAAAATTTATGAACCCATGTATGGCTAGTGTAACAGCTTGGGGCTTCCTCTATAAGAATAGAACAGACAGTGAGGAACCAACCCTAACCCCGACAGTAAAATTGTCTGCTTCATCCTTTTAGAAAAATCTAAATGGGCAGGGTACAGGCAATGTATGTAATAATCAAAATACTCCTCAAGAACGGTAGAGTGGCAGTGTAGCCGTTCCTGCACTGTCAGCCTGCCTACACAGCCGTTTCAAACTGACTAATTACTTTAATTTGACTTGTTGGTGCTCATATATTTCTCTTTTTCTACAATAAAAATGACAATTTACTAACACGAACGCTGAGAAAAACATAACGCTGTACTTACTGGCAATTTGTGGCGCATATTAACCACTTAATGGCAATCTAAATTTTGTTTTAATATTGCATTCAAGTGATTATACACAAAAATAAAAACTGAAGTTGACGAAAAAAAAAATTACTCACTACAACTAACGTTAACAATTTTCTCACTTAAACTAATTGGCTGAATATTATTTCTGCTGACGCGAAGTCTTTGTTACGACCTTTCTATTCGGCATTAAAACTGTAATGATTTTATCAATGAAAAATTAAAAGGCAAGCTGTCAACATTTTGATAAAACAAGCTTTTGCGTGCTGATAACAAAGAACAAAATATTGTTTTGATAATAAGAAATAGGAGGCCAAGCGATCTAGCACTATACATTATCGCATCCTACAAATAACAAGTTATCAGCGTTAAAGCGCTAGGAGCGTTTGATCCAGAGTTTGAATTTTTAACAGCGTCAGCAAAGTCTTTAAAAAGAAATTATTTGCAATTTTTCGTTTTGAAACAAAAGGTGACGGGATAGCCAAAAACTGATCGCATTTGTGGTAATCAGCAACATCAAATTATCTAAAACCAACTTTTTTTTGGCATTCAGCAAAAATGATGCAGACCAGTGTTTTTGTTCAGTGACGTATAAGCCTTGCTTTAACTTGCATCAAAGTGGGGCTTTTATAGCTTTCGTGATAATGCATTAAAGCTTGAGGAAAAGCGTTTGACATTTGATCAGCCAAAGTAAGTTTGGTGGACGAACATTGCAGCTGTAACTCTTGCACGCCTCGATGCGTAAATAAAACCTTAGTACGTCATCACAAAAAACTTTGAACGCTTATTTTGGGTTAACTAAATGCATTTAAAATTTTTGCTGTTAGTTTTGAATTTTTAGCATTTTCTAACACTTTTAGTGAAATTTTCGTCGGACCTACTCACACTGACAGATATTTGCATTATACGTCACATCATCCCAAACACCAGAAGCTCACTGTGGTCAAAACGCTATTCAATCGCGCTAACACACACATCTCCGACAACAAACTGAAGCGCCGTGAGCAACTACACATACGCTCTACATTACAACTGCACGAGTTTCCTACCGGAACCACTTTTTTTTCACCAAGGAAGGCATGCTCACGAGGTTCCCCCAACAAACATTTCACTTTCATTCTTTACGTTCAAGGCACATCAGAAAAAATTAGGAGAGTTCTAAACGAGGCAGGGGTCAATGTTGCCATCAGACCTGTGCATACCTAAAGATCCGTATACCTCCGGAGATATTGGCTGTATTATCTAGGAAATTCCCTGTTTGGATTGCAAGTTTGTTTATATTGGACAGACGAAACGAGGCCGTAAGTCACGTTTGGCAGAACACGAACGGGCCACCCTCAACCAAAAGCCGGAACAATCTGCCCTCTGCGTTCATGCTATGGAATTCGATCACAATATTGATTGGGAAAACGCAAAGATTTTGAAGGTGGAAAACAATTACTCCAAACGTCTTGTTTCTGAAACTTGGTTCATTAACTCCCGACCCAATGTTATGAACAGGTCTGATGGTGATAAGCTTCCGCAAGTTTATCGAATATTGTTTCAGTAATTCTTATGCCAAATTTAATTATTTTTACCGTTTTGTACCTCTACGCTTGTTAATCCATTCCATTTATATTGTGCGTATTGTCCTTATGACGCAACAGTTCGCAATGTTTCTATCATACCTTTTTGTTTTACCATAATCAGTTCAGTTTAAAAATTGCTACTATTTTGCTGTTCTCTGCCAGGGCTGGATTTTCCACCTTGGCACCTGTTATTCTAAAGAAGCTCGCGTAAATTGTTGAGCGAAACGTCAATAAAAAAAGATGGAATTCTGGTATTAGCCTCGGTCTTAGATTTTCTTTGACGAGCCCGCTGGAACTGAGGTCGAAGTGAAAAGAAAAATGATCAATATACTAAACAAGGACACCTAAAATGCTCCAGATCAGTGGTTCTCAAACTTTTTTGTTCCATTGCCCTTTTACGGTACTCTGCATATCATCATCGCCCCCTAGCCCTAATAAGCGTGTGTTCTAATAAACCTCGCAAGGGCGAGAGCTACTGATGAATGGGAATTACCCTAGTCGCGAAGGAAAATGCGGGTTGTGAAGAGCAAAAAAAAAGGTCTTACACGGTTTATGAGCTATCGCCCCCCCTTCGCCGCTTTCGCCTCCTTTTGCTTTTCGACCCTTAGTACTTCTCTTTCGCCCCCAAAGGAGCGATATTGCCCACTTTGAGAACCACTGCTCTGGATACTTCGACAAGTAGTGACACGGACAACAACCGTGATGCAAGCTCAACTTGCTGAAGTAACAGTTTTTTGGCTGTTTGTTCGCACAATCAAAGCGACGAAGATCTAGCAATATCGATAAAGTGCAGAGGAGTTCCGTTTTGCCTCGCCCTCACAAACTGTTGATGCGAACGCTTTTATGCACGAAGAACTTATGGAACTTTTAATTCATTACGATACTGCTGTTCCATCTAGTCATGCGCGTATTTAGGGTAGGGGGTCAAAACGGTAATCCCCTTTTGACTCTGCCTTTTAGTAAAAAAGAACAAAATTCATTTTGCCAAATGACCGAAGTACCGGTATGCCAGACTCTTTCGATGGTTTCTGTAGCTTATGGCTAGGGGCGGATCCAATTTCAAGCAGAACATGAAACGTGAAGAAATGATACAAACGTGAAAAAACGCAAAACAATGCACATTATTTCGCGACAATTATGAGCTTAGTCGCTTGCTGAGAAATGAATAAGGTCGAAAGTAGGCACATTGACTAGACGCTACAAAAAGTACAGTTTAGTTTCATATCTGCTTCTGTTAAGCTAATTCCTTTGAATTGGTAGTTGTTTTTGCGTATAAGCACGGTATAAGTTAGTTGTTCTTGGACAGTAAAGGAACATTAGTTTCTTGCATTTATTTCAGCCTAACCCTAGCCAAAATTAATAACAATGAGCGCTCCAAGGAGAAAAAAATATTATTTTAATGAAGAATGGGAGCTCACCTATTTCTGCGCAATGGTAATCGATGCATGCACCTATCTTATTTGCTATGCTTTGCTTGCTTTGCCGAAGAAGGGAAATGTTGAAAGGTACTTCATGACACGCCATGCTAAGTATAACGAAAATTTTCCTCTTAGAAGTAAAGCAAGGGAAATGAAAGTTAATGATCTTAAATCTGACTTGTGTTGACGGACTGTCACTTCAGCAATAATATTGTTTAATGTTACCTCTGACAGGATACAAACCTGA
The DNA here is from genome assembly GCA_964006365.1 of Trididemnum miniatum. Taxonomy (NCBI): domain Eukaryota; kingdom Metazoa; phylum Chordata; class Ascidiacea; order Aplousobranchia; family Didemnidae; genus Trididemnum; species Trididemnum miniatum. The sequence goes on from OZ023238.1 coordinate 5,596,039, forward strand.
GTATGAAATGTTGGTGAAAGACATGGTGACTCAAATATCTCACCGACTTTTTTAAGACAAAAGTAAATTTTGTATTGTTCTCTTAGTCCTTGTTTTCACCTTCTTTATTGGACTTTTGAGTTAACTCAATCTTGGAAACACTGCTTACGATGTTGCTAATATATAAATTCTAGATTTTGCTAATATATAGATTTTAGATGAGATAAATTGTGACATCCGGACTCACCTAAAGCTCAATCAATGGCGCAGTACAGATTCGGTAATATCCTGGTTTACAAAGTTGCCCAATAAAGATTCCTGCAAGTTTTTCAAATTTGATTGTTGAATTTTACCCTTCTATTTCGGAAAACCTACTCAATCTTACCTTGCAGTTCGCAAAGTCATATACTTCCATTTCAAGTGATAAAATTGATATAATTCGGCATTGTAGAAAATCGGTTTTATTTAACGATAGAAGCACATGGGTTAAGAAAGAAAACGATACATTTGACGTTACTATGGGATCTTACGGTGGAGCAGAGGTATGCGAACTTGTTGGATTGTTTTTGCTTCATAAATTGATAAGAACTTAATTGGTCTATATCGTGATGGGCGGTCTCGCTCTTGAGAAACACGTCCGGCCCGGAAATGGAAAAGTTTAGAAAATCTGCGGTCAAAATTTTCAAACTGGAGATAAAGATTACGTCAGAATCCAGTTTGCATCAAGTTGACTTTTTCGGGGTAACTTTAAATCTGAACAGTGGAACACTTTGGCCTTTTCGAAAACCAAACAATAATTTGCTGTAAATCAACGCCCAATCCAATCGCCCGAAATCTATTGTCAAATATTTACCAACTACGATTGAAAAACCAATCTCCAAAATATCATCCGGCGAAAAAGAATTTGACAAGGCTAAACCAGCATGCGAAGAAGCGCTTAGTGAAAGTGGGTATAGATCTTCAAATTATTCACCGGCAGATACCTTTACAAGAAATAGGAACAGATCACGCTATATCATTTGGTTTAATCCACCCTTCAGCAGACCAGTTAAAAGTAACATTGGAAAAGAATTCTTGACATTAGTCCAGAAGCACTTCAGCAAAAACCATAAGTTAAGAAAAGTTTACAATAAAAACAATATTAAAGTTAGCTACAGCTGCATGCCAAACGTTGGATCTCTTATTAACAATTATAACCAACGTATTTTGGAACTAGCCCATGTATCTGAAGAAGAAAAACCATGTACAGTTCATCCTCGTTTATCCGGCCCTCGATTATCCGGCTCCTCGATTTACCGGTCGTGTGAGTTTGCTGCTGAAAGGCGAGAAAGCACTATCAAACAAACCTCCATCCTTTCGTTTTTCAGCAATAGTACTGATGAAAGTTAAACTGTTTAATAACTTATTTTGTTGAACTATGTGATTTTAAACTTTACCCAAATGTCTCTTTCGTTTAGCATTTAAATTGTTTTGTGGCTAAGCTTGTTCTCATACTAACTTCGTTTTTTTCGTTCTTTTTTCTTAAGGTCTTTTCTTATCCAGCCAAATGCTTATCCGGTCAAGATTTTGGAAAAAGGTTGCCCAACATGACCGGATAATCGAGGATGTACTGTAGTTGTAGAAATAAACAACTCTGCCCATTAAATGGCCGCTGCAATATTCGTTGCATAGTCTATAAAGCGGATATTTCAGATAAACATGCAACTCCGGTTTCAACTACTAGCGGAGCAAATAGCAGTTCATCTGCATTACCAGGCAATAGCACCAGCGCAAGCCATTTTGCCATTGACGACCCACCTGCCAACGAATCAAAACTTAACCTACAGACAGTTTAATACCAGTGATACCTACCGCATCAGCGCTTCTGAAAAAAGGAAAGATTCTCGAATTTATTATGGTAGCTGCGAAACAAAATTTAGAAGCAGATATAACAATCATACTTATTCATTCCGACACCGCATAAGTCAAACGCAACAGAGCTCTCCAACTTTTATTGGTCATTCGTTAACAAAAGTTCTAATTCTATGGTGAAATGGTCAATGAAAAAAAGTCGACACCCTATCAAATGGGCAGAAGAAGATGCAACTAATGTTTAGATAAAAAACTAATTATTTTACCTGCCGCAAGAGATGAAAATTTATTGAACAAGCGCTCAGAAATTGTATCTAAATGTAGACATAAAAATAAATTTAAACTAAAAAACTTTAATATCTCGTAATTTAAGCTAGGCCTAACACTTTATGCAATTTTTTGAGAGTTATGTATTATTTGTAACGTTTTTGACTTATTTCTACCGTTAGCTTGCTACTTCGCTTTTATTTACAGTAGTTCGCACTGTCAGTCTGCCATACACTTCATATTATCCTATTATTGTATAACTTTTTCTGTTTTGTCATAATGGCCTTTATCCCTTTAATCAGCTGTCATAACATCCCCATGGTTAAAAGATAACATAATAATTAGGGCGATTTTTTGTGACCTAAAAAACTTGAAAACGTGACTTTATTTTGCAAAAAAGTAACCAAAAAGTGACTTTATTTAAAGAACAGCACAAAATGAAAAATAACAGCAGTCCATGCTAAAAAGCAATAAAATAGTCTCAATTAGTGCTCAAATTATAGAGCACGCACGTATTGCGCTTAACATTCCTCGGTAAAAAATTTTTGTCTTTGGCAAGTAGCTTGTTCAGCATGGCAAAATTGCGTTCTACTGCAGTCGTAGTTGGTTGGCATCTTTGAAGCAAGTGTTAGATCAAGCCGCTTGCTATCCTTAGTTTTTTCTTCACCCCTCACTAATTTGAATATAATTTGGAATCGCTGCAGCGATCTGTTATGACTGGTTAACGAGTTTCGTTGTGGTTACGACGAAAAGGAAAGGACTGCGAATTGTGGTTAAGAACTGTCTAGCTGAGGGAATTAAATGTACATGTTTTCTTTATTGTAGACGCTCTTAAGCGATTTTTGTAACGCCAGTTTCGGCTGGCCTAGTTGCTGTTAGGTTGTGTTAACCGTAATGAATAATACAGGATTAAGTTACAAAACGCTATGACTGTGTCTTTTGCTGCTTATGCTAGGTGTGTAGCCCAGTAGCCTAGACCCTGGAGTTAGTTCACCATCGGGATCTGACTCTACATTACAAAAATCGCTAATTATCAAACTACTGTTACAAAGTTGCTGGTACAGGAATTGCTTGTTTATCAGGACTTTGCCAAATTTTTACACTGGTTTACCTATTCTTGGACTGAACAGGCCTATAGTTGATTTGGCCAAGATGTATCAAGGTAATGGGGAGTGTGAGGACTTTGACGATGATAGCCTCGTTGAAGTTAGGTTGGGTTGTGGTGATGGCCCACCATCAGCAAAATTTCTGAAGCACGAGGCCCTAGTCCGGTGCCGAGAAGTTGAACAAAAGCTTCTTGAACTGCGAATCAAAAGAAAAGAGTTGGAGTTGTCAAACTTGCAGAGGTATGTTGAGAGTTTGGACAGCATTACTGATGCCGATGAGGTGGATCACACGCAAGTGACTCATAAAATGCCTCTATTCAGTCACACTAGTTCTCCATTGGCAGATGGTGTTCCACAGCGCTTAGAAGCGGACCAAACCCCCGAATTTACGAGGGGACATCAAAATGTAGATGAAATTCAACATGAGAAGACCCAAGTTGATCAATTCCAGTATACGGGTACCAGTAGGATTGAACGTGGCTGCATAACCAAGCAAGATATTGTTAATCGACAAGAAACTTTAAATAGCTATTTGAGTAGATCTGCTACATCAAGGGTGAGTGATGTTGATCATTCTTGTATAGACTACAGTAACCTTGGTGCACGTCATAATGACAATGCACACTATACCACTCCAATTAAGGGGTGCTCTGAAAGACAGCAGCTTTTAGAAAAAATTAAAACCCCGCTATATGTCAGGCAAAAATTGGATAGTTCTAGTACACACTATTTTACTGATAGACAGTCTAATGATGTTCCTCACATTGAGTCATCTATGGGGGGGGACCTGGGGGACGCATATGTATGGCTCTTCCATTCGATCCAGGGAGGCCAATGGGGCTTTAGAGTTGACTCAACCTGTGTTGAGACCAGCTACTAATTCTCTTCAACAATATCCTAGCCAAGAGTATTATTGCCTTAATGCTAGCCGCGATTGTGCTTTGCCAGGCCCTAGTGTTAGAGCTAGACATTCAATGGAAACCACTAGGAAGTCGCCTGAGACACAACAGCTTCGTAGTCAAAGTTATTGCGGCCCAAGTTCAAGCTGCCAATATGAACAGCAGAAAAGCTATTATGAAAATGGGGTCATGCAGCGACAACCTGCCAATACTGATAGGACCACATACACGAATCGCGTGCCATATTCAGCGTCTAACTTCAGAGTTAATGAGCCTGAGTGCAACAACTTGAAGCACCCACCTGCTCCACAACCTGGTTTCCCAGTCACCACTGGAATCACTCAACAAAATGTTCCTATAGTGCAATCCATTCCCAGTCCTGGTCTATATGCTAATCTAGGAGTACCATTTGGAGGCTCTATTAGTACACATGAAACCGGCCTCAGTTTCTGTGGTAAAGATGCTGCCATTATCCAGCATACAGACATAGATTTATTGTTCATTACAATGAGCTGAGACATACCAGGCCGGATTTACTACTCCGCTGGGTAGAGAATACAGTTGAAGGACAGGCAAAGCGCTACATCCGTAATGCATTTGCTGTGTTTGACCCTGGTCAAGCTTGTGATATTATATGGACCACATTAGAGGAAATTTATGGCCGAGCAGATATTATTTTGGAACATGCTACTCGTCAGGCCAAACGACAAATTAAATCAGTGGGCCATGACCGACGAACTCTTCTGGAACTTCGGGCTGACCTAAGGAATTTAAAAGGAGTAGCACTGTCGGTCAATAATGCTGCAACTTTAGGGAGACCTATGCTGTTAGATCAGCTATATGCCGCCTTTAATGAGAAGCTTCGAGGCAGATTTTATGCCCGTTGTCCACCCAGCGAGTGGGCATTTGACGTGTTCATTGAATTTTTGACTCATGAGATTTCTTACATTGATTCACTCCACCACATGCAAGTGGACCTTAAAGATACTCCAAAGTGGAAAGAATCTAAGAAACAGCGATTAGTCCCTTGGCCTAACAAGAGACTGCCACACAAGCTAGTAGCTTCTGTTGTTGAAAGAAACAAGCAACATACTGCCATAGGAGGGGACCCACCTGAGAATATTGAAGAATTCAAACGATGTCCCATTCACCCAGAAGCCAATTCACATCATTTGTGGCAGCGCGGAAGTTTTACTAATATGCCTACTGATGAGCGTTGGACAGTGGCCATAGATTGTGGGATATGCTTCAACTGCCTTGAAGAAAAGCATGGTGCTAAACAGTGCAAATTGAAATCTCAATGTGAAAGATGCAATGCACTTCACCATACATTGCTACACAGAGATAGACGGAAAAGTGGGTCTGTAACATCTGCCTCACAGTCCAATGTAGAAGAAGATAGCACTGTAAGCAGCAAGCCCCATCTGAACAAACCTAAGGTTTACAGTGGCGCCAGTAAGCTCAAATCTGATAAGCTTACCCTTGGGGTGGTCGGCTCTGAGGAAATGGCTAATGAACAAGTTGGCCTCATGAAGATTACTGCTGTAAAACGCGGCGATGATGGCCAAGTTAAGGAATTTCTTCCAGTTTATCCTGCAGTTGATACTGGTGCTACAAGATCATTGTGCTTTCGGGAATTGGGCGAACAACTGTATGGTACTTTTAGTGTTAATGACTACAAAGAATTTCACATGTTTAATGGTGACTCAGTACGTTATGGAGTGATGACTCGAAACCTTGAACTTTTAAAATGTGATGGTAATGTTGAATCTCTTGGGTCAGTGGATTTTATTGACCACAGTCTTCCCTTTTCTCAGTACCTTCCAACATGTGAAGATTTATCAAGAAGAGTAGATATGATTTTCGGAAGTGAGTTTGTGTGGAGGTGTCTTTTTAGACTAGCGAAGAAACATGTTGATTCAGAGACCATGCCCAGCGGTATCAACAACGCCCTCGAGTTTGATCTTGGACAATTTTGGCTAAGCTCTGAAACTCAACTTGACAGTATTGTCAGTAATCTTGTGGCAAATTCTGTCGCGGATCTTGAAGGAAAACGCCACGTCGAACAGATACCACCGCCTGTAAAAGCTGATTGTACTCATTTTGGCACTACTTCTAAAGTGAGACTCTCACCCCAGGATAGAGAATCTGATCTGGAAAGGCTCAAACAGGATCTTCTTTACACCTCTCCGAACGACGATAAACTAACCATGAGTAGAGTGGATGAGGCAGTGCTGAGAAATTACGAGGAAAATGTACAGTTGGTAACATTAAGTGATGGAAAATCTCATCTCCAGTTTAGTTTACCATGGTCACGAGATCCTGCTATAATGAAGGACAATTACTCACAAGCCCGAGATGTTCTTTTGAGATTAAAAAGCAGGCTAAGTTCTCGACCAGAACTTCGCTCAAAGTACTGTGATAAAATTGAAACGGCCATTGCTGAGGGCCACTTTTCTTAAAATTGAAACGCTCGTGCTTTCATAGTCTGATATTCTTAATTGTTTTTGGGAACCGGTGTATAACTATATGCTGTTCGATATTTGGCTTTCTCGTTTTCAAATAGTTGAAAACCGCTACGCTGTACTGTGCTACGCAATTCATTGAACTGTTGAATTTCTGAGTGGCAATTAGCGCGTTATTCAACCGAAGACGAACGAGAGAGCGAGTATACCGTAACAATATGCGTATACCAAATGGTTAATACACGTAGTCCCAACCAAGCAACCTATATCTAAACTGTTTAATTCGACAGAAAGCTGATTCAAATAGACAGCGAATAACAAAGGGCTAAGTACACTCCCTGTCGAACACCATTGGTAACCGAAAAACTAGAAGAAAGTTGGCTACCCCATTTAACTTAGAGTCTTTGATTAAAATACCAGTACTGAAGTAAGCGCACGAATATCATTGGCACATTGCGATTAACAAACTTTTCAAATAACAATGAATGGTTGACCTTGTCGAAAGCTTTTGAGGCATCTAAAAAAATGGCGAAAACAGGGCTACCATGTTGATTATAATGCGACACAATTTGTTTTAAAAAAAACACACATATCGGTACTGTGTCGTTCTTTAAAGCCAAACTGATTATCTGCAGTAGTCAAGAAGGATTTTATATTTATCTTGTTTAAAATGAGGTGTTCAAATAATTTGGATATAATACTGATTACTGTGATTGGTCTGTAATTTGAACAAACGTCCGCATCAGCCTGCTGGTTTTTTGTAACAAGAGTTATACACGACAAAATACACGAGTCAGGCAAGAAACTATGAGTTAAACAAAGGTTAAATAAGATGCTAATATGTAAATATATGATATCATGAGCAAACCGAATATGCTCAGCTTGCAGACCATCCAAGCCTGCTGCTGAATTCAATTTAAGCTTTTGAGCAAGCATTTATTTTTGCATCCTCCATTGCGCACAAATACTGTTCCACATTCATGTAGTGTTCCTCATCAGCAATAAACTGAACAGTTTTAGAGTTAACGGGTTCACCAACAGAGTTTAGTAATTGACTATAGTGATTCTTCCACATAGCGGCTAAACTCTTATCACCTGTAATGCCATTAATTGAAGAAGCATTACACCTCGAGGTGGAATTAAGCCGCTTGATTTGTTGCCAAAATTCAATGGAAGGGTGATTTCCTATCATTTTATTTGCTAATTTATCCGCAAATTTCTTTTTCAAATAACGTTTATGTTTACGAAGTTATTTTTTGAATTTTTTTCTAGATTGATTCATCTTCTTGACAAGACCATCAGACTCAGACTTACAGGAGTTGACCCAGTTGCTATAGTCAATTTTTGCCTGCTGGTGAAAGCCATGTAACTTATTAGTCCAGCCAGAAACAAATTTCTTTCTCCCACTATTGACTTTATGTTTTTCAAGAAATTGATAGGATCCATTTTGTAGTATAGAAACCAAATCATTATGGTATTCAGAAATAATATGCAAATGTTGTTCAATTTTGCACAAAGGGTTTTTGCAGTCAGAGATGGGCATTTATCGCGATAATTTATCGGCGATAATTATCGGCGATAACTTTTTACCGATTATTGTTATCGCTCAAAATAATTTGGATTTATCGATTACCGATATCGCTTTTGTTACACATTTTATTATCGCCGATAAATTATCGCGATAAACGATTCTTTATGCATACAGTGTTCAAAGTTAGGGAGTTGGCGCTATGGCAAAATTCTTGGTGGCGATAAAGTCTTGTTGCAATGAAAAAAATCTCTCTTTGTTTTGTTTAATCCCTTCGCAGAATCGGTGCACTGCTCTCTTTTTTTGAAAAGTCTAGAAAAACACTTTTATGATTTGACTTACAAGAACAAAACTTCGTCAAACACATTGAAAATTTACCGCAACATTTATCGGAGAAATTTATCGGCGATAATTTATCGATTACCGATATCGCTTAAAGAAATTGAGATTTATCGATTATCGGTATCGCCCAGAGCATTTTTGAAATTATAGATTATCGTTATCGCTTTAGTACAGAAAGGTTTCTCGTGCCCATCACTGTTTGCAGTTGACAGTCTCCCATGGAAACTTCAATTCACATAACTTCGATTTCGTGAAATTATAGTATAATGATTTATGATCCATAGATAGTCCACGCCAGTTTATATTAGTTTTGATCAGTGGTGAAGTATTGTCACAGTTTTCTTCTCTCTTTCCATCCAAGACTTGGCAGTTTACACCAACTTGCAAAAATAATGGTCTGTGATCAGAAATAATAAAATCTTGCAGGACTTTTATATAGGCTATGAAACGATGCGCTGATTCAGAGGCTACACAGTGATCTATCCATGTACAAAACACATTAATATCACTGATGTAAGTGACTGTGTTATCAGGCAACTGCAATTCGTCTGATAAAATGAGATCATTTTCCATATAAAAATCATTTAACAATGGTCCAAATGCATTGGTTTTGCTCGCATTAAAATCACCTAGAATGTAAACTTTTGAAACATTAATGCTTTTGTAGAAAGACTCTAATTGCCCTAAGCAGCTGTCAAAATCATCCTGGTTTTCGTAGCAACAATATGGAAAATACACATTTATGAAAGCAACCGAATCTGATAATGAAGTCAATTTAAGAACAATTATTTCATCAGTATGATTGACAACTCGTTCAGCCTGTAAGTCTTTTTTTCCAAAGAATCGCTCTTCCACCATAAGATCGACCTTTTCTAATACCTTTACTTTTATTTACAGGTGAAAAACCATACGAGTATTAGTAGTGTGCAGTACTAATTGTTTGTAAAAATACAAGGTTCTGTTGAGTCAACCATGTCTCTTGTAAAAACACTAGGCCTATATCACTTATATCACATAAATTTTGCACATCTTTACAACAGTTTTTAATGCCTTTACAGTTATACGACACAATAGATAATTCACGCAGATCCATTTTGATCAGAAACATTAGAAGTACAATTTTGATCAGAAACATTAGCAGATACAATATTATTATGAAAAAGATTATTTCACGTTTTAGTTTACGTTTTCAGTACAGAGTAGTATATCGTACCTCATAATACAGAAAAAGAGCCCCATTAACGCGGGGCCCCTTCAAGGTGCGGGCCCAATTTGATAAAATTGGTCAAATTGGCCTAAAACCGGCCCTGCAACCATATGAGTAGACTATGCTGCATCACTTGTATCCGATCGGTTTTTTACTCCGTTCCGCTCTGTTGCATACACTGCTCTGTCAGCGACATGGCCTAGCGGTACCGCGCGCAGGTGACAGATACTACGTGACGGGTTCGATTCGCGGCTGGAGCCGATCGCAATTGACATATTTAATGGGTGGCTGCTGACTCGAAGAGCGCAAGCTCACTTCGCAGTCTCCCTCAATTACCGTTGAATTTTCTGTTCAATATAATTTGAAAATAGCCTCAGGTATTTATTTATTTACAGTGTTGCCAATTTGGCGGAAAATCCGTTAGATTTTGCGGATTTTGCATCTATTTAGCGGAAAATTTTTGCATTTGGCGGACAGCGGATTTTTTAGCGGATTATTATGCAAGTGCTGGTAGATTTTTTTCAAAATCGAGGATCTTTAAAAAAGATTTAAAATGAAATATGAACCAAAGTCTGTGTGTCCGTGGTACCAAAGACTATATACTAGTGGGCTAATATCGAGTCTGCTTTTACGTATAACTGAATCAATGAATGTTTTAGAAATATGCTTTGGTTTTATTTTTAGGGTTACAAGGTACTGCACAGTGCAACTAGTGAGACATATGCTGCTTATGATTTCATAGCCTTTTTATGTTACCAGTATATAGTTTACGAAATTATGGGTTGCCGCTAATAAGGGTAAGATTTCATTCGGTGATAAAGTTGAGACTGATTGCAGTGGCTTCTAGTGTTTGTTACCGGTACCACTACATAATTATGGTACCGGCAATCGCAACATGCCATAATTTTATTAGCTACCAGTACTTTGTGTTATGAACAAAGCTGTGAGAATTGCATTGGCTCTCATTGCGAGTTAGTTAGTTGCATATTTATCCTCCTATCACGAGAAAGCGATCAATGCGTTATACGAGCTCGCTTAGGAGTTGCCAACCATCTGTCCACCACAAGTACACTACGTCAGCACTGCATGCAGTGCCGAAACTAGCGCCCCCCGAACCCCCCAACCGGGCGGGGCCTGCACAAAAAGAGGCTCCGTAAATAGTCAGTACGTAGTACTATTTAATCAACGTGTGGTAAAGGTGCCTTAAATAAGCCTATTCTAAGGTTCAATATATTTTTTATCTCAACTCGCGCGATGTGGGGCCCCCCCCATACCATATTTATGTTTTTGGCCATGGGGGGCCCCTGCAAATTTTTCGAAAAAAAGCAGTCGCAAAACTAGCAAACAAACGTTTAGTAGCATACCAAGGGCCGGGGGCGGATCCAGGGGGAATGTGAGGGATGCACCCCCACACCAGCAATTTTCAACAATGCTTTGGATAAATATTTTTCTATAATTTCGAACCTCTTCATAACCATGGGTGCGAATCCATTGAGAGAGTCGTTTTTGTTACTTAAGTTGCTCAAAATAACTCTGCGGGAAAAAAAATTGCGCTTGAAAAAGTGACGAAATTCGATGCCCTTTCCCTGAAAAAAATTCTGAATACGCCCCTGACATAAAACATTTTGAAAGGACTTATTTACGCCCGTTTCCGGGTCTAAACGTCTTTGTATTTAGTTAACATTCAACCTAATTTAAAATCACATCTCCCCCCACTAAAACTTTCTGGATCCGCTCCTGCCAAGGGCCCCTCATCCTCAAGTGAAAGGCGCAAAAATAAGCCTTAAAAACGTTTTTTCTTCGCATAGGCATCAAAATGTTAGAGTAGGGTTTGCTTGCAGCATTATTTTAGTGGGTTTGGAAGGGACCTAGTTAAACAGACTATTAAACCTTGTTAAAACTGAGGAATTTTAAAGGATCAAAAAGCCTCCAAAATAAGGTCAAATTCCGCAAAATTTTCTGGGGGGCATGCTCCCAGACCCCCCTAGCTTGGCATCGCCCCTTCGGGGCTCGCTCTTTTGCATCACCATCCAAGAAAAAAATTTTAGGGGGCCCCGCATTGCCTAATTTCGGCCCTGACTGCATGTATCGCCAAGGTATGGGACCAAGTAATCCAATATTACGTATTTACGCCAAGCATATAATGTGTTTAGCCGAAAATACCTGAAAGTTTATTCGTTTTTTGCGTATACGTTTTTCTGCATTGGAACTGTATTGGCCCAATACAAGATTACTGTATACCGACACACGCTATACAAAACTACACTTCGCCAATAGACTATTGGTCCAATAAATGCATGTTCGCTGGGCGACATAAAAGGCAATTCGCAAACAAGTTTTAACGTTTTTATGAGTAAAATTAAACAAGTTCTTCGTGACAAGCAATGCTAAAATAGCTGCAGTTTGTAGACTACTAGATCAATTGCATCACCTCTAAGCGCTTGTTGGTCCCCATGCCACTGTGATTTTGGTTATTCGTAGTATACTAAATTCTTTATAGTAATAATAACACTGGCCAACAAAAAAATTTAGGCATGTGAGGCTGAAGCAAATTAGGGGTAGTTTGGGGGCGCTGAACGCAAAAATGGCATCAGTTTTGCCAAATTGGCTCTAGTTTTTGAGATATTTTATACGTTTAGGCGCTTTTTTTCTAAAAAAGTGTGTTTTTGCCACTAGAAGGCGTTGTATAGCGGTCATGCTTCAGCGAGCGCTTTTAAAAGATGCTAATCTTCATTCTACGTCAGTTAAAAAAAATTGACAAATTAGGTTAACTAGGGCCTGGGTAATTAGTATTTTTGTATTTTGTGGGCGAATTACTGCCACCAAGCGGTGAAAATATCTGCAATATTTCAAAAAATATTTGACGAATTTGAACAAAATTTGTGTCCATTTTCATGTATTCAAGGGTGGGGAGTTCGTTTCTGCTATTATTTGTTTAATATTTGAGACCAGTCGACATTGAAGCAGTTGTTGGGTAAATTGGAGCACCTGTTTGTTGACAAATGACACAAACAAGCATAACGCATTAAGTCCAAGGGTTATTGTAATTGAGGAAATATTCGCTGGTATGATTTTCGTCTATGGCTTTGTTCAGCACAATCACGAATCAATATCCCACAATAATCTGACATCATGTGAGTGTCCCATCTGCCTTAATATCTTTCTTCCATTATCTTAATATCTTGGTGGAACCTCTCCCCTTGTTCCTCCTTAACATCACCAAGATTTGCTAGGAAATAGTCTAGATGACTGAACAAGTAGTGAAGTTTGATGCTCATTCTTGCACCAAGAGATTGAAAGTTTTTGAGCATTAGATCCACAAGATGTTGGTAGTTGCTTGTTTTAGTGTTACCTAAAAACTCCCGTACCACTGAGACATATGAGCACCAGGCAGCACTTTCAAGTGCTGCCATGTGAGAAGTGAAGGCTTGGTCTTGGGTCAATTTGCGAATTTGTGGTCCATTAAAAATTCCTGCTTTGAGTTTTTCCATGGTGAGGCTAGGAAACTTTTTGACAATATAATTGAAACAATTACCATGCTTATCCAGAGCCTTCACAAATTGTTTTTTCAGACTCAACGTTATGTGAAGTGGAGGTAAGATAACGCGGTCCCGATTAACTAGCGGTTCATTTATGATATTTTTAACCCACTGCAAGATCTTTAACAGCTCAGATGGCCGAGTGGTATGGAGCGTCTGTCTCTTGAGCTGTAGACTCGGGTTTGATTCCGAGTCGGGTCAAACCAATGACTTTAAAATTGGTATTCACAGCTTCCCTGCTTGACGTTCAGCACTGAAGGGACAGTGTGGAGAACAACCCGGCAAGTTTACTTGTTGTGCCGTTGGGAAAGGCACTTAGCGGGATTCCCCCATCTTGGTGTGGTAGACAGATGGCCGGCAACTCCTAAGCGAGCTCGTATAGCGCATTGATCGCTTTCTCGTGATAGGAGGATAAATATGCAACTAAATAAATAAATAAAATCTTCACGTGCCGGCCTATCCTTTTTTACCCAGTGCTGGGTAGTAGCTCGACTGTCCCAGTAACAGAGAAAACAAGGCTACTTGGTGTACCCCCCTTGCTGTCCCAACAAAAAATTAACCATTGTAAAGACTGCACATATGGCCCAGTTATACTCATTGTAGCCCAGTTTGTTCAAAACCATCTTCAAGATTTTTGAGCAAGATATCTATGGCGTAATAGAGTAATATCAATAATGGAGATAGTCAGACTACTGTAGTTTCCATCTTCGCACCATGAACATACTGAATTCGGGAACAATGTTTCAATTTATGAATTTAATGACCAAAAACATTCTTTATAACTAGGGCCCGCTAAAGTCAATGAAATCAAAAATTTTTCAGGACCTTGTTACATGATCAAATGTGTACTAACGTTCGTTTCAGGTGTTCAGGAGTCTGTTTTGGTAGATTTTATAAGTCAAAATAAAGTCAAAATTTTGCATAAAGTCAAAATTTGTCAAAATTGTCTTTATCAAAAATTTCCTTACAAAAACAAACAAATTTATATTTTTTAAATATTTTTTTGAACTTTTGAGCTGCTATTAAAATTTTATGCGCAGTTTTATTTGATTTTAAACTTTTGAAATAGTTGCAACATTTGCACTATCGTCACAATAATGCGTGCGGTAATTGAGAAGGAAGTAGCACTTATTATGCATGAAACGTCATTGTTGATGCATAAATACATAATTGTTAGACAATTAATCTAATCCTACAAAAGCCTTGCGTTCTTTACACGTGGTCTTTTAAGTTGTAGCTTGCAAAGCAAAAAATGCCAAAACAAGCCAAATCTTCTATAGCGAAAGTTAAGCCCCTTTTACACTTTTGCGAATTTGACTGCGATTCCATTGCGAACTGTACAATTTGAAGTCGCAGTACAGTCGCATTGACTTCGCTATCGGTCGCACTCATTCGTAACGGCGTCGCAACGGCTTCGCCAACGGCTGAAAAATTTTCAACATGTTGAAAAATCTGGCTGCGATTTTTTGAGTCGTAATGGAGTCGCAACGAGTTCGCCAACGATCGCAACGGTGTCGCAGTCAAATTCATGGCGACGCCGTTGCGACTGCAATACGAAGTATGGCGAATCCACTGCGACACCAATGCGAATCACAAAAGTTGACGCAAAAACGTAAGGTAATTGTTACGTCACAATAGCCATGAGTATGACAAAAAATCTCGCGTGCAATATCAGAATGCTTAATTGCTGATATTGAAGAAAGATGTCGACTGATAATGGTACAGGTACGGAAATTAATGGAAGTTCTTGCAAATCCGCATCAAAAAAAGCTCGCATTACTACTTATCAATTTACTTTGGAACAAGAAACCGAGCTTGCGGAATGGTATCGTGGAAATCCCTGTCTGTATGACAAAAAACTGAAGTCTTATAAAGATGCACAAGCAAAGAAGACCCTGCTCCAAGAAAAAGCGTCGATGTTACAACCGCCATGCTCTTGTAAGTAGCTTAGATTTATCAATCATTAAACGGCATGAATAGAAATTAGTATACTCGTATTTAACGCATATGCTTTTCAGATGAACAACTACTTACTTTTTTTCGAAGTATGAGAACGAGATATGTAAAAATCAGTACCCTGAAATCTGGTCAGGCTACAAAGGAATTAAGCGAACGTGATCAAGAAATATACAATACGTTTACTTTCTTGGATAGCCATGTAAAAAGGGGACCAAGTCTCCAAAGCTTTAATTTCAAGTCACGGCGATTGGAAAACGAAGTGGTTGAGGAGGAATCAACGTCGTCAACAGAAACATCCACAACCGAAATACCTGCGGAGCAAATGTCGCAACTCGACTCCAGTGGAGAACAATCACATTCAAATCAGAGTCTACTTGGAACACTAATAGCAAGAGCCGATAAAATCGAACAATTGCGAAAATCATTAACCAATCAAAATGTTGAAAAAACACCGCAAGATGAAGCAGTAGATTCGTTCGTGACTTACCTCAGCACTCAGCTACGCCAAGTTAATCCCAATGATTGGCCAGACTTTACAGTAGATGCAATACGACTAATTAAAAGTTACACGTTAAGGAATATACATCCTGTTATAAACTGCCATTCGCACTCAACTCCGTATCATGCGCCTCTTCAAAATGTTCAAGATTTTTCTACCCCACCAAATCATTCCCAAATATATTCAAGCAACCAAACGGGTTTTCTGACAATTCTTCCTCAAGATCTGCATCTGGAGGGTTGTCTGGAAATGTTGAATCTGACTGTCCAACATTTAATTCAAGCATTGTAATGAACTATGAAAATCTGTAAGTTTTACTGCTGGCATTTTGTGATTGTTGTGTAGGCCTATCGTAACATTTTCGTTTTAAAAATTCGTTTCGTTTTTTATTCGTTTGAAGAGAAATTCAACGCATTTTTCACAATAAAAAAAGAACAATGGTTTCATCTGTAAAGTTAAAAATCTCTGTAGTTGGTATATTGTTGCAGTGAGACAACAAAATTCTACAGAGTATATAATGTTTTCTTGCAACTCAAATCATGTCGTCCTGCCAAGGAACTCTTCCGAGATCAGAGTTGTAATAGTCGCACAAAAAATTCCGCTGGTCTTTGGCGTCTTTACTGCATGTGTTTCCTGGTGGCACTTGCAATCCAGTCAGGTTAGCATCGTCTCTCCATGCACCTATGCGACACAATGTTTTACAATCAAGTCATAAAGATTGAATTTTTACAATGGTGAGCGGTGTCTTATTGATACGTAGACGCTACTGCGGTTGCATACGCGATTTTATCACGAAATTGAGACTGCACGAATTCAACTCCAAAAATCTTTGTTATCCATACAACATGAGCGTGCTAGCTTACCTGGAACTACATTTCGAGTAACCGAATCCTCTACATCCACAACTTGACTAATAGTTGATGGGCTTCTCGCTCGGATTAAATTGTGTAGAACACAGGCAGCTAGAACGATTTTTTCAACGCGCTTTGGGTGTTGCTGCATTGTGGTCAGCAAGCACCTAAACCTACAAGGCAAATTGCTGTTATAATCATAGTTACAGTATTTTGAATAAACACCGCTCGGAAAATTGCAAGTACCTTACCGATGTGCAAGTATTCCGAATGCGTTTTCAACCACTCTTCGAGCACGCGACAGTCGATAATTGAAAATGCGTTGAGGTTTACTCATGTTTCTTCTGGAGAATGGTTTCATCAACCAAGATCTTAAGCCAAAGGCATCATCCGCTGTTATTGAGTAAGGAACAGGGAGATCATCTTGAGGGAGTGGTTCAGGTTGTGGAATACCAGCAAAATTGTTATTGAAAGCTTCAAAGAGGCTACTGTCCTTGAAAATTCCGCCATCAGAGCTGCTTCCATTCGCCCCGACATCCACGTACAAAAATTTATAGTTAGCATCGACTAGAGCCAGCAATACAATCGAGTGAAATCCTTTATAATTAAAATATAGGGAACCTCCATTCCTCGGACAGCGAATAGGAATGTGTTTACCATCGAGAGCGCCTAAAGTATTGTGAAAATCCCACCGAGCTGAAAATTCTTGGGATACTTTTCTCTATTCATCCGGAGTACAAGGACAGCGCACCACTTCTTCCATATATTCGTGGATAATTGCTTCGCAGGTTTCTGGCACGATTAAGCTAATGGTGCTATGAGCTACTCTAAACCCATATTGTAAACTGGTGTAAGAGTCACCTGTAGCTAGATAGCGTAAAGTTATGGCAAGGCGTAGCCCTGGTTCTAAGGCTTTTCGCATAAACGAATCTCGCTTTTCCAGGCGAGGCCCAACACGATCTATTAATTCCTGAAATAATTGATGGTCTACTCTGACAAAATTTTTAAAACCTCTTGCATCTTCTGATTGCAGTTCAAATAATAGTTTTTCGTACTGCCCATATTCCATGCGCCGCAATAGCCAGGGCTTTACCCACAACTTCCTTCGATTACACCGACGTTTCTTGCGTTTTTTATCTGCAACTAATGTAGCAGTTGCCAATAAAATCATTTCCTCTTCTGCTAGCAGCAAGATGGCCTCCTCACTAGACATTTTGCAAAGTGGAAGTGATTTCAAATCGCAATGACTTTTGCAATTCGCAACGGAGTTGCAACTAATTCGCAACTAAATCGCAGTGGAATCGGCATGGTTTTGCGACTTCGCTGCGAACCCGTTGCGAATCACATTCGCAGCGGCATCGCAATCAAATTCGCATAAGTGTAAAAGGGGCTTTAGGCAAACTTGCCAGGAATATCCGCATGAGTTTTCGGCAACTCCTGTCAGCGATTTGCGATGCAACCTTTGCGACGTGTTAGTCAAATGCGACAAAAAGTTTTTTGTGGAAAGCCACCGAAAAATTAATCAACACCAAGGAAAATTGGAGACGAAGAGCAAATCTCAAAGTATGCAAACTTTTTTACATTTCGATCAAGTAAACTTCAAGGAACAGGTTGTTTCTTCATTCTTAGCTGCAGATATCCCACTTCATAAACAGAACCATCCTTCTTTAAAGTCTCTGTTTGCTAGAATGGGAGAAGTATTGCCTTCGGAGACTGCAGCCCGGGCATGTGTTACTAAATTGGCATCCCAAAAATAGGAACAAATTCAAGAATTACTTCGTGACAAAAAAAATTGTTTGATTGTGGATGAAGCAGAGGTTGCTAAACAAAAGTATATTAGTGTGCTTGTGGGCAGCTTAGATGCTCCAAATCAGATATTCCTCGTTAATTGCCATCCACTTGACAGCGGTCGCAATGTTAGTAGCAGTATTATTCTGCACACTGTGGATGGCATATTGCGACAACTTGAAATAAAACGCGAGAATTTTTCATTGTTCTTGACTGATGCTGCTCGGTACATGTCTTCGGCTGGAAAGACATTAAAGGAATTATATACCATTCTTTGATGCATGTCACCTGCGTTGCGCACTTACTACATAACCGCGCTATGCGTGTGCGTGCTCATTTTAAAAATATTGATGAAGTAATAGCAACGATCAAGGCAGCAACAATCAAAAACAAAGATCGCAAGAAAGATTTTCATGATGCTGGTCTGCCATCTCCTCCTGACCCTGTAATTACAAGATGGGCAACTTGGCTTAGAGCTGCCTTATATAATAGTGAGAACCTTCCAGCTCTTCGTACCATTGTCAACAATTGGACAAGTGCAGGCCTCTTAGTCAGCAGAGCAAAAGACGCTATCAATGTAGAAGGTTTGGTGTCGGACTTGGTTAAAATAAATCAATACCGGACTCTAGCAGCCAACGTAGAGTTCTTTGAAGGACGTGCCTGCACATTGCACAATAACCAAAGCATACGGACTGCTGAAGAATATGCAATTCGATGATGATCCTTGCGCAATTAAAGACTACATTACCAAACGACTATCCAACTCTGATTTAGATAAAATAATAAACTGCACCAACTTGACAATTGACTTAACAAGCTACGCACTATTGCAAAAAGCCCAGCCAACCTCTGGCTGCTGGTGAGAGGTCGTTTTCTATGCTCAATAAATCACTGAGAAAAGACAGAAATTTTGATGTTAAGAACGTAAAAAATATATGATGCTGTATTACAATAAAACGTCCTTGTAATTATACTGCGTGGCTTTCGTTAAAAAAATCATAGACATACTGTTAGTGTACAGTACAGTTGCGATAGCAACGCAATTTTTGTATTACACACTAATTGATACCGGTACACAAAATGGCTCATTATCCTAGGTTTTAACGTCATGCGTCGCTTTGTTGCATTAGCTTCAACACTGAGTAATTGAGAAAACGTTCGAAGAAGGCTACCTTTTTCTTTAGAAACTTATGTAAATTGCAGATTATAAAACATATTTAATTAATAAAGTGCAACAAGACATAAATAATACGCGGAAGCGGTTAAATCAAAATAAAGTCAAAATTTTACCAAAATAATGTCAAAATATATTTTTTTAGGTCAAAAAAATGGCCCTAGTTATGACTTATGAGTAGGGCAATTTTTTGTCATAAAAGTTATATATTTTTAGGTCTGTTCTATATAAAGTACCCAAAAAATATTAATCAAAACTTTTGTAGGATATTCATTGTTCAATAGCGGAGATAAAAAGTTATATAAAAGTTATATTTTATACCATAAGTTATAGGGCCATTTTTTTTGACCTAAAAAAATATATTTTTGACTTTATTTTAGTAAAATTTTGACTTTATTTTGACTTAACCGCTTCCGCGTATTTTTTATGTCTTGTTGCACTATATTAATTAAATATGTTTTATAATCTGCAATTTACGTAAGTTTCTAAAGAAAAAGGTGGCCTACTTCGAACATTTTCTCAATTACTCAGTGTTGAAGCTAAGGCCGGGTTTACACCGGACGCGACGCGACGCGAAGCAACCAACGCGAAGCGAGATTTTGCTCCCACTATTTTCAATTGATGCGTTTACACCGAATCGAATTTCGCGCGCGACGTTTGCGTTTTTCGCAAGCCTTTGCGGCGCGTTCGATCTGGAGCAAAAATTTCGCGTGCGTTTAGCCTTCGCGAGCGAATTGAAGTGCTGGTAGCAAGGTCGTGGAGTACTGGCGTGTAGGCTAGTTTTATTGTCCGATTATGTTTATGTTCTCACTATGTTAAGAGGTAAAAGATGGACTAATGACCGATGTAGGCTACCATAGTCAATTTGGCTGGCATGTACAGTTGTAAGGATGGGTTAGCTACTCTACCCATGGGGAAGGTACGGTAACGTCTAGTATCAGGCTTCGAGCTATATGTTAGTGTAGTTTTGAAAGAGTTTAAAACAAGGAAATATTTTTAAACATTGCCACTAACCCTAGAATGATGATAAGAGCAGAAGTTGGCACTTCACTGCTTTTGGAAATGTAGAATACTGGTCTGCTGGTAGATTACTGGGTACGGTAGGTCAATGTAGACCTATTTGAATTGCAATTGCATAGCCCAATGCTTAGGTGAAAGTTTAATCTTTATTGTTTTATAACACAGACAGTATATTAATATATGCTTTAATCTCAGTTTTGTAAGGTCTTTAGTTGCCGTACTGAAAAGATGTCAGATGAAAACGTAATTCAGTTCGTGCAGATTTTTCCACCTCTGTACGACACGACATCTGTGTCATATCATAATAAAAATGTGAAGGAGAACTGTTGGCAAAAAGTTGCGGAACAACTAAATATTTCACGTAAATAACTATGTTATCATTATAAGATTTTATTGTGTTCATGTGGCTGCCATATCAACATGCAGCAGATGTAGGCCACTAGCAGACTAGGCTATATAATATATATACCGCAGCATCAGTAAGTAATTGTGGTACATGGAACCTCTGTGAGAGTCACCTCATTGATATTGGTTTATTGTGCAGTTTCGATTTCTTAAAGCACAGGGTAATACAAGCTAAATAAACAATCGAAGTTAACCATGTATTAGTGTATATGTATACATCATATATCACTCTGATTATCATAGATGGGCAGCTAATGCAAAATTTTGGCTTTGTTAGTCTAGCTGCTACTTTGTAAATATCAACCAAATTTGTACATACCTGCACCAAAGCTAAAATTCAGTAATTTATTTCCAATTAATGGAAATTAGATAAGATTGGTTGACTCCTGGACTTAAGTCTAATTTATTATATTTCTTAAAAAATAAATTACTGGAATATTATTATCTTTGCAAACAATTTTTGCAACAATGTTATTTTTATAATGGATTTAATCAAATTGATTGGTTATTAGAAACATTTTCTTTGTATTTACAATTTCATTCCCACTTGAGCTAATTTTTGTTCATTCTATGCATGTTTAAAATTCAAATGTGCTCTGTTTCTGCGGTATATTTTGCAATAATCAATGAGCAAGAGATCTGCATTTGGACTATAATCTTTCTGCCATTCTGCATTTTGACTGACCATCAGTGTTACGTCAAAAAAAAAAAAAAGCAAATAACTGTTGGCATGTAATAAAATCGCAAACTTATTTTATTTCTTCAATAATGGTCTATTGTATATGGTATTGTTCAATGTGAAGAATTAGTACGCAATGTTGGGTGTGATAAAAACTGGTTGCATTATTTGTAGTGTTAAAATGTACTGTTAACAGTTGATGATGATGCAATGATTTATTAAACTATGAGTTAACTAAAACAAGTTTAACTAGTATAAAAAAATGTATGGAGCTACAACGTCGCGAGCATAAAAATAAAACAAAATCACAATCGTTAATGGTAACCTTATATGATGGAAGAAATAGGTGGCGCTGCATTACTTTTGTATTTTTAAATTACTGCCTCACATGCCCATGTAAAAAGATTATTTAACGTAAAAGCACTTAATTCTGTCAGTTTATGGCACACTCACAACACTTCTTTCTAGCATCCAAAATCCCATGTTGGAACCCAATGATCTAGCGAGAAAACAGGCTGTTTAGGTTTTAAGCTATTCATTTTTTACAATTATATTTCATTAGCCTACCTAATTGCGATGTTTGTAAAAGAAATTGATGCTGGTACCTCTTAATTTATGACTACTAATAATCCCTTGGAAAGTTCATTTGGAAAACTATTAATCTTTCTTTCAGTTGAAGAGGCAAAAGAGAGGTGGAAAAGTCTACGAGATAAATATGTGCGGCAAAAGAAAAAACAGAAGACTCTTCAAGTATCGGGTGCAGCAAGGGTAGAGAGAGCAAAGTGGCCGCTAATGGAAACCATGTCCTTCTTGGACAGATTTATCCAGCCAAGAAGGTCTTTTTCAGTATTTCTTGTTAGATTGAATTAGCCTTGTTATCAGCAGTCGCCCAATGGCAAAGCTCGAATGTGCAAGAAAGTGAAACAGAGATCATGGTTATTTATTTTTGGTTTAGGCTTAGTTTTTCCAAAGTCTGTTCTAGATTTCCTTATTTTTATATTTAGTTTCACCAACAAGTCCATGTATTGACTGTTACTGCATGAGATAGAATAAGCAAATTATGTCAGGTGATTGCCAGAGCCAAAAAAATGATTATACTCTGTATGAGCTGGCGGCTTAAACTTATTATTCCTGACTATTATGACAGACGTGAAGTTGGAAGAGCATACGGTATAGTAGATTTAATATAATTTGAGTTTTAGCTGTCAGTTTAATTTCTTCCTTGTTACTCAATTCGTTTAATTTTTTTTATGCATTTTCAGAACTGATAGCAACATCCCAGTTGAAACCACGTCCACCAGTGAAGACAGTCAAGGGGCATGCAGTGAAGTGAATTGTTTTGAAATTCCTTCACTAAATGAATTTGCTGCTAAGGACACCCTAATTTTCAATTTAAGCTCTATCAACAACCCTGAGACTTCAAAGGAATGTCCTCAGTTGGATTTACCGTCAAGTTCTCTTTCATCACAGTGCAAGAAGACCAAAAACAAAAAAAGAAAATCAGAAGAGAGCTTGGATGATAAAATCGTGGAACTTCTGCAAACCGGTATGGTGCTTTAAATGTTTGCGAATTCATGCTGTACAGCTTGCGATTGTGTTATTTAAAAGAATTTTAGCTTATTTGAAAGTAAAGAACTTTGATTGTCGAATTTAGTTTGAGGCAGTACATAAATTAAAGATGTTTTGATGCAAGCTGATTGTGTTTGCTGGCAATGTATTAGGTTAGCAAAATAGTTTTACCACCTGGCATTTTCAGCCAAATCCAAAAATCATTACAAGTGTCTTACTTTTTTATTTGCATTTTTATTCTCTCGCGAGAAAGCGACGGAGCGCTATACGAGCTCGCTCAGGAGTTGCCAGCCATCTGTCTACCACACATTTATGTGGAATCCCGTGGAGTGCCTTTCCCAATGGCACAGCAAGCGAACTTGCCG
This sequence comes from Trididemnum miniatum, assembly GCA_964006365.1. Lineage (NCBI taxonomy): Eukaryota > Metazoa > Chordata > Ascidiacea > Aplousobranchia > Didemnidae > Trididemnum > Trididemnum miniatum. The sequence continues at coordinate 5,619,531 of OZ023238.1, forward strand.
ACTGGCTCGGTACTAGTCTCTTTAGTGCTGAACGTCAAGCAAGAAAACTGTAAATACCAATTTCCAGGTTATTGGTTTGGCCAGACTCGGAATCAAACCCAAAGTCTGTCGATCCAGAAGCAGACGCTCTATCCTTTCGGCTATTTGATCTTCTGTATTTCACTTACAAATTGGTGTAAAACCTCGGAAAAAGTGACCAAAAATGCCCTGAATAGCAATTGATACACTTGTGTCAGTAAAACCATCTGCTTCCGCAGTTTTTGTGTTGTTTTTTTTTTGTAATATTTTTTCAGTAGCTCGCTGGCCTATAGGTAACATTCAGAGCTGGGCACAGCGGCGCTACTCAGCAGCGCCGCTGCTAGCGCCGCTACTTTTTCGCTAGCGGTAGCGGCAGCGCCGCTATTTTTTTCGGCCACCAGCGACAAGCGGCAGCGCCGCTGTTATTTTAGCCGAGTAGCCGGCAGCGCTTCAGCTCCCAATTTAATGCAAATAGTCTCCCGCTGGCGCTGGTTAAACTTCTTCGAAGACAGCAACTAAAAGTTTTGTTTCTCACAATCTCACGATAAATTTTTTAAACTGAGATTGTGAAAAGAGTTTGGTAGGCTGCTGCTGCGCAGCTAGTCTACCAAAGGATTACTGTTACCTAACGGCCCTTCCATCCATCGAGAGTGTTCACGCGCGGCTACGGCCGAAGTTGCGCTTTCGCAAGTGGGGCACATTTGAAAGAGTATAGGCTAGACCTACTGACTAGCCCGCGCCCACTACCAAGTAGTAACCCCGCGCTACCACACAAATCATTACCCCACACTGAACACATTACTATATCCCCACACTAATAGGAAAAAAATTCCAGCAGAATGATGGAAGAGAGAGCTGCTTGATAGTTTCTTTAAAGTTTCAAATTTTCTTTGTTATTTGCTTATAGGCCTATAAGGTGTGATGTAAAACAGTCTGGGGATGAGAATACCGCGCCCGTGATGTTATTTGATGCTTATCTTTGTTAGAGGCGCTAATTGCAGCTGTCTACTTTCTTGCTTTGATGACAGGCGATGCTCTAAATTTTTCGTTGGGGGCCTTTACATATGGATTGAGCTTGAGGTGTAGCATGGCAGTACGATGAGCTTTTGTAATGGGAGTCAATCAGGCCAGACTCAGGGTGATTGTTTTTAGTCCTTGCTTTCCGCGATTGTTGCAGGAATTAAACGGAGGTTTAAATCATTTAAACTTACCTGGCTCCCCTTTCTGGTTCATGCTGGAATGGGCAATAAGGGCATGGAATTGGTGCGAAACAAAAAAAAATGGTGCATTTAGTCATAGGCGCACGCAGGGGAGGCATGGTGCCATGCCCCCCCACTTTGGCCCTGTAATAAGGTGCCAAAACCTAGTTTTCAGTCTATAATTTCTCAGACTAATAATGGGTGAAGCCTCGATCCTTTCATCTATTTTAGCCAAGCTTCTCCTTTTAGACACAAACTGCTAAAATACTTTTGTATTGACCCTAGTGACTGCGGAGACCATTTTTTTCAAAAGCTTGCATGTAATTTCGAACCCCTATGTCAGGCGTCAGTTAGGCATGTGGTGGAAGAGTTTTTAAATGCAGCTGCATTCCATCGTGAACGACCTTCGCGGGAACTTTTTAAAAACAAAATATTGAGGGACTTGTTCAATGTTCATTGACTCAAATACAGCGATTCTGTCAAGCGCGGCGATTGAACGACTTTTTTCCGTGGGAAAAGACGTGCTAAAACCTAAGCGCTGTGGTTTAACGTACCAGAATTTCGAAATGCTAGTTTTTTTAAAAGGAGCATGCAACCAATTGATGGAGTTTAAATTTTTTAACGCCGGTTGCGACCTGCCTTTATTTTTTAACTTGTTTCTATAATATTTTCAATTTTTGTTTTATTTTCAACATGTTCTGGTTATTTCTTTTCAACCTGTTTTTTATCATTCACTAAAAACCTGACCATCGGTTTCTACTTACATTCAATCAGATTTCAAAAGTAACTTCTCCGCAAAAAGCCTATATCTTATTGGATGAAATGGAAGCCGATTGTCGAATTTTTCGTCACTTGTTTTAATTTTTATTACTCGCATTGCTATGCTACTTCCGTCAACAAAGTTGCAATTTCACCAGTAGGCCTACAATATTTAAATGCCTTTGTGCTTTTGACTTTTTTTTTTTTTTCTTTAAAATAGCGCCAGCGCCCACTGTTTTGCACTCACCAGCGGCAGCGGCGCTGCTTTCGTAAAGTCATTCAAAAAGCGGTAGCGGCAGCGGCGCTACTTTTCACGTAGCGGTTGCCCAGCTTTGGTAACAATGTTGTAACGCTTTATATTTTTTTTATCAATTGACATCGTTGTGTATTTTCAGACGATGACCCGAACAAGCTCTTTTGTGCTTCAATCGCCAGTCGAATGAATCGATTGTCTCCGGATAAATGCTCTACATTCCAGATCAACGTTCTAACCATGCTGCACAAACTGGAATATGAAGACGCTTAATAACACTCCGACTTGTGCTTTTGTGGTTTGTCCTAATCAGGTTTTTATTTCTGAGGAACTTCTGGCAGTGTTGAAATTGCAGTATGGTTGAAACAATGACTTTAATTGCTTATTTCTCTTTCTAAGCAGTGGTCGGCAACCACCAGGCTGCAGCTCTGTACCGGATTCTATACTTTTTCAGGTGAAATGCAAAAATGTTTAGACGGTTAGGCTTAACCTTTTTTTTTTTATATTTTCCGTCATTTGACCGATTCTAACCAAGCTTAAAAACCACATTTCCAACATTTCGTTTAACTATTAAATTTATCAAAGTTTTAAAACAAGTTACGTACGAGCACTAAAATGGGAAATTCGAAAGCAATATGCGGCAAAAACAGTTTTAGCAACCTATTAAGAGCAGTTCATGTCATTACCTGAAATAATAGCTGTTATAATCTGTACCGATCAGATGGCCGAGTGCATAGAGCGTCTGCTTCTAAGTTGTTAGACTTTAGGCTTCGATTCCCAGTCAAGTCAACCAGTGACTTAGAAATTGATGTTTACATTTCGCTTGTTTAGTCGTTTACAAAGGCACATAACGGGGTTTCCCATGTTAACGTGGTGAACAAATGGCCGGCAACTCCTAACGGAGCTCGTTTAGCGTCTCCATTGCTTTCTCGTGAGAGGAAAATAAATATGCAAATGAAAATAAATTTATTAGTCAAGGGTAGTGCCACCTGAAATCTTTGCAAGGAAACAAATACCTCGTCTCCGTATCCAGTTTAAAAGGTCTTATTGGCCAAAATTACTTTTGGACGTTTGGCGATAAAAAGTTCGTTACTCGATTTAAAGTAGGATAGAAATACTGCAGTTATCAATGATGCAGAAATGTTAATTGCCGATGAACATACCTATCCAAATGGATGACGCTTTATATAAGCAAGCAAGTTATTATGCAGGTAATATTGCGTGTGACCGGCAAGAAATTATTGTAAAGCTGCAGTAGCATGATTTGAAAGTTTTTCGATTAAAACTGAATGAAACGTTCTAAAGAATCTCAGTACTGAAAAAATATGGCTGTAATAAATTGTAATTGCTGAACATTGTGATTTTATCGCGGCACTTCGTAAAAATATTCGTGTAATACCTGAAAGGTTGCCGACCCCTGCTTTAAACCACTTGAGTGTTGGTTTTCGTTCGTTATTGCCACAGTGTGTTATTGCAAATGCTTCACAAGCAAATATTTCGTTATTGATACCTACGCTTTTGTAAGAGTCAAATGGTAACAAGAGATGGTTTAGCTCTAAAGTTGTTTGGTTAAAAAGATTTTGCAAGTTTCTTTCGGAAGACGGCCTTCGTCACCAAAAATCAGTCGTAATGATGTTAACCAATTCCAAAATGCCACTTTGAAAATTTGTCTATCAATCAATCATGTTTTTGTTTGTGTGAAGAAAATAACGAGTGACAATAAACACAAAAACAAAACAAAAATAAAACAGTCTTCAAATTCTATTAAGTCATTTAATTTTGTCAAGAAATAAATTGCGTCCCGCGAAAACAGCATAAAAAGTGGTTCGTTAGGAGTGGAAGGTTAGATAATAGACAGGCATGTCTCAGCAAGTGTTTTCCAAAGAAAGCGACCAAGCTTTATTCCAAGATGCATTTACATTAAAAAATAGGAGAAACTCCGACCATAGTAATTGGAAGTAAATAAATATTGAACATTTTTTAAATTGTCACTCAAAAATTGAATCCTTTGTTAGTTCGAAACTAAAAATCATAAAAGAAACTTGAGTCCTCATACTCAATGAACAAAAATCCGGCTCCTCGTGAGAGTTTTTTTACCTAAAAAGCGCCCCCCTCTGTTACGCCGCCGATCATAATAATGTACGTAGCCATCACACGCACCGATTCACAACTGCATCTTGTCACTCAACTTTTCCTTCATTCGTGAAATAATTCTTGAAAGATTCGCGTATTTTCAATGTAGGGGTGGATGATCTTCTAAAATCCCTGCATTTTTGCGATTAGCAATAAAATCCCTGCCTTTTTGCGATTTGATAAAAGCAACATTTCGGCCCACAACTGACTACATCTAGCAGATGTAGTCAAGAGCAACTGCAACTTGCGTTCTGTCGCGTTCGGTGTAAACGCTGCCTTCGCAAGCAAAAGTTTTCGCTTCGCGTCGCAACGTACGCGGTTGGTTGCGTCGCGTCCAGTGTAAACCCAGCCTAATGCAACAAAGCGACGCATGACGTTAAAACCTGGGATAACGAGCCATTTTGTGTACCGGTATCAATTAGTGTGTAATACAAAAATTGCGTTGCTATCACAACTGTACTGTACACTAACAGTATGTCCATGATTTCTTTAACGAAAGCCACGCAGTGTAATTACAAGGACGTTTTATTGTAATACAGCATCATATATTTTTTACGTTCTTAACATCAAAATTTCTGTCTTTTCTCAGTAATTTATTGAGCGTAGAAAACGACCTCTCACCAGCAGCCAGAGGTTGGCTGGGCTTTTTGCAATAGTGCGTAGCTTGTTAAGTCAATTGTCAAGTTGGTGCAGTTTATTATTTTATCTAAATCAGAGTTGGATAGTCGTTTGTTAATGTAGTCTTTAATTGCGCAAGGATCATCATCGAATTGCATATTCTTCAGCAGTCCGTATGCTTTGGTTATTGTGCAGGCACTTCCTTCAAAGAACTCTACGTTGGCTGCTAGAGTCCGGTATTGATTTATTTTAACCAAGTCCGACACCAAACCTTCTAGTACATTGATAGCGTCTTTTGCTCTGCTGACTAAGAGGCCTGCACTTGTCCAATTGTTGACAATGGTACGAAGAGCTGGAAGGTTCTCACTATTATATAAGGCAGCTCTAAGCCAAGTTGCCCATCTTGTAATTACAGGGTCAGGAGGAGATGGCAGACCAGCATCATGAAAATCTTTCTTGCGATCTTTGTTTTTGATTGTTGCTGCCTTGATCGTTGCTATTACTTCATCAATATTTTTAAAATGAGCACGCACACGCATAGCGCGGTTATGTAGTAAGTGCGCAACGCAGGTGACATGCATCAAAGAATGGTATATAATTCCTTTAATGTCTTTCCAGCCGAAGACATGTACCGAGCAGCATCAGTCAAGAACAATGAAAAATTCTCGCGTTTTATTTCAAGTTGTCGCAATATGCCATCCACAGTGTGCAGAATAATACTGCTACTAACATTGCGACCGCTGTCAAGTGGATGGCAATTAACGAGGAATATCTGATTTGGAGCATCTAAGCTGCCCACAAGCACACTAATATACTTTTGTTTAGCAACCTCTGCTTCATCCACAATCAAACAATTTTTTTTGTCACGAAGTAATTCTTGAATTTGTTCCTATTTTTGGGATGCCAATTTAGTAACACATGCCCGGGCTGCAGTCTCCGAAGGCAATACTTCTCCCATTCTAGCAAACAGAGACTTTAAAGAAGGATGGTTCTGTTTATGAAGTGGGATATCTGCAGCTAAGAATGAAGAAACAACCTGTTCCTTGAAGTTTACTTGATCGAAATGTAAAAAAGTTTGCATACTTTGAGATTTGCTCTTCGTCTCCAATTTTCCTTGGTGTTGATTAATTTTTCGGTGGCTTTCCACAAAAAACTTTTTGTCGCATTTGACTAACACGTCGCAAAGGTTGCATCGCAAATCGCTGACAGGAGTTGCCGAAAACTCATGCGGATATTCCTGGCAAGTTTGCCTAACTTTCGCTATAGAAGATTTGGCTTGTTTTGGCATTTTTTGCTTTGCAAGCTACAACTTAAAAGACCACGTGTAAAGAACGCAAGGCTTTTGTAGGATTAGATTAATTGTCTAACAATTATGTATTTATGCATCAACAATGACGTTTCATGCATAATAAGTGCTACTTCCTTCTCAATTACCGCACGCATTATTGTGACGATAGTGCAAATATTGCAACTATTTCAAAAGTTTAAAATCAAATAAAACTGCGCATAAAATTTTAATAGCAGCTCAAAAGTTCAAAAAAATATTTAAAAAATATAAATTTGTTTGTTTTTGTAAGGAAATTTTTGATAAAGACAATTTTGACAAATTTTGACTTTATGCAAAATTTTGACTTTATTTTGACTTATAAAATCTACCAAAACAGACTCCTGAACACCTGAAACGAACGTTAGTACGCATTTGATCATGTAACAAGGTCCTGAAAAATTTTTGATTTCATTGACTTTAGCGGGCCCTACGACAAAGGCTCGACAGATCTAGCACGCATGGCTCACAGATCTTCGAGCATGGCGGTTGCTTTTGGTATTTAAGTAAAACTCTTTTTACCAACAAATTTTATAAGTTAGGGAAAATTAAGAAAGTAAGTAGGCTATTCACCAGTTTTTTTTTTAAAGTAGGAGTAAGGTATTTATTTTTTTGGAAAAGTATGTTAGAAGTATTTTTATATGCATTTAAATACATGGTTAAAGCATTTGTACTTTGCATTTACCAGTATTGCCATAAAGTATTTTAATTATTTTATAGCACTGCACAGTGGAGAGTATTTTGTCCAAATCTGCATAAACTGCAAAGGCCGTCAAAAGTCTGATGTGCTTTAGTCACTTACTTGTTCTGTTTTTACTAAAATGCCAAGTCAAAAGACGGGGAGGGGTCTCTACGCAATGCTTGCCTCAATGGCACTTTTATTGCCAATCATGATCAAAAGTAGCCCGAAAAGCAATAAGTAGCCGGATCTGACAGCAATGATATCGTGTAATAATCGAGTAAGACAACATCACCGGTTGAAACTGAAAGCATTTTAACCCTGCATGCTTGAATTCTACACAGCGGATTTTGCAAAGTTCGGGATTTCTAAGGAAGGCAGCGAAATGCATCGCATATGGTCAAGTAGGCTACTGCAGCGCCAGGCGCCAATACATGCTGCTTTATCGCCGTAGATAACAAGCTCCGTTTGAGTCAACAGTCTGCAGATAATCAATCTTTTCAATTTTTTCTTGTCGAGCCTGTTTGGTCTTTTAATTACTACGACACTTACTTTTATCCGTATAACAGTCTCAACTTTGCAACTTAATTGATAAATTTTTCTTCATGTGCAAAGTTCATTTTTCTTGGCAAGATAAATTTTTCTTAAAATATGCAAAAAAAATTATTGAATGTTTTTAATGGAGCTGCTATTTACATTTTTAGTCTCGCATTTTTTAATGCGTGAAAAAAACAAGGAAAAAAACGGAAAAAGTTAGAAACATATGATTTGCGATAAAATAGCATATTATTTGTCTTTTAGGTGAACAAAGGTTGACAAGAAAGAAAGAAATGCTTGGTACCCTAGCCAGCTTATAGAGAGGACTCTTTTGACATGCAAGAGATGAATAAAGGCCTACTACCTATTGTATGCTAAGGCCTAGCAACCCACAGACATTTCCATTTTTCGTAAATGAATTCTTGTTCACTCTATTTCAGAAAAATACCACATTTCTACGAATGGAATAGGCGCTTTAGCAAAAGTGTTTAGGCCACTTAAACCTGGCGTGCTCATAACTGTAAGCAGGTTTTGCTTGGGTTGAATTGCAGCATAACTCTTTTTTTTCTGAAGAATCTCAAATTCGAAACCATGGATGTTACTCCTCTGTACACTTAACTGTACAGATCAAGCAAGGCGCTGAGGCATGAGATAATTCCGCATAACTGGTTTTAAACTGACCGGCCGTCAGCTTAGTCGCTTAGCGGACAAACTATCGGTGCGGGAGGCCTGGGGTTCAATTCTCGGGCCGGTTAAATTGGCACAGTGTCGCCAACGGCTCACCATCGCTGCGACGTATCTTCGGAGCTGTGTAGCCCAGGTGCTGAGTCGCGGAGATGTGCCCAGCCACTCGTTACACGCTTCGGCGTATTAACGCGAGTATAATGAAAATTTGATTTGGTTTTAAACTGTGCGCAAGACGGCTTCATTTATACACTTTATATCCGAGGGTGCGTTTCATTTTTTAATGGCGAATTTCGCTTATAGCGCCAAACAAATTCCCGTTTTGATTACCGTAATTAAGGAATTACGACAAGCCTAACCCAGAGTGGGATCAATTACAGCGTAACAGACAAATTACCTATTTTTATTACAATTACACCTAAAATTTTTCAATTACACAATAATCCTACAATTACAAGTACTCTGATAAATTAAGCATACAATTAATTAATTTGTGTTGTGCTACTAAATACACGCGAATGCTACTGCCAGAACAATAGCGAACACGAAATGAAACGAGGCAAGATATTTGTGCTGAGATGTTAGTGCCACAAATCAACGGTTGAGTAAAATAGGTGTAAAAGAAGACATTCGATCAGGTGAATTTGAAATTAGCAAAAAGTAATTTAGTTGGGCCAACAATTTTTTAAACTACTAACATCCCGAAAACAAAAAACTTTCTGTTACTTACAACTATAAAGATTGTATAAAAAAGTGTAATCGAGTACATTTTAATACAACTGTACTCTACTGATCCCATCTCGGCCAAGTCTGCATAGTTTTTACATCATTTTGGTATTTGGCAAAAGCGCTTGGTGACCACTGATACAGTAGGCCTAAGGTAGGTTTTGCTTCGCTACTGACTGCATTTTGCTTCGTTACTGACTGCATTGCGCTGATTTAAGCCACGGTTGTGGCACCATTTCTTTTTCTTATTGACATATCACTGAATAAATTAGTACGAAACAGATTAGATTGTTTTATTGCTTTTTATTGTTGCAAATTTATATGCATTGTTTACGTGAGAAGATTATATCACTCGTCATAGGCCAACGTCAAAATATTCTGACATGGTAACTGGCCCAGTTACGTCATTACAAGTAGTGGCGAAAAGGTAATAAAATCTTTCAATTACTTGAAACAACTTTTTGCCTTCCGCTGTAATTATCATAAAGCTTCTTCAATTAGATTTACGTCAGTCTGACGTAAGTTGCGTCGCTTAGCGATACGTGCAAGTTGCTGTTCGATTCGAGAACAGATAATTTTTTTGTTTTTCTGAGCCAGTTTCCTGTGAGATTTCCCAGCACAGACGCGCATATCGTTAAATTTTAAAAGCGTTATTGAAAGTTATTAATTAATGAGCAGCTGTTTGTAGTTTAGAAGTTAAATTTTTAGTCACAAGCGTTTTCAACTGTTTGATTCTCGCAGTCTCATTGAATAATTTTAATAATTTGTTGAAATGGCAGGAAAACATTAATGACGTAATACTACAAAATCGTGAAAGGCTTCAACACTTTGTTAAATCACAATGAGTGATTGCATTCAGTTTAAGTTGTTGAGAAATAACTCGTTAAAAAGATTTAGGCTATGACAGTTATCTCGAACTTACCAATTTGTTGTGTCATGTTCGTTCAAGGTAAGGAAGTCTGAACTTTAGTTGCGAGGTAATTTTTGCTTATTCGAGGAAGTTTTTGTCACTGTGATGTACATTGGCGGATTCAGGAGTTTTTAAGGGGGAGCTAAAGATTGAAAAAATCTGATCTAGCAGTTTTTAGCGTCTAAGAAATATTGATGTATTACAGTATGAATATGTAACTCATGACTGAAAACTCGAGGGAGCTTGTCCTCTCTTATTTCCTATGGACACGCCTAAGGTGTTAGCCGAAGCAAAGTTGATTTTACGTAGCTTAGTGAAAAAAAAAACGATGGGGTATGATTGTGGTTGATTCGTCGAATACTTCAGATCAGAGTAAGAAAATTAAAGTTGTGCTTTTGTCAGTGAAAGTCAGAGCCAAATTAAGCAATGGGCAATCTGGGCAGTTGCCCCCGGCCCCACGCTTTGGGGGCTCCGCGCATTATTAGCTGCTAGATTGTGAAACGATACTAATTTTAGCTCAAACTACGGCCCGCGGACGTAATGACCTTTTTTCTGCTCTTCACCCGATTTTGGGCGGAAAATAAGGACATCTGCGGACGTGATGATCTTTTTTTTCTTTTTACCCGACTTTGGGCGGAAAATCGGACATCACCGTTAACTGACCAGGGCCCAGCGATCTCATAATTTATTTTATTTTTTATTTCTTTATTTATTTAATTGCATATTTATCCTCCTATCACGAGAAAGCGCTATACGAGCTCGCTTAGGAGTTGCCAGCCATCTGTCTACCACACCAAGATGGGGGAATCCCGCTAAGTGCCTTTCCCAACGGCACAACAAGTAAACTTGCCGGGTTATTCTCCACACTGTCCCTTTTAATGTTGAGCGTCAAGTAGGGAAGCTGTGAATACCAATTTCAAAGTCATTGGTTTGACCCGACTCGGAATCAAACCCGAGTCTACAGCTCAAGCCCGAGTCTAGCGCTCTATACCACTCGGCCATCTGAGCTGTTAATAATCCGCCCCTGGTAAAAGTTACAGTATAGTTAAGAGGCTTTGGCTGATGTTTGTACGGTACAAAGTGTGTAAATATTGTCGCTGATTTAGTGATCATACGCGAGCTTTGACTTGTTTCCTTTTCAATATCTAACAGTATTACTTTTACACAAGTAAAGTTGAAATAACGTTAAAAGTGAAAGTAATTGAGAAAGTCTGTACAAAATCAATCGGAGTTTAAACAAGAGAAAAGTTGTGCACCAACCTTGTAGGCCAATTAAAATAAGCAACTAGCATCTAACCATAAGTGGTCTGGCATAGGCTAGACAGGATTAGCAAAATCGGCACGATAACCAAAGAAGTAAAAGCGATTCATGATTATCATTACCGGTATGACATAATTGAGTGAATTAATCAATATTTTCACCCTTGAAAATCTAAGATATATTTCAAGCAATGCGGCACATCCAAAACATTAAGACTAGCCTAAAATGCTCGAAAGGACGTGATGTGAACCCCTCAACATTTCGCCAAAGTTTTTCAAGATTACCGAAGTCAAAGAATAAAACCATTTAAAAGGTGCTTTCGCCATTTCAGCTCTATTATTTAGTTAAATTGCCGTAATCGTTTAGTTAAGATTAAGTTACCGCTTTGCAGGCTCTGCTTCTTTCTGTGCTTTTTTCGCCACTCTTTGACCGTAATAAATTTTTGATGTTAAAAATCATTAAAATGATCTCAGCACGCACCTCACAGAGCATCATCCTACTGAGTTTCCTAACTATGTCCCATTCTAAAACAAGCTATTTTACCCCATGAATTTTTCCTGATGCTAAAGACTCGGTTTTCAATTTTAGGGACCCAGGTTGGGCCGTTGCTGGTCGTTAGAAAAGCCTGACTATACACGCGTAAGTGGTTCATTTACCACCATATAATTATATTGTTTTTGTAACGTCGATACTGCAAATACAAACCTAACTTTTTTTGTATAATTCAAATACCAGCTCGCTGACATCAGGCAAAAAAGAATTATTTTCACAGAAATGTTGAAACACCCCGCATATTTTGAATTAAACAAACCCTTACTTGGTGTTTATTTGAACGGTTGTATCAGGCGTAAATCCAGGTTTTTGTTTAGGGGAAGAAATCCATTGTCGTAACTTTTTAAAATGTGATGATGTATAATCATGTCAATTCCTAATATTACACATACAGAACTTACATGTGTTTGCTGATAGAAGTTTTAGGGAAGCGGAAGGTGTTCCTCCTTTAGACTGACTCCTTAGTCGTACCTAAGTTTTTAAAAAGGGCAGAAAAATTTTACTGCTCAAACTGTACCCCGCGTAGTTACAAATTCTTTGTGTCGAGTTCGATTCATGGCTGGAGTCGATCGCGTTCGATTCATTGCTGGAGCCGAACGCCGATCGCGTATATCGGTTGGTTGCTCACTCAAAGAGGGAAAGCTCACTTCGCCGTCTTTTATAATTACCGTTGAATTTTCAGTTCGATTTCATTTAAAAATATTCTAAGTTAATTAATTAATTTATTTATTTGTTAGGAGCCTGATGTAATTTATCGAGATTAACTTCAATCGAGTTTTTAAAAAAAGTAAAACTTCCAGAAAATAAAGTATATAATTTAGGCTATGACATGGTAGAGCAATGGGCCCCTAATTTTGTCAATGGGTTAAAAACCTCGAAAGCTGAGCCAGGCCTTGACTACTCGTTACTTTGCTACGGAACTGCAAGACACTCAGTGATTCGTGTCAGTTTCTCTACACGAAAAAATAAAACGGATGCAGCGCAGGATGATATTCTTATATAGTATTTAACGCTCTACGGAATTCCGGTGCGTTTTTTCACTGCGACTATTTTTAATCAGTAAAAAACACAGCGAGTGTGGGATTGTAAAACTTTTGTGATGTATTTGGGAGTTTCATGTTTGCTTTTGTGTTGAAATTGCTTGTTTAATTTAAGAGATTTTTTGGCACAACATAGCGTTAACGGAAGAGCATAAAATAGTTCATAAATTACTCACCTTGTGAGGTGTCAAACTTTTATTTAGCTTTTGCATTTTGCACGCTCTTTTTATGAATGAAAATATGCAGTTATTTGTCGGTTCGTAGTTCTGTTGATGAGAGACAAAAATATGCCAGTCGTGATATAATACTTGAATTGAATGTAATTTTTGTGCAACTCTTGTGTGAAAACAGTTATTAAAATCAAAATTAACGTGAAATTAAAACTTCAACTTATGATTACCTATAAATTAAGTGGCACTGATTTTAAAAATTAGGATGTACACTTGGTCTTAACTCCCGCAGGCGTGTTAATTATAATTGGTGAAATTCTGGGAAGAAAACCTGTGGTTCTAATTAGGATTATAGCTATAAAAAATTCACTAAATTTGGAGTCTGTAACATTGTACTTGCGCTTCACACTGTTCAAGAAATCTTCCATAAATTCAAAGTAAACCTGCGCTAAAGCAGTGTATGGGTGACTTGTAACCTCAGCTCACTTTTTCGACCAAAACTAATGATTTTAAAAAGTGATTAGGCCAACATCATATGTCTACTAACACAGACGCAATGTGGTTGAGTTTGAAAAGTTATTCCAAATTTTTCTTCGTTTTACCGAATATTTTCATTCACAAGATGAAAGTAAAGAAGTTCAGAGCTGTTTGTCTAAGGTATAACGTTTAAGAATCGCATTTACTCCACATGGTTTTGTAAATTCAAGGTTTTGCAGTGTTTGGTGAAGTCTGGTTTGGAATTCTAAACCATGTTTAGTTGTTTATTCTTGGTACCAAGAGAGGTTACGTGATTTTGAACAATTTTGAGGTTGTACAGCGACAAGAACAAAATCCAAGGTGTATGGGGCGAACTTCACTGTTATCGCGAAGCTTACTTAGCTCATTATTCAACTTTCCCAGGTTTGTTGCAAGCCATGCAAGTTAAGTAGATTGTAAATATTTTCCCTTCACCAGGCCATAACGACTAGAGCAAAAGCATGCCTTCTTGTAAGTACAACATACTCAATACGATCGTGCAGTTATAGCGAGAGAAAAACCTGCATAAAGCGCTTTTGTTTGCAAAGTAATTTAACTCATCTATTTTTAGATCGTCATGTGTGCGCTATTAGTTGATTTAGAAACTCTTGTTCAAATTAATAGCATCGTTGAAGAACTTCTTAAGCAACCTTCTGCTGTGGTCGCATCTCTCGCTCGAAAACTAGACAATTTAATTGCGCCATGTTTTCAGGTGAGTTTGTTGAACATTATTTTGAATGTTCAGAAAAATTGCAATCGTTCGGAATACCTTTCTCGCACAATGACCTCATTTCAACAGCGCAGATGGCCGAGTGGTAAAAGCGTTTGCCTCTGGAGCTGTTGGCTCGGGTTAAATTCCGAGTCGAGTCAAACCAATGACATTAAAATTGGTATTCACAGGTTCACTGCTTGCCGCTCAGCATTAAAGGGAACAGTGTGGAGAACAAACCGGCAAGTTTGCTTGCCTTTCTCGTGATAGGAAGATAGATATGCAAACATACAATTATTGTTCTAGCCTAGGGTTTTTCAATCTTTTTTGCTCATGGCCCACGAAAATGATAAAATATGGCGGTGGCCCATTAAGTTTTTTTTTTAAAAGTACCAAGTGAGCGCAGCAATATGAAACGGAATACTGATGCTGCTTTCCAGCCAAACTCTGTGGCCCACTACTGGGCCATAGCCCATAGGTTGAAAACCTCCGTTCTAACCAGTTATACTTTATACGTGAAGCTCTCAAATCCCAAACTAGGCAGTAAGACTATGCGTTAAGCGAGAGCGATGTGTTCGTAAGCCAGCTCGAAATCTTCTAGAAATTGCAGCCTAATCATTTTATTTATTCTTAAGTTTCGTTTTCCTTTGGTGATATTTTTTACTTTTCTGGAGCTAGTCATTTTTCATAATGTTTTTTGTGTCATTATGTAACGATTCATTGATTAGCACCGAAATTTTTTTTTTTGCATTCTTCGACTACTCTTGAAAACTGTATATCGGGCTATAACCGTAAAAATTAAAAGTGTAATTATCTGTAACTATCGGCTAATGTAATACTAATATAATACTTCAGAAAACCCACTCTTTATGTCGCGAGTTATCAAGAAATGGAGATTTGACGGGAAATGAGACTTGTCTACAACCTCGACGTGTAAAAGTAAGCGTGGAGTGCACCATGAAAATAGAATGACGAAAGCATGAGGAGAAAAACAGCCGAAATCATTCTCGGACCTTTGCATTTCGACTTTTTACATTCAACTGTCATCATCAGAGCATTACCTTAGCATTACAAAATGATAAAAATGTAATAAGATTTATGCTATGCGGTACGAAAACTGTAAAACTTTACAGTTTGCATCTTTGTAATGTCTATCAGCAAATCAGCATACTCGGCTGATGATGACAGATCGATACATGCTGTTGAAACGTCTAATCACGTGGATACTAAGGCTCATTTTCTTCTTTCAGTTTGCGGTAATTACACCAGATTTATTTTTTTTGAAGCAATAAGAACAGCAGAAGATAATGATTTTTACAGTAATTACGGCAGTTATATACATTGAGTATTTGACCAGGTTTCAAGCATTGTTCAGTCGTTTTTGGGTTCCTAGTTTTAACTTGCCTACCGCATTTTCCGTAAACGGTGCAAAATGATAAAAACTTACGCGCTAGCTGGAACATTTTTGCTGTGAAAAACTATATTGTTGCATGTTCACATATCAATGCATTCCTTTTTTTTTTGTAAAGCGTACCCTGTTGTGTGGCCACTTATGTTTTTGACATACCATTTTTTGTTTTCTAGTTTTTTTTTTCGCTGTGTTTGGATTTTGAGACGAAGGATCAACATTATGTACATAGGAATTAAAAAGGGATCAGTACAATTTTACTCTTTTAACAACATGTCTGGGTGATGCGGGTCAAATCCCGTGAGCTTCCGCATCATAATCAGATTTTAATGTCATAGTTGAAAAAAGTGATTGTGACATCAAAAATTTAATGGTGACGTAGACTTGTTAAACCTGTGGGCATTTGGCCCACATTGAACCCCACCTTGTTTCTCTAGACTCCATCTTGGTAAAGGATTTTCAAAATTGTTTAATTAGGCTATAAGCTACTCGTAATTACTGTACAAGTTGAGGGCATAAGAATAAACGAAATATGCGAAAAGCATATGCGAAATTTGTACGATATTAGTGATAGTCCTTACGATTATGACTGCATATACCCTGTGGCGGTATTGCTAAGGCCGCGCTGTGGTCTACGTGAACTTAGCGTCACTAAATTTTGCTAAAAGCCAAAAAGATAAACTTTAAAAAATTTGCATCTGATTTTATCCAAGTCGCTCTAAACTGATTAAGTTTTCGCTGTATCATGTCTGTACCAGTAATATACACAATGATTAAGCAGCGGGAAGGAATAAGCTGCTGATGCAGTAATATGCCTAAAATGGCACTCAAGTAATTTTTTTTTTGATTTTGAGCCTGACGCACTTTTGAGGCGCGTTTAATAAATATTTAATAGTTTGTTGATATTATGCGTTTTAAACGCAGCGTCATATTTTATTAGCGTATTCAGACCAACTTTGTATCTGTTCATGACACGATTTCAAACCAATTACTGCTAATTCGCCCTAATTACGTCATCAAGTTGAAAAGACATTGAAGAAACACCTCAAATGGTCATTGTGCTTGAAAAAAATCGACTAAACCGGGTAGAAATGCTCAAATTTTTATGTGTCCGTCTAAACCAACCTTTCGAAAGTTCCTATTGATTCAGACTGAGTGTGGGGAGAAGTTTTATCATATCTGGGTTTCTTGTGATTGGACATTAAATTAAAAAATCCCCGGTTCGATACTACAATTGGATATATTGCGCCGCTTTTTTTGAAAAGAAAATGAAAGGATGATTTTTTCACTAACACCTCGTCAAGTTAATGACGTCAGTTGTTCATGCTAAAAATAATAATAATGATAATTGTTTATTTGTCCACTCGAACAGCATTGAAAATATGCAACACGTTATAAACTGAAATAAGACTGCACAATTTATAACGTATTTGCCTACAAAGTGTATCCTGCGTAGATTATGTTACGTGATGATGCTTGACAGATAAACTTGTTCTGTTTTGTTATAGATCAACGTAAGCTAACAGTTGCCACTGTCCACATCAAATAGACCTATGGTCACTTAATTTATAGCTCAGATGGCCGAGTTCTAACTGTTATCACTTAATTTACAGCTCAGATGGCCGAGTGGTAAGAGCGTCCGCCTCGGGAGCTGTAGACTTGGGTTTGATTCCAAGTCCGGTCAAACCAATGACTTTGAAATTATTATTCGCAGCTTCCCTCCTTGACGCTTAGCATTAAAAGGGTCAGTGTGAAGAACAAGCCGGCAAGTTTACTTGTTGTGCCGTTGGGAAAGGCACTTAGCGGGATTCCCCCATCTTGGTGTGGTAGACAGATGGCCGGCAACTCCTAAGCGAGCTCGTACAGCGCATTGATCGCTTTCTCATGATAGGAGGATAAATATGCCACAGAATACTCAGAAAAAATAGTCACAGCCAGCAGAACATCCCAAAAACAAGCACAAGAAACGGTGGGGTTTACGCAAACCGCGTCGAACTATTTGAATAAAAAATAGCACTTCTACGAAATCTCATTAGTAGACTACAACTTGATTACAAGAAAATCAAATACTTCAATCTCACACGTACCACCTATTTGGCAAGAAAAAAATAATGTACCAAAGTACGACTAGAATTCAAGTAAACCCATTCGCCGAGTATTAGGGTAACATAATAAACACGTACAATCGCAGACGTGCAACCAAACTGCTACAATAAATCTTAAGTGAAATAACGTCACGGTACAGGTATATTTAATTTATTCATTTTGTTTAACAGCTAGCTCTGACGTCATCTCTCGTGATTTATGATTTTTGACTGACTGCTGAGAGCTTTTTTCGATAGCGCTTGCAACCGACGACTCGTTTTAATTTCTTTGCTGCGCGCAGCTTTATGCTAAATCACGAAGTTGGCAGCAAAGCTGGTTCTTAAAAAGATTTGTACGCTAAAATTAACTTTGATAACGCAAAGAGCTTTCGAAAAGCTTTTGCGAAACAATATGGATTCTCCCTCAACCAGAGATATGTTCGATTTATGTCTTGCCTTTTTAGTGGGCTACATAATGTTTTTCTAAACTTTGTCATGAAGAAGTAAGGAGGATCATTATTTCTGAGTAGTGGGTTTTTACAACTAATGCCTTGAGAAAATGAGGTTAGTTTTATTAGTTACGCACCACGTGGTATTTTGACATTGAATTGGCAAAGATAATTATAGGTCAAACGTTTAGACACAAAATTGTGTAAACGATTTTCATATCATCATTTTTTTTCCAATGAACTACCGCAGTTGTTGTTGATATTTAGAAGCGAAGCTGTCTAATGGTATCCATTGCTGTTGTCACATCATTCTGTAAAACCTCGTCGTCTATAACACTCTGACCGCATGTCTAGTCCAAGTGGGCTAAAAGCCTACTAGCTTCTGCATCACAACCAAATTTTTTCAAGATCACAATTGAAAAAAGTCATTGTGACGTTAAAGTTAAATTGTGATTCAAACAACGGAAAACGAGGGTTTTGGCCCATTATACTGGACATTTGGACGAGGTGGTGTCCCAGGACTAGAACTGGCAGCATTTACTTATCTTTTTCTTTCTAAGTTTTAAGAATTATTAAGAATTATGTAGTTAGCCTAAAAAGGATGTTCGCTATAATGCACAATTGGACTAACAGTGAAGAATATGTCGTGTTTATGGTTGCACTGTAATATTGACAATAATAGATACCAAGGATAGTTGTTACCCAAATATTAGGTGTTCGAACAAAATCTGTAGAGACCTAAATTGAAACAAAATACGATTTCTATTTATGATTTTTGTTGATTCCTGGGGCTTTTTTCTTTCGGGTTCCCTATAACATCTTAAAAGAAAGAAACCTGATGGGTGTTTGTCACTGCAAATAGTCGTACCTCTTTGGTACGTGACATCTGGATGCGTGTATAAAGAAGTAACTTTAACTTTAAAAAAATCCAGATGTAACGATGTTTTCTTTTTCTTTGACAGAAAGCGTCACAGCGCCAATTTGATGTGGCCCAAGTTGCCCTGTTTTCTACGACCACCACAGCTACCGGCCTTCCAAAAGAAGAACCTGTGCCGGTGAAAACCAAGCGGCTTCCGAAAATTCCCAAAGAAAAATCGCCTATGTGAGTACAGCTGTATAAACCACTACTAAAACTGAAGAAGTTTGCCGCTGATTGTATTATCAATTTTGCCGAACTAATTGCTGGCTGTCTTTGATGATGTTCATCATGTAAAAAAAACTGTAGTGACACAGCTTGCGTACTTTTTAGAGCGACGCTTATGGCAATAAAGCAACTTCCACTATCATTGTAAAACATTTTATTTTCGTAGAAATGAGTTAATATGTTTCGTTTGTTATAAAAATTTATACGCAGTGAACTGATTTTACCTGGTTTGAAATTTTGTTTTCACAGCCCAGTCCAGGTGCTGACACCGTTCGCCCTGTAAAGGCGCTGAATGCTTTGTGCAACGTGAGCATGTGTACTGTACAAGCAAAAATATCTGCTATGAGCATTTTTATATTGGGTCGGTGTCATTAATTGATAATGCAACTTATTTGTAAATTAAGCTAAAATTGAGGTAGCTTGGACTTGCTCAGCGGGGATTCCGAAATTCTTCATGCGGACCGTATGCATGTTATCATCACTTCAAAAATTCCAACCATTTTAATGGTGACTTTAACGTCTTAGCACCAGGTGAAATACAAAAATAATGGAAGAAAAATTGATGCTTTAGCCACTGCAAATCATCTTATTCCGTCTCACTGATGTGAAAGATCCCTCCGAAGAAAAGAGTGGTCAACATTAGAAGCAGAGTTTAGCTCTTCTTACCTGGTTTTTACTTTAACTGTGGGCTCTTTCGATATTACCACGGTTGTTAAATGTTTGATTTATTGAAGCGTCAAAATGCGGTGGACTCTGTCATGCTGTTACTAGCAGTGTTGCGTGCAATTTATAGATACGTGACGGGTTCGATTCACGGCTGGAACCGTGAATCGAACCCGTCACGTGTCATTGGCTGAAACCGATCGCAATTGATGTGTTTACCGAGTGGCTGCTGACTCGAAGAGCGTAAGCTCACTTCGCAGTCACTTGGAACAACAAACTGTTAAATTTTCTGTTTAACATAAATTGAAAAATTGCAAAGACCACTGATGCCAAAGTTTCACATCAGGACAAAGTAGTAGTAGTAGTAAGCTTAGTAGTAGCGTATTTTATTTCCGCACCGTCAACACAATAAAAAAATACGATAAGAATAAAGAAATACAACGCGGTATAAGAAAAGGAAAGAGGCAACAAAACGATTAACGTTATGGCATGCCGGTAGGAGAAGAGAATTTAACAGAATACAAGAGTGGACATAGTTGCAACACCCAGATCGGGAGCAGAAGTTAAAAAAGTATAAAGTAAAAGCGACAAAAAACAACGGTCAGACAAAAAAGACAACAGAAGCATTGCAGCTACCAACACCGCTATGTTATGGTGCAAGGGTAGAAAACATAACAGTGGGTGGTCTACTATGGTTATTCCGCCTCCAAGCAGCTCGACAGAAATAAAAAGAAAGGAAAAGGTTGAGATATACTTTAAGTACGCTACAAGACTATTAGAACTGCTTCGACAAAGTCAACCACAGAAGATCTGACAGGTAAAGAAACCTACCAAAACAAATCTTGCCCAATCAGACCACAGGTTTAAAAATAATCAGCACAATAAGAAGTCCAATCATTTGAGAATTCGTGAGCTAAACCGTTTCAGGTAGCATGTAATCCCGAAGGTAGCAAGTGCTAAAGGGAAGGAGCCTAAGCTGTTGCAAGAAGCAAAAAAAAGTAATAATAATAATAACGAAATAACGGATCCTGGAAAATTTAGACACGGATAGCTCCTGCCATCTCAATCAACGCTAAGCTTAAAAAAAAAACAGAAAAGAAGCCTATAAATCAATTCCCAAGACCAAATGCAAAGACGAAGAATGGGAAGGCCTCATGCTTGCTTGGCGCTAAACTAGCCTTATGCACTACTCATTGTTCTATGCTTTTAAAAAGAATTGATTACTTTCGAACACTCATATTCGTTGTCGGCGTTTGGAGTTTGGGCTGATATCCACTCCCGAACAAGTGTTAAATGCTTTGGAGCGGAGAATCTCTTCTCGCGCCACCGCATGTTGTTGCGCAGTGCCACCCAGGAAACTAGCAGCAAAGCTGTTTAGCGAGTTCTTAGTGCTGTCATTTAGGAGGCCGCTTATTTTTTTGGTGTGCCAGATATAGGGCACACAAAAATGACGTTGTCGTCCGACGGAAGATGAATAATTACATATTACGTGCTCGACAAATGTCGACGTTTTGAAAAAAACAAAAACAAAAACAAAGAGCATAATTAGTTTGCGTTTGTCTGGCGACTTTGTATGATACCATGTGATCAAATGCACCATAATATCATAACTTATAATTTATTGATTTGATATTCCAGATTTTGAACTGTATCCTAAACTTCGGGAACTTTTAACATTTTGCAAAAATTGCCCCAGGCTTCAATATTATCTAGCAAACCTTATCATTTAAATAAGCCTACTTGCCCATCTTATCATGTGATATATCTGAACTCTTAGCTACATCCAACCATTTTAAAAGTGTAAAAATTTGACAACATCAATTTTCCTTTTAAACGGATCATCCGTATATGGTTAATACGCGCTAAGACTTTTGGTGACAGTAAATAAAATAGTCAAAATGTTATGATGTTATCCATGCATATCTTATCAGGTAATCACTGTTATAAAGCGTTGAGAAAAACGAATGCCGCGTTGTCCTCTGCCAAATTTATGATTTACAGCTATAGTTTTGGCGTTATAATCAAGATTTTTTTGAAGTTGTGCGGTTTTTACTTGCATTGGTTCTTAATGCTGCTTCTTGATGTTGTGCAAACACGCATAGTTATTCCCTAGTGACTTTTAATGAAAAGCAAATCTTGTATTTGGGGTTGCTTTCAGGATAAAGCGTTATATTAAAAAACGGAGCTGTATGTTGTTCGTTGCGACATTTGCTCAATTTTGATAAAAAACGTACTGGGTGGTTTTGCATTGTGCTAGAGAATAATCGGGTTAGCTCAGGTTTCAATCAACAAATAGCGAAAAAAGCTACAGCTTTACACTCCATTATGCAGGCCATGCTTCAGTTTTTAATTGGTAGTTTACTTATTTGGTGCCAACCAGGTTATGTACACTTGCCAAATCTCCGAAATGAAAGGCTAAACTTTCACTTTTTTTGCAGAAACACTCCCGTCGATTTGCGAAATGGAAACACTCCTTGTGAATGTTTTACTTTTAAATCTGTTGGGCGAAGAAGAACATGTCCTACTCTTCCACGTAAGGCAAATATGTGTACGAACTTAAGACACAGTACGAAGAAATTTTGCTGCAATTAGCTCACTGTTCCTCTCGCTAAGTTCGTACAGTGATTAAGGTTTTTTTTATTTATCATAAAATTGTCTTAAATTACCCTTAACTTATTTGCGCTAATATTGAAAAAAGTAACCACCCGGCAATCTAAATATGACAATTAATTGAAAGGTCCACATTTGCTATTAGTACTATTAGAATAGTTGTTTGTTATAGTTCTGACTTTTTCAGTTTATATCATTCAATTCATGCTACAATTTTTTTTCCTTCGGAAAATTATAGCTCAACTCTGCTGGGAATATTATGCTTGACAATTTGATCCTGTTCTTGTAAAATGAGATACGCTTGTGGTGCAGTTGGGAAAGGCACTTAATGGGTTCCCTCTTCATAGAGTGGTAAGCAGGTGGCCGGCAACTCTTGAGCAAGTTCGTTACACAACATCCGTAGCTCTTTCGCAAAAAAGAGGATAAATTTCCAATAGGGCCATAGTCTACCCGCAATTCTAACAAAAGACTTGGAAGCGTGTTAGTTAATAACGAACGACAGAGTCACGAAAACGTATTCTAAACTCACACCACTTGTTTATAAAAGCAATTCTTCAGACTTACTTACTAACTACTCGTCGTGGTGGCTCAGTCTAACAGAAGGCTTGCAAATGGTACATGAGGCTCGTCCGAAAGACAAAGATTGTTCAAGACTTTTAAAGTACCAAGAAAATTTCTGTTTTGTTGATATCAGCCTATGTTTTGTAGAAACTCAAAAACTTTCTTCGCCTTCTTTAAGCGCAACGAGAAAAAAATGTGAGTAACAAGAGTGTCGTAATGATTTATGGGATCTGGTATTGCATCCAGTGGTTAGGTTGATACGTGTCGCGATCAAGCTTTTGGATGATACGAATTAGATCAAATTTACGGTGTTAAATCATTACGGTTATGCTTAATTAATTACTTGAGAAT
This sequence comes from Trididemnum miniatum, assembly GCA_964006365.1. Lineage (NCBI taxonomy): Eukaryota > Metazoa > Chordata > Ascidiacea > Aplousobranchia > Didemnidae > Trididemnum > Trididemnum miniatum. The sequence continues at coordinate 5,642,889 of OZ023238.1, forward strand.
GGCCATGCAGTAATACTTAATTACTTAAAAATGGTGTGTGGCCGAATGTGAATAAGTAACATTATTAACCACGAAGAGACATTTATCAAATATCATATCAAATCGTCATTGTACTCGCTGTAATATGCCGAAGAGTGTAACAAGTGGCGGGGCTCATCTCCGCCGCTTAGCGCCTTGAGTAACACAGCTCTAAAGAAACGTCGCAGCGATGGCGAGCCGTTGGCGACACTGTGTTCTATTTATCGTGCCCAAGCACTGAACCTGACCCCCTACCGATAGCAATGTCATTCATCACTACACCAACAGGCCTGCAATTTATCGGAAAATTATTCAAAGAAATGTCGAGCAGATTTTTTGTTGATAAAAATATTTTACCAGATTTGAGCGCCTCCTCAGATTATGTGAACAGTGATCTATCCTCACCATCTATATACTGTGCGAGAAAGGGTTCGGAGGATGACATCCGGGACTCTGCCTATCAATTCAACTTGGAATTATCTCAACTTCCCATAATCACTGTCGATCTGGAGGTAAGAACAATAACAAAAAATGCATTTGTTTTCAGGAACGAATCAGTAATTTTTTTGGGGAGGGGATGCCAACCTTGCGGTTTTGTCCGTCATGAAGTGCCGACGTAAATATTATTAATTTGCATAACTAAAAATTTATGGGAGACTGGATCCGTCTGTGGTTTTAAGCATTGGCTTGTGATTGTGAATTCAATTTTCCGTTGCACCTGAAAGCTGCACTATCTTATCGATCAGATGGTTAAATGGATAAGGTATTGCAGCAGTAGTTTCGGAGTTCGATTTTGACTAGGGTCAAGCCAAAAAACTCGAAAATTTTACAGCTTCTTATTTGATGCTCTACATTACAAAAACTGTGTGACGAACAAACCAGGAAATTTGCTTGTGCCTTAAGAAAAGGAACTTTACGGCACATTTCCGTGGTGGAGTGGTAGACAAGTGGCTTGCCACTAAAAAACACTCATATGGTGTTTTCACTTTGCTTTGAGCTTTTCTGCACACGTACTTCGTTGATGTACCCTTTCAAAATGCGTAATTTTAATTGGCAGCATTGATAAATTTTCGTAGAACAACGAGGGTAGGTACTGAGCCCATATTTCGCAAACCGATTTATCTTACTTACACATATTGCAACACAAAATATGTTGCCTTTATTTTCCAGTCTAATGCTGACTCCTCGGCTACCAATACTTTTCTTTTTGATGATGACGTCGATGCTAATAGTGAACTAAACAATAACAAGGATTGCTGTTCACCCATTCGTGACTATCAAGCTGACCTCCTCGAATCCGTGGGTGACTGGAACTTCCAAATTTTTGAACTCGCTGAAAAGACAGACAACGTTCTCAGCCAGGTGCAGAAAATTTAATTTTATGCGATAACCCGGTCAGTTGGTGTAGTCGTTGAAGACATCGCTTTCGGTGCGGTAGGTCAGTGGTTCGATTCCCGGCTGGTCAAATCTGATATAGTGTCGCCAAAGGCTCATCACCGATGGAGCTGTCTTGTCCAGCGCTAAACCGCGGAGATGGGCCCCGCCATTTGTTACACGCTTCATCGTAATAAAGCGAGTATAATGAAACTTTCATTTAATTTTTTTGCAATGATTGTGATTACCACTCTTGATTTTACTACGGCGAGGTATCAGTTCAGTTGCATTGGGTAGCGCTTTCCAAACTGAGATGCGCCTCATGAAAGAAATTTTAGGGTCAATCGCAAAGCAACTTCCAAGTTGTTACGTCCAGGGGCGCACCCAGAAAATTTCAAAGAGGGTGGTTCTGAAAAAAACTCGATCCCGCACTCAGGAGCGAATCCAGAAAATTTTGGTGGGGAGGGGATGAAATTTTGAATTAGGTTGAGTGTTAACTAAATACAAAGACGTTAGACCCAAAAAAGGCGTAAGAAGCCCTTTGAAAATGTTTTCATGTTTGCAACGTATTCAAAAAATTTTTTCAAGGAGGAGCACCCAAATTTGCTATATTTTCAAGCGTGTTTTTTTTCGGGCACAGACATTTTAAAGTATATTGAAAATGAAAAACGCTCTAGGGGTTCCGGAGGCATGCTCCCCCGAAACATTTTTGAAAATTTACATACTGTAGTGGCCATTGTAGCACTTTTTGAACCTTTTTTAGGCAAATTTTGTTTAAATTTTTTGCCCCTAAATCTGAGTGTTTCACCAAATATGATGCATTTTGTTCATTTTCGATTATGCGTGCTCAGGGCGTATAGCTTATAGCTATCAAAAAGGTTCGAAATTATGAAAAAACTGTACTCATCAAAAACATGTTTGAATATGGCTGGTGGTGGGGGGTGCATCCTCCCTGGATCCACCCATGCCCGCACTGATAACAATGTTTCTTACCCAGAGGCGAAACTAGGCAATCGGGCCCCCCCCCCCCCGATACAAAAGAGCAAGCCCCGAAGGGGCGATACCAAGCTAGGGGAGTCTGGGGCATGCGCGGATTTATGAGGGGGGGCCAGGGGGCCCGAGCCCCTGCGAAATTTCTTAAATTTTTATAAATTTTTTCTTGTTAGCAAATGTCATAATTAGTATCACAATCTGGAATGCTTTAAACTAAGATTCAGGAAGGTTTTTTGAGCAGCAGCGTTTTCTGTGATCAAAGTTCTTTCTTATTAACGGCTAGGCTGCTATTGTTACTTGTTAGGCCTACATCATAATCCATATGAAAGTCAGAAATAAATTCATGATGAAAAGGTTGCTTGGACTTCCTATTCGGTGAATCAGTATTGCGGAAAAGCATAATACAGATAAAGAGTTCGCTTATTTTAGTTGTAAGATCAAGGCCGGCGCCAAGGGGGCCTGGCTGCCCCAATCGACATGCTTGGCCCCCTCAATTATCAAGCTTACTCTTTTGAAGACAGTGGCTGTTGTGCTTAATTTCAAACTTTGGCCCCCCCTAAAAACGCTTGCCCCCCCCCCCAAGTCGACTGCTCTGCCGCCGGTTTTGTGTAAGGTATTGAAGTAGCCTACTGTTATGCCATTGTGCTTTGGAAATCTAGGAACTGTAGTTAAGCTCGGAAGCGTTCTTGTAATACGATACTATAAGCCTAGTGTTTAGAGCCGACAAGCCCTATTTCTGCCAATTAGGATCCTACCTTACTTTCTTTAACTAGCATGCGTTAACGGAAAAAGGGCACTTACTCCCTTCCTCGGGCAAAAATTAGTCCAAGATATAAAAACAAACTAATGAAATTGAACTGTTGACATGGACTACACTTGCTGTCAACAGCCAACACAAACAGTCAACACCCACCACCCCCTTGACGATTGCAGAAAAAAGAAACCTTTTATTTTTAAAACGAACCGACTTTTCTTCGTGCGGAGCTTGCCGTAATTGCTATCGTGTTTTTCTGTCTTGCTCAACTTTGTAGTTTAATCTCGAGAAACTTTCCTTTCGATGCGATCAACAGTACCGGAAGTCCAACTTTTCTGATGTGTTTTGCTTGAACTGCATTTTTGTCATTGATGCTACTGTGAAGCACTTAATAAGTAGGAGCTTCCTTAAATGCGGTGTATCTGCAGAAACTATGGCTGCACTGTGCAGCCTGCACACAAACATTTTTTTATGAAATTAAATCAAATCTTCATTATACTCGTTTCATTACATTCGCGGTAGTACCAAAGCGCGGTAACGAGTGGCGGGGCCCGACCCCGAGGCTTATTGCGCCTGGGCAACGCAGCTACGAAGAAACGTTGCAGCGGTGGCGAGCCGTTGGCTATAGTGCATCCGATTCCACCGGCCTGGGAATTGAACGCCACATCTTCCGCATCGATAGCGACATCTTCAACACTACGCTATAACCGGCCGGTTTGTTGAAAAATTATTAAAATATAAAAAACTAAATCGACCCTGCCGTAAGTGCTAAAAATAAAAATAAAATACTTCCAAGGAAGACCAGACCAACAAAAGATTTGAAGAGGCCCAGGGGCGGAACGAGGGGAGGGGGCAAGCTGGAGTGCTCCGTTTTTCAGACATCCCGATTATGTGTTTAAAAGTATGTGATGATATCAACGCTGTGATATGGGTAAAAAATGCTTAGACAATATCGACGCTGTTTTTGACCATGATCGCATGATCAGGGATTCTTCTTTCGCGCAATTCATTTTAGCTTTAAAATGTTGCGGCAGAGAGGGCATGCTTCACTATCTTCACTTTTCAAGATAGTTATGGGAGAAACTTCCCCCTTCAAAATGGGAGCATATTAAATATTTACATTAAGGTTTATATGCGTTGTTTACATCAATGTTGGCTCTTGAAAAAAATTTTTGGAGGGAAGCAATTAACTGTTTCACCTCCCTGACTACACCCTGTTTGTGACGTTGCGAAAGCTGGCCTACTTCAGTCGGTTAACCTTCCTACGGCCCAAAAATAAAGTAAACTAAAATTTTTTCCGTAAATTTTTAACCACGGCTTAACAGCATGAGTTTCTGTGAAACCTTTTCTCATCCCTGCCTTTTCTCCCCTTAAGTGAAGCGCAAAGCATCAAACAAAAGTGTGAATGAAATATATCTTGGTTGTTTTCTTAGTTATGGCATTATATAGCTTAATCATGGTCAATTGCAATTGCGTAATAATTTAGATTAGAAACATTTCGATCCGATGCACTTTAATACCTCTGAACTACCGTAATTGTCGTATTGTTGCGTCATCACAATGTGACGTCACTGAAACTTCCTTCATCGAAAAATCCTGCGTACGCCACTGCTAGATAACGTACTTTAATCATAGACTTTTTCCTTCAGCTCCCTAAAAAGGCCTTAACATATTAAATTTTCTGGCCCCCCCCCCCGAAAAAAACTGTTTAATCCGCGCCCGTCGGGGGGCATGCCCCCTCAGAAAATTTTGCGGAATTTGACCTTATTTTGGAGGCTTTTTGTGCGTTTTGAACCTTTAAAATTTCTCAGTTTTAACAAGATTTAATAGTCTGTTTACTAGGTCCCTTCCAAACCCACTAAAATAATGCTGCAAGCATCCCCTACTCTAAAATTTCGTTTTTAAGGCTTATTTTTACGCCTTTCACTTGAGGATGAGGGGCCCTTGGTATGCTACTAAACATTTGTTTGCTAGTTTTGCGACTGCTTTTTTTCGAAAAATTTGCAGGGGCCTCCCATGGCCAAAAGCATAATAATGGTAAGGGGGCCCCACATCACGCGAGTTGAGACAAAAAATATATTGACTCTTAGAGTAGGCCTATTTAAGGCACCTTTATCATACGTTGAGTAAATAGTACTACGTACTGACTATTTACGGGGCCCCCTTTTTGTGCGGGTCCCCCCCGGTTGGGGGGTTCGGGGGGCGCTAGTTTCGGCACTGCTCTTACCACTACACCAACCAGCCGATTTGGCTTCAGCATCATGCGAGGCAAATTTTGTCAAAGCTATTTTGAAATAACTGCACGTACTGCGCTTGCATAGTTTGGACACTTCACTTTAAAAACAAGGGTTCGGTTTCAAAAGGGGGGGTTTGACCCCCTACCCCCCCTAGGTGCGCCACTGGTTACGTCCCAATGCCCCATAGAGCTCATTGAAGTTGGTGGCAGAAGAAAAAGTTCGGGCAGTATCTGAAACGTCAACTTTCTTAAAAAGTTTTTTATTTAACATTGGTTGAATTGCTCTTGTGAGATATGTCTATGGAAGCGACTTATAAGTTTTAACCCCTTATTTTTTATACTGATTAAATAGCTTTTTCTTGATGCTGTTTACTGTGTTTAGTCCGGCCACAAGCTTGAAAAACAGAGCTTAAAAATGATGCTAGCTTCTTTGTAAAGGGTTGAATAATAATAAGGTTCGAAACATAAATTACCAAACAATTTAACGAAAAAAAAAAAAAAAAATTGCGTAGTCTTAATGTTTGCATGCATTGCACGATATTTTGTTTTAAACCGACTGGCGCTGCACTGGTATAATTTTATAACTAAGAACTTTTTGCGTGTGTATCAGCTGCTTGCGCTCTAACAATTGTCAATTACATGCACGCATGAACTTTATAATTTATTTCTAAATCCTGTCTAACGCGGTTTCGTTTGCTATCATAGTTTCTTCTGCAAATTAAAAACGTGCTGTGTAATAGCGTTTTTTGTGCGTAAAAGTGGTAAAACTTTCGAAGGAAAATTAATTACTTTATTTATTACAACAGTCCTTGCAGTGTTACTGTTACGCATTTACGACAAAGAGAATAGACTTAGCTTTGTAACACAAATGCAAATGTGTAAGTATGTATACAGAACTGCAGACAGCACTGTTTGAACCTATCAGTCTCATCAGTGCATCAGTGATAGGTCAAAACAGTGCTCACTGTCAGCAATTCTGTATACATACTTGTGCTTTTGCATTTGTGCTATAAATTGTGACCTGAGCGCTGACATTCACTGTGCTTTCTGGGCTGCATGCACAGACACATGAAATGCCTGCGTGTCTCCCACTTTTTCACGGGCGCACGGGTTGGGCAGAGAGTTTTTATGCGGAATCTGGTAACTAGTATAGTTACAAGCCACAAGCAAAAAATTCTTTCTCAGGTATATATTGTTTTGAATAAAGGTATGCCACACCAACGGCAGTGACAAGACCTGATAGGTCGAAAACAGTGTTCGCTGTCTGCAGTTCTGTAGACTAGCTTTAGTTTTCTGTCTTATTCTGTTTTCGTTCTTAATTTGTTTTGGTAAAGTGTGGTCAGTCTAATGCAAAACTTAAATTGCTTTTCGAGAAGTTGGTGCAAGATTGATTTTTGAAGATGATCACTTCAATCTTCAGCTGTTTTTACCGGCATGCGATACGCGTCAACACGATTCGGCAAGCGACAATTTTTTTGTTTTTCCGTTCAGCGAGCGGGACCCTGTTGCGGTTACTTTACATACTGTACATCGCGTTGCCGTCTGCCGCTTTCCAGAAAAAAAGACTTACTGGCGCAAACCTCTTGACTCTATACTCAGTTATGTTGCAATTACAAGCATCTATACTCATTCATATTTAATTTCACCGTAGCTATTTTCGGTAGAGTGGTGTCTTGCCAAAATTCGATAGATAGGAGAGCACTGCATGCTTGCTGTGATTTCAACTTGAAAAATATTGTTTTTTCAGATGGCTTACAAATTATTCGATTGCACTGGGCTGTTCGAAACCTTTAAAATTCCAAAATATGAATTTGCACACTTCATGATGGCGCTAGAGAGAGGATACAAATCGATACCATGTAAGCGTGATTGTGTTTTTAAAAACCGAATACTTATACAAGAGACAGCTAACTATAATGCCTCTAAGACTTTTTAAGTTTTAATGCTGTTATTTTGCGAATATTGTGATTAATTAACCCTACTTATGTGATACTATTTCAATCATTTTTGATTTTGATTGAAAAAAAGGGTTAGTCTGGTAATTTTATAATAACAACTTAGCAACGATATAGAACTGCAATTAATGTTATCGCAGAGTCCTCAACAAGCTTAGGCTCTAGTATGCTCGTCAAAAGTGTCATACTAAAAGATTTTTGAGGGAGTAGAGTGAACGTACATAATATGTGAATTTTGAAGCCGTTGATAAATGCACGGTAAGCTATATAGCCTTATCCAATTGACTACATTGTTGTTGAGCATGATTTGCTGAACTAAAGGGACGTGTAGGCCTATATCGCAAACACGTCACTCATTTTACAAATTCTGTCATTACTCTGCAATACTTATTACACCTCTGTCATAGATATTACAGGTTATATGCTGTGTTTTTTCGAATTCAGAGAATGATTGAAGTTTATATACGTGCGGGGGGCAATTATGATACACACGTCATTGTTTCGCCTGCTGACACTGCCGTTGGGTTTACCTTGGACAAACATTTTCTACTTGTGGTTTTAAACTAGAAATAACATGGCTGTAGATGGTAGAAAATGGTAGACAGTAGATGGTCTGTAGAAACAATTAATCGCTGATGATCACGGCACGTTTTATCTTTATTTGTTTTTTTTCCCAGATCATAATAAAATCCACGCGGCAGATGTGCTCCATGGATGTTGGTTTCTGACTACCCAAGAAATACCTGGTTTCTATCATCACTTTCCACTCTGCACTTCTGATTCTTCTGGTAAAAACATGGTTTGTGTTTTATAATAGGCTAAATTTTTGGCTTCCTATATCCGATCGTGAGAAAACAAAGGAGGCGCCGTCAGCATTGGTGGATCTAGGGGAAGGCTAAGGGGGATCAAGTTACTCCTAACTTTAACTCAATTAATAAATTTTGGGCTCAAGTATTTCGATACTTCTGGACCCCAAAATTGCTGGGTCAGCATTTTTCTGAATTCCCCCTCTTCCCCCCATAATAATTTTTGGATTCGCTCAGGGTTTGTAAATAAAGGCGAATCCACGTGTAGTTACGTGGAAGCAGCATTATCCATCTTTCAGTCGCTTTTTTGACTATCAGCGAGATACTCGTAGTGATTCGTCTTATTGAAATACGTAACGACGAAGCCTGGGTTACAACTAAACACACAACTTTGTGATCGTGTTTGCCTTCACGCCCAGTGCTGAAGCTACGCTGCCTACATAAACAATAATAATTTCACTGATGATAAAAGTTATTATCAACAAATTAACACTGCGCCAGAAATCGGTTTGATGGTGGCTATCTAAGCTGATTTCTGTAATCGTGGAGAACAGTATTTCAAAAAGTGCTCGATAACTAGATTCACTTAGAGCGATTATGCAACATCACCACAGTTAAAAAGTAAATTTTACTTTTTAATTGTGGTGATATTGCATAAGCTGATTTCTAGATTTGTTGGCGCAACGTAGTTGTCCGAGGCAATAACGTGATTGCGGCAGTGGCTGTCACGTTCATGTTGCTACATAGCAGTGGATCAGCCAGGAAGCAAAGATGGACAGTAATATTTTAAAGAGGTAGAATTTAATTGTAAAATTTTTGTAGATTTGCAATGATTTAGTTTGCATTTGTTCTCAAGTATGAAAAACAAAAAGTATAAACTTTGCTAGAGGAATTAGTCACAAATTTTTTTCATGCTGACTTTTTCTAATAATATTTCTGTCAATACTGCAATACGCAGACTCGGATAGTGGAATGGGTGGAATGAATACAGTGCAAGTGAATGATGTGGAAGATGCATCTCTAGCACAGGCTATCCCCGCTCTCGAGCTTATGTCTCTTTATCTCGCTGCAGCGATGCATGACTACGACCACCCCGGAAAAACGAATGCTTTTCTAGTTGAAACAAGACACCCCTTGGTAAGTTAGGCCTATTTTATTCAACTACAGCCTTTGGCAAGTCCAGAGGAAAGCAACCCCTATTCTAGAACGTCGGCATCTGCAAGCAGCTGTAAAGCACTGATGGTATAGCATAACGAGTTGAAATTATCTGCGCATTGTTACTTGCCTTAAATTGATGAAAGTAACCCTCTCTAAACAAAATCCTGGTTTCACCCCTGATTAGAGCGATATGACATATCAGGTTTTTCTGCTTATAGTTGAGGTACAGCGGTCCTTGCAATTGTAAGTATTGTGCGTGTGGGGTGATTGAGCTTATTCAAATCCAACAGCTTCTTCCTTTTTTATGGAAATTGTCAAGTTTTGTGGCTATCGAGGAAAAAGTGGCGGAGCATAGTTTGTGAAAGCAAGTACAATTTCAATTAGTATTGAACTGAAACGACTCCTTATTTTTGTTAGGCAAACGTTTACAACGATCGCTCCGTGCTGGAGAACCATCATGCTTCTGCTTCGTGGGAACTTTTATACTCGAGCAAAAAATTTGATTTCCTGAGGAACCTCGACACAGCTGAGTGGAAACGATTACGATTTTTGATCGTGGAAGCTATTCTAGCCACAGATTTAAAAAAACACTTTGAAATCCTTTCACAATTCTCATCAAAATCTCAGCTTACACCAACCTCTTCTTCACTGGGTGAACATGTTATCGTTACAAACGAGAAAAGTGGTAAGTTTTCATTAAGATGTAGTCAAAATATATTACGTCAGTTCAAATTTCTCACTAATTGACCAGAAACAGATTCATTGGAATGCACCCAGCAAGGTACATTACCACAAGCTGAAATATCTATGTGCATCCAAAGACTTGAGTATACCCAATCCTATTTTTTTAAGTAACCTCCTAAAGCACTGCGGCCGACATCATACACCTCTGTTTCTTACAGGCTATTCAAAGAAAATAAGATTGGGTATATTCAGGTCGTTAGATGTGCATAAATATTTCAGCTTGTGGTAATGTATCATTGTGCATTCTAATGAAAATGTTTTTGGTCAATCTAGTCAAAACTTTCAAAAGTAGAGTGCATTCATTTATGAGCAGTTTGTAGGCCTATTAACTGTCATGTTAAAAATTGAAGTGCAAGAAATGTGTCATCCAAGTGTTTTTTTTTTTTTTGTTGCTGATATGTACGGCAACAAGGAATTGTTTTTATTGTTTGATGAAAACAGAAATTTAGTAGTTGTTTCGCTTCGGGATGAACTCACGTATTTTATGTTGAAACCGAGTGCGATTATAATCTCTGTGGTATTATTCATTTTTGCGTAATACCAGATTTTTGATAGGTGAACCTGAATCACGTTATGTCAACAAAAGTCACTGACTTTTCTCTGCAGTTTTGCGCTAAAAAACGTCGCTTAATACAGTAGAAAATTTAATTTATTATATCATGGACAGGTTTAAACTGGTCCGATGACCAACATCGTCTGTTGGTGTGCCAGATGGTCATTAAGCTGGCAGACATCAGTGGGCCGGCCAAAGTTAGACCATTACATATCACGTGGACCAAAGCAATTTGTGAAGAATTTTTCTTGCAGGTTTGCTACATTAATTTTTTTAACATAATTCAAGCTATCTTTTACAGGCCTACATTATAAGGGACATAGAGTTACGTACAGAAAATCAAAATTAAATGAGAACTGTTAAAGTGGGCGACTGTCACTCACTAGGCACAATTAGTCTATCATTCATAATTCCAGCCCTATCAAAACTTGTATCAATGTAACTGCTAGCTTGAGAGAACCTCGGTTTTTGTAAAAGCAATCAACGAGGATTGAACCTGGTAAATAGCATGGGAAAATCGCGAAAGTTATACAGATTCAAGTCATATTTTTGTTGTTTTGTGCACTTAATAGCCATTTGCGAAATTGTTAAAGATATCGAACAATTAACAGGAATTAAATTTTACTTCACAATTTCTTTGAGCTTTAAAAATCATGTCTCAAGTTTGGCACAATGCGATCGTGTATGAAAACTAAATCTCATATTAGTTTCTCCACTGCAACACAGATAAAGCAAAGTTTCTTTCTTTTAGTGTAAACTCAGCGCATTGCGGAAATAACCAAAAGAAGGTTTACAAATTACTGTAAGCTTAAATGAATTAATACAGTGATTTTTAATCTTTGTCTTTTATGCATACCCCAAAATCATTATAAAGAAATCTTCGGGGTCCCTAATAAGAAACATAAAACAGCTGAATAATCATGCAGGCAGATATTGATGTCGTGTTTTTATTTGTGCCTAAGGCCCTTTGAAAAAAATTTGCAGATCCCTTAGGGCAGTGGTCGGCAACCACCAGACCGCGGCCCGGTGCCGGTTCCTATGAAGTTTGTTACCGGTCCGTATGCGTTTTTAGATTAAATGCTTTAAATTTGAAACAATTTTATAACGTTTGACGCAATTTTCGACGTTTTTAAAAAATACTTTATACCACGATGCTGGTAACTCACCAGTTATGCAAATTTACTCAAAATCATAAAATTAACCAAGTTACAAAGTCAAAATCTTTTAATTTAACAGCGAACATTTTGATTATGCTGTCATTTTATCGTAAATCTTACGTAAATCATAAAGCGCTAGGCTATAAGTTAGGCGAGAGAAAAACGTAAAGAATTAGGTTTGAGAAGCTACTATAAAAAATTAAAGCAAAGATTTAAAAAGTTTACTACTTTATTCCGAGTAGGCTAAAACAAGATCGAGGTTTTCAGCTCCGAATAAATCCGAGCTGTTTTATTGCTAAAACATTTGTGACTTTTCAAAAGCCGGTCCGCAAAAAAAATTCAGTTTCAAACCGGTCCGCTGTGCAAAAAAGGTTGCCGACCGCTCCTTAGAGATCGATGGACCATTCAAGTACAAGAACCCTGTGCTGATTTTTTATACCTTTAAGCAGTCAGTTCAATAGAAACTAGGCAGCAAATCTACAATTTTATTAAATGATGTGGACATCAACTGCGTGTTGAGTTGAGAATTATGTATTGCTTGAAAAAGTGCATTGTTTTTACATACTGTAAGTGCATAGCGTATGATTAATATTTTTTCTGATTGGTCAATCTGAGTCACGTGACTAAACTATGTCAGTGTTGTTCTTAACCCAGAAATATATCAGGGAGCTTTGAATTTGTCCTGAATGACAAAACTATATCGTTGACACGCTGTATACGCTATGACTCATCGTATGATGTGAAGTTATGTTTGTTATAACATGCTTTTTTGAAACACCTGTTGAATCATCTCCCAGGTCGTATACATACAAATTGTATTATCGCATTATAAAAAACAAATGCTTGAAAATTATCTCATAATATTTACACGTTGAAATCACAGATATAAGTCCACCATTTTGCAGAGCATAGATTCAAGTGTCAAATACGTTGAGCGTATTTCTTCTGTCAAATAACCTCAACATTGCAGTTCATTTGTTACTTCCTCGCAAATTTTCTTTTGTAATAATAAAATTATCGGTTTTGTCTTCCGGTAAAAAATGTCTTGCAAACTAAGTTCTTCGATCAGAATGTTATAGTAAAAAACTTTCATCCGTGCTGTGGTCTATCAATAATCTCGTTTACCATAATTTGTTTTACTGTATATTTGAGTAAGTGGAATTCCTGTTGGATATTGTCAGGCACGTGGCGTAGCGGTATTACATGGAAACTTTGTAAGCAACGGGTTCGATTTGGCTGGAGAAGGCCACATTTAACGAACACAGGGGTCTTTTGATACAACCTTGGCAGCTCACATTATTATCTTCAAATATTTTTAAACATGAATTGTAAATTTTTGCATGATTGCAGCTTTATATTAACGTCAGTGCGGAGAAATTAATTTTATGTAGTACCTGCGGTCGCATTTAATAAATCATTAAATCTTAAGAAACGATCCACATGGTCTACACAATATGTTTCAGGAGGAAACAACTGTAAAGTTTAGGACATTGCGAAATTTCAACTGGAAGGAAGAATCATTTGTCAAAACTGTAATGAACTGAACATCGAACCAGTGCAATGGCCAAGAATAAAACCTGGTGCTCTCAACTTCTTCTTTCGGTTTTTCCCTATTCGGGGTCGCCACAGCGCGAAAGTCTTCTACATAAGACTCAATCAGCTTCGTCTCCCTCTCTTGCTCTAACCATCTCCATGCGTTCTCTCACCAAATCCATCCATCTCCTCTTTGGTCTTCCTCTCTCTCTTTTACGAGGTATTGCCATGTCTACCATTCTTTTCCTAACGTAACCTTTTTCTCTCCTCTTCACGTGTTCATACCAACGTAATCTTGTGCCCCGAAGTTTGTCTCCCAGCTTTGCAATTTTTGCCGTTCCTCTCACATACTCGTCCTTTATCTTGTCCTTGTAACACCCAACGCTCATCTTACCATTTTTAACTCTGCCACTTCCATCTTTCCCATCTGTTTTTAGGTCATCGCAACAGTTTTCATTCCGTAAAGCATGGCCGGTCTAATAACACTTTGTTACATTTTACTTTTAACCGTTGCTGACAACTTTCTGTCAAGCACAACTCCAAAAACCTTCTTCCAACTCTTCCAACCTGCTTGAATCCTTCTTCTGAGTTCTTCCTCAGATCTTTCATCACTACTAACTGTCGAACCAAGATATTTGAAGTTTTTCACTCTCTTTATTACATCCTCTTGCAATTTGAACTCTTCTCCAACGTCTGCACCTCCAAATTTTAAAACTGGTGCTGGTACTCTCAACTACTCTGTATAATTATGTCTTTTACCCAATCTACCAATAACTACCGTGTTCAAAGTTTCCATACTTTTGATGCATTTGCGGTACCGGTGTGGGCCCAGTTCAGGTATCTAAGCAACATTGCAACACGCTTTAAGTTTATTATTGCTTAATGATTTAATTAAGATACACTGTAAATTCGTAAACGTCAATAAATGCAGAAAATAGGAAACTGTAAAGGGACCAAGGGTCATTAAGTCAAATCGACAACCGAGCGTAAGTCTGCCCTGCAAAATTTTAACTGTTGTGTGAAGATAGATAGATTGATTGATTGATTGATTGATTTCTTCATCTTTATCCTCCTATCACGAGAAAGCGGCGGGGGCGCTATGCGTAGGACGAATCCAGACTCGCTTAGGAGTTACCTTTGTTACCGAGTTTTCCCGTTGAATTTTGCTTCTGACTTTTTTAATTTGCTGCTTGCCGGATACCACGAAGCAGAGATAATCATCGTGAAGCATCTTATCCAGGGACGCAACAACGAGACTAGGTTGAGAGTTGAACCGTTAACCTTGCGATCATGGTCGCCGTAGAAGCAACGCTCCAAACCACTGCGTCACGCTGCCGACAGATAAAGAGGAAGGTTTTATGTGTTTGGCCCTTGATTGTTATTAACTAACATATTATTATGTTTTATCTTTCGTTGCGTTGGCAGGGGGACGAAGAAAGGAAATTAGACATGTCAGTTTCCCCTTTCATGGACAGGGACAAACCCCAAGTGGCGGAGTTGCAACGGACTTTTATCAACAATCTTATCACTCCTGTTCTGTGTGCCATGCACAGAAGTGGTACACTGGCTGGCAGAATTCCTATCGATCATGGTAAGCGTAACTGATAGTTCGTCATCTTAGGCCGCGTTCAGCCGTTCATACATGAAGGTTTTCGCAACCAGGCACAAAACTTTATTTTGTTATTGCAGACGCTATTTTAACTCTTTTTGAACTTGTTTCAGCGACTCAAAAACTGAAATGGTTACTTTTTCAAACTGCTGAAATAGTTTTTAAAATCTTAAAAAATGCGTTCACAATATCCAAATTTCGTGCCTAGTTGCGAAAACCTCTACGTGTGAACGCGGCCTGGTGTTTTTGGTTTGTAGCGAAAATTTTAAATTACTGCACAAATTTGCGTGATATTTAAACAACCAGCAGCATTTTTTTGAGATAACGGGATATTTTTTTGACTATTTTTCGGTTGCTGGTCGTGGTGAGGCAAAATGCAGATCCATTTTCGCCATTACCATTTTTTTATTTCCACCAGGTCGTGATTTTTGTTTTCTAAAAGCTGAAAATGTACAAGAATGAAATCGGTATCAGTGGAAATAGCCTAATTTGCATCTTCTACGTCACTGTCATATGTTAAAATGGTCCCTACTGCGCACTCATTCTTTATGTTCATACGAGTTATATGCCAAGCAGCTCGAGAGATTCGTCACCTCGATTCCGGTATTCAGTTCTTCATCAATCACGAATGATGTAACTTTTGTTCTACCGGTAATAAAAATTTTACAAACACAAATACTGTTTGATTTTTTCAGTTATTGCCAATAATGTAGCGATGCTTTCTGCACCTAAAATGATATTGTATTTTCAAAGAGCTCTACTCTCACGAAAAATTAACGCGAGAACAAAATCTTCTGATCGAACATCTAAGATCAAATTTACATTTCTGGAAGACGACAACTTATCGCGACGGACACGAAGAGATGACAGAATCTTTCAAATATGCTTTTTTTCATAAATTCAGCTGTCCTAAGTAAGAAAATATATTTTACGTCTTGATAAAACGATTCTCGTTTTTTTTTTTCATTCTTAAGTTATTGGTGTTGGCAGCGGAAAGCTTGGTATTGTGTTTTCTTCTTGAGTAGCAATTTAATTTACATAAAAAGTAACGATCTCCTCTATTCTCTGATCCAGTGATTCTGAAACTGGGTCGGCGGTCCGTGAGGGGTCAGGTTCAGAACCGCAAAGGGGTGGCGGAGATGTGATTACTTAATTTTGCAAAGCCAAGTCTGTTGAAAAGTTTGAAATCCACTGCTCTAAAGCATTTGCGTGGAAGGTTGTAGTCGTTACAGACTTCTTATATTGCATTCGTGGATGGGAATTTGAAAAGGATGCTAGCAGTTTTTTAGTATCTACCCCGCTCTCCCTTCCCAAACCCCCTTCCTTACCGCGGCCTCGTGACTTGTCTGATGAGCTCCATTGAGCGAAACAGCTGTCTCGAGGAGAGGTCTCGGTGAGAATTGTGTTGTTTGAGTTTTTTGGCTGTTTGTTTTTTGTTTTAAATTTCGCTGAGTAAATATGTGTTTACCATTCAATTTTATTGTTTAATTTGGAATCTTTGAATTTTTGCTAATCAGGAAATATTTCCAACACAGTAATGTTTTTAGTTCTCTTGACGAAAAAAAGGAGGCAACATCGAAACTAAGAGAAAACAAGTTATTGAACGGGTTCAAGGCTTCGCATGAAGATGAAGTGTTCGAAAAAACTTCACTAACAACATTGCGGAATGGATTGCGCGCTCACACCGATGTTGATTCAAAATTACGAGAACGTTTTGGAAAAATAAACTCTAAGCAATTTATTGAAAACGACAAAACTTCTGCTTATGAGTATACAGACGCTACTGCTCATCAACGATGTGTAGATAAAGTGCTGACGTCACGATGACGTAATGGTCCGCGTAATACCGTTTTTTGCATAATTTGAAATTTACCTATTTATAGTTTTTCGTTTTGTTTGAGCTTTTTATTTGTCTATTCGTTTGATAAGATTCTTGTTATCGTTTGTAGGCCTATCATTTTTGTTGTTTTATCATATGTTTAGTTCTAAGGTTTGCTATTTGTGTTGTAGTTTGATTCAAGCGCTTATTCTAGATTTTACGCTTATTTTATAATGCTTTTTTTCACTGAATTCTGATAGTTTCATCAAGTTTCAGAGCGGAAACAAGAAATTTAATTTACGCCCAATTCTGTAAACTACCGTACTATAAATGGTTCTGTCTAAAAATTGAGCTGATTTCACTCAGCAAATGCACATCTCATAGTTTTTTTTATGCCCACTTTTGCTTCATTGTTATCTGCGTTAGACTGACCAGTTAACGATTAAAAACGACAAAGAAAAAAATTAGGGAGCTGTTGAAGAGGTGAAAATACAACGCGTAGAGCAACCTTAAAAATTGCGAATCTGTTCATTAACATACCTAATCTTCGTCGTAGTCAATCGTGATGCTGATATGTAAAAGAATAGACTATTTTTGTCTGTGTGTCGACAAATGTGTTCATTGCATTTGCGTTCCTACAAAGCGCCTTGAAAAATCTAGCCTAGTTTAGTTTTGCGACGCCTTTTCTAATGTTGTTGCAGAACCAACCTGTAAATTTTCAATGACTGTGCTTTCAAAGAACATTTTCTTTTAAATTATATTCATTAATACTGCGATTCGCTTAATGCTCGGTTCGTTCACACTGGCAATAAAGCGGACCATGCAATGCTTTTTTTTTTATAATACGATGCAATTCTGCTTACCCAGTTGAGCAAAGTGGAGCCAATTGCATGACGCTATAATTAACCACAAACAAACTGTTGGTCGGCTTTGGTTGTTTGTGTAAGCTTACATCTTGTTGTCAGCGTTAGATATTTCAGGTATCCTGGTCATCAAGTCTTGTTGCGATCATGGTCGAGCAAAATAGTTGGTTTGTTTTCAAAAAGCAGCTACAAACCCAGAACGGGAGTTGAAAATTGCCAGGTGTAACATAGCTGATATGTGGCGCCAACCCAACGCGTCTTTGTGTTTACTAGCGCCAGACTAGCAGACCACGGCCAGACCAATGAGCAAATTGAGCATGCTTGTTGATAAGCGTGCTGCAAATCGCATTACTAGATTACAGTGTTTGTCTGAGCTGTTTTTAGAAGACTTTTAGTGTACTTCCCACGTTAGTGGATTGATCAATTCTGAACTCTCGCGGGATCTCCTATTTTTAAAGCTGCTTGCCTACCATTACAGTTGTTAATACTTTTTAAATTATGAAACAGGAACAGTGGCGCAACCAGGGTTTTCGTAAGGCGGGGCTAATATATTTTTGTGATTGCGATTAGTTCATTGCAGCTTGTAATTTTCTGGTGTTGCGTGGGCCTGTCTGACTGGCTCGCGAGATGACGTAGCCCTCGTCTATTTCAACGAGGAACAGCCACGGCTAGTTTTTTTGCTCAAATCAATATCTGTGGATTAAAACAGAAGAAAGCTTAGCGTTATGTCCGAAACTAGTTCCACTGGGCAAGCGAAGTTTGTGTTGAAAATGAAAATTTAGTTTATAAACCATTCCAAAGCGGCACACGAATAGTCTTTTGACATTTTTTAACCAAAGTAAGCTACTAAGCCTATCTTGCTCTCTGTTTCAACGAAGAAAATATTTTAGTGCAAATTATTTGAAAAAATTTATGCGACAATGTTCAACATGCAAAGTGTCAATTAGTAAGTGAGAGGTCGTGGTACTGCAGCAATCTTGGACTCGGTGCTTGTTGTCAACGTCATCAAAGCAAATTTAAACAATAAAATGAGATCTTCCGCTGGCACTTGTGGCATATTCATTTAAATCTCTTTCTTTATCAACTGATCGTTCTCGGTGAATCGGTTGCAAAACGAGACCGGTTAACCGTTGTTCTGACCGGTTTACGATTTTAATTTACAAATGATTTTAATTTACAGATACCGGTATCAGCCTAGAGGACTGCATTTTTGTTGTTTTAACCTTGCTCGTAACCGCAATTAACGATATTCTCGGACCTAGAAATTCATTAATTGTAACAAATGCCTCAGTAAAACTCAAATTTATAAGGTCCGTCACGAGCGGATGGATAAAGTTTGGTGGGGGGCTGCAGTTTTGAATTAGGTTGAATGTTTACCACAAGCAAAGACGTTAGACGTTTACACCCAGAAAAGAACGTGAATAAGCCCTTTGAAAATGTTTCATGTCAGGAGCGTATCCAGAAATTTTTTCAGGGACTAGGGCATTGAATTTCGACATTTTTTCGAGCGCATTTTTTCCAGCAGAATAAATTTGAAGCAAATTGAGGAACAGAAACGACTCTTGGGGGGTCAGGGGGCATACTTCCCGAAAATTTTTTGAAGATTTACATGCTGCAATGGCCATTTCAGTGCTTTTTGAACAATTTTCAGGCAAATTTTGTTTAAAATTTTGCCTCTAATTCTGAGTGCCTCACCAAATATGATGCATTTGTTCGCACATTTTCGATTATGCGTGCTTAAGGCGTGAAAATTGTTGTTATCAAATAGGTTCGAAATTATGAAAAACTTGTATTTACCTAAAACATTTTTGAAATCGGATGGTGGGGGGATGCATCCCCCCGTGGATCCGCTCCTGTTGTCTGTTGAATATTCACAAATTACGATTAGGCCTACTGCATGGTACTTATAATTTTTTTACAGCTGTTTTATCTACTATCGTTCATAAGACTAAGGGGGGGAGGGGGGACTTCAGCCCCTTTGCCCCTCCCCCCCCCCCTGGTTGCGCCTATGAACAGGAATAAATTTGTAGAGTTTAGAACCAAATACATGCGACTGCATTGACTCTTTAATCGCCTACAAAAATTGAAAACTAACTTTCAAAACTCTTTTCTAGAGCAAATATAAGAGAAAATGCGATAGTTATCAGTGCTGTTAAGCAAATTTTTAGAATTAGAATCTATTCATGTTCAAGGTAGTATTTGGGATTTTTTGCAGGAGGGCTGGGATTGAAAAAAACTCTTATTTTGCAGTTTTGCGGGCTTGAAGAGTCTGCGTTTATTCGTCAACGACTAACTTTTGTTTGTCACTACAAAAAAGTTGTGTTGCTTTTTCAGGCCCACACACTACTACTATCGCTATGATGACATTAGATGTCGTTGTTGCCTCCGTCCAATAATTTGGACGCGGTCACAGTGTTTGTAGTCGCAATGGCGCTAAATTTATTTATTGTTAAAGCTAGTTTGTGATATCGACCAAACCTTACTATAACTGAATAAATATTAGTCAAAAAACACAAAACCCAATACACACAAACCTTCCTGCTTAGCCTATGAAATGCAAACTGGTTCTTGATTTGTTATGCTTGTGATGTGATATAACATTGCAGCAAGATTTAGTTGGTTTGTAATGTGAGTTGCTACTAAGAAAGTCAGAGGATATGAATCACTCCGACTTTTGCATTACAAAGCCAACGAGAATCAGTACAGATTCAAATGAATGAAAAAAGAAATGTCATATAAACGGAGGCGGTTTGAATTTCCCTCCGGTTTAGTTTTGAGGTAGCATCTTTTCTGCCTCTGCTTGAAGTTAAAAAAATGATCTGATCTAAAAAAAAAAACCGAAATACACTTTATGTTGTCTGTTTTAAAGTTTAGGGGAGAAACAAATGTTAAATGCAACGTAGCCTACAAGTTTTTTGAAGAAGTTTTCAGAAAATCGTAAACCACTTAACAAGTTAGCCGCGGTTGTTCGACATCAAGTCATAAACGCAAATAGCTGTACGTGAGAATGTTACTTTTTCACAGTTCCGCACTTCCTGGCTGCGGCAAAGCTTTGAAAATTGAACCATGTTTCGAAATCTATTGCTGTTGGCGAGATAACAGAGCGTTTTGCATGTTCAGAAAATGATGGCTGAGGGATTGCAAATATTGGTATTCTATTAGTAAATGATAAAAATACAAAGAACTACCTTACGTTTTACGGAAGTGACACATCAGTTATGTATGTGGTAATTACAGTGGCTGATACAGCAAAAGGAAGAGAGCACTTAGCAATAAAAGTTGTAGTAACTTACTCTACATGCTTTCGAAAACAAATGGCAATAATTTTGTGCTAAACCACAAATTAAAGCTTGAGTATTTGATTTACTAATGATAAATAGTCTTTTTTTCTTCATGTACTTTATTCTAGCAAGACATGATGTTTTTTGAAGACGATACGAGTAGTTTGTTATTTCAATAGGTTAGTCTATAGAAGTAACAGCTAAAACCACTTCCATTTAGATCCCCGGTTCCCAACCGGTGAGGAATTACCCACTAGTGGGGAATTTAAGGTTTTCAGGTGGGGAACTGAACACCTCGTGAAGAATTAAACACTGTCCCGTCCCTGAGAGAAATGACCTATTTTTTTCTATTTTGCTCTGTACTGTTATTTTCTGAGGAAAATAAAACTTCTGCAGACGTGAAGACCTTTTTTTTTTGCTCTTCAACTACAGCCATGGTTGAAAACATCTATGCTGTGGGTAATTGAGGGTCAGTCACATCAAAAATGGGTAATGAAGAAAAAAAGGTTCGGAACTGCTGATTTTGATAGTTATTAGTGGCACTGACCAGCTTGTTAGCGCAGTGGTGAAAGACATCACTATCGAAGGTGTGGGAGGTTTGGGGTTCGGTTCCTGGCCGGGTGAAATCGGACACAGTGTCGCCAACGGCTTGAATAAGTCTAGCAAACTAACCACTGGTGCCAAATTTTATAGTGAAAGTTATTATTTATCATCATCGCAAATACTGTGAGCCCTGTCTCTTTCGATAGCCCCTTTCAAAATCTGAAATCTTCCATGTTTGCAGTGGCTTCATATCCGAGTCTTTTTGTGTAAAATTGGTTACCTAGCACTCACAGACGCACGCAGGGGGGCACGGTGTCATGCCCCCCCCCCTTTGGCCCTGTAATAAGATGCTAAAACCTAACTTTCAGTCCATAAAAACTAATAATGGTTGCAGCTTCCTTTCACTTATTTTAGTCAAGGTAGTGCTTTTCAGTTTTAGACATAAGCTGCGAAAATATTTTTGCATTGTCCATAGTGACTGCACTCACTGCATGCCCTTTTTCGATAAAAAAACTGTGCTAAAATGAGTATTTTTTTTTATGTGAAAATTTGTTGGCGGCTGGGGGCTCAGTCCCCAGACCCCCTTAGCCTCTGAAGGCTGGGGGTTTCATCTCCAGACCCCGGGTGTTGTCCCCCTTTGCCAAATTTCGGGTGCGCCACTGCTAACACCCGCAGTCTCATTTCGGTACAGTGGGGACTATAACATTGAGTACGGATCAATTTGATGCAGTCATGTTTCAAATATAAACATGACTTATTTCAATTTGAAATAAATATTTTGCACCGGCCGGTTGGCTCAATTGTTAAGCACACGCAGTCGGTGTGAGAGGTCTGGAGTTGTCAAATTGGCGCCAAAGCGACGTTTCTTTGAAGCTGTGTTGCCAACGCGCTAAGCCACGGAAATGGGCTCCGCCACTCGTTACACACTTCGGCGTAATACCGCGAGTATTATGAAAATTTGATTAAGATTGAGAAAGGTAGTAGGCCTATAAGAAAATAACTCGATAAATGTTTTGCTGTGAAAGAAAAGCTAATATCGCGCAACGTGTTCAATTTTTGCAAAAATTACCATCTTATTCCATAATCGTGGCTTTAGCACAAATAAAGAGAAGTTTTGTTGATGGCAGTGGTACCGTAGTAATCGCAAAAACATTCAAAAAAGTTCCCTGAAAAGTGGTTTAAAAAACATCAGCAGGCCTATCTCGAATACAGTCTAAGATTTTCCGGGGAGACATGCCCCCGAACCCTTCTATACTAATCATTGCTACGATAAGTAGCAACGTAAAACCTGAAATTATTTTTGCAACTATTAAAAAAATTTTCGAAGTGCGATCGTTGTTCACTGCCCAGCCCACTAGCTATTTTTTCGCCCCTCGTTAAGTTAACAAACGCATAGTAGAACATAAATGCAAAAAGACAGGAAAATAGTGGTTTATAACTACATTTAACATTATTAATTTGACAGCATTGCCAGGCAAAAAGTGAAACAAGTTCGATTAAAGCTTGAAAATGGTTGAATTAAACGAATCGAGGCCTGTGGATTACGTCAGATACATCTTCAGCTTTTTGTTGTTGGGCTTTTCCATCCTGGTAACAGTTTATGCCATCTTCGCTGGTCACACTGGCTTCTGGAGGACTGTACCCGGTCCAGTGGCGTTTGCCCTGTTTTTATTTGACCTGTTATTGTTGGGTGTTGTTGAAGGTATGATTCATTTTATTTTTATTGTGACGTGACCCGGTCTTTCCACTTTTGCAAGATGAAGTGGCACTATTAACTTGTTTATTGAATAGAGTTAAGCAATAAAAGGGCGTGAATGGTGATTAACTGATTATGGTCCATAATCATTGTCGTCTTAAGCACCGCTTACAACATCAGTTTCTTGCAACAGCTTTTAAATTCTCTTTTAAGTCCGACTGACACTCTTGTAACCACCCATATTTTATCGGAAACAGGAGGGAAGAATGACTTGTAGGAAGGTGAAAATTTTAGCTTTTTTGCTTTTTAAGTATTTGAGAAGGTTTTGAGAAAAAAGAAGCAAAATGCTGCCAGTTCAAAATAGCGCACAAATTTAGCAGATTGTGGTGTTGAACCCTTCTGCTTCAGAGCACAAAATTAGAATTATTTGGTTACTTTAAGAAAATGATGTTGCTGCTTTCAACATTCTGTAGTTTATCAAAATGTGGGATCACGCGAAGGAGTAAAATAAGCGAAAATATAGAAGTCATCGTACCTGCTATAGCTTCGACCACATAGATTCACCTACAATCTTTACAGTGTATCGCACTGCAGCACTAAATATTACGTTGGAATCGTTTGCACCAAAAACAAAAATTTTACATTTATTCTTCGCTTTGTCTCAAAGCATCATCACCACGATTTTTGTAAAAAATGGTTCTTGTCGTTCTTCGCACAACTTTCATTGTGTAAAAAGTTGATGAAATTGCCGTCATTCAAACGTGTATTGCTACTTCGACGTAATACAAATAATTCGACTACGAATATATCTTGACGTGTTGGCTCATACAGTTCGCCATTACCTGACCGACATTTCATTATTAACCTACTTCGACGGGTTAAACGAACTGTCTGTTTTTTAGCGTTTACAACAACTATTGCATTGACACGAGCAAGACCAAAGGACATTTATTCGACTGTTTTTACATCAAGCTGTTCTCGTCTATCAACACTGGTCCTAATTTTTGATAATGTTTTGCTCTGTTATCCCTGGAATTGCATGACCCTACAGTTGTACAATATATGTAAATTTAAGAAAACTAAAAAAAAAAAAGAGAAACGGAATATCATTTTATCATAGGCCTGGGTATTCTTTACTGCTCTGTTACTTTTATATTACAGGTCATAGCCCTATTAAATTTCCAGGAAGCGAGTGCTTCAAATAAAATAGTCTTTACAGATTGCACGGGATTCAGATCTTGTTTTGCGTGCATACACATAAGTAGATGCTCATTGCCCAGACCCCATTGAATTCTAGAAGCAGGAAATTTGCACTTTCTCAATTTTTTGATAGTTATGCTAAAAATTATAATAACGCAAAACGCTTTTATGTTTGAAGGTTTACAAATCTCACTGGTGGAATTGAAACGCCAGCACCCTGATTCTTACAAAAATTCACACAAACGAGCTTATCATCTGGGTCAAATTGCCAGTAAGAAAGACAATGTTGAAAGGTTCTTGATGGGAAGGCAGGTAAGAACAATAAGCTAACTGAACGAATTTGCTCCATATGATGATTTTACTAGTCACTGATTGTGAAATGAAAAACTTTGTCTAAGTGGGGCTTTATGACAACTTTAGCCTCAGACCAATTATTGTCAGAAACATGGCCTTACGGTACCGAACCGCGGCTAGTGGTCCTACATGACGAGTTTCGACTATAACAAAAGTCTCGTCAGCCTTGCTACGCACAGCCAATCCAGGCTAAACTCATTCCAGACTGTAAAGACTCTTTTTTGCATTGCTTTACCTGGACATCTCGACTTCATCTCTTTTCTAGGTTGTGCCCTACTTTTAGCAGGAGACTGGCCCCAAACAACAATACCCAATGAAAGAGCATATAAAAACTAACCCCAAACTAAGTTACCGGACTAGCCCACATCACTAGAAGCCCCCATGGCAACCCACTCATTTGCAGCTGCAATGGCGGGTTTGATTTACCAATTGATCGACAATATATCACGTGACTGCCAAATCGTTTGGCGCAAGCTCGCTTCTCAGTCTCTCTTAATCTCTTGATTTTTTTGTTCAATATTTAAAAATACCTCATGATTATGTATTTGTTTATACGAGACTGCTTCTTTTGTACGATCTTCGTTTTTTTTTTTTTTGCGCCTCAGCTCTATGATGCCAAGAACTAAAACTAGGTTATTTGAGAACGCTATTTTTGAATATTTTGATGAGAATCGGCCGAGCATCATCAAATCGATGCCAGTCTCTCAACTGAAAACAAATACTCCAACCCCGCCATTGCATTAAAGTGAAATTCAATTCTGAGCTATAGCTGGCCTTGTAATGGGGCTAAGTGGGTTTCGTCATTCGTTATTCAAATAAAGTCAGGTGATAAGTTAAGCTCATTCTGGCCGCCCAGTCTGACCAGATATTGGTTAACTGAGTCGCGGGAGAGTAAGTACGCATGTGCAACGGCAGTTCATTTACGCGAGTTTATGCATAACTGCTTTATAGACTTTAGATAATTTAAGTTTGGCAACCATTTGAAAATTGTGTAAAATGTTTTTGACCAAGTCATAGCCAACATGTAGTTTATTTTGCTTTGCGCCTTTCTTTTTAGGTTTTTGTTGTTTTTCTTGTATTTTTCATCGCAAAACTCACAACCATCGAATTGGATAACCCTGAAACAGATTTCTTCTTTCCGGTTCCTCATTGGTTGTACGTAAGTGTTTCTGCGACTTATTTATTTTCCATTATTTAAGCATTTAGGGTAGCTTATAAGTAACTGAACCCAGCTTTTGAAGAAAAAGCGATGACTTGCGATTGCAGTGAGGTTCTTGCGTAATAAAATTACCATGACAAAAGTAAAAATCCAATTTACATCATTATGTTGCTTCACAAATTTTGATCAATTTCGGACCAATAGCAAAAAGAAGCAATAACTTTAACATAAAAATTAAGCGGTCAGTAGGAAAAAGCAATGAATATTGAGTGAGTCCAGATTCGATTTACAGTGTGCATAGTGCCTTTGTCACTTTCTCCTCATAAAGCAATAATTATAAAGAAACCAATTGATTCCAGGTCAGCTTACTCGAGACTGGGTTTCTAACTTGTGTGCTGGTGGTGATCATCGCTCAACTGATGCCTCAGATCGTTGCAGCTAAGTTTCCGGTTCATTTTCTCAACATCCGTCTCATGAACTTGGGTTATTACATGTGCACGTTTGTAGAAGCCACTGGACTTACTCACGCTTGTTGGGTTCTTTCTCATCTGCTCAGCAAATTAGCCGGTAATTTTGAACTTGGTTTCCAGATCAAAAGCAGTCATTTTTGTTTTTAGAGATGAAATAGTTGTAAAAAATACACCAAAAGTTTGGGTTAACATAATGGTACAAGGTAAATAAAGAATCAAAGTAATCGAGGTGCTTAACTCAGTTTTGCACGTGATTCTTCCAACAAAAAAGCAGCCAGACAATCCATGCATTCAACACTGCTAGGTCGAAGGCCTAATCGCCACCCCAGAACCATCTATAGGCAATAGTATTATGTTGAAGATCTAACATTGTTGTCTCGCCTTGCTGTTTTGGTAAAGAAAAGGATCTTAACCTTTTACCGATTTATCATTTTTTACTAAGCCAACTCTCTATTCCCCACCTTAAAAAAGTTTCTAAATCCGAGCATGAATGAATTTCATCGTAACACAAACGGTGTTGTCAGTTTCACGTAAACATGACTTACAATTTACCTCATAATAATATTGGTTGTTTTTGTTATTAAAACAGTCTGTAGAATAAAGTCTCCTCAGCCTTGGCGTGCAATGCATAGCCAATCCTAGCTAAACTCACTCCAAACTGTGAGTACGTGGATGTGACGAGTTAAATTTTGAAGCAGTTGTTTTTCGGACCGACAGACCAGTTCCCACTTGGCAAACTCCGTCATTCTCAACCAGTGGGGAATTTCCCACAGGTTAAGTGCCAGTGCACCATAGCAGTGGTTTCCAAAATTTTTTTATCAGGGGGCCGGCAAAAAGTAAGCTAAGACGTCCGTGGACCGACAAAAAAAAACGCAAGTAGTGTAACTTATACCGGTAGATATCATCACATTTGTTAGCCATAGCTAAATTAATGGCACAACTTTATTCAATATTTCGGCATTGGTTTCCTATTCAAACATAAAAATTGTAACAAAACTGCAACCAGCTCAATCATTTTATGGTTACGGCCAGTGGCGGATGAAGGAGGGGGGCGGAGCGGGTTGAAGCAAGAGGCCCCACAATTCGTGCTTGCACCAATCAAGTTTCTATTATGCGATTAGTAGGCTCAATACAATATTTTTTAGCACAAATTTCCCTAACCTAAGAAGAATTAGTCTCTGAATTTTATTGTGCGATATCGCTATAAATGACGTTGTAATTTGTAACCAAAATTATAGGTCATTTCCATCTTTTTGCTGATTCCAAAGGTAAAATCGAAGAATAGATGTCATATCAAGAGGAAATCATGTCAGTTACGTGCCAAGCCTCGAGCAGTGGCGTAGCCGGAGGCGGGAACTGGGGCCATGATCCCCTCGTTAAATCGTCTACATACTGCCATAAACTTTGTTGCAAAAATAGTAATCCTTTAATGTTGCGGTGATGTAAAACTTCTTGTGAATTGATGGTAATTAAAATTTCATTATTACGTCAGCAAAGCAAAATCATACGAGCTTGTATTCAGTGACGTACACGGGAGGCTACGCAAATCACGCGATACGCATATTTCGGGGTGGTTCTGTAGAGTTTTTTGTTTATTCAATTGCCATCGTCGAGCCTTGACTGCACTTAAAAAGTTAATCGCAATAAAATTGTGTAGAAAAGCTAGTGCAGCATCGAACTGTTGGTTCTATGGAATAGTTAGCCCACTCCAACATAATAAGCATCACACCGCTGGTGCCAGTTTGGAGGGCATTTTTTCTTTATATCATTATCTCGAGCTCTGTCTGTTTTTGGTACATTTCCGAAATCTTCAATGTTTTCAGTGGTATCAAATCCGAATTTTGAGCTTTGAGTTTGTAACCTTAACCATTGCACCTCGCCGGTCACAGAAACAAATTCTTTGGTTTCTGTTTAATTTTGTTTGTGCTTTGATTTTTATCTTGCTGCGATTGATGACAAACACCAGTTCGGTCAAGAAGTTTCGAATAAGTGCCTTATTTCAACTTCAGACAATTGCCTTGCTATATGCCATAGAAAGCTAACATGGCGTTATATTCTGACACTGTTTGATTTTGAAGCAAATTGATTTGTTCCGTCAATCGAAATTTTTGCGAGGAAAGGGTGAAATCAAATTTTGTTGGTGTGACAACCACAATTTGGTCGAAAAATTTTAACTAATATTACCGGTACTTCAAAAGACATAAAAATTGAGAACACAGTGTGCACTGTTGCAATTGTTTTTGCGGGGTAGCATATCCTTACAGGCTAACTATGGTCCCAGGTGGCCAGGTGCTCGCAAAGTAAAATTTCAACACTTATTTATATTTAAACTAAACTTAGGCCTAATTGAAAATCGTCAATTTAACAATATTACTAAAGCTACATAAATCAAGCCTACTCCTCCCCTTAAATGGGATTCCTACCTAGAGCGTATTTAGGCAATAAAATTCTTCGTTATTATTTCGCTATTAATTGTTGCCCACCTTAATTATTTTCTGGTTACGCCCCTGCCAATTGTAGTAGTAAGAATACAGTTGGGGTTCACTGGTAGAAAAATTATTTTTTGCGTATTTGTATGTTTATTTTTCTGTATGACCAGGAAGCGGTCAAAGCGCTATAGCGAGCTTGATTAGAAGAAGCCGGCCTCCTGTCCACCACTTTAAGATGGGCGATAGCGTTAAGTGTCTTTCTCAACGGCACAACGAGCGAACTTGCCAACTTGTGCTGAGCGTCAAGTTGGGAAACTGTGAATTCCAATAATTTGAAAATCATTGGTTGACCAAACTTGGAATGAAGCCCAAATTTTTTGCTCCCGAAGCAGACGCTTTATGCTTTCAGCCATCAGATTTGTTCATAAATAACAAAGTCTTCCAAGAAATAGAGGATAAGTTGATTTTTTGAAGATAATAATTACCTAGTATTAACACATTTGCCGTAGTATAATTAGGCCTAGCACATTAGTAGCACAAGCGCAGTAATCTAAGTAATTCAGCGCCCTAAACACGATAAATTCTGCGTTTACGGCTCTATATGAATATTGGTATCGCTTTGTTTTCTTGGTTGCTCGACTTTAGTTTCACTGTTCCTGCCGCTGTATCTTAAAAGCTTTCGCAGGATTTAGAAAAGGGCCTCGCAATTAGATTAGCCCAGGGCCCCACTTACTGTTAATCCGCCCATGGTTATGCCCTAACTGTAGCGCAAAATCAACGTTACTGCTTCGATGCCAATATGGAGACAAACGAGGCATCTAATTGGTTTTTTTGCTTTGTCTTCATTAAAGGTAGAAATGAAAACGTTGTCTCGTATGATTTGCAGAATCAAAATATTTGCCGACCAGTAAAAATATTTACGCGGACCGGCAATTGGGAGCCACTGTTCTAAAGCACCTGAAACTTTGTGCTAAAGATCGACATGCTTGAAAACTCCAACTCAAGCTGTGCTGCAGCCCCTGGTACATAGGCGAGGCTAGAAAAAATAAAAACACAGTACTTCAGAATAGATCTGGTACAAATGCAGAAGTGCAAGTATGCATGCATAACTGCAAAACAGTTGAGCAACAAAAATCTGATACTGTTAAGCATCTAAGAACAGCGGTGAATTTTTTATAACAGCAATGGCACTAAGCGTTTATACGAAAAATCTAATATATTTTGCTCTTTTAAAACGTAGTCGACTGGATCATCCATTATGTCAAAAACTGAAGCAAAAGCATGCGCTATTTTGCACATTCTATGATTTGTTATGATTTTATGCAAAGTTAATGCATTTATAACTTTAAAGGGATGAAGAATGAAGATTTGATGCTTCAAGGCAAAGATCCTCGATTCGCAAAAATGTTTGCAGAAAAGGGAATAAAAACAGATCTCAATGTCGATTTATTCTCGGACAAAAAAGCCGGAGTTAATTCAGCTCTGGTTGAAGTGGAAACGATGTTGGATAAGACCAAAGTAAATAATTCATTTTTTGTAATTTTTATCGAAGTTCCGCATGAGTCTAAACCACAGTAACTCAAAACAGTGGTTCTCAAACTTTGCAAATATTTTGACTTTGCAATCCTCTCTAACTCGGAGTCGTCAATCGGGCTCGGGCTGTTCGGGCCGGGTCGGGGCTTGGATTTTAAAAAATTGTCGAGCTTCAATCGAGCCGGACGCCGGAGCAAAATCGAGATTTTCAGTGAGAGATAGGGTTTTCGTGATTGCTGGAATAAAGCAGAATACAGAGCGGACTGGCTAATTCCATTTTTTTTACTGCATATATGTTGCTGTTCGTACTTCGTAACTGGTGAGACTGTGATGGGTAAAACTAATTTTCTTTTTTCTTAAAACTTCTTCGAAATTTAAAGTGATGTTTTTGATTTCGGGTTTAATTCGGGCTCAGACTGGCTGATAAATTAGGATTCGGATCGGGTGCGGGCTTGAAAAATCGGGTTCGGTTTGGGCTCAACATCTTCGGCCCGTTGACAAATCTGCTCTACCTTTTCTTTTTTCCAACTCACTCTATTTTACTGAAAAAAACAACAACTTTTTTTGATACTCACGGTCTTCAATAACGTACACGCAAGTTTTAATTCAGAAGTAAATATATGACCATGGCTGTATCAGGACCGTTGAAAACTAAATGCAATGTGATTTATACTATAGCAAAAAGTTGTCAATCAAAAAAATGAAGCGATTAACCTATCAGTCATCAAATTTATGAGCGCAGTTTAATGAGACAACTGGTGAGAACTCTTCGACCTCTTTGTGAGCTTTTTGAAACTTCTTTGCTGACCCCTAAGAGACCGCAATCTCCGCTTTGAGAAGTATTTGGGAATCTTAAATTTTTTTAGCTTGCTTAAAACCGAGCTGCAATAACCCAATTGGCAATGCGTCGCGATACGTATTGGCAGCAAAAAATAATATCTCTTACAGGGCGGTGATGTCACTATAAGGCTCGTACAAAATTAATGGTGACATCTTTTCGTGCTGGTTCTGCAAATAATTTTGTTTTGCATCCATTTTAGAAGCGTAAAAAAAAAAATTAAAAATAAAACTGTACTGTACAGAAGTTACCATCTTGGTTTAGCGCCCTAACGATGCTACTGATATAGGCCTACACTAGCATGTACTACAGGCCTATACTACGGTGGAACGTCATCACTTCAACCAGTTTACAGTACGTTGAGTCTTGTAACCACTCTTTCTTCACCTGATGTTGTATCTTGTTTCTTTGAATCAAGCTTCACAATACCAGCTGGGCGTATGTGAAGCGCAGCGGCTGTGCGCAATTAAACTGTCCAGTTTTACGCTTACAAGTCCCCATGCAAACTAGCGGTGAGGTTTCTCATCCATAAAGAGCAGTAAAAATACTCCCATGCAAAGACCCGCAGAGTCGCTACTTGCTGCTATGACATACGTTAAAAGAACATTGGTGGAGAAGCGTTTTGCTGGATTGAAAATCCGATAAAAGTATCTCTAAAGCGCAAACAAAAACGTGAAATCTGCTTTAGCTGCAAAGTGTTTCAGTAGGTCATGTTAAAAAACCCAAATCAAATCTTCATTATATACTCACAATGTTACGCCAAAGCGTGTAACGAATAGCGGAATCCATCTCCGCGGTTTAGCGCCTTGGCAGCACAGATCCGAAGAAACGTCGCATTGGAAGAGAGCAATCGGCGACACTATGTCCGATTTGACCCACCCAGCAATTGAACCCGAAATTTCCCGCAATGATAGCGATGTTTTAACAACTGCGCTCATAATAAATTTTATCTTAAATGACGTTGAATAAAGTTTTGGTAAAAATCCTTTGGTTGGACCAGCAAATTAATTCGTCAAACCTTACGGCGAAATGTCTTTGATGTTGTGCTGAAGTGGTGAGAACCGTAAATGAATGAAACATGCCAACCGATATGTACACGCTAGATGAACAAAACTAACGCATTAAAATGTATTTAGGATCAGAGTTCCGTATCAAATCGATCAAATACATCGATCACTGACAAGCTACAATTTCTCGTCAAAACCTTGGATGCCGAAATTGATGAAAACAAACAGAGGATTCTTCGCTATTACTTGGACAGCCATCCGGAGCGATTCCGTAACTTCCCCAGCGTCATTGGAAACAAAGTAAGTGTTTTATGTAGTTCAGGCGAATCATTTTTAACTATTTAGCACCTGTCAAATTTTATCAGCCCGCAAAATGGTGGTGGTGTTCAAAGATGGAGACACAATGTAATTCTGTGGAATAAAGATACTGGAAGCTTTCTAAAACGTAATAAAAAGTCTTGTTGGGAAAAATACGGTTTAAAATTGCTTATTACGACAAGTTTCGACTGGTTCAAATTCGGAAAAGCTTGAAACAACACTGTAGGCTGGTTAACCATTTTACCCTGCTACATCGTCTTAAAAATGAGCCAAGTTCATTACAGTAGTGAAAACTATTAGAGAGTGCTTTGCACCTTTTTGGTAAATCTAGTTTTTATCTACGACAATGATGAATGAAATTTGCAAAGATCTTCCTCACTTCTAAGCATAGAATCTTTGCAGCTAGGCAAGGGACATGTAATTGCTTCTCAGGTTGAACAAACCGTAATAACTTCTGGTGATTTAGGTGTACCCTCCTCCAAAAGAAGTTGCGGAACAATTTGAATCACTGGGACAAGATATACCGGGTTTTCTACGCGATATTTCGGATCCAAGTCACGTGCCTCCTCACATAGTGTGCTGCGAACTTCTCGTTTATGTGGCCGAGTTGCAGAAAAAGATTGATCTGCTAGAGTCCGCTAAAGAGCGTCGAAATTCAAGGGAAGTTTCCGTTTAACGTATCTGCGTATGCAACAAAGGGATAAACGGACCGTGTGCATTTTTGTAACCAGACACATATTTAGGCAAACTATAAAGTATTATTCGGAAAACATGTCCATGCAATCATATTATAGCGATGTATTCGGAAATGATTGTGTGGATTTATGTGAGGTGTATGCCGGTATCAGTTGTTCAGCCACTTAATTCAATTACTATTAGTTAAGCAAGTCTAAAGTGCGCGGCGTTTTGATATTTTGGCTTAAAATAGTGTTTATCTGGACTTGCGGTAAACTGCATGGCTCAAAACTATTCAAAAAACGTACAACTTTTGTGTAAATGAAAAAACACAAAACCAAAAGTTCGTGAATATTATGAAACTTGTTACTGGAATAAAACTGCATGTGATGATGCTTAACTGCAAGTTTGTTCAAAATACCTTTTTCTATTTTCCGTTATCAAGTTGCTCGAAAATTAACGTGGTATTAATGGGTATAACCTATATGTGTCATTTTGCGAATTTAACTACCAGCTTAATGTTGCTTCACTTTAAATGTAAAGAGTATTTTGTATTGTGCATTTGACGTTGTTATTTTGTTGTTTTTTGCTTTCAAGTAGCAAATTGTAATTAAGGTGCCTTACAAACAGTTTATGAAAGAGTTGAAAGGCAAACTATAAAGAGTTTAACAAGAGGAAACTGCAATTTCGTAATAGTGGTAAAGTTTTTTATTGGCACCGTCAACAAAACGCGAATAGCTTTCAATAAAACTAAAAACTTACAATGCAAATAAGTAAATAACTTAAGTTATCAAATTATATCCAACTGAAAATTGAACAGTATAACTGAGGAAAACTGCGAAGTGCGCTTGCACTCTTCGAGTCGGTAACCACGCGGTATACGTCAAATGCGAACGACTCCAGCCATGAATGGAACCCGTCACGTACGATCTGTAACCCGCTCGCAGTGCGGGTAGGCCATGTTGCAAAAAAAAAACGAGACATCGAATCATACAATTAGGAATTGGGAAGAAAAAGCAATAAATGCATTGTAGCTACGGTTGCAACACTGTCAAAAAATTTGACATAACGTTCCATTATCCTGTAAACGTTCGAAGACGTTACCCAACTTGCAACAAGACTCGCCACATTGTGCATCTACACATTTTGAAAAATACGAAAACTGCAGAATTTTTATAGTCAAGTTCGACACAAATCCCTGCGTTTTGAAGGTTTTATTATGTTACTTCAAAGTCACAAGAGGATCCAAAATGTGGCCGAGGAAGCTTTTACCCTCGAATGAGCAAATCTTTACAAATCTGCAACATTTTCACCAATAGCATAGAATGACAATTTGCGACTCTGGTACAACATTGGTTTTGTCGTAGTTTAGTCATATATTTATTCTCACATCACGATAAAGCGATCTAAGTGCCATAACAAGCTCGCTTAGGAGTTGCCGGCGATCTGTGTATCACTTTAAGGTGAGGAAATCCGCTTATAGTTCCTTTCCCAACGGCACAACTAAAAAACTTTCCGGCTTGTTCTCCACACTATCCCTTTAATGTTGGTCGACAAGCAGGAAAGCTGTGTATACTAATTTTAATGTCATTGGTTTGACCCGACTCGTAATTAAACGCGAGTCAACAACTTCAAAAGCAGCCGCTCTATCCACTCAGCCCTGAACTTTTCCTCGACACATTTCGGAGCGATAACGTTTGAATCTATTCGACCTTTGAAAGACCCCCAATGAAAAACTGCTTGATCTTCTATACTGAAACAACAATATTGCATCATACGAAAAGTATGACCATTTATGTCGCGTGTCGATGTCAAAAAAAAAAAAAACAAATTTCATTACAATTGCGGAATTACGCCGAAGTATGTAATGAGTGGAAGGGACCATCAAGAACGGCTTAGCGCTAGAGCAGTGTTTCTCAACCCCCGGTCCACGGACCGGCACCGGTCCGCATGTGCTTTTCTCCCGGTCCGCCAAAAAAATTCCAACATTACAGTATATCACAATTCAAAATTGTGCTTTTTATTATGACCCATACTTGGCTTCGCGCGCTCAATACTTCGAACATATATAACTGATATTCAGCCGTATGATTATCCGAATTTGATAATGAAACGGAAACAAACAAACAGCCAAGTGTTTCCCTTTTCTTTCAAAACCCCATTAACGAAAATCAAGTTAGTGATTCTAGCACTTGGTTTTAACATGATTTTTTTGGTTGATTTTTAAGGTCCACCGGTCCACAAAATTTATTTGGAAATTTTGCCGGTTCGCAACATGAAAAAGGATGAGAACCACTGCGCTAGGGTACGGCTTGACGTTCAAAGATCAAGTACGGTTGAGCGCTAGAGCGACACAGCTCCGAAGAAACATGGCAACGGTGGCAAGCCGTTGGCGACACTGCATTCGATTTGATTAGGCCAGGAATCGCACATCCCAGACCTACCGCCCATCCATTACTGTATCGTTACGAGATGTCTTAAGCGTCTCGTAACGATACAGTAAAAGCCATTGCTTTGCCGCCAATATGTCGAGGCTGACAACTGACAAAGCTTTGGTTAGAGGGCTAACATTTTTACTCCATGTACGTAAATTAAACAAGTGAGGAAATAGTCAACAATTGCCAAGCAAGCTTTAAAAAACACCTTAGCGCACAAAGCTTAAGTATTTTATCAAACTGGTGCATAAAATAAGATATTAAGGCAAGAATAAGTTATCACGCAACGAATTAATAAGTTAACACAAGTTTAAAGATCAAGTGCTGTGTATTAAGATTGAGTAGGAATTTTTCGACTCCCAGCAGGGACGTACGCAGCAGAAAATTTAGTGTCCTCCCTGGCTTTGCCACTGCTAACACACCATTGTGCAACTCAAACAACGCATCACTTGTACAGTTATTTTTGCAACTAATACAACAGTAGCAAAATTTTAAATAATTTTCCACTATCATTTTCAACTTAGGAATGTTGAATAGTATTTTCGAGTGGTTATGTAATTTGATCCTTCACATTGGCTTCAGCAGAGCCCACAACGTAACTTTAAACTCTTTTGTTTTCATTCATGCCGTGGAAAAGCCATTGCCAACAGTGTTACCAATTCAAGACCGCTATGTCGGCGAGAACAGAAATTGCAAGAGTAGAGCCATAGTAGAGCGTTGTCATTCATGCCGCAGCTGCTATCAACTTGACTAATTTCAAACATAATTTTGCAGTTACTGTAATGGAGAATGTTTAGCTTTAAAGGTCTATTGCATAGCCTATTCAGCAACAAAGCGAAAGGAGTTTTCCAATGTTGGTTTTTAAACGCTTAGATTCGATTAAAGATATCGGTACGATTTCGTTTCAAAAAAAAAAGCTTGAGAACACCGAGCAGTGCGGTTAATACAGAGCATGAATCTGGCCGTTACTATAAGGCAAGCTGCAATATTTCGACTTATGAGAAAAGATTAATCGCTTACCGTTTATATTTAGTCGTAGGCGATCGCAGTGATCAGTCAGTAAGCACCAATAAATGGGGTTAGTGGTTTAGTTGATGATATGCAAAGTTGCCAACTGTATACACTCAGAAAGCGCAATGTCAAAAAAGTTTATGCAGATGAAATATAACTTCAAAAATCAAACTTTCATTATACTCACGGTATTACGCCTAAGCGTGAAACAAGTGGCAGGGCCCATCTTCGCGGTTCAGCGTCTAGACAACACAGCAGCTCAAAAGAAACGTCGCAGCAGTGGCAAACCGTTGGCGACACCGTCCAATTTGACCAACCCGGGATTTGAACATCAGATCTCTCGCACCGATAAGCATTCACTAAGATTTAATTGAATGCAATACAGGCCATCTTGTTGATTCCTGTGGCATGCTGATGCTTTTGCAGAAATAAACGAGATAAAAATATTTTCTCATAATGTCCAAGCAAAAACGCCCAACTTCCGCCGGATACCGACTTCCTTTGGGCAACACCACTTCTGTGTACAGGGATTACTCTCGACCGAAAGTTAATCAGACATCCTCCGGAGGTAAACTTTTGAAAGAAGCAGAAAAATGCGATGAAGTTGCTCAAACAAAAATATGGAGAGAACAAATCCACAGCGAATGGAAAGGAGTTCATGAATGGTTAGCTATCGCTGTTATTTATTTCAGCGTAAAATAACGCTTTTTAAGCCACCGTAAATCGTGGCTCACGATCTATTGTCGCGAATTTAATTTAAAGCCCTGGAGCCGGTAGTTGGTCGTATGCGATTCAGGTGATTGTCGACTCGAAGAAAGTAAGCCACTTTACAGTCTCCATGCTCTAAAATTCTTGATTTAGTAACTTTGCTGTTCGGTGGTATCCGCAAAACAGAGATCATGCAAGGCATCTCGTAAAAGAACGACGTGTCAACGGATTTTGGAATGTAATAAACTGACGTTCTTGCGATTACAACGCTTGTATCACGGCATACTATATACTGTATAGTAGATCGTTGCAAAATGCAAACTGTCATCTGTTGAAACGACAGGATGCCCTGGCATATCATTAAACCACTACGCCATAAACGCTAATAAAAACCAATTGTATCTCAGGCAAAGTGACAGTGTGTTCACTGTCGAAATTTTTCGTGATCATTTAACAATATGCTTCCCAGTTCGGCATGTAATTTTGATTCCACCATTGCGCCATTCTCCTCCACTTAACCGAGGAGCACGCCATAACATTGTTTGGACTAACAACGGCGTGCGCAGAAATTTTTTGAGGTGGAAGGAGGGCGTGAAAATTTTCTCCTTTACGGTAAATTTTTATTGAAGTCTGAGCGATAAAAACCTTTTTAACATGTACCGGCGCACGAGGGAACGCGTGTGCATAAAAGCCTTTTGCGTACGCTACAGCGGATGGACTTCCTTTAGCTATTTTTAACAGTATAGTCATGGCAGCCAAACTCTTGTTTTGCTGCAAATAATTTATTTGATCCCAAAATAGGCCATCAGTTGTTTGGCCAGAGCTTATTCAATGGAGGCTGTGCACAATCCCAAGCTGAAATAATAATTATTATTTTTGCGTAGGGATAAAAACTGGAGATTTACAAAAGATTTTGATCCTCATGGAAGATCGAAAACTCCTCAAAAACTTCCAGAAGAGGAGTCTTTCTTCAGCGAAATCGTTTCTCCCACGCAGGGTCACGTGTACGGAAGCAGAGTTGACACAGAATTAGGAGAGAAAATGTCGCATATGGAATTTATGTTCCATTCAACAAACAGAAAATGCAAAATGGATAAGGAGTTTATCTGCTACTAAACAACCACAATGTTGTGTAAATTAAATGCAGCAGTTTTTCTAGTCCATAACAATCAAATCGTTTGGCTATAATGCACTCGTTTGAAAAACCAACAAATGCAAATCTATTGTAGAGCAATTTGAAACATAAAAATTTAAACAAGCGAGTGAGTATTGATGAAACTGTAATGTGCACATTGCACAGTGTAGTCAACAAGCAAAAAATGTGAATGGCGTCTTTCGTATTGAACGCAAAATAGCAATTAAAGTAGCTGCTGATGCAAAACCGCCAGTAGTTGGATATTAGATAGATTTCTTTGCTTGGTGGGTTACTTGAGTTTGTTCGTTGTTCTATCAGAGAGCATGGTTTGAATAAAATAAGGTCTTGATTATTTTTTATTGTTTTTTCTATTTTGGTGCATCGCTACTATACGAAAACTAGACAATCCTATCAATGTCGTTGATCTTGCTACTGCAGTAGAACGAAGCAGACGTATAGCAGTGTTGATGTGTCTTTGGTTTCCTCAGTATTACCTGACTGAGTTCTGAGTTGTATATTCTTAACTTTGAAAATTGCAAACCTACCCTGCATTCACTTTTTGGTTGCAACTTTTTTGCGTGTGTTCACGTTCGTTTTTCGTAGATATTCCAGTATCCTATTTTGTCATGACAGTTTTTTTGCCTTGTTACATAAGTCTATTCCAGCATCACTCCGCAAATACGTCGCGAATCATATACGTAGGAATTAGTGATTGTTATCAACAAAATAACAGGGCTATCAACCAAAATAATAAGTTGGTTGTGAAAAATTGACTTAAAAATCAGAAATTCGAATTTGCAATAAATCTAACGCTTAGATTACAGTCAGTAAGGGAGGAAAATAGCTTGAGAAGGTAACATAAAGTCCAGTGAATCTTGCAGCCGGAAGACAACATTGATTCAGCTGTCATCATCAGAAGTCTATGCAGGAAGTACAAATTTAATTGTCAGAATTGTTTCTTGTTCAAACAGGTACAAACTGCTCTATAAAATTGTTGCACATGTTTGCTGCTACGCTTGCATGAAAGCATTTACACCCAGGCAAAGCGTTTAAGTTGTGAAATTCCAAATACAGAAAATAGATTTGCTGAAAGTGAAACACTGTGCCAAAATTCCATCTATAAGCAACGCAATGTTCATCATTGGATTTTAGTTTTTTCCAAGAATTTCGCAGCTTTTTTTATCATGATACCCAAATCATCATTTTGTCCCAAAATTTTTTCGATATTTGGCAATTTTCAAAAACTCGAATTTCCATTTGAAAAGTTATTTAACAATGAAACAAGCAAGAAAATAGTCCATTTGAATATAACGGAAGAGCTTTGAGCATTCTTTTCACGTAACTCATGAATTATCAAATTCAAGACCATTACTCTAACCACCACAAAATAAAAATTATAAAATCGTCTCCAAGCAGTCAAAAACATTACTTCCAAACATTCTTTGTCCCTTACATACTCTTTTGTGATACCTTGCCCAAAAATGGTTACCCTAATGAACGTCATTATAACATTTAGCTTACCGTGATAAGATTGAGAAGTTACAGTATTTTGTTTATTATTAAACAACACTTTACAAGAAAATTTTAGAATTCTTGTGATTTCCTCCGTAACAATAATGTTAAGAGGGATTACGCAGCTTCTGAGGCTACTTTTGGTGCATGCGCTCTCTAGCAGTTTTTTCTTGCTCATTAATCATTATTATCAGTGCGTAGACAACTTTGTCATCAGATTGTAGGCCTTACAAAAACAATAAAAATACAGCAAGATTGCAGCTATCATGAAAGCCGAGCAGGACAGCGGCAAATAGAGATATTTGTTTCGCTCAACGCCAGAAATTTCAACTAGGTCACATGACGGTCTCAAGCATAATGGTAGTATAGCAAGGGTGGGCAACATATGGCTCGCGAGACCAGTTTATGAAGCCCTCCGGCAATCACAAAAATATAAACTCCTACCGTAAAATCAAGCTGAGGACCTTTTTTTTGCTCTTTACTGGTATTTTCAGTGGAAAATAGAAAATAGACTTTTTTTTGCTCTTCCAAGCAGTACAATCCAGCCTACCAACGACTTCATTCTCCCAAATAAGGCCCGCCGACAAGAAAAGTTGCCCACCTCTGTAGTATAGCCTGCCTTTTATAAAATTGCATTTTAATTGCAATTGAAAGAATCTTAACTTTTAACTAAATCAACAGTAGTTTTATAACTACATCAATGTTTTTTTGTAGCTTGGCAGTTTTCAAAGCTATAGATTTATTTCTCCAGATTTTTTTTTTCTTCCCCTCTTTCCTGAATATTTTTTGGGGTTTTCACAAAGTCGTGACCGTTTCGAGTCTTTTCTTCTTCAGGATAAGCATTAAATCTCTGTCTCTCGATGTTTATTCGGTCCGTCTGGCAAAGTTTGAACGTTTATTGAAGGGTTGATATGGACCGAGTTCAATTGTCTTTTTGCAATTGGCTTTTTACCTGCAAAAAGTAAACCATCTGGTCAATTGCTAAATAAATGATACAGACTTCAGTAAATGACGTTTTGAAAGTTATGACCCAACTTAAGCCAAGCGATGATCATATTGAAGCATAGCAAAAATAAAATAATCAGTTTTAGCGATTGAATACTATTTTTCTAACACCAATACAAAAAACAGGAGAAAAAGCAAAATCGCTTCATATCT
Organism: Trididemnum miniatum; assembly: GCA_964006365.1. NCBI lineage: Eukaryota > Metazoa > Chordata > Ascidiacea > Aplousobranchia > Didemnidae > Trididemnum > Trididemnum miniatum. Next base: position 5,683,923 of record OZ023238.1, read on the forward strand.
TTAGTTCATATTTTTCGACATGAATCACTAGGCTGAAGTGTTGATATATAGATGAAACGCTTTAAACTATGGCCAAAATTCAAGTTCGTTCATTTGTCGTTCAAGTTAATTATAAATGCTTTAAAAGTAGGTCTATGCCTATATGGCCTAAATATTTGTAACTAATCGATAAGCAAAACCTATCTCACTGCTTTTTGCCCAATCAAAAAAAAAACAAAAAAAAAAACATTGGGTTAGTGGGGCTGCGAATATTTCAGATCCTCTCACGTTGTTTGTTCTAGTGTAGAAAAGTTCAAAACTTTGAACTGACTCAATACGCTTCATCTACTATAGGAGTCATTTGAAAGCGATTTCAAGAAGCGATAAAAATGGCATGCAAAATTTTAATGAGACGCCTAAATTTTAAAATCATTTAAGTGAATGATTTCCTGTTTTTCTCTTGGCTCCAAATTTTTACATTAAAATTTGGCATGTTACATCATTGCATTAGTGTGTTTAATTTTTTGGGAAAGTAAAGTACAGCAACTTACTTAATAAATTTCGTTCAGTCTCTGCGCTCGTTCCATTCGGAAGAGAACTTCTTCGATAGAATTGTTTGATTTCTGATTCACTTAAATTCGGAACATGATTGCGAAGAAGCAAATTATTGCCAGGTTTTTCTTTTGCAGTTGGTTTTTGAAAACAGGATTCTTGGAATGCTGTCTTGTTTTTTTGACCAAGAAATCCTCTTATTGATGAATCACAAAATGTTTGTGTTGTGAAAAATTTTGCTAAATCAACAGGTTCTAGTGGTATGAAATGTTCGGAATCGACACTAGATGGTTTTGAAGTTTCGGAATTTCTACTCAAATCCTTGGAAATGTAATTCAAAGTTGTTTTATCATCTCTTGATTGTTTCATCTCTTTGGAGAGAGCAGTTGCAGTTGGTGATGCAAATATAGAGCAACTGTTACCGTCATGATTTTGGGAGACGGAAGAGGAAACCGACGACTTTACTCCAAAGTGATTATGTCTGCAATAAATTCAATCCAGAATAAACGATTAGGAATTTTGATATTAAAGATACACTGTCTTACTTTCAAATTTAGAACATTTGCATAATTTTAAGTAAACATGTGAGGCTGAAATCGTTTTATATATTATATGTTGTTGTGCTTAGATTCGTTTTCCCAGTGTGTTTGCAGTTTCTCGCACAACATTTTGACAGAGTTTGCATAGACAATGCTGAACGTGAAATCTTTGACTTATTTATAGCTTTCGGGCTGATGTCTTGTCTGCCTGAAGCTCAACTATAGCCTACCAACCATTATTGAGTTTTTACACCGGCTAACTCAGATGTAAAACTGCTAAAACTAGTCCAATTATGTCATGAGCCCGACATTCAACGGTGCAGCTCAGACAGTGACAACCTGGCCGAAAAAAAAAACTCACATACAATCTTTGCTGCATCATTCGCGTAAAATTATAAAATTACATTCCTACTTGATCAAAACGAAACAAGTATGAAATTTTGGCTAAAAAACTTTAAAAGTTGATGATTATTTTGCTCTAAAGCAAAAACTAAGTGGATAGAAACGAGAAATTTGGAAGATAAGTAACTCTGCATGCAGTTCTACTGTACGAACGGTCTCTAATTACTTCCACGTCTACTCTGTGATTGACATTGTTTAATGTTATTGAAGTAACAATCACGAGCAAAACTGCGCTGGTCCGTTCAAATGTGAAAATTTTTAAATTATAGACTAGAGCAAGGTTAGCATGATTTATTACACTGCAAAGTTTCACAATGATTACATTTTTAGTCGTAGAAATTGCGAAAACTCATTCAATTTAAATCAAGCTAGTACAGGTAGAGTTAATTTGTAATATCTTGTAGTTTTTCCGCAAAAATCAAAAACGCACTTTGTGACGTCATGCAGTTTCCGGTGCCATTAATATAGTCAGGGCACAGTGTACTTAAAGTGGACCCATTCAACAAAAAAAGCATGGTTACGTATTTTCAGAACGATGCTAAATGCGACAGCAAAGTAAAAAAGATTTTTAAGCAAAACTGCTGAAGGACCATGTTGCCATTTTTTAAACAAATATTTTTTACTTGCAAAAATCAATTGTTTAACTTTAACTACATAGGAAAAGAAAAAACAATGATAAGCAGCAGCCATAGTTGTTTTAAATAATAATATTGCCAACCATTCAAAAAAATCTTAAAAAGAAAAACAAGAACTAGCAACAGGGGTCCCTCAGCCAGCCTACAATTTATGAACTACTAGGACTTAACCACTACAGTATTTTCGTTCCGGAAACTGAAGACGGAGAGTGATTCCACTGCTAGTACCTATATAAGTAATAGATAGACTGTGGTTAGGGTCTATGGTGATATAATAAAACTTGGAAAAAGAAATCATTTCTTACACAGAACAATCAAAACAATGAACATTGTTGGCATTTGGATGAGAAAATTTGTCCGATTTAATGTTGTCTTAAATTCAACTTTACAGTGTCCTAATGTTGTCTTAAATTTAATGATTTAATGTTGCCTTAAACTCGATTTAATGTTGTCTTAAATTCAACTTTACGCTAAAGCGAATGAAGTAAGATGGTATGGACATGTGGTTAGGAGGGATGATGAGAGCATTTTGAAGAAGGCAATGATGTTTGAAGTGAATGGACCACGAAAGCGAGGACGGCCGAAGCAAACATGGAAGAAACAAGTCGAAGAGAATATAAAGAAGATTGGGTTGAGGGTGGAGGAAGCTACAGATCGAGCGAGATGGAGAGAGGGAGTGGGGGCGATTGCTGAAGGAATGAGGTGCATCCGGCCACCTTCGGACACGAGGAAAAACCGGATTAAAACTGGATGATGATGATGATGATGATGAGTGTCCGGCCCATGGCCGGTATTTCTTATCCAGTAGTTTAGGGCAGGCAACAGTTTTAAATGAAATCAGATGATTACGAGTATATATTCATCTTGGCTGGACTTGTCTGTGCTTTTTGGTGTCACGCACTTTGCTGCAGGAAAAACGGAAGAGTCGGGGGGAACTTACTTCAAAGTGGCCGCACGTACTATTAAATAATAAAATAGCCTAGTGCACTGATTTTAAGCTAAAGGACAAACTTTATTATATTAGTTTTACGATAAATTTATTTTTATTTTTGTGTTTAGTCGCGTTCGCGTATTTATCCTCCTATCATGAGAAAGCGATCAAAGCGCTACAACGAGCTCGCTGAGGAGTTGCTGGTCACCTGTTTACCAATCCAAGATGGGGGTATTCCGCTAAGTGCCTTTTCCAACGGCACAACGAGTAAACTTGCCGCCTTGTTCTCCACACTGTCTCTCTAATACTGAGCGTCAAGCAGGGAAGCTATGAATACCAATTTTACACTTATTGGTTTGACCCGACTCGGAATCAAACCCGAGTCTACACTTCCAGAGGCGGACGCTCTTACCATTCGGCCATCTAACTGCCTTAACCAATACATGCATTTGTAGAATGAAGCCCTGAAGCCCTTAAATGCCTATACAAACCTTGAGCGGAGCTAAATGTCACAGAGAGAAATGCAATTTTTGCAGTTCTTTTTGATAAATTAATTTAGTGTCACTTCCGGTTTGACCGCGTTTCTGTTACTACGACGATTTAGCAATAGCGGATGCTGCCAGTAAATATGCATAATTTGCACGTACGTCAATTGTAATCGTGTTTAGTGCAGCTGTTAATCTCTGTTACCGCTGCTGCCGCAGTGGTATTGCAATTTTGAGGAATATGATACTCAGCTAAAGTGATTAGTACCAGGGCGTTGGAGCCGTAGCCCCGGAGCAGTCCATTTTTGCCGGAGTCGGAGCTGTAGCTCAAATTTTAATTCAGGTGGAGCTGGAGCTGAAGCCGAAACAACGTAACTGCAGGATAGCTCTCAGCTCCTGATCTTCTCATTTTCCTATCGCTTTTCTGTATCTTTGTTTTTAATTTAAGTAAACAGTGTGGGCTGTTGTCGCAATATGTTAAAGCTGCTTAACTTGGGTAAGTTACGTTTAGCGATCCCCTTTCTTGGATTGAGAATTGACTGTAGGGGAATAGTTTGAGGAAGAAAGGCCCGAGTGAGACTGCATTTACATGTTACCAGCTAGAATGAATGATAAAACAAGCATCGCAACAAGTTAGACACTCGTATTAGTATTAATGACGTCACAAACGGTCTAACTGTGAGAGTTACCAACTCAAGTTACCGTGAAAAGACTTTTCGCTTCCGATAATACGATCACATTCAAGAAATTTGATGAAAGAGGACTCGCTTGAAGCGATTCTCTTTCTTCGTAGTGATGGCTTTTCAGAGCTGTCAACGAGCCGAAGATGTTGAGCCCGACCCGACCTGACCCCGATTTTTCAGGCCCGAACCCGACCCAAGCTTGAATCCTACTGTAATTTAGCAGCCAGTCTGAAACCGATTTAAACTCGAATTCAAAAACATCACTGTAAAATTCGAAGAAATTTAAATAAAAAAGGAAACGAGTTTTACCCATCCACATCAATTATAGGGGCATAGCTCTCATCAATGTTCCGGGTAAGATCTATACCGAATGCCTTGAAAAAAAATACCGTAAAATAGTCGAGCCTGAACTAACGAATGCTCAGTGTGGCTTTCGTCATGGCCGAAGCACAACGGAGCCTTGGACCATATTTTTGCCTTGCAGCAAATCTTTGAAAAGTCATGGGAATATGCAAAAGAGGTCAATGTATGTTTTGTTGATCTTAAAAAAGCATTTGATCGCATTCCTAGAGACAAGCTTTGGGCGGTGCTGTTACAGTATGGCATTGGTGGCCAGTTATTAACTGCTATTAAGCCGCTGTACATGCATTCCGAGGTCTGTGTTCGTGTTAACAGTGCAACGATGAAACCTTTCAGAGTAAGTGTGGGACTACGGCAAGGCTACTCTCTTTCACCTATTCTGTTCCTTATTTATATGGATAGAATAGTTAAGAAAAGTGAGTCTTGTGGCGGAGTAAAGATCGGTGATTGCACAGTACAACGTCTGTTATTTGCAGATGATCTTGTGCTACTAAACTCAACCCAAAACGGTCTCCAGCAAGCTCTTGACCGGTTTTCAGATGCAGGCTCTGTGGCCGGAATGAAAATCAGTAAAACAAAAACAGAAACCTTGTGCCTGTCCAGACAACTAAAGCAGTGCGGATGGCAGACAAAATAGCGAATTGGATATCCGCATCGGAAAAGTACAGGGTGTAACAAAAGTTTCTCCCCATGCATTTTCACTTCTCAAAAGAAAACTAAAATTGACAAGATGGCTGTATTTGCAGATAGTATTGTCAGCATACCGACCTCCAATGTCACTAAAAATTAAAACAGTACAGTCAATATTTAGCATGTTTTCCTTCGTTTTTGGCACATCGCAAAATTCTTGCGCGAAAGGACATAAGTTCCAAAGTTCGTTTTGGATTATTGAACTTCATTCTCTTTTGACGCGTAGGATAAGTTGCTGTCAATGTTTTGACTGAGATTCTTTCAGCACAGAGTCGTGCAGCCTAGCCCAAATGTGTTCTATCGACTTTAAGTCTGGGAAATTGCCTGGCCAGTCAGTCCAAACTTTCACACCACTTTGCTCAATTTGGTTCAGTGTTGCTCGAGCAGTGTAACAAGTTACCCCATCTTGCATGAGCACAGCCATGTCTGTGCGTGGGAAAACGTGCCCGTTGATGATAATGTTGGTGTAAATCGACACAATATTCTTGCGATAATGTTTTCCATTTACGCTTTCACCTGGCGGTACAATGTAAAGCTCAGTCTTTCCGTATCTGCTGATTACACCGGCTACCGTGATTTTCAGAGGGAATTTTAGTCGCATTTCAGGTTTGACTGAGCTTGGATCACTCGTCTGAATTCGTTTATTCGGTCTGTTCCTCTTCGGGTGGAGTTCAGGAGGGCTCTCATCGGTAAAACGAATGTGAGCTCGCAGTAATTTTCCATGGATTAATGAACGCTTATGTTCTTATGATTTCTCCATTATTCGATCTTAATTACACAAATCAGCGTTCTATTGACTTATCCTAAATGACTACATTACTGCAAAATCATCAAGGTTAAAACTCGATACGCCTCTCATTCAATAAATCCTCTCTTTTTATTCGCTTTCACTGACAAAAAATGCGATAAATGACTGTAACAAAAGTTTCTCTTCATGGGGAGAAACTTTTGTTACAAAAAAAAGTTGCTGCTCAGGCAAACTGCAACAAGCTTTTCCCAAATAATTCTAACTGTTGACATATCAGTTTAATCACTTCGAGCACACACGCATTTATTCCTTGAAATCATTGCGGTTTGGGAGTATCAGGAACTCACGCGATGCATACCATGATTTTATTCATAAAAATCAATCGGCAACTTCGGCATTAGCTGGCCATTGCAATAAAAAGAGAAACAGCTCGAAAATAAGTTTCCAGATGGCTAAACTAACGTAGAAAAAAAAAGATTGTGCTTTGCATTCGTTTGGTGATATTTAAAGCGAAAAACAGGTAAACGCGACACACTCTTGGCAACACCAATGGGGAGAAACTTTTGTTACACCCTGTAAGTGCAGTAATGCGCCAGCTCCACCGTTCTGTGGTACTGAAACGGGAGCTTTGCACTAGCGCAAAACTATCCATTTTCAGATCAGTCTATGTTCCTATTCTGACTTATGGCCATGAGTGTTGGATCATGAATGAGAAAGTGAGCTCTCGAGTTCAAGCAGCCGAAATGAGATGCTTGCGAAAAATTAGCGGTTTGACCTTGTTGGACAAGGTTAAAAGTGCAGATATTCGTGAAACTCTCAACACCGAATCGCTGCTTCTCCGACTAGAAAGATCGCAACTGCGTTGGTATGGACATGTGACACGAATGTCCCAGTAATGACAGAAAAACTGCTCTGATCAACACCGATTGGTCGAAGGCCTTGAGGCCGTGCCAGAACTCGATGGCGAGATTACGTAGATCTTAGTTGGTCTCGCTTTGGCATCCCTGCAGAGCATTTATCCTTTGTCGCATGGGATCGAGGTGCTTAGAGGCTCCTACTCGAGCTGCTGCCCCCGCAACCCCCCAAGGATAAGCGGGTTTAAAAAATGAATGAATGAACCCATCCACATCAGTCACCCCAGTTACGAACAGCAATATTTATACCAGGTGTTTTCTTTGCTTAATTCTAGCAATCACGCAAGCCCTATTACTCACCGAAAATCTCGATTTTGCTCCGGCATTCGGCCCGACTGAAGTCAGAAACATTTTCAAAACCCAAGCCCGAGCCGGGCCCGAACCGACCTGATAAGCCGGAGCCCGATTGACGATTATGTGGCTTTTGATTGAAACAATATGGTATAAGCAGATAACTGGCGACCACTTCCCTACATGTCCTTAAATAGTGTGCAGCATTTTGATTGTAGTGTTTTTGAGCAAAGGGTATGTTGAAATTTATTTTTATTGAGAAAACTGTAGGTGGGCTATAATGACAACGTAAAACTAAAACTCAGTACCAGTCTGAATAACCCGGACCTGGAACCGGAGCGGAGCAGCTCTTTTTAAACAGCTCCGGAGCTGGAGCCGGAGAAATGTCGCGATGGCAAAGAGCTCCTGAGCAGGAGCTGGAGCACCTTCAAAATTTGCCCTGCTCCAACACCCTGATTAGTATTTTGGCATTTTGTCTAGTTTAGTGTTTCGTTAGTTGTTCGTTAAAATAGCCTGTTTCTAACTTCTTGGTTCAGCCAGGTGCCCTTGCACTAATACAGTTAAAGTTTACTTGTTTTTTGCTGATGTTTGTAAGCTTTCAGTGATATAAGTCAATTGTGTAATACGTTTGGATAGTGTTACATAACCGTATCAACTGGTGTGAGTGTTAACTTTGCACATTTATTTTGTTTGAACAAGGTCTCTGTGTACGTGCACTTTACCTCAAACGTGTGCAATATGGATCAAAAGCCGAATTATTTAATTCGTGTGTGGCTTCTGTTTTGAATATGTTGTTTTATGCGGATACGGATCCATCTTGTTCTGGTTATTCAAGCAGTGTTAGTTAGACTTTGACGTTAGCAGCGAAGCTTAATCGCTTGAAAGATTCTTTCCAAACTCTATAGTCTTAGAAACCAGAATCTGTTGCATTATTGAAGAATTTCTGTAGTCAAACAGGGCTAAGGTGATTCTAAATTCCAAATTAATTAGACCATAACTATGTCATTAATCAATTTTTTTTCAAAAAATTTGCCACCCTTTCAAAAATATCACTGATACCATATGGTATCATGGAATCTTGGAGGGTACCTTATGCGCAAACACGATTTTACAAAGATTTTTAAAACTCTAAGCTAGAATATAAATAGGCTACTAAGAGGCTTGCAAGGCGTCATAACAAGATCGTGCCAGGATCGATATGTGACTAAGTGCTTATGATGACGTCATCAATATTTTCTTTATGGCTGAGCTAATGGCACTCATGCGTTTGAAAAATAAGACGCAGAAAACAGCGTGATTGAAACAGAAAAACAAGCACGTACAACTACAAGACCAAATCAACCAGACATTGTAAAAAATAATCAGGCATTGTAAAAAATAGTGTCAAATAGTTATTTCGAATCCTCCTTCTTTACCTACCCAATACCCATTGACTTATTCATGATTGTCACATAGCAATATCGCCACAAAGCAGTAGAGGAAATTCATACGGCAAGCTCTCTATCAGTTCCATGCAGTGATTGTTATCATTAACAAAAATAATAAAAAATTTCGGGTTTTTTTATCCCATTATTTATCATAGGCGCATATTGCTTTCCATACATTCTCTAACTTTGGCTAAATAACGATAATCTTCAAGCAACTACACTGTTTTTCAGAAAAAGTAAGCAGCACTTAACAATTCTTCTCTTTTAATACGTCTTGCTATCTGAAGAAGCTGCATCTAAATAAAGTCCTTTTACATCAGACAAGCCGCATTAGTTTCGCGCTTTTCGCCATAGCAGTGGTTCTCAAACTTTTTAAAATTTCGACTTTACGATCCCCAAAGATTTTTTCTGTCACTCACGGTCCTTTATTTTTAAGCATAAATTTCCACGCAAAAGGGAAGAGCAAAAAAAATGTCATCACGTCCGCAGATGTCCAATGAAGCACAATTCAATAGGGTGATTTATCACAGCATTTCTTAATCTGGGGTAAATTTCCTCGTTTTAGGGGGTAAATGAACTACCAATCAAAATATCCACATCAGTTGACGAGACAGAAAAATTGCGTTAACTGTAGGTATTGTAGCCTACTTTCCTAGTTCAGATTAATTGCTAATCCGACGCTAGCCTTATAATAGCCTACTGATTATTTATTATCGTCTAGTGTTGGCAACGTTACGCTTTGCTAATTCATACCAGTGGTGAAAGTAGAAAATTTTTCTTACCAGTACTGCGCCAGAAGCCCAGAACAGTGTAGTGAAAGTAAAAAAAATTTTCGTAGTTGCTGATAAAAAGAGGCAAATGAGTCTTAGGTATCCACTTATCCAGTCATAGAATCCTAAACGCCTTGATCATACCCAAAACTTTAAATTTTAACGAACTATGAAATATCAGATAATCCGAGCATGGTTAAAACGCAAATAACCAATTCGTCTCTGGATTAGAATGAATTGCTAATCTGAGACTCGAAACAATGCCCTGTAGTACTGTTGCCTGCATTTTGGAGAGTAAATGGTTTGCCATAAAACTATTTTTGACACCAAATTTGAAAAAGATATTTGAGCGTAAGGGGAGTAAGCACAAAATATTCCCAAAATCTACTTTTGACTCATTATTCTAAGATTATAACTACAAACGTAGCGGCACATTTTCAATCAAGAACATCACCACATAATCCAAATCAAACACTCAATTATTTAAAAAAATTTCATAAAGGCTTATAGTGGTAGGCAGTGACGTAGTCAGGGGGAGGGGCACTGGCCCCCCTTTTTTGACGAAGCTTAATCTGAAGTGTAATTAAAACATTCTTATGAAATACCGTAAACTTAGTTTCAAAAGCTCCCTCATCTTTACCATTTTTTCATTTGCGACTAATTTTTGCGCCATTTGAATTTCGACATTACTTCTCTACGAAAAGCGCTTGTTAAGCATTATTGCATCATAACAGCGTAATGGGATTAAATATTTAAGTGTAAGTACAGAGAAAAAGCAAAACTGCATCGCAAGAAGGCAATCGAATATGGGAGCAAAAGAAAAGAATGTTCAATTAAAAATTATTTTAAGAAGAATAGGAACTTTTTCGTTGTGTTTGTTGCTCTACGTGTGTCTTGTTCGTGCATACCATACGGAGACAAAATCGTTGGATTTTCTTATATAATGCCGTACAGAAGGCAGTTTGATTAGTATTAAAATAGATATTAGCGAACAAGGATTGCCTGCCTAGGTCTACAGTAAATAATTATCTCCATATTGATCGGTAAACAGTGACGTCGTGCCATTGGGGAAAGCGGTCCCGCGCCCCCCCAAATTTTCTGAGATGTGTCGCTTTTTACAATTTAAAAATTTGAAAATTGAAATACAAAAAATTTAGCCAGCGCCATTTCGTTTTTATCCTTCAAACTAAAGGTGCGTTCACCGATACGCGACACGCGGCAACGCGGCACGCGACAAAAATTTTTCGAACCTTGTTTTACTTTACTGTTCACCGATCTCGCGAAAACCTGTGAAATCCTTCAACAGTTACTTACATTATAATGCTCCTCGCGTCATCGCGTGCCGCGTATCGGTAAACGCGCCTTAACCCCATACCCCCCCTCTTTCTTATACTACAAATTACAATTTTTGTGTTTTAACTGTTGCTTCAATCAATCACTTCGACTCAAGAGTAAAGTTAGTTTCTTGATCTGTAGTTAGAATTTAGGAAACATTTTACATGCGTTGTTAAGAGATTATAGCCTATAAAACACACCTATACACGTGATCCCATCAACTGCGTCTAAGCTAATAATGATTGCAGCCTCCTTTCATTTATTTTAGCCCAGCTTCTGCTTTTAGACATAGACTACTAAAACATTTTTGTATTGTCTGACACTACAATAGTGACTGCACTTACTGCAGGACACCGGTATATCCTCTTTCGATAAAAGAGTGTGCTGAAACGAGTGTTTTTTATGTAAAAACCGTAAAAATCCGTTGGCGGCTGGGGGCTCTGCCCCCAGACCCCCCTTGCCTATACCGGCTGGGGCTTCGCCCCCAAACCCCCAGCAATGTTCTCCCCCTTTGTTAAATTGTAGGGCCACACTGATTGCGCATAAAGTCCATAATTAAGGAGCGGTTTAAGGTACGAAAATAAATTTTGATTTGTTATCTAAAAATTGGGGCATCACGACATATTTTGGTATCTTCTCCCAACTTTCTTTTTTCGTGATGTTACCGGTACTCAATGCTAAATGCGGCTTTTACAAAGTTTGCAAACTTGTGATCAGTATCTGTTTAAGTTGTTACATGGGCCCCTACAAATTTTTTGACTGCACGACGCCTCCGTCCCTAAACAAAATAAATACGAATAACTTGAGGCAAAAATCGAAATATGAAAAGACAGCGTAAGCCTAACGCCTTGGCCTGAATAGACGACGTTTTTGAATTTTTAGCGTATTGTAATTTGCCCACTCCTAAATATTCCGCTGGCTACGCCCCTGGTGGCAGGCCTACTGACTGAGTAAATTTTTCTATCTCTGCTGCCTTAATCCTAATAGGCCTAAATCCTCTCATAAAAATACCAATTTCTACGTGAATGTGGCGTCGTCGTCGTTTGGCGGGGCATCTCTTCCAAGACAGATGGAAGGACCAAGGCCGAGGGTTTATCCTTTTACCACCCTGGCCACCAAACTGCTTGGGTCAGATGCTGACTGTAAGGGACTTCAGCCAGCATCTTGTTTCGTCATCCAAAACCATTAGACCAAACATACCTCGGGGTGCTCGATGTATGGGACACTGTGAGATGATGTGATCTGCGGTTTGTTCACTGGCACCACACTCACAATTCGCTAGAGGAGCGAGACCCCATTTGTACATGGACGAACAGAAACGTCCAACACCAGAACGCAGACGGTTGAGCTTGACCCAGGCTGCCCTGGGCAGACCCATACCCAAGGGTCTGGAGCTAGCCTTGGGAATGAAAGCGTGGAGTGACAATGCGTTGGCAGAGTACTCCATGTCCCATTTCGTCTTCGTCCACTCGGCTGCACGGACGTCCATCTCAGAAAGACTGTCTAGTAATTTCCGAGCAGCAGGTACAAATGAGCGTCTAGATTTCAATCTCTCCCTACATACGTCCTGTGACTCATGAAACTGGCCATGTAAAATGTGGTCAGGGTCCAGGGAGCTGCGGTTGGCTAGGGAGAGTGTCGCTCCTTGGCGGCGAAGCTCAGCTGGCTGGATGCCTGAAAGAACCGGAAGGTAGACCGATGGAGTGGGACGCAGGCACCCAGTGACAATGCGCAAGGCGTCATTTATTACACTGTCCATAAGCCGTATGTGCACGCTGCGGCACCAGACTGGTGCGCAGTACTCGGCAGTCGAGTAGACCAGAGACAGGGCAGCTGTGCGTAATGTCTTAGCGCTAGCACCCCAACCTGTTCCGGCAAGTCGCCTCAACAGTGAGACGCGAGCACATAACTTCTTGCGCAATGCTTCCAGGTGAGGACGATATGTGAGCGATCTGTCCAGTTTGACCCCAAGATAAGTGGGAACTGGACAGAAAGATAAGGTCTTACCGATGTTACAGACCTTAAGCTCACGCTTAGCCTCTCGATTGTGGAGGTGAAAGGCCGCCGTCACCGTTTTAGTGTGGCTAAGCTTCAATCGCCAGGTCTGGAGATATTCCGAGAGTGTAGTCATGTCCTGGCTTAGAGTCCTTTCCAACTCCTTCCATTCTCCAGATGTATGAAGTATCGCCAGGTCGTCGGCATAGGCGAACTTCTTGGAGGTTATGGAGGGGATATCATATGTATAGATGTTGAAAAGGAGGGGGGCCAGGACCGATCCCTGGGGGACGCCATTTCTCAGGCGTCGTAACCTGCTAGGCTTGCTGTCGCCAGTTGTAAGGGTGAAGCTTCTGTTACGGATCAGCTCCATAATCATACGAACCATGTGCTTGTCCGGCAGAAGCCGCAACAGCTTGCAGGTGAGGCCACGGTGCCAGACAGTGTCATAGGCAGCTGTCAGGTCGATAAAGACGGCACCGGCCTTCTTTTTCGCTTCGAATGCATTCTCAATGCTTTGCGTGAGCAAAGTGACTTGATCCACGGTGGATCTTCCGCGTCGAAAACCCGCCTGTTCTTGTGGGAGCAGAGGGTCAATAAGAGGTTCGACGCGGGCGTAGATAAGTCGCTCGAGAATCTTGTAGGGAACACAGAGCAAGGAGATCGGACGATAGCTCTTTGGGTCCTCTACCGGTTTCGAAGGCTTTGGGATCGCTACTACCAGCGCTCTTCTCCAGATCTTAGGAATTTTGAGGTGGTGCAGGCAGGAAGATAGGAAGCCACGTAGCCAAGATTTTAAGCTGGCTCCAGCATGGATTATCAGCTCCGGACAAATGGAATCAGGTCCAGGAGCTTTGCCTGGTTTTAAATGTTGGAGGGCAGCAGCGAACTCCCGATGGGAAAAACTCCCGGAGACATTCGCAGGATGTAATGGATCAGCCCTCCAAAGGTCAGACACTTCCTGTAAAACGAGCCGAGATGAGCGTCGATTCACACCTTCGTATTTCCCGTTTTTAACCAGCTGAGAAGCAATAGCATCAGCTGAAACGGGACATTGACGAGGGGATTGTCGTGACCTACCAGTCAAGTTGTTTATAGTATTCCATGCCAGCCGGCTGGAGTGCGAAAAGTCAATGTTGCGGACCGTCTCTGACCAGCGATTTCTCCGCTTCCCGTCGAGCCTTGTGAGTAGGGCTGTGGCAGCCCTATCCGAATCAGGGCCCCCAGGTGACTGCAGGAAATGCTGATAGAGGTCTTCACACTCCGCATCCCAGCAAGGTATGTGGTTTGATCGTCGACCACGAGGGATGCATTTCTTCGCCGCAGTGCTTATTACCTTGCAAAAGCACTGGTAAACCTGATCGATGTTTTGAGATTCAGGTGGCGGTATACTCTTGGCCAGTTTGTTGGTTAGGTTAGAATAGTGGTCCCAGTTGGCCTTGCGGAAGTTCCATCGCTTTACAGGCTTGCTCGGTTTTCGATGAGCAAGTTTGGGTGGACTTATAAGCGAGGGTCGGTGTTGTGACCTTGGGAACTTTCCTAAGATACGTCTGTCAGGTAAGCGACTGTCCAAATCGACACTGGCAAATGCAAGATCTGGGTTGGTGTCTGTTTTCCAGCGGCCAGAGTGGAAACTGGCGGCCTCCTTGGGGCTATATAGCAGGGTGAAGTTGTTGGCACTGGCCCAGCCAGCCAGGCATTCACCATCTGGATTGTTATTATTATAGCCCCAGTCAACATGGTGGCAGTTGAAGTCGCCAGCATAGAGGCAGGGATGGGGGAATGCTGGAAGATCAGATGCTTGCATCCGTGTTGGAGGGGGTTTGTAGACGTTGACTATTTTATAGTTATCAACATCCACGCACACCCACTCGATCTCCGATGTTGGTGGGGACTGGTCGATTAGGATCCACTTCAGACGCTCATGGACAAACGTAGCAAGACCATGCTTCCTGCTCAAGGAAAACCCAGCTAGATGGTAGTTCGGAAGATCTAACCTTTCTACCGAGGTGCAATGGGTTTCCTGTAAGAGGATGACGAGTGCCTCACACTGTAACGCAAGATGATGCAACACGCTCATCTTGCTTGCAGTGAGGCCTTCGATGTTCAGTTGGAGAATGCTGGGCCTTTGGAACTTGTTGACGGTGCGCCGAAGATGCGCATCGCCCCGTCCTGAAAAGGACGTTTGCCGCTGCCCAGCTTGAACATCGTTAGGTGTCCCGCCGTTAAGGCAGATTCGGTTTCTGTCAGCCAGATTAAATATCGTAGACAGAGTAACGCTCCGGGCTACGGGAAAGCATCTGCCATCCGGAGCATGTGGCCAAACTTTTGGGAAAGCATCTGCCATCCGGAGCATGTGAATGTGGCCAAACTTTTGTATAAGAAAATGCCTAGTATAGGCGAGTCCTGCAAAACTTTGGGAATTTTTTGGGTTGCAGACGAGACCCTCTAACAAACCCCATTATTTAGCTTACGGGCACTTTCAACAAAAGGCTGTTCGCATTCAAGAATTTTGATTTTAATGAAAAGTTTTCAAATCAATTCCATACAAAAATAAATTTATTAAATAAAAGTGAGCCCATCCTTGAAATTTCTTTTTTTTTTGATGATTTGACTTGTGGAATGTGCTGTAAGCTGGATTTAGATTTAAAATCTTTTACCGGTACGGCGTTCCGGCAGCAAATCTTTTACCGGAACGGCGTACCGGACCGTTCCGGCTTACTTTCACCACTGATTCATACTTGTTAGCGCTACGATTTTTTATTTTTATTGGCCACATTCTTATCTCTTAGTTACTTCATTGTTACGTCATTTGCTTTTTGATTGCATCAGCTTTTTCGGCAATCACGACATAGATTTAGGTAACGTGTCTACAAGCCGACAGCGTGTTTTAAGTTTAATGTTTGCGCAGTTTAGGACTAGAATGATTCTTTTGCAAAAGATGAGTTTCACTCTTGCAGCCTAGAGGAGTTTTGGGTTAAAATGCAACATTGCTATCCCAGCCTTCCCAGGATAGGTATTCAAGCTCTAAATATTCTGGTTCCATTTTCTTCAACTTACCTGTGCAATTGCGGTTTCTCTGCAGTGCTTACTATCAAATCAAAAGGAAGGAACCGACTTCATGTTGAATCTGATATTTGTTGTGCATTATCTACTACTTTACCAGACATTGAACAACTCGTTGCCAAAAAGCAAGGGCATCCGTCGCATTAAATAGCTTATAATTGATGTATTTTGATGTATTGGGGGTAAATCTGATGATCATCTTTGTTTAAAGGGTAAAACATACAAAAAGTTTGAGAACCACTGATTTATCGGAAATCCGCAAATACGCGACTTCTTTGCGGTGCCTCTGAAACCGCTTCACGGACCCCAAGGGGACCGTGGTCCCCAGCTTGAAAACCACTGCGCTAGAGGTATTTTATTCATGCGCACTCCATTTTAAGCGGTTTCATTTTTTTCATTGCTAGCTTTGAGCGCATTTTGAACAAGGGCTCGTATTCAATGAAAGGCCGAATTTTGATGAAGAAAATATTAGGTAGGCTACTGTGCAACGCTGTTAAAAAAAAACAAAACGGAAATGCAATACACTCATACTTGGTAATCAATCACAAAAAAACGAGTTTTTTCTTATTTTTTCATTTTAGATTTTCACGTATACGGTACGCTTATCGTTCCCAAGAGGTCGTACTGGACCAAAAAATTGTAACTATTATAACAAACACACACACAAAAAAAACGTTAGGGGTTATGTTATGTGGTCATGTTCTTACGCTATGCTATTACAAATGCTGTAGTCCATGTCCTACAAAACTAGCGATGACGCTTAAGTAGTTTCAGCGAAAATATTGTTCACCGTTCAAACATATTTTTGTAACTCTCCTCAAAAACAATTACGCGACTAAAATGGCTAAAACGAAGCTGGAAAGATGCTTAAACGCAATAAAATTTGTAACACCCGCTGAAAAGTCACCAACTATGTTTGGTTTTGTTTGCTTCTGGTCTGGCTTTATTTTCACTATTTTTGTTCGTGATCCGTGAGGATTGGATTTTAATCCGTGCCCAACCACACCAATTTTTGAATCCAAAACTCCTTTCCCGTTTGTTCTCGAGCACTGAAGTGAAAAACATTGCCTTGTGATAAAAGAACTGCGTTTGTATTTCTTACCAGTTTTGTTCATGGTAGCACAAATTCAAACTGCCAATTAAGAACTCAACGACCAACTGCGTGCTTACACTAAGTCAGGGTCGCAACCAGGGGGCGTCGCACCCCCTGGCAAAAATTTTGCACCCTCCCCTAGCATTTTTCAATTTATTATGCTCGTTGAGAATAGTGCTTGACCGCAAAAAATACGCTTTCGTAGCTTGTATTTGCATTTTGCACGTCAAAGTTATAACTTCACATACTGTGTGCTCTCAAACTACAGCACTAACCAAAATCCGCTGAGAATACAAAACGCTTCTCATCACCTTCCGCCTCGCTAACCTGTAATCTGGTAAATATTGGCCATACCGAAAACCAAACAACGCATGACTTTAAACTGATGCCCGTTCCAATCATTCTCTTGCACCAAAAAAATCTCAATCCCACCGTGATAGCTATAACCGCATGGGCTATGCACTAATTCATGCGTCCGCGGCGAATTTCGCTAAGCTGCCCCCTTTACAAAGCAGCTTTCTTATGATGCACTGTTCCCTGCTGCACTTGCTTGCAAACCAACACCCACTATCGTAAAGCGGAACCACTGAACCAAAAAGTGAAACCTTCTCTGCTTCTCAACCCGCCTCACAACAAGCAAGATAGCATCAGCAAAAGTTACAGGAGGAACTTTTAAATTAGTCGATAAGCGCTTCCCGCCCCATTTTA
This sequence comes from Trididemnum miniatum, assembly GCA_964006365.1. NCBI lineage: Eukaryota > Metazoa > Chordata > Ascidiacea > Aplousobranchia > Didemnidae > Trididemnum > Trididemnum miniatum. Next base: position 5,701,526 of record OZ023238.1, read on the forward strand.
AACCATATCCTTTCTTCAATAGGCAAAATATAAAAAACAGCTATTCCTGTATATAAAAGGCCTACACCCAAACTTGATTTAATTATCGGCCAGCATAATGAGGCGCCCTCCTCATCCACAGCGATGGTCTGAAATCTTCTGGCTCAAGGCAGTATGAAAGGGGAAGGGGGAGGGGGGATTTGAGAGATCAAATCCCACCTAAAATATTTGACCATTGCCGATACAGGCGTAACAAACCATTGTTATACTCGAGCATACAGTGCGCTCAGTGGCGCATCCAGCGGGGATGGGCACTGTGGAAAGCGTCTTCTCGACTACTATAAAAACTTTTATTTTTTACGCAAATACTTTTCAACTAACTTATAGTTAAAAAATATCTTATCCTATTAGTGCCAGCGCTCAAGCGATCAGTTCGCGCAGGAGAGAGGAGCAAAAAAATAATCGCTCTAATCCACGTTGAACTAATTGCTTGATTTTAATCATTTGAACCGCAAGCGGGTTGATGCTAGAATAAATGCTCCAATTCGGTAGCTACAGCTGCTACATTGCGTTCGCACATCGTGAGTTGCATAACAACGCTTAAAAAAAGTATCGACCCAGCATCACCGGTCGGTATAACAAGATCCTGAAAAAGATTTATGGGCTACTTTTTCCCAGATTTTTTAAGCATGTCTCGCCGATTTTGTGTCATCAGGTGGAAATTTGTGCAGTTAAAAATGCAGTTTTTGACAGTTTCTACATTGTAAAGTTGCTGATACTCAACATCTAAAACTACCCACAACTGAGATGGACCCATTTACGGAATACCAAGGGAAGAGAATACCAAGGTTAACCTTAACCCACGTAGCCAGTTCGGTCAAGCCTTGGTTTAACTCCGCGCAGGATATAAAAAATTGTGCCTTTTTCTAGATTAGACTGTTGGGAATACATGCAATTTCATTTTGTAGTGAAAAAACAATTGTTATGCATGCTGAATTTCCTTTCGGTGGTTAAGTTCGTTTTCGGTGTAGCTCGCGAAGTGAATTCCTTTCAGTTAGACCTAAACCTTATTGTACCGGCCGGTTGACTCAATCGTTATGGACATGGCTATTGGCGCGGAGGTCTGGGATTCAACTTCCGATCTGGTCAAATCGGACGCAGTGCCGCCAACGGCTGGCTACCGCTGCGACATTTCTTCAAAGCTGAGTTGCCCAGGCTGTACTCCGCATGGTTGAGCTCCGCCACTCATTACGCGCTTCGCAGTAATGAGGCGAGTATAATCAAGATTTGTTTTTTTTATTTTAAACGTTATTGCACTGGACGGTTGGCGTAATAGCTGAAGACATCATCATCGGTGCGAGAGGTCTTGGATTCAGTTCCCGGCTTGTTCACTATATCGCCACTACTGCCACGTTTTTTCGTAGCTGCTTTGCCAAGGCGCTAAGCTAGTGCTTAAGTAGCCACTCTTTATACGCTTTGATGAAATACCGCGAGTATAAAGAAAATTTGATTCAAAACGCTGATGTGATAGACCTATCGCCCATACATGAAGTAAGAATTTAATTATGATAGCGCGTAAAGTAAGCATTCTTTCGCTCTGTGATTTAGACTTGTTTAATTATCACCTGTTTCTGGCAAATTACGTTAGATACAATGTGATACGCCTATCTCGAAATAGGAAGGAAGTGATGTTAGCCGCTGTTGGTTTTTCAGTTGATTAGTTATTTGTGTTTTTGTCTCAGATGCCTGATAGAGTGCCTGCCTCTGGAGCTGTAGACTCCGCTTTGATTTCAATTCGAGTCAAAAAAGAGACTTCAGAACTGGTATGTTGCAGCCTACAATCTAATTTCTACCAATCATTATTTTTACTTTAGTCCAGGCGCTAAAAAACTTCCGTTGTTGTAAAGCGCCTCTAAAAGCACATAATAATAATAATAATAATTTACAACTTCCCAGGTTAACGCTCAACATTACAGGGCAGTGTGGAGAATAAGCCGGCAAGTTTACTAGTGTCGTTCGGAAAAGTTATAAACAGGGGCGGAATACTGCTCAACCTTTGTGCTCTTAACGCAATGCGTTAACTCAATGAACAAACAAAGTTAACGATGCAGTATACCGCCCCAGGTTGCTACAAACGTAAAATGTGTAGCATTGTGTGCTGGCGCAGGTGCATCCGTGTTGCATGAAGTGGCTGCTGATGTGTATTTAACAGTTGAAACGTTACATCATCAAGTCTTGGATGCTGTATGTAAAGACATATCTGTGTGTTATTTTTTGAACTTGCCATTTTACTTTTGTTTTGCTAGGAAGTAAAGTTTAGCAGGGAGATAGATCGAAATTGGAAATTCAGTTGAAGGTTAAAATAAATAGTTCAGGTGGTGGGGGGAGGGTGCTATGCTGCACTGATGAGACCTAAAAAGGTCGAAACGCGTCTGCAGCTGCAATTTAGCAAGTTACCTCATGGGGCCTGTGGTTAGACCTAGTTGGTTGGTTAGGTTGTTAGACTTTTGACCTGCTGATTTAACGGAAATCAAGCTAACGTAGCAAACCTCGAATCAAGGTTGCTACAACTTCTGTCAAAGCTGGTGTTAACAAACTTAGCAAAAGTATCAAATTTCAAATGTCCCCTTAAAATGTTAGATGCATTATGATATTTTACATTGTGAAAATTGCTTAGTTCGTTTTGTACATGTTGGAAAAATTAAGTTTTTCGAGTGGCCCAGCTGGATTTTTAAAGTTGGTTTATATGGCTCACCGACAAAAACCGTCGTACACTTTTGTATAAAACTCGAAGATTGCACTGGTCGGCAAAATGTGTAGAATGAAACCAAGTAAAGATGCTAATAAAGAAAACCGAAACGTTAAAGTGACAAACTCACTACAGAAAAGCACCAGCACTATAACTATACTTTGCTGTATTCATTATTGCGTACGAAAATGCCATTCTTTTTTGTCCTGCGTGGTGTTTAGCATCGATGATTACGTCAGTTCAGAGCAGGACTGCTACAGAAAAAAAAAAAAGACATTTGTCGGAGGTATTGATTAAAACAGAAGTTCTTCTCCCAAAATTAGGTCTTTAAGCTATTCTCTGCTGCAAAATGTACTTTATCACTTCAAGATTTTGGTTGATTAGCAAAACTAAAAAATGCACGAAAACTCGAAAATATACTAGGTTTGTATTTTTCGAGCTCGCGACAGCGCGGTGCATACGATAGGCAACATATGTTGATACTCTTCTGTAAATAGTTTGTACAGTAAAAATGTTTTTATTTATGCGCTTAAATAATTGACCTTTTTTAGTTCTGCGATCACTACCCAGCCCTTTGCAGTACCAGCAGCCTCCTGCAGCCGTGCGACTTATGATGGAATCTCCTTCTGCACAGACGCAACCTAATCCACCGACGCAACCTTATCCACCGACCCAACCTTATCCACCGACGCAACCTTATCCACCGACGCAACCTTATCCACCGACGCAACCTTATGCACCGACGCAACCTTATTCACCGACCCAACCTTATGCACCGACGCAACCTTACCCACCGACGCAACCTTATCCACCGACGCAACCTTACGCACAGACGCAGCCTTCCGTACAGATGCAATCTTATGCACCGACGCAACCTTTTGCACAGAAGCAATCTCCCTCTCAGGCGCAACCTCCTAATGAAAAAATGCTTCCCCCACCTTACTCTTATAACCTTATTTGCTTGCTTGATAACCTTATTTGCTTGCAGACGCATGTATTTATCAGTAAATATATAATGTAAATGAAAAGTAATATGCATATGAAGTTTTATAAAGATAACCGCATCGACTGCTGTCTCTTCACTGTATACTGGCACCTATGCTGAACCTTTACGCTAATTGTTTGAAGCGTTTTTGCCAGTTCTTATAAAAAAATTTCCGGCGTTTCATCATGACTTTCAATCAAGCAAAACAACAGTAATTTACATTTTGTTTAAAAATTACTGAAAGTTTCGAATGCTTTAACTTCGCGTTTCGAATTACTGTTGATTGAATACATGTTCAAGGGCGGATCCAGAAAGTTTTGGTGGAGGGGGGATGGTATTTTGAATTAGGTTGAATGTTAACTACATACAAAGACGTTTAGACCCGGAAACGGGCGTAAATAAGCCCTTTGAAAATGCTTCATGTCAGGGGCGTATTTAGAAATTTCTTCAGGGAAAGGGCACCAACTTTTGTCACTTTTTCAAGGGTAATTTTTCCGGCAGAGTTTGTATAAAGTAACTTCAGTAACAAAAACGACTCCAGGGGGGTCCGGGTGCATGCTCCCCCGGAAAAATTGTGAAAACTTGCATACTGTAATGGCCGTTTCAGTGATTTTTGAACAATTTTCAGGCAAAGTTAGTTTATATTTTTGGCCCCTAACTTAGAGTGCTTCACCAAATATGATGCATTTTGTTCGCACAGTTGCGATTATGCGCGCTTAAGGCGACTAAGGCATATTGTTATGAAGAAGTTCGAAATTATGGAAAAATTTCATTCATCCAAAGCATGGTTAAAAATGGCTAGTGGGGGGGATGCATCCTTCCCATCCCCCCCAGGATCCGCCCCTGTACATGTTCCACTTTTCCGCAAATATGGGTTACTCCCCTTGGAGTAGAGGTGTCATTCCGGTTGCTATCTCCTGGTGTGGATGCAAAAGTAGTGCCATTTTTGGGGTAATTTTTGTCAATTTGGATATCAATTATTCGATTTCCAAGAACTTTGTTGTATATCCGATTTCTAAGTTCGGGTGAACTCGATAAAGAGAAAAAGTACCGGTTATATGTATTTTTGCCCCCAACTTTTTAAAATTTCAATTTTAACTAGATGCAACTACGTAAAAAGTGTGATTAATTACATTCAATTACCATTGAAATTGATACAACTCTGTCCAGGACATAAAATAGATATGATATGTTGCAGGCCTAATTATCCTGTGTTGATAAGGTTCAGTGCAACTTTGATTGGGCCGACGCTATTATAGTATCACTTACGGATTGCTAGCTGCAGTACAAATGTTATTTCGTCTCAAATTGTCCCATTCGTTTTTAGAGGCTACTTCCGTTGAATCTGAAATAACAATAATTATTGAGCAACAGCTTATAGTGATTATACAAAAACATTTACATACCATTGTTGAAAGTAGATTGATCATTTCTGGGTGTTGAGGATCGCGTTATTTTTCGTGCTTTATAAAATATAATCAAAAGAATGGCAGCGATCACTGTAGATCCGACAAAGCATGTAACAATTACATCAGAAGTGGTTCCGACCTATCAATCACATCAGCGTCAGCCGAAGTTAGTTGGTTGGTTGCATATTTATTCTCCTATCACGAGAGAGCGATCAAAGCGCCTTAACGAGCTCGTTTAGTCGTTAGTTTAGTACTCGTTTAACCGGTTACCGAAATTAGAGTTACCGGAATCCCGTTAAGTGCTTTTCACAATGGCACTACAAGTGAATTTGCCAGTTTGTTCTCCACGCTGTTTCTTCAATGCGGAGCGTCAAGTAAGGAAGCTGTGAATAACCGATTTTAAAGTCATTGGTTTGACCAGACTTGGAATCAAACCTGAGCTATAAAACAAGTGTCACTCGGAGGAGAAATGCTCAGAGTCTACCTTATTTCGCAATCTTCGCGACACATGCTGTCATTTAAACAACTTCCTTTAAGGATTTTATCACCCATTTAAGGATAAAAAAGTTCTTCATTCTTAAATAGACCAAGGGCTGCTAGTGTCTAGAGATAGCTTAACAGTTTCAAAGGGTGCCAAAAATTTTCAACAGACAAATGCTTGTTATTTTGCTAAAATGCAGCATGGCAAGAAACGTTGTTACATAAAAGATTTTTCAATGGTCTCTCATTGATGTCACTCAAACTGGTAATGACTGTGCCTTAACTTGGTCCTGTTGAAAAAAATTCAGGTGCAGACAAAAGGGTTTGCATTTCTCATTGCCTAGAGGTTACATCCTACACGCTTCCGTCGTGCGAAAGACGCAGAAAAGCGAAACAAACCGCAGATCGCAAGCTGACATAAATTTGACAAGGCTAACTGCTTAACGCTAAAGTTTTCTGTCGCAGAGGCTTGGGTATGCCTACCTAAAATTGCATTCAACACCCTGTAAGCCCGTTGGCCTAGTGGTAAAGGAAGTTGATTTACAATCGCAATGTCTAAGGTTTGAATCTGACTCTTCATGATAAGCCGTGAAACAAGTTGTAGAATTCAAATGCAAAAGCGCAAGAATGTGTACAAAACTGCAGACAGTGAGCACTGTTTCGACCTATCAGGTCTCATCAGTGTTCACTGTCTGCGGTTTTGTATACATACTTGAGCTTTTGTATTTGCGGTACAAATCGTGACCTTAGCGCTCACATTCACTGCGTTTTCTGGGCTGCATGCAGACACAGTGCTTGCCTTGTCCCCCGATTTTTCACGGGCGAACGGGCTGGGCACAGAGTTTTTTTTGCAGGTTCTGGTAACTGGTGTAGTAACAAATCACCAGCAAAAAATTCCTTCTCAGTACATATGCTTTGAGTAAATGTCGGTCACACCAACTGCACTGATGAGACCTGATGGGTCGAAACAGTGTTCACTGTCTGCCGTTGTAGAAATGTTTCGTACTGCGTTTATTCAGAAAGCCTTCCAAGGCCTACCATAATATCTCATTATGATTCATATTATGTGGATTTACAGCCCCGGGAGCCAGCGGAGTCTAGCCTAGCTGGAAGTATATAAAGGCCTTTTTGGTCCAACAGCGTCAGACTGGTTTTACTGACATCGAAAAGGTATTGCTGCTGGGTCAAGGCTGGAAAAAGAGAGTGAAAAAATCACGTCAACCTAGCTGGAAATATATCAGTTGGAGACCAACACTAAACGAAAGAGCATCAGTTACTGTTTTTGCGATATACACGTGACAGAAGTTTTGGGTGGTGGGGAACCCTCGACAGAAGCCCCAAAGGTCTCACCTGGACTAGATTGAGCTGGAGACACATAAGTGCGAAACAACTATTTGCAGCTGATTTAGCGTGACCCACTCTGCATAAAATAACCCATGACAGAAGTTTTGGGAGGTGGGAACCTCCGACAGAAGCCCTCAAGTGGCGAAAAATTCACGTTAGCCTAGCTGGAAACACATGAGTGCGAAACCACTTGCGACTAGTTCAGTATGACCTACCATACGCAAAATCACACGTGTCAAAACTTTTGGGTGGTGGGGAACCCCCGAATAAGGCACCAAAGATCTCAAATAGGCTAGATTAGCTGAAAACACGTAAGTGCGAAACCATTTACAGCTGATTCAAGTTAACCCACTCAGGTCACTCTACACCAAATGACTAACGACAGAAGTTTTGGGTGGTGGAGAATCCCTGACCAAACCCTTTATGCGTCAAATCTAGTTCAGATGGATTGAAAAATGCTTTAAAGTTCAAACTCTGACCGAATCGGGCAGCGGGAAACCACCGTTGGCATTAGAATGTCTCAATTTTGCCATAAGCTAACCTATCTATATTCTGTATCACACGGAAACTATATTTCTCCATTGCCTTGTTCTTTCTTGAAGACATTGCTACCCAGTTGACTTTAATGCGTCTTAAGCTCCTAAAATGTAAAACTGAATAGGATTGTTTATGCTTCCGCGTGATATAGAATATAGATAGGTTATGGCAAAATTGAGACATTCTAATGCCAACGGTGGTTTCCTGCAGCCCGATTCGGTCAGAGTTTGAACTTTAAAACATTTTTCAACCAATCTGAACTAGATCTGACGCATAAAAGGTTTGGTCAGGGGTTCTCTACCACCCAAAACTACTGTCGTTGGTCATTTTGCGTAGAGTGACCTGGGTGGGTAAAGATGAATCAGATGCAAATAGTTTCGCAGTTATATGCTTCCAGCTAATCTAGTCTAGTTGAGACCTTTGGGGCTTCTGTCGGGGGTTACCCTCCACCCAAAACTTCTGTCATGTGCATTTCGCAACACTGTGACTGATGGTCTTTCCTTTGGTATTAGTCTCCAACTGCTATATTTCCAGCTAGGTTGACGTGACTTTTTCATCCCCTTTCTTGACCCCCCAGCCCAGACCCACCACCGCCGTCCCGGAAGACATACCTTTTCGAAGTCAGTGAAACCAGCCTGATGTTTTGGAGCCAAAATGCTTCCAGCTAGGCTAGACTCTGCTAGCTCCCGGACTAATCGGCCACCCATATTTCAGTATAAAACTAGTAACTATAACCGGTTTTTTACCTCTTCATTAGCTTCATTTTCGGTTGGAAGTTCCTTGGATACATTATTTCCAGTTTTTAAAACGGGAATACCTTTTTCTTCATTTAGATTTTTTTCTTTTAATTTCACATTTTTTTTATTTTCATTTTTAACCTGTCAAAATATAAAGTTAGTAACAAAATTAGCTGATTACTGTGATCAGCATTGCGTCGGATTCAATCCAATAAAGATCTCATATAAACAGGTTGCTATCTAGTCAAACTAAAGAATGTGAGCAAACAAAGAACAAATGCAGCACATATTTTTTTATTTTAAATGCTCGTAACACCTAACTTATTTCGCGGTATACTTTGCTCCCGAAACAATTTGTTTCAACAATTATTCGTTTTTTGATAAATTTCAGAGATTTTTGCTGAAAATACGACAAAATAAGGGTATATGCCCAAAATAAAGACATTTCTAAGAAATAAGTAGCCTACAATGAATTTTTTTAATGCAAACATTTTCAGATATAGGACATAATCTTAGAAATTAGGACGGTATGGCAACTCTGCATATAAGCCTCAACAAACAAGCAATTTTTCACAGCACGAAAGCACAGTCCGCCTGCTGTAAAGTAGGGATGTGCCGAGTCGAGTCCGAGTACTCGGCCGAGTAATAAGACATTACCATTATCATTTTGACCTTTTTTTTACTTTTTATCCGAATTTCGGTCGAAATTAGGACTTCTACGGACGTGATGACCTTTTTTTTTGCTCTTCACCTAATTTTGAGTTCATATTTTGACGTCGTGGATACTCGGATTCGGCCGAGTAATGTCGTGAATATTCGTTTTTCGGCGAGTCCGAGTAATTTTTTTCGAGGCACATCCCTACTGCAAAGTTCGAGCAAAAATAGGTCACAGTGATAATCGCATGATTTTAACTTCCAAAAATCCTATAGTTACGCTTCAGCTTTTTGATCACATATGATTAAATTTACGACCAAATTAAATATTTTCTGGCTCAAAAAATGTCTACAACTTAGTCTTAAAGATTTGTTTCCCTCAAACTGTATTATTAAAGAAAACATGAAAGAAATTGAGTGCGCACTAATTACGCATATGCATAATTTTTGGAACTCATATTGCTTAATTTAGTGCACAATTTTTTTTATACACAAATGTACAAAAATGAAATGCAACAGTCATACTTGCTAATTGCTTATATTTGACATAATATCACAACGTAATTCCACTTGATGCAATATCAAACAATATAATCAAGCCCAGCTGCATGGATAAAGGTGAAGGTGCCCCTATTTATGAGCTATTTGCATCTCCCAGAGTTGCAAAGTAGCAAGCCAGCACAGGCAAAACTTAAAAAACATTAGCGCGCTTTCCGACAATATTACACGAATGAAAAAACTGCAAACAGTGAACACCATTTCCACCTATCAATTCTCATCAGTGCAGTTGGTGTGACCGCCATTTACCCAAGCAAAAAATCCTTCTCAGGCATATTATTGCCTTGAGTAAACGTCGGTCACACAAACTGCACTGATGAGACCTGATAGGTCGAAAGAGTGCTCACTGTCTGCAGTTGCGTACACATACTTGCGCTTTCGCAACTGTGTTATAAGTGATTTTACTATGATGTTTTCGTATTGTTATTTCGAAAACATAAAATCTTTTGAGATTTGTGAGATTTTCCGGAGCCATCTCATAGCTTTTCAGAATTAACAAGTTTTTAAGTGGAATTAACAATTTGTTTCCCTCAAACTGTATTATTAAAGAAAACATGAAAGAAATTGAGTGCGCACTAATTATGCATATGCATAATTTTTGGAACTCATATTGCTTAATTTAGTGCACAATTTTTTTTACACACAAATGTACAAAAATGAAATTTTAAAAGAAATACGTTGGTCAACACGTTGAAAAAACATGTTCAATTTCAAAAGAGTTTAAACATTTTTGGTGCAAGGTAAGTCCTGTACGATCCTGTTTTGGGATTACGTCCCTCATCAGTGAAACAATATTTTTGGTATTTTAAGTTTCTAAACCATTTCAGTCTAATTTCTAAATGTTAATGTACTCGTATGTAAGAAGTTTCGGCGGTTCCTTAAAACTACCAGCGATTAAAACTTTGTATTAAAGAACATTGTTTTGATGACAACAACAGCTCACAAATCAAATCACTGGGAAAGTCACACGTACACAATGTCCTCTTGCAATGCTTGCTTCTGACAGGGCCCGTTATGAGCCGATTTGACCGATTTTATCAAATTGGGCCTAGCACCTTGAAGGGGCCCCGCGCTAGTAAGGGTCCGTTGCTGTATTATGAGGCACAAAAGAGAGGAAAGTGCCATACGTTAAACCAGTGCTTAATATGAACCGTTTTTAGTGTCTTCTAAATTAGATAAAAAAAATCGGCAACTTAGTAGCTTCTAAAACCAAGCATCGGTAAAGAAAAAACTTACGCAGTTGTTTGATCGCGTGGGTTTGCTGTTTACAAGAAAATACTTGTAGATAGTTTTAGGGGGGTTATTTCATTTTTAGTTGTAGGTTTTTAGCATCTATTGAAGGAAACATGCTCTCCTCTCACAGCAATTGACACGTAAGTTAAATTGTCGAATATACTCCATTTAACGAAACCAAAAGCTTTGAAAAACCTACAAGATTTATGGTCACAAAGTCAATAGTGCAGTATTAATGAGTTTTCATAATACGCAGCGGCGTTGGAAGTACTAAAAGTAAGAGGGGATGAAATCTATATCACCAAACCAACGTCAGCTTATTTCTGGGTAAGAGGCTTCTTTCTTCTAGACCCCTACCCCCCAGCTTGTTATCGTAGCATCAAACAACGCGCAATGCAATTTACTTCAGTAACAATGGAAGTCGCTTGAAGCAGGAGCGTATCCAAAAGTTTCCTCAGTGGGACGCCAAATTATTGGGACTTTTTTACACGCGATTTATTTCGGCGTGAGGTAACAGGAGAGATAATTTGAGGTAAAATGAGGAGTAAAAACGGTTCTAGGTCCGGGGGCAAGCTTCCCCGAAAATTTTTTCACAATTTAGATACTGCAATTACAATTTTAGTGCTTTTTGAACAACTTTAAAGCAATTTTTCGTTACATTTTTTCACAAATCTCGCTATGAATTATTGTTGAATTGCAATGAGGTTTAGTTAAAAACTTTGGAAAAGAGAGGTGCTGAAAATTATCTAGGGGGTGGGGGGGACTTTAGCCTCTACCTTCAACGTCCTTGATAATACGGACATCTATCGTTACCTAATTTGGACCAGTACGTAGTTACATTCTAGACACTGTGGCATAGTCTGGTTTTTCAGTCCGACAATCGGTATATTTCAAGAATTGCAATGTTATATAGTTAAAAGTAATTTCTATGATTGTGCAACCATGGTTTTCACTAGTCTGGAGTAGAGAGCAACTGTCAGACATTGCTAAAGATTCTGACTTTGAAAATGTCTTGAACGATTTTGCTAACAAAAAAGCAAGATAAGTCTTTTTCTGAAAAAGGAATATTGTATTGCCCGATTTGCATTTCTTGATAATATTAAAAGTAAAACGATAAAGGCATCCACTTTACCTTAATTTTTTGTATAGCAAGTAATGAACGTCTATTCGTTGGTTTGGTTTGTAGGTATGTTTATTTTTTATGAGATACGGTACCCACACCATACATTTTACAAGAAGAGTAGGGGCCCGCCATCAAATTTCTAATTGGGTCCCGCAGTTCCTAGCACCGGCCCTGGCTCCTGATCATATATTTTAGTTGCATATTTATCCTCCTATCACGAGAAAGCGATCAATGCGCTATACGAGCTCGCTCAGGAGTTGCCAGCCATGTGTCAATCTCACCAAGATGGGGGAATCCCGCTAAGTGCCTTTCCCAACGGCACAACAAGTATACTTGCCGGGTTGTTCTTCACACTATCCCCTTAATGCTGAGAGTCAAGCAGGAAAGCTGTGAATACCAATGATTTTAAAGTCATTGGTTTGACCGGACTTGGAATCAAACCCAAGTCTACAGCTCCCGAGGCGTACGCTCTTACCACTCAGCCATCTGAGCTAAAATATGAACACTGCAAGCAAAAACTTAGCAAAATTAACCATTACCACAGCCAAACAAAAGGAAACTGTAAATGACGAAATTAATGAATTTGCTTACCTTCATTGAGTTAAATGTTCCTGGGTAGGAATACTGGTTGTCATCTATGTTTCAAAAAATAGTTTATTAGTGCCGAATTTAGCCTAGGCTAGGCTGTCTCGAAAAAACGGACAGCCATACATATTTCGTAATATTTGTGTATCGTTTAAGCTGATATGTATTTACCGGTCTATGGCTCAGATGATAGTTTAGACATCCCAGCATAATGGACACAATAATTAACAGTCAAAGAGAGACACTAAGTTAGACTATTGGCAGGGGCGCCGAGAGAACTTTCGGGCCCCGGGGCAAAAAATTCGTTTGGGCCCTTTGGTCAGTGGTGCCCCAAAAACACATGATTAGCAAAAAAAAGGTCATAGCGTCCGCAGATGTTCGAATTTCGTCCTAAAATCAAGTGATGAGCAAAAAAAGGGTCATAGCCTCCGCAGATGTTCAAATTTCGGCTCAACATCTAGTGATGAGCAACATAAGGTCATAGCGTCCGCGGATGTTCGAATTTCGGCCCGAAATCAAAAAATAACATCATCGCGCCCGCAGGCCGTAGTTTCAGCTGATGAATTTTGCATTCTAAACCTGACAATTCAGAACCCCGGGTCCCCCTGTGTCCCCGGGCCCCCGGACAGTGACCCCTTCTGCCCCCCCCCCTCTCGGCGGTCCTGACTATTGGCATTGCCAACTCGAAAGCAAAAAGTTCTGAAATTTTTGTTAACGGACCCATTTTAGGTACATACGTTTCAGGAGTAACTACAGGTAACTGTTGACAATACTTGTTATATAGTAAGAATCCTTTGTCGAACAGTACAGTACAGAAGTAACCATCTTATCAAATGGGCGCTTGCTTGAAAGCGTTTTTTTTTAGACAAAAAAGGATTAACTGACTTCTTCCTTTAAATCACTAACAGCATTGATGTACTTGTACTTGTGCCGTTGCATTTGTTCAATCCTTGATCTTGCAAAGAGATTTCGGTAAAGTTCAAGTTAGCTGAAAACAAACGCTTTTCTGAAAAGACCACAAAATAAAACTTCCAAATACGAAAATAGTGCCACTCCAAAGCCTGCTTTCCACTTTACAGTGCGAATATTTCAGCTTATTTTTTTCTCTGTTGTTTCAGGTTGTAAGCGAATAAGCCGATCGTTCAAGAGAATTTAGTAAAAAAAGGTCGGCGGTGAAGAGTTTGAGCTTACTGGTTTAATAGCTCAAACTAAGTAATCACAGTATGAGCTAGAGTTAGTCATTTATTTCTACGATATTAACTAAAACAACGTTGCACACCAAAAATGCTGATAGAATGCAAAAAACAATCCATTCTTACAGCAGACTCTCGGGAGGCAAATCGCATCTTGTATTGCTCCTCGCCTTTTAATTACGAGATGCAGATCAAACAAAAATAACTAAAATGGGAATTGGCCGAGTGGTTGGTGCATTGGGCTGCGTTGAAGAACAAACATACACTGATACAGTTATCTGCTTGTTTGCTAACTAGTGGGCCAGTACCCTACGACTGTATTCATTGAAACCCAAGATCCTAACCCAACAAGTCAAGTCAATTTTATTTGTTTGCACTGAAATAGTCATCAAATAGTCCATTACACAACAACTTTTAACATAAAAATGATAAAACAGAACAAAAGTTAGTTTGATTAGTAATCAAACAGTGGCAAACTGGACAGCGCAAGACCATTTCCTGATCATCTGAGTCAAGTTGCCCATATCCAACAGGCGTAGAATTCGCAAATTTGTACACTAGAAATTTTGGGAGCTGGAGAAGGTTGCTGTTGGGCAGGGGTAGGAGATTCTGAAGTTGTTGGGTCTGTTGAGGCATCTACACTAGCCCTACTGTGAGTTCAATCAGGGAATCCAACAACCAATAGAATGAATCTACCAAAGGTAGCAGTCCCTTTCAATGGGGTATCTTTATCTACTATACACAAATTTTTCTGAAATTATTCAAATGGAATTGATTAGTGCACAACAATGGCGCAGCAGATTACACATGACTACACACATAATGTAATACACCTAACAATATTAGTAATTATGATGTTATCATGACATAATGCCAAGACAATTTTTATTCATTCAGGTAAAGTAAGGTTTCTTGTCACATATATCATTCTACATCAGCAGTGCCTCTCAATCACTTCCCATGATTACTCATGACTAATGTTATTACACTTGGACTATTGCAGCACTATGGTATAGACAGCCCAGATCCAGCGCATACATAGACAACCAACAGGTGTGCACAAATAAGATGTACAAGATGCAGTCATGCACAAACAAGATTGTGGGCTTGCTACTTATGCATAAACAAGATGTAGACAACCAACAAGTATGCACAAACAAGATTGTGGGCATGTTTCCCACGCACAATTAAGATGCAAATAACAAACAGATATGCAAGTTTTTGGTCTGAAGGGCGAGACGCAATGCCATAATGATCAGTCATTTTTCATGAAGCTTAGGACCTCATTAAGGAAAAACTAAGGGGGTGTGGACCTAGCTATGCACAAGCACTATGGCACAGTAGGAGCCAAGCATTATTATGTGCCTGGTTGTGCAATCATATAGTTGCTATCATGTCTCGACAAGGTTGGTTGTTTAACTACTTTGGGTTCAGTATTAATAACACAAGGTAAACAAAGCAAACAATTCACAAATAGTCTTAAATATATTCCCTAAGGAATAAGGCTCACTCTTAGATAATACATGTTAAGTAATAGGGTCTCTCTATCACAAGTTACATCACGCATCCCCTTCCCAGACCTTAGTCCTATCCCTTTGCATTCCCTTTCATCATCTCACATTCACCAAACACAGGCACAAGTCACAATCTAAGTTACACTGCCTTCAGCAACAACTTCTTAATAGTTCAATATCAAGTCTAACTTAATGGCTTAAGGCCACATCATTAGAGGTTACATGTGTTTGAGAATGCTTATTGACACATTTAAGATGATATCATGGAAACAGTGTAAAACAACTTAACCACCTTCATTCACACTTCGTGAAAAGTTTGATATTGTTAGAGGATCTCATGAGCATTTTACAGTGTGCTTCTTTCTACAACGCAATATTTCTAATAATACTGAATAGTTTTTTAATGAAGCCATGGCCTGCGGTTCTTTTTCATAGTAGGCCTACTAATAGTTGATAGTCCATTATCATTTACCGGTATAATACCTGCACGGTACAATGTCTATAGCCTAGTTGTAACACCAAATTTAACAGCTTAACAAACTGTAATTGGTCCAACACTGGTAGCTTTTGCTTATGGTACCAAAATCATTCTTTCAGCAGCTATAAATTCAGAAAAGTTTTCTTTAGGCTACTCATTATTAATAAACCTAGGTCTAGTAGGCGAATGGTGTAGGTCGCCGACTTGTCATTCTGGCCTTATTCTTATTACAGTAAGGTACTAACAACCTAGCCTACTGACATTTCAAAAATCAATACTTTCAAATCACTACCTTACAGAAGAAAAAACTTTCCACAAGCTTCAGTTTTATCCTTTACTATAAACCAACCTGCCAACTGTCAACACTGCTGAATAGGTTTAGTTCAACAGCTGGTATCAATCTTTTTGGCTGCTGAAGACTTGGGAAGTAATTCATTTTAGCCAAACAAATCGGAATTGAATAACTCTTCGGTCTCTGCAAAACTTGTTTTCGAAAAAAAAAAACTAGATGTATGCTAGTCAAGTAGTTGGATACCGGTAGGTTGCCATTCTGGCCTGTGTACAGCTTGGATTCTTATACAGCCAACTGAAATTTCAAAATACAATCCTTTGCTATTTTCTTCTGCCTGCTTACCTCAAAAAACATACAAAGACGAAGTGTTTTACGACCCAGTAGTCTAAGACTATTAGCCTATACCTGTACCTGGAAAACTCCCGGTCGCAGCAAGTCGCAATCGCAGCAGGCTGAGAAGAATTGAACAAAGCGTAAATTTTTTTTCCGCTGTGCGCGGCTGAGCTGGGCACATGCCATGCGCCGCACAAAGCTCCATTTCAATAAAACAAAGTAACTTTTGCGTCTCGCTCAGCCTCAGTGTAGACCGGGCTTACGCAGCATTTCATTCTATATATTGTTGAATTACTACCGAAGCTAAAAAAAGTGTGATGAGCTGTTTGTTCTACTGTTCCTTAAAGTGTAGTTACAAGTTAAGAAAATATAGCTACATATTCAGTCGATGACAACGTCCTACCATCTTCAACCAGTCGTAATCGCATAGCGTATCTCCCATGCTTGATGGATTTTCGTGGAAATGAGTTGTCAAATTCGTTTTTAATTTTTCTTTTTTGGCAAGGGTCTCCGAGGCCGCTAAAGGATTTGGAGGATGGTAAGTTGAACTCTGAAACAAGTTAATTTGCAAAAATATCTTTTTATTTAAGACAGTCTTCCAACTTAGTTAGTACGAAAATATATATATCTAACAAGGGTAGTTCGGTAAAAAATTCGAATCGTTTATCGCCTCGCTTTCTTCGTGGCTCAATGTGAGAGGAGTGTGAGAAAAAAACAAGTGGTCCAAATTCATCTGCTTTATTGTAAAAACTGTGGCAAAAATCAAGACAAGCTGTGATTGGTGGTTGGATGATTTGGCTTATTGGGTACCAACTAATGAAAAATTTGAAATAAGTAAACGAACTCCTTCTGACGTTCCGGAACAGGTGTAAGAATTTTTATAAACGTTTTCTCAAGCACAGCCTAGAGGAATTTCGTTCTAGTTTTTACTAAATTGAAGCTGGTCGATATTATAATGAGAAGTAATCAGAATTGTAAAGTAACGGAATTGTTTTTAATCTCGATGCAGTTTTTAGACAATCACCAGCACCTATCTTAAGTTTTAATATAGTTATAGGCAAGTCAATCAGGTAATCACAGTCCATCTTCATTTTTATCGCAATTGTTTTCGATGAAGCAGATGGTATGGATTTTTTCTCGCAAATAATATCGCGTTAAGCCCTTCAAAAAGCGCGACGAAAATTGTTTTTTATGATATTCGCAGTCTCTTTCAGGACAACTCAAATTAACAGTTTCCGACATACGCGGATATTAATTTGCCTCTTCTTCGATAGATTTAAGAAATTGGAAACAGCAGCATGATGAACAAAACATTACATCTACAACCTAACCGATTCGATTACTATTTTGTGTAATTCAAGCTTATTTGTTCAATGAAATGCCTTTTCAGAATTGTACAGCTCAGATGGCCGAGTGGTACGAGCGTCCGCCTCTGGAGCTGTAGACTGGGGTTTGATTCCGAGTCGGGTCAAACCAATAACTTTAAAATTGGTACTCACAGTTTCCCTGTTTGACGTTCGGCATTAAAGGGACAATATGGAGAACAAGCCAGCAAGTATACTTGTTGTGCCGTTGGGGAGATACTCAGCGGGATTTCTCCATCTTAGTGTGGTAGACAGGAGGCCGGCAACTCCTAAGCGAGCTGGTGATAGCGCTATGATCGCTTTCTCGTGATAGGAGGATAAATGTGTAACTGATGCAGTAATTATTGAGCTATATTTTATACATTTTCACAAGTCCATCTGTCACTCGTACAGTCGTACTTGACAAGAAACTCTAGCAACTCAGCCCTATCTTGCTATTCATCGTCGAAGTTTATTAATTTACAAAAGTATAACAAAGTTGTGGAACACAATTCTTCTCCCCATTCGCAAGCATAAATATAAAAATTCAGAAGAGAGTTGAGCAAATTACTTGTTTCGAACCTATGCTTTAAAATTTATACGCTCGTACATGATAAATTTTAAATGCTATCTGTGGCAACGTGACATCCTGTCTATGGCCTGAGACTTTCTGTCGTATTTCTGCGAACGGGTTTACCTTACTGGGTTTTTATTTGCTTTTCTTTCGGATAATATAGTCGCTTAGGCGGCAGAAAAGGTTGTGACTCGAAGACCGTGAGGTCACTTTGCAATCACTCCTGGCTTCCAATGTACAGGGTGCTTCAAAAGTCTTAGGCACATTTAAAGCCCTATATCTCCTTAACAATTAGTTTTTTGTAAGGTTATTGATTAATTTTTTTGTAAGTTTTTATATCCTCAATAGCTTCCGAGATATTCAATGTCAAAATGTGTCTTAGACTTCTGCAACACCGCGCATATTGTGGTGTCACAAATAAATAAATTTAAGATCTTACCCATAAGCAATGATATTACCCATAAGCAATGTTCCCTCTAATTTTTTGTAGTGTGTGTGCGCAGAAACTTTGGCATGTGCGCACGTTTTTAGAAATGACTAACGTTTGCGCAACAACCCAGCTATTAACAACAAGTAGCGCAACTTCTCTTGTTTATGTTACTGCTGGTACATTTTTCGCTCACGGTGGACGGCACATTTTGCGAAAAAATGCGTCCTTTTAGCAGAACCTAGTACAATTTTCCTCAACTTGCTAACCAAAAACATTGCTTCATGATGATATGTCTGTGCGCAGAGAATTTATGCGCGTGCGCAGTCTCTGAAAGCCGTGTGCGCGCGCACACGCGCACAGCTTAGAGGGAACACTGCCCATAAGACCCCATACACCGATACATAAATCTGCAGGGGAGTTTTGAAGGAAAAGTTCCGCAGAATCGATGGTGTCTCTATTTTTACCTGTGCTACCTCCATTTGGAAAGCAACAAAAATATCTGATTTGAAGACACAGCACAAACTTGATAGCAAAATGAAACTCCCAACAGTCCAACAGAAATGCGGTAGGCTTATCGCTTTTTGGGCTCCGGAGAAACGGACCAACCACAGGACATATGACCACCGCATAAACGGCTCATACCTATCAAAGGCCCATTTGAGCTCTGGAGCAAAAGGTTATTTGTCAGGTGCCTAATTGTTCTACACTGCCCACAAGTGCGTTGACCAGGGCCCACCGCCAATTTCTCAAGAGCTTATTTTTCCGGCACCCGATTTTCCTAGTTCCCTTTTGCCTTACAATTGTTTCTTTCTGTAGTTTCTGTCTTGCTACCCAGGTATTCCCCACTCAAGTTTAAGATCAGATAAAAATTGTACTGTTTTCAAATTATTCATCGTGTTACACTAAAATGCACACATGCAGTAACTGAAATACCAACGCAAGACATCATGCCGAGCATAGGGGCTAAAACGTGAAAACGCATTTCGCGCATCAACATCTTTGCACTTCAAATCGTTAAAATCCAACAAGTTTTTCCTCTTTTTATAAAACACTAACCTGCACTTATGAGTGGAGCAGCGCATCTCAGAGGTGGATCAACCCTTCCTAGACTTTTCAAAGTTAACCCCTTGAAAGATTCAGGCGATTGACAAACTGGACATTTTGCTTCCAAGCAAAAGTTGCTTTTCAGTAAATAGCTAAAACAAACTTACATGTGTGATGTAGAAACGCCGAAGCGTTTAAGTACAGTACACAAGCATAGTCAAAAAATAATGCAAAAAGTGCAACTTCTAGTGAAATTTATTGTCACTATATTCACATGGAAAAAACTAACAAAATGTAAAATAAATTTTAGGCCTATTCAAGCATAACAGGTGGAAGTTTTTTATCGTCAATTACAAATTATAAACCGAAAATTTGGCACAGCCGCTAGCACAGTTTCTCATTTCGATGTTCATCCCTAATGCCACTGGATCAGTAAATTTAGTTATGTTGACATGTCTTCGTTTTCACGTTGGCTTCAGAGCATCTTACCTGTCAGATGTTGATAAAATAATCAAGCTATGCAAAAGCAAAGGAAACGCATGATATACTGCAGCTACTTCAACCTAAACATACTTGATCAATGGCAAAAGATCACAATCGCACAGCCATGGATTATCGTCGAGATTTAAAACTACAAACTTGGAATTACGGTGGAATACATCAGGGTTTAATGTCATCACGTTGTTGTTTGATAAATCTAGATTCTGAAAACAAAACCGTTTAGTTGGGGTATCGCAAAAACTAAACTAACCAAAACAAAAATTAATATAACTACTCCTTTTGTTTTACGTTTCAAAATTCGAAGCTAATTTTTCGATTTTAGTGAGCCAACTTATTTTTGATTGGAGCGATGGAGATTTGTAACGTACAGTAGATCCACAAAAAATCAAATTAGCGGCTAACCATTAAAAAAACGGCACCAGACGAAAGCCAATCGTCAGAAGACTTTTTTCGTGGGGTGCTGGGGTAGAAAAAAATAGGTTAAATTTGCAGTTTTGTGCATCGCATCAACAAGTGACAAAGTATAATGTATCAATATGTGTCACTGAAAAGTGTCACGCACCATCTCAAGCACTCGTGACAGGATGTCTGAGCTGCTGATCTACCGAGATAAGACAGGAGGCAATCATTTTGTCCTCTTCATCAAATCGTTAGTCAATTGCTCCAAAGAAGGATATCGAAATTATATTAAAGAAAGCGGATGGGAGTTACGAGCCTAATAATTTCGAATCGTAAATTTTTGGAAGCGATAAATGGTGAGTAAAAACTTTGTTATTACTAGACTATAGGCCAAAGCTTCGCCATTGCGAGGAGCAAAAATTTGATAGCCTATGCTGCTAACTTAAACTCACCTTGAGGAACAGCAAGGTTGAGAAAGTTTTTCTTTGAACATGCTGGATGTTGCAAAATGAAAGTGAAAGATTTGTCAGCTGATTGGCACCAACAAAAGTTTGAGAATCAAGATTTTGGAAGTTATTTGAATTCAGACTG
Organism: Trididemnum miniatum; assembly: GCA_964006365.1. Lineage (NCBI taxonomy): Eukaryota > Metazoa > Chordata > Ascidiacea > Aplousobranchia > Didemnidae > Trididemnum > Trididemnum miniatum. The sequence goes on from OZ023238.1 coordinate 5,722,591, forward strand.
AGGATGGTTAAACTGGACAAAGTCAGAAGTGCTGGTATTGCTCGTAGATTGCAAGAGTTCATAAACAACACCTGTTATTGTCAAAAATTAAAAGTACAGGCCTACATTAATATTAAACACGTCATATAAATCAAATATGGTTGCAGCCAAAGCAATAACAGATCAACCATCTGCTGCAATACGCACTACAAGAGCATGATACTACATTATTCCTCATCAACATTTACTTCATTTGTCGCTTTTCGTAGCCACCTATCTGACGAAAACAGTAAGACCGAAACTTGCATTAGGTAGCTGAAACGATTTAATAATTTACGTTGTTTTCGTTTCTTAATGCACTGTTCTAGAAGGTTCTAGAATCTAGAAGGTTCTAGAACAGGGTTTCCCAAACTTTCTGTTCATCGGTACCTTTTAGTCAATTTCTAGATTCGCTCGTGTATCCCCAAAATTTTTTCATATCAGCTGTTTTGTCTTGCGTGTTGTAATTGAACAAAATAAGTCACGTGAATCAAGCCAACGATCTTTTTTTCGCTCTTCCAATCAGTACGGCCTTAGTCTTGGCAGTAAGAAAAGTTGCCCATCTCTAAGTAAAAAAGGTTGAAAAATCCTGTCCTAAGGAGTTCTTAAATTCAGGTCTTCAAATTATTAACATCAAGTAATAAAAAATATTTTAAGGCAGATTAGAAGATGCGGAAAGAATATCTTCACACTTATTCTAATGTACCCCTTTCGAAGTCGAAATGTACCCCTGGGGTTATATGCATCCCAGTTTGGGAACCCTTGTTCTAGACCAATATGTTGTTTGCTGAAATTTACTCATGGGACGGTTTTGTATAGTTGTATTGTGTCATAATAATATTTATTTTTTTATTTCATTTAGTTGCATATTTATCCTCCTGTCACGAGAAAGCGACCAATGCGCTATACGAGCTCGCTTAGGAGTTGCCAGCCATCTGTCTACCACACCAAGATGGGGGAATCCCGCTAAGTGCCTTTCCCAACTGCTCAACAAGTAAACTTGCCGGCTCGTTCTCCACAATGTCCCTTTAATACTGAGCGTCAAACAGTGAAACTCTGAATATCAACTTTAAATCATTGGTTTGACCCGACTCGGAATGAAACCCAACTCCCCAGCTCTCGAGGCGGACGCTCTTACCACTCGACCATCTGAGCTGCTGAAATACTGTTTACTTCGAGAATAGTCGGAGCGGCTCTTGATAATTTCGTAATTTTAGCTAGCTGTAGTTTTGTGCTTGTGACGTAAAAATAATGTTTTGAATAAAAGTTAGAATTTTGGCATGTCATATGATTTCTTTCCTCTTGTTTCTTTATTAAAATTTTCAATATTTTGGAATTTAACTTTTGAGCATAAATTAGCGTGTTTTGCTGATTTTAATCATATTCGAGCATTTTTTTAGCGTAATTAGTTGTGTGTAGAGTCAAGCAAGTGTTGTATGCTGAAGGTTTAAGATTTGGTTTAATAGTGTTTTAAGTGAGCGGAGAAGCTTATGTTGTTAAAGTTTAGGTTACGGTGAGTACCGTAGCTAAGGAAAGCTTTTATTGTTTTATTCGTTTGGTGAAGGTTTTTTATCTTTTTTCTGTGAGGTCAGTTCAGAGTAAGGATTACTGCCTACAGTTTATTATCCAATACTTATCGATCATCCTGTCAGCGAAGTAGTCGTTTGTCCTTAGTGGATAATTCTTTACCTAGTTCGCGACAGGTGCAAGGCTTGTTTTGGTGATTTGAGGAATTTTGTGGATGTTTTATAGTATTTGGTTTTTGATTTAAAAGTATGAACATTTGAGTGGGTCTTTTTACATACAAGGTGTTAAATTTTTCATAGAAACGCACTCACTTGTAGATAGGATAATCCTCGCAGCGCATATCTTGATACCACATTCAAATGCCGAAGATTATTGAGATGAAGAGTAAGCAAAGAGTTACGATGATGAACAAATTGCAATCCTGTCAACTTCACAATTGGATTATAACTAAGATTCAAATTTCTCAAGTTTTTCAAATATCCAAGCGCTTGTTGAGGAATACGGAGAAGTTTATTGTTGGACAAATCAAGTGTTTGTAAGTTTTTGAAGTTTTTGAAAGCTTTTGTCTGAACATAAGCATTGAACAAAATACAAGACTGAAGAAGGTTTTACCATTCTTACCTCAATTCGATCAATTTTATTCCGAGCTAAAATCAATATTGTCAAGTTTCCGAGAAATCTAAACGCATCGTTTGGCAACTTGGTGATTTCATTGCAATTTAAATCGAGCTTTTTCAATGTAAAAGATCCAGATGGAATTGAATAAAGGCTTCGATTTTGACAATCAACTTCCTGCAAAGTAGTAACAGCTAACAGAGAGTATTATAAATCCTGTAATTACATTTTTATGCAGACTCACATCGGCTCCACGCATTTATGGGTGTATTTTGTAAAACAACATTCTATGAGAGTGCTCTTGAATGTTTTATTTTGCGACTACTTTGATATAACCGCCTGGCACCGTTGTTTTCATGCAAAATACATTATAAGTTACCGGTAGTACTTTTACAGCAATGCTCCTGCGTAGTTTCTGAAGCGACCTGCTGTAGATTTTCTACCAGAAGTTTTTGCTGTCCGTAGAAAGTATACAGCAGCCTAGCAGCAACATTTTTCAAGCTTTAAGCCTAAATCAAAGCCGGACAGCACGGACCAGCATCCATCGTCAGAAGCCCACTTTCAAGATGAACTATCAGCCAATCAAGTTTTTAAGAAAATTTGATTAAAGTTGAAATGCAATGGTGTTAATGGATTATTTTGTTTATAACCGGATGAATCTTCACAGTTTGTTTAATTGTTATGGTTTCTGATTATTTTTCTAAAAAAAAAATTTAATTGAACTTGAACTCAGCCAAACAGCCTTCCCACTATCATAAGCTTCAACATACTTTCTCGACAATCCGCGTCTTTACGGTGCCATGCATCTAAGAAAAGCAGACCAAAAAAGTTGGAGACAAACATAAGCACGTGGTAATTAAGTCAATTCACCCAGCTTACATAATATTGCAATGCAGCTAAAACTTGTAGCTTACCTGCAAAGAAGAACAGGTGCAATTTTGTAAGTATTGACAAATTTCATACTTCGAAGTTTTAACAGTTTGAACCACTCCATATGCGAAGCAAAACGACACTGGCAGTAAGACGATAAATGAAACACGAATCATTCCGGATTGTGTGTAAAGCAATTTTCCAGATGAAGTTTAATTTTCATTTATTTTCAATAAGTCTGGTTTGTTTTTGAAGGAAGAAAAGACAGTCACATTGATCATACTTCTGTCGCTAAAAATTTTTGGTTTTTATGTATCAAACGCAACATCCACAGTTCTAGTTCATAGTCTATTTAAGTAAAGATTGTTAATCCAGATTATCCCACATTATTTAATTATATCATTTCATTAGTTTTTTTTTACATGATCACGAACAGCAGCAATTGGAGATTTCGTTGACGCATTACAATCGCATTAGTGCTTTTAAAATATAATAATATAAAAATTAGGTGTCTAATTAAGTCACACTAAACTATTATTTAAATAATCTGGAAGCAATATTTCAGGCTTCGACTGATGCATTCCAATAAGCTCAGATGGCCGAGTGGTATGGAGTGTCTGTCTCTTGAGCTGTAGACTCGGGTTTGATTCCGAGTCGGGTCAAACCAATGACTTTAACATTGGTATTCACAGCTTCCCTGCTTGACGCTCAGCATTACAGGAACAGTGTGGAGAACGAGCCGGCAAGTTTACTTGTTGTGCCGTTGACAAAGGCACTTAGCGGGATTCCCCCATCTTGGTGTGGTAGACAGATGGCTGGCAACTCCTAAGCGAGCTCGTATAGCGCTTTGATCGCTTTCTCGTGATAGGAGGATAAATATGCAACTAAATGAAAAAAAATGAAATGAATAAATGTCACTACGCTAGTTGCAGCAGTGATACACAGAGGAACAGGCTCTAACTCTCTGGCTTATTAAGTAAAAACACATGACTAATATTTCAACAGTGAAACGTTTGCCGCCGGTATCCTTAGAGAAACTAATTAAAGAAGTAGTTAGTAGGAGCACATCTGCAACACTTGACACAGCAGTGTAAAATCAAACCGGTTTATATAGTATCTATTCTAAGCGTATACAATTCCCGAGCAACATAAACCTTAGGATGACCAACCTTTCTTGATGAAAAGTCAATTTGCAAAATATAAGTGCTCATCTCACTAGGTTCCATTCCGATATTACTTTTGGTAGTTCCCAAAAGCATAGGCTTACCGGTAAAACGTTTGGCTTTCGAATAAATAATTACAATTTGTAGATGACGTGCGTATTTTAATAAAGATTTTTGAAAATTCAAAAAAGCCTTAAAGTCGTTATTCCAAATTGAAAGAAATTCATAGAGGTAATCTCCAAAAGACCGATTGCTTAAATGTAAACCGAAAAATTGTTTTGCAAAAACCGAGCTCACCTTATTTTGCGTTTAAGCAAAAATTACGCAATACTTCCCTGCAAAAAAGGAAAGCCAAAGTGCTGGTGTAAAACTTAGGATACCATATCATTGCGAGCGATATTTCTTTAAAAAATTAAGCGTTACTAAAATAGGTTTGGCGGCTTGCTTTAGTGAAAGCGCAATCAAAGAATAGTTGTATTTAAAAAAAACATGTAATAATTGGGTTTGAAATTTTTATTGTTATGGCAGATGTTTCTTCGGTAACATTAGGACCAGATCTGGAGCAACTACGTTTACATTTGCTGCAAACAATAAGCCTACTCTCATCTAATTTTCTTACCATCCTTTTCACAATCTTTCCCAATAAAATCACTAACCTCAGTCAACTAACGATCTGATTTGCTGCTTTTTAGACTTTCGCAAATTTCAAGTGCGAAAGACCTAAGCCAATTTAAAGCTCGAACGCACGAAGTTGATCGATCGTGTAAATTGGCAAAGGATTTCTGACTACAAAAAGCGAAGTTGACAATCCACTAGCAGGACTTTTAGCTTTGGCCAGAAGCCAGATTAGGTTATTAGAAAAAGTAAAATGTAGTGATTTTGTGTTGACCTGTCGAGTTGTACTGATCGCGCACGAACTTTTATTTCACGCCTCAAATCCTGCCAAACAGCCGCTTAATTTCCACTGGGAGCTGGGAAAAGTCATGTTCCAATTATTAAATGCGTTCTTCACCTACCTACTTTGCAGGTTACAGCTTCTCTCATAAGCTGGCATTGGCATAATGCATTATCCATCGAAGCGTTGAAACCATTTGTAAAATGTTAAAAACATGTGCACCGAAAAGGTGAAAAAAACAAAAAACTTCAAAACTTCCTTGACTAAAATGTCAATACTTTAAAAAAAAAAACGACTACCCACTCGTTTTTTTTGAATCGCTTATTAAGCATACACGCAGTTAAACGCAGGAATCTCAGCCGGTGAAAATGTTAACTACTATACGGCTACGCGCGAATATCTTTTGAAATATTGTTTATTTCGGTCCGTACTTTCAATCAATATTGCGTTTAAAATATTAGTTTTAAGCAAGCACAATTCAACACCTTTCTTTCCATGACCTTGTCAGCTCGTTCATGCTAAAAAAAATGTACCAAAGCTATTGATTGTCTTTTTAATGAACTTTTTGATAGAAATGAATACCACCGCAAACAAATTCCATTCGCATGTTGTTTGCCATCGCCTTCATAAACATTAAATTTTCACTAGAAAACAATGGCAACAAAATGAATTGTTGATGAAAGTCATTAATTACAAAAATATGAGCCAGTACCTATTTTAAGCATTTGAAATTTTCGAGAAGTTTCAATTTCTACCCATATTATTGTCAATCGTATCAAATTGAGTGGTATTTGAATAATGATGAACAGAATGACATTTCAATAAGATTGATAATGTTTTGGTATTAATAGAATGATATTTGGATAAGATAGACAATGATTTAAGTAGGCCTATAAATCGAAACGTTTTGAGAATTTCAAATGTTTTAAATATTACTGGCTCTTATTTTTGTAATCAAAGTATTCAAAAACTCCATAAACTGTGTTCCGAGGTTTAAGTCAGTTTTACTTCACTAAATAGTTCGTCAGCTACGTAAAAGAGATTCCTGCATCTTTTTGAATCCATTGTAGCAATGCCTCTCAAAATGGGGACTCTTTGAGGTCCGCGAAGCAATGTTAAGCGGACCGCGAAGAGGTTGAGGAATTCTGATTTGACACTGTTGCCTATATGTCAAACCAAAGCCTAGCAAATGCAATCATGCTGGCATCGAACTGTGCATGTTAATTTCACAAATGAATTTTTTTGCATGCAGCAGCAACTAACAGCTGGTCTAATGCACATAACATTTACTACATCTTTAACGCTACGCTATTTTCTGCTGCTGAACCAAAATTGATGTTGAGATTTTCAACGGACTGGAAGCGGTCGGAAAAATTGTAAAGCAAATTTATTAAAAACAATGGAAACCACTGCATTGTCGAACACTCAACACTCGATTGTCGAGTTCGAATGAGGTGTGTGTGCTTGCACACACTTAGCTCTACCCTGAGGCGCTCTATTACCAAATGCAGTTGGCTGAGTTCTGATTGTTTTTATGACCAACTGTGGTAAGACCCGGTCTAGGTTCCAAGTTTGTTGAACCATTATACAGTACAAGGTACAATCTTCCTTATCAAGAAATCCACGAGCTGTTTCGCTCTCACTACTACCTCGTCCGGTGAAAAAATCTTGAAAATGATTTGAAGTGGGAAAAAAGAATTTTAAAGAAAAAGATGCAAAAAAAAAGAATTTGTAGAAAAAGGTGCGACTGAAAAAATTTTTGGTGAAAGAGATTCAAAAAGAATTTTGGAGAAAAACGAAAAAGCTAGTACAGTAATTTGTATTGTACACAGCTTTAGGTGTACCGTGCACTGCATACACATTGATGGAACAAGGTATTTTCAGGGCACACCTAAACCTGTGCACCGTATGCGCTGCATACACCTTATTCCAGCAATCAACACACTGCGCGCACGTAACTTGACATCTAAAGAATGTAGTCAAAAACGATGTGACTAGCTAGTCCAATTTGTCCCGACAAGCTGACCTATGTCACATCGTTTTAATGGATTTGTCGTCAGACGGATGTGACTGCAAGTTTATCGGTTAAACTCTAATCCATGCTTTCTTTGTGCATCCTTAAATAGCATTACGATAATGGATTCTGCTTGGCATCAAAACATAGTCCACCGGCAAAATTAGGAAAGATCGGTGACTAAAGCGAGTCTAAATTTGCTTTACCTACCGCAATTTTGTCCCTTCTCGTGGCAGAAAGAAAAACTTTGAAAAAACTTCAATCACGATGCAATACATACCTATTACTTATCCACCTAAATATTGTTTAAGATTTTTCACCAACGCGAAGTAGGCCATCAGCAGCACATTTGGATGAGCCGTTACTTGTTCAGTATAACTTTTACAATTATGTGATCTTTTTTGATTGTTTAATTAACGCGATTATACAAAGTTAATTATACGATTGGTTAATTACGCAAAAAAAAAGGCTGATCAAGGTCAAGCATTCTGAAGGATGAGTGTACTTTAAACCAGAGCGGTTGATAAGGGCTAATAGCCCGAAACAGCGCTGTCTCACTGTATGGTAACCATGGCTGGAGTTGCTCTTGCAACTGTAGATGATGGAGGATGGTCTATCCTCCGACCCAACGCGTGGAAGTCGTTCTGACTTCCCATTCAGCAGGCCAGGTATAGAACGACGTTTGTCTTATCATACGAAGTACCAAACTGGGTCGTGAATTTTTTTGTTCAAGCAAAATGTACGAGGCGAAAAAACTTTTAGGTTAAGAGAAGTTGATGAAAAACTTTTTATTTGGTTGTTTTTTCGCGCTGCAAAAGTCCAGTAGCTAAAAGAAAATTTGAAATTTAATGAATTGATTTTCCTATATACATTAGGTGCTTGGACAAGGATTCAGACTTAAGCTGACAAGTTTGTTTTATCCTGGTGCGCTTAGCATTTCACGATACACTTTTTGGTGACATCAATTATTCATCAGATATTTTTACTCCTTTTATTATTAAATTTATAATTTAGTTCATTGCTTTTCAGCCTCTGCTACGAACTAAACACACATTTTCGATAATAAAAAAGCAGGAAATTAAAAATCTAACTCACAATTATTATTTAACAGTGTTTTGCTTGAATATTTGAACTATTGCTATCAGCTTGTTTAGTTCACTGCTTTACTAACTCTCCCTACAAGAAGAATCACGAATAAACATCATTTTACACACATCAGCGTACAAAACTTGAGTAAGTTTCAAACCGAGATTTTGGTTTTTGTAGCCTCTTTAAAATAGCGTTTTAGAGCAGCTATAGATGCTAGAACAGGGGTGTGCAACGTTTCTTGTCGGTGGGCCATATAACCAACCTAGAAATCCAGCTGGGCCACACCGAAAGTTTAATTTTTCCATTTACGCTACGAACTAAAAATTTCTCACAATGCAAAATATTATTTGTGTAACATGTTTTCTGGGCTTTTAGAATTTAATATTCTTGCTCAGTTTGTTAACATCAGCTTTGGTAGAGGTTGTAGCAACCCGTTTTTAACTTTTCCCAACGACACAAGTAAACTTGCGGTCTTGATCTCCACACCGTCCATTTATTGCTGATCATCAAGCAGGGAAGGTGTGATCGAAAACCTATATTAAAGTTTCTGATTGGACTTGGAATCAAATCTCAGTCTACAAAGACACACGCTATATCAGCTATCTGAGACAAAACACAAATAACAAATCAAAAAATCAGATCTTCATTATACTTGCGGTATTACACCGAAGCGTGTAACGAGTGGCGGGGCTCATCTCCACGGCTTAGCGCCTGGACTACACAGCTCCGAAGGAACGTCGCAACGGTGACGACACTGTGCCGATGGTTGGTCGACCCGGGTATTGAACCCCACACCTCCCGCACCGATAGCGCGTGCGCTAATAAACTGAGGTAACGGCCGGTACTATATAACAAATGAACTGAAAAATCAAAGGCGGCTAACACTACTTTCTTCCTATAGCGAGTAACACATTATATATAAAGTAAAATTTCCAGGCGCAGCTGATAAGTGAACCAGTCTAAACCACAGAGCGAAAAAATGCTTACTTCACGTACTATCATTATTATCAAATTGCTGCGCTAAACCACGAAAAAAATACACGAAGTGTAAATCGTCACTCTAATTAAACTGTCGGATAATGATTCTATGCTTTGAAGGGGTAAAAATAAGAGTGTTGATGAGGGCCACACTAAATGGCTTGACGGGCCAGGTAGTGGCCCACGAGTTGCCTGTTGCACACCCTTGTGCTAGAATATAGGATGACGCTGTTACGTTGTTTTTTGTTTATAGACTTTGCTGTGTCTCTGTGCATTTGCTGTTTTTTTTCGTAAAAAAGCAAAATATAAATATCTCTATGTCTCGACCGAGAATCGACCCAATAATTTTTTAAATGTTTTTAACTTTTATACCAATCAACCAGTGAAAAAGGCAAATTGTAGGCGAAAATTTTACCGTTGGTGATAAAGGATTCGCCTATGAGATGAAACTCAATATAATCCAACAGACTTTCAACCTTTGGTATTTTGACGTATACTTCAAATCAAATACGCAGTAAACATCGCGGCAAATAATAGGAAATATGATCAAGTATTGTATTGACGGTTGTATTGACGATTGTATAGGTTTCTGAAACAAGCAACGGTGTTACAAACAAGCATTATATAAATATTAGACGAATAGTATACTTCCAGATTAAACAGCAATGTAAATATTATCTTGGAAAATAAATACATGTTGATAACTCAGTAACGCAGAGACAAAGCAACTAAGTTACCGTTGCAGGATGGATAGTACGTTTTGACAAATCAACCCGCCAGTACAGTGATTAACTTCTTCCAGGGAATTTAACAACGATAACTATAAATCTGAGCGTACTCACCAAATACTTTTCAGCCACCAGCGTAACAATAAATCCAAAAGGGATACGACGCTCGCAATAAGTCCAACAAGGAATTATTATTTTCCAATAGCAAATTATAGTCAGCCGCAATTGCTGTAAAGTTTGCTAGTCACGGAGTAAAAAACACTGCTAGCGCCAAGTCGGCAAATAAAGACTGAACAAGAGTCGACGCGAATGCAAACGATCAAACACAGTACACGTTGCTCTCCGAAACAGTAAAAGTTAATAATTTCAATTAGTTATCGCAAAATGCACCGACAGGAAGGATTGGAAGCTACTTAAACGTGCCAAATATAGCGGTGATCTAACGGCAGCTAAACAATGCTAACAGTATGATTAAACACGTGACTATATTACGTGACACAAATGCTTTTTATCATTTCAGAGTTACCTCGAAGCTGGTAGACTGAGTTCTATTCTCAGTCGGGTCAAACCAAAGACTTTAAAACTGGTATCTGCTGTTACACTTGCTAAACGCTCAGCAATTAAGTGTAGCGCGGAGAATGAAATAAACAGAGAATAAAATACGTCAGTGAATTCTTGACAAAACTTAGTCCTGGCGCTAAAGGACCTTATAGTTATAAAGCGCCATAAAACCACACAACATTTCATTTCAAGTAACTGGCAGTGGTTTGATAAACCTATACGAGCAGAGCGCCAAAAATGCAGCAATAATAATTGTTTGCTCGAGTCTAGATTTTGCAGGAATTAGGAGCTTGCGCGTCACACGAAAAACATGTCATGGCACAAGCAGGATTGAGAACAAGTCAAAAAAACAAGTCAAGAAAACAGTGCTTCAATGCAAAATCCCGAAATTTTTAACACTTCTTGATTAAGCTGCTGGTTTGAACTTGAAATTTTTTAAGAACGTATACATGCAGGCAAGCTTGCGGTGATTTAGTAGACGTAGCCTACCCGAAGTGCTTCGGTAACCGTCCATTCAGCGCCGTCACGTTGATGGATTTCTGCTACTATACCGGTAGTGTAGATGGATTTCTGCTACTATTGTGTAGTTGTAAACTGGTGGATCCGGATTGGATCTGGATCTTTTCTTGTTGGATCCGGATCGGTTTCGGATCTTTTAATATGTGGATCCGGCCACTTCTGCCAACTATCTAGTCCAGCACTCTACTTCACAGTTCATAGACATCTTGTCATTGTCACAGGTGTCATCCATAAACCAACGTACAGTAGCCTAGGTTACGGAAAGTCTGCTGTCATTTTTATTAGCTTCACAACTGCATTGCACTGCCTGATACTGGCCTGCCTTCTGCAAAGCGATAACAAGTGACCAAGCGTTAAGCAAACGTTTTCTCGTGTTATATTCTGGAATGGAATCAAAAATGACAGTGCGTGCGGAATTTTTCGCACGCCAACTGTTCTTGATGTAAAATAAATATTTGCCAGCAAACACCACGAAAACCCGATAAGATACTAAAAAAAAACAAAAAATAAAAACTTTTGGAAGAACTTATTCAGAAAAAAAGCATCGATTAATTAGTATCGATTTACCACGCAAAAAAGTAGGGAAAAGCCCCAATCGATAATGAAAAAAAAGTAAACAATTTTTGCATTCGATGACGAAAAAGTAGAGAATATCGATTATCGATTTCTAATCGATACTTTCAACCCCGATGTCGACGAGGTGAGAAACTGCATGTTTATATATCATTAGGTTTGCTCGATAGGCAAAAATTGACAACTTTGTAACTATAACAAAAATACTTGTGTACCTTAACATTTAATTCATTAATCTTATGCTGAGTTTGCTGGCAATTAATTCCTATAAAACGGAGCGAAGCTATGTAGTATGAAGCTATGTAGATTAGAAGAAAGTGTCCGGCGATTTGAAAGTAGAGTGCAGGTTGAAGTATTTGTGTCACTTTGATTAAAAGCAGAAAGAAAAAGAGCTGTAAAGCCAAGCATTTTTGATGATATCGGACCTGCGAGCTTTCATTTGCATTTTGGATGGATCCGACTCCGGAGCTGGAGCCACAAAAAACACTACAAGTTTCAGCTCTCATTGGTTGAAAATTATTCAAAAAGAGTTTGCAAGTTTTCTTCTTAAACTGATCCTCAATTTTATCAATTTTGCAACCATTTGTTTTTATTTTATGACCATTTGTCAAGTATTGAATGCTTCACGCGCAAATTGCGGTATCTCTAAAAACAGGCATTTTTCCAAACATCATTTAATTCTTGAAGTTCTAATAACATAATAGACAAGGCATGAGGGTGATTGACAGGCTCCTACTGTATACACATGGGTGCCCGCAGGGGAAGAGGCACTTGCCCTCCCACCCCGGATTTTGATTGAGAAGTGCACAACTACATCGTTTTTACTAAATGTGAATTTCAACACACCACAAAATTTGTCATCCCATTGATACAGCACATGGGGTTAGGTAAAACATTTCAAAAAATACGCGGTCATTAAAATTATCACCCAGTTTCTTGTTAAAATCAATCGCACAATTTCTTGTTAAAATCAATCGATTAAATGTTTTAGACATGGCCTAGCGGTACCGCGCGCAGGCGACAGATCCTACGTGACAGGTTCGATTAGCGGCTGGAGCCGATCGCATTTGACATACATAACGGGTGGCTGCTGACTTGAAGAGCGCAAGCTCACTTCGCAGTCTTCCTCAATTACTGTTGAATTTTCGGTTCAAAATAATTTGAAAATAACCTCAGTTATTTATTGTTATTATTAGAGTCTCTAACAAGTTTAGTAGCATAGACTTTGTACATAGCCTTACCGTATTTGTTGGGTTGCAAAGCGCTCTTCTACTAAAAATTGTGATTAAAAATTGGCGCCATGGCTTAACTACTGTAGCTTTTAGGCAGCTCACCCTTCGTAAAGCGCACAAAAAAAAAAAATGCAAAGCAAAATGAAATCTTCGCGGCATTAGAACGGAGCGTGTAACGAGTGCGAAACCCACAACTTCGAAAAAACGTTGCTGCGGTGGCGAGCTGTTGGTGTCTCTGTGTCGATTCGACTGGCCCACGATGCGAACTCCCAGACACTCCGCAAGGTAAACAGTTCTTTGTAACCACCACGCCAAACGGCTGGTGCACCCGAACTTGGTAGTTTTTGGAAAAAAATTCTGCGCATTATCCTCTAATAAATGCATAAGGTGAGCTTAGCGAAATGCGATCCGCGGCGCGAGACAATAATATTTTTCGCACTTAGTTTTAATTTTTTTGTTTCCCGACTGCGCGAAGCCTGCTGCATTTACTTACTGTACATTACAATCGCTGCCCATGTCAAGAGTGTTGTGGGTAAGCCTATCAATTAAAGGAAATACTTTCTTCGAAAATTAGATAGTGTGGCGATTTATTAATTTATTAGTGTGCATCACGCGTTGCTTTTTCAATATAACCATGATATAGGCATACTAATCTTTTTGTCCAGTATAAACTTTAGTTGAAATACGCTTCTGATTCAGAACAAAGACAACCCAATAAACAAAGAGGAGTTTTATGAAGCGAGCAACCAAAAGTATTAGCTCAACAACTTTGTGAAAGCTTTTACACAACCAGCAAAAACTAAGCATCCGACTTTGTTAAGTGAAGAAAAAACTGTTACGGAACTCCAATCTCGGGAGGTAATTTTTTGCAAGTAACAAGTAAATGAATATTTTGTGTAACAGACAAATAGAAAGCTCCAACAATCAAAAAATCGAATTTTCGTTATGCATGCTTGCTGTATTGTGCCGAAGCGTGTAACGAGTGGCCGGGAACATTTGTGCGCCTTGGCGCATGGAGAACACTGCTTTGAGCCACGAAGAAACCTCGCGTCGACACTGCATTCACGAACTCAGACCTCCGGTACCGATAGTGACAGAGCTGTCGATCGGGCTCGGGCTTTTCGAGGCGGGTCGAGCTCGGCTTAGATTTTGAAAAATCGTCGGGCTTCAATCGGGCCGGATGGCAGAACAAAATCGAGATTTTATTTATTTGTAAGTGCAAACACGCTAAAAACATTATAGCCTACAGTGCGTAGTGGCCAATTCCATTTTCTAGACTGTATGAATATTGCTGTTCGTGTTACTGGTGTGACTGCGGATGGGGAAAATATTTTTGGTTTCGAATTCAAATCGGGCTCAAACTGGCTAATAAAATAAGATTCGGGCTCGGGCTTGAAAAATCTGGTTGGTTTGGGTAGTGTTTCCTCCCGAGAAGTCGAGCCGGGAAATTTTCCGGAAAATTTGGAGTTTTGAAATTTCTCGTTTGCCTAGAAATTTATGTCGGGATCCCGGGAATTTTTTTTCATTTTTAAGGGTTACAGTGGTATTGATATTTAGCTTATCATTTCGACGTAAAAAAGCATTTCTGCGAAACTAAAATATTTTTTTCAAAATTTTCAAAAATTTCTTAAGATGAAATGCGTGTAAGATCAAACAAGTTTTCCTCAATTTGTTGAAAAAGTTGAAAAACTCGAGCTGAGTTTATCAAAACAACTTTAAAAATGATAAAAATTAGATTGAAAATGCTGAATATTAGAATAAATGGCCAATTAATCAAGCTCGGAAAATATTCCCGGGAAAATTTCCCGTTTACCGGGAAGTTAAAAATCCGGAAAAAGGGGAAACCCTAGTGTTGGCCTTAATATCTTCGGCTCGTTGACAAGTTCTCTGGATAGTGATGTGTTTCCACCACGCTCACTGACTGCTAAATTTTTTTGGTAAGCATCTTGATTTTTTGACAATACTACTTAGTTATTTCCTTTACATTTTCGTAAACTGAGAATCAAATCTTGCATGACAGCAAAATCAAAATTTTAAGGAAGCACGGCATCCAACCGCTTTACATATTTCTCCGGTTTCGGTTCCGCTTCGACAAAATTTACTTTTCTTTATGGTTTAAATCCTGTTTAACTAAAAGGGTTTTGATAACTTTAATTGGGTTCAGTTTCAGATAATGCTTGACCAAAATTAGTATTTTGAATACGATTTATATTGTCGCGGTAGGAACCTCTCAATACAACCCTCAAGTTTCCAAGTGGACGGCCCACCTCGCTTCGCGGCCTACTGGTTGAGAAGTGCTGTTATAGCTGAGCAAACAGGCAAACTACATTGCTGGTCATGACTTGAATTGTTATATGCTCATAGCTGAATAACCGGCAGGTTAGCTCCACTTATTAAGCCCACGCTAACGTTGCGAGAAGTCTGGGGTTCGATTCCCGGACCGCTCAATTCGCTCAAATCGGTTACAGAAGTGGGAGGCAACCTTTTTTGCACAGTGGACCGACTTGAAACTGAATTTCTCTTTGCGAACTGGTCTTTGAAAAATCACATATATTTTAGCAATAAAACAGCTCGGATTTTTTCAGAGCTGAAAACCTCGATCTTGTTTTCTCTGACTAAAGTATTAAACTTATTAAATCTTGCAGCAGCAGTTTTGCTTTAATTTTTTTAACAGTAGCTTCTCAAACCTGATTCCTAAAGTTATTCTCTCTCTTAACTAGCTTATTTAACCTTATAGTGCTATTTAATTTACGCAAGATTTACAATAAAATGACCGCGAAATCAAATGTTCGCTGTTAAATGAAAAGATTTGCTTTTGTAACTTGATTAATTTTATGATTTTAAGTAAATTTGCATGACACCAGAATCGTGCTATGAACTTGAAGTATTTTTTTAAAAAAAGTTCGAAAATTGGGTCTAACGTTATAATTAAATGTTTCAAATTTGAAGTATTTAATCTGAAAACGCGTACGTACCGTTAACAAACTTCACACGGACCGGCACCGGGCCGCGGCCCGATTGGTTACCAACCACTGGGTTACAGCACCGCCACGGCTCGCCACCACTGCGACGTTTCTTCGGAGCTGTGTTGTCCAGGCGCCAAGCTGCGAAGTTGGGCGTCGCCACTCGTTACACGCTTCGACGTAACAACGCGAAATAATGAAGACTTGATTTTTTTAACAGCTGCATAAAAATCTGTTATCTTTTCGGTATACAGTTATAGTTTTGCTTTGTTAAGTGTAGGCTTTTATCATTAAATACATTTATATATGACTATAGGATGCTAGGAATCACACATAATTGTAACAGAGGTGTTTTTGTGTCTTATTATGAATCAACCACAATTCTACAAATAGAAACTTCCCGAAAAACGAAGAAACTTCCAAGTTTCCATCAGCGCCATGCTCATTGCTCAGCACTCAACGGTAAAGGATAAAGATTTAAAGCAGTTTTGGAAACGTTTATTTAAACATTATTACTAAAAACTTAGACTTTTGACTTTTAATAAGATTTCACGCAAAAGTTTTTGCCATTTTTCTAAGTTTATTGGTTTAGCTTCTTTAAATTTAGCAGCTCAGTACAACTAAAATAAACCCATTAAATCTACGGAGCAATTGCGCATTTCTCATTCAAAAAAAATTAGGGAGATCAAGTGCCACATTGCCTTGTCTACAGATACGAATGAGCAGCGGCATAACCAGCCAGAAATGTTGGGGGGGGGCACTTGGGCACTTTTTTCTACACTATTTCTGGGCAACCGATTTCTAAAAAAACTCTTCGATGTGGCGATCTATAAAAAATGGATTTTTCCCTTCTGGACAAAATGGAAGTAATTGTCTATATTCACACAGGCACTTAAAATATTTTGGGGAGTGGAATTGCCCCCGACTGCGTTCTTGCCTATGGGTGTACTAATTTGGTTCATCTAGCTTTACATCAAATAAACTTTGTTGCGCATTATCAGCAAAATATAACCGATTAAAACTGCGATAAAATTGTGCACTTTTTCTCATATCCCAGGGCAAAGCCCCCTCTTGCCTCTTTTGCGGGCGTTCAACCGCAAGGCCTGTGGTTATTAAGCATTACTGCCTTTTAAAAGCTTTCAAAATGTTTTCACAGATTACTTCATGGTTTCACAATAGACAGTTAGTAGAACTTTTATAAAGTGTTTTGGTGAGCTTGTAATAACTAAAAAGATTTATTCCCAATTTTCAGCGATGCAATAGCCACACCTCAGCCTATTTACAGCCAACTTTTTTGATGTTTCAAAGCATTTAGCCAAGGCGTTTTGACGATAAATAGGGAATTGTTTTCTTTTCGAATCTAAGCAAAGCCAGGTGGCTATATTTATCCCACATACGCACTATCATTATGTTTATTTATGTCATCCCAGAAGTAATTTCACGTTATGCTGCATCGAAAACTGTGATTTCGTGTTATACGTCAATAGTTTTTTCGGTCGATGGATTCAAACTATTGCGTGCAAATTATGACCGCTTAATCAGTCAGAAACCATAGGAAAAATACTGCCGCACATTGTTACTGTAAGTCATGGTTACTTGGCCATACTAAGTCAGAAACCATGTATCAAATTCTGCAGATAGGCCAAAGATGGCCAACCTGTGGCGGAATGCACGAATTAAAGTGGCGGAGTGCTACTGAGCCACCAACTTTTCTCTTTAGGGGATTCTTGAAGGAAACTTTAATTTGAGGTGGCTCGCGCTAGACTTTTTTTTGAAGACGCTTTTAAGCTTAGTCAAAATTTTGAAATATTTCGTCTACGGCAGCGCGTAAGAATTGAACTTTAACAAAATTGACTGTTGAAGAAAAAAGGGTTCGCCTCCTTTGCTGCAAGCTATTGTATAGTCGTGCTACTATTAGTCCGTTTGGTGTTCGAATATTTTATTGAACAATAAAATCAATTTGTAATTTCGGGATTCACACATTAGATTTCTGAATTAAAAGCACGGTAGTGTAACCATGAGGCAGCTGTTGAGTTGTTCTGTATAACCAGAAGAAACATGCATAACTTCAACATCTTCATACCACCTCCAGTAAAGCAACGAGTTCCAGCCAACAAAAAACCAGTACTAGCTTCGAGGAAGATCAGTAACCCCAACAGGCAAGTTGCTGCTTTTCATAGTTTTACATTTAGGCAACATCAATGCGTTACCCATACCCTCGGAGGTGGGTTACATGAACAACTAAAGTGTATCCGAGCTTTGTTAGTTTTTAACTTTTTCGTAACTACTTCACTCAACAAGTTGAATTGAGCTGTATGATATTGATTAGAAAAAAAGCCACATCGACTGGCCAATAGCTGGGTTTCCTTGAAAATTAAGCGTTCAAAATATTGCAGTACAATAAGGCAGCCCGACTATCCGTGGAACGTTGCAGGCATAAAGAGCAAGTGTGAACTTGTAAAAGGCTCGATCCTAAGCTTCGCTGCATGTATCCTCCCAAATGAAACAACGCCAATAAGCAGTTAGATATGCAAAGAAGCATTTGGCTGTGGGTAGGGCTCATTTTTTGCATATTTTACAACATTGAGCAAAAATATCTTGTAAGCTCCTGAATGGATATAAATTCAACAACGAGCGACATTTCGAGCATACCGGTTTGGGTTCACTCGAACTCTTACTTAGATAGCTATTTTTCTCTCCTCAGGGTTCAGAGATTCTTTTGTTAAATGTTTGTTTCAGATCCGACAAAATTTACAAAACAAATCTATTAATTTTTTTTTCTTTCTTTTTTCGAATCAAAACCGGCCGGTTAGCTCAGTTGCTAAGCGCACGCTATTGGTACGGAAGGTCTGGGGTTCGATTCCCGGGCCAGTCAAATCGGCACTGTGTCGCCAACGGCTCGCCACCATTGCGACGTTTCTTCGGAGCTGTGTTGCTCAGGCGCTAAGCCGCGGAGATGGGCCCCTCCACTCGTTACACGCTTCGGCACAATACGGCGAGAATAATGAAGATTTGATAATGATTTGAACCTTGAAGAATCTCAAGAAACGCAAGTTACCGTCTCTCAGAATTCTGACGAATTCCAGGAATTGTGAAAATGCGAATGAAACCTTGTAACAATAACACAAGGGATAACGATTGGCTACTACTAGCTACAATGACTGACATTAGACGGGAACTTAAGTGAAACCCAAGAAGCTTGAAAAAGCAACGAGGGTGTACGCAACGTAGTGCACGAAAAATGGTTACCGGTAATCACCTTTTTCATCCTGGACTCATCAGGTGCACAAAAACTTGCCAATGTCAAACTCAACTGCAGCGCTAGTAGTCTAATTAACCATACTGACAAAATGATTAAACGCACTAGAGCCACAATAGCGTAGTAAATGGTAACAACTGACATGGCACCTACTATTTTTCGCATTTTTGAGAACAAGAAAAGTTTTTGAAGCAGTGTCATTTTTTCACGTGTGGTTGTTTTTCCATGCAATGCAATTTTTTGTGCCAGTCACTGTTTTGCTATGCTTTTCGTTGCAAGCCTATATTTGAAGTTGCCTTGAGTGTGACTGCTGTAAGAAGTTAAATAAACTTTCTCACTATGAACCAAAGATTGAACAGTTATGCTTTGCTGTAAGGAAATAGATTAATATCGCAGTTGTTTAAACACCCACTAAATCGAAAAAAAGACGATTTTTGCTTCATTCAGAAATTTTTGCAAAGGTAAAATATTCATTCGTTGGCTAAGCGCCAAGAAAATAATGATGAACTTCTGACGATAAAGCAAAATCGTTGGGATGAACCAATCTTAACGTCAGAAATATGATGATACCTTAACAAATAGCAGAAAAGAAGAGTGAATGACTGCCCAAATGCTGTTAGTTACAAAGAAAAAAATTAAAACCTCTCTATCGGCGCGTGAGGTTTGATGCTCTTTCCTAACAAATTGGACACGGTGTTACCATCGACTTACCACCGCTGCAATATTTCTTCGGAGCTGTGTTGCCCAGGCGCTAATCCGCAGAGATGGGTCCGCCATTCATTACATACTTTGGCATCATACAGAGAGTGTCAAAAAACGCTCGGTTTTGCCCAAAGGTGGTCTTATCATATAACATCGTTCGCAAGATTGCATCATTCTTCACATTTGAGTGGCGTCATACGTGCAACATCAAGTATGAGATCAAAGCACCGCGAGCTCATCTAAAAGGCGAGTCGATATGTCGGTGAATTCCCTATGTTAGTCGCACAAATCTTTTTTCGCTAACTGCGCTGCCAGCTTAATAATTTTCTGACACTAAAAAACTTTAAAAAAAGAAAACTACTGCAGCATGAAAATGCGAATGTCATCAGAAACTAAAAATATCCCTTTTTATGTTCGTCATAAAATTTTTCGCAATTTTATTTAGGTGTTTTACGCCGTCGATTGCATAACTTTAAAATATGATGTCAATCGGGAAAATAACTAGTCGATTTAAAAATCAGCAAAAGTTGCAAGAATATGCATATTAATTACTTGATCATAATAATATTACAATTAATGATAGGCTAATTAGTATCGCTAAGAAAATATAATAATGAAAATTATTACTTAAAAAATATGCTTAAAATAGCTCATGTTTCTAAAGATTAAAAATTTTTCAATGTTTCTTTAATCAATCTACAAAATTCGAGTAAATATCAGATTTCAGTATGGTTATGTGAGTTCTGATTTAATAAAACTTAATTTATTGTTGATAATAACATTGCATGTAATCGTGACATAGGAGTTGAGAATTGCGAATTTTTTTTTTTTTTGTTCATTGCTGCATAATCTATAACGCTAAAAGCGTTCAATGGCTTTGTATGTTCAATTGACTAATTTTTGATGGAGATTGGTACTAATTTCCATAGATACAATAATTATTTGTGGTGTAATTAAGCTATGGCAGTCACTGCACTGAAAAGCAGTTAATATAATCTCAATATCGCCTGATGTTTTTGATCCTACAAGATTTAATCAGCAATAAAACCCCATAAAAAGCTGCAGTTTATAATAGACCTAAGGAAAACATAAATGCATATTCAGAAACAAAATATTTAGTCTAGTTTTCCTGATCATGTGTTATCTTTTTCCGAAACATTTCTGTCAGATATCTCTCAGCGATGCCGCTCGCAGGTGACATTTCCTTCATGACAGAATTTGATTCACGGCTGGAACCGATCGAATTTACCCGGTAGCTGTTTGACGTATTTACCCGGTGGCTGCTGACTGCAAGAGCGCAAACTCACTTCGCAGTTTCCTTCAATTGATGTTGAATTATTATCAGTTCAATATACAGGGTGTTTCAATAAATTTGACACCATTTTGCACCCATTCAATTTTGCTAATTTTTGTTTAAACAATATCAAATTTTTGACAGAATGTCCAGAAATAATATAAATTTGTACTTTTCAATTTTTAGGTGTTTAGGAATTTATGTAATAAAATGCCATTCACCAGCGTAGAAAAAGCGCTTTGTGTACTGGAGTATGCAAGAACACAGTCAATTAAAACAGCGAGGCGGACCTTTGCTCAGCAATTTGAAAAAAGTGCATTTGCAAAAGTGTCCGACAAAAAGCAAATTTGGAGATGGCATAAAAAGTTTAAGGAAGAAGGTTTTTTGTGCAGGATACAAGGGTCTGGCCGAAAGTCAATGTCAGAAGAAACGGTAGATAAAATTCGTCAAATAATTGTGAACAGTCAAAAAAGTCCATCCGAGTTGCAGTTTGTAGGGTCTCAATTGTAATCATTTCCGTATAACACAACCAAACTGTTGTTGCTGGAATTTAGGTTTCGAAAGTAGTCTCTTATGGATTTTTTTGGACTGTTCATAATTTTTTTTGGCGAATTTTAATTACCGTTTCTTCTGACATTGATTGACATTGATTGTGTTCTAGCATACTTCAGTACACAAAACGCTTTTTCTACGCTGGTGAATGGCATTTCAGTATATAAATTCCTAAACACCTAAAAATTGAAAGGTACAAATTTATATTATTTCTGGACATCCTGTTAAAATTTGATATTGTTTAAACAAATATTAGCAAAGTTGAATGGGTGCAAAATGGTGTCAAATTTTTTGAAACACCCTGTATTTTGAAAATAATGTCAATTATTTATCTTGATCCTGGCTTAGTTAACTGATTTGATTTAATAGAATTAGTTTGACGATCAACGATACCAGATGACCTTGTGATATTTCATTAATTTGCAGTCACACCAAAAATTTTCGTGCCTTGAATAAAAATCAAAAACCTTTAACATTTAGGTTTATGTTGTTGATTGAAAAATCAAACTCGAAACAACAGCTGCTGTTGTTATATTGCATCACTTTCAGCTGATCGTGTGTAAACATTGAGCTCTGACGTCGCATTGAAATTAAAACGATAGCTTCACGTTTTAAGCAATCATATGCACGGCGATGATGCAATTTCAAAATGTCGAAATATATGAATTGTAGGAAGTTTCTGCTGTTGCAATAGATCAAAATTATTTTACAGTAACAAAAAATAATTGCAAATTTTGCCCTAATACGAGCTTGCTTGTAGTTTCATTTCGCAAGCCTATAAAAAAAACCTTAAAAAGTTGAAAATCAATCGGAGTTTCGGTAAAAGACCAATGATCACTGACCAAACTGAATGTTTGATTACTCAGGAAGTAAAATATTAGGCCATTCTCACTTTCAGATCCAATTAAATACCGGAAGTGCAATTCTGGAAAAGAATAGTCAATTAAGGTTTTACGTAAGAACAACTCGATCGTTGCAGTTGTGACGAATTCGATTTTTTCATAGAATCTTTTCCGTTTTGTAATGTCCTCATTTACAAACTATATGGACAAATTAAGGTAATTTTGAAATATGCAAAATAGTAATGAATAATCGTTGCATAAATCGCGATTACAAGAAATCTTTCGCTTATTTGTGACTCTTACTAAAAGAGGGAAGATCAGAAAGTTAGAATTTTGTTTTGTAATTCAAGTAGGCCTACCAGCAGCATAAAACTGAATTCCTTGAAATCGCTTTGTTTTTTGAAAGGCAGATTTAGAAAAATTACTTAAATTTAAGCTGATCAATTGGTCATTTGGATAAAGTATTAAAATATTCTAATATGAAGTCAAATAGTTGTTATTTTATCAAAAGTAGCAGCTTAAAGTTACTTAACTTCAAAATAAACAAGAGAAAGAATCTAACAGAAATAAAGCGAAGAGGTTTTTGGTGGAATGAGGTGAAAGCTTGGTCCGTCTCAAAATTTAGCGGCATTGTGATTTGTTGGGAACAACCACTGGCCATCAAAAATAATATGTAATTGCTGTCAGGCATGTTACTACTCTGACTCCGTCTTAAACTATGACAAGATGATAGCAATGTAATAACAGCCAGTCCATTGGGACTCAGTGCATCTGCGGCGAGACCAGATCGACTAATATAGCGTGAAATCGACTGTTTAAATACGCGGCTTGCGCTAGTCTGGCTCTGCAAGGTCGAGTAGATAAAGAAAGGCTGCCCAAGATTTCCAAATACGGTCAAATCAAATCTCCGCAACTCTAAACATCGTAAATCAATAGAAAGCTGCCATTCATGTTTACTGTAAGCTGCTAAAGTTGTACAGACTTATGAAGTTTAATCCAGAAGACGATTGAAATTATAGATTTGAGCTTCGTGTTGGAGAGAGGTCGGCCTATGCTTACTTGACCCTCTATGCTAAACGTAAAGCGAAAAGGCTAATGGATAAAGCGAAAGTGGCGAACATTGAAACAACTCGCGAGATTGCGAGCAATTTCGTATGAAGTTTTCGCTTCCGTCGAGCTGCTGTAAGAGGATTTTTTTGGGAAACATCATCGAAAACGCGTAGTATTAAAACAGGTATGTTGCAGATGTTCAGTAATGGTTGAACTAATGTGTCTGTTGACGGTTCACCACCGATAAAAAGGGTGGGATTGAAAAAATGGCGGCCTGTAACATTTTGAAAATATTGTACACATAGCAATCGATTAAATATGACTGTGCTTTTACCCTCCTCAACATACTTTTTATCCATCAAAATTTATGAAGTTATATTAAAAGATATGATGAAAATTTTATTGAAAGTTACCGCCACTACAACACTTATACTGAAAAGTCAAGACTAATCTTCGTTTTTGTTGCTCACCTCCAAGTAATTAGCTTAAGTAGGTAATTGCAGCAAAAAGCAAAGCCAGCTGAATAACTATCAACTGACCGAATATTTTTTACATCAGTATGCACAACCTGATACACATAATGCGCAACAATTTGCAAATCGTCGGAAAGTGCGATAAAACATAAAGCACATTAATGTATAACCCCTAATCCAGCCATAAAACTTGTAATGCTGCATCTGAATACATTTTGCTACTTTGCGTTGCTACAGCTTGGCTCATGTTATGATGAGTGTCACGCAATTTTGCAGGGGTTGTCGTAGAATTTTTGCCAAAACTGAAACAGAGTGTCACAAAAACCTCAATCAGTTTTTCATATATTAACTTGACGCATTAGAATTCAACGAATGAACATTTTTCCAAATATGGCAGCACATGACTTGACAAAGAATAGCAACGTAACATTTGTGACGTTGGCTTGCACTTTCCAAATATGGTCATTTTCTATTCAGTGCTTAGCGCCTGATCAGCCGCAGCGTTCAGATGGAAATGTCAGGATATACTAGCTAAAGGTCAACTTTTTATTACTGAGCAAAATTTGCGGAGAAATTTATTGGATAGCAATAATTTTGGTAAAAAGGTTACGTTATTTTTAAGCAGAGATTTATTTGTAAACTGGCATGGAATTATTTTTAAAAAATAGCATGATGTTATTGAATGAAAATACTGTTTGTATTATGCTGCCATGCATTTAGTATTACTTGTTAAGATGCTGGAATATTTAATTGAAAGGATATTTTGCGTCAGCGTGATTTAGTCAATCATTGGAGTCGTAAAATGTAAATTGCGAGAAATTTATAGAGAGTTAACCAAGCTTAATATCAAGGCAGTGGCTAAGGTTAGGTAACCGTAAAAGTAACTACATTGTTAATTTCATTATCCATTCACGCTCTCCTCGGTCGTACGACGTAATAAAATAAACTCAAGCGATAAATGTTACGCGCTCGTTAGAATAGCCACTTCGTAATATCAGTGATTATTTTGCAGCAGAATGGCAATACAAATCGATCGGTCCTGCTAAGCACCGCAAGAGACTGAAACACCGCAAAAAACGACAAAGGACCTCAAATTGATCTACTAAACACCGCAAAGGACCTTAAATTGATCTACTAAACTCCGCAAAGACCAATAAAGGACTTGGAATCATACCATAACAAAAAACTACAAAGGACTTTAAATTAGGGTTAGGCTAGGATTAGGATTAGGGTTAGGTTAGGGCTAGGGTTAGGGTTAGATTAAGAGCAGGGTTGGGAAAAATCGATTGTAATCGATATTCAATTGCGATATTCTTTACTTTTTGTTCATCGAATGCACTGTAGCCTTTACTTTTTTGAATGAGGATCGAATATGGCCTTGTCTTTACTTTTTTTTGGCGCCTTTCGATATTCCATATTCGATTCTTTTTGTCCAGGTTACTTTATCTCACTTTAGTAAATTTAAAATAATCGTCGGTATGTCATTACCTTGTTTTTGCTGATAAATTTTTTTGTGTAAAAAAAACAAAAGAAAAAGATTTTTAACAGCAAAGTTGCTTCACATGTACTATGTACGTCGTTTGTCTGTAAGTTACCGCATGAATGTGAGGACATCACAAAAAATGCTTGGGGTACACCGCTAAATGCTCAGTGTGATATCGAATATCGATTACAATATTTTTTATTCTTTACTTTTTTAAACTACTATCGAAATCGATTATTTTCTTATTTTTTTGGTGAACTATCGAATATCGATCATTTCTTTACTTTTTTGGGTATCAATCCCCACCTCTGGATTAGGGTTAGGGTTTTAGGATCCTTTGTCGTACTTTGCGGTGTTTCAGTTCTTTGCGCTGTTTAGTAGGGCCCCAAATCGATCACTCTTTCAGAAACCATCAAACGGCTATCATAAAATTAGTCGAAACTTTTCTATTAACTTGCGATGAAAAAGAAAGTGAGCTATACCGTGTGTATTGCTGTCACTGTCATGACCTGGATTTCGATAACTGCTGTAGGCTGTCGCATTTGATAAACATTCCGGGTTGTTCATGACTTGAAGAGCGCAAGCTCACTTCGCAGTCTACCTCAAATTACTGTTGAATTTTCAGTTCAGTAATTTAAAAAGTAATTATTTCAGTTATATAAATATTGCTTTCCAAAACTTGGAAAGGCTGGTGAAGTTTTAAAGAGAGAATTGACAAGGAATTGTTAGGTCCGAATCTTAAAAGAAATATCTGCAGTAGTCTGCTATATTTGGGATTAAATTCATATTAGTGTAAATACAGTGACAAATGTTAAAGTATTTAAAATATGGATTTAACTGCACGATATGTCTTAATACGGTTAATAAGGCGTTACTCAATTGATAAAAGAGGGAAGTATAGTTTTATCAATTCTCATTAGTATTTATTCGTAGTAGTTCTGCGTTTACGAACAGCTAATTTCTGCAGTTTGCGACGTCTTTTTATTGGAAATAAACTAATTGGGTTTGCTGCGTCACAAATGCGCGAAACTCGGAAAATGTCGAAAAAATCAAACTAAAAGCGATCATTGTTTCAACTTGCTAAAATTGGTTTACACGCAATTTTACAATAATTACTGTATGGTGTTTGTCAATCGTTAGCAGAAATTTATCCGCAAAAAGAAATGTTACTGTCAGTGTTTGAAATGATTGGAATAACTAAAAAGCCACTCAAAAAATGCAGTATCTCGCTGCTCACGAGTTAGTTTACAAAACGAAAAAAGCATATCTGTAACGCGACATGTACATTTGATTTTGTGAAGTATAAATTGACCAAAATATAAATTTTCAAACCATGAATCGACTTGTATCATTTGGCTTGTCAAAGTTTCAGTTGTCTAAGCTTGTCATGCATGGTATTAACCAATTCCAGTGACAGGTGCACTGTTTCAATCTGTACTTGTAACACGCGTAAAAAAATTGCTGAGCAGCGCTAAATGGTCTCTGCGGATTGAAAAGCGAGACCCAAGAAAATTATGCGTTTACGAGTCAAATCAGTGTTTTTAGACAATAAAAAGCGCAGTATGTGATTATCAAGTACTTGTAAAACTTTAAGGATCTTACACCCATGGTTAAACATTCACAAACTTATCCAGCGAAAGCTTCTTTTACAGTTTTCATTTTTCATTAGCTTGCGATTTAGTTTAAGTTCTGCAGTTTCTAACCTGAGATGCGTGGACGGTGTACCGCCAGAGGGCGCTAAAATTACGTGGGTGGGTCTGCAAAAGAAGGTCAACCGTGAGGCGACCGAAGGTAAAAGAATTAAGTTTGAAGAATGTTACCGAAAGTTAAAATTGTGTTTTCGTTTAATATATTTACGATTATTTAAAAAGATATTTATTTTTAGGGAAGTTATAACAATGACAACTTGTGATAACTTTACATACAATGAGGATGTCATACATCCTACTGATTTGAGTTTGAAAGGTATTTTTGGTGCAAAATCAAGCGAAAATCTTGGCGCTTCACCAGTGGGTTCTACATCGAGCTACTTTCCGCTGAAACAAAGAAGATTGTCTTATAATGGAGAAGCCAATCAGTACTGGAGGAGTCGAATTACTACGGAGCAGCGGCCAATGTCCTCTCCCATCTCAACAGCAATGGAGGAACGCTTTGCATGTGAACTGCCCACAGTTGAAGATCACGCCAGTGCAAGACTCTACGCTCTCGATGCCTTTCTTTCGCACCACCGAGACGTTTCCCCTCCAGTGTTTGATAGTTTTTATTTTCGAAAATCACCCCACATGGAAGTTGATTCAGACGATGATGACCCAACTTCACCCGTTTCTCAATCTCTTCTAGCTGTAACGAAAAGTAAGATTTTTGAAAGGTTTTATAAGGACAAAGCTTGTTATGATTTGTTGCTTTTTTCTTTCAAACATGCTTCCACTTTACTTCTATGCTTTATGTAAAATTCTTTTTTTGGCTTACGTGTGGCATGAACAAAATTCTAAACGATTTTTGTCTTCGTTTTCACTATCATAGACTTTCGTAATTCCTTGGCACCAACCTAAACGCCAAACTCCTGAGTATATAGGGCGAACGCAGACTATGAGCTGATTCCTAGTCGTGTCAAATAATGATTAATTTAACAATTAACACTCACAGCTTCCCTAGGGAAGCTGTTTGAAGGACAATTCTGCAAGTTTACTTGTTGCGCTGTCGTTGAAGGCACTTTACTGGATACTGGATAACCCCTATCTAAGAGTGATGACCAAGTAGCCAACAATTGCTAAAGAAGCTCGTTATCGTTATTGATCGATAGGAGGATAAATATACAACAACTAAACTAAATTGTGCCTCCGTCGCTTTCTTGCAAACAAAAGAATAAAAATGCAACTGCAAACAAAAATACTGTAATTACTATCGTTACGTTCGTGGCCCACACAATTGGGGATAAAAAAATTGAATTTTCATTACACCCGCGGTATTGCGCCGAAGCGTGTAACAAGTGACGGTACCCATCTCCGCTGCATAGTATAGGGTTGGATTGAATTTGAATTTTGAATTTAAATCCTCTCACGAATTCTTCGTGAATTTGAATTTTGTTTTTTCAAAGTCAATGAATTTGAATATCTTGATTAAACATTCGACGACTTTGATCTTTTCGACTTAAAATTTTCAAGCAACAGTAGCGCCTTGTAGTGGTTTGCATCAGCACATGTTGCAAACGTTCCATAACATTTATCAAACAAACCGAATGTTTGTGATGTGACGCTGCAAGATGGTTTAAAGTTATTTTTGCAACAGGAAAGTTCCTAGTGAACTTGCGAAAGAATGAAACTTTACACCCGGTTGACGGGACCCCATATCTTTGAAAATGTTTTTAGGGCAGTTTAAGTTGCGATAAAGTTGCAACGGAAGTATAATTTGTCTTCTTCATCAGCAATTTTCAAAATAAGTTCATTAAAATTTATTCATTTTACCATCAGGTAAGAGATAAAAGAACACTAATGGAAAGGTAGCCAACTGTTTTCTGATAAAAGATATAATGTTTTTGAATCTGGTAGGCCTAACTTTTTTCTGCGGTTAATTAGGCCCAGAGTCGAATCAATTACAGTTGTAATAACAATTGCACCCAAACGGCATTTGATTACATTTGAATTTCGTTTTTTCGAAGTCAATGAGTTTGAATTGGAATTTCGCTTTTTCAAGACCAATGAATTTGAATTTTCAAAATCGAAAAATAATGAATGGATCCAACCCTACTGCGTAGTACCTGGGTAACATAGCTCCAAAGAAACTTCACAGCGATGGCGAGTTGTACGCGACACTATGTGCGATTTGACCGGACTGTGTATCGAACCCCAGGCCTCCCGCACCAATAATAATGTCTTAAACCATTACGCTAACCTGCAGATTTAACAAATAGCGGTAACCTTACTACGTTTGTTCAACAGGTTTAAAGCAAACTCGTCACGAAGATAAAAGATATCATCGCCAAGAACCTAAAATAATTCCAAACAAAAGACTTGTAATTCCCACAAAAAATGTTGAAGCAAGTGATGTAAAAAGTTGCAAACGCAAAGGTGGATGGAAGTTTCACGATTTATCCGCTGATGGTCAAAACTTGGGCAAAAGAAAACGAGCGTATGGTCAGCATAAATTGGAAAATGAAATTTTGCAGGTACTGTAAATACTATCAATTTTGCGAGTAAATACTGAAACTTTTTAGGTAATAAATCAATGAGATCTACCATATCAAAATTCTATTAATTGTACAATATAATTTTTTGTTTTTATTAATTTATTTAAGTTAAATCTGATTTAAACTTTTGCAGTTGCGATAACTTTGAGTGTGTTGTAAGCTCAATAGGCCGGTACTTTGAACAGGTTTGTAGTCGAAAAACCACAGATATGCTTACGATCTTGTTGGCACGCCGCTAGCTCTAAATTTTCAGTGACAAAAATCTTGAAGAAACTTCTCGCATTGAAAGGAAAAATGTTAAGCTGAAAACGAAATAGGCGTTTTTAGCTCGAAAATATGTCATCCGCAAAAATGTTTGTGGTTAATAGGTTTAAAGAAAAAAAAATCAAACTGTAACGAATCTCTCAGTTGAGGTAAATTTTCACAAATCCAACAAATGTGTTGGATCGCAGCCTTCGGATAGCAGGATTGTTTGTTGTAATCATCCAATAAAGTTTGGAGAACTAATCAAAAGTGAACTTTTGCAGCCTGTCGGTCTTTGATATGAGCTACAAACGCGCTATTTGCAAGTCATTCGTAAAACTGGGCTACCACGACAAGTAGATTGCATGAATTCCAAAAAATTACTCTCCTTTTTGCGAGAGAGATGCGAATGCTGTGTAACAAGCTCGTCTAGGAATAGGATTTGCCATCCATCTGTCTACCGCTGTGAAATGAAGAAATCTTTTGCAGTACCTTTCCCAAAGGCATAACAAACGATGTAGTCAGCTTGTTTTACACACTGTTCCTTTAACCAGCGCCATGGCCTAGTGGTTAGAGCGTTTGCTTTAGAAGCTGGTAAACTGGGTTCTATTCTCAGTCGGGTCAAACCAAAGACTTTAAAACTGGTATCTGCTGTTGCACTTGCTAAACGCTCAGCAATTAAGTGTAGCGCGGAGGATGAAATGAACAGAGAATAAAATACGTCAGTAAATTCTTGACAAAACTTAGTCCAGGCGCTAAAGGACCTTAGTGGTAATAAAGCGCCATAAAAAACCACACAACAACAATGCCCAACGACAATCAGAAAAGCTGTGAATACCAATATCGCAAAGTCATTGGCAGTGACTCGAAAAAGATTGCAATTTTTTCGGCAAACGACAGCTTGCGTCTTCATAATCACTTGGACTTGCTTAGCATTGTGTGTTATTCCATACTAGGAAGTCAATATAAAGAAAACCGCATTTAACGATTTTGCGTCTTCATAAGGGTTTTTTATTTTCATTTCTTGCGCCTAGAGATAAGTTTATATTGCCAACATTTGCAGCTGCAGTTTATATAACCATATTACCTCACAGTTGGCTATATAAAGTAAAAAACCAAATCCAAACTTTAACACAGCGACGTTTCACGCTCTCATCCTAACATGAAAGTTAGGTCAACCAAAGCAAGCGAATTTCCAAGTAAGCTTGCATTAATTGCTGTCGTAATTTCACATTTCAGAATAAAATTTATATTTCGATGATTTTGATATTATTTTATTTAACTATTCATTCTGACAGTTTAAGTTTTGTTCAATTTCTAAGAATAAATTTGGAGCAACTTGGACTTTCGGCAAAGCTGAGGTCAAAAAAGTTTTTGTACCGTACGTATGGTACGTCTCATCGTCCACGTCGGCATGCTGTTGAAAACTAATTGATTATTTTTCTTCTTCTTGTATCCTTTAGGCTTTCGCTGAACTTGGAAAAGGGAGCCCAATAATTAAATTATCCCTAGGTTCCACGTAATTCCTGTTAACGTGACCTTGAAGCATCTAAAAATAATGCAACTATATTTTTGCCAATGCGAATTTGTGACCATATTTAAAATGCAATCGACATCTTTTATTTATAAGAGAAAAGAGTTTACATAAAGGTGTACGTGTTTGACCAAACACTTTATCTTCGCTGTGAGCCCTTAAACAATGGCGGCGCTCTTGTTTAATTGACTTCTTTTTTTCTCATGCCACATAGTTGAAGCTTGAGTTTTTATATTAGCGAAGTGTATATGCATTATGTGAGACAATCTAGCTGGGCAACGAACCCGCGAAACCAGTTTCGCATCCCAATGCACCAACCACTTGGCCAACTCCATGTGCTTGTTTAATCGACTTCTTTTTTAAATTTCTTATTTTTTATTTTTATTTCAAGCCACTTAATTGCAGCTTAGGATTTTAGTGGTAGTGAAGTACATGCATCATGGAGATAACCTAGTTGAGCATCGAACCCGCGAAGCCAGCTTCGGAGCCCAATGCACCAACCACTCGGCCGACTCCATGTGCTTGTTCAATCGACTTCTTTTTTTATTTTTTTTATTTTTTATATTTTGCGATAATAAAACAAATACGATAAATACACACTATAAATTAAGCATTGTTATCGAACAACTCCATCAACATAGTTGACCCCATTTTCGAAAGTGTAACCCCAATTTATTTTTCTTTTTAGCTATTACATATTCAGATTGCTTAATTGAATTAAGAAGACTAAAGTACTGTACCATATTGGGTCTTGATTTAGAATATTTGCATCGATAAATTAAAAAACGTGCATATAAAAGTAATCCGTTAACAAACTGAAATACTCCATTGCAATTTTCATATCCAAATAATTTATGAAGATTTTCTAAGTTAAAATCGTGATGTGGTTTTACCGAAAGCCAATCGGACAGATCTTGCCAAAAAGCTACAACAAATTTACACATACAAAATAAATGAATAATTGTTTCAGGTTCTTCGGAACAAAATACACAATAATTACTGTCAACAATACCAAATCCAGCAAGTTGCACATTAGTCACAATAGATCTCAAGTTTAACCTGATTTGAAAAGATCTCAACTTTGTTTCATTTGTAGCAAAATAATTATTTTCATATATTTTATTCCAGTCGATATGATTTGGTAAGATTTGCAATGCATCACACCACTTTCGTTGCTGTTTTATTGGTAGCAATCTCGATTTGCTTCTTAAGTGCTTGTAAACTGTTTTATTGGATTTCCCAAGGAAAGTAATTAGTTCTTTAGCTTTTTCCTTGGAAACCCAAAAAAGTTCGCCTGATGTAGGTGCTTCCCCTATCCAGTGCGTTGGAATAGCAGATATCAATTTGACATGTTTTATAAAACTGTAATTATTTGGATGCATACCATTTAACAGTGCCAAATCATCATAGGTTATTATTTCCCCATCCGAATCAGTCAATTGTTTGAAATGAAAAGTACCAACTTTTAAGAACTCCTCTATTAGCATTGATTTATTTTGATATTTTACTGCTTTATTTAGCCACAAAAATTTATTATCGCGGAAGATTTCTGAAACCTCAATGGCAGATCTTAAGGCCAATAAAGTACACCGGGTAAAGCGTAAAAATGCCAATTTGGTAATCATCATATTTGTCATCTTCATATTAGAACGCAAGATACTAAAAAACAGATTTTCATCAATGCACAAATTCTCCAATGTTTTCCATGCGGCTGTGTAATTTTCGTCAAATAATTTTACTACTCCCTTAAATTGCAACGCCAACATGTGTTGCTTGATATCAATCATTTTAGCTCCCCCGTCTACAATATCACAACATAATTGTGACCTTCCAATTTTCTCCCACTTGGAACCCCAAATAAACTTGAATAAAACTTGGTTAATTTTTTTAATGTAAGAATCGGGTAATATCGCTGGTAGATTAGCGGCTTTAAACATTATTTTCGGTACGATAATACTTTTTAAAACGGAAATTTTTCCCAATAATGTTAAGCCTTTTGATGACCATATATTTAATTCTGTTTTGATTTTATCATTGATCGACGAAAAATTTTGATCAATAACGGAATTAGTATCACAGTTCTGTATTGGAATATGTACACCTAAATATTTGATAGTATTTGTAACCCATTTTAATCCCTCAGTCGAAAATGGTTTCATGACATTAACTCTACTTGACCCAATGTAAAATGCTGTAGATTTATCGATATTGACTGTGCAACCAGATCGTTCTCCAAATATACGTAAAATATCAAACACAAGTTTAAACTGAGAAGAGTTACCGTTCAAATAAATTACAGTGTCATCAGTAAATAAAGATACTTTAAAACAATGGTTTTGGATTGTTAATCCTTTGTATGAAATACTTTGTCGAAACGAAATTGCTAAATACTCGATAGATAAAATGAAAATGGTAGGAGACAAGGGATCACCTTGTCGTACCCCTCTTTTAACATTAAAGAAAGAACTTAAAAAGTTATTGTTAATAATACAACATTTTGGTTCTTTGTATATCATTTTGATTAAACCAATTAAAAAATCACCGAAGCCGTAAATTCTTAGCATAGCAAAAATAAATGACCAATTCAAAGAGTCAAAAGCTTTTTGCAAATCGACAGATAACACCGCACCTGGTACATTTTTACCATTTATTCTCTTTAAGTTCCAGCGGCAAAGCGCTATCTAGCCTTTTTCTTGACTATACTGTATCCATAGTTACCCCGAACAGAAAAAAATGGCAACATTGCTCTCGAGATGAACCTGACAAGCTTAACATGACATCAAGGAGTTAAATAATAAACTTACCAAGCAGAATCTGGGTAAAACTTTTAACAATACTTTAATTTGATCAGGTCTCGTGGTTAAACTTTTAACAATACTTACAGCTTTATCAAGATCGTGTCACCATACAAGAAGTTCCAGGCAGCAGCGCGAATAAACCAAGCGAACGAACTGTGGTAATAGAGCCAACTTTCATATGCGATCCAGACTTGATTAAATACAACACTTCTTTGAGAATTATTTTGGATAAGAAGAATGGATCCTACTTATTTCAGGTTGGTTTAAACAACATACTGTAGTCTAGATTATGCTGCAACTGTATGAAAATATCTTCCATAGAGTCCGAAATCGGACGAGCATAAACTACTTTTATTTGAGTTTTATATGGCTGCACACGACTGTTTTCCACAAAGCTCCGAGAATTCGCCGTAGGCAAATCCTGCGACTTAGTCTCTGTCAATTTCTTTCATCTCAAGTCGAATGAAATTTCGAAAGATAAGAAAATCGGATGAAAATCACAATTTGTGTAAACCCACTTCATCTGAAATTACTATTAAAAAGGCTGGATAACACGGCTTGAAACTAGTCGTAGAATTTATCCAGTTGTATTTCATATATATAGACTTACATCGGCTCCTCTTGATTCATTACTTGTAAAATCAGGCCTGCCATTGCCGACACATGCCAACTAGGCTAACTGCTCAATGCTAAGCCTGCAGTTGCAGGGGATTGAGTAAAAATTGCATTGAAAACGCTCTCAGCCCGGTGGCCGAGTGGTTGGAGAGGTAAAACTCTCAATCACAAGGTCCTGGGTTCAATACCTGAGCCTACCTGATGAGCGGTCAAACCGCGAAACTAGTCGTAGAATTGGTTTTTACAGCGTTTATTTAGTAAGTCTTCAACGCCTACCTGTTATCCAGTTGTATATAGATTTACATCGGCTCTTCTTATTTCATTACTATTGAAAAGGCGAAATAAATAGGCTTGGCTACACCAACGAATTGCTTGCGTTCTTTTGCTGTTCGATCTATCTAACTTATCAGGATCCTCATAGGTGCATCCAGAGATGGACTCAAGGGGATCAAGGCCGCCTCAAGTTTTTCGTTTTAATGCATTGGTATTTCGATGCGTCCTGACTCACAAAACTATAAAAGCATTTTTTTTATTCCAAGTGTCACCTCCTAAAAGAATTTTGTATCCGCGTTTATCTTCTACGCCTAGGCATCGCTGACGGAATTGTTGGAAAAAGTTTTGTTTGAGTTAGTGTTGAGTTGAGATTACAAGTCACCATGATGTTTTTCGTTTAAACAACATCAAATTCTACTTTGATGTTTGGAATATGTGCGTTCGCATGGTAGGTTGGAGACTGTTGGTCTTATTCCCGATCAGGTTACAAAGTTAGTCTATATGCAGCTTCCCCACAAGGCGCTCGACCGTCGACACAAGCAGAAAGTGCGAATAATTAAGTGTACAGTACATGCGTGCTGTTTGTCTAATATCTATTGCTCTATATTGTCTTGCATGTCCACTAACAGCGTTCAATCATTCATGACTGATACACTGTATTGGCAATGGGTCGTCGTTTGAGAACGGCGTGCACAGTGGTGTGCAAGAAGCACCCGCTGTTCCGCAGCTTTGTCTTTTACCTTTTTTATTACTATATCTTGGTCTCAGTTCAGTGCACACCGTTCCACAGTCACTAATTAATTTTTTTTGATAGGTTTTGCCGCATACCATCGAAAAAGGACCACTGGACAATAAAAGCCAGGTCCTAGCTGCTGTGTCAAAAATGGTGGGTGAAACCGGAGCTGTTTTGTGCCCGGGAATCATTTCAGCTAAAGTCCGTACTCCTACACCTTCACGTCCAAATTTCGCCGAGACCTCGTCGTTGATGCCAACTGAACAAACGCAAGGAACTTCAAAAAAGATTAAAACTAATGGACTTTTGAAAGCCGATGCTGAAAAACCGACAAATCCAAAAACTTACACCAACCGCTGGACGTTGCTTGCAAGCTCTTCTCATGAAGCTCGTTTCCTATCAAAATCAACTAAGCGCGCTCCTGCTGCGCAAAAATCTTCCACTGATAAACTGCTTCACCGCATCAATGAAGAATTGTCGAAAACCAACGCGCAAGTGAAAAATTCCTCGGATAGTTTGCAGAACACCAACACTGACACTGATTGCTTGCTTTGGCATTTCCCGATTATGGGAGGCAAAGGAAGACGATTAGCGAGGCCAGAAGAGACGAAGTGGTGCTTAAATTGCTTAAAAAAATTTAAGATCTCAAATGATAGAAAAGAATAATAGCTAATTTACAGTATATGTTTTTCTTCATTGTTTCAACTTCTGTGATCCATATTTTGTATCTGTGCTATTTACAATTTTTTTTACAAGATTTTGTCTATAATTTTATGCGTCGATTTTAGTAAAATGGTGCAGCAAGAACATGAGCGTTATTTTGATGCAAGTCAAAATCAAGCATACAGCAGTAAAAACACTGATTCAAAGGCTTAAGAGACATTTTATTGCTTATGGCTTGAGTTTTTCAGATGAATTTTCCAAAATGGCATCAAGCTCATAAAAACACTCTCCAGATTCAAACATCAAGAAAAAACACGCGAACATTGAAAAGCTAAATCGCATCAAGACAATGGTATCTCAAGGCATCGATTAACTTCTAAGACAAGAATGTTACCGGGAAAAGCGATGATCATTGACAGCGCATTGCAGTGACAACTTGCAACGCCATTATTGCCAAGGCTCCAAGCTGTTTTCATGCACGCTTTCGAACACAGCAGTGTCTTGTGCAATGTTGACGAGGCTTCGCTTCAATAGAAGTTATGGAGCTATTATTCCCGGCACAGCCACCGGTACAGTAGGCCTGTAAGCAGGGCTACTCAACAGAATCCATTATTTGTAAAGGTCCACAAAAAAAATTTTTATCTGGTTTAATTCCGGCAAAAAACTATACCAGCCAGTTGGCTGAGTGATCAAAAGCATTGCTATTGGCGCGGAAGGTTTAGAGTTCAATTTCCAGGCCTACCAAATTGGACATAGTTATCTTGTCTGTCTGTCCAGTTGAAGTTGTTCTAAAAGCCGACGAGCTTGCCGCATTACAATCATTTTTTGATTCATAGTCAATTTGTTGACGTCATAATTAAACATGGGATTTTGAAACTACTTGAACTGGTCAAGTGGTAGGATTGCCAACCGTCCGGATTAGTTGCGGAATTGACGTCTGGCGTCCCGTGTTCCGGACCGGGCCACGTCTGTCTCGGAATTTACTGACAACCAAGGCGTTCTAACAAGGCCACGTAAGCATTTCGGCTTTGTTCAAATCTGGAAACGGATGTAATTCACGCAAATATTTTTGTAAATAAAAGCAGTTTACATCATTCCGTATGCGTCAATCAAATAAAAATGAGTTGAAAGTAATGTTGTGGACAAGATGTTTTGTCAACCGTGACGTCCTGATAACATAACAATCAAGTAAGTTAAACAATCGTAAAATGGAGTATGAATCACCAGTCACCTTAATTTGAGACAATCATTCCACTTCGGTTATCGATTAAAAAAAACGGTGGTACATTTCTTATATCATGCCAGGAGTTTTACGACTTTATCAGCAAAGACAAACATCTAATTCTAGCGGCGAAATCACAAAAAAATACAAATTTAAATGCCAGGAATGATTTTTTGTTAAGAGTTGTTGCGACTTCTTGGGCGGCATACTGCTTAATTTTTTTGTCGTGCTCTACACATAGTATGGGGGCGGGACGTCGTTTGTAAAGCCTTGCAATAAAAAATTTTGCATCACTTTTTCATCTAATTTTGATTAAATTGTTGCTATTTATTAAATTGTTGCAATTTGTGTTAAATTGTTGTAATTTGCGTTAAATTGTTGCAATTTTGATTAAATTGTTGCAATTTATTAAATTGTTGCAATTTATTAAATTGCTGCAATTTATGTTAAATTGTTGCAATTTAATTAAATTGTTGCAATTTGTGTTAAATTGTTGCAATTTTATTAAATTACAAAAAGTACCTAAATCGCTTTTGAATTTCCATGGTGATATAATAATTAAAACGGTTAGGGTTGATGTTTTGTTTTGTCATAGAGCCAAATACCATGCTGATGTTATCCTGGGGCCCTACGGTGCTGTTTATACGCTCTTTAGTTTGTTTTATTTGTGTCATTTTCACTAAAAATGTGTTTTCTCCTATTTTCTATATAGCGCTTGTTTCTGTTCACCTTGGTGGATGGGCCCTATTGCACCTTACGAGATACAGGATTAAACTTGTTTATAATATCACAGTTACTGTAGTTACTTTTCAGAATTCAAATGTGAATGTTGCTTTTCAGAGTTTTCAGAATTTTATTCAAAATTTTTCAGAATCACTTCTACTTTTGACAACAAAGCAACCGTCAATATACTGCACTCATGTTTTTAGACTTAAAAAAGCTTTCGACAGTGTCAATCACGAAATATTGCTAATAAAACGGAACATTATGGAATTAGGGGTACAGCAAAAAATTTGTTTCTTTTCAACAAAACGGCAACAATATGTACAGTATGTACAAGTAACGCCAGTTCCACCATCAAACCTATAAATGGTGGAATACCCAAGGTTCCGTTCTTGGTCTACTTCTCTTTACCCTTTATATCAGTGGCATCTCTCGATCTACATCTTGCAACCCTACTTTTTGTTGATGATACTTGCCTTGTGTTGCAAGCCTAACGCTTAACTGTCTTGAATGCTAAAATTAATGAAATGAATTGATGCAATAAAAAATTGGATGGTTGCAAACAAACTAAGTTTAAATTCATCGAAATCCAACATCATTTCAGTTAATTTTAGTTGTTACGGCAAAAAACAAATTTTTTCAAATGAATTAAATGTCAATATCTCTTTGGACCTATCAAGAGCTGATAACGTCCAATATTTAAGTGTGACTTTTGATAAAAAACCTTACTTTTGACTCCCATGCACACAAGTTAGAACAAAACTTATTTTTGAACAATTATACCTTGCTACAATTATGTCATGCCATACTTCACTCACTTTTAAAATACGGGATTCTCACTTGGAGTTCAACGTACAAAACATTTTTTAACAAATTGAGTAGGCCTATTTTACAATATAATTCTGTTAGAATAATTGGAGGTGGAAATTACTATAATCGAGCAACACCATTCTATTGCAAACTCGGCATATTAAAGTTGACTGGCATTGTGAAATTCGAAAAGCGTTATTTGTTTTCAAATTCAAAATAAGATCTCTTCCTGCACTACTTTAACAATCATTTTCGTGAAGACAGCAGTGTTTGTGAAAGTTTATTCGGGCAAGTATACAAAATAATTATTTTTTGCCCTTGTTTAAAAGATCAAAGTTTCAAAATTTTCTCAAATATCAAGGTCCTCTAACTTGGAATTCCCCAAATATAGAATTCAAAAAACTGAAATCGATAAAATCCTTGAAATCTAACTCAAAAAATTTTTGCTCCAAAAATTTAGATGAAGAGTTTGTTTGCGTTTAAGAGACAGGTCTGCTGTTTCATTTCATCCTTTTTATACCTTTTTTTCTGCATTTTTGCTTTCGCTTCTTCATTGATTTTTTAATTATACAACGTGGACTAAATTTGTTTGAAAAAGCACAGACCCGAAGATCTAGCGATCCCTTCGCAGCCTTCTTGATGTCTATCATGCTGTTTCTGTGTACCCTGTTTTTATTGCTTTTGTTGCTTGTAAATGACGTCGAACAAACATTAGTTCAGTTCAATTCATGGATAAGCCTTACTAACGAAAATAGTCTTAACAGATGTGATAAAAGAGTTTGTAACAATTTTTATCAGACTTAGGCTTATACAATATCAACAGCATAGCAGGCACAGTCAGAGATGGGCATTTATCGAGATAATTTATCGGCGGTAGTTATCGGCGATAATTTAACCCCGATTATCGCTATCACTCAAAATAGTTTTGACTTATCGATTACCTATATCGCTTTTGTAATACAGTATATTTTGTTATTGCCCATAAATTATCGCGACAAACGATTCTTTATGCCTCCAGTGTTTAAAACTTTAAAGTTAGAGAGTTGGCGCTATGGAAAGAGTACACGGTGTCCATTAGTCTTGTTGCCAGGACCGGCGCCAAGGGGGGCCAGGGGGGTCCTGCCCCCCATCGACATGCTTGGTTCCCACAATCAACAAGTTTACTCTTTTGAAGACAGCGGCTTTTGTGCTTAATTTCAAACTTTGGCCCCCCTGATAAACATTTGGCCCTCCTAAGTCGACTGCTCTGCCGCCGGCTCTGCTTGTTGCTATTAAAAAAATCTCTCTTTTTTGTTTGATGCCACGGCAGAGTCCGTGAACTACTCTCTTTTCTTGAAAAATCTACTAAAACATTTTTGCAATTTGACTTACAAAAAAAAAAAAAAAACTTCGTCAAACACATTGAAAATTTACCGCAACATTTATCGGAAATTTTATCAGCGTTAGTTTGTCGATTACCGATATCGCTTCAAGAAATTGAGATTTATCGATTATCGGTATTGCCCTGGGCTTTTTTGAAGTCATCAATTATATCGTTATCGCTTTAGAGCAGAAAGGTGTGTCGTGCTCATCACTGGGTACAGTATGGGGCCTAATCAACAGGTCAGATGACTGATACGGTACAAAATACAGTATACAGGTAAAATTACTATTAAGGCTAACAACATTAACGATAATACGATTGATAAAACGATTTTAGCACTTAATATTTTCTTGGAACCGGATTGCTGGTATTGGCCTATCAAGATGGCAATGCTAGAAATACAAATTCCGGACCCTCTTACCGGTACTTCAGATGAAAACTGGCAAATTGAGATCGAAGTAAGGGTAGGCCTACCTTAGTTTAGCGGACCGGTAAGAAATATATGACTAAAAAAAGACCCCCGGTATGTTTGCAGGGGGTAGATTCACATTTTCAGTTACCAATCAGAGCTGGATGTCTCGAGACGTGTCTCGGTCTCGTCTCGGTCTCGCTGTGCCAATGTCTCGTCTCGGTCTCGGACCTTGAAAGTCCCAGAAAATGGTCATGTCTCGATCGAGACATGAAAAAATTTTGGATTTGAAACAGTATTCAGGTCTTTGATACGGAAGCAACAATGGTAGGCTACCCGATGTATTCAAAGTAAAAGATTGTACGTGATTTCGCACTTAGCAAAAACATTTGGCCACATTTTGTTTAGACCATTTTGCTTTGTTGTTCAGGCCTGCAGAATTGCAGGCTTTTGCTTTCTTTTTGTGAGCAGCATATATGAAAACTGGTCTATTTCAACCACTAAGCACATGCATTCGATGGTATTCTATTCTAGACCAGGGATGTCTAACCTTTTGATTTATTAGGGACCCATTGCAAAATTAAATATTTAACTGGGCCGCAAAGCGACCAGAATTCCAATATTTCATATTATAGTTCTAAGAAAAGAAAATTAACCATTGATAGGTAGGCCTTGTACTGAGCCGCATTTTGCTGAAAATGCATCTTTTTTAACAACAAAGAAAATTTAAAAATCCATTAATATAATTAATTAATCTAATAATTAATCCAATAATGTTAATTTAGTTTTAACTTTTAACAATATGGCCTTCACTCAAAGACATAACCACCGCAAGCCACGTCTAAAAAATAAATATATTTTTTATGGGCAAACGGTGTGTCAAATCAAAACATTTTCAAGAGAGTAACGTGTCATATGTCATAAAATTAAGATTTCTGCAAAGTTGTTCCCTATAAAAGATGCTATTCTCGTCTGGTTTACAACAGCTATCTAAAGATTATTCAAAGTAGTCCAGGCCCAAAAAAAGGTTCAAATCGAAAAAAGTGCAGGGATTACAGTTGCAGGAAATTTGGTTGCCGACATGGAAGTGCTTCCAGATTTGAGCTAGCTCTTTTTAGGAGAAAGTTATTAACCAGACAGATTTTCAAAAATGCATGGTGTCACAATGACTTTAAAATGTTTATGTTAATTAATTTATTATTTATCAAATATAAAGTATTTTGATTAAATTTTATGAACACTCTCGTGCTCAATACTTGATAAACTTGCTAAAAAATGTTTTAACAGAGGATAGTGGGCTGCAATGCCGACATCCCTGGTCTAGACCAACATAGCCTACCAATGACTTTTTGTTCTAAGTTTTCCTAACATCTTTTTCGTTAAATTAAAAAGTATTTGGGCCGTGTAACCGTCTGCGAGAGGTATTGCTTGCCTTGCAAGCTGCAAGGACTTAAATCCTCTGCGATAATAAGCTGTTTCGTTGTTATTATGGTGAACTCGTTAAATCGTTAATTGCATTCGTTAAAAGGATATGACCAAGAGCACATTTATTGTACATCGTGCAGGTCGTCGTCGTCGTTTGGCGGGGCATCTCTTCCAAGACAGATGGAAGGACCAAGGCCGAGGGTTTATCCTTTTACCACCCTGGCCACCAAACTGCTTGGGTCAGATGCTGACTGTAAGGGACTTCAGCCAGCATCTTGTTTCGTCATCCAAAACCATTAGACCAAACATACCACGGGGTGCTCGATGTATGG
This sequence comes from Trididemnum miniatum, assembly GCA_964006365.1. Lineage (NCBI taxonomy): Eukaryota > Metazoa > Chordata > Ascidiacea > Aplousobranchia > Didemnidae > Trididemnum > Trididemnum miniatum. The sequence continues at coordinate 5,765,320 of OZ023238.1, forward strand.
GACACTGTGAGATGATGTGATCTGCGGTTTGTTCACTGGCACCACACTCACAATTCGCTAGAGGAGCGAGACCCCATTTGTACATGGACGAACAGAAACGTCCAACACCAGAACGCAGACGGTTGAGCTTGACCCAGGCTGCCCTGGGCAGACCCATACCCAAGGGTCTGGAGCTAGCCTTGGGAATGAAAGCGTGGAGTGACAATGCGTTGGCAGAGTACTCCATGTCCCATTTCGTCTTCGTCCACTCGGCTGCACGGACGTCCATCTCAGAAAGACTGTCTAGTAATTTCCGAGCAGCAGGTACAAATGAGCGTCTAGATTTCAATCTCTCCCTACATATGTCCTGTGACTCATGAAACTGGCCATGTAAAATGTGGTCAGGGTCCAGGGAGCTGCGGTTGGCTAGGGAGAGTGTCGCTCCTTGGCGGCGAAGCTCAGCTGGCTGGATGCCTGAAAGAACCGGAAGGTAGACCGATGGAGTGGGACGCAGGCACCCAGTGACAATGCGCAAGGCGTCATTTATTACACTGTCGATAAGCCGTATGTGCACGTTGCGGCACCAGACTGGTGCGCAGTACTCGGCAGTCGAGTAGACCAGAGACAGGGCAGCTGTGCGTAATGTCTTAGCGCTAGCACCCCAACCTGTTCCAACAAGTCGCCTCAACAGTGAGACGCGAGCACATAACTTCTTGCGCAATGCTTCCAGGTGAGGACGATATGTGAGCGATCTGTCCAGTTTGACCCCAAGATAAGTGGGAACTGGACAGAAAGATAAGGTCTTACCGATGTTACAGACCTTAAGCTCACGCTTAGCCTCTCGATTGTGGAGGTGAAAGGCCACCGTCACCGTTTTAGTGTAACTAAGCTTCAATCGCCAGGTCTGGAGATATTCCGAGAGTGTAGTCATGTCCTGGCTTAGAGTCCTTTCCAACTCCTTCCATTCTCCAGAAGTATGAAGTATCGCCAGGTCGTCGGCATAGGCGAACTTCTTGGAGGTTATGGAGGGGATATCATATGTATAGATGTTGAAAAGGAGGGGGGCCAGAACCTATCACTGGGGAGACGCCATTTCTCAGGCGTCGTAACCTGCTAGGCTTGCTGTCGCCAGTTGTAAGGGTGAAGCTTCTGTTGCGGATCAGCTCCATGATCATACGAACCATGTGCTTGTCCGGCAGAAGCCGCAACAGCTTGCAGGTGAGGCCACGGTGCCAGACAGTGTCATAGGCAGCTGTCAGGTCGATAAAGACGGCACCGGCCTTCTTTTTCGCTTCGACTGCATTCTCAATGCTTTGCGTGAGCAAAGTGACTTGATCCACGGCGGATCTTCCGCGTCGAAAACCCGCCTGTTCCGTGGGAGCAGAGGGTCAATAAGAGGTTCGACGCGGGCGTAGATAAGCCGCTCGAGAACCTTGTAGGGAACACAGAGCAAGGAGATCAGACGATAGCTCCTTGGGTCCTCTACCGGTTTCGAAGGCTTTGAGACCGCTACTACTAGCGCTCTTCTCCAGATCTTAGGAATTTTGAGGTGGTGCAGGCAGGAAGATAGGAAGCCACGTAGCCAAGATTTTAAGCCGGCTCCAGCATGGATTATTAGCTCCGGACAAATGGAATCAGGTCCAGGAGCTTTGCCTGGTTTTAAATGTTGGAAGGCAGCAGCGAACTCCCGATGGGAGAAGCTTCCGGAGACATTCGCAGGATGTAATGGCTCAGCCCTCCAAAGGTCAGATACTTCCTGTAAAACGAGCCGAGATGAGCGTCGATTCACACCTTCGCATTTCCCGTTTTTAACCAGCTGAGAAGCAATAGCATCAGCTGAAACGGGACATTGACGAGGGGATTGTCGTGACCTACCAGTCAAATTGTTTATAGTATTCCATGCCAGCCGGCTGGAGTGCGAAAAGTCAATGTTGCGGACAGTCTCTGACCAGCGATTTCTCCGCTTCCCGTCGAGCCTTGTGAGTAGGGCTGTAGCAGCCCTATCCGAATCAGGGCCCCCAGGTGACTGCAGGAAATGCTGATAGAGGTCTTCACACTCCGCATCCCAGCAAGGTATGTGGTTTGATCGTCGACCACGAGGGATGCATTTCTTCGCCGCAGTGCTCATTACCTTGCAAAAGCACTGGTAAACCTGATCGATGTTCTGAGATTCAGGTGGCGGTATACTCTTGGCCAGTTTGTTGGTTAGGTTAGAATAGTGGTCCCAGTTGGCCTTGCGGAAGTTCCATCGCTTTACACGCTTGCTCGGTTTTGGATGAGCAAGTTTGGGTGGACTTATAAGCGAGGGTCGGTGTTGTGACCTTGGGAACTTTCCTAAGATACGTCTGTCAGGTAAGCGACTGTCCAAATCGACACTGGCAAATGCAAGATCTGGGTTGGTGTCTGTTTTCCAGCGGCCAGAGTGGAAACTGGCGGCCTCCTTGGGGCTATATAGCAGGGTGAAGTTGTTGGCACTGGCCCAGCCAGCCAGGCATTCACCATCTGGATTGTTATTATCATAACCCCAGTCAACATGGTGGCAGTTGAAGTCGCCAGCATAGAGGCAGGGATGGGGGAATGCTGGAAGATCAGATGCTTGCATCCGTGTTGGAGGGGGTTTGTAGACGTTGACTATTTTATAGTTATCAACATCCACGCACACCCACTCGATCTCCGATGTTGGTGGGGACTGGTCGATTAGGATCCACTTCAGACGCTCATGGACAAACGTAGCAAGACCATGTTTCCTGCTCCAGGAAAACCCAGCTAGATGGTAGCTCGGAAGATCTAACCTTTCTACCGAGGTGCAATGGGTTTCCTGTAAGAGGATGACGAGTGCCTCACACTGTAACGCAAGATGATGCAACACGCTCATCTTGCTTGCAGTGAGGCCTTCGATGTTCAGTTGGAGAATGCTGGGCCTTTGGAACTTGTTGACGGTGCGCCGAAGATGCGCATCGCCCCGTCCTGAAAAGGACGTTTGCCACTGCCCAGCTTGAACATCGTTAGGTGTCCCGCCGTTAAGGCAGATTCGGTTTCTGTCAGCCAGATTAAATAGCGTAGACAGAGTAACGCTCCGGGCTACGGGAAAGCATCTGCCATCCGAAGCAAATCGTGTAGGTGAAGTTAGTTTATAACCGCGACGGCTTCATTGCTTCATTTGTTTTTGCTAATATCAGTTTGCTATATTGTTATTTCAATAACTTGGCTTAGTAGAGCCCATACTACAGAGTATTACCATCGTTTTTATATTTTCTAATTTTTGGCTGATGAAGTCTCGTGTCTCGCAACTTTAAAGTCTCGTCTCGGTCTCGAAGCTATGATGTCTCGTCTCGATCTCGGTAGGTTCGGTCCTCGTTCCAGCTCTGTTACCAATTACGTTGCTATTGGGCAGAGTGGTAATAGAAAAAGGAAAATACATGGCTTTAACCAGCGGGTTGGTACAACAGCCTTCAAATATAACGTTAGCTGCGCAGCAGGTATGATTATAGAGTGAGCTGCATGAAGGTACTGTATGCTACATGATTACATCATGTTTAAAGTGTTACACGCTGTTTCGTCTAAAATGAGAAAACAAAAAAATGCAAACTTTTTTGACGTATCTTCTTGATTTTAATGAAAACTTATAATGGAAAAATGCAAAAGTTAGGCAACAAAGATAAATATTTTTGTTCATGAGACAGCTCATCGGATGTTCTGAAAAAGCAAATTTGAAAGCACAAGCATTGAGAAAAAGTGTGTGAAGCGGTGAAAACCTATTGGCAAATTTCTTGTGCAATCTTCTCTTTAGCAGCATAAATTTTATACGATGGTCAGAAATTGTACGAATTCATCATTTTTTGTGTTTCTGAATTTTGTTCTTAGCATGATGAAAACAGTCTTGTGAAAAAGTTTGCTAGGCCTACTGATGGTCTGCGCTTATCTCCAGAAACACGTATGTAAATGGGAGATATTTTGAAATGTGAGTCATTCGTATTTAAGAGGCAGAAAGGTGGCCTTTTATTTTAACAGCTTAATACAAGTATAACCATAGTACATATATGTTTCATACGTAGAACATGGTTTGTTGAACACGTCACAACGTACCATTTTTTTTTATCAGTGCATTGGTCTCATCCTTCTGCTTACGAAATGAGGTTTCTTAACTCTTAGGGAGCCCCCAATCTCCTGCAATAGTGGATTTCCCTTTTTTTTCATTTCTGTTTTTCAACATAACTTTTTCTATACTCAACATTTCATCTCTTGCAACACATCAACCGACGCGGCTTTCTAACACCTTTGTACTGCATTTTATTCTGCTGCTAATCAAACTTTTTCTGTGTCAAAATAACCGAAAATTCATTTTTTCGTTTTGTGTAACTGCGTTTTTCCACCATAACTTCTTTTGCTCCACAATCCACATGTCATCTATTGCAACACATCAATCGATGCGACATTGTGAGACCTTATCGACAATGTATCGCATTTTACTCTGCTGCTCGTGTAAAACTGCTTTCATATAAAAAAAAAAAAAAAAATGCAGGCTCCCCTGCAAAAACCTTATATGTCATTGCATTTAACGCATGTCAAGTCTCATGCTCTAGGACAGGGATGTGCAATAGGGTGGGCCGAAAAATTAAAAAAAAAAAGAGCCCCTCCCAGATATGGTAAAACTAACTTTAAAACCAATTTTGGCTTGTTGCCAATTAAATTGTATCAGCAACCCACACCTAGTGGTCAAAAATGGTAAAAAAATTAAAAAAATTTTGTAACTTCTAAACTACATGTCGTAGAAAGCTGATTTTGGTTTCAAACGAAGCACAACTATTAAGTTTGTATCTACTTTAAAAAACATTTTGCGCTATTTTGCTTAAAAAAAAGTAATTTCTGAAAATCACAAAATATGTAAAATTTTACTTCGAAATAGGTCTTTTCTTGGAACTACACTAGCAAAAAATCTACTTTTATGTAAGAAAAATTTATTTCTGAATAATCGACTCTTGCTCACAACTTTGCTACACTGAATACTAATTTCCAGTTTGCCATGGAACCAACTGTTCAACCACTCAAAGATTTGTTACCATGCTAAAATATCCGTTAACTTGCATTTCGAACTTAGGTTATTTAAGTAAAGGTAGTAGATTTTGCGCAAAAACGTTTAATCTGGGCTTATTGCCTGCTTACTCAGCAAAGATTGATTCACAACTTTCTTGAAACTAAATGTCAAAACTTCAATAGCTGATAAGAAGTAGCCATGATAACCTATCTCCTTTCTAATGATAACGTATATACATATGACAGCTTATAGCGATCTAATTCATTATCAGTAAACCAAGGTTAGGAATAGGCTATCAGAGATTATTTAACAAAATGATGAGACGAAGAAATCGCAACATGACCAGTGAAACGCTGCGTGGAGGGCAGTGAATACTACTTGTCCCACGTTTCTTCGCCAGATGGAAAAGCTGAATCAATAGCATCAAGTTTGTATGAAGCCATTGTAAACGTACCGAACTTAAAAAGAATTTGCTAGTTATTGGTTCTGACAGAACGGCAGTCATGACCGTACATTCTGGAGGAGAAATACGCGTTTTGGAGGAGCGGTAGGGGAGGCCAATACATTGGAGCTTATGTTTAATAGATTGTAGTGAGCTTCCCTTGCGCCATGCTTTCCGACTATTAGATGGAGTAACAACTGGTCCTGACAGTTTCTCTGGAAAAATTGTAAAGATGATTGGTGGGGTTGTTTCAAATTGGGATGTTTAACATTTTCAGCCAATCGCCTGCGAATCTTTTCCTGTGCTTAGTGATGAAGCCCTTTGTGATGTTAGTAATGACCAATATTATGCACACCAAATTTGTTGGTCAATCATTAACGAAGCTTTAGATCCAGATTTGCAATTACTAGAAGTTGGTCCTTTGTGTCATTTAAGATGGCTGACTCTAGGTTGTCGAATTCTGCGACATTACGTTTCCCAAGATAAAACAAATTTTGACGTTAGTGCTTCTCACTGAATTTTGTATTAAGGTATGTTTTCCAAACAAACTTTTATGAAGTCAAAGCAAAAAATTCAATTACGGATGGTCCAAAAATCTTTTTCTTATGCTTAAAAGAATTACACAATTTCCTGATAAACAAGTGAGAGACATTGCCCTTAAAATTTTGCGGCGTGGTGTCTCCTTTGGTCTGGAAAAACTGATTTGTGATAGAACGCAATCGTTTCTTGACAAACACTCCATATTACTATCTACTCAATGGCTTTCGACCTTTCCACGCTTCTTCACATGCTGTGCTTGATCTTTTAACTTCCACTTATGATAACATCAATGATAATAAACACACTGCTTTCCTGTTATTAGATTTAAAAAAAGCGTTTGATACTGTTAATCATATTATATTATTGCGTAAACTTCAACATTATGGTGTAAGAGGTGCTGCCTATAATCTCTTTGCTTCTTTTTTAACTAACAGGTTTCAGTTTGTATCTATAAGTAATGTTAGATCCAATTTTATGCCCATTACTTGTGGAGTCCCACAAGGGTCTGTTCTTGGCTCTCTTCTTTTCACTTTATACATAAACGATATATCTAATTGTACAACTTGTAAACCCAGGCTTTTTGCAGGCTTTTTGCCCTAACTTTTTGCCTTTTTGCCTTATGCTGAATAATCGAAATTTGTCGCAATTAAATTCTAACATTGACGAAGAAATAACCACCGTTAATAATTGGATGATTGCAAATAAATTGACATTAAATATTGCTAAATCAAGCGTAATCTTAATAAATTCAAATAATAAAAATTACAATAATTCTAATGCGCAAGCCTACGATCTGCATTCAAAATCAGTGTCGGTCGAAACTGCAAAATACTTAGGTATAACGTTTGACAACCGTCTCTCTTTTGAAAAACATATCAACAATTCAGTAAAAAAACTTTCTAAAGCAGTTGGAATATGATGTAAAGTTAAAAATTTCTTAAATTCGCAAGCACTTCTCCAGCTTTACTATGCGATCTTTCACTCACATTTACAATATGGACTTATTATATGGGGTTCCACTTTCAAAACCTATCTTAAAAAGTTAACTACCCTACAAAACAAAGCAGTAAAAATTGTTGGTGGTAAGTATTTTGATCATGCAACTCCTTACTACTCTAAATTACGCATTTTAAAATTGGTTGACCTTTTGAAATTAGAAAAGGCATCATTTGTTTTCAAATACAGAAGCAAAGCTCTTCCCTCTGCATTTAAAAATTATTTTTTTGAAGTATACAATGACAGATCTACTCGGTCGGTTATCCAAACTAATTATTTTATTCCCTTTACAAAATCTACTATGTTACAAAGATCCATTAAATATTAGGGTCCGGCTGTTTAGAATTCTCTAGATTTAAACATTAAAAAGCGAAACTCCTTAAAATTGTTTAAATACCATCTAAAAAAGTCACTCTTGAGTAAATATTGTTCTCCGTTGATTACAACCTAACCTCATGTTCTTCCTTACTCCATTTTTCCCTTTATATCTTGCGTAGGATGCTGTGTTTTTAGTCTTTTGGTTTTTTGTTGTTGTTGTTGTTTTTCTTTTTTTGTTTCTCTTGTTAAGCCAAGTTATGATCCTCGGTCTTTATTTAATTCTTCAAGGTGGCTGCTGACTCGAAGACCACTCGACTGGTCGCTTCGCAGTCTCCTCCTCGCCTCAGTTGTATAGGTCACCAAATTTTACATCGTGTCATAATATTTAATTGGGCGTCAATAAACAAAGTTCAGTTCAGTCAAACCTATTCTCCTTCTAAATAAAAGAAATAAAGTCGAGATTGTTTGGACGAACAATGCAAACAAAGAGTCTTTACAGTCTGGATTGAGTCTTGCCTGAATTGGCTGTGCGTAGCAAGGCTGACGAGACTTTTGTTATAGTCGAAACATTAGTTTATTCTCAATCCATTGTGTTCATTGCGCGTTTAAACAACCACGAACTAGGCTACTAGCAGCAGCCTCCAAAAACTTGCATTAAACCAGCAGTTTAGCCTAGTTTGATTCTGCAAAATTGAGATTATCAGTGGATTATCTGCTTAATCTGAGGATAATTTAATCGCCGAATTAACTATGTTGGTGCATTCCATTTTTCCTTAAATTTTATTCACGGATTAACTTATGCGCGATTAGGTCTAATCGAGGAAAAAGTTAATCCACTGTTGGTGCATTCGATCCTAAGAGTTCTCCCGGCCGAACATCATGATAAGAGCACTTTTAGGAGCTTTTGGTGATTTGACGATTTTTTTATGTTTGTCTGTTTAGTCATTTATATTCCTGCTCAGTTTATGACAAGACATTTTTCCAGAAAGGTAACTTTACCCAGCACATGAGAAGTCACCCTGATGAAAGGCCGTATTTTTGTTCAGTTTGTGGCAACGCTTTTTTTGGGAAAAATGTTTTAATCACGCACATGAAAAGTCACACTGGTGAACGTCCATATTCCTGCTCAGTTTGTGTCAAGTCATTTTCACGGAAAATGCTTCTGCAAACGTAACGTAGTCATGCTTTTGCAACGGTAACGTTGCATGTGTAATCATAATACATAACACCGCTATCATGCTTCTGCAACCGTAACGTTGCATGCGTGATCATAATACTGTACTACGTTTTTTATTTTATTTTGCAGAACAGCAAGTAGTTAGAATTTTTTTTGTAATGTGTAAGTGCGTAATAACTGGAAGTATTCCAGCAATACCAAGAATTGAATTGCTGCTCAGTTTGGTGGAAGTTCTTCTCAAATAATGGTCACCTTACTGTATTTAGTACATGAAAAGCCACACTGATTAACGTCCATATTTCTGTTCAGTTTAAGTCAATTCATTTTCAAAGTTTGTGACAAGTTGTTTTGAAGGAAAAATGACCTAATTTAGCACATGAGTAGTCACACGGGTGAACTTCCACATTCCTGCTCAGTTTGTGACAAGTCTTTTTGCCAGAAAGATAACCTTACCCACTCTACCCAGCACATGAGAAGTCACACTGATGAACGGCCGTATTCATACTCAGTGTGGGGCAAGACTTTTTCACTGAAAAATATTTTAATCAGGCACCTGAGAAGTCACACTGGGGAACGGCCATATACCTGCCTAGTGTGTGGGAAGTCATTTTCAGAAAAAAGTGACTGTAAGGAACACATAGAAGTCATACTGGTGAACGTCCATATTCCTGTTCTGTTTGCGGGAACTCAATTTTACAGAGTGGTTAGCTAACTCGGCACATCAGATGTCACAGGTCGGTGAACCTACGTAATTTGCGAAGTTTTTCACGTGAAAACCATTCACAAAGCTTCTCTCTTTTCAGGATAATGAAAGCTGTAAAGACCGTTGTACAACAAATAGAACTTTCTTACTGTGAAATGAAGTGCCATATGCTTCATTATTTTATATATTTTGTGTGTGTGAGTGAATGCACTTTACTTGAAATCAACAAAATTCATGTGGATCGAGGCTTTTGCGTGGAAGCAAAATTTGTTCAGTAAGATTTTGAGATTTTACCGATACTTCATATTTTTTTCTACGACTTAGTTCGTGAACGATGCCCAGGTTTAGTGGTGCAGCGCAGAGATCATAGATGATTTGTTGCAGGTTTAATTGATGTCGGTAAGCGTGAGGGATTGGATGCCTCGCCTGGATTGTCAGTGTAAAGTGCATAACTGTTTCGTAGTTCTAATGCTTTTTTATTTTGCTTGTAAAGTGCAACATAGTTTGATGTTAAGGGGGGCATGATCTACATTTTTTTCAAACATATCTTTTTTGCAGAACAAATTTGAAGCTGATTGAGAAACACGAAAAGCTCTAGGGGGGTCTGGGGGCATGCTCGCCCGGAAAATTTTTGGAAAGTTTTCAGCTGTAATGGTTATTTTAGTGCTTTTTGAATGATTTTTAGGCAAATTTTGGTTACATTTTTTGACCCTGATTCTGAGTGCTTAGTCAAATATGATGCATTTTGTTTCCACATTTTCGATTATGCGTGCTTAAGGCGTAGAGGCTTATTGCTATCGAAGAGGTTCGAAATTATGGAAAAATTGTATACCGGTACATCCAAAACACTTTTGAAAATGGCTAGTGGGAGGATGTATATACCCTTAGCCGCTAGCCCTCATCCTCCCCCCTGGATCTGCCCCTAGCCCTGAGCTACAGAAATCATCGAAAGAGTCTGGTATATTTCAGATACTTCGCAGTTCGCACCATCAGTTTTGTTCTTTTTTACTAAAAAGCAGAGTCAAAAAGGGAGGGGCATGGCACAATGTCCCTCTCCCCCTAAATACGCTCCTGCATAGACGTAAACAACGTATTGATGCTTAACGCAAAAAATACAATACAGTTACTCACTACATGCTAAAAACTTACACTGCAGAACCGAAAAGTGACTAGCCTAATTATCCTCATTCTAGTTTGGTAGTACTTCGCAATTTGTTGTAAGCAGTGGCGGCTCGTGACTATTTTAAACAGGTAGGCTACATGATTAGAAAAGCTGGCCAGAATAAATACTCGCTCTGAAATGAAAAAAAACTCTTTATTTCACTAGCAAGGCGGTAGGCTTTGGGCTATACACAACTGCAGGAACACTGGCAGGTTTCCCATGAATTATTATCACTCTACAATTTTTTTCTATCACGCCACTGTACCAATAGCTGATTCTGTGCGTACCTGTAGCCTAGGTAACCTGCACCTGTAGTCTACATGAATAAACACAAGTTTGGTCTAAACAAATTTTTCTATTTAAGTACACTACCGGTACTCTGCTATTGTACCTAGTCGACTACATCTAGTGGGCTACAAAAAAGCTACCACTAGTCTACAAACCTAGCTAAGCTGCGGTACCGGTCAATCAACAGCTTAAAAGTTTTTCTTTTTACGCAATCTATTAGTTCAAATAAGGTATAACTAAAGTCTACTAGCCTTTACCACTGTATTACAAGCTTAAGCTGTATGCAATCCGTAACATCCCATATCTTTCATTAAACCCAGTATCTCTATGTGATTGCAACTAAATAGAGCCAATCTCTAAGCTTTACACCTCAATAACCACCAAAAAGGCTGCTTTGACACAGCCTTAACACGTCTCATTGAACGTAATTCAAACTTCCATAAAGCATTGATGACGTAACACTACAGGGTTAGTTCTTGCTACGAAAGGCTGTGGCTGTCTTTACGTGTTGTCATTTTTTGTACAAAAATTATTTTTTTCAAAAAAAATATTGTCGATAGTTGTATGAAAGACAAGAATAGGTAAAAAAATTTTGCTTCTTAAAAAAAAATAAGGAGGTGATAAACTGGGTAGGCTGCAGCCTTTGCAGCCTTCACTACGAGCCGCCCCTGGTTGTAAGTTTTGATATATATCAATCAATCATCTGGACCCGCTTATCCTTGGGGGGTCGCGGGGGTTTTGATATATAGACTACTGTATATGTAATTAGTATGGAAGACGATCTTCCATTCCATTTTTGAAATTTTCCATTCCATTCCATTCCATTCTGAGCATCTACGAGAAGCTAAATACGCGAAAAATCATTTTCAACAAAATCGCTACAGCGACTTCAGTATAATGCGCTGACAAAAAATCAACACCTAGAAGGGCATTGATCCCCTGCCCTGCGAGTGACAGTTTACCTCCCTTTCCCTGCACCATTTCACTGTTCACATGTGATCGTAAAATTTTTGTACTTATACTTTCTTCACGCATCACGTGACTATCGAAAACGATGTAGCGGTTTTGTTGAAAATGATTTTTCGCGTATTTAGCTTCTCGTTGAGCATCTTCCATATTCCATACCAAAATTCTCCTTCCATTCCATACCATTTTCCATTCCATTCCATTCCATAGCATTACCAAGCCCTGCCTGCCAGAGATGTACACAAACGGGAGTACCGGAGTCGACTCCGGCAGGAGTTTCAATGTTTTAGCCCGACCCGTATCCGGATTCCGGAGTCAGTAATTTCCGGATAATGTTTAAACGCATAATCCGTTCCCACTTCTGTGTCTATTGACGCACGACGTTGCTTGCGTTGCTCACGTCGATGGCTGAGCGTAACCAACGTCGAGCAGACGTTGTAGCGGGAAAATATTTCCATGACAATAGGGAGCGTATAATAGGTAGGATTATGATAAAACAATACTAATGGTAAGTAAAGGTTAAATCTACTTGAAATAGAGTAGAAAGTACGGTGAGTGCTGAAATTAATCAGGTAAAATTTAAAGGTAACTTAGGCCTACCCACAGTTTGATCTGTCGGTGATAAATATTACATACTTTGAAAAAGTAGCGCATCAACAAGGATGGAAGTGTAAAATTAACCGGGAAATTTTAAAAAGTTGGCTAGCTATTGTCGGTGCGGTACCAGCCTGACTAAAATAGTAGCGTTAGCGAAAATGAGGTCATCATGAAGGAGAAGGATGGAAGTATCGATTATTAGCGACGATAACCCACTTTTAAAGTTGCAATCCATAGATCAGTGATAACATTTGGACTGCTGTCTCGTACCAGATGCCGTAAATCTCGACCTTAGTCTAATTTGGCTTTCGAAGTAAAGTAAAGCTTATAGTACGACTGAGTCGGTTTAAAGTCCATTGTTGGTTTTGATTTTTTCGTTTAAGCTACAGCAGCATTCAGGGCCGGCGCTAAGGGGGGGGGGGGCGGCTCTCCCAATCAGCAACCCTTGGCCCTCCTAATCTAATTGTTACTGAGTCGAGTTAAACGTTACATTTGCCACTGAATTGAATTCGTAATCATCCATTCGTTAAATTAACATGCTTTTGTATTTGATTTAGGCTACAATTATTTGGATAGACTTTTTTTTTCTTTCTGGGGGCTCACCCAATAACCTTTTCGGGGGCACACGGCACGTTGTTCTTCGTTGTTCATATTTTTGTAAGGTTAACAAATTCGACATCTTATAATTCAGAAGAATGTCAGTTCGTTGTAAAGTTCTCGTAGATAAATAAGCTTGCACATGATAGCTTTTGAAGTGTTTTCATAATTTAAAACATTGATCCAAACTTTGGTGCCCCCTGATAAACTTTCGGCCCCCCTAAGTTGACCGCTCTGACACCGGCTCTGAGGGTATTTTTGTTGTATTTACGCGAAAGCGATCAAAACGCTACAACGCGCTTGCTAATAAATTGCAGGCATACTACCACAACCACACCAAGACCGAAAATTCCGCTGAGGATCTGTGAAATCATGAGACTATTAGCCTGTTTCTATGTCCACTCAAAACGTAGGCTTTCCAAACGTGGGCCGAGTTAAAAGTCGCGGGCTTTTCTAGCCCACTTTTGTTGCACGTTTCTATGTCCAAAATGCTAAGAGTGGGCTTTGAATGCAGAACTAAATTACCGGTAAAGGCGCATAGTGAAACAGCCTAGCAACGATGTAACATAATTTTTCTTGGCATGATTAGCTTCGGTAATGCTAAAGCTATCGTCTTTTATCGTACCAAAATTAAAAGCTGCTTAGTAAGGGTGGTTATACAATGCATCTTCGCAATTTACTTCTCCGTTTCAAGGCGCTTGGCCTATTTCCATCTAATCTGTTTCTCACTAACTCAGAACTTACGCATTACATCATCCCAACTTGAAGCAGAACCCCAAACCACGCCCAAATGATCCTCACTTGGATTTGTACTTAGTTAAGAGCTGATGAAATGCTTGTACATTTTTTACAAGGTATCAGCAATAAATGAGCTGCTGGTTAGTATACGTACCAGTAGTTAACACTGATCTCGGCAGCGTGGCGCAGTTGTTTGGAGCGTCGTTTTTACGACGACCATGATCGCAAGGTTAATATTTCAACTCCCAACCTAGCCTCGTTGTTGCGTCCTTGGATAAGATGCTTCACGATGATTATCTCTGCTTGGTGGAATCCGGCAAGCAGCGAATTGAAGAAGTTAGAAGCAAAATTCAACCGGAAAACTTGAAAACAAAGGCAACTCCTAAGCGAGTCTGGATTCTTCCTACGCATAGCGCCTCCACGACGTTCTCGTAACAAGAGGATAAAGATAAATTTCAATGGCCAGATTTAAAGCAGTACCGGTGGCCTTTTTTGGGAGAGATCTACTGCCTGGACGAGGTGCACCCAGCCAATGAGCTTGCTATTAAAATAAAGATCACACTTGGTGCCCACAGCTGCTTGCCAAGGTCGTATACCAATTGTCAACTTCGTCAACGTTATATTGCTCAAACTGAAGATTTTCGCGTCTTATATACCACTTTGCCGTGTGTTATCTTCACATCGATGAGAATAATTCCACTCTACTCAGGGGAGCAACTAGAGACCGAGCTAGCTACCTCCCTTAAGCGAACGAATTTTCGATTAAAACAAAAACATATATAGTAAGAGTGAAAATTTTGGCCAGTTTGTAAAAACGCTTCGCCTAAAACTCATCCCTTTCCGTGACAATTGCAAAAGCGTTTTTGAACCGAAGTAGCTGCAACTACCCATTGCCAACCTATAAATTAAAAGGTTGATCGTCACAAGCCGGCCTATACAAGCCAAAAAATGCAGTCTTAAGCACGCTGAACTTCATAGCTGAAAGCGAGTCATGAGTACATAAACGTTAAACGTGGTTCAAAAAACAATAAAATTATTTGTTTAACTTAAGGCTGTCTCAGGTAAGTCTTAGCTCTGGGCGAGGTGCTGCGCATGCCGCTATAAAAAATGATGCGCAACAATTTAAAGAATAAAAATCCACAAGTACACACTGTAAAAAATTTTGGGTAATCGCATAGCCCAATTTTGGGTAAATGTATGCATTACCCAAAAAAAACGGTCAAAAACCCAATTTTTTTTGGGTATGATAAGCAAAAACCCAAAGCCGATTTTGGGTTCTGCATGACCCAAAGCACATCACCCAAGTAAATTGGGTTAAAAATTTTATACCCAAAAATATATTTTGGGTAAGCGTTTTTGCAAGTATTAATTTGGGTAAAGTGGTTGCAAACCCAAAAAAAAATTTGGGCGAGTGCTAAAGTGACTATTACCTTTGGGTTAGTGAAATTTAGACCCAAAATATTTTTTTGGGATACATTTCCACAAAAGATAATTTGGGTAAGTTGATTTTATGCCCAATATTTATTTTTGGGCGAGGTTAAGTGTTTATTATTTTGGGCAAGTGGGTTTTGAACCCAAAAATTTTTTTTGGGAAATAATCCGTTAAATTGGGTATAGTTTAAAAAAAATTCAGAGAAAATCTCAAATGACTTGTTATGGGAAAGTGAATTTTGCACCTGCTGAGAATATTGGTTTTGAACACAAAGAAAAAGTAGAGTTGCATATGCAGTTCCGAATTTTTCGGGGGGATTTCCACATTTTCTGCGGAGCAGCATGCATGCTGACTATTAAACTGGCTCTTTATAATCACAAAAATTGAAAAACTGCATGAGCTGTTCCGCATCAGCAAATAGAACAATCAATTTTGATTATTGTATTTTTGGCTTACTTTGTTGAAATAGGCAGTATAACAATGCATTGACCTATCACTTCTTTAAACATCATGCACAAATAGACAAAGCAGCAATCAAGCATGCAAAGAATTAAAACAACATCACAATCAAAACAGAATTATTTATCAACCAAAAAATCTGATGCATTTCTCACTTTATTTACACTATTCACATAAGTCTTCACACGAACGTTTTCGGCTCCAGCACATTGGCCCACGTCAGGTATTTCTTTTAAATATACAGAACAAGCTGAAGGTATGGTTAATATTTAAAGGTTAACTTTAATTTTGCTTTGAACACAAAAAGAGAAGAGTTGCACATGCAGCTCCGAATTTTTTGGGGAGACTCTTAAAAAGTTAATCTTTTGACTAATTTAGAAATACTTTATGACGAGGACCGATGTAGAGCCGAAAACGTTCGTTTAAAGCAGCGGTTCCCAACCTTTTTTGCTGCCCGTACTCTCTGTTTTGTTTTGGGTTATTCTCGTACCCCTTCAATTTTTGAACTAAATTTATCCTGTTTTAAAATTTAGTGGGTTCGGCTAAGCCTAGAGCCCTAGATTTTATACAAAATATGCGTTAAAATAGCAGCACAATATATTAATTCAGATGAATTTTAAATTAAGTAGCATTCAAGCAAAGTTACTACTAACTTATTGACGTTTCGCCTGGCTGGAACGCCAGGCTTGCATCAGAACACAGGCACGGGAGTTAATACTGCTCCCCCTGTATAGATCAGGTTACTGGTTACTACAGCAAACGTTACGGAAATGAATAATACAGTAGTAGTTCAAGGCTAAACTTCAGAAGGTAAATATAAATTATTGCGTCATAAAGTGTTAAAATTTTCTCATTTCAAAGATTATGAGGCACGCAAATTAGAAAAATTACCAACGTGAGTAAATAATTTGCAGAAGCTGAAGCACACCAGCTTTTGTAACTAAGATATAAAATGCCCGATGTACACAATACCCCTATCTTATGCAATTTTTAATAATGAATTAATAATGTTAAATGATATTAAACAATGTATTTTCACTTAAGCAATTTGAAGTGGCTTAAATTACACATGGTAACAAATTTCACAGGTTTCTCTCTAATGCTGGAGATACTCATCTCTTCTGTACCGGCCATCACTGTTCGTAACCCTTGAAATTTAATTACATTCACAACACATCGCAAGTATCTGTAAGTAGCATACTCAGCAATCATGAGAAAACGCGCAACCCCGCTACCTATCCCAAGTACACTACGACCTAGAGTGCACGATAAAGGGTAACCGGTTAACATTTATTTTGACCTATAAGGTCTCATCAGGTGTCCGTTTCATTTGTTAGCATGCAATTAGCACCCATGGATGTGGGATGCGCTCTTGGAGCCCCTGGTGGTTGACCAGGCATGGGTTTTGCAAACCCCGGTGACATGGATGTGTCTACCGTTCGACTTTATCGAGCCTCAAGCAGCATGTTGCGCCGGTTGATCGAGTAGTTAACTTACGTGACGAAAAGTTGTCGCCGTTTAAATGCGTTCCCGCACCTATATATGGTGACATTTTCGTCCATGCATTTTTCTCCGTGACGTAATGCCTGATCACGTGTATATAAGCAGCGCTTTTTGCTTGTTTGCTAGCTTCTAGCTCCGCCCGCCAAGGCGTTAAAGTGTATTGGCAGACAGATCTGCTTACGGGGATTAGTGCACCTGATTAGACCTTAATTATAGGTCGAAATAAATGTTAACCGGTTACCCTTTATCGTGCACTCTAGTTCGTAGTGTACTTGGGATAGGTAGCGGGGTTGCGCGTTTTCTCATGATTGCTGAGTATGCTACTTACAGATACTTGCGATGTGTTGTGAATGTAATGCAACCACTGGTTCAAAGAATTATGTAAATAGTGTAAATAAAGTGAGAAATGCATCAGATTTTTTGGTAGCTGTACACCTCGCCAGGCTTATGGTACAAAAAATCGACCTCTCTACCGCAATTAAAACAGAACTAATAGTCTTTCAAAACATGATGATGTTATGATCACAAAAAATGCATCAATCTATTCTGCCGTGCAAATCAAGGACACAGTCAGTCCAATTTTGCCGTGTTTGAGATTTTGTCATCAAAAGGCAAAAAACTCATCGACGCATATCTTCCCATTAAATCTGAAGTGAAGATGCCACAAAGAAAAAAGTTAGCCCACAGTAAGTCCACCCTCGTCATAAAATTTGTCCGTCAAAATCAGACAAAACATTGTAAAGTGACTTACTGCGATTCATTTGTGTCACTGCATCGTTTTCCCTTTGAAACAATAGGTAAAAGCACAGTAAAGTAACCTACTGTGGTTCGTGGTATGAGAGCTGCGTTTCGCGAGCTTGCAACAAGATAAAACGAGAGCAAAGTTCCTTACTGCGTTTTGATTGTTTTCCTTCAAGCTTTTCAAAACAGCGAGAGTGGACTTGCTGCAATTTTCGGCAAATGCCACCGCTATGATGTAATAATCCAACAATGCAGACTGCAGAGCCATTTTTTGACAAAATAGACTTATGATTTTGGCTTGTTCTACCGAAACAGAGAGGAAAGCTGCTTCAGGGACTTACTATTACAGCGCCTAAAATGGACTTGAACCGTGCGTTCTTCTGTTTTACGGCATCAAAAAAATACAGCAAACCAGCAGTTTGGGCTTACTGTACTCGAAAAACTATAAACCAAGAGAAATTTTATTTGAAATTTTTTGAGAACAATTATTGAAGGTAGTTGATGATTCTGTAAAAACTTCAAAAAATCTGGTGTGATATTCCACTCCAGCTCAATGAAAAAGCATCTAAACAGTTGTTTGCCTTTTTCCTAAAAACTAATTTTGGACTTAGTGTGTTCTTGAATGGCGCGGCAGAATTGTAAATTCTTGCAGCTGTTGAGTTTTGGTATATTCATCATTTGTTTTCAAAGGGTAAAATGAATGATGAATAAACGAAAATTTTCAAGCTCTGCAAAAATTTTACGAACTTATGCAATAACACGATGAAAAGGAGTCGAGATGAAATTTAGGCGCGACATAGGAATCAAAAGAGCCAAATGGGTGACGTACGAATAAAGGATGAGGGTAGACAAGATTTGAGATTTTGCAATATGCAGCTGGTGACCTATCGCCATCAGCAACCAACCATGCGTGAAAGTGTTCACTGTAGCTAATGCAATTCAATAAAGTACCAGCAAGTATGCATTCAGTTTCATCCACGTAGATCGTGTCTACTAAAAGAAACTCAGGCATTTCAGTTTCGGGTACACCAACACAAAGGCAGCAACCGTGGTCATATGTAATGCCATCAACAACGGCACTAGTCACTTTTGTGACTGTTTGCGAATTTGTCGGACATTGCTTAAAGTTTCTAAAAATAACTGATGTTGAGCAGATGCTGCTTCCTTCAGTTTGCATGTGAGACACAAACAGGTCTTCATCATTTGCAGCAGCAGCTAAATTAACTTGATTGTTCATTGCAATTGTGCGTGGAACATTCTTGTAGTTATTGCGGGTGGTTACAATTCTTTTCATAACTCTATGCTTGGACTCAAAGCGCATGCATGAAAATTGGGATAGAGGCCCCACTTTCTTCATCAGCATTGGGTACAGAAGCAAATAGTGCATCTTAGGTATGATCTTATGAGGATGATGAACCTGTTTAAACTCGTTTACCATGGAAAACAGCGACATTTCCAGCACAATTAGTAATTTGGGAGTAAACCTTGGGCAACAGCAGATGTCAACAATCTCCATAATGAGTAAATAAAACCTCCAAACATCATCGTCTTCTGGTACAGACTTACCAATCAAAAAAGGTAACACTCTCAGAAGGCACCAATATTGTGAAGCTAAAAAAAATATGACAACAGATAAAGTATCTGGTTTTAATTAATCATACGAATTTTAGCTTGGATGCTCCGTCTCGTGCAGGTTGGCCTCTTATTCAAACATTCCTGCTGTAACATCTTACGCATTTAGAAACAGACAGCCAATTTATTGCTGCAGTTAAACTATTGACTGAAGCAATTAAGGCTCAAAATCAGAAACCTTTTCCATTTAAACTACATTCCAAAGAGCCTTTGCGGCTAACAGAACTAAAATCGATTCAGAATATGCTAGAAGATTTTAACGTCAGTCAGAGCTTAAGACACAATGTAGGTGTATACGGCAACACTAAAGAAACCAGCAACCTGCCTCATGAAAAGTTTGGTGAAAAACTATATCCTTGGTTGAAGAACATATCCCAGACTAAAAGTACAACTTAATTATTGAAATTGCTATGTTTATTAAAATCACAGCTAAATAGCAAACGCAGCTTTACCGTTTTGACGCAAATTTCTTCCGGTGCTCTCCACTAACTTATGACGTGATATGGGTGATGGCTTGTTTTTCAAGTCATTTCCATAATGAAAGCAATCCAATTTATGGTTTAAACACTTCAGAGTAAAATAGTTTTTGACAACGATGAAATTCTGAAAATAATATTCACGAATTGAGACATTACGTAGAAGGTGTTTACAGGCAAACACAACATCATGATATTCTTTTTAATAGCATTAGTGGCAAAACGTTGATTTGATTTGTTTTTTGAAAACAAACTTTGAACTGCGATATAAAGAACTGCAGCACACAAATTAAAACACAAAAGCAAATCAATATAGGTTGACCAATCCAACATGTTTTCAAGTAACACTCGCAACTGCATAAACATGCCAACATAATGATAAATTGAGATTTAAGGCCTACACTGTTACTGTGCTGTAGCACAGGGGTGTGCAACTGGCGGCCCGCCAAGCCATTTAGGGCGACCCTTGTTTACTTCTGATTTTTCCCCATCACGTAAAAAATTCTGATGCGAAAGTTTATTCAGACCTGAAGATTTTACACCACGTAACTTAGCGAGAAACAGTAATTTGATTATAAACAGTATATACGTGACGTAAGCATTTTTCGCACTACGGTTTCGGACTCGTTCAGTCATTACATTTTTCGCGTGGCCTAGCTAGATGTCTGAAGTTGGTTATATGGTCCACCAACAAAAATGTTGCACACCCCTGTTGCAGCACATAAAATCGACACTATTTTATTCACATTAACACTTAATGTTCCAGCTTTTCATGTTTACTGAAAAAATCAAAACTCACTAAAAAATATTGTTTCAGAAAATAATACCTGAAGAGTCAATTTTAGCACATATGGTATAACCCCCTCCAAAAGGTCATGATGTATGTCAGCAGCATAATTATCCACTGGGTGGAAATACTTGGATTTAATAGCGCAATTAAATTTTATTCCGTGACATGGTTTTCCAGTGCTTTCCGCTACAGACGCATGTGCAGCATACAATCCTTTTGTTCGCAACTGGCATTGCTTGTATGAATTCTAAATATTATTGCAAAACAAATGGATGATTGATGACGTACATACCAGCTACGTTGAAACAACTAAAGCAATACTTTTAACTGCAAGTCACTTCCAGTGCATAAGCAATAACGTGAGAAATAAACACCATTTCCAGAAAATGCTTCAGTAAATCCAAAAATGGAGTGTGCTGCTAAGTTATCCAGAGATATTTGAGCAATGCTTCCTTTGATGGTGGTTTCCTTTCCATTAATAACAGTTTTTACACCAATCTATGTAAAAAGAAATGAATTAATTAATGTTAAGTAGATATCATGTATAGCGCTCGATCGCTTTCTCGCGATAGAAGGACAAATATGCAAATAAATAAATAAATCATAAAAAAAAACTATTGCTAGGACAAAAGCACTAAAAAAGCACGACTCGGAATCAAACCCCGAGTCTACTAAACCGGAAGCAGGCGCACTTATCCAATCGATCAGACGGCCGGGTGGATAAGAGCGCCTGCTTCTGGTTCGGTGAACTCGGGGTTCGATTCCGAGTCGGGTCAAACCAATGACTTAAAAATTGGTATTCACAGCTTTCCTGCTTGGCGTTCAGCATTAAAGGGACAGTGTGGAGCAATCTGGCAAGTTTGCTTGTTGTGCCGTTGGGAAAGGCACTTAACGGGATTCCCCCATCCAAGTGCGGTAGACAGAACTCCTAAGCGAGCTCGTATAGCGCTTCGTCGCTTTCTCGTGATAGGAGGATGAAAATGCAAATAATAATAAAAAAAAATAAAAAACCTGTAGCAAAAAGATGAATTTTTAGCACTTTGTCTTCCATAATTAATGACTCATCATGAGCAGTTAATTAAGGTATTCAAATTAATTGCATGAGAAATCCAAGCTCTAACGTTTAGAAAAATAGGTCTATATCTGCAATAAAAATAAATTACAGCTGCCCCCTATATAGTACTTTAAAATGTAATGGGTGGCACTCACCGATTCAAGCTGATACAAATCTTCATTAAGTGGTTTCAATATTTTTTCCCATCCAATGTCCGGATGTTTAAGATCTTTCGTGTAAAACAAAGAGCTTAGAAATATTCGATTCAAGGCAGAATTCCACTTTGGATGAATATTCAATATCACAAAATAAATCGCACCTGAAAATCGATGGATGCGTGCAATAAATTGGTAATTTTACAATGTAGAGTCATTTTGAAAAAAACATAATTTTAATTTAATAGCTGGTTTTGAAAACAGTACATAACAACTTTTGTTACGCCATAACATGTTTCATTTACCTACCACAATAACAAACTTTCTATAAATTGCTTATAATAAGCACAATATAATAAAACACAGGCTTTTCGCTACAAATAACTACTAAATGAAGAGCGACAAAGCAGAGAAAATCCGTTCTCAGAACAATTTCTCATAATTATGAAAATACTGAAATGTATACTCTTTCATCTAAATATAATGTACAAAAAAATTGTTGCATTACCAGAAAGTAATTAACAGTTCAACTTACGGTAGTTACAAAATTACAAGCAGATCTACAAGATTAAGTAGGTTGAAATTATCATAGTAAAAAGTAAGCACATGAACCAAGAAATATTCCATCACCCATATGGTGTTTGTTGGTTTTTGATCCCAAAGGATTAACCACTTCAAACCCATCATAGTAAAACAGAAGTTGAAAAGTTAGTTCTTTAGAATTAAATAGAGGATGCTGCTCAGCATATGTTCCTTGATCAAAACACTCCACTGCACAGTCAAGATTATTGCGAGCATAGAGTTTCTTTCCTTCTTGCATCTATAAACATAATATTGTAATGCCAAAAGCAAAACACATGGACAGAGCTTAAACTGGATGTCAAAATAGACACTTAGACAGATACATTCATTTCTCCATCAATTTTCAGTTTTAGTTAATGATTATATGTGGTAAGTAAGTAGTGCACCATCTAGAAGCAAATCTAACAATCATTTCAAACAAGAAATAATTAAGCAATGCATACATTGATTCTCTTTTACTAATAAAATACTTGGTTTAATACTACCCATTTCAAGCTTATGAACACTTTGAAGGTATCATGTGGGCTTAGATTACCAGCGACGTACATTTGCTGCTGGCTAAAATCCTACTAAAAGCAATGTAAAGGTGATGAAGAGCATGTCACTTATGAATGTGTGTTGAAGCAAGGTATAATTATTGATGTCAAGTAAGTAAAATGATATTTTGAATATGCTGTTATGCCTTTTCAAACTTCCATGAAAACATAAAAACAAAAGGCAATTTAACAAATGCAGTATTGATAATATTCCATGGAATTAAACTAAAGCATGTTGTTTCAATTAAGAATACACCTAAGTATTTTCATACAATACAATTTAGCAAGCCTCACCAAATCAAAAAGACTTGAATTTTCAAGCAACATCTGAAGCAAATCAAGAAGAGAAACATATTGCATGGTATGGAAATCATACCCTTTTCTGGAACTATCTCTTGGAGTTTGCATCAAAATATACTCTTTCGGTGGCTATATTTTCAACATACATTAAAAGTATATATGGTTCAATTAATAAGCTATATTAATTAAACCACACTGTTTCTTTTTCAAGCAGAGCATTTCTGGGAGAATACTGATGACATTAAGTATTATCACCTGCTTCGCAGTTTTGCAGCTGAACAAACTCTGGCTTTAGATAAAAAGTAAGCATTGCATAAATATTAACCTCTCATGAATGCCGAGTGACTGAGCCATGTTTAAAAGTATGCGGAAAATAAAAATCATAATATTTTTGTCAAAAAATTGTCATAAAGCACACTCACATGGCAAAATCTAGAATTGTAGTATCTCTCAATCTCTTTAGACATAAGCATTGTGCTTTTTTAGAGTGGCAATGTTCAACACTAAATTTGTATATATACCACTTAACACAAAGCTACCAACGCTATGACATTAAACAACTTAAAGCTAAATCAACTCACTATCAAGCAAGGCATTACTTTTCTTCGCTGCAAATCTGTTCTAACATCTACAAAAGGGTTGGCCATTCCAAGTCCTAATTGCAGAACATTTTGAATATGAGGAGGAATATCTTGAAAATAATTTTTAATTCCTCCAATTACAGTTCTTATCCCTTCTTCTACAATGGCTTCGGTCCATTCTTGAATAGTTGTTAGAGCAGTCTCTGTTAGGTTGCAATCAGATTTCAATTTGCAAAGTGACTGGGCCATCCTTACTTTACGTAGATGCAAGTTCTTCAATCTACTTTTATAAATCGCAACATCATAATCATTATTTTCATTTACATGAAAATCATCAATACAAACATCAGTGTCAGTCAAAGATGTAACCAAGTTGGTACTGGTACTGCATCCATCATTGCACAACCTTTGCGATTCTGGTGAATGATATTGAAAAGTAGATAAAGGTGAAGCATTACAAATACTTTCGGCACTTAAACTGCTTTGTGTAGGATCAACAACAGCAACACCAACAGGTAATTGTTTATACCATGATTTGGGAAGATACAATTTTTTTCCTTTATGCTTTTTGTGCATGTGCTTACGCAGCGAAAATTTATCATTTAGCTGCTCTGCACAACCTTCAATATTACAAACCAATTTACATGCGCTTGTTCCAGTCAACACATGGGAAGAAAAGATATGTTTCTTCAGAGTAATTAGCTTCTCAAATCTCTTTGAGCAAAAGTTACATATGAACATTTCAAATTGAATTCTAGTTCAAAATAAACAGGAAATAGGTACAGTTAGCGCCACGGATGTGCTAAAATCACGTAAAAGTTGTGAGTGATAAACAGCAGGCCTACAAAGT
The DNA here is from genome assembly GCA_964006365.1 of Trididemnum miniatum. Classification (NCBI taxonomy): domain Eukaryota; kingdom Metazoa; phylum Chordata; class Ascidiacea; order Aplousobranchia; family Didemnidae; genus Trididemnum; species Trididemnum miniatum. The sequence continues at coordinate 5,789,949 of OZ023238.1, forward strand.
CAGGAAAACTGAGTACGTTGAATATATGGTCATACATTAAGTGGATAATGTGTGGGGTCAGCCGTTAATATAGACAATTAAACAGTCGCTGTTGTGACATCATAGAAGTACCATTCCTTGATATGGAACACTTCCCCAGTAATCCACCAAAGCCTAGCATAAGAAATACTCGTAATACGCCTACGTAAATTTCTTAAGTTTGTCCTTTGCTAATCTCCGGATGAGCTCTGCCTCCAAACTTATAAGTCTAGCATATATTCTCAAGGGGTGGAAAATTAAAGCATTTCAAATCAAAAATGTCAACTTCACCTCAAAACTCGCTAGAAATTGTAGCCCTACTCTAATTCAAACTAACACTGGCAGACTTAGAGACGCAGACAAGACCTATTTCTGCTGTCAGCCAGTTTTTAGTGGTAAGCGGAGTAAATTTGTAATCCTTCTCCATTCTGCATTATCAACGCATAGAAGGCTGCTATTTTGAAATGTTGATACACAAATTTCAATAAAAAAATTAAAAAAAAAATAGAAACTGCATTATGTGCGTTACGTACTATAGTGAACTCTGATATTAATTCTGCACCACCAATGGACTGAGTATAATTAACACTTTTTTTCAGCACAAAAGGATTCACAAGTGCACCTATGGTCGCTGTACTTACACTCTGAGGTCTGTGTTCGAGCAAACAGCAAAACGACAAAACTTTGCAGAGTAAGTGTGGGACTACGACAAGACTGTTTTCTTTCTCGCCTATATTGTTTCTTTGTGGACAGAATAGTGAAGAGCAGTGCATCTTGTGGTGAAGTAACGATCGGTGATTGCACTGTACAACGTCGGTTGATTGCGGATGATCTTGTGCTTCTTGACTCCACTCAGAATGGTCTCCAACAAGCCCTTGACACGTTTTCGGATGCCTGTTGTGGTGCCGGAATGAAAATCAGTACAACAAAAACAGAAACCACGTGCCTGTCCAAAAAATCAACCCAATGTTCTGTCCAAGTTGATGGAGTATCACTGAAACAACAGGAGAAGTTCAATGCCTCGGGGTTTCATTTACAAGCGATGGCAGGCAAAATAGTGAACTGGATATCTGAATTGGAAAAGCAAGTGCAGTAATGCGCTATCTTCATCGATCGGTTGTGCTGAAACGGGAGCTTTGCACCAAAGCAAAGCTATCCATTTTCAGATCAGTCGATGTTCCTATTCTGACATATGGTCATGAGTGTTGGATCATGAATGACAGAGTGAGATCGTGAGTGCAAGCAGCTGAAATGGGATTCTTACGAAGAATCAGTGGTTTGACCTTGCTGGATAAGGTTGAAAGTGCGGATATTCGTGAATCTCTAAACAACGAATCACTCCTTCTCCGGATGGAAAGACCACAATTTCGTTGGTATGGAAATGTGTAGGGTTATCATACGTCCTCATTTTGGAGGACATGTCCTTCTTTTTAATGAAAAATAATTTGTCCTCCAAAGACGTTAAAAACTGCCCAAATTTCCTCCTTTTGGGCATTTTGAACATTTTCTATCACACAGCCTTTTAGTGTATGAATATGCAGTATCATTGGTTAGGTCACTCAAATTAGCCTATACTGTGTATCGCGCACGCGCCATAGCTTCCGTGTTACTTCAGCATTATAGCTCATAACGCTAATGTTGAACGTATTTTTTTCTTTGTGAAGTCGCATTCGTCAAAAAAAGAAAGTGATTTTTTTTTATTCAGTCGCAAGAATCTTGAAGTTGGTGTACAATTTCAGTGATGTTACGGGCAACCACTTTTGCCACATTGTTAAAGCTGATTTTACACTACCCACGAAAATTAAGGAAACAGCAAAATATTCGTGGGCTAAGTCGAAAAATTAAATGTAATAACTCTTTGACGTATGGCTAAAATAATTGTTGCTTTCGTTTGTCTTTTGCCGTATAGGCGATGCAGAACAACTAGCTGTTAATAAATTTCATTTGAAAGATCTCTTTTTGATGATGAAAATATGGTAACTCTAGACATGTGACACAAATGACCCAGGACAGAGCAGCCAAACAGCTGCTGTATGCAATACAAAATTGTCGAAGGCCTCTAAACCGTACCAGAACCTGTGAGCGGGATTACGTTGAAGACCAGGGTTGATCTCGCCTTGGAATCCTACCAAAGCATCTGCCACTGAAGCGCAAGATCGAGATGTTTGGAAGATTCATTCAACTTAAGGTGCAGCCCCCGCGACTCCCAAAGATAAGCGGGTATAAGAAAATGAATAAATGTTCTGTAGTAGCCAGGGGTGCTCGAATGGGAAGGGCAGAAAGGAAGTTGCTCCCTTGCCCCTATTATATCCGAATGCACGTACAGTATTGCAAGTGCCCTTTAAGAAAGCTGCCCCCTTTCCCTTACAACGTTACGGTACCCCTGATAGTAGCAACTTTACTGCTGGCTCGGAAGAATTGTAGCGCAAAACAAAAAATCGCAATACAAAGTGTAAAAAAAAACACGTGGAGAAGTTGCTTTGGAATTAGATTGCCGATCAGATGGCCGGGTGAATAAGAGCGCCTGCTTCTGGAACTTTAGACTCGGGGTTCGATTCCGAGTCGGGTCAAACCAATGACCTAAAAATTGGTATTCACAGCTTCCCTGCTTGGCGTTTAGCATTAAAGGGACAGTGTGGAGCAAGCCGGCAAGTTCGCTTGTTGTGCCGTTGGGAAAGGCACTTAACGGGATTCCCCCATCTAAGTGTGGTAAACAGATGGCCGGCAACTCCTCAGCGAGCTCGTATAGCGCTTCGTCGCTTTCTCGTGATAAGAGGATAAAAATGCAAATAATAATAATAATAATAGATGAGGAAGCTCCTTCATTGTGAAACACCGTAGAATCCTTAAAAAAATTATAAGCTTGACAGTTAAGAAATCAGTGAGACAGAATTTTGAATTTTTTAAGCCTAGATATCTGGTTTTCGTGTCGGCGTACTTCCTTAACAATTTATCAAAAAAATTTAAAAAATATACCTTTAGCGCCATCGTGAACACGGCATGGTCGTGTCGCGCATGACCTTGAAAATTCATTCTGTCAAAATTAGTTATTTCTATAGGTAAAGAGGAGTATTGGCATATTATCGCAGAGGTTAAGCAAGCTTTCAGTGATTTCGACAGGTGAGTGTACGGTAAGAGAAATGTGTTGCATGTTGAAAACATTTTGTGTAGGTCGCCGAAGATGGCTGGGTGAATTATATGATACTGCTAAGTTACTACATTGCTCTTCCCTAATAAAGCACAAAGTGCTGCAGTACCAGTAGATTAAATGTTTTTTTTCCTTGAAAGTAGATTCATGTTAAATTAAGTGTTTGGTAACATAAAATAAAATTCTAGACCATGATCTAACATTTTGGCGCAACTTTAAAAATCCCCTAAGTACCAGTAGTGGTAGTTTACCGTATTCTGCTAGAAGTGATAAACTTAAGTTTTCCTTGGCAATAAGCAGCCATTTACATGATAAATCAGAGCATAGCAAAAACTAGATTTATGTGAAAATTTCTTTAACCTTATTTGGGCCAATTTGCCTGTGTGTCTCCAGTAATGCCATTTTGCTGTACATAACAGTGTTAATTCAATTTGTTCTTCAACTGTGTTGAGGGACGTTTAACTATGTAGATCTCTTGCCATATGTTTTGTGTCAGTATTTTGTTATTCAGATAAGGATCGGATGTAAAAATGAGCTGCGTTGATGCAACAAAGCTTGTGCACTCAGCTTTGCACGATGTGCCAGCCCCTGACAAAGAAAGAATTTGCAAAATATTTAAAGGTAACGAGTAAGATGTACCGTAGGTAGTGTACCGCTATGTATGGGTATAGTTTAGCATACACTTACCTATATCATGTTGTAACTACAACCATTGCACCGGTCTGCTGGTCTGGCATACCGGTACCATTACTGTTCTCTTCAAGGTGCAAAATTTGAGAAAATTAAGAAATTTTGGCCAAATTTTTTAAATTTTTGCTCGAAACTGCCAGCTTTTTTGCCTTATTGTATTCTAGATGTGAAAGTCAAATCTTTATTACACTTACGATTTTGCGCTGAAGCGTGTAACGAATGGAGGGGCCCATCTCTGCGACTTAGCGCCTGGGCAACACAGCTTCGAAGCCTGAAAAAATGTCGCAGTGGTGGCAAGTCACTGGCAACACTGTGTCAGACTTGACTGGCCAGGGTGCAAACCCAAAATCTCTCATAGCAATGTCGTTGCCAACTGAGTTAGCCGACCGGTATAGATATATAAGATGTTAAAAGTAATTCCGCTCATTGCATTTCCTTGAAACCAAATTTTACTCACAGTGTAATTTTCCTTTTGCTGGGGCAACATTGGATGTATCGTGCCTTCTATTGAAGTATTGGTGATTATTGAAATGGATATACAATTTTTTTTCTGCTTTTACAAGCATGCATCAGGAGTCAAAAATATTAGATGATGAAACTTGTGACTAGACTTGATGTATCTGTCACTCATGTGAAAAGTTAATTCAGTCGAATCAAAATGAAATGTTAATTCAGTCGTCTTGAATGAAAACTCAATAATGACAAAATGGATATAATTGCAGGTCAATGTGAGCCAGTCATTTAGGTTTTAAAAAATTTTCAAAGTTGTCCAGTTTTTGTTATGGTACAAATAGGAATGTCATTTTGTACATAAATAAAAAGCTGTTGAGTTCACTCATACCAGTGTGCTGATGTACAATCATCATCATCCAGTTTTTCCTGGTGTCCAAAGGTTGCCAGATACCGTACTCCTCATTCCCTCAAGAATTGCTCTCACTCCATCTCGCACAATCTGTAGCCTCCTTCACCATCAATCCAATCCTCTTCATACTCTCTTCAACTTGTCTCTTCTATGTCTGCTTTGGCTGACCTCGCTTTTGTTGTCCATTTACTTCAAACATCATTGCCTTCTTCAAAATGCTCTCATCATCCCTTCATTCACATGTTCATACGATCTTACTCCATTTGCTTTTGCCGTTTTATCAAATGTTTCTTTCAAGCTCATCGGTTTCATCAACTTCATAGTATTCTTTCTATCCACTAATTTTACTCCACATGTTGATCTCACCATAGCTCTTTTAGTTCTGCTCAAAATTACCATCTCATTTTCCCTCAAACACTATGTCTCACTTCATCAACCAGATGGCTGAGTGGATAGTGTCTGCTTCCGGGTCGGGTCAAACCAATGACTTAAAAATTGGTATTCACAGCTTCCCTGCTTGATGTTCAGCATCAAAGGGACGGTTTGGAGCAAGTTTGCTTGTTGTGCCATTGGAAAAGGCACTTAACGGGATTCCACCATCTAAGTGTGGTAGACAGATGGCTTGCAACTCCTAAGGTGAGCTGGTATAGCACTTTGTCACTTTTTTGTGATGGGAGTGTGGTAGTGCAGACAAACAAACTTCCACATAACATTTCCATGCAACATTACAAGTCTCAGAGTAACTGCAATGTTTTTTTGAACTAAAAATTTGTTAATCTTGCATCTAGCTACTATATTATCACAACTGCAATTTGATTTTTAACAAAGTAAAATCTGTTTTTGTTTGCAGAAAGCAAAATTGATGGATTTGCGCTTGCATCATTAACTGACATTACGGACCTTATGAAAGTTATTCCGGAGGTTGCTCCGGGATATCTTGTGAGAATCTATCATTCTTTAAAGAGTCAGTCAGAGAAATCATATGATGATAATATGGATTTTGATGATGTGGAAAAAGATTCCTTTACTTCTCAGTCTTTTACGTCTCAGTCTGAAGAGGATTGTCTTGTCGATAAGTCTATACCACCTCTGATGCGCACTGATTCATTCATGCCTGGTGTAGAATTAGCGCAGGCAATTTTGCCTTCATTTGATCCGTCTACCTCAACAGCAGATGCTGTGGTTGAGGTTGATAGTAATCAGGATACACTATCTGAAAAGAGTACCAGTATTGCTACTGGTGGTACCGATACCAATAACCTATTACCCATCCCAAAAGATTTTCCCATTAATATATGTCAATTTGGATTTTACGCAAAAGAACTAATTCGAACTGGCCACTTGACTGAGATGGGTAAGCGGCAAGTTTTAAATGAACTGGTGAGAGTTATGAAGATTTTTGAGAGGTAAGCTATATCATGTTATCTATGATAATAACCATACAGTACCGGTAAGCATATTGTTAGATTTGTTTGATTCATCCTACTTGTGGATGTATCCAAAGGTCCAGCTAAACAGTCTGTAAATGAACAATAGTAGGCTTTGCATCTTAGACATTTTCTTGCTTATTTAGTTATTGCATTTAATCTTACTGAAAAGAGTCTGCGATATATTAAGTTTTTTTGCATTTTTATCCTCCTATCACAAAAAAGCAGCAAAGGCACTATACATGCTCTCTTGAGTTTCTGACCATCTGTCTACCACATTAAGATGTGAGAATCCCGTTAAGTGCCTTTCCCAAGAACTTGCTGGCTTGCTCCACACTGTCCCTTTAATGTTGCACGTTGAGCAGAAAAAGCTGTGAATACCAATTGTTAAGTCGTTGGTTTGACCTGACTTTCAATGGATCCCTCAGTCTGCTAATCCAGAAGCAGATGCTTTATCTACCCAGCCATATGAGCGGTGTTAATTTTGGCTGATCTAATGGTTTGTAACTAGTTTTGCCTGTCAACCTCACTTTCTCACATTCCGTAAAAAGTTATTATTACTACAAAGACTACGTCACTTGCATTTTGCTCCATTTTATTTGTAAAAAGTGTGAAAAGTGTTAGCGGGCATATTTGCGTATATCTAATCAAAGGTGCTTGTGTTTCAGTCACCCTGGAAGGATATTAAGACGAAAGGCTGTAGATTCGCTTGTTCAATTGGGCAGAGCACAATTAATGCTTACCAAACATGAAGCAAAAGTGAGTTTAGATGTTAATTTGCAAGTTTCAGCATTATCAAAGTAGTCTGATTTTCTATTTATTGTATTTGTAACTTGATAGTAAGTGTCAGTGTCAAGGTGCTGAGTAGTAATACTGCCTTGTCATACTTGAAGACGAACCAAGTACATAGCAGTTTGAATTATTAACGTAATGATGCTCACCTCTCCCTGTTACTCTTGAGATGATTTAGTCTACTTTTTTTGCAGCAATTTTGGTTACACAAAGTCTCACAAAAAATCAATGCGGAGGCAAAACGACTTCGAAAATTTCAAAACAGTCCTTTAGCTAAATCAAAGCGAGCCGCAAACAATATTTCCGGGGTTTCTTCGACGAGCCCCAAAAGAAAGGCCTGTGTCAGCTCTTCAATGTTTTTTGACAATGGTGTGAATGAAAAGAAACAGGTGAATTTTGTTGCAAGGCTTTCCACACTAGTTTTCTTTGTATTTGAAATCTGAAAATGTTGATCCTTTCTGGCCATTTGACTCTGGAGGTCGCCAGATTATATACTAAGTTTCTGTGGCACTAATCCATTTTTTTCTTTTGTTGTCTTGATCATGTACTACCATTAACATAGATATGGTATTTCAGTTGGTTAAAATTCTTGGGTCTTAACCCTCATACGGTGATTGGGGTCAACTCTGACCCCAAGAGGATAGAAACCACTTGTAACTCAAGTTAATCTTTAAATTTGTTTAAGAATTCAAGAATTCCTCAATGTATTTCAAGGTTTTTTATCTTACTTATTCTCCGATTTTACCCTTCTTTGTAATATATGATATTTCTGTAGCATTTACTCGAAAAGTCAATTGGGGTCAAATTTGACCCCACCAAACAAAATTGCAATTTTCATGACGACTACATGCCAAGCTTGCCTGTATAGTTATGTTTAGATATGCTGTTTTTTTTTATTTTCACGCCAACTTTTTGTTGTGGTTACACTTTTGGGGAAAAAGGAAATGTAGGCTGTTTTTTTATTTCAACACATTTTCGTAGGCTGGGAATTAAGTTTTGATGATGTTCCGGTATCGGTAATTCCGTTAGTGTGTAAAGTTGATGTAGTTTGTTCTTTCATATGTTGTGCGGAACTAGTATCAGATTGTTTGATAACTCCATGTACCTTATGTTTAGTTGATTAAAGAGGAAATGCGTAAGCCGGTTGAGTTGCGACGAAAAAAAGACATCAGTGAAATGATGCTTGAAACTTTCAATGCAAGACGAGCGTTTGTGAAAAACAGTAACCCAAGTGCCGCAATCATGAAAGATGAATGGCCTGGGCTATTGATATATGATGAGGTAGGTAGTGAATACTCGTACATAACAGACAGTTTTGGGGATTTTTTTTCCTGTTACAAAAGAGAGGATCGCACTGTTGGTCTTTATCCTTCTTAGTGTTTATCAGGCGAACATGCCAAACACTTGTCAACCCTAGATCATAACAGTGATGTTTCAGGCAAAAGTTGTTACCTAGTACGCAGTTTTCTTGCACACGCGGAAGCATTTATTTTTGTGCTACAATACGTTGTTCCAATTTGGATGTTAAAAAGTACATTTGCATAGATGCATTACTTTTTCAATGAAGTTTTGTTAAAATGTACCATTTGAAAGCACTTTTGGCGCCAACAAGATGCTTCTAAGGTTTGGAGTTAAAGATATGCTTTTAAATACTGTCTTGCATTTAAATAAGGTAGCATCCCAGTGTGTTAACCGCCAGGTCATTGGCTTTTTAGTAGTGTGCTGGGTTATTTAGCCTCTATATGTCATAATAAGCAGTGATTCTTGATAAGAGTGGTGGTGCGGCTGACCCAATGTTGAGAGAATGGGTAATCTATGAACAACCTCTATATTAGGATAGAATTTAATTTCAAGATGTTAGAACGTAGTATGAGAAGAACCGTCAGCGTTGTTATAGATAGATCATCCAAAAGTTGGTAGTTAAAGTTACTGTTTTTGCAGTTAATTCTGGAAATGAGGAGAATGATAAACTTTGCCTCAGAACGGGAAGTACGTTCTGAAGCAAGAAATTTATTCACCAAAATAATTAACTTTGCAAAATCAAAAATGAGGAAGTCTGCGGGCTTGTTGGGTGTTTTAAACGAGCTTCCACTGTGTGATTGTAAAGATATGTCATTGGGTAAGTGCAAGGTTTTGTTGACTTGAGTTCGTTTCAATTTTAGATGCCAGTCAGTGGTCTGCATTGGATAGAATTGCTTGCTGCATATGCATTTTTGACCTTCTGAGCTAAATGTATCTTGTGTATTTTAGGACATGGCAAACCGAAATATTACTGTTAGTGATATTCAGATTTTTTAATGTTCCATTTTTTTATGTATACCGGTACCTTGCTTGGTTTGCCGTAATCTCTCTTCCCCGTAATAAATAATTTTGTTGGTAGTTCACCTTACAAATCGAGTTGTGTGATGCATCCAGTCTTACTATTATTGTTATTCTTTTTTAGAAACTCTTGTCGTCATTGGGTGTTGGACTTTGTGCCACTTGCTCAAGAGCAACACAAAAAAGACATTTTCACCGCACCGGTACTTCATCGATGTCTACCCAGTAAGGAACTGTTTATACAAATATATGACTGTGATTGCAGAAGCTTTTTTTTGTACAAATACTTTTTATTATTATTGATTGTTTAGATATCGGTATCTGATACATTAAAATAAGATGCATAATTGAAAAACTTACCAGAATCACTGCTTTCTTCGCTAGAGGAAGTGGGCACATAATCTTTTTCTGAATCTTGACAAACATCTTCTGAAAATTCATCTTCACTTTCTCCATTTTTACCTGCAGCGACAACAGGTGTCCAATTGTTCTTACCATAAAAATTTCGTACTTGCATTGCTTAATTATCGGATTTTAATTACAAGAGAATAACCAATAACAATTACTGAAAAAAAGCTTTTGCAATGCCAGGCTATTATGTTAGTGCACACCTCATACTGTGATAATTGTAATTTCCATGGACGCAGCGTACAGATCTATCACATTTCAACTGAGCAGTCTAGCTAACAAAATAATAATCATGTAAGATCGACAAAGTAAATTATGATAGAGTAAACCTACCTCAACCCTACAAAAAAATATAACTGCAAATTACTTCTTCTCTTACATTCAGGTACAAACTCAAAACGTGGCTACCAGCGGTCCATCATCAGCAGTGACTAACCTCGCTAGACTAACAAAAGCTTATTTTTAAATTCACACTGGTTGAGATTTTAGAGTTTCCAAATTAAAAACAGACAATCATCTAACGTGACAGAACTGGGTAAATCGTCATTCTTGCCAAAAAACACCACTTAGCTCAACATATAACTACATATGTGAAACGTCACAGATCTGTGCCGCTTGTCCGTATAGGTTTAAGAATATTATTTTTTTACATTACTAGGTGAACACAACTACTGATGAAATTCTGTTGTTGGAAGATCGCCATCAGCCAGTGCTCGTGCTCTATGGGAAGAGCAAGGGTGGTGTGAAAATCGAAAAATTGATGCTCTTTTCAGAAAAAGAGCCTCTTTTCCAAGTAGATGACATTGTCAAGGGGCTTCTTGCCTATTTTGCTTATCACTATGTGGCCAATTACGAATATTCACCGCACACAAAGAAAGTTGGAGAATTTTTGGAGGCAGAGCTACTGAGATCAGCTGCCAGTAAGTGCTCTGCGGTGAAGGAACTTGTTATGTATCTACAACCTTCCGAGTCCCTATGAACATATTGAGCTGAAATATAGGGTGTTGGAGATCTTGGGCAGTGTTACGAACGAAAAACGAACAAAACAACAATATAGAATGATGTTGCTCTGGAGAGTTTTGAATTAACACTTGCCTAAGCTGCGGCTCTCCAGAGCAATATTATTTTGTGCTGTTATTGTTCGTTTTTCGTTCTTAACACTGCGTCTTTACATAATCGTGCCGCGAATGTTCTTGTTTTTCGCGGTCTACGAGATTTGGGCGCGAAATACGTTTTAGAGCAGTTTTCATAATCATTTTTCCTTTTCGCTTTTTGTTGATTTTATAAACACCACTTTTGCAAAAAATTTATAATTGCAATGGTGTTTAATGTATCAAATGTTTTCATTTTTTCTAATTAATCACTGCTTGTACTGTAGCAAGCAAGATATGTATGTTTGCAGAGACGTAAGAAAAATAATGAATAGTCAAGGTCAGGTTGCCCATGAGCAAACACTTGGTTCTGTGGCTGATCAATTTTGTTAAAACCCCAAAATTATTTGTTTATCACATTACGCTTATCGCAATGTCCACGAAGTTATACTCCCTACATTCATTCATTGTATTTATTTGTCCGTAATTGTTGAAAGTACACAAGTAATTTTAAAGCGATAAACAAAAATAATTTAAAATTACTTGTGTACTTTCAACAATTACGGACAAATAAATACAATGAATGAATGTAGGGAGTATAACTTCGTGGACATTGCGATAAGCGTAATGTGATAAACAAATAATTTTGGGGTTTTAACAAAATTGATCAGCCACAGAACCAAGTGTTTGCTCATGGGCAACCTGACCTTGACTATTCATTATTTTTCTTACGTCTCTGCAAACATACATATCTTGCTTGCTACAGTACAAGCAGTGATTAATTAGAAAAAATGAAAACATTTGATACATTAAACACCATTGCAATTATAAATTTTTTGCAAAAGTGGTGTTTATAATACAAATAAGTCTTTGCTCTTCTCTGACTTGACCTTGACTGCACATTATCGTAGTTTTTCTTATGTTTCGTTAAAAGTTTTTTAAATTCTTGCAGCTGTTGAGTTTTGGTTTATTCATCATTTGTTTTCAAAGGGTAAAATGAATGACGAATAAACGAAAATTTTCAAGCTCTGCAAAAATTTTACGAACTTATGCAAGAACACGATGAAAAGGAGTCGAGATGAAATTTAGGCGCGACATAGGAATCAAAAGAGCCAAATGGGTGACGTACGAATAAAGGATGAGGGTAGACAAGATTTGAGACTTTGCAATATGCAGCTGGTGACCTATCGCCATCAGCAACCAACCATGCGTGAAAGTGTTCACTGTAGCTAATGCAATTCAATAAAGTACCAGCAAGTATGCATTCAGTTTCATCCACGTAGATCGTGTCTACTAAAAGAAACTCAGGCATTTCAGTTTCGGGTACACCAACACAAAGGCAGCAACCGTGGTCATATGTAATGCCATTAACAACGGCACTAGTCACTTTTGTGACTGTTTGCGAATTTGTCGGACATTGCTTAAAGTTTCTAAAATTGCAGAGACGAAAGAGAAATAATGAGTAGTCAACGTCAAGTTCCCATAAGCCAATACTTGGTTCTTTGATTAATTAATTTTATCGTACCGTAAACTTGTTTTTTGTCATATTACACTTAATACAATATCCATTAAGTTATTAGTCTTAATTCATCGCTAACTTATGACTGCACATTAGTTCTCTAACGTTTCTGCAATTATACAACTCTCACTTGTTCCATGTGGAAATTTGGTGAATGGAAAACATTTACAATCACCGTTACAAGTATAAAACTTTCGTGAAAACTGTGGTTGTAAAGTTAACGAGATGTGAAGAAGTTAATGATCATAAAAAAATGCACCAGAACTCATTTCGTGCCCAAAGATCGTAATTCGGTTATTGTACTATAACGTACTGTTTCTTTCGTTTGTAAAATCGTTGTTTGAGTACGGCATTCTTGCATTAGGCACTCCAGGTTTTCGCTGGTTTATTTGATTCAATAGCTTTGCCTTATGCCCCTTTTGCTGCTCTTTCCATGGGGGAAATACCTTTGATGCGGACCACTCCCTGTCTAAAGTGTTTAAAAATTATATTTTTTTTAACTTGAAGCAGCAGCTCGATAAAGAAGCTAAGCAGTTGCTTATTTTTGTTGGTTTGGCAGATGTGCATTATTATAAGAGAGAGAACACATTTAAAAATATCTAGATTAATGATTTAATTTGCGGTGATGAAACAATTTGTTGCTTTTAGTTTGTGGCTGTTATTAAACAAGTTTTATGGTTGCTGGATTAAACCTCCTTTTTTTCGAAATTGCTAAAAGGCTAAAATTGCAGACGATATAGCCTAACTTCAGCAATATGTGCAACTGTATCCACAAGTTCTGAAACGTCAGTAAATCGTGGCCAAAATGTGTGTACGTAATATACTGTATTATTGGCTACTTAAATATTTGCTTAAGCGAAATTTTATCAAATGTTAATTGGTTGAAAAATTTTATGCTTAGAAGTTGTTTTATGTGTTTAAAAATTTGTTTAAATGTTAATTGGTCCATATTATCGTAGAGCGAGACAGCGCTGTTTCTGGCTATTAGCCTTCATCAGCCGCCCTCAGGTAAGAAACATTCATCTTCCAGGACGAATGATCTTGCCAGGATCACTCATCCCTTCGGATAAATATTTCTTAAAGAATTTAACCTTTGTGGTACGCATATCCACTCGTGTGGCTACGTCACCATTCCAGTCAAACTCTTTACGTGACCAGGGTCAAGGCATCTTTACGTGATCAGGGCATGAAACTTTACGTGACCAGTTTACAGGACCAGGCTCTGACCCAACAAGAGGAAGTCGTCATGACTTCCCGTCCGGTATATATTTCCGTCCGGTATATCCCGTCCACATCTTTACGTGGTCAAGACTCTTTACGTGATCAGGGCATGAAACTTTACGTGACCAGTTTACAGGACCAGGCTCTGACCCAACAAGAGGAAGTCGTCATGACTTCCCGTCCGGTAGGCCAGGAAGGACATCGCTTTTTAGTTGTTTGGTCCATATTACGTGTATTTTCCTCTATTGTTGTAAATATTGTGTTGAGTGTTCACCTGTACAATTGATGATTGCCTGGGCATGAAACTGTAATTTGATACGGTGTATTGTACGAATATGTTTCCGTCTGCTTGTGAAACTTTGATTTAAGCGATGTACATTTTCTGAAGTCATAAGGTGGCAACATTCTTGAATTCTTTTTTTCAATATAAAGCATTTTTGCAATACGTTGCTGTGCATTTCTTGTGAAGCATCTATTATTAACAAACCCAACTTTGTAAATTTGGGTCGTTAGGCCTATTACCCAAGTTGGCAAATTGGGTTTCTCAGCCTTCGAGCCCAAAATGGTCCACAAGATTTGGGTCATGACTTCCCGTCCGGTAGGCCAGGAAGGACATCGCTTTTTAGTTGTTTGGTCCATATTACGTGTATTTTCCTCTATTGTTGTAAATATTGTGTTGAGTGTTCACCTGTACAATTGATGATTGCCTGGGCATGAAACTGTAATTTGATACGGTGTATTGTACGAATATGTTTCCGTCTGCTTGTGAAACTTTGATTTAAGCGATGTACATTTTCTGAAGTCATAAAGCGGGCTTCACACCGAAGCCGTTACCGTCAACGTCGGCGTTTCATAGCCGTCTACATTTCCGTGCTGTTTAACGTCAAACGTAATACGCTTACGTGAGCGTTCACACCTATTTCAAACGTTGCGCAAGCTGACTTCCTTATAGTGGTGGTAGTAGTAGGACCGGTAGTAGTTTATTTTATTTAACGACCAGAAAAAAACCTAACAAAATCAAGAACAATGGCAGAAAAACAGGTTACGTTGAAACGTGCAGGAATTAAAAAAATAAACACAACCAAAAAAACAATGGGCTTACGCCACGTAATCAGTAATGACTAAGGCAACCAAAAGTCAATAAAGTCAAATATTATTACCTGGCTCAGAAAGTCATTAAACTTCTACTAAGCATGTTTTAGCTTCAAACTAGGCGTAGTTTAAAAGTTATTAGGTCAAAATGTTGCGTTGGGTCAAAATAAGGTCAAAATCTGCTTTTTAAGTCAAGATGCAAAATCTGCGTCGTTTATATTGTTTAATATGCATTGTTTAATAAATAGATAGTCAGTTAGTTAGTTAGCTGCATATTTATCCTCCTATCATGACAAAGCAATCAATGCGCTATACGAGCTCGCTTAGGAGTTGCCAGCCTTCTGTCTACCACACCAAGATGGAGGAATCTCGCTAAGTGCCTTTGCCAACGGCACAACAAGTAAACTAGCCGGCTTGTTTTTCACACTGTCCCTTTAATGCTGAGCGTCAAGCAGGGAAGCTGTGAATACCAATTTTAAAGTCATTGGTTTGACCCGACTCGGAATCAAACCCGAGTTTACAGCTCAAGCGACAAACGCTCTATACCACACGGCCATCTGATGAAACAAATTACGTCGTAATCATTGGTTGCCAGCTTGTGGAAAACAAACCGGTAGTTCCTTTTTCAACATAAGCGCATTAAAACACCATTCGAGTATAAAAGTAGTAAACTGTGTTTATGACGAGGCAATCGTTTTCGAATAATTCCAGAATTTCATTGTTATATCGCAGTAGCCGGAGATCGAGTTTTGAGGATTAGTTTTTATTCTAACAGTGAAGAAAAGCGTGGTTGCCAGATTGGACTATCTTCGATACAAATTCGCGAAATTTGGACCTTTTTAACTTGTTTGCACCGAAAACAAGTTATTTTGTACCTTTGGACTAATTTAATTGAAACAATTTTAGTGCTATTTTGTTCGTTGTTTATGTTGGTTTTGTTGTACTTCGTTCATAACAAACTATTCAGCATTATTTTTCTTGCTTAAACATGTTGTTGCTTTTTTTGTGATAAAATTTTTATGTCAAAAACAATGTCAAACTTTTAAAATTTTTAGGTCAAAATCTGGTTGCCCTAGTAATGACCAAAAAATAATAAAATTTGACGTTTAAATAAGGTATCAGAGGCAGTTAAAAAAATAATACTAATCAACTTTCATCAGTAAATTCTTTGAATTGTTCTAGTGACCTAGTCAGCTTAATACACAGCAAAACTGATACAGATTAAATAAATGTTTGACACAACGTAGAATTGGAGATGTCTGGAGAAACTAAAATCTGCAACAACAAAAACTAACAGCAGATATCTGTATTTGTCCTTTAATGCAATAAAATGTAGGTACTGTACTTCATATAATTACGGTATGCACTTCTACTACATATTCAATGAATTCGTAAATTACTGCAATGAATTCATAAATGGTAGGCTCAGAGCCCCAGACATGCACGATTCAGAAATTACTATAATGGCAGGCCAAATTTGTATTTGAACTGGCTTGTATGTGCAGGGCACAACAAATGAATTGGCCTAACTTCCTAATCACTGCAGTCAGGTACAAGTATCCTCCTGTATCAGTACAGAGTTTATAGGTATATTAGACAAAGTTTTTTTTGTTTTTTTTTTGCTCACAAACTTACCGCTCTCTTTTAACTCATTGCCAATAACAATCCAAGCTTGGTCTTTAATGTTTCTACTCTTGAAATCTTTTTTTATGATACATTATACAAGCAGGGATGTTGCTTAACTTGCTAAATTAAAATCTCATTAAATGCCATGCTTATTGCCTGATCTGTTAATCACAAATACGTAAAATTGTGCAGTGTAGGACGTACACAGCAGCACAGAAACAGTGAAGAAACATTATGGTACCAGAAGATCACAAGGTGAACAATGTTCCCTGTAAGGTGCAAAAATGAGAAATGTGAGCAGGTTTTGGGAAAATATCATGAAGATAAACAAAATAAATATTGGGCAAATCATATTGAATGAAGGCTACCTGAAAACTTCTGCCTGCAAACAACTGCTTATTCAGTTTTTTTTTATAAACCAGTTTCAAAGCAAAATTTTGGGCAAAAGTTGTGAAATAGGCTAGAAAAAACGCTTGGGCAAATTACCAATACTGGTATGGTAAACATTTTGTTTGGGCTAGACTAGAGAACACTGCCAGTGGGTACAATAGATAAAGAATAAGCCTATGAAAATTATAGGGTCAAAGTTAGGATTAGGTTTATCTTTATGGTTAGGATTAGGGCCTAACCTACCGGAACCCCCTAACCCTTACTTTAACCTATACCGGTAACCATGTATGCGATGATTTCACTGGCAAGTTGGCAACCATTGTAGCCCATTCTACTCACTCAGACACTGCACAGCCATGGAGTTGCACCAGTTGACCAGCTAATATGGGCTACTACTGGTACTATGTACCAGTGAAAGAAAACGTAGGCTATCACCAATAACTGAATAACAGACTGGCAGGTAGGCTTTTCAGGCTACCAGTATGTGATACTACTCTGGAATGGTAGGACAGACTGGCGGAGGCACATACTAACAGGCCTTTTATTTTACGGCCTACCCAGCTATAGACTACTGCTTAGTAACCATAGCCTACAGCATCGTAGAGTTACCGGTACTAGGCTACAATTCACTCATGAAATGTACAGTAGTAACCTATCATACTGTAGTCTACTAGGCTATGGTTACTGAATACCGGTTACTACCGCAGTCTACCAACGCCTCTTTTGTTGCTTAGCACGCATTTTGATCGAAATTACCATCCTTAAAACCCTAAAAAGTTGCCAATATGAAGCAGTTATGCCACAACAAGTACACCGGTACTGCAATTTGCCCACTCATATAGCTCAAAATCAGTTCTCTTTCCTTCCGTCATTAGGTTGAGGTAAATATTTTTTAGCTCAACGTAATGACGGGAAAACCAAGAAAATCTCTTGCGTTTCGTCACAGCCAGCCACATTTTTTTGTGTGAACACCCTAACGTAGTCGTAACTACCAACGCAACGGTAACGTTGACGGAAACGGCTTCGGTGTGAAGCCCGCTTAAGGTGGCAACATTCTTGAATTCTTTTTTTCAATATAAAGCATTTTTGCAATACGTTGCTGTGCATTTCTTGTGAAGCATCTATTATTAACAAACCCAACTTTGTAAATTTGGGTCGTTAGGCCTATTACCCAAGTTGGCAAATTGGGTTTCTCAGCCTTCGAGCCCAAAATGGTCCACAAGATTTGGGTCAAGCACCCAAATTTTTAACTTGGGCATTACGATTTGGGTTTAAATACCCAAGATCGTAGTTTGGGTTAAATTACCCATTATGCTTGGGTTATGTATATTGGGTTACCTAACCCAACTTTGTAAATTGGGTCGTTATTACCCAAGTTGGCAAATTGGGTTTCTCAGCCTTCGAGCCCAAAATCATAACCCAAGTTTTTTGGGTCTACGTTACCCAATTTGATTTACAGTGCATAACTGCTAGAAATGCCTTTTATTTTGCTGCGTCAACCTTTGAGTAACGGCAATAATAACGTGATGAAAATAAATCGCGGCGGCACGAGCAAACGCAAGGAAAAAGCAATAATGTAAGTTGTAAATTGTTAGCAACGACTGAAGCATGGGCGTGCCTGAAGGAGGCAAGGGGGCAGCACGCTGTAGGGTTGGAAGCTCTCTAAACACCCCTCTTGACGTTTTTCAGAGGACGCCTTGAGGCAACGTTCTCAAAAACTCGCGCTGCAGAAAAGTTCACAAGTATGGTCCACAATTATCACGCCAAAATAATAAGCAGCAAATTCAACTGGATCATTGCTAACAAAATTTTCTCGGTGATATTATAACCAAAACAATCTCCACACCAAAGACATTGCATGAATTACTCAAGAAACAAATCTACAGATTTTATGAAATCAGTTGCACTGGGAGTTACTACGCCAAGCGTATTCTAACGTAATGGTCACGACCTCGAGATGGAGGTGTACGAAAATCCAAGCAGATTATGTTTTATTTTAATTCGAATTTTTATCCTTCCATTGGGAAAAAGCGATGGGGCGCTATTAACGAGCTTAATCAAAAGATGCATAGAACTTTTTTACAACTCAAAACGTGGGAAATAATGTTAAATGGGAACGCCACAAATAACCTTTTTAATATCATGCAGGGAGCAATAATTACCAATTCACTGGTTTTGCCCGATGTGTAATTGAACTTACATGTACGGCGCCAGATAGGGTGTACCAAAAAAAACTTTTTTTCTCCGATTTGGCTGTAGGTTGGCAAAAAGTTGCGTTTGGTGTCAAAACTAACCCCAAAACAAAAATTTTTAAGTTTCGTCGTCGTTTGAGGCCTATTTTCTTGACGTTTCCATGGATACGGCCCAAAGTTCTATAAAAGTGGCCAACTCGAAAACTAAACAAGTTACAAAGCTCTAACATTTTAACAGCTCAGATGGCCGAGTGGTATGGAGCGTCTGTCTCTTGAGCTGTAGACTCGGGTTTGATTCCGAGTCGGGTCAAACCAATGACTTTAACATTGGTATTCACAGCTTCCCTGCTTGACGTTCAGCACTGAAGGGACAGTGTGGAGAACAAGCCGGCAAGTGTACTTGTTGTGCCGTTGGGAAAGGCACTTAGCGGGATTTCCCCATCTTGATGTGGTAGACAGATGGCCGGCAACTCCTAAGCGAGCTCGTATAGCGCATTGATCGCTTTCTCGTGATAGGAGGATAAATATGCAACTAAATAAAAAAAAAAAAAAAACATGCATCAAAAGTTGCAGAATACCAATGTTTCTATCAGTGTTTAATACATTTTAGGGCTCTAGGTGATGTAGTTTTTGAAATATTTCAAATAACAACATTTTTATGAAAAAAATCTTGAAATTTTTCCTAGAATTGGTCAACAATTGATCGCGGCAAGATATTTTAGTGCAATCATGACAAATGACAACACAGTTGTTTTTTTAAGAAAAGTATTCAGCCAAAACCAATGAGGCCACTGTCACTTAACTCAATCAAACTTCGTTTACAATTGCACATTACACAACTCGGAAAGTACACATAGTAGGCCTAATTTAAACAACAGTCGCGTTGGTATTGTTGCAGGAAATTTTCATAGGTAAAGTTTCATTCCTTTTTTGGTGACTCTTTCTGTTGATGTGGCTGCCATTGCTTGTTTTTCTCTAAGTTGTTTAATGATTTTCAGAAAATTTAGTTTGGCTGCTGGGTTCAGGGTGAGTTTGTCGTGAAATTCGGTGAGAAGCCCCAATGCTCTTTCAGATGCATCATTTACAACAGGAATGCATTTAATTATCTCTCGTATTTTTAAGTACACTGGATTTTTGAACCAAAGCTTGGGGTTTGTTTTTAAAAAGCTAGTGTCGATTTTAAGCAGGTTAAACACAGTCCATGAATCCATTCCAGTCAGGTTGTAAATTTTCGTTCCTTGCTTCAGAATTGGCATTTGCTGTTGGGTGATTTTTGGACGTTTCGCCGCAGGTTTCGAATCTTCTTCATACTATAAAAGCTCTTTTGCTATTTTCTGCCTTTCAAATATAGAACTAAGATCGCTAAAGAGTGTAAACACAGCCAATCGCTCGGATAGGTACCACAAATGGTTGTCAAGCTTTTTCAAGTACTCTGAAGCAATTTTAACAAAAGGCTGAGGTATTGTGGAGCATTTTTGCATCTCTTTTATGTCATTTTCCAACTCGCAATGAAGTTTTAAATCGTTCATTGGAGAGTTAAGGGAATTAGATGCAGTAAACCAAGATTGTGTGTGGTATAATGCAAGAAAGAGTGTTTACGTTGAAATTTCATCCAATCGTGCCTCAGATACCAAATTTAATTTCAGCAATTGGGTTTTAAATAAAGATATTTTTAAAGTAGATATTATCCTGCTCATCCAACGTGCATGGTGTGATGCGCCTGGAGCTTGAAAATGAAATGCTTGTTTGGAATTTAGATTGCCTCCAAGATAAAGTATTGTTAGCATAATTAATTCTGTGTAATCTTTTCGAATATTTAATGATTTGTTTTCTGGCCCATTTATCCAACTGTAGCAAAACTGTAGCACTTCTTCACGTTTTCTTTTTAAAAAGCGTGGCAAACTATCCCAGTTAAACGATTTATCGTCATCCACTTTGATTCTTTCCCAATTGCTTTTCAACAGATTGAAAACAGGTTCCTCGTTCGATGTTGAGGGACCAAAAACAACTCTGCATGCATCTCCACTTGTAAGTTCAAAGATGTGGTGTCGGCATGCAACCAACAAAATTGTTTGACTGAGATATTGCTGCAATCTCATTGTTATTCCATTAACTATACCAGTATTAACTGCAGTCGTATCGAAGCAAAAGCCAATTATTTTGTTATCATCAATATGATATTTAGAAAGTTGTTCCTTTATTGCTTCAGTTTCATTTTCTGCAGTGCCATTCTTTGCGAGTTGTGTTATGGATAGAAGCAATTCTGTTTTTGAATTTTCAAGAGGCTTTAGTGTTATTGAAATATGCTCTCTCCTTTTGTCAGTGTGTTGTAAGCCTTTTAGCATTTTGCCATCCCACTGCAGCACAAAATGGTTTTCATCCGAAATTATGTTTTGCTGATTTGTTTCGATCTCTTGGCCAAGTATAGTTCGGCATTCTTTCCTTTTCCGGTTTGTGGACATAACAGATACGGTGCAATTATCAAGGTCCTTACCTCGATCGACAGCACTTGCACCCAAAATTTCTGTAAGTGCACAATCACTTACCTTGTGCTTGTTTGCCAAAATCCCAACTTTTGCAGTCAGCAATTTATTTTTTGTTATCGTTTTTTTCTTAAAAATGGCTGAGCTTGTGTATTCATCATTATTATCGTCTGTATCTGCATCAACGTAGAAGATGGAAGTGATAATCTATCGTGTTCATCACCATCTTCTTCAGTTGATTGGTTCAACAGTCTTTTCTCCCCACTTGCTTTTCTTTTATTACGTTTTAAAAGCTTTACATCCAATTTTCCTATAACAACTTTTTCTCCTTTTCTTAGGTTTTCCAGAAATTGGTGATCTTCTTGTAGTCGTGGATCGGTTGATTGTTGAAGTGACGCTTCATATTTTGGACAAGGGACCCAAAATGTTTCTTTCAGCTTTTAAAGGAAATTTTTCCGCTCCTTTTGCTTGAAATCGGTGTTCAATTTTCTGCATGAGTAAAGTTTTTGCCATTGTTTGTGAATTTTCGTGATCATCTCAATTATAGAGCTAATTTGTTTTGACAAAATTCCCGTTTTTTTCCACCATTCGATCACTTCTGATGCAGTCTTCTTGGCTGCATCATACGTTTTTGAGTTTCTTTTCGTAATTGCTTGTAAATGATCGTGCTGTGCCCTAAAATGCAAATATACGACTTCATAAGTAGGTGGACTAGCTCCCCTGAATGCATAACTTCCGTCTTCATCTGATGCAGGAGTACATTTTTCAATCAGCCACACGTTTTGTCGCAACCTGGTGTTCATAGCTTTATTAATAGCTTAGTTGAAGATATATAACATTAATGGTAATCCTATTCACAGGTATTACTCTGAAACACAGAATTAACTGTTAGTGTGTATTAGTTAAAAAGATATTGCTATTGACCTTGTATATAGGCCCGCTGCATATCAAAATCACACCATTTGAAATATTTCAAAAACTACATCACCTAGAGCCCTAAAATGTATTAAACACTGATAGAAACATTGGTATTCTGCAACTTTTGATGCATGTTAGAGCTTTGTAACTTGTTTAGTTTTCGAGTTGGCCACTTTTATAGAACTTTGGGCCGTATCCATGGAAACGTCAAGAAAATAGGCCTCAAACGACGACGAAACTTAAAAATTTTTGTTTTGGGGTTAGTTTTGACACCAAACGCAACTTTTTGCCAACCTACAGCCAAATCGGAGAAAAAAAGTTTTTTTTGGTACACCCTACGCCGGAGGCAGTCGATTTATGCATTTGGCCATTTAAAAGGCTTAAAATTTATAAGAGCTGGTTCACAACCTTTAAATATAGCTCCTCTGATGAGACCTAACAAGGTCGAAACAGTGGCTGTCAGGAGATTGAGTACTTTAACACCTAGTAATTTAAATGCTTAAAACGAGCTGCTTGCGTAATCTGGTGGAAAGCAAGCCTTGTGCTTAGATGCAACTTCAATTGCCAACAGGCAAATCAGAACAGAAAAAATTATTTTAGCATTGCGTTTGTAGAATCCATATCAGGCTACGTAATAGCCCTGTCTAGAAAATATTTTTGTTCAGAGTCAGCCATGTAACATCATGTCGGTCTTCGCTGCTTCCACTTTCAGCTTTTTGCGATGAACGATCCTTCAGCAAAGCTTATGCTGGGAAATCCCACTTCAAAAAAGAATAAGGTAACCATGAAGTTTTCCATCAATTTCTTACATTGGGTTCATTTTAGTTGGGAGCAAGCCAGTTCATTCGCATTTTGCTTGTACCATTCACGTGAGCATCTTGGTCATTGCATATGCGTTTCTTTTACAAACAGCTGTTGACAAAATCCATCTCACTGACACTAAAATGCAAAATAATAAGATGTAAGTTTGCATCGTAGGCTACAGGCATAACTTTGCTGATAGTTTGGTTCTTTGAAGCAGTAAAGCAATTTCAAAAACAGCATATCTCGCTCTTAGATCAAATCTTTCTTCAGTTCCAAAAATTGAAGAGAATTACAATCAAGACTTTGCAATAGGCTGTTAAAATGTTACAGCTTAGTAGTGGTTACTTAGTGCATATTTATCATCCCATCTTGAGAATATGAAAATCACAAAAACTTGCCCAAACATTTAACGGATGTAATACAAGGTCTGGAATGATCTTTGATTAATACAAGAGTTTCTATGGGTAAAACACTTTCATTTGACACAAAAAAGCTTGAGCACTTTCAACGAGTTTGGTTTTAAATCATTATAGCAATGTGCAAAAATTGAAAAGTTTTGCCCAAAATATCTCATTTTTCTCAAATACGCACTTTAGAGGGAACACTAACAGCTCAGATGGCCGAGTGGTATAGAGCGTCTGTCTCTTGAGCTGTAGACTCGGGTTTGATTCCGAGTCGGGTCAAACCAATGACTTTAAAATTGGTATTCACAGCTTCCCTGCTTGGCGCTCAGCATTAAAGGGACAGTGTGGAGAACAAGCCGGCAAGTTTACTTGTTGTGCCGTTGGCAAAGGCACTTAGCGGGATTCCCCCATCTTGGTGTGGTAGACAGATGGCTGGCAACTCCTAAGCGAGCTCGTATAGCGCATTGATCGCTTTCTCGTGATAGGAGGATAAATATGCAACTAACGAACTAATTAACTGGTCTGCACTCTGTACCTTCTGCAATTTACGACTAAAAATATAGCTTGGTACATCATAATTGTTGCTGATGATGATGATATCATAGCTCTTGCAGAATAATACACTATGTATGTAAAATTATTATTCACTACGACTGCAAAATAGCGCAACTTACAGTACATACAGATGTTGTAAAGCCCAACACAACAAAATTGCATTCACCAAGAGTGAAAGTAGCTCTCATGCACAAATATCAAAGTCTGCTCAAAAATTTATTTCACTGATAATTTCATTGGATCAAATCAGCAGCAAATTTCACACTGCAGTTTGCATGTAACACATTTACAAGATATTAAGCAAAGCTTTATAAAATACTAACCAAGAGTTGTTGCATTGTTTTTATTCTGATAGAGAGAGAACATGTTTTATGCGGCAAATAGAAAATATAGCACACAGTAACACATCACGCGTTAAAAATGCGCTACATAATCTAAAGCCGTGGAATGCAGCGCAAGAGCAAAGCTCACCGAGGCAACTGCCACCACAAACCTTGAAATCACAATGTGCTATCTTCAAAAATTATCAACGAAAACGAAAAAAACATAAGCAAAATGCAAAATCATTGAGCAAAATGAGATTACTTATACGCTGAAGCAAACTATTCACAAAAATATATACAAAATACACTCCCAAGTTTGGTTTGAACAGAAAGCAATTGTCCAGGGGTTTAACATACTGGTAACGTGAAATGGTTTCATATATATATATTTTTTTTTTAAATCATACTTGTTAATTAGAATCTGTCTACATTCTTTCTTAAATCGATAAAATGTGTAAGATTTGATTGTAGGGGGAATCTGATTCCACATTTTGACTCCAAGAAATTTTATGGATTTCTTTCCACTGTTTTTTCTTACGGAATTAAGATAGTAATTTTGATTAGATTTACTTCTAGTATTATAGTGATGAGCTTGTTCGATGGGCAAAAAATAAGGGTCAAATATTTCGGGAAAAGATTGTATGTGGTACAAGTACATAAATTTGCTTAATTCGAAGTTATAAATATCAGCAATTTTTAAAATGTTTAAGCTTTTGTGTAAAGCATTAATAGTAAAGTGATCTTTCCATGTGGATTTGTTAACTATTCGCAGAGCTTTGTTTTGAAGAATTTGAATAGGTTTAATTTTAGTTTCTGAAACGCTGCCCCAACCAAGAATTCCGTATAAAATATGTGAATAGAAAAAAGTGCAATATAAAGCTATAAGATTTTGTTTGTTTAGGTAATTTTTCATTTTCGCTATTATGCCAACTCCATTTTCGCTATTATGCCAACGATAGTTTCTTACGTAAATTAGATATGTGTGGTTTCCAACTTAAATCTTCGTCCAAGAGTATTCCTAAATATTTAATTGAGTAACATCTGTCGATTTTAACTCCCTTGATTTCAACATCAAAATCGAAGGATTCAACGCATTTATTTTTGAACGGTTTTATAAGCAAATACGTTGTTTTAGTGTAATTTAATGATAGTTTATTAGCATTTAACCAGTGTTCTACTTTTACCAATTCTCTGTTAACATTTTCATTTAATTCATTGATTTTCACTTCATTTAACATCAAAGCTGTGTCATCTGCGTAGAGTCTAGTTTCAAATTTTGATGCTTTTGGTAGATCGTTGATGTAAATTGAAAAAAGTAATGGACCTAAAATAGAACCTTGAGGTACACCACAAGTTAAAGTTTGTTGAAGGGAATATGTATTATTGATATGAACAGTTTGTTTCCTATTTGTTAAGTAGCTTCTAATTAAAGTTAAGGAGTTACCTCTAATTTCATATTTTTCTAACTTGTTTAAAAGAATCTTGTGATTTACAGTATCAAACGCTTTTGACAGATCTAGTAATATCAAGTAAGTACTGTAATTGCTATCACGTAAATTTTGTAACTTATTTGTAACATCTGAAATAACATGATTGGTTGAATGTTTAGTTCTAAAACCGAACTGTTCTTTTGCTAAAACGTTGTGAGTAGAGAAATAATTGTTTAAACGGTTGTAAATTATTTTTTCAAATATTTTGGGAAAAGGTGATAGTGTACTGGTTGTGGGATTGTACGGAGTGTGTATTGTGACTCCGCTTCGAGTCGGTTGGCAACCATCCAGTAATGTTGTATCATGTGCTTTTTATTAAGTCTGCGAAGTGGTTACGTTGGTAGAGATCCCAGGAAGTGTTAAGTTTAGTGTTGTGTACTGTTATTTATAGTTAGGAGCTGAGTACTGTAGTATGTGAAAATTATGTTGTACTTGAGGCTACAGTCTAAGTGATGAGATGTGTTACTGTTAGCCTAGCCTAGTTTGCTAGTAGTGAGTGTGCTAGCCATCAGTGAAATGTGTTTTCTAATGATTCTATTTGAATAAGATTGTTTAGGGCCAGGCTGAACCTGGTTTAGGACAAAGTTGATAAATGTATAATTGTGTGTAAGTAACATTGGTTAATACTGTGGGAAAGAACAGACCAAGAAGAAATACCCCTAGACAACGAGCCCAACATACAAACAACAGAGGAATGAAGTCGTATCAAGGTTAAAGGTATATAACCAATTACCCGGAGCATTTGAACCCGGGATAACAACCCGTTACAATAGGATCGAAATCGGCCGATAGTTCGTAGTTTTATGAGTAGGCCCACTTTTGTATAAAGGCGTCACTTTAGCAATTTTAAGTCTATTTGGAAATGACCCTAGCAAAATGCACTTGTTAAATAAGTTTGAGAGAAGTGATGATGTAATTTCAGAAGTCATTTTTAGAAACCTAATTGGAATGTTTTCAATGCCAATTGCTTTTTTTGCATTTAGATTCATCAATTCGCAAAAAACTTCAAATTCAGTACAAGGTTCGAAGAAAAAAGATTCTGGAGATGATGAAATAAAATTTAGAAGGTTCTTTTCAGAGGAAGTTCCACTAGAAGTAATTTTTGATGCCATGGTTGGGCCTATATTAACAAAAAAAATCATTTAATTCGTGCAGATGTCTTTGCACTCAATGAGAATCACATTATTATCAGCGACAAGTTTGTTTATTGGATCTTTTTGATTTCTATCTCTTTGCAAGATTTCGTTTATTAGCTTCCATTGTTTTGAAAGATTTTTTTTATTTATTTCGATCATGTTAGTATAATATTTCTGTTTAGAAGCTCTCTTTACACTTGTTAATAAGTTACAGTAGTTTTTGTAGTTCTTGATCAAAGATTCGTCATTCTTTTTATAGCATTGCTTAAACATTGCATTTTCTTTCTGAATAGATTTCAAAATGCTTTTGGTTATCCAGGGTTTAGTTTTTAATCGAGTTTCCTTTCTAGTCTGAGGGCGCAAGGGTGCATGTAAATTTACTATTTCGGCAAAACCGTCTAAGAATTTGTCTATTACTTTTTCTGGATCCCATTCATCATCTTGTACGTTGTTTATTGTTGAAACTAATATATTAATATCATTTAAAAAGTTTGTTTCATTAAAGTTTTTCATATCGCGAGTTAATTTTTTGTCCTGTTTTTTAATTGTTTTCTTTCTTAAGCAGCAAAAAGTTGGAAGGTGGTCAGAAATGTCATAAGTAAGAACTCCCCGATTGGATATATTATTTGTCGTATTTGAATGAAGGTGATCTAGTAGGGTCGCAGTGCTTTCTGTAATGCGGGTAGGCTTATTAATTAAATTACTGCATCCTTCTACATATATAAGCATTGACATAATGACTTATTTTTGGATTACAGTCATGTTTGAGAAGATCAATGTTAAAATCTCCACTTATAACAAACTCATGCTCACAACTATTTAATCTATTTAAGGTTTGGGTGAATTGATCTTGGAAATCAGTAATGTTACTACCTGGATGCCTATACACTACTCCCAAGATGACGCTTTTTTGATCAGTTAAATTTATCTCAATAAAAATATTTTCAGAGTCACAGGATTTGAATTCAAAATCTTGTCTTCTAGTATACTGTAGTGTATTTAGAACATAAAAAGCAACACCCTCTGCATTAGTGCTTGAATTTGAAGAATCGAAGTTGTAATTTGGAATATGCGATTGAAGTATTTTCTCATCATCTAATTTAGTCTACGAAATTGCTAATATGTCTGGGCGGTTGTCTAATTCATATATCAATTCTTCTATTGTATGTTTGTTTTTAAGTATTGACCTAACATTAAAATGTAGAATAGTTAAACCAAGATGCTTTTTTGAATATGATAAACCGTTTTTAAACCAGTCAACACTACGATATTTACAGTCATTTTTAGTCAATTCGTCTGGGCAAGGTTGATCAATGAGAATCTCTTTTATTTGTTTGGAAGTCACTCCTATATGTTTATGAAGATAAAACATGTTCCTAAATTCAGAATCACATATTTTTTGAAAAGGAATAATATTAGCTAGGCACACTTGACAAATGAAGATTTCCTTAAGTTGTTGGTAAGATAAAATTTGTGCTTTTTTTAATTTTGAACAGCTGTGATGTTGCCACCCTAGACAATTGCTACACTGTAGGAAAGACTGCTGAAAGCTTTTTCTATTACAAGTGATACATTTAAGTTTTGACTCAGACATTTTTATCAAAAATATAGCTTAATTATAACTTCAGACAAGTACGGCACTTAATTACAATGGGAATGTTCAAATCAAAGTAGCCTAATCACTTTATGTAAATCAGCCTATAAAATCTTTAGGAAGATAAAAAAAAGAAAAAGAAAAAAAAAGGACACAGCAATTGCTAACTTGATATTAATAATAATGGTATTTTCGCAGCCATTATTTATGCCTTAAGTATGTCCAGAGAAATCTGATCATGTACTTACTACACTTGTATCAATGATCTTCATAGTTCACAGCATTAAAGAATGAACTGGTACAAAATGATTTATGGCATTGTGATTATTTTATATGTCATCCTTTTCAAGATTATGCATATTATTGACCTTAAATTTTGTGCTAGAGTCAAATTTGGTGTAATAAATTGTCCCATCAATGGTCCAGTAGAATGAAATCTTTTTTTTTCTTAATTCTTCCAGCTTTTTAACACATTCAACTCTGGTGCGTGTCAAAAATTCCGTGATTAGGTAATTTGTTCCACGTAATTTTTTTTCAAAAAGTAAACAAAACTCTTCAGATTGTTGCTTATAAACTTGATAATGATTGGTGGAGGGGGGGGGGGGGTCATTCACAGCACTTTTACAAGATTTTATTTTAGAAGGTAGTCTGTGTGTTCTGTCCAGATCAGCATCATTAATTTCAACTGTCATCATGTGCCACAAAAAATCTTTTACTTCTTCATCAGTGTTTTCATCTTTTTTTGCAGGTAACCCATGAATTATCAAGCAGCTTCTTCTGCTGTACTGCTCATGTCGTTCAATAGCTTCCTCCAATTGAGCCTTCTTTTCCAATACTACTTTGTTACGTTTATCAATGGTTAACTCCAAAAGCTCGTGAAATTTAGGATTGGCTACTAGGACTTCACTGACTTTTTCTACTAACTTGGTGATAAAAGTTTCATCGTTAAGCAACGCCTCGCCATCAACAATGTGAGAAGTAGTATCAGTGGTTTTGGCATTGCTAGCTGATGGTTCCTTACCAGTACCTAAAAAAAAGATGGTTCATTACCAGTACCAAAAAAATCTGATAAGAATCTAAGACCAACATTTCAATCCACTTTTAAAACAAGCGAGTCAAAAACTTCACTTGCTGGCTTCCGTAACATGTTTTCAAAAATTTCAACAAGCAATCAGCAAGTTTTCTGGTTTCTGAAACATACTAGTAGCACCAAATGATCAGAAATGGAAAGATTAAAGAGATAACCTATTCAAATACCATTAATATAGCATATGCGTTAAATTATTTTCATTTACTTCTGCAATGACATCATGTTGAAAATAACAATTCTTAACATAAGGAAGGTACCAGTGAGTTTTATTCTTCAATATTAATGTCTTCGCATAGTGCCTTCCACTGACAAAAATTCAAAACTAAAACCCTTAAAATTGCATAAAATACTAAGCTCTTGGGAGAAATATATGAAAATGTAGCGCACGTGCTGAGCCAGCTACAAAATGATTAACATTTTTTAGTTGGTGTTTAACTTGTGGCTATTTATGCTATTTGTCAGGGTGTGGTCTATTGCTAGCTTGTGTCAGTAACACAAGTGAACGATAACAACTAAGATATTATTTAAGTAAATAAATGCAAGCATGCAGTTTCCATGTTTCAGCGTGAAAGGGATAAGAGTTTATGAAATGACTAACAGACTAAACACTTTTCAACAACTAGCTTTCGTAAATAGACGAATTTTCATTAATAGAAAAAACCCAAGTCTCTAATCAGGGGGTCAAAAAATCAGCGGGTGAAATTCTACAACCTCGCCCAACCAACTAGGTCTAAACACAGTGTAGAATGTAGAATTTCACCTGCGAGGTTGTAGAATTTCACCTGCTGATTTTTTAACCCCCTGATTAGAGACTTGGGTTTTTTCTATTAATGAAAATTCGGCTATTTACGAAAGCTAGTTCTTAAATCCTTAAGCATTTTATAGACTATTAATTAATTTTTCAAAGAATTGTATCCCTCTGATGGATCCTGATTTTGTTGAGAGGAATCCTTGACAGATCTACCACAATTCTAATTTTCCTCCTACATTCAGTTTCTTCGGAATTATTTTCTTTGGATTTTTGTGAATACCGTCAAGCAGGGAAGCTGTGAATACCAATGCTTAAGTCATGGGTTTGACCCGACTCGGAATCAAACTCCATTCACACGAAAATATCTTTTATTCGGTATTTAAAAATCACAACTACTTTCTAACTGTTTGAACTATAGACGTATATGGTTTGATCTAACTTCATTTTCTTACTTATTGCGCCAGGAGCGCAACCACAATTTTGTCTAAGGGGAAGGGGGGCTAACTGAAATCCTGTTTTATTTCAGCAACGTTTTATTCGCAGTGACACACCACCATGAGTTTGGGGGAGATCCCCCAGCGCCCATGAGTTTTTACGATCTTTCACATAATAAATACTCATTTTGGCACAATTTTTTATCGAAAAAGACTGTAGTGGTATCTAGCAGTGAAAGTGATGGCAGTCACAGTAGACACTAAAAAACACTGTATTAGCCTGCGCTATGTCTAGAAACAGAAACTTGACTAAAACAAATGGAAGGAGGTTGAACAATTGGCGCATTGGATTGGATGAGGAAGGTACTTTCCATAATCTATAAAACGGCCAGGGTCAAGGGGGCATGGTACCGTGCCTACCTTGCGTTTGCTCATGGTGCTATACCGGTTGTGTCGAAACGGTTTAAGTAAACCTGGGCTCGCTTATGAGCTACCGGGAGACGAGTTGAAAACCCTCTCAAAGAGAAGAGTTTGTCGCTTTCGTTATTGCAAGCTCATCGCGATTGGTGGTATTTACAGCGACAAAATTTTTACAACATTCAAACGCCCATTTAACAACAAGTACCGGTACTCTTATTCAACTTATAGAAGATCGCACATGAATAACTTACAAAGAAAAATATAGATTAGCCTCAACTGATATTTTAAATCTCTAAAATGTACAGTATATACCATCTAGAATTCTACCGTAAGCATCTGTAAATGCGGGGCTATCGTAACCAGCGACTAATCTACCTTATAAAATTATTATCAGAGTTCAGATCCACCAATTCTGACCTTTGATATTTTCAGTTCTGATTTTGTCATGGAGCCCTCTCTGTTGAAGAAGCTACTGGTCGCCAGATGTAGCTAATAACTAAATATTTTATTTCACTAGGTCCATTGCAGCTAGCTATCACAAACTCTTAATAAAATTATATCGACAGCCATTTAGGCGATCCTGAGATAAAACGAAACAGTAACAGAATGACGAGAGACCCCAGTTGGCGATTTACGATAGTGAATTGTGATCCATCAAACTGATCAAAACGCGAAAAGGAAATAGAGGATAAAAGTTCAAAATTCGTTTCACTGTTAAATTTTAACCCTAAAAGAAATAATCATGAGCGACATGCAGAGCAAATTGACAAGCTGTAACCTACAGTTACATTTTACGATTTCCGTGACTTATGAAATAAACTCAATAACAAAATATGACGGCCAGTTGGCGTAATGGTTATAGACATCGCTTTTCGTGCGGGAGGTCACGGGTTCTCTCCCTGGGCCAGTCAAATCGAATGCAGTCGCGAATTGGCGTAATGGTTATAGACATCGCTTCTGGTGCGGGAGGTCACGGGTTCTCTCCCTGGGCCAGTCAAATCGAATGCAGTCGCGAACCCCTCGCTACAGCTGAGATAATTCTTCAGAACCGTGTTAGGCTACCAAGGCACTAAGCAGCGGAGTTGGGCCCCTCCACGCATCACACGCTTCGCCGTATTACGGCGAGCATAATGCAAGTTCGATGTTTTTTGAAGATAGAAATACCAGACATAGTCTCATGATTTCACAAGTCTTTAGCGGAATTTTCGGTCTTGGTGTGGTTGTGGTAGTATGCCTGCAATTTATTAGCAAGCGCGTTATAGCGTTTTGATCGCTTTCGCGTAAATACAACAAAAATACCCTCAGAGCCGGTGTCAGAGCGGTCAACTTAGGGGGGCCGAAAGTTTATCAGGGGGCACCAAAGTTTGGATCAATGTTTTAAATTATGAAAACACTTCAAAAGCTATCATGTGCAAGCTTATTTATCTACGAGAACTTTACAACGAACTGACATTCTTCTGAATTATAAGATGTCGAATTTATTAACCTTACAAAAATATGAACAATGAAGAACAACGTGCCATGTGCCCCCAAAAAGGTTATTGGGTGAATGCCAAGAAAGAAAAAAAGTCTATCCAAATAATTGTAGCCTAAATCAAATACAAAAGCACGTTAATTTAACGAATGGATGATTACGAATTCAATTCAGTGGTAAATGTAACGTTTAACTCGACTCAGTAACAATTAGATTAGGAGGGCCAAGGGTTGCTGATTGGGAGAGCCGCCCCTTAGCGCCGGTCCTGAATGCTGCTGTAGCTTAAACGAAAAAATCGAAACCAACAATGGACTTTAAACCGACTCAGTCGTACCACAAGCTTTACTTTACTTCGAAAGCCAAATTAGACTAAGGTCGAGATTTATGGCATCTGGTACGAGACAGCAGTCCAAATGTTATCACTGATCTATGGATTGCAACTTTAAAAGTGGGTTATCGTCGCTAATAATCGATACTTCCATCCTTCTCCTTCATGATGACCTCATTTTCGCTAACGCTACTATTTTAATCAGGCTGGTACCGCACCGACAATAGCTAGCCAACTTTTTAAAATTTCCCGGTTAATTTTACACTTCCATCCTTGTTGATGCGCTACTTTTTCAAAGTATGTGTGTATCGGTTAAGAGCGTCCACTTGGCAGCCGGTAGACTGGGGTTTTATTCCCAGTTGGGTCATACTAAAGACTTTAAAAATAGTATTCGCAGCTTTCGCGCCAGGCGCTCGGCACAAGCGGAAGTGCGAAGGGTTTTGTGTATGTATTGTTCGTCATGTTATGTCCCTTAACAGCGTTCAATCATTCGTGATTGAAGATTGTAATGGGCCGACAATTGAAAATGGCCTAAACAATGTGTGCTTGCACCCGCTGTCCCGTACCTTTACCTTTATCACCGACAGATCAAACTGTGGGTAGGCCTAAGTTACCTTTAAATTTTACCGAATTAATTTCAGCACTCACCGTACTTTCTGCTCTATTTCAAGTGGTTTTTACCTTTACTTACCATTAGCATTGTTTTATCATAATCCTACCTATATACACTCCCTATTGTCATGGAAATATTTTCCCGCTACAACGTCTGCTCGACGTTGGTTACGCTCAGCCATCGACGTGAGCAACGCAAGCAACGTCGTGCGTCAATAGACACAGAAGTGGGAACGGATTATGCGTTTAAACATTATCCAAATCACATAGGTATGAACTACCTAATGCCACGAAGTCTGCCTTTACAAATGAACAATTTAATGTCATTCGAATTAGGACTTGTAACGTCACAAACGCCCTTTCCAGCGAAGGTGCATGCGTGAGACAATACTGATTTATTACGTAACAATGTTTATCATAATTTCCACCAATCTTAGACCTAAGCATTAGTTTGACATGTTTGATTGATATTTAACTTGAAACTAAAAAGTTTTTATGCATTTTTTCAAGAGAAAATTTTTGATATTCACATATAAAAAAAATCGAAATCATATATTGAACTCATTCTTGCATTTTACGCCATCTAAGTTGTCATTAATTGAAAAAAATGACAACTGGTTAAAACAATGAAAAAAAATGAAGAAGCACGAAAAAATGAAAAAAAATGAGAGTGGACAGCCAGATAATGGTTGCAGCCTCCTTTCAAAGAAAGGGCGCTGTGAGGCGCGAGACAGCTCATCCGTCTGTCCCAGGGGCGAGCTAGATTATGAAATCATTAGGAAAAGGAAGTCAACCCTGACAATTCAACATTCATCACACGTTAACAATTCAACATTCATCATTCAACAACATTCATCATGCTGAGTATGCGTGTGATGAATGTTGAATTGTCAGGGTTGACTTCCTTTTCCTTATAAGCCTCCTTTCACTTATTTTAGCCAAGCCTCTGCTTTTAAACATAAGCTGCGGAAATATTTTTGCATTGTCCATAGTGACTGCATCACTGCATGCCCTTTTTCGATAAAAAAGTGTGCTAAAATGAGTGTTTTTTATGTAAAACCCGTAAAAACTTTTTGGCGGCTGGGGGCTACGCCCCAAGACCCTCTTGGCTTCTGGCGGATAGGGGTTTCACCCCCTGGGCGGCACGTCCGGGGGGCGGCATTTTAGATAAGCTTTATGTCATTTTTTTCCTCATTATTTTGAACAATAACCATTATTTCTGCTATAGACTATCGCTTACTTGGTGATCGTAAATTATCTCACTGTGTTGCTCGATGCCCAGGTGCAAAGTTGCGGAAATGGGCCCGCCATCTCGTTTACGCTTCAATGTATTCCAGCGAGTATAATAAAGATTTGATTTTAATGTTTACTATGTCACAATTTCGTACTGTTATGAGAAGCCGCAGACTCAACGACCACGCAGCCGAAGGTTGCGTGGTTTCGCGCTATACCTCGGCTTTCTGCTTTCGCTTGCTGCTTTCACTGCATGGTTACGTATTTTCTGCTTTCGCGCTATACCTCGACGCCCGTGCTTTTTGTTTCATAGGCCTAATAGCTAAATTGAAGTGTGTGTCTTGCCGACGTCTACTAAAATTCTGTTCTGTTCTTACGCCTTAAGCGCGCATAGCTTAATCGAAAATTTGCGCACCAAAGGCATGATATTTGGCGAAGCACTCCCAATTAGGGTCAAAAACTTTAAACAAACTTTGCCTGAAAATTATTCAAAAAACACTTAAATAACCATTACAGCATGTAAATTTTCCGGGGGAGCATGCCCCCGGACCCCCAAAAGCTTTTCTTGGTTTTTAATCAGCTTCAAATTTGTTCTGCCGAAAAAAAATTACGCTTGAAAAAAGGTGGAAATTAACGAATTCCCTTTTAACCTTGTCCAACAAGGTCAAAATTAACAAAAATTTGCAAAAAGGTGGAAATTAACAAATTCGTTTAACCTTGTCCAACAAGGTCAAACCGCTTATTCTTCGCAAGAATCCCATTTCGCCTGCTTGAACTCGAGACCTCACTTTCTCATTCATGATCCAAAGGGAAGGGCCATAATTTGTTAATTTCCACCTTTTTTCAAGCGTAACTATATTTTTTGAAAAAAAGGTGGAAATTAACAAATTATGGCCCTTCCCTTTGGATCATGAATGAGAAAGTGAGGTCTCGAGTTCAAGCAGCCGAAATGGGATTCTTGCGAAGAATTAGCGGTTTGACTTTGTTGGACAAGGTTAAAAGTGCAGATATTTGTGAATCTCTAAACATTAAATGGCTGCTTCTCCGACTAGAAAGATCGCAGCTGCGTTGGTATGGACATGTGACACGAATGTCCCAGGAAAGAACAGCCAAAAAAGTGCTCTGTTCAACACCGATTGGTCGAAGGCCAAGAGGCCGTGCCAGAACTCGATGGCGAGATTACGTAGAAGATCGTAGTTGGTCTCGCCTTGGACCCCAGCAGAGCATCTGTCCTTTGTTGCAGAGGATCGAGATGCTTGGAGGATCCAACTCGAGCTGCTGCCCCCGCGACCTCCCAAGGATAAGCGGGTCCAGAAAATTGATTGATTGGCCCTTCCCTTTCAAAATTTCTCGCTACGCCACTGGTCCATAGTGACTGCATCACCGCATGCCCTTTTTCGATAAAAAAGTGTGCTGAAATGAGAGTTTTTTTTTATGTCATAACCGTAAAAATTCGTTGGTGGCTGGGGGCTACGCCCCCAGCCCCCTTGGCCTGCGGCGGACAAGAGTTTCACCCCCAGACCCCGGTTATGAAAAACCTTTTGCCAAATCTTGGGTACGAAACAGACATTGCATATCGTTTTAGCGTATTATTGTTGTGTCGACGGTACTGAAATGAAAGACACTAATTAACTAACCTTGTTAATATACACTAGCTTCGTAATCATTGCTGTAGTTTGCGAGTCAGCGCGCTTTTAATTAACCCATATTTTGTCATGCAGAGTGGATGACCGCATTTGAAGCTGATTAATGCTTAAAAAATTATTGCTCATTTGGGGCGGCAATTTTTTGAACCGCCGCGGGCGGCAAAACCTCTAGCTACGCCACTGTTTGCGGTTAGAAAGATTAATGAGCTTTTCGGTTATGAAAACAACCACATACTCGCAACTTTTTTATGATTTAAACAGTGTTCTAACTTTAAAGTTTTGAACTGTGAGCGAGTTTGGTTCGATTTTCTCGCTGTTACAACATTGCTAATTCTAAGGCCTGATATTACACGAGAGAACGAAAATCAAACATTGTCGTAGACGAGCGGAAAAACTTTAAGTTTCCCAAAAAAGGTTCAAATTTCTGATTAGCAAAATGCAAACTTTTTAGTTGGCCTACAGTGCTGAAAATACTGCAAGCAACCAGCCATAAACGTAAAAATCGGAGTTTAAAAATAAATTCTTTTCAGAACGGCGAGCAGTTTGGACTGCAACTTATTTTGCGAACAACAGCGTTATTCAAATTTGTGCATTATTTGTTGACAACCCATCATGCTATCTAAAAACAAATACAAAAATTTTAAAAGTTGGCGGAATTTCAGGCTAATGATAGCGCTTCTTTCCGCATTCTTTTGTCTTATGAGGCAAAAATTTCATGAATATGTTGACACCGGAAAGCTGGCGTAGTGCTAGCAACATTGCTGTCCGTGAGGAAGATATACCGCTCAATTCCCGAGCCGGTGAAATCGGACACACTACTACAACGTTTCTTCGGAATCCGTAGCGGCTGTTGGCCAGGCGCCGCGGAGATGAACCCCGGCAATCGCTGCTCGCTTTATCAGGGGCGTAACTAGGATCAGCTGAGACCCTGGGCATTGCCCAACAGGGATATACCCAGGAATTTGAATTTAAAAGTCATGCCAGCAGGGCCGGATATATTTTCCCTGCGTACAAGGAGGACAGGTTATTTGAAGGTCATCACATCCGTTTTCCGCCCAAAATCAAGTGAAGAGCAGAAAAACAAGGTCAATGCGTCCGCAGATGTCCACTTTTCCGCCCTCAGTCAAGTGAAGAGCAAAAAAAGCCACTGCTTCAGCCCTCAGCGCCCTCCCTGGATAGGCCTTTGAACACTTGAAAAAAGACCCTGAGCATTTGCCCCCCAAAAAGGCCTAGTTACGCCATTGCGCTTTAGCCTAATATTTCGATCACGAGTACACAATAGGCTATAGAGCGACTTAGCGACAGCGAGTGCAATAAAGATTTGAATTTGATTTTAAATTTGTTAATAATTTTCATTAAGTGATAGTTTCTTTCCTAAGCAATATTTTTTTTTCCTTTCACAATGAAAGAGTGACACATGGCGTGTCTGCAAAATTAGGTCACACGATCATGCTCGGAAATGGATGTTACCATATCTGCAGTCTGCATTCACGCTAAAATGTCACTTTCTGACTTTAGTTTTGATTTCTATTTTTAATTTTTTTATATTTAGTTTAAAACAAAAAATAAAAGCAGCAAAGTTTTTGCATTTTTTGTTCCTTTACGCATAAAAATTGTGATTATATTCAATCAAGCGTGATATATAATATTGCTCTGAAACTCGCTTGTGCACACTATTTTGACCACTGTGCAGGTCAGCGCAAGCCTTTGATAATAATTGTGCGATGCGACGCGTACTGAATAATAAAGTTAACACAGTTTTACGATCAAAATCTCTTTGATCAATATAACCGCACTTTTCATTAATTGCAAAATTTTATTTTTGTCTTCAAAGCAATTGTTTTTTTTTTTCTAATTAGCGGCAAAAAAGCAAACAATTCCGAAAAAAAATACAGGTAAGCAGAAACAAACAGCAACGTAAAATATCATATCATTAGACTTTGCAAAAACCAGATACCTGCAAACGTAAGCTAATACTGCATCAACCATTTCTCAGAAGTTCATCATGATGATAAATTTGTCGCTACATTAGGAACTGTTATAAATCTACGAGCAAAAAATGATATAATTTATTCCGTGCAAGTAGCATAAAACCAGTGGTGGACACCGGTTCTCTGAAAGTAATTCGGTACCGGTACTCGGTACTCATTTCAAAAAGTACCAAATTACTTAAGCGAATCGGTACTTTTTTCCACTTTGATAAAATCGAAAATTCCAATTTTTGTATTGGCTTGTAAAATAAAGTCGGCTATGAGTGTGCGCATCTCTGTTAAAGGTTGTCACTTTCACTTGATGTAACCATTCTTCTGGCTTCTTTACACGCTATAGCGTAGGATTTGGGCAAAGGGCTATCATCACCATCTCCATCTGCACTGGTAAAGAATTATCTAGAACGCACAGAAAACACTTTTTACGCTGATTGATGATCCTAGATCTCATACTCATACTGATTCGAGAATTTTCGTGTTGCCAATTATTAATCAACTGTCTGAAAATGAAACAAAACGAAAGTACCGGCAAAAAGTACCGATTTAGCAAAACTAAAAGTAATTCCTTGTCGGTACCGGTGCTCAAAACTAAATGTAGCGCCGGTACCGGTACTGAAAAAGCAATTCGGTGAAAAAGTAATTCGGTACTGCCCACCTCTGCAAAAAACTAGACAGACTCTTTGTTTCGAGAGCATCAGCGAGCTACGTTGCAAAAGATATACAGGCTACAAATAGTGAGTAAGGCCATAGGCTACTGCTTACTGCACAGCAACACAAAAATCAACAGGAAAAGTAGGCACCACCGTAATTATACTTGTAATCTTTTAGTAGCTCAATTAACGCAAAATTGAAAACGGTGACGTTTACATACAGTTTTGCCATAACTTTGACATTGGCCACTCTGTTTGGTCAATTTGTCTTTTCGTTTTTTCATACCCGGGCCTCTTATTTCAGCTTTACAGATTTTACAACGACGAGGTTTCGCCGAATCGGGCGGAAATGGCGTGAGGGAAGTTGTTTCATTTATGCTGAAGTCTTGCTCCCCAAAACAAATTTAATTTTCTTTACGATATCGTTTTTCAAACCATTTCTCGATCGCTTTTTAATGTAGGGTCGAACTAGCGCAAGAACTAAGTCAAGACCAAAATTAAACGATTTTAGCTCTTTGTCACTGGTATTTAGTGCCATTATTGTAGACGCGTTGACTCGACAAGCATCCAAAAGATAAGAAACAGCGACAATAGTATATTTTCGAAATTTTGGTTTACGAGAATAAAAGCTCATTCTTTGGTCCACAGTGTCAGTTCCTCCTTTCGTAAAATCATAAAGTTAGTACAGATCCGGTTTTGGCTTTATGTCTTTAGAAATTCCTAAGATTGGATGCACTGTTGACAACATCAAAACGTTCCGTTTACCCGTAGATTTGATACTAACGACATAAGAATTTTCATTGGTTCTTTTTTCAGGTTCATTCCAATAAATTTTGTAGGAATATAAATTTTATTTACCGCATTAGCTTGAACGAGAAAGTTCAAGAAATCATTTGTTCAAACGCAAAGCAAGATTTCAACCTGTGGGAGAAAAAAATTGATAACTTCCTTTTCGTGTTTCGTAAACAAAATTTTAAAATGGTGACTTTCATTTAATTCCAAGAAAAACCAAAACATTTAGTATTGTGAAAGCTAAACAATTGAGTTGAATAATTTTTTCCTAGAGCAATGATGTAAATAGACAATAAATTTCAATTACGCTGATACTCAAAGAATAAATTTGAGAAATAATTTTTTAGTTCAAAATACATGCAAAAAGCATAATTATTTATACTTTATATCAAAACCACCGTGAATTTAAAAATTCGACATACTTTTTCCAAGATTTCTTGACAATCTTATCACATGCTAGCGGTACTTAGTAAACTACAGAAGTATAAACGGATTTCTTTAGTCATTGGTTATAAACGTTTTGAAACGGCTCAATAGTGTCAAAAATAACTAGTCTTATTGAAACATTTTTGATGACAATTTTGTACAACAAGCTAAAGCATGATCGGACCGCATTTATTCACTCTCTTGCGCTCGTTAGTCGGGGCATAGTTAGGCAATAGTTTGACGGTAATAGAAAATAAAGCCTATGCGTGGGGTCTCAGAAATATTTTACGCGATAGCACCGTTGTGGCCAAAATGTTTTGGGAATTCTGATTCAATAATGCGGTGCATCATCCCGCAGTTGCAATTTAAAAACTATTCGGAAGAATGGTACTGAAATCTTACGTTATTTTTTGTAACTTTTAAACTTTTATCTCAACTTCGGCTGAACCTAAGCTAAAACTTTCAATCGTAATCAATTTTTCAACTTCAGAAAAGCAGAAGCGACAAATTTGTGTTGAATTATATACTTCTTTTGGCAAATAATGAAGTAAATTTAAAATATCTACGTAGATAGCTATAAAAGCGAAATATTCGAGAAGTTAGGTATATTGTGTATAAAATATAGGCTACTTCACTAGCAACAAGCATGCAAAATGTTATCGAGGTTCAAAAGTTGAAATGACATTATATTTCTCTACGCCTTGAAGAAGAAATGATTTTTAAACTTCGGAAAGTAAAATTTATTAGATGGAATGTAAGTTTGAGTTGTGCGGTTATTCTTGGAAAAGAATTGAAAAGAACAGCGAAATTCACAAAGCAAAACTTTTTCTTCTGATTTTTGCCTTTTTTTAACGCTTACGTCACTATGAACAAATTTGATCAAGTTTTGCAATAATACCGCAAAGCTGTAGTATCTATTGAAAAAAATATTGTTGAAACTGTACTAAAGCGGTTTTTAGGATAAGTCATGAAATATGAAAAAGATGCTGCAAGCAGTTTTACCACACTAAGCTTTAAAAATTTAGCGTGCATTTTTTGCCCCCACCCAGGCATTATAGGGTTAAAAAGTCCAAACTTTTACACAAACTGTTATTAAAGGTTTTTATTGAAAATTTTGTTTTGTTGTTAAGATTGTTTGATGAAAAATAAATAACGTTTTCGAAAAGTTTACGAGTTAGTGCGCTATAGCAGTTCTATCTCACAAAGTTCAATCGACTGAAGCTCTTTGGCAACGCCTCTATCATCGCCTGCATTTTGATAGATTAGAAACGATCTCTGAAAATACTGCAGCGCTTCAACGTATTGGCTTAAATCATAAAAACAACACCCCATGTTGTGAAGTATCGATGCAACATTAGGATCTGTTTTCTCGTTCAACGATATTTTTTCTTTTATTTTTAGTGATCTCTGCAAATATTCAAG
This sequence comes from Trididemnum miniatum, assembly GCA_964006365.1. Taxonomy (NCBI): domain Eukaryota; kingdom Metazoa; phylum Chordata; class Ascidiacea; order Aplousobranchia; family Didemnidae; genus Trididemnum; species Trididemnum miniatum. Next base: position 5,831,717 of record OZ023238.1, read on the forward strand.
TCCTTCAGTGTATCGATGCAAATCAGTAAGACAGTTTCCAATGTTGTTCAATGTCGATGCAACATCAGGATCCGTTTCCTCGTTCAACGATATTTTTTGGTAGATTTTGAGTGATCTCTGCAAATATTTAAGTCCTTCAGTGTATTGATGCAAACTTTTAAAACAGTTTCCAATGTTGTTCAATGTGATTGCAACATAAGGATCTGATTCCTCGTTCAACGATATTTTTTGTTTTATTTTCAGTGATCTCTGATAATATTCAAGTCCTTCAGTGTATTGATGCAAACTTCTAAAACAGATTCCAATGTTGTTCAATGTCATTGCAATATCAGGATCTGTTTCCTCGTTCAACGATATTTTTTGTTTTATTTTTAGTGATCTCTGCAAATATTCAAGTCCTTCAGTGTATTGACGCAAATTTTGAAAACAGTTTCCAATGTTGTTCAATGTCGATGCAACATCAGGATCTGTTTCCTTGTTCAACGATATTTTTTGTTGTATTTTTAGTGATCTCTGCAAATATTCAAGTCCTTCAGTGTATCGATGCAAATCAGTAAGACAGATTCCAATGTTGTTCAACGTCGATGCAACATCACGATCTGTTTCCTCGTTCAACGATACTTTTTGAAAAACTTTTAACGATTTCCTTAGATGCATAAGAGCTTCCGCGGGTTTTGACATATTTTGTAGGCAACTCCCGATATTTGCTAGTGTTTGTGCAACATTTTTGTCGTTGTTAGTTGTGTTTTGTTTTACTTTGTGAGTTTGAGATGAATCCTGAGGCTTCCTGGCAGGAACAGATTCAGATGATGACAAATGGGAAACTCCAGAAGCAGAAAATTTGCCGCTTTCGACTTCTGTGGCTTGTTGTTGTTGATAAAACTCCAACACACGCTTGTAGAACTCTAAACCTTCGTCATATACTTTGGAGTTCTTCAAATGACGAGCTATAATTTTTAACATTTCAACACTGTTTTCTGACTTATCATCTTCAACACATTTTTGCATGTTTTTCAAGTGTTTACCAAGTTGATTGAGACAATCATCGAAGCTGAAATCGTCAATAATCCAGATTGTTCTTGATGTTTCACTCTCATACTTCGCATTTACACCAAACGCATAGCACGTTGCGATGTTAATTCGTTGAGGGTCAGCGTAAAAATGTAGTTTAGTCAACCGCAACAACTTGGCTACTTCACATTGAAGACAATAAACAACTTGAAAGTAACGTATTGTGTTCGCTTGACCAGCTACGTTCAAGAAGTTTTTGATGCCGCCCTTGTCCGCTTTGATTTCAATCAAATCGTGTTGTGATTTATGCGCCATGTAGACGCGAAGTCGCATCTCGCACGCAATTGCCACTGCAAACAGCAGGCTGTGTTTTGTTTGTGGTGTTATGTTGTTTTGTTCTGCCATTTTCTTTACAATGTCAAAGCATGAGTTTTGTGAAATGTTATGAAATCGTCCCATTGCTCCGATGAACAACGTGGAGCTTCGATATACCATTTGTTTAATGTTAATTTTGTCATTATTACGTAACTTAGCAAGGCAAAAACGAGTTGAAAACTTGTCCAAATCATCTTTTACGAGTGTTGTTATCTCTCCACGTGTTTCTTGACGTGTTTTTGTGTGTAAGTGAGTTTTAATGCCCTCTACGAACTGATCGTATATTTGTCGACTGCCATAAACGAAACAGGTTTTTGTAAGCAAATCGCTCAAATGATATCCTTCTTTCAAGTCGCTTTCCGAACTAAGATATTTTAACATATTATTTAACGGTTGAATTAATTCCACTGACCAGGGTTTGTTTTTGGTCGGCCCCCTTCCTAAAGGGTACTTACTAGCATGCGGCATCATCCCATCCAGGGATATGCCGCGTGTGTGGGAATCGAAAAACCAGTCTCCCAGTTTCGAGTCCTTATCATTCAAACTAGGAATGCGCAAAGCTGGTATGATTGTTTCTTGGACGTTTAAAATAACGATATGAAAAATCAACGTAAACCACCGAAAGTAATCCAAATGTTGTGGTCTGTAGTTTGGTTGTTCCAATGTAATCATATGTTCAAAATCGGAATATGGAGTGGCTTCTTCACGGGCGAGTGATCCCATTCCCATGACGGTGTATTGGCACGGGGGCTTTCCCATGACGTTTTCACAATATTCGCACAAGTCTGCCATGGTTTTCACGTAAGTGCCAGTGATTTTGGTTTGTATGAACTCAATGTTTGATATTTTGTCTTCATCAAGTTTGGTTGAGATTTCATTTTGTGCTCCTTCCGCCGAGGTTTCGTTTTCGGCCGATTTTGAGATTGATAAAAATTGGTCGACTTCATCTCTGAGCTGATTAAACGCCGATTTGATTTCGTCGGCCTTTTCAATCAAATCTGCTTTTTGATTTGCTGCTTCAGCTTGTTGCAAAACATGTTTGCACAGATCAGCCAAATCTTCTTTGATCTCAGAAACGTTGAGAGGTTTTCTAATGATGGCAGCGTTTAATAAACCAGCACTTTTGATCAATGAAAACTTGTCAGGACTTCGCTGCCGATAGATTAATCCCAGTTCTTGAATTATTGTCGCCGATGTAAAAGGGTCGATTTCTTTGCCCGAATCATCACATTGGTCTTTCAACTGTTGAGCAAGTTGATGTTCTCGCTGAAAAAGTCCATCTTCCGGGTCGACATGTTGATTTTTCTGTGGAGAAAGTTTGTCCTGTTGTTGAGATTTTTCCTCCGACTGAGAGAGATTGTTTTTTGTCTGATCGTGTTTATTTTGCGACTGAGCAAGCGAACTTTTTGCGTCAGCTGACTCATTTTTTAGCTGAGCATGATGTTTATCTGTTTGAGTACAATTATTTTGTCGTTGTGTGAAAGAGCCTAGTGTCTCAGAAAGTTCTTCTTCCGGCTGAGCGGTATTATCGTCGGACTGAGAACGTTTAACTTCCGCAAAAGCAGGTGTTTGTTTCTGATTACTCGGTGCGTCTTCGTTGTTTCTTTGACTGCTCATGGTGAAAAATTAGTGCAATATTACGATAGTGAAATTGCTAAGACTGACGACTTATTCAGTAAAATGTCTGTAATAAACCGGCCGTTAGCTCAGTTGCAAAGCGCTCGCTATCGGTGCGGGAGGTCTGGGGTTCCATTCCCGGGCCGGTCAAATCGACACAGTGTCGCCAACGACTCGCCACCGTTGCGACGTTTCTTCGGAGCTGTGTAGCCCAGGCGCTAAGCCGCGGAGATGGGCCCCCCAAACTCGTTGCACACTTTGGGGTAGTGCGGCGAGTATAATGAAGATTTGATTTATTTTTTGATGTCTGTAATAATTGTAGATACAGATTTTTTTCTTTTTTAGTTAAAGTTAAATCAATATAATCCTGATAAGTTAAATCAGGACCCAAAATAAATCAGTATATAAAGTTGAGAAAATTTTGCAATGAGCTTGTGTCATTATACGCAACTGCAATTAAGAAAGAAAAAAATCGGGTCCTAATAAACACCGCAAAGGACGACAAAAGACTTCAAGTTGATGTACACCGCAAAGTACGACAAAGGACCCTAAAACCCTAATCCAGGGTTGGAAATCGATAATGAAAAAGTAATGAATAATTCGATATCTCAAAAAAAGTAGCAAATATCTACATTCGATAACAAAAATAAATAATAACGATCCATCGATAACGTCAAATCGATACTTTTCTCTGACTCAGTTGACAGTGACAGCGTCAACATATGTTGATGCCAATGGGGGGGGGGCTTGGCTTCAGGTTAGGCAAAGTGGAGAATGTCGGTGTCGAAGGCATAGCTATGGGGTGCCGTTTGGAAAAAATATTCGTTTCGGGGATTTCGGGAAATTACCGGGAAAATTTCCTGAGCTTGATCATTTTGACATTTTTTATGATTTTCAGCATTTCTGATTCAATTTTTAGCAGTTTGTTACGTTGTTTTGACAAACTTGGTTCAAGTTTTCCAACTTTTGCGACAAATTGAGAAAAAATTTTTGATCTTAGCAGCATTTCGTCTTAAAAAATTAAGTAGGCAAAAGAAAATTTTTAAATTTGCAGTAACGCATTTTTTTATGTCGGAGTGATAGGTATCAGTACCACTGAAACCCTTACTAAAGTTTAAAAATTTTCCGAGATCCCGACATAAATTTCCCGGGAAACGGGAAATATACAAACAGCAATGCAAGTTGTTTTGTGGTGGGTATTTATTAAAGCACAGAGAAAGAATGAGTAATAGATTGAAAACTTTTAAATTTCCCGGGAAATTTCCCGTCCCGAAATCTCGAAAAGGAAACCCTAGTTTTAAGCGATAGGCCTACATCAAGCAGCGCCTGTCAAAAGCAAAAAACGATAAACAAATAGCAATTTCACAGAGTTTGTGAAACTACCGAAATCTGTTTTGTCTCCGAGACCGCAGCTTTCATGTCACTTCACTCTTCATTTTATCTTAGTAAATTAATTCAAAACTTCTCAGAAGCTGATTGCGAATTTTATACTTCACATTTTCTTATTGTCTCATAACTATTCATTGTCACTACTGAGCTGACTTTTCACTTATTTTCGTAGCAGATTTGTAAGATTCCAGAAATTATTGGTTCTTAAGTTTTCCAGTCCTAGGCTTACGTTGACAATTGGTTTGGCAATTTTTCTGCCCAACCTTCCCAGGGTTTTAATTGAATAAAGCTTGACACCAGAAGGCAGGAGCGCAGTCCTTGAAAAAGTTTTGGGGAAGCAAATTGGAACGAGCCAAAGATTAGAAAGTTTTGAAAGATTGCAGTATTTTACAACAATAATGTAAACACACGATTAGGCTTTGTCAAAAGAAGGGGGAGAGCACAAAGCTAGGGATTGTTTCTCATGCATTAAATGTAATTAAAATCAATTCTTCATTATGCTCGCCTTATTACGAAGCGTGTAACGAGTGGCGAGGCTTTCGAACTTTTGATGTGTTTTTAATGTTGATTTGCTAGCTTCAATTGCTACCCAGGATGGACGACGAGGACGTTCAGCATTTCCCTATCCTGCACCCACCCTGTAACCTTAATCACATCTCCAACCCGCAACTAGTCCAGTATCTAATGAATCTTCAGTTTTGATTTTACGAATTTGACTGACGACGTATACGAAAGAAGTGGCGAGGCTCATCTCCGGGGCTTAGCGCCTGGGCCACACAGGTCCGAAAAAACATCGCAGCGGTGGCCTACCGCTGGTGACAGTGTACAAATTGATCAGCCCGGGAATCGAAACCAAGACCTCCCTTACCATTAGAGTGTGCACTTAACAACTGACTGAATTGAGCTAACAACTGGTATTGCATTAAGCCTATAAGTTTTAACAGAAGTAAGCTGTGTTAAACCTGCTTTGTTCGGTTTACTTAGCTCGCAAAACTTTTACTATTTCCGTTCCAACCACTAACTTACAATGTGCGCAACTGAACATGCACTATAAAACTGATAGGTGCTGCGGCAGCTCGCAGATATTTATAGTGTTCAACTTCCTTGCATCATCATACGCAAACGTGGGAAGATATTGAAGACATATTAAACATAATGAAGACGGCAAAACTTTGATTCTTTTTGAACTCGTAGAATATTAAAAATAAGTTGTGTTGTAACCCGATTTGTAGTCACGTGACTTGCTAAGGAACTTGCTGTAAATGCAAACATTTAGAGCTGGATCTAGAATTACGTTGGGGGGGCTGGAATCGAAAAAATGCTGATCTTGCTGTTTTTGCGGTGTCGAAGTGTGGAAGTACTGTTGTGGTAATATGCGTAATTCGAAATGTAGAGGGGAGCTTAAACTCCTCGATTCGCGAATGAGATTGCTGGTAAACGTGAAAAACCTAGCGATGCCCAATACAGCGTGCACAACCATATTGCTTATTGAATACTTGTTCAAGTTGATGACCCACCCTGCTCTTTCGGACAACACAAAAATTTCACAAAAATCAAAAAGTAAAATATGAAAAATGTAGTGCTTCCTACACGACGTCGGGGCGGAAAATTCAACGAATTAATGATTTGATTTGCAGATAAAACCACCTTAACGTCACTAGTGACGTCATTTTGACGAACTGCAGACACTGCACCTTTATTCTCCAAAATGCTTCAAAAAAGTGGGTTCTATTCCGAATGTTTCACATGACAGCCATTCTAGTGACGTCAAACTCTTGATCAAAGGAGTCTTACTTTTTTCAATTCGTGGACCCCTACTCCCTATCATAACGGCAAGGGCCTCAATGTCTTTGCACAGTGTGCAGCGTATAAAAAAGCTGTCAATTTAGAGCCGACGCCAGAACAGTAGACTTAGGGGGCCAAGCGTTTATCAGGGGGTGCCAAAGTTGGAAATTAAGCGCAAAAGCCGCTGTTTTCAAAAGAGTAAGCTTGTTAATTCGGGGGCCAAGCATGACGATTGAGGTGGTAGGCCCCCATGGCTCTCCCTTGGGGCCGGCCCTGTGTCAATTGAATAAAATTTGGAATTTCTTCCGGGCATCCCAAGATTTTCCACAAGAATCTCTGTTAGGAAAGAACCACAGTTTGAGGTTGAAAAGTATAACATGTCTTGTTTTTTTCTTTCTGTAATCTGTTCTTTTTTCTCTGCATACATTATGTGGGTGTTGTTAATTAAGTGAGATTTGCGTTTTCGCAAACTATTTATGCTCAGGTCCCATTCAGACAATAAGAAGCGATAGGCCATTTTGATTTCAGGTTTGTCGCTTGTGATCAATGATGGGACTCGTCTGCAGCGTGGCGTAGTAGTTTGGAACGTTGTTTTTACGACGACCATGATCGCAAGGTTAACGGTTCATTTCCCAACTTAGTCTCGTTGTTGGTCATTGGCTAAGATGCTTCACGATGATTATCTCTGCTGGGTGGAATTCGGCAAGCAGCAAACTAAGGAAGTCAGAAGCAAAACTCAACCGGAAAACTCAAAAACAAAGGCAACTCCTAAGCGAGTCTGGATTCGTCCTAAGCATAGCGCCTCCGCGGCTTTTTCGTGATAAAAGAATAAAGATGAAAAAATTAACCAATCTCTGAATAAATAAAACATCGCCGACCTCTAAATGAAGGTCTTTGGTAATCGTGTCGAGCTAATTTGTTGGTGACGAGGCCTCTAGACTTTAACATGCAAAACCTGTTGCTAATTCCGGCGCTGCTTATGCTCAGATAAACAGTCCAGCTCTGTTTCAATATTGAACGATGGAAAACCTCGTTGATTTGATCCGAGTCAAATCTCGTTTTCAACCATTTCGTTTCGACTTTGAGCAGGTCAGTGCCGAAACTAGCGACCCCGAACCCCCCAATTGGGGGGGCGCCCACAAAAAAGGGGTCTCGTATACAGTCAGTACGTAGTACTATTTACTCAACGTGTGATAAAGGCCCCTTAAATAGGCCTATTCCAAGATTCAATATGTTTTTGTTTTAACTCGCGCGATGTGGGGCCCCCATACCATATTTATGTTTTTGGACTTGGGGGGGCCCTGCAAATTTTCGAAAAATAGCAGTCGCAAAACTAGCGGACAAACGTTTACTAGCATACCAAGGGCCCCTCATCCTCAAGTGAAAGGCGCAAAAATAAGCCTTAAAAACGTTTTTTCTTCGCATAGTAGCGAAATGTTAGAATAGGGTTTGCTAGCAGCATTATTTTAGTGGGTTTGGAAGGGACCTAGTAAAACAGACGACTAAAACTTGTTAAAACTGAGGAATTTTAATGGCTCAAAACGCATAAAAAGTCTCCAAACTAAGGTGAAATTCGGTAAATTTTTCTGGGGGGGCATGCCCCCACACCCCCGTAGCTTGGCATCGCCCCTTCGGGGCTCGCTGTTTTGTATCACCATCCAAGAAAAAATTTTTAAGGGGCCCCGAAAGTTGATTTCGGAGGGGGTCTGCATTGCCTAGTTTCGGCCCTGGAGCAGGTTGAACCTCAAATTCTCGTCAAATATTTGTCATGAAACGTGCGTGCAACGTAGTCGCTTATTCTTTCTATTTACTTCTCTGTCTTGGCCCTGGTCTCGCAATTACTTTATTTACCCACGCAGTTTGTCTCCAACTTTTTTTATTTTTACCTTTCTTTGACCGTTTAGCTTCAGAATCAGAATGAAACAAAAATGTTGTGTGATTTTTATGGCGCTTTTTAACTACAAAGGTCCTTTAGCGCCAGGACTAAGTTTTGTCAAAAATTCACTGACGTATTTCATTCTCTGTTCATTTCATCCTCCGCGCTACACTTAATTGCTGAGCGTTTAGCAAGTGTAACAGCAGATACCAGTTTTCAAGTCTTTGGTTGTACCTGACTGAGAATAGAACCCAGTCTACCAGCTTCCAAGGCGAACGCTCTTAACCACTAGGTTATTGCACTGGTTTAAAAAAAATGACCTTAGCAACCAAAAACCACATTGCGAAATAAACATAATCACGTGATTGACCAACAGCAATTAAATTATAGGAAGTGCAGTAAACGACAAAGAATCTTATTTGATTAGCGTTGATTATTGAGAACGGAATAAGAAATGATCATTTGAACGAAACATTGCCTGGTCTCAAAATAAACGTAATGCAATAACACAGATGACATGAAAACGAAAATTATGGTTCTACTACTGCGATGGTCGTTGCATCCGCAAAATGGAGCAGAAATTGGAGATTTGTTTATTCTCTATTTGCAAAATAATCGGGGAGAGAACGCTGCAGTGCTTGTTGTTGTTCAAGTAAAAACAATGCATCGACTTTTTCAATCAAAGCTGCTTCTCGTTACATCAGCTCACGCATTATCCGGAAATATCCCACCATTATGAACTCATAGTAGGAAATAAATAGCTGAATTACTTCAGTTGATCAATAATTTTCCAAGTCGATTGTATTCATTTTTGAACAATAGCACATTCAAACTTTACGACGTCATAGATGCTGAACCCACTCACAGCCACAAACTTATCAGTGGCTGATCTTGTTACCTTTAACTTGTCATTCGTGCTTATAGGCAGTTGGCACGTGCCCCTTTGTTTTCTTGCTACGTGTTTGTAGCCTCGCTGTGGCCCCATTTACCCCAACATCAATTCAGTGTTCAATCCACCACGTGCTGCATTCAACAAAAACTTAGTCATGTTTCCAAAATCTTCAAGTTAAATACTCTGAAACAGGGCTGGTGAGAGGGGGGTACAAAGTACCGGGGCCCGTCGTGTTTTGAGGGGCCCGTGGAGGGGCCCCGCTCTTACAAAGTTTTTCTTTAGGGTCACACGCGAAGAAATGCTAGAGAAATTACGTCTTCGCTATGTTAAGACCTACGTCCAGTGTGCGAAACAGGGGGGAGGGGACAAGTCTCCCCCAGTAAAAATAGTCTTACCCCACGCAAAGAAAGAAAATTTGTCTCGAGGGGATGCCAAAACGTCCCCCCCTCCAGTGATAAGTACCGTAAGAAGTTAAATGTTTTTTATACGTGTTGCTTGTGGGTACGGACTGCGGCGATACTTTCCAGCATATCTTGTAGCCATTATGGTTTCCTTCGTAAACTAATCAAGAACCACCTTTTCAGTGCGCCTATTACAGAACAGTTTATTTTTCATTAACATCACAACACGTCAGCAGTTTTTTATAAGCGTTAGTGAAAGCACTAAGACTATGTTAAAGCAGCGGTTCTCCAACTTTTCTCATATCATATTTGAGATTGAGAGTATGAATTAAGAAAATGCTAGCTTATACCTTTGGGGCTCCGCCCCGAACCACGCTGGGGTAGCTTACTGCTCTTCCTCTAAACCCCTTGTTTCATTTATAAAACAAAAACCTGCCCAAAACAAAGCTTAAAAAGTTTTCGAAGTTCTACCATTGATAAAATTTTTGTTTATCATGCTGGTGGTAGGCAAACACGCAGTACGCCCTCCACCACTGTTTTAATTTGGTCATTGACCAATGACATCGCCCCAGAAGCGTATTTAGGGGGACCTTTTGACTGTGCCTTTTAGTAAAAAAGAATAACTGAAATACGCCAGGCTCTTTTGATGGCTTTTGTAGCTTATGGCTAGGGGCAAATTCAGAGAGCTGGAAATGGGATGAGGGAATGTATTTACCTCACCAGCCCTTTTCAACTATCTTTCTGATAAATACAAATTTTCTATAATTTCGAACCTCTTCAGTAACAAGAAGCCTTACGCCTTAAGCACACACAATAATTTTATGTGCGAACAAAGTGCACCATATTTTGGTGAAGTACTCAGAATTAGGGTCAAAAAATTTAAGTAGAGTTTGCCTGAAAATTGTTAAAAAGCACTAAAATAGCCATTACCGCATGCGATATTTTAAAAATTTCTCGGAGGAGCATACCCCCGGACCCCCTAAAGTTTTTCTGTTTTTCAATCTGCTTCAATTAGCCCTGCTGAAAAAAACTACGCTTGAAAAATAATGGTGAAATTATGCTCTTCCCCCCCTCCCTTTTAAAGTTTCTTGCTACGCCACTGAACAATAAATACCATTTTCGCAACAGTTTTATGTTATTTGGGTTCAGAATTCAAGCAAAATTGTGGACAAAAACATCCCACCAGTAAACATTTTCTACTTCGCACACTGCTTACCCTACATCTGCGGAATGTCATGGCCTTTTCTTTTTAGTAGAATTAAATTTTGGTAGCGAGGGGGCCCGCATCATATCTCTGCCCCAGGGCCCGGATTTTCTCTCGACGGCCCTGCTCTGAAAGTAGGCGATGACATGCCCGTCTCCAACAGGAGGCGTTGCTACCCGGAAAATAATTTAAACCGATTTTTCGCCTTAAATCGTCTTTATTTGTTTGAAAAGGCCTCAAGGCCTTTTGTCAACATTTTTTCAAAAAGCCAAAAGAATTATTTTTTTTTCAAATTATTTAAAAAATTACGCACTGAAGGCCGTTTTGTAGACGCCCCCCTCCCTACGAGACACATCCTTTGCAGACATGCTGGCAGGATGACAGACATCATTTTTTGGGCGCTCAAGGTTGAATTCAAAGTGAGATGCCTGGATTAATTTTCATAGACGGTTAATATTGTTCTCAGGGACGCATTCTCTAGAGGTTCAATATGTTTAGTGCACTCCCTGCAATATGACAGGGTAAGCGTTTGCTGCAAAAAACTTAAAGCTTTGGTTGTTTCTCTTCTTAATCTTCGTAATATCAGCGTAGTCTGCGTTTTTGTTTTAATGAACGACAAATTGGGTGTTTTCAACGCAGGAAAATGACGCAACATTCTCTGGTATAATAGGCTCACAGATATCGTTAAACGCAAGCGAGCCAGATCATTTCCATTGCAGGCCTATGCTAAATCAGTGGTTCTCAAACTTTTTTGTACCATTGCCCCCTTGCGGTACTCTGCATATCATCATTGTCTCCCTCCCCAGCAATACAAAATGACGCGAAGTTCAAACAAAATTATCTCAATGAGCCAAAGAGGCTCATCGTTACGAGGCAGGGCTGGCGCCAAAGGGGGGGCAATGGGGGCCCAATCGACATGCTTGGCCCCCCTCCAATCAACAAGCTTACTCTTTTGAAACCAATGGCTTTTGTGCTTAATTTCAAATTTTGGCCCTCCCAGATAAACACTTGGCGACCCTAAATCGACTACTCTGGCGCCGGCTCTGTTACGAAGAGTGTAAAACGACGGTTTCAGAGGAAAGACGGATAAAAGTGAGAAAAGCTGCAGCCGAAAAAACGAATCAGTTTATGCGAAATTCAAAGTAAACTACAGAACGTCCGTTTTGACTAAAAACTAAACTGTACACTGGTATATAACTAATAACTACACAACCTGAGTACCTGACCTCTGAACTTGCATTCCTTTTAATTTTGGGAATTTAAACTTTATATAGGGCTTTAATGTTGGGACGAGTTGCCGGTCGGTTACGGTTATTGAGCTAAAGGTTCCGGGCCATTGGCAGTCCGGGTTATGAAATAAGCAGCCCGTACCATCTCTAGAGCACAGCTTTAAAAAATACTCTTAATTTGAAGATAAAACCACCATAATGCAGGGGCGGATCCAAGGGGGGGGGGGTCCGGGGGTCGGATCCCCCCCCAAATTTTCAGACATTCGAAAATTTTTTTAGAACGTTTTAGAATTTAACACTGCCAACATTTTCATTTCAACGGCATCATTTCAATTTACTCTTTCCTAGCATGTGCTTCAAGTCACCATCGTTTTGTTATGAATTTTAGTTGTGTATTTTCTACCGTACCATTTGAAAGCGCAGTGTATAGACCAAATCGGTACCGGTATATAAAATGTACTGCTATAGCCTACTGTGCAACGTTACGAGAGATGTATGCAGCTTTCGGAATTTCAGTAGTATAGAAAATGGCTCCCTTCTGCCATGCGAGTCAGTGCAACTGCTTTTCAATCGCGAAAATTCTCAAGTGGAAAAGAACAAAAGCACAACTGACACTGTTGCGAGGCAACCAAACAACTGCACAAGACTTTTTCTCTCTTCACCTTCTCTTCAACTCTTGCTTTTTACTGTTTTTACACAAATGAGAACACTGAGTGACTAGCGAAGTAGAATGAGAATTTGCAGTAAATCTCTTTCGTAAGTTCTTAACTTTAGTTTTCAATCCGTGATTTAAGCCTGTAAAAGGACCAAGGAGAAGCTAGCGCCTGTGAGCGGCATTATTTCTCTAAAAGACAATATAATAATTGTTAATTGCGATACCGTACGGTAGTTTGAGAAAGTACGCTACGCAATCCCAGCAGATCAGGCTATTTTTTCAAATTTAACAGAATATAAAGTGAATATACGAACAGAATAACGAACAGAATATTTTTTAACACAAATTAGGTACCCGTAACACACACTTAACATATACCTGCTGTAATGTAGTGTACTCTTACTGAAGCTTCTGGTACCGATCCTTTAATTTTTCAAAACTTCACTGTAGTAGACTATTATTTTTAACTAAAGCATGATAGACGTTTTTTCGAGAAATTATTACCGTATGCTAATATCGCCTCTCGATGTGAGCTGTGAAGTTTACCTATGGCTAGCTGGTATACAGCCAGTGACGTAGCTACAAAGGGTTTGAAGTGACAACTTACTGCCATTTTCAGCCGAATATTAAAATCAATTATGTTTTTTGTCGACTTATTTCTTTAGAAGCTTGATTCGGCGTAATTGGACTAAAATTACTATAAAATCGCTTATTTTGGCTTCACAAATTGTAAAATTTTCTCAGTATGGCGTGAACTTGGCCCTGCTTCCCCTTTGCTGTGATTGTCGCCACATTGTTAACCCCTTCCTTTGGTAACTCGTGATACACAGCTACACGTTATATTGTAGCAGCGTGCTACGATCACGCATTTGATATGCGTGATCCAGGAGTTTGTGACGTCATACACGACTGATGTTAAACTGATTGCATTGTGCATGTTAAAGCCCTTTTTGGTTTTGAAGTGAGAGAAATAAAAGCTGTTCATTAGAGTCTAGCTTGTTAGCTGCAGTATTGAGGCGAAGATAAGGAATAACAACACTGGTGACCTACCGACAGACAAAGGACAGCACAAGTTATGTCTTCAGAGCAAGAGCCTTCTGTCGCAGTTTCCTCCACTGCACCTGTCTCAGCTGTTTCTATTAAAATTCCCCCGTTTTGGTCTAATAACCCCGCTCTTTGGTTTTCCCAGGTTGAGGCGCAGTTTACTCTTAAAGGCATAACCTCTCAGCTGACAAAATTCCATTACATTGTTGCTTCCTTAGAACCTCAGATAGCTCTCCAAGTCCGCCCTCTTATTTTAAACCCACCTGCTTCCAACCCGTACGATACCCTTAAAATCCTTCTTCTACAGTCATTCACTCCCTCGCAACAGAGCAGATTGCAACAAGTTTTTAGTGCAGATTCGCTAGGTGACATGAAGCCTACTGAGTTGTTCATCCATCTTCAGAAATTACTCGGTGAGTCCGCTACAGATGAGTCACTTCTCAGAAACGTTTTTCTCTTACGTTTACCTCTTACTATCCGCACGTCATTAGCGGTCATGCAGGACAAACCGCTTAGCCAGCTAGTCCAATTAGCTGATACTCTTTTTGAATTTGCTCCTCCCTCTATGGCAGCCGTTGCGCCAACCCGCTCAAGCTGCGATGGCTGTGCACGTTTGGAACGCGAACTCGAAGTTCTCAAGTCCAGACTTCTTCACTTTTAGAATGCTTCTTCAAACCAACCTCAACGTTTCCCTGTTCGACGGCGATCACCCTCACCTCGCCGTACCAATTTTTCTTCACCTAGTCGTTCAACGCTTTGCTGGTATCATGAAAAGTTTGGCTCCAGAGCTGTCAAATGCACCCCTCCTTGTCAGTTTTCTTCAAACTAGCAAGCCAGGCATTAGCGGCGCATGTTACTGGCATCTCTCCCAGCCGCCTTCTTTTTCTTACCGACAGGTCTTCTCGTCTTTCTTTTCTTGTGGATACGGGCGCAGTGGTTAGTGTGCTACCCAAGTCTGCCTGTAGAAATTACAATTCTACCAAAGTAATCGACCCCTTTAGACCGTCAATCACTCATCTATTCAGACTTATGGCGAAAAGTCGGTTTTGCTTGACCTTGGACTTCGCAGAGCATTTCATTGGGTTTTTATAGTAGCAGCAGTGTCGTTCCCCATTTTAGATGCAGATTTTTTACATCATTTCAATCTGAGTGTTGATTTGTGCCATCGGCGTCTCATTGACACCACCACTAATTGTTCCGCTATCGCTTCCGTTGTTTCTGCTTCAGCCCTTTCCCCTTTTTTTTTATCTCCTGCTGACACTTTCACTTCCGATTCTTTTTCCAATCTTTTTGCTGAATTCAAGAACATTACCCAGCCACATTACCACGAGCGCCCTATCACACACAATATCACACACCACATCACCACTACATGACCTCCTCCTTTTTCTCGGCCTCGTCGACTGGCACCTGATCGATATCGCAATGCCACGCAAGAATTTGAGCACATGCTGTCTTTAGGTATTGTCCGTCAATCTTCAAGCAATTTTTCTTCCCCTCTCCACATGGTTCCAAAATCTGATGGTGACTGGCGCCCCTGTGGTGATTATAGAGCTCTCAATAAAATCACTGTGCCAGATCGTTACCCCATTCCCAACATTCAAGACTTTACTACTTCTCTTCATGGCTCAGTTATCTTCTCCAAACTGGATCTGGTAAAAGCATTTCACCACATTCCAGTTGAACCAGCTGATGTGCACAAAACAGCCGTTACCACACCATTTGGCTTATTCGAATTTGTTCGCATGCTTTTCGGGCTTCGCAACGCTGCCCAGACTTTCCAGCGTTTCACGGATGAAGTGTTTCGAGGTCTTGATTTCTGCTATGTCTATGTAGACGATTTGCTCATCGCAAGTAAATCCCTAGAAGACCACCTTGTGCATCTCCGCCTAGTTTTTGAGCGACTCCGTAAGTGCTCTTTAACTCTCAACGTCGCCAAATCCTCTTTCCGTCAAACGGAATTGACTTTTCTTGGACACAAAATTACCGCTGAGGGCATCCTTCCGTTGCCCGAAAAAGTATCAGCAGTGAAACAGTTTCCCAAACCTTCCTCTGTTACTCAACTCCGTCAATTTTTAGGTCTTGTCAATTTTTGCCACCGCTTTATTCCCAACTGTGCTCACCTTTCACACCCTTTGCACCTTTTTCTGAACAACCTTCCGAAATCCCGCTCCAAACAACCCTCGAATTGGACTGAAGAAGCTTCTGCTGCCTTTCAAAGTGCAAAAGATGTGTTAGCTTCAGCCACGCTATTGAATTACCCTCAGCCTAATGCTCCCATTAATCTCATGGTTGATGCATCAAACACCGCTGTAGGAGCAGTTTTACAACAACAAGTCAAGAACAGCTGGCAACCTGTTTCATTTTTTTCCCGTTCTCTCTCACCTCGTAAACGCAAATACAGCATATTTGATCGCGAGCTTCTTGCTACTTTCTTAGCTGTCAAGCATTTTAAGTATTACCTCCACAATCCTCATTTTCACATTCTTATCGATCACAAGCCACTGATTTATGCCATAAACTCGATCAATACCCAGCACTCACCCCGTCAAGCACGCCGACTGGACTACATTTCCCAGTTTACCACCGACATCCGACATATTCAAGGATCACAGAATCTTGTGGCTGATGCTCTCTCTCGCATCCAAGCTAACATATCTTTTCCTTCCTCCACATTGTCTATGTCGGAACTTGCGCAGCAACAACTAACAGATGTTGAGCTACAGTCTTACCTGCAGTCTCCAAACTCTCTCCAACTGGTCACTGAAACGACCAATGGTGTTTCCGTTACCTGTGACGTATCCACTGGTACTGCTAGACTTTTCGTACCTTCTTCGCTACGACATCGTCTCTTTTCTTCTTCACACAATCTCTCACATCCTGGTGTTCGAGCCACTCAAAAGCTGATCAAAGAACGTTTTGTTTGGCCGCGGATGAACGCCAATATCCGAGATTGGGCAAAAAGTTGCCCATCCTGTCAACGCTCTAAGGTCCAACGACATACTAGGACCCCTCTTCAATCTTTTCCGTTAGCAAAGTCGCGTTTTGCTCATGTGCATCTGGACATCGTCGGACCAATTCCTCCGTCCCGCGGTTTCAGGTACTTATTGACCATGGTTGATCGCTTCAGTCGATGGCCTGAAGTCGTTCCTTTAGCTGACATTCAAGCACAAACCATTACAGATGCATTTATATCTGGATGGGTTTCTCGCTATGGCGTTTGTTCCACTGTAACCACTGATCGAGGATCACAGTTTGAATCTAACCTTTTCCGATCTCTCCTACAACAACTAGGCATTACACGCATTCGCACGACCGGTTACCATCCTGCCTCAAACGGCATGGTTGAACGTTTGCACCGAACTCTTAAAGCCTCTTTGATGTGCCACAGCTCGGCAGATTGGATAGCTGTTCTTCCTCTTGTGCTTTTGGGTATCCAATCTTCCTTCAAGCAAGATTTGGGCTGTTGCTCCGCAGAGCTATTGTATGGCACCCCGCTTGAACTTCCTGGCGAGTTCTTTAACCCTCCTCCTTATTCTCTGGCTGATCAACACGTGTTCCTTCAAAATCTTTCTAACCACATGAATAAACTTAAACCTTGTCCACCTAGATCTGTTTCTTCCAACAAGCCATTTGTTCATCCTGACCTTGATTCTTCATCGCATGTTTTCCTTCGTCAAGATGCTGTACAACGACCACTCCAACCACCTTACTCCGGACCTTATAAAGTCCTGAAACGTTTCGCTAAAACCTTTTTGATTGACCAGCGTGGAATGCGACAATGTGTGAGTAAAGATCGCTTGAAACCATCTTACCTCGAAAATGATGATCAACCAATCGGAATCCTTCCACAACATGATGATCCTGCACCGACCTCTCAATCCACATCTTCAAAACGACGATCAAGACGACAAGTGCATTTTCCTCGTCATCTACATGACTTTGTCTAAAAGGAGGGGGAGCACTGTAGCAGCGTGCTACGATCACGCATTTGATATGCGTGATCCAGAAGTTTGTAACGTCATACACGACTGATGTTAAACTGATTGCATTGTGCATGTTAAAGCCCTTTTTGGTTTTGAAGTGAGAGAAATAAAAGCTGTTCATTAGAGTCTAGCTTGTTAGCTGCAGTATTGAGGCGAAGATAAGGAATAACAACAATATACCAGTATAGCCATTCTTGTTCAATAACAATATACGGTTTCAATTTTTTTTTGCAAAATTTGGATCCCCCCCAAACCAAATGGCTAGATCCGCCCCTGATAATGTCATTTTGATGAACTGCAGACACTGCACTTCAATTTTCCAACATGTTTCGGAAAAATGAGTTTATTTTGAATGTTTCAGAAGACAGCCATTCCAGTGACGTCAAACTCTAGATCAAAGGAGTCTTACTTTTTTCAACTCCTGGACCCCTACTTTCTAACATATTAGCTAGGAGCCCCCATGTCTTTGCACAGTGACAGCGTGTAAAGGAGATGATGTCAATTGAATAAATTTGGAGTTTCTTCCGGGCATCTCGAGATTTTCCACAGGAATCCTTGTCAAAAACCACCGCTTGAAATTGTATAGTAACATTTCTTGTTCCGTGTTATGTAAACATATCAAGTACAACCTAATCTGTTTTTTCCTCTGCATACATTATGTGGGTGTTGTTAATTAAGTGAGATCTGCGTTTTCGCTACCTCCACAGTATGGGTCTTGGTTGCGCGTTTTAAAGCTCACACTGTTTCATGTAGCTAATTGCTTATGCTCAGGTCCCATTCAGACAAGGAGAGGCGGTAGGTCATTTTGATTTCAGGTTTGAGTCGCTTGTGATCAATGATTGGATTCGTCTGCAGCGTGGTGCAGTGGTTTGGAACGTCGTTTTTACGACGACCATGATCGCAAGGTTAACGGTTCATTTCCCAACCTAGTCTCGTTGTAGTGTGGTTGTTGTTTATTGGATATGATGCTTCACGATGATTATCTCTGCTGGGTGGAATCCGGCAAGCAGCAAACTAAGGAAGTCAGAAGCAAAACTCAACCGGAAAACTCAAACACAAAGGCAACTCCTAAGCGAGTCTGGATTCGTCCTAAGCATAGCGCCTCGATCCGCCGCTTTCTCGTGATAGAAGAATAAACGTGATAGGAAAATAAACCATGTTGTACGCAGGCTATAAAAAATCTACCCAGGTTTTAAAAATTTCTTTTACAGTTACAACCTTATCAACAGACGGTGACGCAAAAAGACCAGACAAAATTATTGAAAAACATTTATTCTGAATTGCCTTCAAAGCAATTGGAAATGGTCGTCTGAAAGACCACTTCTCTTTTGCTTCAATATATCTTTTCCTAGGAAAAGAATCTTTCTATTGCCGCGCTTGACGGGTTGGCAGCATTGTATTCTAAAAACAAATCTTTCAAACGATTGCTGTGGAAGGTGTACAGGGGCAATTGTGCAGACTTTACGTTTTTTTATTATTGTTTTTTTTATTACAGAAGATTTTGCAAAAGTTCCGAGTACTGCCTAAAAATTGAGAAACAAAAGTACCGGCACTGCGGGCCCGGGCCCCTCACAAAATTTCCAAAGTTTTGTAAATTTACTTGTTAGCAAATGTCATAATTAGTATCAAAATCTGTACTACTTTAAACTACGATTCAGCAAGGTCGCTTGAGTAGCAGCGTTTTCTGTGATCAAAGTCCTTTTTTATCAACGACTAGGCTGCTGTTGTTAGCCTACTTATCACACTTACATGATAATCTACATGAAAGTCTGAAATAAATTCATGATAAAAAGGTTGCTTGGACTAGGCCACCTATTCGGTGAATCAGTTGAGCGGAAAAGCATAATAATACAGATAGTTCGTTTATTTTAGTTTTAAGGTCAGGACCAGCGCCAAGGGGGTCTGGCCCCCTCCAATTGACAGGCTTGCCCCCCCGATCAACAAGCTTACTCTTTTGAAGACAGTGGCTGTTGTGCTTAATTTCAAACGTTGCCCCCCCCCCCCCCCCGTCTAATAAACGCTTGGCCCCACTAAGTCGACTGCTCTACCGCCGGCTCTGTGTAAGGTATTGAAGTAGCCTGCTGATATGCCATTATGCTTTGGAAACCTGGGAATTGTAGTTCAGCCCAGTATCCTAATCGTAATACGATACTGCAAGCCGAGTGTTTAGAGCCGACAAGCCGTATTTCTGCCAATTAAAGTCCTACCTTGATTTCTTTAACCAGCATGCGTTAACCAAAAGAGGGCAGTTACCCCTTTCCTAGGGCGAAAATTAGCCAAAGATATAAAAACAAACTAATGAAATTGAACTGTTGGCATTGATTACACTTGCTGTCAACAGCAACACCAACAGTCAACGCCCACTCCATTGACGATTGCAGCGAGAAGAAATCTTTCTTTTTTGAAACGAACCGGCTTTTCTTCGTGCGCAGCTTGTCGCAATTGCTTTCATGTTTTTTCTGTATTGTCCAATTTTCTAATCTAATCTCGAGAAACTTCGATGCGATGGAACAATACCTGTAGTCCCACTTTTCTTATGTGTTTTGCATGAACTGCATTTTTGTCATTGATGCTTCGGTGAAACACTTAATAAATAGGAGTTTCCCTAAATGCAGTGTATGTGCAGTAACAGCTCAGAGGGACGAGTGGTATAGAGCGTCTGTCTCTTGAGCTGTAGACTCGGGTTTGATTCCGAGTCGGATCAAACCAATGACAGTAAAATTGGTATTCACAGCTTCCCTGCTTGACGCTCAGCATTAAAGGGACAGTATGGAGAACAAGCCGGCAAGTTTACTTGTTGTGCTGTTGGGAAAGGCACTTAGCGGGATTCCCCCATCTTGGTGTGGTAGACAGATGGCTGGTAACTCCTAAGCGAGCTCGCATAACGCATTGATCGCTTTCTCGTGATAGGAGGATAAATATGCAACTAACTAAACTAAACTATGGTTGCACACAAATTAAAAAAAAAATTGAATCAAATCTTCATTATACTCGTTTCATTACACTCGCTGTAGTACTGAAGCGCGGTAACGAGTGACGGGGCCCGAACCTGCGGCTTGGCGCCTGGGCAACGCGGCTCCAAAGAAACGTCGCAGCGGTGAAGAGTCGTTGGCTATAGTGTGTCCGATTTGACCGGCATGGGGAGAGGAACCCCAAACTTTCTGCATCGCTAGCGACATCTTTAACACTGCGCTATAACCGGGCGGTTTGTTGAAAAATTATGAAAAACTAAATTGACCCAGCCGTAAGTGCTAAAAATAAAATAAAAATAGGCTACTGCCAAAAAAGACCAAACCCACAAAAGATATAGAGAGGCCCAGGAGCGGAACGGGGGCAGGCAAAATTGTCATTACGTACCGTAACTGCTGTCTCACGAGCTGCTGAAGTGCTCCGTTTTTCATGCATCCCGATTATGTGTTTAGAAGTATCTGATGATATCGACGCTGTTTTTGACCTTAATCGCATGATTAGAAATTCTTCTCTCGTGCGATTCATTTTAGCTTAAAAATGTTTCGGTAGGGAGGGCAGTGTTCTCTCATGCTCCACTATCTTCACTTTTCACGAGAAGTTATGGGAGACACAGCCCCCTTCAAAATGAGTGCATATTAAGTATTTATATCAAGGTTTATAATATTTATGCGTTGTATTTATATCAAAAAATTTTTGGAGGGAAGCAGTTGACTATTTTATTCCCCTGGCTACACCCTGTTTGTGACATTGCGAAAGCTGGCCTACTTTAGTCAGTTAACTTTCCAATGGCCCAAAAATGAGGTAGCCTAAACCAAAATTTTTTCAGTAAAGTTTTAACCTCGGCTTAATAGCTTGAGTTTTTGTGAAAAATTTCTCCCCTTAACTGAAGCGCAAAGCATCAAGCAAAAGTGTAAATGAAATAAATTGTCTTGGTTGTTTCCTTAGTTAAGGCATTATATAGCCTAATCATGGTTAACTGCAATTACGTAATAAAAATAATTTAGATTAGAATCGAAACATTACAATCCGATGCACTTTAATACCTCTATACTACCGTAATTGTAGTATCCTTACGTCATCACGATATGACGTCACTCAAATTCCTTCCATCGAAAAACCCTGCGTGCGCCACTACTAGATGGCGTACTTTAATCATAGAACTTTTCCTTCAGCTCCCTAAAAAAGCCTTAACATATTAAATTTTCTGGCCCCCCCCCCCCCCCCCGACAAAAACTGTTTGATCCACGCCTGCGTCGACCTCTAAATGAAGGTCTTCGGTAATCGTGTCGAGCCAATTTGTTGGTGACGAGGCCTCTAGACTTTAACATGCAAAACCTGTTGCTAATTCCGGCGCTGCTTATGCTCAGATAAACAGTCCAGCTCTGTTTCAATATTGAACGATGGAAAACCTCGTTGATTTGATCCGAGTCAAATCTCGTTTTCAACCATTTCGTTTCGACTTTGAGCAGGTCAGTGCCGAAACTAGCGACCCCGAACCCCCCCAATTGGGGGGGCGCCCACAAAAAAAGGGGTCCCGTATACAGTCAGTACGTAGTACTATTTACTCAACGTGTGATAAAGGCCCCTTAAATAGGTCTATTCCAAGATTCAATATGTTTTTTGTTTTAACTCGCGCGATGTGGGGCCCCCATACCATATTTATTTTTTTGGACTTGGGGGGGCCCTGCAAATTTTCGAAAAATAGCAGTCGCAAAACTAGCAGACAAACGTTTACTAGCATACCAAGGGCCCCTCATCCTCAAGTGAAAGGCGCAAAAATAAGCCTTAAAAACGTTTTTTCTTCGCATAGTAGCAAAATGTTAGAATAGGGTTTGCTAGCAGCATTATTTTAGTGGGTTTGGAAGGGACCTAGTAAAACAGACGACTAAAACTTGTTAAAACTGAGGAATTTTAATGGCTCAAAACGCATAAAAAGTCTCCAAACTAAGGTGAAATTCGGTAAATTTTTCTGGGGGGGCATGCCCCCACACCCCCGTAGCTTGGCATCGCCCCTTCGGGGCTCGCTGTTTTGTATCACCATCCAAGAAAAAAATATGCAACAACTATAATTTGCAATACATTTTTTAAAATTTGGAACTCCTTCAGATAGGCCTGTGTACGTCTTAAGTACTGTTATCGCAAATATGCCTACGAAAAAGCTTTATTATTTGGTGAAAATGTCGAAATGAAAACAAAAAATGAACAACAATTATCTCTAAAAAGTTTTCAAAAAGCACCATAATTGCAAATACTAAATAAAATTTTTAAAAAAATCGGGGATGCATATATGCCCTGACCCTTAGAGCCACTTTTGTCCATAAATTGCTTCAGTTTAACTCGATGTGCTGTTTTCACTGTGCCATTGCCTTTGTTGCTATGAATCTTGAGGGTTTCTCAAAGCTTTTGGTTTTATTAAATAGCGTAAATTCAACAATTTAACTCACAGGTCAATTGCTTTTAGTGGAGAGCATGCTTCCTCAAATAGACGTTAAAATAGTACAGCAGAAAATAAAATGAACCTCCTGCCACCCCCCAAAAGTTGTAAGATACAAGTTCACGTCAAGGTCTATCACCCCTGAACACTTCAAGCCTCTAACATCAGCGATTCAAAAACCTTAGGCTGCGTAATAATGGCAACACTTTTCGTTTTTTTGACCTTTGACCCCGAGTCACGTGACATACAGCGTTTATAGTTGGTACACTGCAAGGACATACCAAGACACACCAACTCTACTAATTTCAAGTTCTTACGTGATTTCATGCATTGGTTATACGCCAAACACCATATTTGTTTATTTGACCTTTGACCCCACGTGACGTCACGCTAAACTAATCATTGTTGGTCGTTTTGTACCCTGGTTGAGATGCATGTGCTCCATAAACTTGAAGGTCCTACCAGTTGCCCCATTCACAAGTTACTAGCGTTTGATCAGATTTTTTATCATTTTGCTTGATTGACGTTTGACCTTTAACCTGTAGACCGCCACCCCCCAAAAGCTGTTAGGCACAAGTTCACATGGGGGTCTATCATCGCTGAGAGTTTTAAGTCTCTAGCATCAGCAGTTCAAATACCTTAGTCTGCACAAACTTCTGTGGAGGTTCGTTCATTTGACCTTTCACCCTAAGTGATGTCACGCACAGATCATTGTTGTGCATATTTTTGTTCCCCACAATGCTATGTATATACTGTGAAAATTTGAAGGTCCTACCCAATGTCATTCAAAAGTTATTAAGTTTTGGTAAACTTGGTTTTTTGATCTTTGACCTTTAACCTGATGACCGCCAACCCCCAAAAGCTGTTAGGCACAAGTTCACATTGATATCTACCATCCCTGAACATTTCAAGTTTTTAGCATCAACGGTTCAAAAACCTTAGACTGCGCAAAATTGGCAACACTTATCGGTTTTTTAACCTTTAACCTCGAGTCACTAAACATAGAGCGTTTATAGTTGGTACATTGCAAAGACATACCAAGACACACCAACCCTATTAATTTCAAGTTGTTATGTTCTTTCAATCAATAGTTATACGCCAAACGACATATTTGCTTATTTGACCTTTGACCCGAAGTGACGTCACGCAACACTAATTATTGTTGGTCCTTTTGTACCCTGGTTGAGATGCATCCGCTTCATGAACTTGAAGGTCCTACTAGTTGCCATTCACAAGTTATTAGCAATTCATCAAAATTTTCATTATTTCATTTGATTGACGTTTGACCTTTAACCTTATGACCGCCATCCCTCAAAGATTGTCAGGCACAAGTTCACATGGAGGTCTATTAACCCTGAAATTTTCAAATCTCTAGCATCAGCGGTTCAAAAGCCTCAAACTGCACAAAACTTCGTTAAGATTCGTTGATTTGACCTTTGACCCTGGGTGACGTACCAAACAGGTCATTGGTTTGAATATTTTTGTTCCCCATATTGATATGCATTTACTGTAGAAATTTGTAGGTCTTACCTAATGTCATTCAAAAGTTCTTATGTTTTGGTAAATTTGGTTTTTTGATCTTTGACCTTTAACCTGACGACCGCCACCCCCCAAAAGCTGTTAGGCACAAGTTCACATTGATATCTACCACGCCTAAAAAATTCAAGTCTCTAGCATCAGTCATTCAAAAGCCTTAGGCTGTACAAAGTTTGGTGTTGAAAAAAAAAAAAAGAAAGAAAAGTGAAAAAAAAAAGAAAAAAACTAGATGGCAGCTGCAAGCACCCGCTTATGGCTTCCCGATCAAGCTAATCACGGACCCAGACGTCTAAGGGAACAGCACAGTGACTTCGCTTTTACAACTTAAAAAAACAACAAATCCGTGCAAAGTATAGGTGGGCATTATCACACATGAACTAAGTTTAATTTCCTGCACCCTGTACTCCATAAACTTAATAATATTGTAACGACTTTTTGCATTTCTGTAATACAGTCATCGAAATTTCAGTAAAACTATTATCCTTAAATTTCTTCACGTGTACAGTGATAATGCTGCACAAAAAATCAAATCTTCATTTTACCGTATTACGCCCAAACGTGTAACGAGTGGCGGAGCCCACCTACGCGGCGCAGCGTTTGGGCTACACAGCTCCGAACCAACGTCGCAACGGTGGCGAGCCGTTGGCAACACTGTGACGATTTGGCCGACCCGGCAATCGAACCTCAGACCTCCCGCACCGATAGGGTGGGCTTACCAACTGAGCTAATCGGCCGGCACAATACTACACATGTTTGCAGCGAATTCGTTTTGTTTGTCCGACATTTCAAACAAGCTGGCAAATCTTGCAGTAAATTCAAACAATAAACGCCATGATTCTTGAAGGATTTGTGCACCTGCAAGGACGACTGCATTCACACAAAACGAAATTAAATCATCGAGCTTGTGTTCGAGTCTAAAGGCGACAAATCGCGGCATAAAACTCACGTTTAAAGCAGCGATTACAGTGCCTAACAATCTGCGCTAAAATTAATGGCTGCAATATTTCGCATAACACTTCGCTCAAGGTATTGCAGATAAATCAATTGAAGTCATACTTGTTGATAAGTTGAAACTTAGAAGTTACAACTTAGTACTTAGTTATGAATGGCAGCTTTTTAGCAATTTAAAAAGTAAAGCGACTGATAAACCAACATTGCTCGCATTAAGTAAAAGTGCTGTGACTACTTCAACGAAAACTTTGACACTTATCAAGGCACAGCCAAACAGTGTTGAATTTGTCCAGTTACCCAATTGCATAAGGCGTGAATGAAATACAGCAAACAAGTGCTGATTACAACCAATTTCGCAAAACCACAAGCCTGATGATGTGATAGCGGACTATGCTAGCAATTACTTTAACACACTCTTCGCCGCAATGCGAACACAGTTTCAATGCGAGGAGTCCGCGAAGCGAAGTCATGAGTCCAATGCACCAACCACTTGGCCAATTCCCATGTGTCGCACATGGAGTTGGCCGAGTGGTTGGTGCATTGGGCTCCGAAGCTGGCTTCGCGGGTTCGATGCTCAACTAGGTCATCTCCATGATGCATGTACTTCACTACTGCAAAAACCTAAGCTGCAATTAAGTGGCTTGAAATAAAAAAAAAAAAAAAATTCCCATGTGTCTCTAATTACTGCTTGAAACGTCAGTTTAAACACAAACTCATACGGCTCACTCACGAATGAAAAAGTTTGAAGCTAAAATAGCTCAAAAACATGTAACCCTACTGCCATCTAACGGATTAAAACAAATTGCTTGAATTTTATGAGGTTTCCTGAAAGTTAACGTTTATTACCTTTGACTCCAAGTCAGGTGCTCTGGAGTAACCCTTCATAATTATGATATTTTTGTTACCCAGATTGAGATTAATATCCTCCGATAATTTGAAGGTCCTAGCTGTTGCCATTTAACAGTTATGAGCTTGTGAATAGTTTCCTATTATTGACCTTTGACCCGAAACCACATGACTGCCACCGCCCAAAAGTTGTGAGACACAAGTGCACATTGAGGTCTATCATCCCTGAACATTTCAAGCGTCTAGCACCAACGGTTCAAAAACCTTAGACTGCGCAATACTGGCAAAATTTATCAGTTTTTTTAGCTTTGACCGCGAGTCATGTGACATAGAGCGATTATAGTTGGTATATTGCAAGAGTATACCAAAACACACCAACTTTATTGAATTCAATTTTTTTAATGTTTTCAAGCATTAGTTATACGCCAAACAACATATTTGCTTATTTGCCCTTTGACCCCAAGTAACGCCACGCAAAACCAATCATTGTTGGTCCTTTTGTACCTTGATTGAGATGCATCTGTTCCATAAACTTGAAGGTCCTACTAGTTGCCTATCACAAGTTATTAGTTTTTGATCAAATTTTTTATCATTTTATTTGATTGACGTTTGACCTTTAACCTTATGATCGCCACCCTCCAAACGTTGATAGGAACAAGTTCACATGGAGGTCTATAATCCCTGACAATTTCAAGTCTCTAGCATCAGCGGTTCAAATACTTTAGACTGCACAAAAATTTGCTAAGATTCGTTGACTCGAGTTTTGACCCTAAGTGACGTCACAAACAGGCCATTGGTTTGCATAGTATTGTTCCCCACATTGATATGCATGTACTGTAAAACATTGAAGGTCCTGCCTAATGTCATTCAAAAGTTATTAGGTTTTGGTGAATTTGGTTTTTTGACCTTTGGTCTTTAACCTGACTACCGCCATCCCCCAAAAATTCTTAGGCACAAGTTCACATTGATATCTACCATCCCTGAACATTTCAAGTCTCTAGTATCAACGATTCAAATACCTTAGACTGCGCAATATTGGCAACACTTATCGGTTTTTTGACCTTTGACCTCGAGTCACGTGACGTAGAACGTTTATAGTTGGTACATTGCAAGGACATACCAAGACACACCAACCCTATTAATTTGAAATTCTTACGTGCTTTCAATCAATAGTTCTAAGCCAAACAACATATTTGTTTATTTGACCTTTGACCCCACGTGACGTCACACAAAATCAATCATTGTTGGTCGTTTTGTACCCTGGTTGAGATGCATCTGCTCCGTAAACTTGAAGATCCTACCAGTTGCCATTCACAAGTCATTAGCGTTTGATTAAATTTTTTATCAATAATTTTGATTGACGTTTGACCTTAAACCTGTAGACCGCTACCCCCCAAAAGCTGTTAGGCACAAGTTCACATGGAGGTCTATCATTCCTGACAATTTCAAGTCTCTAGCATCAGCGGTTCAAAAGCCTCAAACTGCACAAAAATCTTATGAGTATCGTTGATTTGACCTTTGACCCTGGGTGACGTCACAAACAGGTCACTGTTGTGCATATTTCTGTTCCCCACATTGATATGCATTTACTGTGAAGTATTGAAGGTCCTACCTAATGTCATTCAAAAGTTATTAGGTTTTGGTAAACTTGGTGTTTTGACCTTTGACCTTTAACCTGACGAACGCCACCCCCCAAAAGCTGTTAGCCACAACTTCACATTGAAATCGACCATCCCTGAAAGTTTCAAGTCTCTAGCATCAGCGGTTCAAAAGCCTTAGGCTGCACAAAATTTGGTGTTAAAAAAAAAAAAAGAAAAACTAGATGGCAGCTGCAAGCACCCGCTTATGGCTTCCCGATCAAGCTTACTAGGGACCCAACGTCTAAGGCAACAGCAGAGCGACTTCGCTTTTACAACTTAATAAAACAACAAATCCCTGCAAAGTATAGGCGGGCATCATCACACATGAACTAAGTTTAATTTCCTGCACCCTGTACTCCATAAACTTAATAATATTGTAGCGACTTCTTACATTTCTGTAATACAGTCATCGAAATCTCAATAAAACTATTATCCTTAAATTTCTTCACGTGTACAGTGATGATGCTGCACAAAAACTCAAAACTTCATTATACTCGCGATATTACGCCCAAGCGTGTAACGAGTGGCGGAGCCCACCTACGCGGCGCAGCGCTTGGGCCACACAGCTCCGAACAAACGTCGCAACGGTGGCGAGCCGTTGGCGACACTGTGACGATTTGGCCGACCCGGCAATTGAACCTCACACCTCCCGCACCGATAGGGTGGGCTTAGCAACTGAGCTAATCGGCCGGCACAATGCTACACAAGTCTGCAGCAAAATCATCTTGTTTGTCTGACATTTCAAACAAGCTGGCAAATCTTGCAGTAAATTCAAACAGTAAACGCCATGATTCTTGAAGGATTTGTGCACCTGCAAGGACGACTGCATTCACACAAAACGAAATTAAATCATCGAGCTTGTGTTCGTTTCTAAGGGCCAAGAAATCGCGGCATAAAACTCACGTTTAAAGCAGCGATTACAATGCTTAACAAACTGCGCAAAAACTAATGGCTGCAATATTTCGCATAACACTTCGCCCAAGGTATTGCAGATAAATCAATTGAAGTCACACTTTTTGATAAGTTGAAACTTAGAAGTTACAACTTAGTACTTAGTTATGAATGGCAGCCTTTTAGCAACTTAATACGTAAAACGACTGATAGACCGACATTGCTCGCATTAAGTAAAAGTGCTGTGACTGCTTCAACGAAAACTTTGACACTGATCAATTTACAGCCAAACCGTTTTAAATTTGTCCAGTTACCCAATTGCATAAGGCGTGAATGAAATACAGCAAACAAGTGCTATATACAACCAATTTCGCGAAACCACAAGCCTGATGATGTGATAGCGGACTATGCTAGCTATTACTTTAACAAACTCTTCGCCGCAATGCGAACACAGTTTCAATGCGAGGAATCCGCGAAGCGAAGTCATGAGTCCAATGCACCAACCACTTGGCCAATTCCCATGTGCCTCTTATTGCTGCTTGAAACGTCAGTTTAACCACAAACTCATACGGCTCACTTACGAATGAAAAAGTTTTAAAGGAAAATAGCTCAAAAACATATTACCCTACTGCCCTCTAACGGATTACATAAATTTGCTTGACTTTCATGAGGTTTCCTGAAATTTCACGTTTTTGCTTTTGACTCCAAGTCAGGTGCTCTGGAGTAACCCTTCATTATATTGATATTTTTGTTACCCACATTGAGATAAATATCCTCCGATAATTTGAAGGTCCTAGCTGTTGCCATTTAACAGTTATGAGCTTGTGATTATTTTCCTATTATTGACCTTTGACCCCAAACCACATGACTGCCACCCCCCAAAAGTTGTGAGACACAAGTTTACGTTAAGGTCTATCATCCCTGAACATTTCAAGCGTCTAGCATCAGCGATTCAAATGCCCTAGACTGCGCAAGATTGGCAACATTTATCGGTTTTTTGACCTTTGATCCCGAGTCACGTAACATAGAGCGTTCATGGTTGGTACACTGCAAGAACATATCAAGACACACCAATCCTATCAATTTCAAGTTCTTATGTGCTTTCGATCAATAGTTATAGGCCAAACGACATATTTGCTTATTTGACCTTTGACCCCAAGTGACGTCACGCAAAACTAATCATTGCTGGTCCTTTTGTACCCTCGTTGAGATGCATCTGCTCCGTAAATTTGAAGATCCTACCAGCTGCCATTCACAAGTTATTAGCGTTTGATCAAACTTTTTGTCAATTTAATTGATTGACGTTTGACCTTTAACTTGTAGACCGCCACCCCCCAAAAGTTGTAAGGCACAAGTTCACATGGAGGTCTATCATCCCTGGGAATTTCAAGTCTCTAGCATCAGCGGTTCAAAAACCTTAGGCTGCACAAAATTTGGTGTTGAAAAAAAAAAAAAAAAAAAAGGAAAAAAAAAAGAATTTTTCGGAAACAAAATATTTTTTTTCTAGAAACTGGGGGGCTGTCGGGGAAAATTAGGGCGACCAAGGTGTAGACCTAGCTGGGACACACATTTGAACTCTAGGTCACCTTTGAATTGGAACAGTAGTTTAGCAGCTACAGCTGCTGGAAGTGTCAAAAAGTGCAGAAATGGCCATGTAAAAACAATATGGTTTCCCTTTTCGGGAAGCCATAAAAACTAGATGGCAGCTGCAAGCACCCGCTTATGGCTTCCCGATCAAGCTTACTACGGACCCAGACGTCTAAGGGAACAGCACAGTGACTTCGCTTTTACAACTCAAAAAAACAACAAATCCGTGCAAACAACTAAAAAGCAATGTCCTTCCTGGCCTACCGGATGGGAAGTCATGACGACTTCCTCTTGTTGGGTCAGAGGTTATAACAGCACTCCATCACCAACAGTGCAAAGCACTCCAGTAAATCGTACCGTAGAGCGAGACAGCGCTGTTTCTGGCTATTAGCCTTCATCAGCCGCCCTCAGGTAAGAAACATTCATCTTCCAGAACGAATGATCTTACCAGGATCACTCATCCCTTCGGATAAATATTTTTTAAAGAATTTAACCTTTGTGGTACGCATATCCACTCGTGTGGTTACGTCACCATTCCAGTCAAACTCTTTACGTGGCCAGGGTGAAGAGCAAGCAACTAAAAATGTTTCTTACCTGAGGGCGGCTGATGAAGGCTAATAGCCAGAAACAGCGCTGTCTCGCTCTACGGTACGATTTACTGGAGTGCTTTGCACTGTTGGTGATGGAGTGCTGTTATAGCCTCTGACCCAACAAGCGGAATTCGTCATGACTTCCCGTCCGGTAGGCCAGGAAGGACATTGCTTTTTAGTTGTTTGCTCTTCACCCTGGCCACGTAAAGAGTTTGACTGGAATGGTGACGTAACCACACGAGTGGATATGCGTACCACAAAGGTTAAATTCTTTAAAAAATATTTATCCGAATGGATGAGTGATCCTGGCAAGATCATTCGTTCTGGAAGATGATTGTTTCTTACCTGAGGGCGGCTGATGAAGGCTAATAGCCAGAAACAGCGCTGTCTCGCTCTACGGTAAAATCCGTGCAAAGTATAGGCGGGCATTATCACACATGAACTAAGTATAGTTTCCTGCACCCTGTGCTCCATAAACTTAATAATATTGTAACGACTTTTTACATTTCTGTAATACAGTCATCGAAATCTCAATAAAACTATTATCCTTAAATTTCTTCACGTGTACAGTGATGATGCTGCACAAAAACTCAAAACTTCATTATACTCGCGATATTACGCCCAAGCGTGTAACGAGTGGCGGAGCCCACCTACGCGGCGCAGCGCTTGGGCTACACAGCTCCGAACCAACGTCGCTACGGTGGCGAGCCGTTGGCGACACTGTGACGATTTGGCCGACCCGGCAATCGAACCTCACACCTCCCGCACCGATAGGGTGGGCTTACCAACTGAGCTAATCGGCCGGCACAATGCTACACAAGTCTGCAGCAAAATCATCTTGTTTGTCTGACATTTCAAACAAGCTGGCAAATCTTGCAGTAAATTCAAACAATAAACGCCATGATTCTTGAAGGATTTGTGCACCTGCAAGGACGACTGCATTCACACAAAAAGAAATTAAGCATTCGAGCTTGCGTTCGATTATAGAGGCAAGAAATCGCGGCATAAAACTCACGTTTAAAGCAGCGATTACAGTGCCCAACAATCTGCGCAAAAATTAGTGGCTGCAATATTTCGCATAAGACTTCGCCCAAGCATAGAACTAAAAAAGCTTAGAAACGTGTTACCCTACTGCCCTCTAACGGATTAAAATAATTTGATTGAGTGTTATGAGGTTTCCTGAAATTTAACGTTTTTTACCCTTGACTTCAAGTCAGGTGCTCTGGCATAACCCTTGATTATATTGATATTTTGTTACCCAGATTGAGATTAGTATCCTCCGATAATTTGAAGGTCCTAGCTGTTGCCATGCAACAGTTATGAGCTTGTGAATAGTTTCCTATTATTGACCTTTGACCCTAAACCACTTGACTGCCACCTCCCAAAAGTGGTGAGACACAAGTTTACGTCGAGGTCTATCATCCCTAAACACTTCAAGCTTCTAGCATCAACGGTTCAAAAACCTTAGACTGCGCATTATTGGCAACACTTTTCGTTTTGTTGACCTTTGACCCCGAGTCACGTGACATAGAACGTCTATCGTTGGTACACTGCAAAGACATACGAAGACACACCAACTCTATTACTTTCAAGTTCTTATGTGTTTTCAAGCATTAGTTCTAGGCCAAACAACATATTTGCTTTTTTGACTTTTGACCCCAAGTGACGCCACGCAAAATCAATCATTGTTGGTCCTTTTGTACCTTGGTTGAGATGCATGTGCTACATAAACTTGAAGGTCCTACCAGTTGACATTTACAAGTTATTAGGGTTTGATCAGAATTTTTATCCTTTTACTTGATTGATGTTTGACCTTCAACCTGTTGACCGCCACCCCCCAGAGGTTGTTAGGCACAAGTTCACATGGAGGTCTATCATCCCTGAGAGTTTCAAGTCTCTAGCATTAGCGGTTCAAATACCTTAGGCTGCACAAATACTTGTTAAGGTTTGTTCATTTGACTTTTGACCCTAAGTGACGTTACAAACAAATCATTGTTTTGCATAGTGTTGTTCCCTGCATTGATATGCATATACTGTGAAAATTTAAAGGTCCTACCTAATGTCATTCAAAAGTTATTAGGTTTTGGTAAATTTGGTTTTTTTGATCTTTAACCTTTAACCTGACGACCGCCACCATCAAAAAATTGTTAGGCACAAGTTCCCATCCCTATCTACCATCCCTGAACACTTCAAGCCTCTAGCATCAGCGGTTCAAAAACCTTAGACTGCGCAATATTGGCAACACTTATCGGTTTTTTGACCTTTGATTTCGAGTCACGTGACATACAGCGTTTATAGTTGGTACACTGCAAGAACCAACCAAGACACACCAACCCTATCAATTTCAAGTTGTTATGTGTTCAATCAATAGTTATACGCCAAACAACATATTTGTTTATTTGACCTTTGACCCCAAGTGACGTCACACAAAATCAATCGCTGTTGGTCGTTTTGTACCCTGGTTGAGATGCATCTACTCCATAAACTTGAAGGTCCTACCAGTTGCCATTCACAAGTTATTAGCGTTTAATCAAACTTTGTATCATTTTATTTGATTGACGTTTGACCTTTAACCTGTCGTCCGCCACCCCCCAAAAGCTGTTAGGAACAAGTTCACATGGAGGTCTATATACCCTGAGAATTTCAAGTCTCCAGCGTCAGCAGTTCAAATAACTTAGGCTGCAAAATTTCTGTTAAGGTTCGTTCATTTGACCTTGGAACCTAAGTGACGTCACAAACAATTCAATGTTGTGCATGGTTTTGTTCCCCACATTGATATGCATATTTTGTAAAATATTGAAGGTCCTACCTAATGTCATTCAAAAGTTATTAGGTTTTGGTGAATTTGGTTTTTTGACCTTTGACCTTTCGTCTGACGACCGCCAACCCCAAAAAAAGTTAGGCACAAGTTCCCTTTGAGATCTACCATCTCTGAGTATTTCAAGCTTGCAACATCAGCGGCTCAAAAACCTTAGACTGCGCAACATTGGCAACACTTTTCGGTTTTTTGACCTTTAACTTGGAGTCACGTGACATAGAGCGTTTATAGTTGGTACACTGCAAGGCCATACCAAGACACACCAACCCTATCATTTTTAAACCATTATGTGCTTTCAATCAATAGTTATACGCCAAACACCAAATTTGCTTATTTGCCCTTTGACCCCAAGTGACGTCATGCAAAACTACTCATTGTTGGTCGTTTTGCACCCTGGTTGAGATGCATCTGCTCCGTATTCTTGAAGGTCCTACCAATTGCCATTCACAAGTTAATAGCATTTGATAAACATTTTTTATGATTGACGTTTGATCTTTAAATTGTTGACCGCCATCCCCCAAACGTTGTTAGGCACAAGTTCACATGGAGGTCTATAATCTCTGAAAATTTCAAGTCTCTAGCATCAGCGGTTCAAAAGCCTTAGACTACACAAAAATCTGTTGAGACTCGTTGTATTGACTTTTGACCTTAAATGACGTCACAAACACATCATGGTTGAGCAAATTTTTTCCCCACATTGATATGCATAGACTGTGGAAATTTGAAGGTCCTACCTAATGTCATTCAAAAATTATTAGGTTTTGGTAAACTTGGTTTTTTGACCTTTGACCTTTAACCTGACGACCGCCAACCCCCAAAAGCTGTTAGGCACAAGTTTCCGATAAGATCTACCATCCCTGAACACTTCAAGTCTCTAGCATCAGCGGTTCAAAAGCCTTAGGCTGCACAAAGTTTGGTGTCGAAAAAAATTTTTTTTCTGAAACAAAATATTTTTTGTCTAAAAAGTGGGGGGCTGTCGGGAAAAGTTAGGGCGCCCAAGGTGTCGACCTAGGTGGGACACACATTTGAACTTTAGGTCATTTTTGAATTGGAACAGTAGTTTAGCAGCTACAGCTGCTGGACGTGTCAAAAAGTGCAGAAATGGCCAAGTAAAAACAATATGGCTTCCCTTTTTCGGAAAGCCATAAAAAGAATTTTTCGAAAACAAAAAATGTTTTTTCTAGAAACTGGAGGCTGTCGGGGAAAGTTAGGGCGACCAAGGTGTAGACCTAGGTGGGACACACATTTGAACCCCAGCTCACTTTTGAATTGGAACAGTAGTTTAGCAGCTACAGCGGCTGGAAGTGTCAAAAAATGCCGAAATGGCCAAGTAAAAACAACATGGTTTCCCTTTTCGGAAAGCCATAACTACAGTGACTTCGCTTTTATAACTTAATAGCACAGTGACTTTTATAACTTAATAACTTAATAGCACAGTAACTTAATAGCACAGTGACTTAATAGCACAGTGACAGTGACTTTTATAACTTAATAACACACAGTTTTAAAAGCGAAGTTAACAGCACAGTGACTTCGCTTTTATAACTTAATAAAACAACAAATCCGTGCAAAGTATAGGTGGGCATCATCACACATGAACTAAGTTTGGTTTCTTGCAGCCTGTGCCCCATGAACTTAATAATATTGTAACGACTTTTTGCGTTTCTGTAATACAGTCATCGAAATCTCAATAAAACTATTATCCTTAAATTTCTTCACGTGTACAGTGATGATGCTGCACAAAAACTCAAAACTTCATTATACTCGTCATATTACGCCCAAGCGTGTAACGAGTGGCGGAGCCCACCTACGCGGCGCAGCGCTTGGGCCACACAGCTCCGAACCAACGTCGCAACGGTGGCGAGCCGTTGGCGACACTGTGACGATTTGGCCGACCCGGCAATCGAACCTCAGACTTGCCGCACCAATAGGGTGGGCTTACCAACTGAGCTAATCGGCCGGCACAATGCTACACATGTTTGCAGCGAATTCGTTTTGTTTGTCCGACATTTCAAACAAGCTGGCAAATCTTGCAGTAAATTCAAACAATAAACGCCATGATTCTTGAAGGATTTGTGCACCTGCAAGGACGACTGCATTCACAAAAAACGAATTTAACTTATCGAGCATGTGTTCGATTCCAAGAACAACAAATCGCGGCATAAAACTCACGTTTAAAGCAGCGATTACAGTGCCTAACAATCTGCGCTAAAATTAATGGCTGCAATATTTCGCATAAGATTTCGCCCAAGGCATTGCAGATAAATCAATTGAAGTCACACTTTTTGATAAGTTGAAACTTAGAAGTTACAACTTAGTACTTAGTTATGAATGGCAGCCTTTTAGCAACTTAATACGTAAAACGACTGATACACCAACATTGCTCGCATTAAGTAAAAGTGCTGTGATTACTTCAACAAAAACTTTGACACTCATCAAGGTACAGCCAAACAGTGTTGAATTTGTCCAGTTACCCAATTGCATAAGGCGTGAATGAAATACAGCAAACAGTGCTGATTACCACCAATTTCGCGAAACCACAAGCCTGATGATGTGATAGCGGACTATGCTAGCTATTACTCTAACAAACTCTTCGCCGCAATGCGAACACAGTTTCAATGCGAGGAATCCGCAAAGCTAAGTCACAAGTCCAATGCACCAACCACTTGGCCAATTCCCATGTGCCTCTTATTGCTGTTTAAAACGTCAGTTTAAACACAAACTCATACGGCTCACTCACGAATGAAAAAGTTTGAAGCTAAAATAGCTCAAAAACATGTTACCCTACTGCCATCTAACGGATTACATAAATTTGCTTGATATATATCAGGTTTTCTGAAACTTAACGTTTTTTACGTTTGACACCAAGTCAGGTGCTCTGAAGTAACTTTTCATTATATTGATATTTTTGTTACCCAGATTGAGATTAGTATCCTCCGATAATTTGAAGGTCCTAGCTGTTGCCATTTAACAGTTATGAGCTTGTGATTATTTTCCTATTATTGACCGTTGACTCGAAATCACTCAACCGCTACCCCCCGAAAGTTGTGAGACACAAGCTTATGTCGAGGTTTATCATCCCTGAACACTTCAAGTGTCTAGCATCAGCGGTTCAAATGCCTTGGACTGCGCAATATTGGCAACATTTATCGTTTTGTTGACCTTTGACCCCGAGTCACGTGACATAGAACGTTTATAGTTGATACACTGCAAGGCCATACCAAGACACAGTTACTCTAATAATTTCAAGTTCTTATGTGTTTTCAATCAATAGTTATACGCCAAACACCATATTTGCTTATTTGCCCTTTGACCCCAAGTGACGTTATGCATAATCAATCGTTGTTGGTCGTTTTGTACCCTCGTTCAGATGCATTTGCTTCGTAAACTGGAAGGTCCTACCCATTGCCTATCACAAGTTATTAGCGTTTGATCAGAATTTTTATCATTTTACTTGATTGACGTTTGACCTTAAACCTGTTGACCGCCACCCCCCAGAGGTTGTTAGGCACAAGTTCACATGGAGGTCTATCATCCCTGAGAGTTTCAAGTCTCTAGCGTCAGCGGTTCAAAAACTTTAGGCTGCACAAAACTCTGTTAAGGTTTGTTCATTTGACTTTTGACCCTAAGTGACGTCACAAACAGGTCATTGGTTTGCATGTTTTTGTTCCCCACATTGATATGCATATACTGTGAAATATTAAAGGTCCTACCTAATGTCATTCAAAAGTTATTAGGTTTTGGTAAACTTGGTGTTTTGGCCTTTGACCTTTAACCTGACAACTGTCAACCCCCAAAAGCTGTTAGCCACAACTTCACAATGATATCTACCATCCCTGAACATTTCAAGTCTCTAGCATCAGCAGTTCAAAAGCCTTAGACTGCGCAATTTTGGCAACACTTTTCGATTTTTTGAGTTTGGCAACACTTTTCAGTTTTTTGACCTTTGACCCCAAGTTACGTGACATAGAACATTTGAAATTGGTACAATGCAAAGACATGCAAAACACACCAACTCTATAAGTTTCAAGTTGTTATGAGTTTTCAATCAATAGTTATACGCCAAACGACATATTTGCTTATTTGACCTTTGACCCCAAGTGACGTCATGCAAAACTAATCACTGTTGGTCGTTTTGTACCTTGGTTGAGATGCATCTGCTCCATAAACTTGAAGGTCCAAGCAGTTGTCATTCACAGGTTGTTAGCGTTTGATCAGAATTTTTATCATTTTACTTGATTGACGTTTGACCTTTAACCTTATGACCGCCACCCCCCAAAAGTTGTTAAGCACAAGTTCACATGGAGGTCTATCAGCCCTGGGAGTTTCAAGTTTCTAACATCAGCGCTTCAAAAGCTTTAAACTGCACAAAAATCTGTTAAGATTCGTTGATTTGACCTTTGACCCTAAGTGACGTCACAAACAGGTTATTGCAATGCATACTTTTGTTCTCCACGCTGATATGCATATACTGTAAAACTTGGAAGGTCCTGCCTAATGTCATTCAAAAGTTAGTAGGTTTGATTAAACTTGGTGTTTTGACCTTTGACCTTTAACCTGACCACCGCCAACCCCCCAAAAGCTGTTAGGCACAAGTTCCCAATGAAATCGACCATCCCTGGGAATTTCAAGTCTCTAGCATCAGCGGTTCAAAAGCCTTAGGCTGCACAAAATTTGGTGTTGAAAAAAAAAAAAAGAAAAAAACTAGATGGCAGCTGCAAGCACCCGGTTATGGCTTCCCGATCAAGCTTACTAGGGACCCAAACGTCTAAGGCAACAGCAGAGCGACTTCGCTTTTACAACTTAAAAAAACAACAAATCCGTGTAAAGTATAGGTGGGCATTATCACACATGAAGTGATTTTAATTTCCTGCACCCTGTGCTCCATAAACTTAATAATATTGTAACGACTTTTTACATTTCTGTAATACAGTCATCGAAATCTCAATAAAACTATTATCCTTAAATTTCTTCACATGTACAGTGATGATGCTGCACAAAAACTCAAAACTTCATTATACTCGCGATATTACGCCCAAGCGTGTAACGAGTGGCGGAGCCCACCTACGCGGCGCAGCGCTTGGGCTACACAACTCCGAACAAACGTCGCAACGGTGGCGAGCCGTTGGCGACACTGTGACGATTTGGCCGACCAGGCAATTGAACCTCACACCTCCCGCACCGATAGGGTGGGCTTACCAACTGAGCTAATCGGCCGGCACAATGCTACACAAGTCTGCAGCAAAATCATCTTGTTTGTCTGACATTTCCAACAAGCTGGCAAATCTTGCAGTAAATTCAAACAATAAACGCCATGATTCTTGAAGGATTTGTGCACCTGCAAGGACGACTGCATTCACACAAAACGAAATTAAATCATGGAGCTTGTGCTCGTTTCTA
Source organism: Trididemnum miniatum (assembly GCA_964006365.1). Taxonomy (NCBI): domain Eukaryota; kingdom Metazoa; phylum Chordata; class Ascidiacea; order Aplousobranchia; family Didemnidae; genus Trididemnum; species Trididemnum miniatum. The sequence continues at coordinate 5,870,844 of OZ023238.1, forward strand.
AGGGCCAAGAAATCGCGGCATAAAATGGGATGTATTATTTTGATGTATCAAAAAATGAAGTTACAAAGTAAAAATTACGAGATTTTAAATAAACAGAAATTACGAAAAAACATCTACATTTACTTGCCATTAACATGTTTTTTATTCAGAAACTCATTAACAACAATTTATTCAAGAATTTTTTGAAAAGGATGGCATACACCGCATTAAAGCAGTTTGAATAAATATAAAAAAAGAATGTTTGACTTTTTCGTCTTTCTGCCGCTCTCAACTAGGGCTTATTTTAAGGGTAGGGCTTACATTAAAATCATCCTCAAAAATCACGCTAGGTTTTATTTTGCGGGTAGGTCTTATTATCGGGGAAACACGGCAATTACAACCAATTTCGCGAAACCACAAGCTTGATAATCTGATAGCGGATTATGCTAGCTATTACTTTAACAAACTCTTCGCCGCAATGCGAACACAGTTTCAATGCGAGGAATCCACAAAGCTAAGTCATGAGTCCAATGCACCAACCACTTGGCCAATTCCCATGTGTCCCTTATTGCTGATTAAAACGTCACTTTAACCACAAACTCATACGGCTCACTCACGAATGAAAAAGTTTTAAGCCAAAATAGCTCAAAAACATGTTACCCTACTGCCCTCTAACGGATTACATAAATTTGCTTGACTTTCATGAGGTTTCCTGAAATTTCACGTTTTTTACGTTTGACTCCAAGTCAGGCGCTCTGGAGTAACCCTTCATTATATTGATATTTTACCCACATTGAGATAAATATCCTCCGATAATTTGAAGGTCCTAGCTGTTGTCATTTAACAGTTATGAGCTTGTGAACATTTTCTTATTATTGACTTTTGACCCCAAACCACTTGACTGGCACCCCCCGCAAGTTGTGAGACCCAAGTTTACGTCGAGGTCTATCATCCCTGAACATTTCAAGCCTCTAGCATCAGCGGTTCAAATGCCCTAGACTGCGCAAGATTGACAACATTTATCGGTTTTTTAATTTTTGACCCCGAGTCACGTGACATAGAGCGTTCATGGTTGGTACACTGCAAGGACATATCAAGACACACCAATCCTATTAATTTCAAGTTTCTATGTGTTTTCCATCAATAGTTATACGCCAAACGACATATTTGCGTATTTGACCTTTGACCCCAAGTGACGTCACGCAAAACTAATCGCTGTTGGTCCTTTTGTACCCTCGTTGAGATGCATCTGCTCCGTAAACTTGAAGGTCCTACCAATTGCCATTCACAAGTTATTAGCGTTTGATCAAATTTTTAATCATTTTATTTGATTGACGTTTGACCTTTAACTTGTAGACCGCCACCCCCCAAAATTTGTAAGGCACAAGATCACATGGAGGTCTATCAGCCCTGAGACTTTCAAGTTTCTAGCATCAGCGGTTCAAAAGCCTTAAGCTGCACAAAAATCTGTTGAGATTCGTTGATTTGACCTTTGACCCTAAGTGACGTCACAAACAGGTCATTGTTATGCATATAATTATTTCTCACATTGATATGCATATACTGTGAAAATTTGAAAGTCCTACCTGTAGTCATTCAAAAGTTAGTAGGTTTTGGTAAAGTTGTTTTTTTGACCTTTGATCTTTAACCTGACGACCGCCAACCCCCAAAAGTTGTTAGGCACAAGTTTTCAATAAGATCTACCATCCCTGGGAATTTCAAGTCTCTAGCATCAGCGGTTCAAAAGCCTTAGGCTGCACAAAATTTGGTGTTGAAAAAAAAAAAAAGAAAAAAACTAGATGGCAGCTGCAAGCACCCGGTTATGGCTTCCCGATCAAGCTTACTAGGGACCCAAACGTCTAAGGGAACAGGTGATTGACTTCGCTTTTACAATTTAAAAACACAACAAATCCCTGCAAAGTATAGGTGGGCATTATCACACATGAACTAAGTTTAATTTCCTGCACCCTGTGCTCCATGAACTTAATAATATTGTAACGACTTTTTACATTTCTGTAATACAGTCATCGAAATCTCAATAAAACTATTATCCTTAAATTTCTTCACATGTACAGTGATGATGCTGCACAAAAAATCAAAACTTCATTATACTCGCGATATTACGCCCAAGCGTGTAACGAGTGGCGGAGCCCATCTACGCGGCGCAGCGCTTGGGCTACACAACTCCGAACAAACGTCGCAACGGTGGCGAGCCGTTGGCGACACTGTGACGATTTGGCCGACCAGGCAATTGAACCTCACACCTCCCGCACCGATAGGGTGGGCTTACCAACTGAGCTAATCGGCCGGCACAATACTACACATGTTTGCAGCGAATTCGTTTTGTTTGTCCGACATTTCAAACAAGCTGGCAAATCTTGCAGTAAATTCAAACAATAAACGCCATGATTCTTGAAGGATTTGTGCACCTGCAAGGACGACTGCATTCACACAAAACGAAATTAAATCATGGAGCTTGTGCTCGTTTCTAAGGGCCAAGAAATCGCGGCATAAAATGGGATGTATTATTTTGATGTATCAAAAAATGAAGTTACAAAGTAAAAATTACGAGATTTTAAATAAACAGAAATTACGAAAAAACATCTACATTTACTTGCCATTAACATGTTTTTTATTCAGAAACTCATTAACAACAATTTATTCAAGAATTTTTTGAAAAGGATGGCATACACCGCATTAAAGCAGTTTGAATAAATATAAAAAAAGAATGTTTGACTTTTTCGTCTTTCTGCCGCTCTCAACTAGGGCTTATTTTAAGGGTAGGGCTTACATTAAAATCATCCTCAAAAATCACGCTAGGTTTTATTTTGCGGGTAGGTCTTATTATCGGGGAAACACGGCAATTACAACCAATTTCGCGAAACCACAAGCTTGATAATCTGATAGCGGATTATGCTAGCTATTACTTTAACAAACTCTTCGCCGCAATGCGAACACAGTTTCAATGCGAGGAATCCACAAAGCTAAGTCATGAGTCCAATGCACCAACCACTTGGCCAATTCCCATGTGTCCCTTATTGCTGATTAAAACGTCACTTTAACCACAAACTCATACGGCTCACTCACGAATGAAAAAGTTTTAAGCCAAAATAGCTCAAAAACATGTTACCCTACTGCCCTCTAACGGATTACATAAATTTGCTTGACTTTCATGAGGTTTCCTGAAATTTCACGTTTTTTACGTTTGACTCCAAGTCAGGCGCTCTGGAGTAACCCTTCATTATATTGATATTTTACCCACATTGAGATAAATATCCTCCGATAATTTGAAGGTCCTAGCTGTTGTCATTTAACAGTTATGAGCTTGTGAACATTTTCTTATTATTGACTTTTGACCCCAAACCACTTGACTGGCACCCCCCGCAAGTTGTGAGACCCAAGTTTACGTCGAGGTCTATCATCCCTGAACATTTCAAGCCTCTAGCATCAGCGGTTCAAATGCCCTAGACTGCGCAAGATTGACAACATTTATCGGTTTTTTAATTTTTGACCCCGAGTCACGTGACATAGAGCGTTCATGGTTGGTACACTGCAAGGACATATCAAGACACACCAATCCTATTAATTTCAAGTTTCTATGTGTTTTCCATCAATAGTTATACGCCAAACGACATATTTGCGTATTTGACCTTTGATCCCAAGTGACGTCACGCAAAACTAATCGCTGTTGGTCCTTTTGTACCCTCGTTGAGATGCATCTGCTCCGTAAACTTGAAGGTCCTACCAATTGCCATTCACAAGTTATTAGCGTTTGATCAAATTTTTAATCATTTTATTTGATTGACGTTTGACCTTTAACTTGTAGACCGCCACCCCCCAAAATTTGTAAGGCACAAGATCACATGGAGGTCTATCAGCCCTGAGACTTTCAAGTTTCTAGCATCAGCGGTTCAAAAGCCTTAAGCTGCACAAAAATCTGTTGAGATTCGTTGATTTGACCTTTGACCCTAAGTGACGTCACAAACAGGTCATTGTTATGCATATAATTATTTCTCACATTGATATGCATATACTGTGAAAATTTGAAAGTCCTACCTGTAGTCATTCAAAAGTTAGTAGGTTTTGGTAAAGTTGTTTTTTTGACCTTTGATCTTTAACCTGACGACCGCCAACCCCCAAAAGTTGTTAGGCACAAGTTTCCAATAAGATCTACCATCCCTGGGAATTTCAAGTCTCTAGCATCAGCGGTTCAAAAACCTTAGGCTGCGCAAGATTGGCAACACTTTCGGTTTTTTGACCTTTGACCCCGAGTCACGTGACATAGAACGTTTATAGTTGGTACACTGCAAGGACATATCAAGACACACCAACCCTATTAATTTCAAGTTCCTATGTGTTTTCCATCAATAGTTATTTGCCAAACGACATATTTGCGTATTTGACTTTTGACCCCAAGTGACGTCACGCAAAACTAATCGCTGTTGGTGCTTTTGTACCCTCGTTGGGATGCATCTGCTCCGTAAACTTGAAGGTCCTACCAGTTGCCATTCACAAGTTATTAGCGTTTGATCAGATTTTTGATCATTTTATTTGATTGACATTTGACCTTTGACCTGTTGACCGCCACCCCCCAAAAGCTGTTAGGCACAAGTTCACATGGAGGTCTATCATCCCTGGGAATTTCAAGTCTCTAGCATCAGCCGTTCAAAAACCTTAGGCTGCACAAAATTTGGTGTTGAAGAAAAGAAAAAAAAAAAAAAAAAAAAGAACTTTTCGGAAACAAAATATTTTTTATTTAGAAAGTGGGGGGCTGCCGGGGAAAATTAGGGCGACCAAGGTGTAGACCTAGCTGGGACACACATTTGAACTCTAGGTCACCTTTGAATTGGAACAGTAGTTTAGCAGCTACAGCTGCTGGAAGTGTCAAAAAGTGCACAAATGGCCAAACAAAAACAATATGGCTTCCCTTTTCGGGAGGCCATAAAAAAAAGAATTTTTCGGAAACAAAATATTTTTTTTTTAGAAACTGGGGGGCTGTCGGGGAAAATTAGGGCGACCAAGGTGTAGACCTAGGTGGGACACACTTTTGAACTCTAGATCACTTTTGAATTGGAACAGTAGTTTAGCAGCTACAGCTGCTGGAAGTGTCAAAAAGTGCACAAATGGCCAAACAAAAATAATATGGTTTCCCTTTTCGGGAAGCCATAAAAAAACTAGATGGCAGCTGCAAGCACCCGCATATGGCTTCCCGATGAAGCTTACTAGGGACCCAAACGTCTAAGGGAACAGCACAGTGACTTCGCTTTTACAACTTAAAAAAACAACAAATCCGTGTAAAGTATAGGTGGGCTTTGTCACACATGAACTAAGTTTGGCTTCCTGCAACCTGTGCTCCATAAACTTAATAATACTGTAACGACTTCTTACGTTTCTGTAATACTGTGATGGAAATCTCAATAAAACTATTATCTTTAAATTTCTTCACGTGTACAGTGATAACGCTGCACAAAAAATCAAATCTTCATTTCAATCGCCGTATTACGCCCAAGCGTGTAACGAGTGGCGGAGCCCACCTCCGCGGCACAGCGCTTGGGTCACACAGGTACGAACAAACGTCGCAACGGTGGCGAGCCGTTGGCGACACTGTGACGATTTGGCCGACCCGGCAATCGAACCTCACACCTCCCGCACCGATAGGGTGGGCTTAGCAACTGAGCTATTCGGCCGGCACAATACTACACAAGTCTGCAGCAAAATCATCTCCCTTGCGATTACATTGCTAAACAATCTGCGCAAAAAAATAAAGGCTGCATTATTTCGCATAACACTTCGCTCTACGTATTGCACATAAATCAATTGAAGTCACACATGTTGATAAGTTGAAACTTAGAAGTTACAACTTAGTACTTACTTATGAATGGCAGCTTTTTAGCAACTTAATACGTAAAACGACTGATAAACCAACATTGCTCGCAATAAGTAAAAGTGCTGTGACTTCTTCAACGAAAACTTTGACACTCATCAAGTTGCAGCCAAACACTTTTGAATTTGTCCAGTTACCCAATTGCATAAGGCGTGAATGAAATACAGCAAACAAGTGCTGATTATAACCATTTTCGCAAAACCACAAGTCTGATGATGTGATAGCGGACTATGCTAGCTATTACTTTAACAAACTCTTCGCCGCAATGCGAACACAGTTTCAATGCGAGGAATCCGCGAAGCGAAGTCATAAGTGCAATGCACCAACAACTTGGTCAATTCCCATGTGCCTCTTATTGCTGTTTAAAACGTCAGTTTAAACACAAACTCATACGGCTCACTCACGAATGAAAAAGTTTGAAGCTAAAATAGCTCAAAAACATGTTACCCTACTGCCCTCTAACGGATTAAAATAAATTTGCTTGATATATATGAGGTTTCCTGAAATTTCACGTTTTTTACGTTTGACTCCAAGTCAGGTGCTCTGGAGTAACTTTTCATTATATTGATATTTTTGTTACCCAGATTGAGATTAATATCCTCCGATAATTTGAAGGTCCTAGCTGTTGCCATTTAACAGTTATGAGCTTGTGATTATTTTCCTATTATTGACCTTTGACCCCAAACCACTTGACTGCCACTCCCCGAAAGTTGTGAGACACAAGCTTATGTTGAGGTCTATCATCCCTGAACACTTCAAGCCTCTAGCATCAGCGGTTCAAAAATCCTAGGCTGCGCAAGATTGGCAACACTTTTCGGTTTTTTGACCTTTGACCTCGAGTCACGTGACATAGAACGTTTATAGTTGGTACATTGCAAGGACATACCAAGACACACCAACTATATTAAATTCAAGTTCTTATGTGTTTTCAAGCATTAGTTATACTCCAAACACCATATTTGCTTATTTGCCCTTTGACCCCAAGTGACGTCACGCAAAACCAATCATTGTTGGTCGTTTTGTACCCTGGTTGAGATGCATCTGCTACGTAAACTTGAAGGTCCTACCAATTGCCATTCACAAGTTATTAGCGTTTGATCAGATTTTTGATCATTTTACTTGATTGACGTTTGACATTTAACCTGTTGATCGCTACCCCCAACAGTTGTTAGGCACAAACTCACCTGGAAGTCTATCATCCCTGAGACTTTCAAGTCTTTAGCGTCAGCGGTTCAAAAGCCTTAGGCTGCACAAAAATCTGTTAAGATTCGTTCATTTGACCTGTGATTTTAAGTGACGTCACAAACAGGTCATATTGGTGCATAGTATTGTTCTTCACATTGATATGCATATACTGTAAAAAATTGAAGGTCCTACCTAATGTCATTCAAAAGTTATTAGGTTTTGGTAAACTTGGTTTTTTGACCTTTGGTCTTTAACCTGACGACCGCCACCCCCCAAAAGTTGTTAGGCACAAGTTTCCGATAAGATCTACCATCCCTGAACATTTCAAGTCTCTAGCATCAGCAGTTCAAAAGCCTTAGACTGCGCAAAATTGGCAACACTTTTCGGTTTTTTGACCTTTGCCTCGAGTCACGTGACATAGAGCGTTTATAGTTGGTACATTGCAAGGACATACCAAGACACACCAACCCCATAAATTTGAAGTTTTTATGTGCTTTCAATCAATAGTTATACGCCAAAGTTATTATTTGCTTATTTTATCTTTGACCCCAAGTAACGTCATGCAAAACTAATCACTGTTGGCCTTTTTGTACTTTGGTTGAGATGCATCTGCTACGTAAACTTGAAGGCCTACCAGTTACCATTCACAAGTTATTAGCAATTGATCAAGTTTGTTATCATTTTACTTGATTTACGTTTGATCTTTAACCTGTTGACCGCCACCCCACAGAAGTTGTTAGGCACAAGTTCACATGGAGGTCTATCATCCCTGAGATTTTCAAACCTCTAGCATCAGCGGTCCAAAAGCCTTAGGCTGCATAAAACTTCGTTTATATTCGTTGGTTTGACCTTTGACCCTAAGTGACGTCACAAAAAGGTCATTCATTTGGATATTTTTGTTCCCCACATTGATATGCATATACTGTGAAATATTGAAGGTCCTACCTGTAGTCATTCAAAAGTTATTAGATTTTGGTAAATTTGGTTTTTTAATCTTTGGTCTTTAACCAGACGACCGCCACCCCCGAAAAGCTGTTACTCACAAGTTCTTTATAAGATCTATCATCCCTGAAAATTTCAAGTCTCTAGCATCAGTCATTCAAAAGCCTTAGGCTGCACCAAATTTGGTGTTGAAAAAAAAAAAAAAAAAAGAATATTTCGGAAACAAAAATTTTTTTGCTAGAAAGTGGGGGGCTGTCGGGGAAAGTTAGGGCGACCAAGGCGTAGACCTAGGTGGGACACACTTCACACTTTTGAACTTTAGGTCATTTTTGAATTGGAACAGTAGTTTAGCAGCTACAGCTGCTGGAAGTGTCAAAAAGTGCACATACGGCCAAGTAAAACCAATATGGCTTCCACTATAACCAAAGTTTTCGGGAGGCCATAAAAAAAAAAAGAATTTTTCGGAAACAAAATAACTTTTTTCTACAAACTGAGGGGCTGTCGGGGAAAGTTAGGGCGACCAAGGCGTAGACCTAGGTGGGACACACGTTTAAACTCTAGGTCACCTTTGAATTGGAACAGTAGTTTAGCAGGTATAGCTGCTGGAAGTGTCAAAAAGTGCACAGATGGCCAAGTAAAAACAATATGGTTTCCCTTTTCGGGAAGCCATAACTAGATGGCAGCTGCAAGCACCCGCATATGGCTTCCCGATCAAGCTCACTAGGGACCCAAACGTCTAAGGGAACAGCACAGTGACTTCGCTGTTACAATTTGAAAAAGCAATATATCCGTGCAAAGCATAGGCGGGCATTATCACACATGAACTAAGTTTAATTTCCTGCACCCTGTGCTCCATAAACTTAATAATATTGTAACGACTTCATACATTTCTGTAATGCAATTATCGAAATCTCAGTAAAACCATTATCTTTAAATTTCTTCACGTGTACAGTGATAACGCTGCACAAAAAATCAAATCTTCATTATACTCGCCGTAGTACGCCCAAGCGTGTAACGAGTGGCGGAGCCCACCTACGCAGCGCAGCGCTTGGGCCACACAGCTCCGAACCAACGTCGCTGCGGTGGCGAGCCGTTGGCGACACTGTGACGATTTGGCCGACCCGGCAATCGAACCTCACACCTCCCGCACCGATAGGGTGGGCTTACCAACTGAGCTAATCGGCCGGCACAATACTACACAAGTCTGCAGCAAAAATCGTTTTGTTTCTCTAACATTTCCAACAAGCTGGCAAATCTTGCAGTAAATTCAAACAATAAACGCCATGATTCTTGAAGGATTTGTGCACCTGCAAGGACGACTGTATTCACAAAAAACGAAATTAAATCATCGAGCTTGTGTTCGATTGTAAAAGCAGGAAATCGCTGCATAAAACTCACGTTTAAAGGAGCGATTACAGTGCTTAACAAACTGCGCAAAAACTAATGGCTGCAATATTTCGCATAACACTTCGCCCAAGGTATTGCAGATATACCAATTGAAGTCACACTTTTTGATAAGTTGAAACTTAGAAGTTACAACTTAGTACTTACTTATGAATATCAACTATTTAGCAACTTAATACGTAAAACGACTGATAAACCAACATTGCTCGCAATAAGTAAAAGTGCTGTGACTTCTTCAACGAAAACTTTGACACTCATCAAGGTACAGCCAAACAGTGTTGAATTTGTCCAGTTACCCAATTGCATAAGGCGTAAATGAAATACAGCAAACAAGTGCTGATTACACCAATTTCGCAAAACCACAAGATTAATGATCTGATAGCGGACTATGCTAGCTATTACTTTAACAAACTCTTCGCCGCAATGCGAACACAGTTTCAATGCGAGGAATCCGCGAAGCGAAGTCACAAGTCCAATGCACCAACCACTTGGCCAATTCCCATGTGCCTCTTGTTGCTGCTTAAAACGTCAGTTTAAACACAAACTCATACGGCTCACTCAGAAATGAAAAAGTTTGAAGCTAAAATAGCTCAAAAACATGTTACCCTACTGCCATCTAACGGATTACATAAATTTGCTTGATATATATGAGGTTTCCAGAAACTTAACGTTTTTTACGTTTGACTCCAAGTCAAACGCTTTGTAGTAACCTTTCATTATATTGATATTTTTGTTACCCACGTTGAGATTAATATCCTCCGATAATTTGAAGGTCCTAGCTGTTGCCGTTTAACAGTTATGAGCTTGTGAATAGTTTCCTATTATTGACCTTTGACCCCAAACCACATGACTGCCACTCCCCAAAAGTTGTGAAACACAAGTTTACGTCGAGGTCTATCATCCCTGAACATTTCAAGCGTCTAGCATAAGCGGTTCAAATGCCTTAAACTGCGAAAAATTGGCAACATTTATCGTTTTGTTGACCTTTGACCTCGAGTCACGTGACATAGAACGTTTATAGTTGGTACATTGCAAGGACATACCAAGACACACCAACTATATTAAATTCAAGTTCTTATGTGTTTTCAAGCATTAGTTATACGCCAAACACCATATTTGCTTATTTGCCCTTTGACCCCAAGTGACGTCACGCAAAACCAGTCACTGTTGCTCGTTTTGTGCATTCGTTGAGATGCATCTGCTACGTAAACTTGAAGGTCCTACCAGTTGCCAATCACAAGTTATTAGCGTTTGATCAGATTTTTTATCATTTTATCTGATTTACGTTTGACCTTAAACGGGTTGATCGCCACCCCCAAACTTTGTTAGGCACAAGTTCACATGGAGGTCTATCATCCCTGAGAGTTTCAAGTCCCTAGCATCACTGGTTCAAACGCCTTAGGCTGCACAAAAATCTGTTAAGATTCGCTGGTTTAATCTTTGATCCTAAGTGACGTCACAAACAGGTCACTGTTGTGCACATTTTCGTTCCCCACATTGATATGCATATATCGTGAAATATTGAAGGTCTTACCTATAGTCATTCAAAAGTTATTAGGTTTTGGTAAACTTGGTGTTTTGACCTTTAACCTGATGATCGCCACCCCCCAAAAGCTGTTAGGCACAAGTTTACATTGATATCTACCATCCCTAAACATTTCAAGTCTCTAGCATCAGCGATTCAAAAACCTTAGACTGCGCAAAATTGGCAACACTTTTCGTTTTGTTGACCTTGGACCCTGAGTCACGTGACATAGAACATTTATAGTTGGTACAATGCAAGGACACACAACTCACCAACTCTATAAGTCCAAGACACACCAACTCTATAAGTTTTAAGTTGTTATGTGTTCAATCAATAGTTATACGCCAAACACCAAATTTGCTTATTTGCCCTTTGACCCCAAGTGACGTCATGCAAAATTAATCATTGTTGGTCGTTTTGTACCCCCGTTGAGATGCATCTGCTACGTAAACTTGAAGGTCCTACCAGTTGTCATTCACAGGTTATCAGCGTTTGATCAAATTTTTCATCATTTTATCTGATTTACGTTTGACCTTCAACCTGTTGACCGCCACCCCCCAAAAGCTGTTAGGCACAAGTTCACATGGAGGTCTATCATCCCTGGGAATTTCAAGTCTCTAGCATCAGCGGTTCAAAAGCCTTAGGCTAAACAAAAATCTGTTAAAATTAGTTCATTTGACCTTTGACCTTAAGTGACGTCACAAAAAGGTCATTCATTTGGATATTTTTGTTCCCCACATTGATATGCATATACTGTGAAATATTGAAGGTCCTACCTAATGTCATTCAAAAGTTACTAGGTTTTGGTAAACTTGGTTTTTTGACCTTTGACTTTTCACCTGACGACCGCCACCCCCCAAAAGCTGTTACTCACAAGTTCACCCTGAAATCGACCATCCCTGAACATTTCAAGTTTCTAGCATCAGCCGTTCAAAAACCTTAGGCTGCACTAAATTTGGTGTTGAAAAAAAAAAACGTTACAAAAACAAAATAATTTTTTTGCTAGAAAGTGGGGGGCTGTCGGGGAAAATTAGGGCGACCAAGGTGTAGACCTACGTGGGACACACATTTGAACTCTAGGTCACCTTTGAATTGGAACAGTAGTTTAGCAGCTACAGCTGCTGGAAGTGTCAAAAAGTGTACAAATGGCCAAGTAAAAACAATATGGCTTCCCTTTTCGGGAGGCCATAAAAAAAGAATTTTTCGGAAACAAAAATTTTTTTTTCTAGAAACTGGGGGGGCTGTCGGGGAAAGTTAGGGCGACCAAGGTGTAGACCTAGGTGGGACACACTTTTGAACTCTAGGTCACCTTTGAAATGGAACAGTAGTTTAGCAGCTACAGCTGCTGGAAGTGTCAAAAAGTGCACAGATGGCCAAGTAAAAACAATATGGTTTCCCTTTTCGGGAAGCCATAACTAGATGGCAGCTGCAAGCACCCGCATATGGCTTCCCGATCAAGCTCACTAGGGACCCAAACGTCTAAGGGAACAGCACAGTGACTTCGCTGTTATAATTTAAAAAAACAACACATCCGTGCAAAGTATAGGCGGGCATTATCACACATGAACTAAGTTTAATTTCCTGCACCCTGTGCTCCATAAACTTGTTAATAATGTAACGACTTCATACGTTTCTGTAATACAGTCATCGAAATCTCAGTAAAACTATTATCTTTAAATTTCTTCACGTGTACAGTGATAATGCTGCACAAAAAATCAAATCTTCATTATACTCGCCGTAGTACGCCCAAGCGTGTAACGAGTGGCGGAGCCCACCTACGCGGCGCAGCGCTTGGGCCACACAGCTCCGAACAAACGTCGCTACGGTGGCGAGCCGTTGGCGACACTGTGACGATTTGGCCGACCCGGCAATCGAACCTCACACCTCCCGCACCGATAGGGTGGGCTTACCAACTGTGTTAATCGGCCGGCACAATGCTACACAAGTCTGCAGCAAAATCATCTTGTTTGTCCGACATTTCAAACAAGCTGGCAAATCTTGCAGTAAATTCAAACAATAAACGCCATGATTCTTGAAGGATTTGTGCACCTGCAAGGACGACTGCATTCACAAAAAACGAAATTAAATCATCGAGCTTGTGTTCGATTGTAAAAGCAGGAAATCGTATCATAAAACGCATGTTAAAGCAGCGATTACAGTGCTTAACAATCTGCGCAAAAAAATAAAGGCTGCAAAATTTCGCATAACACTTCGCCCAAAATCTTGCAGATATACCAATAATATTGAAGTCACACTTTTTGATAAGTTGAAACTTAGAAGTTCCCACTTAGTACTTACTTATGAATGGCAACCTTTTAGCAACTTAATACGTAAAACGACTGATACACCAACATTGCTCGCATTAAGTAAAAGTGCTGTGATTTCTTCAACAAAAACTTTGACACTCATCAAGGTACAGCCAAACAGTGTTGAATTTGTCCAGTTACCCAATTGCATAAGGCGTGAATGAAATACAGCAAACAAGTGCTGATTATAACCATTTTCGCAAAACCACAAGCCTGATGATCTGATAGCGGACTATGCTAGCTATTAACTTAACAAACTCTTCGCCGCAATGCGAACACAGTTTCAATGCGAGGAATCCGCGAAGCGAAGTCATGAGTGCAATGCACCAACCACTTGGCCAATTCCCATGTGCCTCTTATTGCTGTTTAAAACGTCAGTTTAAACACAAACTCATACGGCTCACTCACGAATGAAAAAGTTTGAAGCTAAAATAGCCCAAAAACATATTACCCTACTGCTCTCTAACGGATTAAAATAAATTGCTTGAATTTTATGAGGTTTCCTGAAATTTCACGTATATTACCTTTGACTCCAAGTCAGGTGCTCTGGAGTAACTTTTCATTATACTGATATTTTTGTTACCCAAATTGAGATTAATATCCTCCGATAATTTGAAGGTCCTAGCTGTTGCCATTTAACAGTTATGAGCTTGTGATTATTTTCCTATTATTGACCTTTGACCTTAAACCACTTGACTGCCACTTCCCAAAAGTTGTGAGACACAAGTTTACGTTGAGGTTTATCATTCCTGAACATTTCAAGCCTCTAGCATCAGCGGTTCAAAAACCTTAGGCTGCGCAATACTGGCAACACTTTTCGGTTTTTTGACCTTTGACCCCGAGTCTTTGACCCCAAGACACACCAACTCTACTAATTTCAAGTTCTTATGTGTTTTCAATCAATAGTTATACGTCAAACACCATATTTGTTTATTTTATCTTTGACCCCAAGTGACGTCACGCAAAACCAATCATTGTTGGTCTTTTTGTTCCTTGGTTGAGATGCATCTGCTACGTAAACTGGAAGGTCCTACCAGTTGCCATTCACAAGTTATTAGTGTTTGATCAGATTTTTTATCATTTGATCTGATTGACGTTTGACGTTTAATCTGTCAACTGACACCCCCCAAAAGTTGTTAGGCACAAGTTCACATGGAAGTCTATCATCCCTGAACATTTCAAATCTCTAGCATCAGCGGTTCAAATACCTTAGGCTGCAAAAAATCTGTTTAAGATTCGTTCATTTGATCTGTGACCCTAAGTGACATCACAAACAGGTCATTGTTGTGCATATTTTTGTTACCCACATTGATATGCATATATCGTAAAATATTGAAGGTCCTACCTATAGTCATTCAAAAGTTATTAGGTTTTGGTAAACTTGGTGTTTTGATCTTTGACCTTTATCCAGACGACCGCCACCCCCCAAAAGCTGTTAGGCACAAGTTTACATTGATATCTACCATCCCTGAACATTTCAAGTCTCTAGCATCAGCAGTTCAAAAACCTTAGACTGCTCAATATTGGCAACACTTTTCGGTTTTTTGATCTTTGTTTCCGAGTCACATGGCATAGAACGTTTATAGTTGGTACATTGCAAGGACATACCAAAACACACCAACCCTATCAATTTCAAGTTCTTATGTGCTTTCAATCATTAGTTATACGCCAAACGACATATTTGCTTTTTTGACTTTTGACCCCAAGTGACGTCACGCAAAACTAATCATTGTTGGCCTTTTGTACCCCCGTTGAGATGCATCTGCTCCGTAAACTTCAAGATCCTACCAGTTGCCTATCACAAGTTGTTAGTGTTTGATCAGAATTTTTATCATTTTACTTGATTTACGTTTGACCTTTAACCTGTTGACTGCCACCCCCAAACTTTGTTAGGCACAAGTTCACATGGAGGTCTATCATCCCTGGGAATTTCAAGTCTCTAGCATCAGCGGTTCAAAAGCCTTAGGCTGCACAAAACTTTGTTAAGATTCGTTCATTTGACCTTTGACTCTGAGTGACGTCACAAACAGGTCATTGTTGGGCATAGTTTTGTTCCCCACATTGATATGCATATACTGTGAAATATTGAAGATCCTACCTAATGTCATTCAAAAGTTATTAGATTTTGGTAAATTTGGTGTTTTGACCTTTGACCTTTAACCGGACGACCGCCACCCCCCAAAAGCTGTTAGGCACAAGTTTCCAATAAGATCTACCATCCTGAAATGTTCAAGTTTCTAGCATCAGCCGTTCAAAAGCTTTAGGCTGCACTAAATTTGGTGTTGAAGAAAAAAAAAAAAAAAAAAAGAAAAAAAAAAAAAGAATTTTTCGCAAACAAAATAATTTTTATCTTGAAACTGGGGGGCTGTCGGGGAAAATTAGGGCGACCAAGGTGTAGACCTAGGTGGGACACACATTTGAACTCTAGGTCACTTTTGAATTGGAACAGTAGTTTAGCAGCTACAGCTGCTGGAAGTGACAAGAAGTGCAGAAATGGCCAAGTAAAAACAATATGGCTTCCCTTTTCGGGAGGCCATAAAAAAAGAATTTTTCGGAAACAAAAATTTTTTTTTCTAGAAACTGGGGGGGCTGTCGGGGAAAGTTAGGGCGACCAAGGTGTAGACCTAGGTGGGACACACTTTTGAACTCTAGGTCACTTTTGAATTGGAACAGTAGTTTAGCAGCTACAGCTGCTGGAAGTGTCAAAAAGTGCAGAAATGGCCAAGTAAAAACAATATGGCTTCCCTTTTTCGGGAAGCTATAAATATGGCGGCCAGTTGGCGTAATGGTTGTAGATATCGCTTCTGGTGCGGGAGGTCACGGGTTCTCTCCTTGTGCCAGTCAAATCGAATGCAGTCGCAAACCTCTCGCTACCGCTGCGATAACTTTTCAAAACCGTGTTAGGCTACCTAGGCACTAAGCAGCGGAGTTGGGCCCCTCCACGCATCACACGCTTCGCCGTATTACGGCGAGCATAATGCAAGTTCGATTTTTTTTGAAGATAAAAATACCAGACATAGTCTCATGATTTCACAGGTCTTTAGCGGAATTTTCGGTCTTGGTGTGGTTGTGGTAGTATGCCTGCAATTTATTAGCAAGCGCGTTATAGCGTTTTGATCGCTTTCGCGTAAATACAACAAACATGCCCTCAGAGCCGGTGTCAGAGCGGTCAACTTAGGGGGGCCGAAAGTTTATCAGGGGGTACCAAAGTTTGGATCAATGTTTTAAATTATGAAAACACTTCAAAAGCTATCATGTGCAAGCTTATTTATCAACGAGAACTTTACAACGAACTGACATTCTTCTGAATTATAAGATGTCGAATTTATTAACCTTACAAAAATATGAACAACGTAGAACAACGCGCCGTGTGACCCCGAAAGGTTATTGGGTGAGCCCCCAGAAAGAAAAAAAGTCTATCCAAATAATTGTAGCCTAAATCAAATACAAAAGCACGTTAATTTAACGAATGGATGATTACGAATTCAATTCAGTGGCAAATGTAACGTTTAACTCGACTCAGTAACAATTAGATTAGGAGGGCCAAGGGTTGCTGATTGGGAGAGCCGCCCCCCTTAGCGCCGGCCCTGAATGCTGCTGTAGCTTAAACGAAAAAATCGAAACCAACAATGGACTTTAAACCGACTCAGTCGTACTATAAGCTTTGCTTTACTTCGAAAGCCAAATTAGATTAAGGTTGAGATTAACGGCATCTGGTACGAGACAGCAGTCCAAATGTTATCACTGATCTATGGATTGCAACTTTAAAAGTGGGTTATCGTCGCTATTAATTGATACTTCCATCCTTCTCCTTCATGATGACCTCATTTTCGCTAACGCTACTATTTTGATCAGGCTGGTACCGCACCGACAATAGCTAGCCAACTTTTTAAAATTTCCCGGTTAATTTTACACTTCCATCCTTATTGATGCGCTACTTTTTCAAAGTATGTACGATTTATCACCGACAGATCAAACTATGGGTAGGCCTAAGTTACCTTTAAATTTTACCTGATTAATTTCAGCACTCACCGTACTTTCTACTCTATTTCAAGTAGTTTTAACCTTTACTTACCATTAGTATTGTTTTATCATAATCCTACCTATTATACACTTCTATTGTCATGGAAATATTTTCCCGCTACAACGTCAGCTCGACGTTGGTTACGCTCAGCCATCGACGTGAGCAACGCAAGCAACGTCGTGCGTCAATAGACACAGAAGTGGGAACGGATTATGCGTTTAATTATTATTCTCAATTTCCAGTTGTTGCAGGAACAGGATCTGGGAATCGGAGTCAAAAATTACCGCACTCTTGTGATATTTGTTCAAAATTTGCCATAATTTGGTTCTGATAATTTGCTTGTTTTGTGCAGTTAAATTCTACAAACATATCGGTATGGATAGATAATTACAGTCCATATTTTGCAGAGCAGCCATAGTATACATAAAAACAAAACAAGTTTAAATGAGAAATTTGCAAGGTAAAACAAGTTTAGTAAAACAAGTTCTTCTGATGTTAGCAGCATAATGCAATCACTTGGCAAATGAACTGAATTAAAAGTTTAGATGCGGGTAGTACCAGACGAAAGACCACATGCGGCTGGCCTAATCTAACCAACTAATTATGACTGTGTATGGCTTGGGTAAGGGGTAGGCTACTAGTACTAGGAGTAGTCAGCTAAGCAATGTGGAATTATTTGTGTACCGCAATTTAGTCTTTTTATGCAGACTACAAACAGACACTGGACTAAGCAGTCTTGCAGTAAGCCTTTGTGGATTGCACATAGGCTGACTTAGTCCAGCAGCTACTGAACCAGCATTTCTTCACTGTTAGGCCAAATGTTCTAAATTCAAGTTTTGCACAACCCACAAGTTTGCCAGAAATTTTTAAAGTTACTGGGTAGTTGTATGAAATTTTTGGTTGCTGCTAGAGTTACGGTAAATTGCTTTGTTTGTATAGCCAATAGTTTTAGAAATGACCATGTTTTGCCAATGATTGGAAAAGTAATTGCCAGTAATTTGTTAGTTTGATTTTTATGTACTGAACCATCATCAAGTGACATGGCTTAGCGGAAAGTTTATTGATGTTTTGCTAGTCTTTAGACTTTCATTTTGTTTATTGTAAACTTGACTGTTTGTGGTAGGCCTATATAATGGAAAAAGGAAAAGCAAAATTTGCAATCGGAGAACGTGTATTGTGCTTTGAACCAGATCAGTCTAAAGCAAGAGTGCTATATGATGCCAAGGTCAGTGACTTTAAAAAGCTAAGGTTTGATGAAAGTCATGGTGCTTATCAGTAAAAACAAACACGTTTTCTGTTTCTAAAAATTTCTTTTTTTTCTTTTGTTTGACTCCAGCTCATCCTAGAGTGGTGGCCAGATGTTGCAGCCAATTCTTCATATCATCATTAATTGTTGGAAGGTCTTGTAGGCTACTGTGTCAGTGTGTTGGGAACACGAAGGAAGAAACTACACTTGTATATTATGTGCTCTGCAGTTTGGGCTCTTGCTCCACACGTCCATGTTGGTGTTGGTTTCAGACCCCAAAACGGCCTACTCCAGATCTAAGGCGATTTAGAGTGACCCACAGTTTTCGGGGGAGGTTAGAGCCTAACGGTGTAGTGGTGTGGGGGTTTAACTGAAATTTGCTGGGACAGTGGCTCTGTACCCATTCCCTGTTCCAGGCCTCCTTGATGTATTCACTGCTTTGGTGTTGATCTAAATGCCGGTGGAAGGGGCGACATGATTTCAAATGTTGCAGGTCTAGGTTTTGGGAGTCTTGCGCAAGATTGTGCAGAGGGTGTTCGTCACTAGCCCATGCTTGGCAGGATATTTTGTGTGTGGCACTTTCCCCTCTCAGTTTTGCGGGAGCAATTCCAGATGTATAAGACTGGGAGTGGAAGAAGATGTGTGGGGGTGGGTTTCAGAGAGCCAGTGATGATGCTCATTGTGTCATTTAGCGACACATCCAGCTTCGGTGCTTCTTTCCCATGCTGGGGCAGCATATTCTGCCGCACTGAACACAATGGCAAGAGCTGCAGTGTAGAGAGTGGTGGCTTTAGCACCCCATGTTGAGCTTACCATACATTGGATCAGGTTGTTTAAACTCATCACTTTCCCCCATAGGTCTTCACTATGCTGCCTATATGTTAGTTGTCTGTCGACTAACGTATAGGCAGCACATTGAAGACCTACACGGGATATTTTTTTCTGTTCTGTATGAAGTTCCCTCTAGGATTTTGACTAGTGCGAATTTGCCCAAATGATAAATTCATATTAAGTTTTTGCCCAAAGATTTCACTACTTTGAGGACCTCTTTTACAAATTTTTTGCATTGAATTTGCTTTGCCAAGATACAAGCTACAGTCTTGCATTAAAATATTCAAGTTTTTGTTTAAGTTTTTTCGTTATATTTATAATATTAATTTCTGGTTCAAAATCAGTAAAATTTGCCCCAAAATTTTGCATTTTTCTCAAATTTCTCACTTTAGAGGGAGCACTGTTTCTGTATTCTATTTTCATGTTATGGTTACTAGCAAGTTGCTTTTCATGCTATGGTTGCTAGCATGTAGCATGTATTTGTCGATTTTTGTTGTAAGATTGAAATATTCAATTTGTATGTTGTTAATGCCTATTTTTTAAGATGTATAACTATAAATGCTGTGTAACACTGAACAACAACTGATTATCTCACAAAAAGATGAATACGTTAAACTCACTAGACAAGGGGTGGGCAATTATGTTCACACAAAGGGCCACATTTGAAAATATTTTGAAGTAGAGGCCTGCATTGATTTGAAAAGCAAAAAGAAAGGTCAGCACAATGCACATGTCCTTTTTTCACTGACATGCATTGCGGAGCTGTAAAAAAAGAAAAAAAGGTTTTCGGCTTGATTCACGATAGGAGTTTATATTTCTGTAAGTGCCCGCAGGCTGCATAAAATGGTCTTGCTGTGTACGACCCGTGGGCTGCACTTTGCCAACCCCTGCGCTGGCACTAGATCATCTTGAAATGTGATGTCACATCATGGTTATTGTGCAGTTATGTATATGAATAGCAAATCTTATATTATGATATGTTTTTGACTTGGTTTGTTTCTACTTTTGAAATTGTTTTTGTGACATTTGTGGTAGTCTGCTATAATAATAATCACATATTTATATCCTGCCTTAACACTTTCATTGGTGCAAGCATTGTAGCAAGGTTAATGGATCATCTCTCTAGAGGTCATTGCAACCAATATTGTTTCATGCAATCTTGTGTTTTTGCGTGCGAATTTTAATCTTTGCTGAGTTGAAATGGGGCTCCTTGTTTTAAGCTGCTTGATATTACAATGGATGGTTTACTTTAAAGCTGACGGGAATTCCCCAAAACGTCTTGCGCAATGCAGACATGCTCTTACCCTAATCCATTTCGTGTCTCGGTTACGTGGTGACGTGTTAGGGAAATCACGCTCCGCCGCTTCAAAGTAAACTATCCATTGTAATATAAGGCAGCTCTAAATGATAAGCCCCGTTAGAATCACCCAAAGAATGATTTTTAACAACGCTAAGGTTAAATGCAACTTGAAAAATGTTATTCCACTTTTTACTAGCAACAGTAACACACTATCTTTTTATGCAATGGCAATTAGTGTTGGTCTGCACGTTTTGGCAACTCACTGTGTCTACTTTATCATTTTATTTACTCAGATATTAGATGCAGATTTTGTAAAAGAAAGCAAAGGCAAGAAAGAAACAGAATACAAAATACATTTCCAGGTATGCAACTGGGTAATGTTACTTTCTGCACTCTTTATAATTGTTTTAATGTTATGCAAGTAGTAATTTGTTGCTACAAATTGTTTCGGAAAATACAAAATAAGAATTGTTTCAGAAAAAGCAAACTAAAAGTTTCTCTATGATACAAAAATACTTAGAAGAAAAAGATCAATCTATGGATGGATATGATTAAATCACTGTGTTGTTGATTTTATTCAGAATTAGTGGTATTTAGTAACAGAATTTGGTTTCGACATTCCTTTTTTTATTAATTTTTTGAAATCTATTTTATTTATTGCTATCCACGATTACCTAGTTTTATGTTCAGCATCAAAGCCAGTTGGATGTGAAATAATAGTTATAATAATGTGAAATAATCCTTTTACCTGTTGAGACATGCTAAAAGTAAACTCTTCTAAAAGGAGTCGCTTGTTTCAAACAGTCCAGTGATGTCAAAGATCCACATGCTATTGCTGCGTAGCAGTCCTGCTAGTTGCATTGGATGCTTTTGCGTCGCTAAATATCAGTGCGGTGTAATGGAGATAAGGACATAAGGTAGTTGTGTCATTACCTTTTTATGGAAATAGTTTCTTACCACATTTCTCATCTATGAAGAAGATAATTTTTTATTTTCTTGTTAATGGACCTTCTCAACAAATACAAAAAGATTGGTTTAGGGTTGGAATAGCACATGGGATCGCTGGGCTGGAGAGAATTTTGTTTTAAAAGACACTCAAGAAAATAGAAAGCTGCAGAAAAAGTTGGCTAAAAAAGCAATAAAAAAGCTGTAAGTTGCAACAAAGTTATTAATTTGAATAAGATGCATTTTGTTGTTTCAAATGTAGCATTGATGAGTAAAAGTTAAGTATGGCTGGAAACCACAGTTATGTATAGGTTACTACTCTACTCAATATTATACTCTGTAAGTAATTGAAATGCAGTGTAAAGGTATGCCACGCTGAAGTTTTGGAGTGACTGTTACTTTCTACGCTATGGCAAAGCAGAATCGGAGTATAAGTTGATCATTTTGTAGTATTTATTGTCTCTTTCTATGATTAGCATAGTGACTTTAGCGATGCTTAGAAGAACATAACATTACTAGATGATGTGGCCTTTCTTAGTGTAGATTTTTTTATTTGCGTAGTGTCAAAGTTCCGCAGCCAGGTCGTTAATTTTTGTCGTTGCTAGTTCATGTTATACGAATACTTCATCTGAAGAACAATAGTTTTCTGTAAATGCTTGTAACTTTTTCTCGCAGTGTTCAACTTTTTCCCAATCGTGCTATTAATTTTGTTTGATGTGTGTATGCTATTATTTTCAGAAAAACTTACGGAAGAAAAAAAGTTCATCTCCCTGGTGTTGCAAAAGTGATTAAAAAGTGCTCGGACCCTCTCTCTTCTGGTAAATAAATTACACAACGTTACAAATTTATTTGCTGCTCAGCACTGCAGTATGGCGCATAGTTTAGAAGCGTCCAAAACCTCAAACTCCAGTTCAATTTCCTCCCTGGCTTTGTTCTTCGTCATAAAAAATTTATTCTGCTTTGCCTCTCCTGACTAGCAGCGTATTAAACGTGCAATAGATCGACTGCAAACATTTAAATCACTGAATTGTTTTTTCGTTTGTTCTACGAATGATTTTCCGTCGCTTCGCGTGATTGGAGAATGAAGAAAACATGCATTATATATTAAGTTGTTGCTTTCAAGCATTAGCAACACACCTGTAATGAATGTTTTTATATTAATGGCTGCTGAAAGTTATCAGCTGTTCACCGTACCAGTTACTGAGTCAAGGTCTCACCTAGGGGTTTTCAACCTTACCTTGTTATCACTACACAGCTTTCTATCCGTTAAATCCAAGACTTCACTTTTCCATTGCGTTAATGAACTGGTTTAATGCTGTGCCTTGTTTGTACCGAGGCTGTACCCCGAGATACCGATACGTATAGACTATAGTGGATAGCCTACATAACTTTCAAGTGCAATGGAGCATACTGGGAATGACAGTCAAGTTTAGTGAGCTGAATATTATTTTTAGTAAAACGCAATTCTTAATTCTGAATACCATTCTTTGCATCGTAGATTCCGACTCCTGTTCTGAAAGTGATAAAGGAGAAACTTCTGATGATGTGTCGAATTTCGAGGGTGATCTGCCTCCGGTATTTAGTTGGACTTATTCATATCTGTCCTTAAGTATGATGTGTAAGCATCTAAATTCTGAAAACGAATGAAAATTTAGTAATGAATTTATTCGCAGCACTACGTTTTTGAATGTGGTCAGGAACTTTAAAACATAACAATTTGTTTGACGTTGACGAAGTTGATGAACACTTTAACTCTACAGAACGTGCATGCATCTCATTTCTCTTGACATTATTCTAGTAAAACCGAAATAGCGAAATAATAAATCAGCAAAGTTAACCTAGCGTGGTCAATGGTGTACCAATGCATTGTATTACGAGACTATCCTAAATATTTTTAAAACATTCTTTAATGCAGAAGCGACGTCGCAGAAAATCAAACACGAGCATCACAAAGCAAAATATTGATGCTTCACCTTGTGATGCTCAAGTATTTGAAGATCTTCCCTCCACTTCACAAGCTCCAAGACGTTGTCCTCCGTTGGAAATTCCTCCTTCTCTATGCAAAAGATTAGAGGAAGATAATACAATGATAAAAAAGCGAAATAAAGCAAGTATATACATAAGTTGTTACAGGCATTGAATTGTTATCGCATCCTCTCAACAATGGAGAAGTCCGGTTAAGTTTATTTTCCAATTGCACAGCAAGGAAAATTTCCTTCTTGTTTATTTCTTTAAAACACAAATTATTCAGAGAAGTTCAGAACATCAATTACTAAATCAATGGTTTGAACCGAATGGGAATCGACTCCAGTCTGCCGCTTCGGTGGTGTTATTATCACTCGGCCATCCCATTGGTTGTTTATGTGAAGCCATCGCGATAGACAGATCGGTATATGCCTACACTAATATTTATCTTACATACCTTCTGATTATATTTAAACAAAAACTTGTACGTTCCAGCTGGTTGAACTTCCCGCGAAGTTAACAGTAGTTCAAATATTGGAGAATTACGCCAAATACTTCGCTCTCTACGTAGCCAAGTTACCATCTTCTGAAAAAATGATGAAGAGTGCCAGTCAACCAACCGATGAAATTCCCCCGGAAAAAAAGTAGGTTCAATACTGATTGGTTGATTCAACAGTTAAGAAATTCTTAAGTTAATTTTGCTTCGTATTCGACTTTTGTATGTAATCGTTAATATTTTGATTCTTAAACAGTGCTTTTAAAGTCACTTTACAACTGATTAAACTTATTTGAAAACCTTAAACTTGTTTTATATTAAAAAAAAAATATTCTGAAAATGTAACAAGCTTTATCGTTTAGATCTTTAGGACTTAGTCTAGCGTTGATTTTATTCGACTACGACGCTTACAAAAATGTGAATTGTTTTTCGCGGCTTTTTTGTTTATAGAAGTTGTTAGTACATCTACTACCAAAGGTGAAATTGTTAATTGTTTGCTATTGTAGTTTGGGACTGTGCAAGGAGACTTGCCAAGAGTTGCGTGTATTGTTTGATTTCATCCTACCCGTGCTTCTGCTTTACAACTCGGAGCAACAACAATACCAAGACTTGAACAACTGCTCTAAAATTTCAAAACCTTATCATTTGCAAAGGTTTGTAGCGGACAATTCAAAGGCTGTTATTTGATGATATAAGATTGTTCTCTGGTTAGCTCAGTTGTTGGCACATCGCTACTGGCGCAGGAGGTCTGGGGTTCGATTCCCGGGCCGCTCAAATCGAACGCAGTGTCGCCAACGACTCGCCTGCGCTGCGATATTTCTTCGGAGCTGTGTTGCCCACGATGTCTAGGCGCTAAACTGCGGAGATGAGCCCCTCCACTCTTCGCACACTTCGGCGTAATACCACGAGTATATTGAAGATTTGATTTTTCTAGTTAATGCACGCGAAGAATATCAGTATGTGCTTGAAAGACGAGTTAAATGTAAAGTCGAGTTTATTCAAAGACTAGGCTATACTTAACTAGTTTATCATGTGTATATGGAGAATAAAACCTGTGATAGTCGCATAAATTTACAAACGCGCTACCGAGAAATTATTTGTAATTCCACCAAGATTTGATCTATAATTTTCATTTGAGTTTTTTCAAAGTTCGTTTGTACTTCTAAAACGTTACAGAAGCACTTCTGCGTTGGAAACCGTTTCGCACTTTACCTGCATTAGCGGCAGCGCGTTGTGCAATACGAAAATCATGCGAGAACGTTTTCGACAATTTCTGTTTCACTTAAAAGGAACGCTCCATTTTTTGTTCATTTGCGCGTGATGCTGATCTTAAAGCTCAAACTCTTTAAAGTATGACCGGACCAGGAGTCGAGGCGATTTTTGGCTATGAGGCTCTGGGTAGGTGCTACAACCAATGCCACGATACTCTCTAGATGAATTAAAAAGTATTACACGTTTCAAGACCAACATAATGGTGTCTCAGCTGTGTAAAGTTGTAATATTTTTAAGTACATCTTGCATACCGATAATACTTTATACATGTTGCAACAATAGCGTATGTGATGATATAATGTTACTTTGAATCAGATTCCCGCATGTTGGCGCTTCGGGGACGAGTTATAAATTTTCCCCAATGCGTGAGACCGACGATCAACCTGAAACTAGTAACTTTTCTGGTAAGCATAAATTTTTCATAAGCTTTTTTCTGAATCGTTGTTTTATTACTTTGTTGCGACCTGTACTGGTGTAGGAGATGAAGCTACCATGAGAAAAGAATTGGCGAGTCCATCGCGAAGAAAATCCGGTTCTTCAAAACCAACCAAAATACCTCCTCACCATAGGTAAGAATGCAAGCTGGAACGAGGAACTTGCTTGTAGACATTCGATGAACCTAGCAACGTCTGAGCAGATAAAACAATCGAAAAAAATTATTGAAGCAAACGTTTAAATGAATAGTTTTAACCATAACTGTCTTGTATGATTGCTGTACTAGCTCATGATAGAAAAAAAGTAAATTGAGCAGTGAGTGTATGAAAGCGCGATAGTGCTACATGATACAGCCTTGTATTGCAGCGACTTCCCACTGATTAGGACCACATTTTTTTGTATTCAAAGTAATGTGCGAGATGTAATGTTGTTGGTAGATTTTTGGGGAGCGGCGGTAGTATGTTACTGTAAGAAAAAAACGAAGAATTGTTTTACAATGACATTTTCAGCTGCACTTTTGATAAACGGGATCCAGTGCTTTTTTATTTCGTTGTTAGCTTTCAAAATAACGTTGATATTCTGAATAGGAAGACGGCGGAGGAGCAAATAATTGAGGAAACTCACACTTATTTGATTCCGCATCAGCCAAACCTAGACCGAACTGGCCTTGCGAACGACTCTCAGGGCAGGAGGAGATCAAGTCGTTTGTCTCATCATCTTCAGTCTCCACGATCCAACGATGAACAAATGGTGAGCATATGTTACACATCAACCAAAAGTGCGTGGCTATTCTCCGTTGAGACATCAAAATTTATCCCTAATATTAACCCAAGTCCTATAATCCGGTCTTAACTCCAGTTGTCTCTAGTCAAGTATGTTGCGCCGAGAAACCATGTCCTGTGCGCTAAGCATTTTGTTAGGATGTTAAACTTGCAAAACTAGCAATTTCTTTAGGATTTTATTGGTAAGTGTTTAATACAGGCCACCAGGATAAATGGGCAACTAAGCTCTTAAAAATGGACGGCAAGTCTTTTATCAAAGGATGCAGCAATGCTTTGCGAAGGTAGGACATTGAAACCCAAATCAATATTTTTACGAAGAACCAACTTGCCACAATGTTGCAGTTTAGGAATCATGAGTAATATTGGATCTGGTGATCTGTTTGGTGATGAGCAGTTTGGTGATGTGTTAAGTCCGATTAAGTGATATCCGTCCGTCTTTTCCCCTTTTCTCTGAGCTGCCAGCTCTATTCCCAAGTCTCGTGGGCCCGGGCCACCACGGGGGGGGGGGGGGGGATGGAATGCATGGCTCTATTCGAACTCTTTATTCTCGTTGTTGCGAGAGAGCTAGGGATGTTGTGTAACCAGCTCGCCTAGGAGTTTGCCGCTATCTGTGTGCCTTTTGGACGTCACAACATTCGAACTTTTCGGTCTCTTGCCCCTGTCTCTGTGATGCTGAGCGTCAAGCAGGGAAGCTGTGAATACCAATTTTAATGTCATTGTGTTTGACCGGACATGGAATCAATTTGGAGTCTGCCGTTCCAGAGGCAGACCTTTCGTCTGATTGGTAGTTAATTAGTTAAATCCGTAATACAGCAAAGTGAAATTTCAGTGAGCGATGGTTTTCCTACTTATTCTTAGTGCTGATGTAAAAAGTGTTAAACCTTGTTTGATTCGACCGTACATTGCTTATTTATGCAAAACAAGTAAAAACTATATATTTTTGAGATTGCTCTGACGCCGCTGTATTCTCTGGTATTTTTGCATTATTTAATTATTGCCAAATTAACAGCCAAAACCAGTGCATATAACCGAATTGTAAGGTTTTCATTTCATGATTCATGCTCATATTCGAGTGCATCAAGATTCATACTCTGACGTATTATTCGACTTACACAACCTGAAAAAACCAGAAAATTGTTTAATTTTTAGGAGCCAATAATATTTGAAACATTTGAATTTTTCGAGACGTTTCGATTTATACTTAAAAATAGCGAAAAGGAAAAAAATAGTAAGTGCAAGACACAACACTGTACACGCCCAGAGTAAACAAGATGAATAGTTGGGTAGCGCATGTGTATATTGTCTATTGATTGTTATCACACATGAGACGCGTAATCCCGAAACAGGATGGCTCAGGTTTAGCTTGTATATTGTCTGTTGGGTATTTTAGATAAACCATGGTTCAGGTATAAATCGAAACGTCTATTCAAAGTTATTTTTGTAAAGTACTCATTCGTAAATTCCATGAATAGTGTTCCAAATCATGGCGAACCGTCATGGAAAGAGCAAACTGGTATTTTTAGGGAGATGAGAAAGAGCGACGCGCTTGATATCTGAGAGATTTATTTTACGTTTATCAATTAGTACGTGCTGCAAAAGTAAAATACACCTTACAAACTTTTGATACTTTCAGGTAGGCTCACCTTTTTCTAGTCAGAGTGACGCGAGTGATTTCACGAACAAAGGTTTGTTTATTGTTTAATTTGCAATTTTTATTCGTATAAAATCTACTTTGCTTAGCAATATTGTATACTTGATCCTATTTATGATTGTTCATTTAATAGGACAAAAATTAAGAATGCTTTATCACAGTTCTTCGCTCCCAAATGGAAGTAAGTTGACCCAAGAACAGTTTGGTTTGAACCAGGGGTGGCCAATCTGTAGCGGGTCGCTGTTGAGCCATGGACTTTTATGGGGACGCCTCTAACTTAGTATTTCGTTTATGTGGCAAATATCAATTCAACTTTTTAATAAAATCGACGGTTGAGAGAAATATGTTGGCCAACTCTGCAGTATTAATCTTTTTCGTAAATGTCAAGATGTAGTTTTTGAAGTAATATTTCACTTCATATGAAGTATGTGTTTTGTCTAGCACAGAAACCCTTAATTCCTAGTGATTATTTCACAACATAACGTTAACTACTTGATTTTTTTCGATGTTGATTTTATGTTTGAAATGGCGTCGCTTGTACCTCTGCTACTCTTTGATGACATGTCTCTTTTTTTCCTGTTAATATGATCATTAATCGTCGTTCTGCTTTCTAACACATTAAATAGTTTCAGAAATTCCGATTGTGATCGAGACTGTTCTGTTTCTCCGAGCTCCTCTCAATCATACTCACGGAGTTCGTAACGAGAAAGGTTCAAAATCTCCTCTGCCTTTATTATGCAGAGACGATGACAGGTAAAAATATAGGCCACTCGCGGTATAACACCGAAGCGTGTAACGAGTAGCGGGCCCATGTGCGTAACCTAGCGCGTGCCCAACACAGTTCCTAAGAAGCGTTGCAGCAGTAGCGAGCCGTTGGCGACGCTGTGTCCGGTATGACCGGCCCGGGAATCAAACCCGAGACCTCCCGCAACTACAGCGATGTCTTTGACCACAGCGTCAAACAGTCGGTATGATGACAGTGGTGGATTATAATTTCAACATTGGTGGGCTGATTCGTGTGTTCATGCGCCGTGAGAACGTTGACGGATTTTTCAATAACAAATTTGAATATGTTCTTGATATATTTATGGATATTTTCTTTGCACCATTTAATTTTGAATTCAGTTAAGAATATTTTATAATTGTTTCCTTGATAATTTTCTTTAATTTTAGTCAAGCATACATTGATATTTGCAGATACAGCTGCTTTTCGCCAACAATTAGTTTGAAGCAAATGTGCCAGGAAGTTTATGTTGGCAGTGCTGGTGATGATGTGAAAAAAGCTGTCCAGTTATCGCAAGTATAATTTTCTAATTTAAAATTCGGTTTGACGTGCCTGCTGGAAAACGAATTTTTGTTTTTGAGCAGACTTGGAAATTCTGTCTTTTCCCTCTGAATTATGAACCGCCAGATGGTGCTAGTGTTCCCCATTCTCTGGTATATGGCATTCATCATTTACTGCGGTTGTTTGGTGGGTTTATTATTATTGATTTTTAATTTTTCATCACCGCCGCGGACAAAATTCTAAGAATTGAAACCTGCCTGCACAATGCACATCGCACAAATGCAGCTTTAATTTATTTATGATAAAGACTTAAAGATGCGCCGCCATTGCTATGAACAATTTCATCTCATGTCGCACGAAAACTGTCTATGCATTAAAAACAATTACGGGTGTCCATGGCATAGCGGTACTTCAGATTATTTACAGATCCTTCGTTACGGGTTCGATTTTCAGCTGGAGCTGATCGCGTTTGTCTCAATATTTCAAATGGCTGCTGCCCTAGAAAATCGCAAGTTGGCTCTGCACTTCTCTCTCTCTGCTCAGTGCGTTGAAAATAGCCCCAGTTATACAATAATGTTGGCGACACTGTGTCAGTAGGGCACGCATTTAGTTAGGAGCTCGTCTGAATGAGGCTCAATCTCCTCTGGCAGAGTGCTAGTTGGTAGCTAGTGTAGATTAAACAAACTGGAACACTTTCCTTGAATTTTCAGTCAAACTTCCACAAGTTTTTTCAAAGATGGATTTTCCCGATTTCAAAGTGAAAATCATCTACCGCCATATACATTTGCTACTGAAGTAAGTCGGGCTTCAGCTTGGATTATAAAAGGACTTGGTATATAATGAAACATAATATGCAAGAGAAAAAAAATGTACCACTGTATAAATAGTTCTCTTAATAAAGCGAGCAATATGAAACTAAACAAACAAATTTTGCTTTTATTTTGTTATTGATTTTCTGTCCATGTTATTATGATTGATTACGAACGGAATTTTGTGTTGCCTTGAAGCAATGCATTGTTTATCTAAATCTTGTAAAAGCGTTTGGTCAGGTTCATTTACAGTATGGCGTTTTAAACTGCGCATCATGCTTAGAGTAACCAGAGCATAATTAAATTGTTGGCGCTTCGCAATTAATTTTGCACAACTTCTTGGGCAGTAATTTGTACGTAGTGGTCAATTTTTTAAAACTTTTAAGCTTGTTTATTAATTATATCGAAGTTGAAATGCACAGCGTGTCTTAAAAGTAAGCGTGCACTTTAAAATTTTAGTAACAATCTAATGGCTGATTTAAATTTGTCAAAAGTTTGCAAAAATATTCTATGAACTACTAGAAACTAAAACATCTGACGATCGTAATATCTCCTTGAATTTGCTTATTGACACGATAGTTCCAGAATCAACTTGGCAGCCACCAATTTCGAGACATTTCAGCCATCTTTTGACGCATTCAAACAATACCTAAATTTGACCACTTATTCACACCATGTTTGAAGAAATGAATGCACTATGATAAGTACTTGAAAAGCAAATCAAAATTGAAAGTGTATATTTACTTTTGACTCACCCTGTAGTTTAACAAACTAATTATCTTGCTACGAGTTGGGCCATTTTTTTGTACTCTCCTCGCTTCCCGAAAATTCTTCAGTTTTTTAGTTCTGTCTTAGCCGCTCCTCCACTAACATTTCTAGTTAAAACATAGTTTGAATAATTAGCTTTTTTTTATCATGAAGAAGGAGTCAGGATAACACTGATCATCTTAGAACCAGAGGATTTCGTGTAAATCTTTATGTGTGTCATTACAATGTCTTAAACTTAGTTTTTGAAAGAACGTTCCCGATATGTGCCAAGTTTATTTTATCAGGAAAATAGTAATGTGAGCAGAAAACTAAAAATTTCGAGCTGCTGGTTCAAACAAGTTTGGATAAAAACAACAGCTAAAGTTTTTATATTTTTAGATTTTTGTCGGAGTACGAGAACGAAATTTATGCAATGAGTGGATCTTACGTCAATGCCTCAATGACGTGAGCAGTGAGCACACAATGCGTGAAATGGTCACATGACTAGATTGAAATGTTCACTGCCAATTGTGTGTGGCGTCAAAATCGTTTGAATTGATGAATAAAATTTAATTGTTATATTTTTATCGAAGATTTTATAAAGTTTGAAAAACTTTAACGTTTCGGCCAGAATAATTTTGCATAAGCAAAGCACATGAAAAAAATTTCAATTAGTGATTTAGACTTGATAGAATCTAACCCACTAAAATCTTTAGGACTAAATCAAACGTAATCAGAAAATTAGATTACGAGTGAGATTCGAGCCCACGTCAGCACTGACCAGTGACACATCACCAGCCCAGTGGATGGGGTAAGTCTTACCGGAGACACGGCCTTGCCTCAGATCTTGGTGGGTTGGATTAATTCATTGATTGAAATTTTTTACATTGATTTTACAAGTTTGAGTCACTCTCTTAGTCTGATAGCTAGACTGAATACTGAATAGACTTCGGTATGAGCCTTTATTGCTAAATCTCATGAGGATGAATAAATTGTAAGAAAATAGATAGCACGGTCGCTTGCTCCGTTACCACATTGAACGTTGCTTGGATATGCAGGATTTTGTGATACTTGGGTCGCTTCTTAAATTTTAAGAATATACAAATGCAAAAAACGTTTTTTATGAAAACTTCTTGTAGCAAATTTCCCCGCATACAGTCAAGATGTTCTCGATTAGCTTAAACATAATATCGTCGCCTGACGAGTGGTGTAGTCAAAATGTTACTTTTACTAACATGCCACTAGCGAGGCCGCTGACTTGGAAGCTTTTTTAATTCAGTTCCAATTTCGCGAGTTCGAGAGCTTAGTTTTTGTCGGGCTTGGACGAAGTTCAAGCAATTTTTTTGAAGTTAAGGTAGGCTGAGTAATGAGTTCAAAACTCGATCAACGTTTTTCGAGATCGAGTTGAAGGGTTCTTGTTTTTCGAGCTCGCTGCCATGCTACAAGCCACACTGGTATCATTGAACTCAAAGCTATAAAACTAGGCTGTGCGCCTAATGATGTTAATTAAAGGAGTGCGGTACCGATGTTGTGAAAATATCGTGGAGAATTACGGAATCGATTTGCCTCAGAGCTTTGAACTCGAAGTATTTTTTGCTGAATTGATTTCCTCAGATTAGATCCTTTCAGTTATGGTTCGGACCAAAATTCAATTTACTGCGTAAGTTGAGACTTTTGTGAAGAAACCTCAGGTTTACTATAAGCGAAGCCTGGTTTGGTAAGCGTTTTTGTCCATTTTATCTTAGAGATTATTTCGAAAAGCTATGGTTTAGCCTAATTTATTTTGAAACAAAAACTCCCCTGTCGCCGGTGCGATTGGTGAAAAGATACATTTGAGTTAGGAGTGGAAGCTTCACTAGTGAGGCCTTAGGAATTCCTATGGTCTTATTTTGCTATGCGTTCTGCAATGACTTATAAATTATAATGCTTTCGGTTCTATGCCTGTGGTTAATGTCAATGATAGTATAGTTGCCTTGCCGCGTTTGATCATCTTGTCGCTATTGTTAATTAAACGTTCACACTCAATTTAAGCGCTGCTATCAGTGACGTTTTTAAACAACTTTGGGAGGCTAAAAATCGTAATGGCATTGTGCACCCGATGAGTCCGGAAGGACGAAAAAGTTGATTACCGTTAACCATTTTTCGTGCACTACGTCAGTAGTCGGCAACCTTTCTCGCACTGCGGCCGGTTTGAAGCTGAATCTTTTTTGTGGACCGGCCTTTGAAAAATCACAAATGTGTTGGCAATAAAACAGCTCTGATTTATTTATTGAAAACCTCGATCGTGTTTCAGCCCACTCGGTCTAAAGTAGGCTACTTAACTTTTTAAATCTTGCTGCAGCAACTTTAATTTTTTATAGTAGCTTCTCAAACTTGATTCCTAACGTTATTTTTTTTCTTAACTAGCTTGTTTAGCCTTGCGCTATTTGATTTACACAAGATTTACGATTAACATCATTAAAAGATTTGCCTTTGTAACTTGGTTAACTTTATGATTTTGAGTAAATTTGCATCACCGGGTTGTCTAGTGATTTACCGATTAATCAGGAATCGGTATAGTCGGTGTTTTTTGGGGTATCGGATCGGTCAAAAATACTTCTAATTACCGATCCGATATCGCTTCTTTTAAAACCGATTTGACAATGAAAATGGCAGTAACCAGCAACAAACATTGAAAAATAATTTAAAAATTAGTAACACAAGACTATCTGCAAAATTTATTAGTTGAAGTTTGGTTAAAATTTTAACTAATATTTTTTAACATTCTGAAAAAGTAAGCTCAAATGCATGTGTTATTTACTGTAGGCTCACTTTTTCAGATTGGTTGCTTTGGCATATCACCAACCTGAAATTCAAAGTTATGGATTTGCAATAATATTGGTACATTTTGTGCTAATCAGAGCTGGGCACTCGGTAGGCATACTTTAAAAGTAACGACGATATCGG
Source organism: Trididemnum miniatum (assembly GCA_964006365.1). Lineage (NCBI taxonomy): Eukaryota > Metazoa > Chordata > Ascidiacea > Aplousobranchia > Didemnidae > Trididemnum > Trididemnum miniatum. Next base: position 5,904,803 of record OZ023238.1, read on the forward strand.
TACCGATACTTTGCTGAAAAAGTACCTTCGGTACCGATAACGGTACATTTTTAATAAAGTAACGACGATATCGTTACGCGGTACTGCTTTTCGGTACTTTTGAAACGAAAAATTGTTTTTTTTTTTAATTAATTTTTGTTTTTGTTTTCGTCTTGCAAAGCAACAAAATTAAAGCCTTACCAAGCTTTTTGTTGCGTCTGGTGCTAGTGTAAGATCTGACTTGTAGTCTCAGTGTCTCAAGCGAATCTTAATACTGCAAGCGAACACGTCGGTTATATCAACAAGACGACAGGGGCACGCTTACTAAAACAAACATTCTCATGTATGGCAACATGTATAGTAATCTGTTGGTCTCCTTCATTATTTATGAGGCTAGGTATAAGGAGTATCATCATCAAAAACTCGCCCTGGAGAGCAGCAACTTTTGTCACACCCCTGCTTATCTGGCTGCGTTGCTACATTCAAACAATGCTAAGGACGTAAAAGAGCTTGTGGCCTATACGAAAAAAATGTTGCTAAAGTTCTTGCGGTGTGAATTTCATCATTGTGTTTAAGGAGAATGTTTTTTTCAATGCCACTTTCAGTAGAGGTTGGTGTATCAGTAGCAGCATACAAAGCATTGATGAGCAGAAATTAAAAAAAGTCTACACGTCCGCAGATCAGACCAACAAAAGATTTGAAGAGAAACGGGGGTGGGGGGGGAACAAAATTGTTATTATGCACCGTAATTGTCTCAGGAGCTGGAGTGCTCCGTTTCCCAGACACCCCGATAATGTGCTTGAGAGTATCTGATAATATCGACGCAGTGATTTGGGTGAAAAATGCTTAGAAAATATCGACGCTGTTTTTGACCTTAATCGCATGATTAGAGATTCCGATCGCGCGTATTTTATTGTAGTTTAAAAATATTTCGGTAGGAAGGGCAGTTTTTTCTCATGCTTCTCTGCCTTCACTTTTTAAGACAGGGAAAACTGCCCCTTTCATAAAGAGTGCATATTAAATGTTTTTATCAAGGTTGATATGCGTAGTTTATATCAATGTTGGTTCTTGAAAAAAAATTTTTTCGGAGGGAAGCAATTACTTGTTTTACCCTGTTTGTGACGTTGCGAAAGCTAGCCTATCAATTAACCTTCCTTTGGCCTAAAAAATGAGGTGAACTAAAATTTTTTCAAAAAATTTTAAACCACGGCTTGACAGCTTAAGTTTCTGTGAAGCCGTTTCACTCCTTAAGTGAAGCGTAATAAAGGATCAAGCAAAAGTGTGAATGAAATATCTGGATTGTTTCCTTAGTTATGGCACTGTATAGCTTAATCATGCTTAGCTGCAATTGTGCAATAATTTAGACTAGAAACATTACAATCCGATGCACTTTAATACCTCTGAACTATATACTGCAAAATTGTCGTATCTTTGCATCATCACGATGTGACGTCACTGACCCCCCCTTTGAAAAATCTTGCGTACGCCACTGTTCGAATTTAATAAATTTTACCGAGTTCACGCTGAGTTCAAGGAGTGTTTTCTATTTAAATTTGAACTCGTTCATTTTTTGAGGGGTAAAAGGATTTTTATTTTTTGAAGTCGGAAAAACAGCGAGTTTGCGCCAATCAAGAGCAATACACTCAGCATTTTTGTATGAAAATTTGGAATCACTTATCCGCTTCCATATAACAGTCCTGAGGCTTCGCCTCTTTGATTTAATGATAAGTGACACGATTAATGGCTGTCAGTGTGTCGGGTTAGCATATATCCTGAGGCATTCATTTCAAAACTTGTATCAGAAAATGCAATTCGGTTTAATGTTTCTTCTAGACCTAAAAGTTAAAAATCGTCCAGGTTGTGAAATAATAGGTATCAAACATTCTATCGTAATTTGTAAGAACTTAAATTGCATGGTTCAGTTGAGCTCGCATTGCAACTGGTTCAACCGTAATTTGTCAAGTTTAAGCGAGAAAATATTACATTATGCTCTGCTAAAATAACGTTTCGCATGAACATGGCATATTTACGACGTTTTTATAGCATCTATGTAAATATTTAAACAGTTCCAGCGGTTCCAGCCAGGTATAAATGGGCCAAGGTTTTTAGTTCAAGAGAAATGTTTTACGCTTGGAAATGTTGTAGAGCGATAGTTGATAATAATGCAACAGTGACACCAGGTTTATTTATTTGCGCTATTTTTAAAGCTACTACGTCATGCAACAAGAATACAAGTTTGGCATTAGAAAACTATGCGGCTTAAGCAACCATACGGTCGTTTGCGAATTAAAAACCGCTTTGTCTAATCAATTTTATCGATTTTTTCTGAAGCCAGCCTGATATGATGACGTCACTAAATTGGTTTGCTGGTAATATTCAATCTTGAGAATTTTTCAAGTTCAAAAACGTTAAAACGAAAAACATGTTTTCGAAACATAAACAAAGTGCGAAATGCGAGCTATGTAGTTGAGATTTCGTAGCGTATTATTTTAGTCTATCAGTAACAGCTGTGTTTATTGTTGCCAAAAGATCAAAAAAATAATGTGAAGTTGTTACTGTATGAGTAAAATTTGGTAACTAAACCTTAACAAAATGAGGAAAACCATTCAAAAGGTAGAATAAGAGTTGACAGAAAAGTGAGAGTCTATTGAGCTGTAAAAACAAGACAACATCAAATTGCAGGAAAAATAGAGACAGATTAGGGAGAGATAATGTTGCATTACAGATTAACGAAAATCGAACACTGAGTCTGAAACTGCGTTACTTTATGTGAAGTGACTGCTTATGTGCATCATGGCATGGTAAAACAATCTCGTTGTTTTCACTTTTGGGGCTAAATGGCGTGTCATTATAACCGAATCGATGCAGAAGAGTCTATCTAGTAGGAATAAGAAGCTAGCAAGTTGCATCCCGGGCGATCCCTAACTTGTCCTTCTTTGAGATTAAGAAGGAAGTTGGAACTAGAAGCTCACGATCCGTTAGTTAAATAGTGAATTAGCAGAGACACGATTGAAGACGAATTGATGTGCGCAAAGATGTTTCCATGGGAGAAAATGTGGAGGACAAGCTGACAAGTTTGCTTATTGCGCTGTTGGAAAAAGCACTCTCAGGACTAGGGAGTTACTTCTCATTTAAGTTTTAAAAAGGAGACCAGTGATGTAGTTAAGACCATCACCTACAAGACCATAAAAATGGGATAAAAATGAACAGTTTATCACCAATCGCTATTTTTCTATAACAACAAAAAAAAGGGCAAAATATATACAGAATATTAAAAGAAATAAGAACGACACAATCACATACACGCTGTTGGATACTTTTTCTAGCTGTGCAGGATCACTGAAATTTTTACTAGATGCTTTTTAGTTCTTTCGGTCTGAAGACCAAACTAAAAGGTCAAGACCAAGACCGCAAATGGTCAAGACCAAGACCGTCTTGGCCAAGACCAAGACCTTAAAAAAATAGTCTCAAGACCTTCATCACTGAAGAAGACCAACAATTTCTAAGCGCGCTTGTTACAAAATCTTGCAATAGGAGGATGCCAATCAACACAGAATTATGCGTTTCGATTAAACAAGCCTTTAAGCTTTCAGGGGAGAACATACCCCCTCCCCCTTTTATTGCCGGAAAAATTCTTTTGGGAACCGTCGAAAGAATTCGATAGAACCTATATGGCCTTCTTTGCTCCATCTGATGCAAAAATTCTAAAAAAGTTTAACGTTTTTTTAGGTTTCATTCTCGAACTCAAAAAATTATTCGTAACAAAAACTTTATGTGCGGTCTATGAATCCATCGAATAGTAATGGTAAGTTTTAATTAAGTTTCATGAAAAAGATTAATTCGAAGTAATTCAACTGATACATTCCATGATCTTGTCGCACATTGATTACTGCAATGCTCTTTTTTACAATTTGCCCGAAATTTTGCGGAAAAAGTTGACTAAAGGTTTATATACTGGTGTTAGATTTATTTTGGGACTCCATGGTACTGCTTCACGCCTGCACATGCTTACTTTTTTGAAACGTCTTCATATCTTGCCTATAAAATTTTGTATTGAATTTAAGATAGCCTTACTAACTCACAAATGTTTACATGGAAATGCTCCGGTATATTTAAGAAAATTGATCTATCCTCGATTTGCGTCCACTCGTTATTGCCTGCCTGTAAATAATGACAACTGGTTGCTTCAAACTATGCCACATCGTAGCTTGGTCAAATCTAAATCTATGTTTTCCTTTGCTGCTCTTAAAGTTTGGAATTCTTTGCCTTTATTGCTGCGACAAACTAACAGTGTTTCGTTTTTCAACGCGCATTTGAAATCTTACTTTTTTAATACTGCTTTTGAAGATGTTGCCAATGTTGAATAACTGCGCTATGTTTTCTGTAGAAGTATATTGCCAATGTTGAACAACTGCGTTATGTTTTTTGTAGTAGTATTTATTCATTTATTTATTTTTAATAGCGTTAGTAGTGATTTTTACTCTTGATATAGTTCTGGGCAACCCCTTGGTCAAATTCATCGAACTGTCGATGAAATCTTAAGGGGGATACAAATTGCACATAATTATGATTAAGTAAGTCCGAAAGCAATTGCTTTATCTGTAAGATAGTACTAGCAGACCAGTATAGCTTAAGGAAATGTTCCTGAAACATGTCTCCGCAAAATCATAGCATTACTCCCAACACGCTTGCTAGATCATTATTGGAGTTAGTGCAACTAGCATAGCTGTGCCATAAATACTTGCAGTTGCATTCAGCTGAGGCTCTTGCAGAACTGATCCAGAGGGATGCGATTACCTCCTCCCTCTATAAAAAATGACGCCTATTCGAGCAAACGACATGGCCAAGCAGCACCGCGCGCAGGTTAGAGATCGTACATGCTGGGTTCGATTCACCGCTGGAGCGATGGAGCCGATCGCGTTTGACGTTATTGGGTGACCGCTGACTCGAAGAGCGCAAGCTCACTTCACAGTCTCAGGGTTGCCTTGGTGGGGGCTGGGCCCCCTAGTTCTAAAAAAATGCTTTGAGGGGAGCCCAGGGGGGTAACATGACAATTTGACGCGGACGATTTGACGCGAACAAATTTGATGCGGCCGACTTGACACAGACGATTTGACGCGAAATGTGTGAAGGTGGAGGGGGTCAAAAACGGATTTCCACCCCCCCCCCCAATCTTTACCGTTTTCCTACCCCTCTAACTCCCTGACCCAGAGCCGGCGCTAAGGGGGACCAGGGGGGCCTGGCCCTCCCAATCAACATGCTTGGCTCCCCTAATTGACAAGCTTTCTCCTTTGAAGACAACGGCTTTTGCGCTTAATTTCAAACTTAAGTCGACTGGCCCCCTAAGTCGACTGCTCTGGCGCCGACTCTGTCCTAACCCCTACCGCTATCTATCCCCCCTCCCCACCCTTACATATTTCGCGTCAAATCGTCCTTGGGTCAAATCGGCCTCGTCAAATTTGTTCGCGTCAAATCGTCCGCGTCAAATTGTCTTGCTCCGGCCCAGGGGGGCAACTATTCAAATCATAGTTATCTTTTAGTGCTAACTAATATTCAGTATTTTCGCATTCGAGTCTGTCGAACAACAATTCGCAACCGAGACTACCTTGAACACTGTTCAGACAATATTCTACTGTTCGGTGACGCAATAATACCACACCGTTTGTGGGATGTTTGTGGGAGTGATTTTACAATCACATCGAGAGTTTGCAGACAAAACTGGCTGCCTATGTCTTGTCGAAAACGGAGTTGAGTTTTTAAATTGATCTTTGTGTGGTTAGGCTTTTTTGTTTCCAATTTAATAACATATCAGAAGTTGAAGGATTTTTGATGACATTTGAAGGAATTTTTTTCATTGTCGCTGCACCGTTCATGTGAAAATAATAATTGACTTCTGGAGGCTGCTGTTACATTAGCATGATGATTCCTTTTGTTCGTTTTAAGCAAATTTGCGTCGTGCGCCTTGTACTTACTGCCGTACATTTTGACTTCTGCAGGAGGGCTTGTGTTTTTCTGGCAGATTCCAGTAGAGTATATTGTCATTTGTGATTTTAATTTTCGTTTTTCTCTTGCGTAACTTGGTTGTAGAGTACCGATAAGCTTAAGTATTTGTGATTACTGCCATATTTTGGAAAGGATAGTTACAATTCGAAGACCTACAGCTGTCACTTTTTCTCCATCTCTGACACTAGGTCTACACTCTTCTGAGTTTTGAATGTTTCGTGATTGTGTGCTTGTAATTACATAAACCAGGGGTGGGGGCATTGGGCAACTTTTCTAGTCGGACGGGCCATATGTGGGATAATGAAGTCCTTGGCGATGGCGGGCCGGATTATTGGATGAATCGTATTTAATATCATAAACAACTGCCAATATTAGGGCCGCACTGGTTGGAAGAGCAAAACAAAAAAGTCCTCTGCTTGATTCACGGTAGGTGTTTATGTTTCTGCAAGCGCAGGCGGGCCGCATAAAATGATTCCGCAAGCCGTATGTTGCCCATGCATGACATAAACTAATGTTTTGGAATTGGAAATTAGCTGGTAACAAACGTTGTAAGACATACTGTGGGTGACTGAAACCGGAGTAATTAAGCTTTACACGATTCACACGCTATTTAGTGGCGTCGTGTCATGGGGACCCGGCCCCCCCAAACTTTCCGAGATGTGTTGCATCTTATAATTTAAAGAATTGAAAATTAAAAAAATAAAAAATTTAGCCAGAGCCATTTCGTTTTCATCCTTCAAACTAACCCCATACCCCCCTCCCCCCCTTTCTTATACCATAAATTCCATTGTTTTGTTTTTTAATTTTTGCTTCAATCAATTATCGCTTCGACTCAGAAGTAAAGTTAGTTTTTTGATCTGTAGTTGGAATTTAGAAAACATTTTGCATGCGTTGTTAAAGATTATAGCCTAGAACACACCTTTACACCTCATCTCATTAAATGCGTCAAAACTAATAATGATTACAGCCTCCTTTCATTTATTTTGGCCCAGCTTCTGCTTTTAAACATGGACTACTAAAATATTTTTGGATTGTCTGACACTATAATAATGACTGCACTCTCTACAGGTACCGGTATGTCCTTTTTCGGAAAGAAAGTGTGCTAAATCGAGTGTTTTTTGAAGTGCGCTGAAACAAGTGTTTTTTGCGTGAAAACCGTAAAAACCCGTTGGCGGCAGCTTGCCCCCCTTGCATCCCGGCAGCTTGCTGGCATTGGCGGCAGCTTGCTGGCATTGGCGGCAGCTTGCTGGGGCTTCGCCCTCAGCCACCAGGCCCAGCAATGTCCTCTTTCTTCGTTAAATCGTGGGGGCACACTGATTGCGCATAACGTCCAAAATTAAGGAGCGATTTGAGGTATCAAAATAAATTTATTTAATTATCCAAAAACTGGGTATCACGACATATTCTGGTACCGGTATCTTTTCGTAACTTCCTTTTTTCGTGATGTTACTTAATGCTAAATACGGCTTTTAAAAAGTTTGTTTATTGTGATTGATCAGTATCTGTTTAAGTTGTTACTCGGCCCCCTCCAAATTTTTTTGGTTGCGGGACGCCTCTGATGCTATGGATTGTTGGCGTTTAAAACAACTGAATTTTTAACACTGAACAGGGCCCCCCTTGTTCGAATTTTACCATGGCACCCCTGCGCAGTCTCCCTTAATTACTTTTTCAGTTTAATAATTATATAATTTAAGCTCGGTTATTAATTATTTATTTCATTTATTTATAAACAGTTTTACCTATGACTGCTAGTTGAAACGTCCAATGTCCATGCATTATTGCGTACAATAAAATCAGAAAAGTAAATCGACTCTCCAAAACAGTCATGTTGGCTCCGACCCTGGAGCTCTTGTGCATTTGTTTTTAAGTCATTTCTACAAGTTTATTTTCAGTACGGCTTCGTTAATTACGCTTTGGAGCAGCTGATTCTTCGAAATTACGGTGAAGAAACATGGGAAAGCATAAAGTAAGCAACAAAGGTTTAGCCGACTAAGCCCTGCAACTGGGCAACTGTCGGTAAAACTTTTGTTCCAATTAATTACCTTTTTTTGACAGTTTGTTGCAACAAGTTTTAATTTTGTTTGAATTGCACATTTGATTCGGGACTCAAAGGTTACTCCCTGACTTGTATGCACCGGTACATTTGCGTAAACCTGCCTACGCCTTCAGCGACAAAATGTCTTCATCTGCGTGCGCATCCGGCATCAAAACAATCAAACAAGCCTAAAAATTGTTAAACTCCAAAGAGACATCGGAAGCTGAAATTATAGTAGTTTACAGTCTTAAGCAAATGCACTGAGACTGACACAGGAGTTAAAAGAAAAGGGAGGATTTCTTTTCAGCTGGCAAGAAAAAGCCGGTTTTTTCAGTTTTGAAGTTCAAGTTGTTGCGGCTATTTTTCCAGATTAAAGCTTATTGTCATAATGAAAGAGAGGGTAGCGTCACAAGGCTATTTGCCTTCCTATCCTTACTAGTGCTTATGCTCTTTAATTATGTTTTCAGAAAAAAAGCAGACATGGAGCTGCAAGGACAGTTCATACAACGAGCAATATACGATGATATTTGCACTTTTGACCTGGTCAAAGCTGCAGCTGTTGTTTTGAGTAAGTAAGTGCATGAGCAGGATTTGATCGACTTCTATAATGTAATAGATCTACGAGCTGAAGTTATCCAGCTCTCCGGAATACACTGACAGTCTACCAACCACAAAGCACTTCAATAAGGTCATGCAGCAATCTAAAAATTTGATTCTTGTTTTGAATTTTCTGAACATTGAATGAATTAACGCTTGAATGTAATTTTTTCTGGTTCAATATCAATAAGCTTACGCAAAAAATAATTTAATTTTCAATCTTGACCGGCCGTTAGCTCAGTTGTTACGCGCACACGCTATCGGTGCAGGAGGTGTGGCGTTCGATTCCCGGTCCGGTCAAATCGGTACAGCGTCGCCAACGGCTCGCCACCGTTGTGACATTCCTTCGGAGCTGTGTAGCCCAGGCCCTAAACTGCGGAGATGGGCCCCGCCACTCGTTACACGTTTCGGAGCAATTCTGCAAGTATAATGAAGATTTGGTTTTGATCTTGAATATGACGTTACCAGCGTTTTAAAGGTAACGATTCTTTGATTTAAAGAAAACGAATTTAAATAGCAAACTTAAGGACATTCCCTTTAAGAATCAACAATAGATTTTTAACTAGCAAAATCAAGCAGACCTGTAATATTTTACCACTGCTTTTAACGTTTATCAAAAAACGAGGTCTGGGGGGAGCGCACAGGATCTCCCTCTGCGTACGCCAATGCTTCCGAGGTGGAACACACCACCTGATGAAAAAAATGAAGGCTATTGTATTATGTTAGCATACGTGCAGTATTGAGATGAAAAGGAATAGATTATTTTTTTGTGTGTGCTTTGTAGAAACTGATGCAGGGAAAATCTTGGAATCATTTGGAAGCTTTTTCTTCGAGTTCTGTGAAGAAGCCGGTTATGACGTCATTATGCGAACCCTAGGCTCAACTGTGAGAGAATTTTTAGAGGTAATCGTAAATTTAAATGCCTTGTTCCCGTTGTATTCACCCGGGTCTTTATCGTAAAAAGACCTTCGGGCACCAGTGTGATGGTTGAATGTACTACCAGAAAAATTCATGTCGTTTCGTTTTACCTGTCTTTAAAACTGGACTTTATATTCCGCCTGACTCTGCATTCATAACTCCTTCTCAACTGCGATAGATACGTGTCAGAGGCGTGCATTTGGACCAAACTTGAACAATACTAGTTAAACTCCAAGAACAAGAGCACCTAATTGCCTCTTATGAGATTTTTTGGGTTGTTATAGAACCTGGATGCTTTACACGATCATCTCAGTTCGATCTATCCCGGTATGAGAGCGCCTAGTTTTCGCTGCACGGATGGCCACAACGATAGTTCCTTGATCCTACATTATTATTCAGAACGCGTTGGTTTGGAAAGCATCGTCATGGGAATCGTCAAAGCAGTAACCAAACAAATTCATGATACTGAAACCGAAATCAAAGTGAGTTGAAGACAGTGATCGAATTATTGCTAACAAGGTCATTCTAATGAATTTGGAATATAACCACAAGCTGTGATTGATCAACTGTTTATTCTTGGCATAAAAAGGTAACGAATGCGCACCAGGGAGGTTTTTGGCAAATCTTCGAGACAAATTTTGCTGAGTTATGCTTGAATTCTTTAGAATAGGACCTAACATGCAAAAACTATTATACACTCATGAAATATCCTATTTCAGATTTACCCTACCCACATGTCTACTATAGCTGGGCCAAACACCCACAGGTTTCCCGCATATATAATCAAACAAAAGGTATAATGGCTTCAAAAATTTCATTAAAAGCTTTTGTTCTTTCGCCCACTTAATCTGAACATGTGACCAAGGTAATTGGGATAAGGTTAGATGAGAATAAAACTCGAATTTTTAAATTCGAAATTGACTGTTTTACGGTTCGTTCACACAATTGTGCATCATATGTTGCTTCGTTTTCAGCAGATGCATAAAAGTTACCTATCCATTATCCAATATCCACCTCAGCTGCTACTGAATTATTAACAAGTCGATAAAAGCAATCAATTGTAATTGAACTGGTATTGATTGCAAAACGACATGCACATGCGAATCTGTTATGTGAATGTGAAAAGGAAAAAATTGGCGTGAAAGCACCAAGGTTCGGTGAAAGCATTGAAATATAAAAGCATTGCGTATGACTCACTAAACAAATTCATTTTCTCGATGTGGAAGGCCTACTGTGGCAACTAAGATCTTGTTAATTGCGGTAGCTAAGGCCTACTGTTGCACAAGCCAAGCAATCAACCTGCTGAACTCCATTCTTTTCACTACTTTTCATGCTTACTGCTAAGTTAGATAAGATTTTAATGACTTCAAAAATACGACTCGATGTAGCATAAGTAAACTTATTCCTATTAATTGGTTTTTGGACCGTTTGTTTGAAAGTCAACAGTCACAATTAGAGTATTGGATTGCATACACCGGTAACATGGGGAAGAGATTGCATTCGAGAATAAAGTGGATATCAATGACTATCTCTGCTTGGCGAATTTTCGCTGGCAATACTGTAGACTTGCGCAGTGTATATAGAGTAGACCCAAAAAGAAACTAAAAAAACATCGAAACAATTTTTATTGCAAAAAGGGACACGATTGCAGCTGGTAGAAGCGAGTCTGGGTTGGTTTTATGAATGTTCTGTCGCTTTTCCTTAATACGAGACAAAATAAAAAAATGAGTTAAATATGCTAAAATGCGACGCTGTTCTGTCAGTGCACGTCAAATTTTTGCTTTCTACCCACTCCTTTTGCTGTGCGTTCAGTTATTGTTGCGTCAAAATTTTGTTGAAGATCGGGAAGGTAAAGAGGATTTTTTTACCAAGTAAATTTCGCAAGATTGCAAGAACTTTTCACAAAGCACAACTCTTGGCCCACAGAGCTATCACTGTCACAGCAAACTGGTTGTTTTTGATGAGAAGTTTTCGTAATCTTGAATTGTTTTGTGAATCTTATGCTTTACAAAACAAAAAGAATTCATGTCATGTTTTTTGTAGATAATTAAACGGAAAGGAGACGACTGCGACCACTTTCAGTTTGAGGTGTCATCGACTTCCGGGGAATCTCTTGGATCAGGAAAGGAAAAACTTGTCGGAATTGAGGATGCTTTGGCGAACTCTGAGCCTCTGATTGGTCCAAAAACATTTTGCAAGGTTTGCTATCGGTTGATCAGTGCTAATCATCGACACATCGTTTCCAAAGCGCCACCTAGCGCGTGGTTTTTGGAAAATATGCGGATTCATCTTTTCTTTAGCTCAATGCGCAATTCCTGAATGACATGTTCGCTAGACTAAATCCAAAAGCTAAATTAAACACAAAATCTCAAACCGTATTTATTGATTTCAATTCAAATTTAGAATTTTGTTTATTAGAACTGTCATATACATCATTTGACGTGAATGATTGACAGTTATTCTTGCAGGCTCTTCCATTCCACATGATGTTTGATCGTGACATGGTGGTCCAACAAGCTGGATTCTCCATCGCAAGGTTAATTCCTGCTCTCCGACCTGCTCTGGAGATTGCTTGTGCGTCGACCTACTCCAATGAAAATGGTGAGAAGAGTTTAAAGACGTGAGCTTCTCAAACCAAAATATCGGTTTTTACAGAAAAATCAAATAGAATGCGCAATGCTTGTAAACAAAATTAGTCTTACGAGTTTTCAATTAAGTAGAATTAGGATACAAGATTTTTAGCGTATTGGGTTTAGTTGTTCAGTAAGTTTCCTTGTAATTGTTACTACGGACGAACCCCTGTTATTGTTTTTTTAACAACCAAGAAAATGCGTGCGACAAAGCTGCGAAAAAAAGATGGAGAAAAAGTTACTATAACATACCGGTGTAATTATGTAGAATGACAAAAATCTGTCAACACTTTTCCTGCCTTATATTTGGATTTATAATTTTCAGATGTCGGCTTATGGAACCAGGATGCATTTTCGTCAGATGAAGATTCCAGTTCAAGTTCCAGCGGGCAAACGGAAGATGATAATGAAATGTTGCAAGTTAAAATAACTGATTTATTTGACCTAGTCCGACCTCAGACTTCATTTGTATTTGGCAGTATTCAATCTCAAATCAACCAAGTCTTTGTTTTACGAACAAAGCGAGGTAAACAAAGAAAATGAACTTTTGTTTGCTGATGATCTTCTCTGTCCAGGACAGATTCATGCTGCAAGATTTCTTAGATATTTAATACAAAGGATTAAGAAGTAAAAAGCACTAAAAAGTAATTTGGTATTTTATTTCATATTTATAGGGTCATGTTCCGTTAAAAAGTTATTTTCTTCATTAGTGTTCCTGTTTTGTTGCCGAGTATGTCGCATCATAAAGTTGTTACTAAAAGAAAACTTCAATTAGGAGTCTTTTTGTTATTTTTATTTAGTTGCATATTTATCCTACTATCACGAGAAAGCGATCAAAGCGCTATACGAGCGTGCTTAGGAGTTGTCAGCCATCTAGCTACCACACCAAGTTGGAGGAATCCCCCGCTAAGTGCCTTTCCCAACGTCACAACAAGTAAACTTGCCGGCTTATTCTCCGCACTGCCCCTTTAATGCTGAGCGTCAAGCAGGGAAGCTGTGAATACCAATTTTAAAGTCATTGGTTTGACCCGACTCGCAATCAAACCTACTTCCGAGCCGGATCACAATGACTTAAAATACAGACTTCAAAAACCAAAACATGGAACAAGATAAAAGTAATATCTTGTTTTGAAAGGAAAGTGCAGAAAAAACCAAAGAAGAAGAAACTTTTTCTGCACTGTCATTATTATTTTGTAAACCAGGTGTAATTCAAAGCAACGTGAATGCCATGAGTGCTCGTGATGAATCGTTTGAAAATTGTTTGTCTCCTCATCAATCTCCAAGATCCAGAAGCAACAATCCATGTCGGAGTGAAAAGATGCTGCTGAAACAATATTCAAAGTCAGAGGACGAAGGAACAAGTCTTCGTCTTAAAGGACAGATGCTCTACGTGGCTGAGTGCGATCAAATGCTTTTCCTCTGCTCGCCAAGGTAAATAAAACACATTTAATGCGATCATTATCAATAATATTTGCAAAGCGTTTAGTAAACAATGTCGACGTAAAAGAATAAACAAAGTTCAATTTTACTACATACTGTCATCAATAAGTTATTTATTTTACAAAATGTCACGTCACTGTCAGTAGTTGTTTCACTTGACTTCTGTGACAGGCCGCAATTTTTGTCGCTATAATAGTAGTAATACCAACTATTTCCAGCCACGAAATCGTAAACAACGAGCGCAACTAGCGGATGTCCAATCCTAAATCATTCATTGTTATTTCTTATTTAATTTTTTTGCTAGGGTTTGGAGAGATTCCTCTCATACAAGCCTTTTACTTAATTTCAAATATTTTTGCCCGTTGCCGCTCAGATGGCCGAAAGGAAGAGCATCCTCTTTTGAACCTGCAGAGTGCAGACTAGAGTTTGATTCTGAGTCGGTTAAACCAATCACTTTAAAATTGGTTTTCACAACTTCCCTGCTTGTCGATCAGCATTGAAGGGATAGTGTGGAGAACAATCCGGCGAGGTTGACTTGTTGTGCCGTTGCGAAAGGTACTTAGCGGGATTCCCCCATCTTAGTGTGGTAGACAGATGTCCGGTAACTCCAAAGCGAGCTCGTTATAGCGCATTGATTACTATCTCGTGATAGAAGGATAAACTTACGGCTAAACACAAAAATTAAATACAAAGGAAATCAGGTTTGATTTTATACTTCTTGATTCGAGCCAAATAGACATGCTTATAGTAATACTTTATTTTGCGCGTGAAATTAAAAAAACTGAAAATTATGTTCCTAGCTAACGATTATCCTAACAAGTTGTTTGATGAGATTCTATCGGAGTTTTTTAAGTTTGATATAAACCAATCTTGCAATTCGCCCCAAACAAACTATTATCATTTCTTAGCACGTCAGAGTCATACAACTCTCTAATATTTTGAAATATTATCATTTCTTATTTGGGCGAAGATTCGCGACGATCTGTTACCAAGTTTTCAAAAATCATCAAAAAACAATTGCATGTCAAAACTAACCCCGTATATAAATCATTTCGTCAACTAACCCAAACCCTTATTTCCAACCAAAATTATGCACCACCCTGGTTATGCCAAAATTGTTGCACGACATGACGTGGTCCTTGATGAAACTGTTTTGTTCATTACTGAAATTGAGGTGCACCCTGATTCTAGTGCTCAGATGTAGAAAGGAGTCAAGGACATACCAATGTATTTCTGATTTGTATCACACGAGCATCTGAATTGATAAACAACGTTTGAGATGCGCTCAGGTGTTATTTATCAATTTAGATGCTCGTTTGATACAAATCAGAAATACATTGGTATGTCCTCTCTACATCTGAGCACTAGAATCAGGTAGTACCTCAATTTCAGTAATGAACAAAACAGTTTCATCAAGGACCACGTTACGTCGTGCAGTGTCTGCTCATAAGCGAGACGTGGTATAGACTCATTCAAAATCATTCGAAAATGCGGTTCAGATTACGATACCGAGGTTCATGATTTCCTGTTAATAAAAAAGCATTTACACCGTCCCAATCGCCAATTTTACGCCAGTGGCATATTTTCTATAATTGTTGTCATGGTTCTAGATAAGTGTAAAATGTGTTTTATTAAAAGATGGGTTCTCTGCGTAGGAAAGGAACAGAGTGAGATCACACGTATGACGTAATGTTACATAGCCGACATAGCCTGTAGCAAATATTGAGGATATTAGGCTTTTTAAAAATGAGTAACCCCGATACCGTTCACTTTATTTCAACAAAAATACTAAAAAAGAAAAATTACAGTGTTATGAACTTGGATGACCTCATGATCCGGGGACTTTACCTCAGTGACATATCTTTGCATGACGCCACTAGAGAGTTGTTGTTGGTTGGAGAGCAATTCAAAGAGGATTACAAACTTGCTCAAAACCTTGAGATTCTCACAGACAAACTGCAACACACCCTTGTTGCGAGAGAAAAAGAAAAGAAAATGACAGATAAGTAGGTGTTAAACTGAACACGAAGTTTATTGCCTTTCGTGGTGATTGTGTTACGATTTTATCGATGGAAGAATGATGTTGCAGTCGTGGGACAAAATCTTTTTAGTTAGAAAAGATTTTGAAAATTATTGCTTTAAACACTTACGACACTTTCTACCGAAATGTGGTGCTATGTTTGTGAGCTTCAGTTTTTTAAATTGAATGGAGACGCGCTGGCACTTGCAAGTTTCACATAGATTAATATTTCAATTTTCCTTGATAATTTTTCTTTTAAAATTGCAATTTTTTAGACTTGTTTACGCTGTTTTACCTCACTGGGTTGCCAACGAATTACGTCATAAACGCAAAGTGTCCCCGATGAGGTTCGACAACGTCACCATCCTGTTTAGCGGTTTGGTTGGATTCAACAACGTAAGTATTTGCACTTTTTAGCTGGATAAATTGCTCTTTAAAATTTTTGTGTTGATCAGTTTTGCGCTAAACACACAAGTACTGATGGTGCAATGAAAATCGTTCAGTTGCTCAACCACCTCTACACAACATTTGATCAATTGACAGATCCGAAGAAAAATCCTTTCGTGTACAAGGTATACAGGTGTAAGAATATTAGATCAGAGAATTTTCGGTCGCTACCATTTCACTCTCGCCGTTTAAATCAGATACCGGTATATATATGTTTGGCGCTGAAATACGGATTATTACCTAAACACTGCTTTGCATCAGTGGACTTCTCCGATTAAGTTCCCCACAAACTATCGTGACGGTTAACCACATCAAGTTCGGGCAAGCGATTAATTTGCGGTCACAAAAGCAATTGATATGTTTTTTAAAAAATTGTCACTGACTCATCTCTCTGTTTCAATAACTTGTCTTGCTTGAATCTCGATTTGATATTCACCTGCTAGCAATTTTTTTTTTTAGCGCTGCATGCTATTCGAATCCAAAATATGAACTCACTTTGTATCTTTAATTTGCCTGATAGCGCACTTGCGAAGCATGGAAAAAAGTTACTTGCTACCTTTTCTAGACCCGTTTATTCTTGGGGCTTCGCGGGGGCAGCAGCTTGAGTTGAAGCTTCCAAGCATCTCGATCCTCTGCAACAAAGGATAGGTGCTCTGGTGAGATGCCAAGGCAAGACCAGCTAAGATCTTCAACGTAATCTCGCCATCGAGTTCTGGGAAGGCCTTCGACCCATCGGTGCTGAACGGAGCAGTTTTTTGGCGTTTCTCTCCTGGGACATTCGTGTCACATGTCCATACCAACGTAGTTGCGATCTTTTTTGTCGTAGAAGCAACGATTTAATGTTTAGAGATTCACGAACATCTCCACTTTCAACTTTGTCCTACAAAGTCAAACCGCTAATTCTTCGCAAGAACCTCATTTCGGCTGCTTGAACTCAAGATCTCTCGTTTTCATTTATGATCCAACACTCATTGCCATTACTCGGAATCGGTACATAGACTGATCTGAAAATGGATAGTTTTGCTTTGGTGCAAAGCTCCCGTTTCAGTACCACAGATCGTTGGAGATGGCGCATTACTGCACTTGCTTTTCCGATGCGGATATCCAATTTGCTGTTTTGTTTGCCATCACTTGTGAATGAGACGCTGAGGTACTTGAATCTCTTGGACTGTTTTAGTGGTACTCCACCAACTTGGAGAGGGCACTGCTTTGGTTGTCTAGACAGGCACGTGGTTTTTGTTTTTGTTGTACTGATTTTTATTCCGGCGACACACCAGTGGAACATGCATGCGAAAACCTGTCAAGAGCTTGCTGGATCGTTTTGGGTAGCGTGGCTCAGTGGTTTGGGCGTCGTTTTTACGACAACCATGATTGCAAGGTTAATGGTTCAACTCCCAACCTAGTCTCGTTGTTGCATTCTTGGATAAGATGCTTTACGATGGTTATCTCTGCTTGGTGGAATCTGGCCAGCAGCAAATTAAAAAAGTCAGAAGAAAATCCAACCGGAAAACTTGAAAACAAGGGCAACTCCTAAGCGAGTCTGGATTCGTCCTACGCATAGCGCCTCCGCCGTTTTCTCGTGATAGGAGAATAAAGATGAAGAAATCAAATCAATTGCCGATCTTACAAGAAACAGAATAGATGAAAGAGGCAGCCTTGCCGTGGTCCACACTTACTCTGAAAGGTTTCGTCGTTGCGCTGTTAATACGAACATTCAGCAACTGACCATCAATGCCATATTGTAGCAACACCGCCCGAAGCTTGTCTCTACTCTAGAAATGCGATCATGTGCTTTTTCAAGATCAACAAAACATGCATTGACCTCTTTCGCATCTTCCAAGGACTTCTCAAAGATTAGCTGCTAGGCAAACATTTGGTCCATTGTGCTTCGGCCAGGACAAAAGCCCCACAGAACATCCGTTAGTTTGGGATCGACTATTTCACAGCATTTTTTTCAAGGCACTTGGCATAGAGACCTTAGCCAGGACACTGATGAGAGATATGCCACTACAGTTGGTGCATTTTCTCCCCCTCTCCTTTCTTGTGGATAGGTATTATCACATTGATTTGCCATTGCTTTGGTGTTAGATCAGTCTTGCATGCCACTTGACAAATACGAGACTTCGAACGAACACCAGACATGTTCTTTGCTTTAACATTTCACGTCTGATATCATCCTCACCAGGTGTTTTTCCTATTTTCAATGATGTAGTAACTGCATTCACATTTGCTTCGGTTATCTGAATATCTTCCCCAACCTGTTCCTCGTGAATTTGTGTCGGTGTAGCATCAACTGGGTTTAAAAGACCAGTAAAGTATTCTTTCCATCGATTCAAAATAACATCTTGATCGTTCAGAATAACATCATTTGAATCTTTGATGAAGAATGCGGCTTGAGATCTTTTTCCACGAAAACGGCGAAGAGCCTGTCTGTCAAAATACTGCGTTTACGATTGTGAAATCATCGTCCAACCTTTCTCCGAATTCCATCCTGTCCCTTTCCTAAGACACTTTAACCTTTGTGGCTACCGCCTTAAGTGCTTCAGAGTACTGCGAACGAAGTTCAAGTGATGACTTATTCGCAAGCCAGGTCTTATAGGCCACTTTTTTCGCACGAATAGCTTCTTTAACTTTCTGGTTCCACCAAGAAGCTCCAATCAAACCAAATCTTCATTATACTCGCCATATTACACCGAAGCGTGTAACGAGTGGCGGGGCCCATCTCCGCGGCTTAGCGCGGAGAAAATTCATGAAGCAATTAAATCTCGGCATTAATTTCTTCAACTACGAAATCTTCTTCATTGCGTTTTTTTAACTTTGAATTTGTCTATTATTTAAGATCTTATCGTATTTCAACTATGATGTTGCTTTTATTATTTTGTTATTCATTTATTGTCGAACTTTTTTTTTAACTAGCAAGTATATTTTTTCAGGTGGAAACTGTTGGTGACAAATACATGGCAGTGAGTGGGCTTCCTGAGCCATGTCATGATAATGCTCGGCACATCTGCGAGATGGCGCTAGAGATGATGAAAATGAGCAAAAACGTTAATATTGAGGGAGAGCCTATTGAGGTAATATTGGAAATTAATTGTGTCAAAAACTAACATCAGCATTCAGCAATAAATAACAAAACTTGGTAATGAAGGTAGCGTTAGTTTCACTGCATTCTACCGACAGATTTTGCTTATTCTAGGTAACTATAGGAGTTCATACTGGGGAGGTTGTTACCGGGGTAATTGGACAATTAACTCCACGATATTGTCTTTTTGGAAACACAGTGAATATTTCATCTCGCTGTGAAACCACAGGAATACCTGGAAAGATTAATGTTTCTGAATACACTTACAGGTGAATATGTTTACTATTGCTCAACTAATTGAACTGTTGTACCTTTATTAATAAATGGGAAAATTAAATTTTAATATTGGGCTAAAACGTACACAAAATTACCCAAACGCCAAACTATTGATACACCCTAAACACCTACGACCTGAGTTTTGGACTGATGCGCCTGAAAAAGAGACAATTAACCCAAATGTTATTGCGAAATTTCATGTTTCGTGAAAAGCACTTACCGGTACATGTGTCATTATTTGCGTTGAAATAATAAATTTTACATCAAAGAGTTTTGCAAGCGTGTGACTTATATTAATTTTCTACTCAACATTTTCATCCATGCACATTGCACAACCTACTAATTTTCCCGGTTTTACAGAGCTTTGCAATCACCGGATTGCTGCAATCCCCGCTTTCATTTTGAGAAACGCGGGCCAGTTCAAATGAAGGGAAAAACAGAACCTATGACCATGTACTTGTTGACTGAACGGCAACTAGAAGAAACAGATCTTTAGAGTGAAGTTTTATCTCCAAGCCAAATCAGTTGGAAAGATTGGAAGTTCACGTGCTTAGTCCTTGAAAACTTGAAGATTTGAACATTCCAGTTTTTGTTGATTTTGGTAGAAATTGAACTCGAATCCGACTTTTCGGATTTTGCTTAGTTTTTGGTTTTAAGGTCTCAATTTGAATTACCACAGAAATGATTCGTCTGCACAAAATAGATAACACCATCAAATTGAAAATGATTGGCTTTAAGAGCCTCCAACAGTTGTATAGCCTACTTAACAATTCACATTCCAATACTTGTTAACATTATTGTCTGTGTTTGTATTGGAAATACTTTAAATCAAAACAATTACCAACAAAAGTAAAGTTTACTTTTGAACAAGACTGCTAGTTACAACACAGGTGTTTGCACAAGAAAAGTTTGCACTTCGATACAAATAAATTTGTAAATATTGACTCATTCGATTGTCATTACTTTCCGATTGCTGTGAAATCTAAAATGATGTGTTGAGGTGACAAGAAAGATTGCAAGAAAATTTTCCAGCACCAGTGTTAAGCATCAATTAGGGGTAGGCACAAGCAATTGAACACTGCTGGTTACGCTTCTTTCTACCATTCCTCGATATTTGTCTCAGTTTGGTAAAATAATGATAGTGCAAGAGAACAAACAACAAGAGTGATTAGTCGATTCTTATCTCCGGAAGGACTTCTCCATGCTGTCAGTAAAGTAAAATTAGTGAGTGTGACTTTAAGTGGAAGCGATTTCATGTGAAAATGATAAAAACAATGTTTTTTGCAAAATATGTTGACTGAACGACAGACACCAACTAGCGCGACTAATTTGGCACTATTTCTGTGGATAAAGAAAGAAGTAGAGTCACAATTGCCAGCAAGTTTAAAACTGAAAACATATTTATTGAAAAGTTGAACGTTTTTGACCTATTCTTGAGGTCCTCATCAGAGAAAATAACATCATATTAACGGTTACAGCAAAACTTTCGAAATGAGTAGTATTTTGAATGGTGTAAATATTATGAAGATACGACACAATACATGCAATTGTTAAATCATATTACATAATATCACAGATCATAGCAAAGCATATTGACGGCTAACATACAAATATTAAATTACGAGTACACAGCGTTAATTTGCAAGTATACAACGACACAACACAAAAATAATACCAACATTAAAATACATTTAGCAGGAACGAAGACTCACTGGCATATAACTGAGAATTTAATTTGGGATTCTGCTTTTTTATGAATAAGGCTTCTTGAATTTTGGTCTCATATTCATTATTGCACTTTTGCACAACTTTATAATCATTTACTGTTAAACTTCCTGATTTGCACCTTTCACAAGCTAAAATATGATTTTTAACCGCAGTCTTTTTTGAATTTAATTGGAGGCTCAAATGCTCGTGTGCTCTAATGCCTAAATGTCGCGTTGTCATACCGATGTATGACATTGTTGCGTCGCGCGAACAAGTAAATTTGTACACAACATTTGATAACAGAGCATGAGGAGTCAAGCACTTCAAAATTAAATAGGAGCCGGTTTTAAAGGAATTATAATACACTGCTAAATCTACTAGAAATTTTACTTTCACCAAAGTTGAGAGACGTTTTGCGAATTTGTGTGACGGTTTTCCAAAATATGTGGTGTCTTTTCGTATGTTCATAATTGTTTTAGCTCTTTTTAGTAAACACATAATCAAACCAGTTTTCCAAGATTTAGGGCATATTGCATTATAATTAAGAATAACTCCTGTATTTGTCTTCTTGCTTGCGAACCCATTGTCTGTAATATTAATTTCTACATCCAAAAATGAGAGTGTTTTTGTAGCCTTTCCAACAGTAAATTTAATATCTTTATGTTGTGAATTGAGGTCAGATAAGAATGAAGAGCAGGAATCATAGTCATCGAAAACCACATATTTATAATAGTGTCGTATCTTCATAATATTTACACCATTCAAAATACTACTCATTTCGAAAGTTTTACTGTAACCGTTAATATGATGTTATTTTCTCTGATGAGGACCTCAAGAATAGGTCGAAAACGTTCAACTTTTTAATAAATGTGTTTTCAGTTTTAAACTTGCTGGCAATTGTGACTTTATGATACAGAAAAAGTACCTCTTTACCAAAGCTTTACTATGGATTAAGCAGCAAAAGAGGAATTCCGGTGAGCACCTTTAGAACCTTAGAAAGGCAAGGGAATAAGCTGACAAAACTTGGACTTGACCTGAAGTATTTTGAAATGTGCTTAGATTTAAACCTCTGCCCCGAGTTTTTGAAGTTCAGACCCCCTAAGTTACAAGTTTATGAACACAACACGGAATTTTATCAAGTGGTAGTTCGGAAAAAGCTTAAAGAAATAGAAAGAGAAAAGAAAGCGGCTGAATTTAGGTTTAATTCTCAAAAAAGAGACATTTTAGTGAAATTAACATTTTTGGAAAAATCTTGTTTGATATCGTTACTCACAAAGCAGTTTAAATTGTTTGCTACTCCATACATCGTTACCCATGAGAAAAAACTACTCAATTTGTGGAGAAGACAATCCGAAAAGTGTCCTGAATGTGTCATGAATCTTAGCGACAAAAAGTTGAATCTGAGGGGAAAAAATGCTTTAAAATTTGGACTGAATCACCACATCTTCCGAAAAAAGTGCAAAAAGATAAACTTAAAATTAGTATTGAGAAATTAGTTTATAGTTTAAAACGAAATACGAATATTGATATGGACGACGAAACAAAAGATGATTTGAAA
Source organism: Trididemnum miniatum (assembly GCA_964006365.1). Lineage (NCBI taxonomy): Eukaryota > Metazoa > Chordata > Ascidiacea > Aplousobranchia > Didemnidae > Trididemnum > Trididemnum miniatum. The sequence continues at coordinate 5,927,495 of OZ023238.1, forward strand.
TTTTTAATGAAAAAGTTTACAGAAGATAGTCAACGCGCATGCTCAACTAGAATCAATCAGTCTCTTCATCACACTTTAAGCAAATTAAGCCAAGATTCAACGAATAAAGTTTGCCGCTTTGACAAAGCAAATGGGGTTGCAATTCTGAACTCAAAAGATTATTACGAAAAACTGGAAAAAATTGTCAATGATCAGTCTAAATTTACCGAATTAAAAATCGATTCAAATAAACATCCGCTGATTGCAAAGAAAACTCTTTGGCATATTATATCAGAAAATATCTAAAATTAGTTGAGGATTATACAAATTTCATACCGTCAGGCAGTAATCCAGGAAAGTTGTATGGAATGGCTAAAGTACACCAAGCCAATGTTTCCTTAAGACCCGTTGTATCAATGATTGGTACTCCTGAATATGAGTCATCTAAATTTTTGGACAACTTGATAAAACCTTTCATACCAGCTAGATATCTATTGAAATCCACCGACCACTTTATGGAAAAATTAAAGCAATTTCAATTCAGTAAAAATCAGGTAATGGTTAGTTTTGATGTGGTGTCTTTGTTTACAAATGTTCCTTTGTCTGAAACCATAGAACTTATCCCAGATCGAATATACACCGAAGATAATCCAAATTCAGCTCCTTTCAGTAGAGATGCATTCAAAAAATTAATGTTCATGGCCACACAAGGGATTTTTATGCTTAATGATCGCTTATACAAGCAAATTGACGGAGTGACCATGGGCTCTCCTCTAGGACCAGCACTAGCCAATTTCTTTTTGGGTCAATTAGAAGAAAAAATAGTTACTCAAAATTCATCGGCAGAACTCAAACTATACCTGCGATATGTTGATGATGTTTACGCAATTTTCAATGACTATGATTCCTGCTCTTCATTCTTATCTGACCTCAATTCGCAACATAAAGATATTAAATTTACTGTTGGAAAGGCTACAAAAACACTCTCATTTTTGGATGTAGAAATTAATATTACAGACAATGGGTTCGCAAGCAAGAAGACAAATACAGGAGTTATTCTTAATTATAATGCAATATGCCCTAAATCTTGGAAAACTGGTTTGATTATGTGTTTACTAAAAAGAGCTAAAACAATTATGAACATACGAAAAGACACCACATATTTTGGAAAACCGTCACACAAATTCGCAAAACGTCTCTCAACTTTGGTGAAAGTAAAATTTCTAGTAGATTTAGCAGTGTATTATAATTCCTTTAAAACCGGCTCCTATTTAATTTTGAAGTGCTTGACTCCTCATGCTCTGTTATCAAATGTTGTGTACAAATTTACTTGTTCGCGCGACGCAACAATGTCATACATCGGTATGACAACGCGACATTTAGGCATTAGAGCACACGAGCATTTGAGCCTCCAATTAAATTCAAAAAAGACTGCGGTTAAAAATCATATTTTAGCTTGTGAAAGGTGCAAATCAGGAAGTTTAACAGTAAATGATTATAAAGTTGTGCAAAAGTGCAATAATGAATATGAGACCAAAATTCAAGAAGCCTTATTCATGAAAAAGCAGAATCCCAAATTAAATTCTCAGTTATATGCCAGTGAGTCTTCGTTCCTGCTAAATGTGTTTTAATGTTGGTATTATTTTTGTGTTGTGTCGTTGTATACTTGCAAATTAACGCTGTGTACTCGTAATTTAATATTTGTATGTTAGCCGTCAATATGCTTTGCTATGATCTGTGATATTACGTAATATGATTTAACAATTGCATGTATTGTGTCCAGGGCCGGATTTACCAATAGGCTAGGCAGGCTGAAGCCTAGTGCCTCGGTGAAATAAAGGGCCTCGTCACGAACAATGAAGACTTTTTTTGTTGAAATTTTTTTTTAAAACCTTTTTTTTCAAAACCTTTATCAACACCATTTTTTTGAAAATCGACCGTAAAGACCTTTACAAGCCTAGCCGCCTAAACGTAGAGACAAGAGCGTATTTAGGGAGGGGCATTGTGCCATGCCTCCCCCCTCCTTTGACTCTGCCTTTTAGTAAAAAAGAACAAAATTAATGGTGCCAAGTGACTAAAATAAGCCAGACTCTTTTGATGGTTTTTGTAGCTTATGGCCAGGAGGGTAGGATCAGGGGTATGCATCCTCCCACCAGACATTTTCATAAATGTTTTTGATGCATGCAATTTTTCCATAATTTTGAACCTCTTCTATAGCGATAAGAAATCGTGCGAAGAAAATGCATCATAATTGGCAAAGCCCTCAGAATTAGGGTCAAAAAATTTAAACAAAATTTGCGTGAAAATTATTCAAAAAGCACTAAAATGACCATTACAGCATGTACATTTTCAAAAATTTTCCGGGGGGCATGCCCCCGGACCCCCCTAGAGCCTTTTCTGTGTTTCAAACAGCTTCAAATTAGTTCTGCCGAAAAAACTACGCTTAAAAAATGTGTGGAAATTATGCACCCCCCCCCCCCTTTTCAAAATTTCTCGCTACGCCACTGCGTAGAGATGAGTCTGATCGTTGCTCACTAGGGCCAGTGATGGGCACGATACACCTTTCTGTACTAAAGCGATAACGATAATCGATAACTTCAAAATAGCCTTTGGCGATACCGATAATCGATAAATCTCAATTTTTTAAAGCGATATCGGTAATCGATAAATTATCGCCGATAAATTTTTCCGATAAATGTTGCGATAAATTTTTCCGATAAATGTTGCGATAAATTTTTAATGCGTTTGACGAAGTTTTTTTTGCTAGTCACATTGCAAAAATGTGTTTCCAGATTTTTCAAGAAAAGAGAGCAGTTCACGGACTCCGCCGTGGCATTAAATATAACAAAGAGAGATGTTTTTACCAGCAACTACACTTTGGTAACACAGTGTATTTTTTTCATAGCGCTAATTCCCTAAATTTGAACACTGTGTGCACACAGAATCGTTTATCGCGATAATTTATCGGCGATAACGAAATATATTAAAAAAGCGATATCGGTAATCGATAAATCAAAACTATTTTAAGCGATAACGATAATCGGTAATAAATTATCGCCGATAACTATCGCCGATAACTTATCGCGATAAATGCCCATCTCTGACTAGGGCCTCATTGATCGAATAGCCTAGGGCCTCTCATTGTCTAAATCCGGCCCTGATTGTGTCGTATCTTCATAATATTTACACCATTCAAAATACTACTCATTTCGAAAGTTTTGCTGTAACCGTTAATATGATGTTATTTTCTCTGATGAGGACCTCAAGAATAGGTCGAAAACGTTCAACTTTTCAATAAATATGTTTTCAGTTTTAAACTTGCTGGCAATTGTGACTCTATGGTACAGAAAAAGTACCTCTTTACCGAGGCTTTACTAAAGAAAGAATTAACAGCAACTGCTATTGAAGCTGCGGTTACCGTGATTGCCTGTGGATCAAAGAGTGTGCCGCCTTATATCCTCATAATTATGTTGTATACAAATTGGATCATTTGTAGATTTGGGTTTGAAACAATCACAAAATAACCATTAGAATTGAAGTAGAAGTGGTTAGCTTAAAGTCACGGCATTTAAGATAGGATTGACTTGCTTTGACACTTTCACTTCATTTTCCTTCAACATTGCGGAACTATTGAGAGACAAAAAAATAATCAACCAATTTTTAGTTTATGGATTTAAGATAGAAAAGGTCGCCAGCGTTTTAGTGATAATACTGTTTGCATGTTGAGCATGACCCTAATCTGCGTGAACTCGGAACAAAAACGTAAAACCGAAGACTTAAAATTTTGTAGGTTGTTCATGACAAACAACAGCCATCAAAACTAACTTGAATTCAAAATGTAATCACGTATCACTTCAAGCAAGGTGTTACCTCAGTGACAACCAATGCAAATTGTGCAAAGCCGTAGAAAATAATTGTGAATATGGTAAACAGAAGCAGAAGTTGGAGTGACGTTAGAAATACGAGCTAACTTATTGCTATTGGCGCTGAGAAGGGTAAAAGTGGGGCAAATTCCCTGGGTCCTACACGAATTCAGAACCCGACGTCGGAGGTGGGTGACCTTTTTTAAATTATGCCCTTTCACGACCTTTCTTTTCGAATTTGCGTGCTTAGTTTTCGTGCCAGTGACCAAGGACCCCAAAGGAAATTTTGCCGCGGGGCCCATAATCGTCTCAGCGGCGAGGCCTATCACCTTGTAGGTGCTGCTTTGCCAAAGCTCAAAAACAATGCACTAAGCCGTCACCATTACTTTCGGTCAAAGTTTTAAATGTAGTTAACATTGTTCTTCAAAGAGAATAATGAAAGTACGTCGTCATACAAAAGCAATGTGCATGTTACATGATCTGCTCAAGGAAAAGCACAGACATTAGCCTTCAGAACAAAACAACACGGTTGACTTAATTATTGTAAGCAGAGTTTTTTGTTAAGGTAAGGCTTGAGGAATCGCTAAGTAATTTTGAAAGACCGCCAATTTTTAACAACGTGAAACACAACTTTCTACACATTTGTATAAGGAGCAGATTTTGATGCACCGTTGGACAATTTTGGGAGATCATTTCGGTTCCTCAAAACGCCTTAAAAACACTAATCATTAGTAAAGTGTTGAGCAGTGTAGTGGGTAGCGAAGATGTTGCTGCTTATATTTCTTTAGTGTTTTATCTTGATTTTAATGATTTTAGCCCATGCTGTTATCTTTCACTATTCATGAGCGTTTAACTCCCTTTAACGTAGTAGCTGTAGTCAGGGCCCATGAAAGGGGGGCAAATGACTCCGGGACCCATGCTGTTCTAGGGGCCCATTAGTCCATATCTAACGAAATAAATAGAGCCAAAGCAAGTTTAAAAAACAATTAAAACAGCATTTGAGCTCGATATACTTAAATTCCATAATCAATTTTATGGAACGCATGGGCCCCTAACATAAGTCATCATGCTGCTCTAGGGGCCCATTAGCCCATATCTTACGGAACAGGTACAGCAAAGAATTATCCAAATAATCGATTTTATTGAGTGCATGGGCCCCCAGCATAAATAAGGCTGTTCTAGGGGCCCATTAGCCCATGTCTTGCGAAATGCAGTAAAAAAAAATTTAAAAACTATAACAGCGTTTGAGCTTAGTATACATCCAAATATTACCAATTTTCCGCAGCGTATGGGCATCTGCGTTTCATTCGGCTTCATCTTAATTAAAGACATTGTTAATCAAACGTGTTTATCTGAGATTTGTGGCCGCGCAATTGCGAGTACGCGATTGCAACTAGTTACAGCATTCCAACTGTAGCTTGAAGCTAGGGAGATCAGTGGAATATTTAGGTTTTATGTATGCAGCGTCAGAGAATTTTTAAACAATCGAGTGGATGTTGGGGCTCAGGTATAGACTTAAGTTTGATGGGAGCACAAGAACAGTTTCATTTAAAAATTAAAACATTTTTAAGCGAAAAGATACCGGTATTTAAAGTAATCGGCAAGTCGAGACAGCAAGACAGAGCACGACACGAGAATGATTAAAGGGAAACGCTCCGCGAATTTGTCGAGTTTTTTTGGCACACATCAAAAGTTAGAAGAGATTATTTTTACAGAAATCTCGAATACAGTCATCACTGTGTGTACGCCGCTTCCGTATTTATGTTTTCAAGCCCAGTAATCAGCTTAATTGTAGCAGCTTAATTGCATTGTAGCATGGGGCAATATCAACAAAAAATTAACCAATGAAGTCTAAGTATTGCAAAACAAAATTTTAAGGATTATTAATTTCAAATCTCGGGCCTCAAGCGGGGTTCTGGGGACGTAGCCCCCAGCCACCAACGAATTTTTTTGGTTTTCACGTAAAAAACACTCATTTTAGCACATTTTTTTTATCGAAAAAGTGCATGCAGTGAGTGCAGTCACTATGGACAATGCAAAAATATTTTCGCAGCTTATGTCTAAAAGCAGAAGCTTGGCAAAAAATAGTGAAAAGAGGCTGCAATCATTATTAGTTTGAGAAATTACAGACTGAAAGTTAAGTTTTAGCACCATAGTACAGGGCCAAAGGTAGGGGTGCTACGGCACCGTGGCCCCCCCTGCGTGCGCCTATGGCAGCCTACTAGATCAATCGCCAAAAAAATCTTTATGCGCCAAGAATGCAATTGCACGATGGCCATTCCTCACTAAACTACATTGGAGTCAAAATATCGAACAAAATTCCAGTCACCGTAAAGTGGTTACACTCGTTTTTTTTTTTTTTTTTTTTTTAAGCGACATAATTGCAGCTTGGATTTTACTTGAATAAGGTGTATGCATCATAGAAGATGACCTAGCTGAGCGTCGAACCCACGAAACCAGTTCCGGAGCCCTACCCACCAACCACTTGGCCAACTATACTCGTTTTCTAAACCAGTGGTTTCCAACCTGGGGTCCGCGGACCCCCAAGTGGTCCGCGAATGACTTTAATGGGGCCGCAAGGGGTCCGCCAAAGTATTAAAAGTTTCATCAAAAATAGAGCAGTTTATTGAAGTACCGGTGCTTAGTGATTAATTATTAATATATTTTAATGAATAATCTTTTTTGAACGATATAAGAATATGAAATACGTACCAGGTTTAGTTTGCAACCAACAGTTGGGGCTGAAACTTTCTTAATTAGAAATGGTTATTGGTAGCCTATGTCAAATTCTGGATAGAGAAACGGCAGATAATTACTCCCACACTTGGAACTATTGTATTTTGCATCTAGTTGCATATTTATCCTCCTTTCACGAGAAAGCGATCAGTGCGCTATACGAGCTCGCTTAGGATTTACCAGCCATTTGGCTACCACACCAAGATGGGGGAATCCCGCTAAGTGCCTTTCCCAACGGCACAGGAAGTAAACTTGCCAGTTTGTTCTTCACACCGTCCCATTAATGCTTGAGCGTCAAGTAGGGAAGGTGTGAATAGCAAAATAGCAAATCATTGGTTTGACCCGACTTGGAATCAAACCCAAGTCTACAGCTCCCGAGGTGGACGCTCCAACCCAGCACTTCTGTAATCTGGAAAAAACCTAGTAACTACAATTTTTTCGTAAATTGAGTTAAACCCAAATTTGAAGTTACTATGTTTTTTTCCACCGTTTTGTGAAGAAAAATTGTGAAAATATGTTTGCAGTTGGCAGTTTCGATCTAAACAAACCTAGTAAGTCGAGACGTTTCGAAAACTTTTCCGATAAGATCTGAAAAAAACATAGTAAGTCAAGTTGCTAGGTTTTTCAGATAATATGTCCGTTCGTACAAGCAAAACATATCTGGATAAACTACATAGTAAGTTAAGTTAATATGTTTTTGAAGACCATTCCCAATGCTCACACGTTTAAAAAATCTTTGAAAAGGCTAACAAGTTGAGGCGCTTGTTTTTCGTCGTTACTTTGGTTCTTCAGTTTGACTTGCATGGTTTTCATTGGTCAGTTTGTGTGCATGATTTTCTTTACCACGGTTCCACGACGATTGGTCACATGACTGCACGTTAATTTATAATCAACCAATCCAGTTTTTTTTATTTCTATCATGGTAATAGTCAGGACCGGATTTAGACAATGAAAGGCCCTAAGCTATTTGATCAATGAGGCTCTATAGTGAGCAACGATCAGACTTCATCTCTACGCATTGGCGTAGCGAGAAATTTTGAAGGGGGGGGGGGGCATAATTTCCACACTTTTTTCAAACGTTTTTTTTGGGGCAAAACTAAATTGAAGTTGATTGAGATACAGAAAGGCTCTACGGGGGGGTTCACGAGCATGCTCCCCTGGAAATTTTTGAAAATTGACATGCTGTAATGGTTAATTTAGTGCTTTTTGAGTAATTTTCACGCAAATTTTATTAAAAATTTTCGACCCTAATTTTGAGTGCTTCGCCAAATATGATGCATTTTGTTTGCACGTTTTCGATTCACGTGCTGAAGGCGTAAGGCTTATTGCTATCAAAAAGGTTCGAAATTATGGAAAAATTTTATAGTCTACATCAAAAACATTTTTGAAAATGGCTGGTGGGAGGATGCATACCCCACATCCTACCCCCTGGCCATAAGCTACAGAAACCATCAAAAGAGTCTGGCTTATTTTAGTCATTTGGCACCATTAACTTTCTTTTTGTTTACTAAAAGGCAGAGTCAAAAGAGGTGGGGGGCATAGCACAATGCTCCTCCCTAAATACGCTCTTGCCTCCACGTTTCGGCCTATAAAGGTCTTGATGGTCGATTTCTAAAAAAAAGGTCTGGATAAAAAGAAGGTCTTCGTTGTTCGTGACGAGGCCCCTTGTTTCTCCGAGGCTTCAGCCCGCCTAGCCTATTGGTAAATCCAATCCTTTGATTCAGTTCATGGGAGATCATAATTGACAATTTGCAAAGTATATTTTGTGAGTTAGCTGTTTGGTTCTTTTGGTCAAGAGGCTGTTGGAAAACTTTACATGATTTATGTTTAAAAAAAATAATGGCTTATCGAGGGAAAATGATGGTGGAGTTGGCATTAAAACAGATGAGGCAGAAACAAGGCGATGGGGCAGCGTCAGTAAATAGAAACAAAGAAGTTTAAGCTACATTTTGCAGAAGACTATTAAGATGTTCAGTTTTTAAAATCGAAATTCAGACTTGACACCATTCGGATGAAAAAAGCTCAAGCAAAAGGTATTCCTAGCGTGAAACACCAAAACATTCTCCAACTGAAAGACTCGTTTTCTGCTGCTGAAAATTTTTTTGGCTAGAAATTCCTGTGAATGATGATAATGCGGATCTTGTTGAACAATTTGAGTTATTTTTCCTTCGCATAATTATTTTTTATTTGTTTTTTTTTTTTTTTTTTTTTTTTTTTGAACCAATTAAAATCAACCATGCGTTGATATTATGACATACTAGGTTTTTAATGACGAAAATCTTTAGGTTTTAAAATCAGTTTAACCATGAAAAACCTAGTAAGCAGGTTTATGATCAAATCACGACGATGAGTGCTATAAAATTTAATGCACTGAACAGACTTCTTAGCATCATCATCAAAGATAAAAAAAAAACTTCAATTTTCCTTTAGGAGGTAATTCCGATGCAAAACAGTTTTTCTGCTTTTTCTCAAAATTGCTTCAAATTGACTCACTAGGTTTTTCCAGAATACAGAAGAGCAGTGCTGGACATTCCGCAATTTAATGCGCAAAAGCGCAAGTTGCGCAACTTACGCAATTGCGGAACTTGCGTTGCGCCTAATAGCATTATTTCTAGCCCTTGCGCAACTTGAGGTGCGCTTTGAAATAAATATATGCTTCTTGCGCTTTATTGCGTGGAGAAACTAAGGTAAAAATCACGACTTGCGCTTATTTAGGCTCAAAGCGCATCTGCCAAAGAAGCAGAATAATATTTCTGTTTAAAAGTCAAATAAAAAAAATGTTATTGCTAAGGCGTGTAAGTCACGGTCTGTTAATTTGAGCAGTCAATCAGCCAATTAGATTTGAGAGTCAGGCAGGCTTCACTCTGTGTTTGTATAATGCAGTTTTATTTGCGGTTACTGAGCCACGAGCAGAAGGACAAGCATGTAAATGAGTACCGGAGGAAGCAGTCAAATAGCCTGTTTCCATGTCCAAAAATCGTGGGCTTTCTTGGACGCCAGTAAAAACCTGGTCATATTAAGTAAAGGCTTTTTGGAAAAAGTGGGCTGAAAAAGCTGAGGTATAGCTGAAAAACCCCACTTTGAACTCAGCTCATGTTGCGGAAGTTGCGTTGCGCTTCATTCACTTCTAAAGTACAATTGCGGAAGTTGCGTTGCGCATTACTTACTTTCAAAGCCAGATTGCGGAAGTTGCGCTGCGCACTAGCAAAAAGTAAAGTGCATTTGCGCATCTTGCGCTGCGCTTTTTGCTTACCGCAATTGTTGCGCTTTATTACGTTGCGCTTCAGCAGTTCTAGAGAGAGTGCCCAGCACTGCTTACCACTCGGCCATCTGAGCTGTTGCTGCCTGCAATAATACCATTTTGCCTCACACAATAACATACTAGCTCAAAATGCTTTCAGTCCTTCGACACACATTAAAACGAAAGCGAAAAATCGATTGTTATTTCATAATAATTAACGCCTTGCATTCAAGTCATTATGCCAAAATTTGCATAGCTAAGGTCAGGCGTAGGCAACCTGTGGCCCGGATCCAGGCAGTCAGTTAAAAATTTTCGGCCCGTGTCCTCCTCAAAATTTTTACGTTAAATCGCCCGCAGAAACATTTGAAGTGTTAGTAAAGTCCAATATTTATTTTTTTCGCACTGCAATACAAGAAAATCCGCATAACTACGAAGTTACACGGGCTTTGCAATACAGTAGGCTTACTCCACTTTTTCAAACTGGTTTATAAATTCGCGGTGATAATGATAATATGTGTGAAATAGACCAGTAGTGACATGAAACGATCTAAGCGTGATTTAAGAAAGTCAAGCAGTGACTGGTATCTTTTGTAGAAAACCCCTGCCGGTAATGCAAAAATGTTTGATTTAAAAAAAACACCCCCGTCACGCTTGAAGTACTGGTACTGCAGAGCAGGGCCGGAGCTAATAGCTGCGGGGCCCAATTAGAAATCTGATGGCAGGGCCCCTACTCTTTATAGTAAAATGTACGGATGTTTATATTTAAAAAAAAAACATATAGGGCTACATGCAAGCCAAAAAAGACAGACATTTAATACTTGCTGTAAAACAGTTTAAGGTAATTTGGATGCTTTTATTTAGAGCCGGCGCCAGAACAGCCGACTAGGGAGAGCAGCCCACTTGGGGAGGGGGCAAATATTGGATCAATTTTGTAAATTACCAAAACGTTTCTTGCTACAGTCTGATTCATCAACGAGAACTTTACAGCAAGCTGACATTGATCTGAACTTTAAGAAGCGGTTGCACATGAGATAGCTGTGCAAGTGTTATGTCACTATCTCATGTCGTTTTACGAGTTCGAGACAAAAGAAAAACAGTAGAACGTGGAAGACGCTTCGTTGCTTGCTGTGTTGCTAACAAACGCAATTTCCATATTTAATAATTTTTTTTGCAAACGATGTGCGAAGTTCAGTCGAAGCTGTTTCAGCAAAACATAGAAAGTTTAAAATTATGCTCAAGAGCCGCTGTCTTCAAAAAAGCAAGTCTGTTGATAGGGGGGGGGGGGCAGCCCCACCCCTTTGCGTCCCCCAGCTTTTTTGTGATCCTTTTAACATCAAGAAAGGCAAATTAGGCAATTTTCAATTTCAGACCGGCATTGCGGTAATATGTTGAAAGTTATGCCACAACGCAATAATTTTGCGATACATTTTTTTGAAACTCCTTCAGATATAGGCCTGTATACGCCTTAAGTACCGTTATCGCAAATGTGCCTACGAAAAGGCTTCTTTGTTAGTGAAGATGACAAATAGAAGGCAAAAAATAAACAAAAATTACCCTAAAAAGTTTTCAAAAAGCATCAAAATTGCCATTACTGTTTAAAAATTTTGGGAATGCATATGCCCTGACCCTTAAAACCGCTTTTGTCCATAAATTGCTTCAAATTAATTCGATGTGCTGTTTTCACTATGCCATTGACTTTGTTGCTATGAATCTTGAGGGTTTCTCAACGCTTTTAATTTTAGTAAATGGTGTACATTCAACAACTTAACTCACGCGTCAATTGCTTTTAGTGGAAAGCATGCTTCCTTAAATAAACGTTAAAAAGCTACAACTGAAAATAAAATGAACCTCTTCTAAGACCATTTTCAGAGTACAGATGTTTTTTTATAAACAGCTAACCCACGTGATTAAACAAATGAGCAAGTTTTTTTTTCTTATCAATGCTTGGTTTTAACAGCTGCAGATTTATTATTTAATTTAAAAGAAAACAGAAATGATGCATAATTATTACTCACCAAAGTCCGCATAACTTCGTATACGGACTTTGCTATGAACCGGTTCAACCTTTAGTACTTTCCCCTATTTTGTATCTCATAATACAGAAAAAGAATCCCACTTGCGCGGGGCCCCTCAAGGTGCGGGGCCCAATTTGACAAAATTGGTCAAATCGGCTTTAATCCGGCCCTGTTCACGATGCGAAACTTATGTTAGATTAACGAAGGATTTAACTAAGTGGAGTGATTAGTTAGAGGAACTGATGAAGTCACTAGTCGAGTACCCTCGAGTTATCAATGTCAAAGAAGAAATTGATGATATTTATGCAGAATGTCTCCGTTGCATTGAAAAAGCCTCTGGCGTTATACCGGATGATGCCATTTATGACCGGGAGAGAAATTTAATCTCCAAATGGAGAAAGGAAATGACAGGTAAGAAAGTGGAGTTGGAGCAGGCCTTCGACGCTTACTTACAAGTTGAAACAGACGCTGGACTCTCTCGAAACTTGAACCCTAGTTCTCATGAAAGTCGGATCCAGCTACTTGAGGTACAGTTTGCCCAAGTCGAGATGGAAGAGGAACGGGAACTGGAGCGAATAAAGATTGAAAGGGAGAAAAAGCTACTTGAAATTGAACAAAAAGAAAGACTCTGGGAAGCGAAGAAACGAAGTTTAGATGCTAAACGAAAGATTAAAGAAGCAATGCTTGCAGAGAGCAGGAGTCGTTCTGGTGCTTTTTTCGGATCAAGGCGTTACGTTCAGGAAAAATCAGTGAAAGCTCCAGTACTTCTTGAGCCGACTGGTATTGGCACCACGGACTGTAAGTTAGATTGTAAAGGCGGTGAGCTAGACCAGAATTTTGTGGCCGATGCAAGAAAACCTCTTGTTCAGGAACTAAAGCCTACATTCGAGAAGTTCATGGAAAAATCATCTCAACTGGAAAAACCTCATGTGGGTGCGGAGATCAAACCCTGTGGGTCAAATGAGTTTCATGGGTCAACGTCCCTCAGTGGGGCCGGCGCTTAGTCTGTCAAGTCTTGCAAGATGTCAAAGGTCTATGGTCGAAAGCTCTAAGAAGGAAGACTTATCTTTGCGGAAGGGCCAAGGTATCGTAGAGGATGTCCAACGTACCCTGGCTGGAGCAATAAGAGAACCGAGATTTGGGTATTCTCGCCCGAAGGTAGAGATGGAGAAATTTGACGGAAATCCGTCAAAGTACTTTCAATTTATGCATAGATTTGATGCGCATGTTGAGAGTTGTTATAAGGATAGTGGACGCAAATTGGATTTGTAGTTTAGCCTGTGCATAGGAGATCCGCACAGAGCGATTGAAGGCTGTCTTTATTTACCTAGTGACGTCGGCTACCCAGAAGCGAGAAAACGTTTACAAGAGTGTTTTGGTCAGAAGCCAGTGATTGTTGAGGCTTACGTGGACAAGTTGACTGGTGGTCCACCTATACGAGAATCTGACTCGAAAGCAATATGTGCATTAGCGGATGAGGCTTTCAATTGCCTCATGACATTGAAGGGATGGGATTGCGCAGCAAGTTTAAATTTCCTAGAGAACATCCGAAAGATCTATTCAGGTTTTCCATTGAGCATGAGAAAAAGATGTGACGACATCTGTTGTCTATTGTATAAGGAGGAAAATCTCCCTACCTTTGAGAACTTGGTCAAATTCTTGCCAAACGAAGCGGCGAGGTCAAATTCTTATTTGAAGAGACAACATCAACAAGTAGCTGCTAAGGAAAGACAGTCGGTAACGAGATTCAACGTGCCCAGAAAACACAACCGGGTAAATACTGTGTCTGCCAAGGAAACTCGAAGGAGTTTCGGCTCAGCAAACGTGCCTTCAACTTCCAGAGGAATTAGGTGCGCTGATTGTGGACAGGACCATCCCCTGTGGCAGTGTGATTTCTTCAAGAAGAAATCAGTTGCTGAGCGTAAGGCCGTGGTGAAAAAAGGTCCCTGTTTTAATCGCTTAAGTTCTTGGCACCAGGTTGCACATTGTACTGCAAGGTTTTGCTGCAAAATCTGTGGAAAAAGGCATCATACTCTTCTTCACGACTCTCCAGGAAATAATTTGGATCAGTTTGCCGCTGCTGCTCAAAAGGAGCCTAGTTCAAGTGGTATTGTGGCGTTTTCGTATCGTAATAAGAGGAATTTGAAGAGAGTGAAACGATGTAAAGTGGTTCCGGTATGAGTTTCTGGTGGGAATTCGGAGCATGCAACTTTGACATATGCTTTTATGGATGATGGCTCGGATTCCAGTTTGTGCGCAAAAAGTTTGACCAAGAGGCTCAACCTTTCGGAGTCCTCACGTAGTTGTGAACTTGTCACCACTAATGCGACATCTAATCACAAAGTGTTGTCCGATACCTTACGCATTCAGCGTATTAATGAGTTGAACAGCTTCAGCTTCAAGGAAGTGATGCTTGTTGACAAAATTACTGATGTTTCACAAAGTATACCGACGAATGAGATTGCCAAACTGTATTTACATTTGAGTGATATTGAATTTCCTGAAATAAACACTGATGAAGTGGAACTTTTTCTTGAGAATGACGTTCATGAGGCGTTTCGGATTATGGAGCAGCGTTACGGAGAGTATGGTGAGCCGTTTGGACTCCACACAGCCTTGGGCTGGACTTTATTTGGTTCTGACTATTCGGATAATGCTAGAGAAGAATCTTGCGTGAGTGCGAGTGATGACGTCATTCGTGTTCAGTTTCTTCATAAATCGGACGCTGAGGATGAGTGCAATCAAATCTTGGAGATTATGAATCAGGATTTTAAGGATCTCGATGAGGATTATGGGGTAAAGCCCTCTGTGGAAGACAAGTTGGCTGTAGAGAAAATGGAGAAGAGTCTGAAAAAGGTTGGAAATTGTTACCAGGTTGGATTACCGTGGAAGGAAGACCATCCTCTACTGCCAAGTAACAAAGCAATGGCTTTGAGGAGGTTAAACTACTTGAAACGAAGATTTGAAAAAGATCCGGAGCTGTACAGAAAGTACAAAGAAAAAATGCAAGAGTATCTGGAACTTGGCTACGCCCAACGTGTCACCGAGGATGCCGAAGAAGTGAAGGATCCCATTTGGTATATTCCGCATCACAGCACCGGCTCCAAATTCAGAATTGTATTTGAATATGCGGCAAAGCTAGAAGGATGTTGTTTAAATGATAAGCTGTTAAGTGGGCCGGATCAAACAAGTAGTTTGTTGGGTGTCTTATTGCGCTTCAGGGAGGAGCAAGTTGCCTTTGTGGCGGATATTAAGGCTATGTTCTTGCAAGTGCTTGTGGATCCCAGGGATAGGAATGCGTTGAGATTTTTGTGGTGGCCTGAACATGATACTAAGTCTCTGCCTGTTGATTACCAAATGAATGTTCATACATTTGGCGCGAATTCGTCACCGAGTGTAGCTGGGTTTGCATTACGCAAAACTGCACAGAATAATCTTTCGTCAGCAGATGAAGCAACGATTTCGACTGTTCATAAAAATTTTTATGTGGACGATCTTCTTAAAAGTGTACCCACCATAAAGGAAGCTATTATCGAGTAGATATCCCAATTGCGCGACCTGTTATCCAGTGGAGGATAGCATCTCACTAAATTCCTAAGTAATCAAAGGGAGGTAGTTGACTCTGTTCCACCTGATTGTAGAGCAAATTCACTGAAAGATCTCAGTTTCAATGAGCTTCCGACGGAAAAAACTCTTGGAGTGTATTGGGATGCTGCATCGGACTGTTTCAAGATTGTAGTAAAAGTTGTGAAAAAACCTGCGACACGTCGTGGCATTCTTTCCATGGTGAGTCAAGTATTCGATCCGTTAGGGTTTGTTCAACAGTTTGTTTTGCTCATAAAAAAGCTATTACAGGAGGCTTGTTATGATAAACTTAGCTGAGACGAGGAAATTGGGTACAGCCAATTGAAAGTTTGGGAAAAATGGTTGAATTCAGTTGTGATGTTGGAAAGGCTGGTGATTTCTAGATGACTAAAGTCACCAACTTTTGATGTATGTTCGTTGGAGCTTCATATGTTTTGTGATGCATCAAATTTGGGTTATGATGCAGTCAGTTACACCCGAACTGTGACAGATAATGGCGAAGTGCACGTAGTTTTTGTGATGGGTAAATCAAGAGTTTCTCCTGTGCGACCTATTAGTGTTCCGCGGATAGAACTTACTGCAGCTGTTGTTTGCGTAAAGATATCTAAATTGATTCAGGGTGAATTGGGTTACAAGTTTGATCGAATCGTTTACTGGACTGATTCCACCACGGTTTTGCACTACATCCAAAATGAAAGCAGTAGGTTTAAAGTGTTTGTGGCAAATAGAGTGGATGTTATACTCCAATTTTCAGAAGTTTTGCAGTGGTGGCATGTTGACACCAAGCAAAATCCCGCTGATATTGCTTCACGTGGGCTGATGCCATAGCAAATTTCGCATGTTGATTTATGGATAAATGCTCCTAACTTTTTGTTATTGCCAGAAAATGATTGGCCTACGCAACCTGAATGTTTGACTGCTTTGAATAATGCTGATGCTGAGTATAAAAGGTCCGTAAGTTGTGTTGCTACTAGGCTCATTGTTGATCCCATAATGAAAATTATTGATCACTAAAATCAAAAAAAATCAAATCTTCATTATACTCTCCGTATTACGCCGAAGCGTGTAACGAGTTGCGGGGCCCATCTCCGCGGCTTAGCGCCTGGGCTACACAGCTCCGAAGAAGAGTCGCAACGGTGGCGAGTCGTTGGCGACACTGTGCCGATTTGACCGGCCCGGGAATCGAACCCCAGACCTCCCGCACCGATAGCGTGCGCTTTGCAACTGAGCTAACGGCCGGTTCTTATTGATCACTATTCTAGCTTAAATCGTATGCAAAGAGTTGTTGCTTGTTTTTTACGTGTTAAAGCGTATTTGATGAGGAAATGTTGTGCTAAACATTTACAACATAAACCTGTGTTTGACGTTAGTGTAGCGTTTACTGCAAAGGAGCTTGACAGTGCCCAGCTTGAGCTTGAAAAATATGTACAAATGCATGCTTTTTCTGATGCCTTTGATGGGTTGCCTGTATTTTCACATTTTGTTTCTGACCCCAAATTATTGACTGGTAAGAGATTGTGTAGATCGCCTAGTTTGAATGCCTTAAGCAAACTGAACCCGGTTAACGTGAACGGTATTTTGTATGTGGGCGGACGATTTCAGTATTCTTTGTTGCCTGAGGGTCAAAAACACCAAATGATATTGCCTAGCGAGGGGCATTTGACCCAGTTGGTTGTTCAGTTTTATTATGATCGCGAAGGACATAGTGGTACTGTACATGTTCTTTCTGCGATAAGAGAACGTTTTTGGATATTGAAGGGACAGGCTACTGTGCGTAAAGTGCTAAAGGACTGTAGACAATGTCGATTCTGGAAATCTAAGCCTGGATGTCAGATGATGGCGCCTTTGACCCTAGCCCGAATTACTCCAGGAAATCCCCCATTTCAGAACGTTGGCGTAGATTACACGGGGCCTCTTTCCGTGAAAATGGGACGGAACCAGGTGAAACGATATGCATGCGTTTTCACATGCATGGCGACACGCGCTGTGCATATTGAAATGGCGTACTCATAAGAGACTGACTCATTTTTGAACGCGTTCCAAAGGTTTTGTGGTTGCCGTGGTAGACCCGCCATTGTGTTTAGTGATAACGGCACAAATTTTACTGGTGCGGAGAAAGAATTGCGTTACTGTTTGGAACGATGGAATCAATCTCAGATACATCATTCGTTGTGTCAACAGGGTATTGAATGGAAATTCTCTCCTCCTGGTGCTAGTCATCAGGGTGGGGTTTGGAAAAGGGTTGTTCGATCTGTACGGAAGATTATGAGGAGCTTAGTTGGTGAAAGGTCGTTGGATGATGACACTCTATGCACGCTGTTAGCGGAAATCGAAAGGATACTCAACAACCGTCCATTGACACCTGTCAGTGATGATGCGCACGATTTGGCGGCTTTAACCCCCAATATGATCCTCCTTGCAAGGGCTGATACGTCTTTACCTCCTGACCAATTTTTAAAAGCAGATGGTTATCGCAAGTCTTGGCGTTTGGTGCATGTGTTGGCAAATCGTTTTTGGGAGCGATGGATCAAAGAATACATCCCCACACTACAAATCAGACAGAAATGGTTAACGCCTGAACGCAATTTTCAAGTTGGAGACCTGGTTCTGCTTGTGGACGAGAATACTAAACGGCGAAACTGGCCCAAAGGTCTAATCATTGAGTGCCTACCGGACAAATGTGGTTCAGTTCGACATGTGAAGGTGAAAACCGCGTCCAATGTGTATGTGAGAGACATTCGTAAACTGTGCTTGTTGGAGGCAGTGGAATAGTGTTGTGGCTATGGTTTGTGATGTGTTACTTGTACTTTAATTTGTTCGTTGTGCCGTAGGCCTATTCGATTTTTGCTTTGACTTTTTGTTTTGGCTTTGAAACTGGTTGAATTAAGAATTGGTGCTCATATTGAATTAATCAAGTGTTAAATATGACTTAAAACAATGTGATTGAATTGCTATTAGTGTAGGCTACTATGTTTCGCTAGAAATCACTATTTGTCCATTAATATTTTGCAAAATTACCCCGTTTGTGTAATTTTGGGGGCCGGTATGTTATGTCCAAATAGTTAATCCATTGTTCAATTGTGACGCTTTAACGCATTACGTCATAATCGTGTTTACTTGCTTCGTACTCGCTTTGATTTTGGGATTATCGATCGTTTAATTTAGCGCAGCAGTTAGTCTACAGTGTATCGTAATTTCCTTGTTGTTCATAATTAGTAGTGAGTGTTAGTTGGAGGATGTTGTTTATTATTTCGGTAATGTTGAGCATTGTTTATGTTTAGGGTTGTCTATCTGCGGCCGTAGTCAATCACCGCAGAAATTGCTATTGCATTCTATTTGAGTAAGCTGATTTTCATGTAAATTAATGTAAATAATAATTTGAATTGAACTCTGGATTGGAGGTTTGCTACTGATAGAAAGCTAATCTCTGTTAGGTCGCAGGAGGCAGTCTGTAGTTACCCTTAGGTACTGGATCCTACAATGAATTTTGCAGGATATCAGTTTTGAAACGCAAACAGACAACAAAGCAAGACAATTTTATGATTTAACCATATAAACCCTATCCTCCGTGCGGTGAGAAAACAAAAGATTGAATGCCTGGAAATCTGTCCATCTATTGTTTTATATGATTTTCGTCAACGAAATCGATTAACGCGTTAAAACTTGTGAATGTGTGATTTAGTTTTTAGAGCGTTTTTTGTACCTTACACGAAATTCAGTTTTTGCGAGTGAATTTCGCTTGAGTATCCTGCTTCAAGATTTGAGAGATTGTTTTATTAGCAGGTTGCTGTACCTACGAAGCTCAAAATCTGAGGGTGCAATTGTGCACTTTGCTGACACAGCAAAAAGAATTATTACAATGCGCATCGAAGACCAAAAAATGCTCGGTCTTGAGACCAACTTTGAAAGAACGAGACCAAGACCGCACCAACTCGAGACCAAGACCACGAGGCCAAGTTCGAGACCAAGACCGCACGAAATCGTTCTCCAGACCGGTCTCAAGACCTACATCCCTGACAACAACCTTTTACTTCATAAATATCGGAAGGAAGTTATCTCTGGTAAAATATGTTGTTTTTTCTATATAAGCATGGTAGAACTGAACAGAGGTGGGCAGCGCAAGTCATAAAAGTTGCGCCGCAAGCGCAACCACTCGAAAACTATTGCGCCGCAAGCGTTTCCGCAAGTGCCAGAAAAAAATTGCGCGGCAAGCGCTAGTTTGACATTAACGTAATATACCTCCGTAAATTTCAAAAACAACGCAACTGCAAAATTGTAGGCTACTTGTTGATAAAAAACAGTAACAAGGTTCACACGCGTGCCTTTTCGTTTTTGTTTGTTCTTTTACGCTCAGTTTTCGTACTTTGACTGAAAGAGCTTTTATCTACAAATTATTAATTGTTTGGTAAAATGGGGCTTTTTAAAAATTTTGTTTTGGGGGTTGAAATTGAACTCTATCCATTACGTTGTTTTTTCAATTTATTATATTCGCTTGTTTTTCAAGCCTAAAAATGAAGCATTAAATCTTTATTGTACTCGCCGTATTACGCCGAAGCGTGTAACGAATAGCGGGTGCCCATCTCCGCGGCTTAGCGCCTGGGCTATACAGCTCCGATGAAACGTCGCATCTGTGGCGAGCCGTTGGCGACACTGTGCCGCTTTAACCTGCCCGGGAATCGAACCCCAGAGCTCCCAAACCGATATCGTGCGCTTAGCAACTGAGCTAACCGACCGGTTTTTCAAGCATAATTTTAACAAAATGAATCAAAAGAACAACGTTACCCAATAATATTTTGCAATTACCCTACGTTGTTTTTGCGATTTGTCGCTGAATATATGAAAACATTTTTTTGTTCTTGCAATTTATCATCAAAGAAAAAACGCCTCTATTGCAAGACCGAAAAAAAAACTCAAATAACGTTATGGTGTTTTCATAATGTTTTAAAGAGATTTACGAACAATAAAAATTATCCAAAACAGCCTAAACAACGTTGTTCTTGCAATTTATTGGTCGCATTTTGGGGGAAATGACGTCATAATGGGGATGAAAAAAAGTGGGGAAAATGATGATTTAAGGGAGGTTTTCACATTCAGTGTTGAATATCTATCGCAATGTCGGTTTCGCTTTCCGGCGCTTTCTGTTGGTGTGCTTAATCGCTAGTAGTTACTAACGTACCGGTAGTTGAAACGTTACTACTTTCCCGGGCCAGCAAATAATTTATTTTTCCTTGTGAACATTTTGAACTAAATAAATTTAAAATCTTTATTATACTCGCGGTATTACGCCGAAGCGTGTGACGAGTGGCGGCGCATCTCCGCGGCTTTGCGCCAGGGCTACACAGCTCCAAAGGAACGTCGGTCTTAGCCAGGGGTGGGCAATTATAACACACGAAGGGCCAGATTTGGAAAAACTGTTGAAGCCGCGGGCCGCACGCTGATTGAAAACAAGGTGAAGACCTTTTTTTTGGAGATCACGGTCCACGTACGAATGCGATCTCCAAAATAAGAGGTTTACATTTCGTTTTTTATTCCAATTTTGCACCGTTGAGGCCTATTTTTTGAAAATCACTGCCATCCATGATCTCTAAAGGAAAAAAAAAGTCTTCCGCTAAATTCACGGTGAGAATTCAAGTTTGTGTAAGTGCCGGCTGGCCAGAATAAAAGGACCGGCGGGCCGGACTTGGCCGGCGGGCCGTAGTTAGCCCATGTCTGGTCTTAGCTAACACCTGCTTTGCCCAGCATGCTTCATGAAGCTCATAATTACGGAAGACAGCGAGCCTACTGTTACAAGAATAAATGACGTTAGAAGACCTCATTGATTACGCATTTTGTGACAATAAGGCTACTGCTTGCATTAAAACAAACTTACCCACGTAACGCAGGCACTTACCTACACCTGGGAAATTATTAGTAAAATTGCACTCGGCTGTTCATACGTTTTGTGAGATTTTTTAAAAATATTTCGCATAAGTTGCAACAAAAAGTTGCCTTTAAAAACCGAAAAAGTTGCGAAATAAAATTTAGGCAAACAGCTCCATACATGCTGTAATAAAGTTTTTTGTTACTTACGAAGCTTCCCGAAGCTTTAAAAAAAAGTTGCAGAAACTTGACCTAGTAATGATAATGATATGTTAATCTAATAAATCACGAGCTCTAAAAGTGAAAATTAACCCATTTTATCCCAATGACTACCTAGGTGGTCCTGTAAAATGTTTTCGCTAATTTTCTTTTTGGCAGAGTCAAATTTTTTTCTTTTGTGATAACGATCTCCATTAAACTTTGTTAAACTGTAAAGCACATTGCTGTTCTCAGAAACCTTTTTCCGCTTGAGTTATGAGAGTTAAATTTCGCAGTTCTGTGAAATTTCAGCGCCACAGCTCAGAAAAATATATTTTAAATGAGCCATAGTTACAGCAAGAGTTTTTCCTTTGCAAGGAAGATAGTTCAAGTTGTTAAAATAACATGCAATCTCTTGTTTTATTCTCACAATCGTTACACCGTGTTTAGGGGATTTCTAATCCATTGACTACCGAGGTAGTCATTGGGCCAAAGCATGTACTAAGTTTTCGCGTATTTTAGAGTTTGAAAATGAATGTTAAGAGTTTTTACGGAAGTATTGCATCTGAGAGTTATTTGCAAAACGCAATCGATGTAGCGGAAGAAGAGGCAGAAGATGGTGCTGATATCGTTTTTATTGGTCCTCCACGAGATGGACAAGACAGTGATACTGAAATTCAAGACGATGACGGCATGAAAGACCTGGACTCAGTACCTCAAGAAGTTGCAGATGAGTTGGATATTTTTCTGAATAAGAAAGATAATAAAACAGAAACAACAACTGCAACAAGTAGTTGATTTGGAAAAAGTCGTCAATTTCAAGAATTGCTGGATGAAAAGAAAGAAGTAGTCAAAGTATTGTTGGAAAAACGTCCAGATCTTGCAATAGCCGATGAATACGGTATATTTTTGAAAGTGTTTGACGAAATCATTACCTATATTGTCAAACAAACCAATCTGTACGCTCAAAGAGATAAAAACAATCAACAGTTTTGTCTGCAGTGGGAAGAATGCATGCAATTTATTGGTTTGCTCGGGCTTTCCGCTATCTACATTAGAACAGCAGAAAGAGATTATTGGAGCAAATTACCAGGCTTAAAGTGTGAAGTATTTGCGGAAACGTTGAGTCGAAATAGTTTTCTAGCAATCAAATCTTATTCGTATGCGGCGGATAATCAAAATCTTGGAGCAAACAGAATGTCAAAAATCATGCCACTTTAAGACTTGCTGAACTCAAAACTGCAGCACTTTGGTGTACTGCACGAAAATCTCAGTGTTGATGAGAGCATGGTCCCATATTTTGGCAGGCACTCGTGCAAGCAATACATCAAAGGAAAAGCAATAAGATTTGGTTACAAAGGTTGGATTCTTGCTAGTTCTACTGGAATCCCAAACAGAGTAGAAATCTATGAGGGAAAAACCAACCGTTCTACAGTTTCATCCTCAGAGCCGTTAGGAACAAGAGTAGTGTTGGATAGTCTTGCTATATGCACTACACCCACAATGCACCAGAGGTGGGCATTTTTTAAAAATTGGTTGAAGCGCAGCGCAACAAAGCGCAAAAGTTCTGTTAAGTCATGAAACGCAACGCAACTAGCGCAACCTAATTTTTAAATTGACTGAAGCGCAACGCAACTTTCGCAATCAATTATTTTTTCGCATTAAAGCGCAACGCAACTTCCGCAATCAATAATTTTTTTGCATTAAAGCGCAACGCAACTTCCGCAACGAGGTTTATACAAAAGAAAAAGCGCAACGCAACTTTCGCAATGAAAAATTTAATAAAGCGCAACGAGTAGATGTATAAGCAATGCAATTTTTTCTGGAGTTATTTTTATAGGTGCTTTAACAGCACGCAGTTGTCTACAACGCGACAACGATTTTAATGCAAGTGACTGTAACAGGATTTTGCGTGGTCAATGAACAGGAAAATTAAATAAGAAGCGAAAAAAGATGCGTTGCTGATGATTGCTTTCTTCATCTTCATCCTCTTATCACGAGAAAGCGAAGGAGGCGCTGCTTAGGACGAATCCAGACTCGCCTAGGAGTTGCCTTTGTTTCCGAGTTTTTCGGTTGAATTTTGCTTCTGTCTTATTTAATTTGCCGCTTGCCAGATATAATCAACGTGAAGCATCTTATCCAAGGACGCAACAACGAGACTAGGTTGGGAGTTTAACCTTCAACCTTGCGATCATGGTCGTCGTAAAAAACGACGCTCCAAACCATTGCGCCACGTTGCATTGTCGCGTGCCGTTAAAAGCACCTCATCGCGGTAAATCATAATTTGCATATGCGGCGAAGTTCTCCACAACCACAAGTAAATACGATTTATTCAACACTCAATGATCTTTTTAAGCCAGTAGTTCTTAAACTTTTTATGCTACCGAACCCCTCAAGTCTCATGCAGGTGCTCACCGAACCCCTGCTAAAATTAAAGTTAAAAAATGTTTTGAAACGAGTAGAGCACAAAATCTAACAATGGTAGTCTCCTAACCATAGGGTTACAAGTTCAAGTAAAGTATAAACAGTACTTCGGAATACAATAAATATGGGACGAAAATAGCTTAAGGAGGAAAAATAACGCCGCTGTAAATCTCAAAACTGGACGTTTCGACAACACAGATTCAGCTGTCATCATCAGCAAAGCATGCAGGCACTACAAACAGTTTTGTAGTGCCTTGCACCTGTTTCAAGTTACGTAATGATTGCGCAGTGCACACCCAAGGTTGTGCAAAACGCAATATTTGTCTAGTTATGAAAAACTTACTTTCATGATACCAATCACTAGAGACTACACATTAGTTTTGCGCAAAATAAAAAATTAGACCACGTTGCGTTTTTCTAATTGTAGGTGCCTTCAATTTCTTGATGTCCGCCGAACCCCTGCAACCGACTCATCGAACCCCTGGGGTCCGATCGAACCCAGTTTAAGAACCACTGCTTTAAGCACTTGCAATTATTTTAAAAAGCAAAAGACTTTAGTGTACCACATTTCTGATGAGCTGAAAATTTCTGCTACAATAAATTGACCTATAGGCCTATTGTACGCATCAAGAAACAAACTGCTATTCTATTAAAAACAGTTACAAAAAAATGCTTACTCCAGCACATTGCGATTTAATTAATCCGACAAAGCGCAACGCAGTATTTCAACTTCCGACAGTGCGCAACGCAACAAAGCGCAAGCAACCAGATTTTTTTCAGTTCGCAGCGCAATAATGCGCACACTATTATATATTTTTTCAGTTCGCAACGCAATAAAGCGCAAGAAGGATTTATTTTCCTTGAAGCGCAGCGCAACTTGCGCAATGGCTAAAAATAATTTGTTAAAGCGCTTCGCAACTTCCGCACGTGCGGAAGTTGCGCAACTAGCGCTTTGCGCTTCAAATTGCGGAATGCCCACCTCTGCAATGCACCATGTGTTTTTTGATAATTTTTTTTCCTCGTACGACCTGATGGTGAAACTCGACAAAAAAGGTTTTCGTGCCACTGGCACTGTGAGAGAGAACAGACTCAAAAAATGCACCATAACAAGTACAACCGAGCTAAAAAAGAAACTAAAAGGGTCCTTTGATTTTAGATCTCACGGAAATATTGAAGTTGTTCGATGGAACGACAACTCTGTTGTGACTCTCTGCAACAACACTGAAGGTGTGGAGCCAGTCGGTGAAGTCAAAAGAAGAATGAAAGGCAGAGGAGTGCTGGATGTTCAGCAGCCATATGTTGTAGGCTACGATCATACGACAGCGGGATGGGAGTAGTTGATTTGGTAGACCGCTCTGTGTCGAAATTAAGATCTAAATTAAAAGGCAAGAAATGGTATTGGACCCTATTGATCAATGCATTCAACTTAGGTCCTGTTTTTTCATGGCGAATATTTCAGTTAGTTCACACCTTTTCCATTTCTCAAAAAGATTTTCGTCTCAACCTCGCGCACGTGATGATCAAATACCAAGGCAAAAGCACCGGCAGACCTGGACCATCTTACTCAGTGCCAAAACACATCAGATGCGACAATGTAAATCACAAGCCTATCTCGAACCAGGTCAGAAGATGCGTGGTTTGCAAAAAAAAAATTGCAAAATTCAAAGCGCCAAGTGCAGGAAACCTCTTCACCTGAAAACGTGCTTCCAGTCATTTCATGAGGAATAAACAATCATTGTTTTAAGAGTAAACTTGAGAACTTTTACCACGCAGTCGAAGTCCTGCCAGCATCGTGCTTACGGCATTTGTGCTACTTTTCTCACAGTCTCCTTAACTTTGAATATTTTGTTTTTCGTGTTACTGCTATTTTCGCATACCGGTATTCTTGTGAAATAATATGGTCGGCATTTTTGATTAATCACCTAGATATTGTAAAGTGAGTAGTCTAGCATGTCGTAACGCTCGAATCTACGTAGAAACCTAGTATGCTATGAAGATGCATGCATAAAATGTGCTTAATTATTCTCATAGATGAAACTACTAGTCACTGAGTAGAGTATAACCCAGGTGATAATCAAACCTATGTCTTATAGGTTTCCATTATAATTATATCTTGATGCTCTATTAACACTGCAATAATATTTGTAGTAGTATAAAAGTATGATTTAATCAAATTTTGTTTAAAAAAAAAACAACGTAAAACTGCGGCAAATTCACAAGAATTAAAATGCCAAAAAAGGTCACCTCAAGCGCCCAATGACCACCTAAGTAGTCATTTTTTAAAAACACACTTCCGGTTGCGCAATCATCCTGAAATTTTTGGAGCCCAATATTTATTCCAAAATGTGAATAAAAACACCAAAACATGCAAAATATTTTTTCTGTAAGTACGCTTGGGTTTAAATGGGTTAAGGCATGAAGGCTAGGGGTGAGTCACATTAAATTGCCAGTTAAAAAAAAATTGGACAATTTAAGTGCTGATTAATCACTATTTACTAATAATATACAAACGAGTGGATGTGTTGAATCAGTGTTGAATATTCCCATCGTGACGTTTGATTGAAAGATTCTCCTAAAATCTCTAGCCTCATAAACTAGAATCCAATTGTTCATCAATGTACAAATGAATCAGTAAAGCCAACAAAAGCAGTTTCATTGACAGCCTGCGCGTGTTTTTTCATTGAAGCGAGATTATATAGCCAAGAGTTCCGAAAATTTCACACCTTCAATAGCTCAAAACTTTTCACCTTCCGAAAATTTTCACACCTTCACAAGCATTTTCCCACAAAAGCTCGTTTGCCGAGAAAAGCTGCATGGATTGCAAACTTGCAATACCCGGTTACGGCTAACGAGCGAGGCGAGTAATAAAGTAAGTCCAAACGACAAAATGTCACAGGCACAGGTGTAGGGCGAGGTCGCCCGTAAAAATAGTAACTTTGCTCACGGACGAAGGTTTCCAAGGATGGTTTAGGGCTGTTCAGTGCAACATCACAATACCCATTGTATGGTTCCAAACAAAATGGAACCTAGCTGCTCTTAAGACAGTAAGACTGGCAAAACACATTTAGTTAAAACTTGCTTCCACTAAACTCGTTATATCTGTCGAATTACGGTGCGTGCGCCGGATTTTCTTCTAAATTAGGATGGTTCAATGTTTTGTTCCCGACTGCAACCGCCGAAGTGAGTTCTCGGATTGCAAATTTTAGCAACTTTTCAAAACTGTAACTGCGACTCCAATTGGGAGTGAAACATTGAACCATCCTAATTCAGAAGAAAATCCTGCGCACGCATCGTAATTCAAAAGATATAGCGAGTTTAGTGGAAGCAAGTTTTAACAAAATGTGTTTTGTCGGTCTTAAGAGCTAGGTTCCAGTTTGTTTGGAACCAAACAATGGGTATTGTGACTTTGCACTAAGTTACCATTGTACTACGGCCCACGGGACATTATTTAATAGCATAAGCCTCAAATATGTATGTGTCGCACTGGCACTACGTAGGCCTACAAAGAATGCTCCACTTATGTTTCCCACGGGTCCTACTAAACACCGCAAAGGACGACAAAGGACCTCAAATTGATGTACTAAACACCGCAAAGTACAATAAATGACCCTAAAACAGGGGTGTCCAACCTTTTTGGCCAAAGGGCCACATGCAATTTACGAATGATTGCGTGGGCCACTTGAGTGTTTACTGCTAAGACAGACAAACCTTCACACTAAAACTCTCTTCTTAGAAATGTGTATTATCCTCTTTTACAATATTATCATAAGAACAATAAACATACCAACGGTAGGCCTAAAGTCAACAAAGTTTTTAGCATTGCTTGCTTTTCGTTTCCTATTTGACATATTCTATGTCACTGCAGAGTGCAAAAGATACAGCCAAACCTCGGTTATGGAACGATTCTGTTCTCGACTAAGTCGGTTTCCAATCAAAAAATTCGAGATTTCTTCTTCATTTATATCCTCCTGTCACGAGAAAGCGACCGAGGCGCTATGCGTAGGGCGAATCCAGACTCGCTTAGGAGTTGCCCTTGTTTCTAAGTTTTCCGCTTGCATTTTGTTTCTGACTTTTTCAATTTGCTGCTGGTTTGATTCCACCAAGCAGAGATAATTGTCGTGAAGCGTCTTATCAAGGGACGCAACAACGAGGCTTGGATCAGAGTTGAATCATCAACGTTGCGATCATGGCCGTCGTAAAAACGACGCTCCGAACCACTCACCCACGCTGCCGACTATTTCTACGTCTCAGACGTCGAACATAAATTGGGATCACGAGTTCACGACCAAACTTAGCCTAATACTGACTACTGATTCTTGAAGCGCGAACACGATTGTGTGGAAAGGATGCGGACGTAACAATATGGGAAATGTGATGCAAAACAATTTGCATTGTGGTGGAATAAAATCAATTTGAAAGAAAGCAATCAAGAAAATTAATGCCAATTTCTCCGAATGCAAGTTCACCATAAATTACGTCACAATTAAGTTGATAAGATTGGTCGTTTCGAAAAACTCTCGCGGGCCATTCAAAACCTTTCCGCGGGCCACGGGTTGGACACCCCTGCCCTAAAACCTAAACCTTAACGCTAATCTAACCCTAACCCTAATTTACAGTTCTTCGTCGTTCTTTGTTATGGTATGATTCCAATTCCTTTGTTGCTCTTTGCGGTGTTTAGTACATCAATTTGAGGTCCTTTGTCGTCCTTTGCGGTGTTTAGTAGGACCGTTTCCCACTAGATCAGGGTGGCCCAAGGTTGACAGTGTCGCGGGCCAGATTGTTTTTTGTATATTAATTCGCGGGCCACACGCAGCAACATCAGCGCGAACAAATAATAAACAAAATATTGCGCTCTTTACGGTTTCTCTGTCTCTGAAACCTTTTCCATTTTTAGCCAGTATCAGAGTAACTTCGCAAGATGCCTTTTTGTCAGAAAGATTAGTTTTTCTGAAGTTGGTCATTAGCGTATAGTATTTGCCTTTTAAGTCTTTTACAACTGCTATTCTAGCATATCCGTCGTATCGTTCTTATTGACTCTTATGACGTGTTTCGTAATGCCGTTTTAAGTTGTATTCTTTTGGCACTGACACAATTTGCAGACATGCCAGGCATTGTGGTTTACTCGTACCCTTAACAAATAAGTACTTTTCCTCCCATATTGAGTTAAAATGTCTACTTGGATTGATTGGTTAACTTTCTTTTCACACTCATTTTTGCCAAATAATTGTAAATCTTAAAGTTATAAACCACTGCAGAAACAAATGTAGGTTTTAGATTTCAACTGATTCTACTTTTCTGACTATCAAGAGTAACTTTACAACCTTACCGCTACTATGACCCTGGATTGAATAATGATAGTGAAGTTGTTAATATGATTATGTTGCATCGTAACAATGCAAAGATTGTGACATTGCAACGAAACAATGCGAAAACAATTAATGACCTTACAATTGTTTTTTCGACTAGTTTTAATTTATACTGCTTCACGTGCGTTTTACTATCCTGCTGAAAATGAATCGAGCCTTAATCGAAATGTTCAGGCTCAAATTGTTTCATATACCTTTGCTTATACTTAGAGATTCGGGAAACCGTGTTGACTCCGGCTATGTAACGTTGGAATGCGTGTAAACAGGAAAAGTAAGTAGATGACCAGCGAATCGTAAACTAAGCACAGCGGGGAGTTCGGTTCAAAACGCAAAACTGCAAGCGTTGAGTCAAAATAAGTTCGTAACGTTTCTTACCAATAATAAATGTGACTGATTGTACGTTGTAAGTTGGTAACTTAGATGTTATCATATTTCACTAAGACTTTCTCGCAGTTTCTCCAGAATTTTTGCAGAATCTTCCGCGGGCCAAACAAAATGCTGCCGCGGGCCACTAGTGGCCCGCGGGCCTGGGTTTGGACCACCCTGCACTAGATACTAAAGATTGAATACGGTACTCTGTTTAGGCCTGCTTTAAAAATAAGCTAAATCGCTAAGTTTTACACTTGCGTATACCTCTATTGGTAGAATAAAAAAGCTGTGTCTCTATTGGCAAATAAAAAAATAGCAAGTTAGCAGCTATCTACATACAAATGCCAATGATTTCGATAAAGCTTTAGTTTGGTCTTTTCTTAACTTTTACCATAACGAAACTGACTCCAGGAATTTTCAGCAAAGATGTTAAGATGGGAAAACATTTAAGAGAAAAAGTTTCAGGAAAAGACACCTACTTTGCAAGCAATAGACAAAATGTAATCAACGTAATTACTCCTTTGTCGAACTTTTGAAAACCTTTTCAATGTATTTTTTTCAACTTTAATCAAAGTTTGTTAAAAAACAATAATTTTAATCGCGTACGAATTGCGATTGCGCTCAAACCTGAAAAAATACTTGCGCCGCAAGCGTCAAAAATAATTGCGCCGCAAGCTTTATCGCAAGTAAAATAGTTGCGGCGCAAGTGCCCACCTGTGACTACTGATTAGCATTGAAATTATTTTTTCAAAAGGTTTGAAACATTTTTGCAATTTTTGTTGTTTAAAAAGCTAGAACAATATTTATCTGATAGAAGAGTTGTTACCAGCCGAAGCACCCCAATGTATACCATCCTGAACATACTTTATGCCCGCACACTGCTGTACACAACTGTCACCAAATTCCCTACCGGTACCCAACGTTTGAATCGCAGATACGCTCAACCTCAGCACTCAGGCTCCTGATTGGTATGAAGAAAATGTGCATGACCAAACGTCGTCTTTTCATACATGTTACAGTTAACGCTTCTGAACATGTGCTGTTTTTTGGGATTCATTAAGTAGGCTACGATATGTAGGATGTTGCTTTTACTATATACAGTATCATTAATTACCTGGTGAATACTTTTAAATTTCTAATCTATAACTGTTGGTACTACTTTGAAATCATAACCTTCATTTTGCGATCGTTTCTTACAACCCACGATATCATTTGTTTCAAAATATCGAAATCAAATACGCCGAAGCATGCAATGAGTGGCTGGCCCATCTCCGCGGCACAGCGCCTGGGCAACACAGCTCCCCAGAAACGTCGTTGTAGTGGCGAGCTGTTTGTTTTAAATTGCCTTCGGCCAATTTGATGCGTGATGATTGATGATGGCATCTGTTTGAGTTCTGTGTTATTTGATATTTATTCGCTTTGCAGCTGCAAGACTGAATAGTTGGCCGAGTGGTTGGTGCATTAGGCTCCGAAGCAGACTTCGCGGGTTCGATGCTAAACTAGGTCATCGCCATGATGCATGTACTTCACTACCACAAAAACCCTAAGCTGCAATTATGTGGCTTGAAATACTGTAAAATAAAAAAAAAATTAAGACTGAATTCGATACTTGGCCGAGTCATACCAAAAGGCATGTATCCACAGATACCAAATTCAGCAGTTTGCCCTCAGAAAAGGAGTAAAAATTGCAATGAAAATGATGAAGTATGAACCAGTCGTAAAAAACGCATTTCGTCCTAGTGCTACAAAAGTTTAGCTGCGTAAAAGCGCTGATAACTTCCTACTATTTTTTTCTTTCGTTCCTAGGAAAGACCTCAGTAGGCACCTCACTTTGAGGGTTAATTGCATTTCAAACAAAAAATTCGTTTTTTGTGCTTAGTCATTTGTAAACTTTAATGATTAAAACGTCATTACAGGCTGGGATTACGATTGATGAGTTCAGGCGACAGTCTTCAGTCGTGAATTGAAACTATCATGAAGGACCTGTAACTGCGCGCGATGTCACAAAATTAAAAACCGTCACACTCCCGTCGTAGTTAATTGCCGCAATTAAGTGAAAAAACACCTGATGTTGCGTGCAAGGGAATTAGCCTAAAAATCGTCATATTCATATCTTTCACACTTTTACAAAATGCAACAATAGCAACATCTTCATTACTGAGTGAAACAACAGTAGCTTTATGAGCACTTATGGATTTCCAACTATTCTATCTTTAAACGCAAGTATAACCAACATCACTGAAGCCAGAGCTAACGGTACCAGGAAATATTTAGCGGACCCAATCGAAGATTTCTCTGCTGTGGTTTCCTCTACGCTAGATTGCAGGGTTGTGATAGTAGAATCCGACGTCTCCACATCTGTTGGTTCAGTAACAGGATTCAAACCTCGAAGAAATTTGACGGAATTTTCATTGCAAAAGTCGGTTTGACAGCATTCAGTTTCACAAGATCTGAAACAGTAAATGTAACGTTCAACGTAAACGTTCACGCGGGCGACGAGTTAGCAGTTTCCTTCGCAAACCAGAACTGTATAGCATCACAGCTGGCGGACGCAATCACATTACTGCTACAGCAATGGCAAAGTAGCAGGAGAAGATGGAAATCGAACTCAAGTTTTTGTGGTAATATCATGAAACTTTTGGATAGGAAATATTCGCGTTTTTAAAAGTTGCAAAGATTCAGATTTATTTATTTGTCGCTATTTTAATAAATAACAAAATAATGCACACAATTGACTATGTACAAATACGTTTATTGACAATTAACACTTAAGGTAAAAAGAAATATGAAAAAACTAGGTTGTGCGCAATATAATGACAGCGATAAGGTGGCTTCTAAAGTACTGCAAGGTTTTCGAGTCAGCAGCCACCTTAAAGCAATCAAATAAGGTGCGAATTTTTGTCGCAACGTGTCAAAAAGCAAGGTCAAGAGTATCTTTGTTAATTACACTGTAGCTTATTTAACAATTTCCGATGAAACCGATCCAAATTTTCAAATTTTTGTCTTTAATTACAATCACATGGAGATCCAATCGCATCAAATTAATTTTTCTAGCTATCTGTAATGATGTCACAAAACGTAGCGATTTCAAGTGCAATAACATTTGCTTCGGGCAAGCAAACTTTGCGCAAAATTTTTGGTCTACTTTAAGTTGAAAAATGTTAAAGAATTTGTGAAAAAAATTCGCGACCAGTCAAAATTCTGCTGCTCGAGACTTTTTTGAAGGTTTTTTTTTTCTGTTCGCTTCGCTTTAGCAGAGACGTTAAAGGCTTGAGGACTGAGTCGGATTCGATTGGCCGGGAAATAGAATCCAAAATTCCTGCACAGACAGCGACGTCGGTACCACAGCAATTCGCGTAACACGATTTCAGTCATTGACCACGTGAACAAGAGTGCGGCACGTGCGGGTGCGGCACCGTATTTTAAAAAAACATGAAGTTTTATTAAGTCATCAAATTTATTTCTTTTATAACCTGGTTTACCTTAATGACAAATAAAACTTGATCGTTTTTTAAATTAGTTCTGCATTTTTTCGGCTAACTTGATCACAAGCCCCCAGCTCGAAGTATACCAGTTAGCGCAGTCCACTGTTCACTAAGTGTAAATCTGTACATTTTCGGTACTTCATCAAATACACGATACCGTTGGCTATATGCCCTGAAAGCCCGAAAATCACGATTTTTTTGTGAGCAAAATGCTGTGTTTAGACAATAACATATTACCACAGGTTTAGAATGGTTGGAAATTTAAACAGAAATATTGTGTAGGCCTACAGCTCGCTATTACCTTGAAAAGGTTAGCTTTTGACCCTCGTTTACTAAAAGGTGACCAACCCTTGCTCTATTCACTGTCCTACGAAATACAGGTAATAACAAAGTGTTAGAACGTACGGAACCAAAAACTTCTATGCATGTATTTGATGACAAAAATACGTCACTTTTAGCCCTCAAAACGAGAAGATCTTGCCTTCCCACAATTAATTGAGTAATTCGCGTACGTCACAAGCAACGTAGCCTCAAAAGTAAGAAAACTGAAAAATTGCGAAAGAGTTAAACTAAAAAAAAGGTTACAAACAATAGGTGATAAAGGCAGCAACATCGGAGCTGAATTCAGAAATTTACTAAGGGGTTCAAGAATCGAAAAAATGCTTCTCTTACAGTTTTGCGCGTTCAATAATATCGAAGTACCAATGCACTAATGTTGCGTAGCTAAAAATTTAGTGAGAGGGCCTTGCGTAGCCCTTCCCCTGGATCCGCCACTAAATGTGTGACCTATTTCGCCACCATTATGAACCAGGTGATTGTAGGAAATAATTGTGTAAAAATAAAACCGAAGTGCACACAAATTTTGCAAAAAAGAAAAAACATGATCCACAACATACATCGTTTTTAGGAGATCGCTCAAGACGTTGCCAAAACAGGTCAAAAGCGATACCAGACATGTTTCCGAAACTGCAGTTTCGGAAACGGTATCAAACTTTAAATCTAAAAAAGCTAAAAAAAAAGATGTCTTTTGTTCTTATTAGATCGTTTGCACCAATCATCATTTTGTTTTACCAGCAAAGTCTTGAAGAGTGTTCGAAATTTGATAAAATAAAGCTTGATGCTGACAATAAAATCACTTTTGCGAGGTTCCAATTGAGCTTTGCCACTTTGAAATTGAGGCGAGCGGGATGAAGAGTTGTTGAAGCAGGTGCGCATTAAGTGTTTACCTTTACAATGTACCAGCCAGGTTCGCAAACTCGCAAGCAGTTTTTATCCAGTTCAAGTTTGAACTTTACGAAAAAATTTGCAAGCCGAACTCAGTTCAAGTTCTTCACTGTTGATTTTCCAAGATCATGTTCGAATATGAGTTCAGCAATTTTTATCCAGTTTATGCTAAGTTTAAGCAGTTTTTGTCACGTTTAGGATAAGTTCAACACTCAATCATCTTTTTCTAGAACAAGTTCAAGTCAGAGTTCAAAGGTTTTTGCTTTTCGAGTTCGTAACTTCGATTCCGGCAAAAAAAAGGGAGTTCAGCGAGTTTGACTTTGCTGCCCTGATGCAGCACCCCAATAGACAACAGTATGCATGATGCCCTTCTAATGAAAGTGAAGATACACTCCAAGACTTGTTGACATCACTTTACCGAACAGATTTATTTCCTGTTTAAATTTTGAAACATTTTTAACCTCACCTGACGTCGAAAGTCGGTCCCAAAAAGTTTACTCCAGAGTAGTCTGCTGAAAATTCCGATCCTACATCTGGAGTTGTATAATTAATGCTCCAGTAATCCAATAGGACATGTTGACAGAGCCGGTTCAAGCAATCATCAAGAGTTGAGCAGAGTCCAACAACCACAGGACGTTCTAACACAACAGGTTGGTTAGAACTTTCGAAATATGACTACGGGTACTTAAACATCCAAGAAAGTAAAAAATTTACCAACGCAGCTATCAAAAAATAGAAAATAGCGGTTCGTATTGACTTTATAGTTTTTGAATTCGGTTATGATAAATGTCAATCAGACCCACGATGGGAGTGCAACCAGTGCGCTGCACCGGGGCCCGCAATAGTCTAGAAAAGTGCTTTTCAACTTGGTGCAATGTACACCCAAAAGTGTACCATTATAATGGGGTGTACTCCTGGGCGTAGAATATGTTATATACAACAAAATATTGTCAATTTAACATCATTTACTTTTATTTGTACTATTATAAATAAGCAGACCTGTATGATTCTGATGTGATGGTATTTGAATGCAATGTCAGTGTATTGTGTTTCAACCTAGACCCTTTTTCTTTCTTGTTTTTTTCAAATGGAGAACTCTCCTTAAAAACTTTTTTTCCAGAGATTGCGCGCAGAATCTTTTGTTACATCAATCTTTTACGCGCCCCAGTTGGGAACTCCATGAGAAGACCGGAGTGTACAAGCTCCTAACTAAAAGTTGAAAGTGCGTACAATTTCAAAAAAACGTTGTCGGACAGCCATTTAGACGGCCAGTGAATGCCAATATCCAGTATTGAAGTAAACAATTAACGCACGAGTTTTTGCTGCGTTTGCGCATGCAGCGTTACAAACAAGGTTTGCAGGAAAATTCGAAGAAAACTTCAAGTTCTAATAAATAAATTGATGTCAAAATTCCATATGTATTTATTACGTTGGTACAAGCCGAGTGTAGTCGTTCGGCTTGTTAGTACTGCAGGGCCGCTAATTACGACCACAGATAATATGTGCTGCTGCTGGTTATGACCAATTGGATATGGTCCGGAATTTCTCCATTCGAAATTCTCCGTGTGATACAACCAAATTTCGAATAATGCGACCAACATTTCAATCTCTCTGATTTTTTTCCGACCCGCATTTAAAACTTCTCTTCAAACAAAGTTCAAAAGCAAAGTGCGCATGCCGCGAGTGCGCTGTAGCGTGAGCGCAACTACGCATCGTCGTTGGGTGGTGATGCGCAGCAATCGTATTGCTCTGACGCAGATTTACTCGGACTCTGACATCCTGCAAATCGACTTCAGCCCGTAATGTATTCGTGCTGGAATGTTCTTGCTTTGCACGGATCGTTGTCAAAGTCAAATGTGTAACAACTTTCTTCAAAAATTGCATTACAAATAGAAAAAAGTTGGACAAGAAAAGTCTCGTCAGTCTAGCTACGCACAGCCTACTCAGGCCAGACTCACTCCACATTGTAGAGACTTAAAACTCTCAACTTCATTTCTTTTTGAGGTTGTTTCCTTTTTGTATTGCCTTGGGGAACTGTAGTAACAGTTGTGCTAACTTCGTTGTGAATGAGATTTTAGACTTTTTCACTGGCCTTAGCTGCTTATAGCTGACTGCCTGGTAAATAAGAGGAAATCACCTAAAAACGATGAAGTTGGGAAAAAATTAGCAATGCAATGAAGAGTCCTCTTAATTTGGACTGATAGTATTGCCTGGATTGACTATGCGCAGCAAGGCCGACAAGACTTTTTTTGTAAGAAAAAATTTTCAATATAAAATTTCTGTAAACATCTAAATTCAGCGGTTCCCAACCTTTTTTTCTTCGTTACCCACTTTTGATGTGAATGATCCTCGATTACCCACAACAATTTTTTTACTGAAGTTTACCTCAGTTAAATTAATCGATGACTGTGTGGCACCCAGGAATTGGTAAAAGAATAGCCACAACCTGGGATCTGGGGGCAAAGTTCCCAGCCGCCAACGAATTTTTGTGATTTTTACATGAAAAAAAAACACCTATTTTAGCACATTTTTTTATCAAAAAAGTGCATGTAGTGAGTGCAGTCACTATGGACAATGCAAAAATACTTTCGCAGCTTATGTCTGAAAGCAGAAGCTTGGCTAAAATAAGTGAAAGGAGGCTGCAACCAGTGTGAGTTAGAAGAAAAGCTTTTTGGTGGTACAGAATTACAAAACAGATTCAGAAAGCGCCGAAAACATCTTTTAAATTTAGATAGTTTTGAAAAATACTGTTTTTCAACCAAACATTTTCGTCTCGCTCTCTTCAGGGTTCAACGCGAGAGTAACTTGAGAAGCAGGGCCGTTGAGAGGGGATTCCTAAGGGTACCTTTGGTACCGGGCCCGGAATTTTTAGGGGGCCCGGAATTTTGAGAATGCCGCGGGTAAAACTTGGCATACAAGTTTGATAGGATGATTCTGGACTGGGTAAAGGCAGACATCAAGTCACCCCTTGCCACCACCTACTGGTAATACCCTACCTGGTAGTCAGTGTACAGTGTAACAGCTACAGTAGCCTACCAACAAAGATCACCACATGAGTGTGACATACCGGAGTGTCGAGGGTCCCGTCTAGGGTAAGCCATCTGCGTCTAAGAATAACCAGTCTGCGTAATGCAACAGAAGACGCGGACGGCTTACTCTAGATTAGACCCACTGTCGCTGCTATTGATATTAGATGTGTTACAGCTAACTTGCATAACCACTAACATCATATTTTAGCTTTATCTAGTTTCAAAGTCATTAGAAAGAAACAAAAAACAGAAAGATTTTGAGGAACTCTAAATTTAATTAGTTTTTCTGGAGTCATTGTGAAGTTGACTACAGCAGATCAGAGAATTCCATTGTACAGTCAGTATACTCGTAATGAAAAATGTGTAGTAGGCACAGTCATGTTTCTTTATATGGCTGGCTTAGTATGAAATGTTTGCTGAAAAAAAGCTTGCAAAGTTCTACTAATTTATCATCTTTAAGTAACTATATCCTATCACTTACTTGTTCAAGCACCTAGACTAGAGTTTTACCACCTGCAACCGGTAAGTTTTTGAAAATGCAATAGTTAGCAAAACTGAAAGAGTTTAAAAAAAAGTTTGATGTATTGTTGTAATTGCACAAACGTAGAGCTACAATTTATGGAATGTTTAAAAGTGGTGGTAAAGCCAAAACAGTATTCAGTTCATTGTTGTTTACGTAATTATGTAGAATTGGTAATTTTTGTTTTTGACAGTTTGTTTATTACAGATTATGTGAGCTAGTTCATTAGCCGAGCAGAGTTGTTACCCTTATCAGATTGCAAAAATTTTACATTTAGATGACGATGCCATAATTAATTATTAACTACAATTTCTGCAATTTTTAGCAGCAGTGGTCCAATGGTGTACTTAACGGATTCAAGTCATACCGGTATGTAGTCACTGTTATTTAGTTTCTGTAATAAAACCAATGGTTTCTAATTTTTTTCATGTCTTGAGTGTTTATTATTGACATATGTGTAGTAACAAAAATGCAAGCTGAAGTTTTAGGCTCTGTACGGTACGGTATATGTCATGTAAACGTAAAGCATACGAACATGCTATTGCAGATTTGCAGAAAAGTACTAGGTTGTGAAATATGATCAGCACAAATGATTTCCAACAATTTCTGCAATTTTTAGCAGCAGTGGCTCTGTGGTGTCATTAACGGATTCAAGTTATATGTAGTTAGTATCATACAGTTTCTGTAGTAGAACCAGTGATTTTTAATTTTTTTTCGTGCTGCGTGTCTTGAGTGTTTGTTATTGTGACACTTGTAAATTGATCAAAATGCAAGCTGAAGTTTCATGTATATATCACGTTAATGTAAAGCATAAGAATGTGCTACTGCAGACAAGTAGTAGCTAGTTTGTAAAATTTAAACCTGCGTAGATAACTACGGTACAGTACTTTCGGTTAAGCTGTTATGCATTGAAGTTGAGAAAAGTTGTTTCAGTTTTTCTTTTTTTAAAATGTCATTCATTGCAATGAGCAGTATTTATCTTCTTTCTAAATTTGCAAATGCTTACTAAAGTGGGCTGTATAAGTACAGCCAATTATGTTGCTCATTGCTGTAAAAGAACTGCATATGCCATTACACTGTCAATAATTAAAGCTGGGTATAATACCATACTACATCAAATTCCAGTATTATAGCAACTATTCTAAAATCTGCCCATCTATACCAGATACACATCATGTAGTACTTTTTACCAGACATTAGGCATGGACAGGTGCTAACACCTTTAAGGAAGTGCTGTTCTGTTGATGTTCATGGTTGCAAAAGCTTCTAATGGAAATTGTATTTACGTATTTTGCATACCTGAGCAATGCCAGAAGCATTTTAAATGGTCTAGTCAGTAACGTATGGTACGATTTTTTGTGTAACAACAGAGGTTGTTGAAGGTTAAATATACTGCTGTGCTGTGAATTAGCTAAATGATGTATTTTAGTTAGGATACTTAAACAGTAAGCATCACCCGTTCACGAGTATCATTGACTATTTTTTGGTGGTTAATCAATTTTGATATAACTAGAGTACAATTTTGATATAACACCCGTACAAGAGTATCATTGTCTTTTTTTTGGTGGTTAATCAATTTTAATATAACAAAGTGGAAGGAATCGCGAATCATTCTATTTATCATTTTTGGCAGACCATTGTTTTTGTCATTTTTGGAGGGGACCCGGTTTTAATTTTAGTAGCGGGCCCGGGTTTGGCTTTTAACGGCCCTGTTGAGAAGGAAAAGGTGGTCTATATACTATCATCAGTTTCATCGAAAAATCTGCAACAAAAAAGGAGAAAAAGGAAAAGAGCTGTGATTGGTTGTTAAAGGACGCTTGTGATTGGTCGAATATGGATGAATTTTAGAATCCAACTATCGGAGAACTAGTGGCGAGTAGACAAACTCCTTTTGACGGCGCAGAATAGGTTTCAGCGTTTTGATGAAAATTGCCTCCAGCTTGCCCAAGTGGAAAACTGTTCTAGCTTTGGCTAAAATAGAAAACTGGTCAATATGATAATGGGAAGCACAATCAGGGTTTTGAATTAAGTGTAGACCAATAGCTGAATCACAGTCTTGTTGATTCAGTGCAGTAGTAATTTTGCAGTTACGTTTGGGAAGAACTTCGGTTGGATTTTCTTTATTTCAAATGATTTAAGAATGCATTGATTGATTCTATCTTGCAGTCGTAGGGATGTGCGACCCACGTACCGGCAATCACAGCGCCACTCGTGTTGATATACGACTATACTTTGATGAGTGATGGGCACAGCATCCTTATGGATTGAAGGCAGAATCTTTCTGGTTTGGAAAATGACAAGAGGATCAACGGCTCTAAAACAATTTTGAAGGTCAGACTTCACTTGTTTTTTGAATTTAAGAGAAATATTGCCAATCCAGGGCATCATCAATCAATCCAGGGTAGTTTCAGTCACAGGGCATTTCTTTGGTCCTTCTTTGGGAAGTAGTTGAAAACGAGAGATTTTCTTGGAAATGCTGGAGTTGATATTGTTTCAGGGTAACCATTATTCTTCAGAATGGAGCGAATGCAGTTTAGTTCTTGTTTAACTTCACCAGGTGAACAGTTTACGAGGGCTGGACGAACTAACGTTTCAATTAGGTTCGCTTTGCGCTTGGAAGGTGCAAAAGAATCCCAACGCGTGTAGCGACCAGTAAATGTAGGCTTTCTGTATACCAATGTTTGAAATAGTTTTTCGGATTTGTCAACTTTCACGTCAAGAAAAGAGAGTGTTTGATCGGCTTCTTTTTTCCATGGTAAATTTCAAAGCTGAGTGTAATGAATTGAGAGCAAGAAAGAACTGGTCTGCATCCGCTTTTGTTCTAAAAATAGAAAAAGAAAAAGTATTGTCAACATTATCTAGTATAGAATACTGATATGTTGACGTTGACGATACTTTTTCTATTTTTAGAACAGATATGTTGACGTTGACGATACTTTTTCTTTAATCTATTTTTAGAACAGATATGTTAACGATACTTTTTTTTTTTCTGTTTTTAGAACAAAAGCGCATACAGACCAGTTCTTTCTTACTCTCAAGTCATCACACTCAGCTTCGAAATTTACCATGGAAAAAAGAAGCCGATCAAACACTCTCTTTTCTTAACGTGAAAGTTGACAAATCCGAAAAACTATTTCAAACATTGGTATACAGAAAGCCTACATTTACTGGTCGCTACATGCGTTGGGATTCTTTTGCACCTTCCAAGCGCAAAGCGAACCTAATTGAAACGTTAGTTCATCAAGCCCTCGTAATCTGTTCACCTGGTAAAGTTAAAAAGACTTGGACTGTGTAACGATATAACTGTTTAACATGTTTTTGTTTTAATGCTTTGTCTACTGTAGAAGGTTCTGGACAGATCTTTTCGTTACGTAATTTCACTGGGTTAAAATTTGTGCTTGTGACGTCACAATTGTGTTTACTGTGGTTTGGTGTGAATATTTGCATGTCATATGATTTCTCTTTGACGTCACAATCGTGTTTACTGTGGTTTGATGTGAGTTTTGCATGTCATGTGATTTCTCTTCTCGTTTCTTTTTGAGAATGTGGTAGAACGTTCTCGATCTTGAATTTAGAGTACAAGTAGGCGTGAATTTTTAAGCGTAGTTATTCGAGTGTGGATTTTGTGCGTAGAGTAAGCAATTTTATTGTATGCTGAAGGGTATAGTACTTGTTGTATGGTGTTACTAAAGTGAGCAGTGGTGCTTGTGTTTATTGAAAAGTAGTACGGTGAGTACCGTGGCTAAGTGAGTTAAGTAGGATCGATTATTGTATTCGTTTAGTGAAGAAGGTCTTGGTTTTTTCGTGAGGTCAGATCTAAGAACGAATAAATTCTTGCGGTTTGCCATACAATTCTTATCCATCGTCCTGTCAGCGAAGTAATACCATTTCCTATTTCGCGACAGACTGCATTCGCTCCATTCAGAAGAATAATGGTTACCCTGAAACAATATCAACTCCAGCATTTCCAAGAAAATCTCTCGTTTTCAACTACTTCCCAAAGAAGGACCAAAGAAATGCCCTGTGACTGAAACTACCCTGGATTGATTGATGATGCCCTGGATTGGCAATATTTCTCTTAAATTCAAAAAACAAGTGAAGTCTGACCTTCAAAATTGTTTTAGAGCCGTTGATCCTCTTGTCATTTTCCAAACCAGAAAGATTCTGCTTTCAATCCATAAGGATGCTGTGCCCATCACTCATCAAAGTATAGTCGTATATCAACACGAGTGGCGCTGTGATTGCCGGTACGTGGGTCGCACATCCCTACGACTGCAAGATAGAATCAATCAATGCATTCTTAAATCATTTGAAATAAAGAAAACCCAACCGAAGTTCTTCCCAAACGTAACTGCAAAATTACTACTGCACTGAATCAACAAGACTGTGATTCAGCTATTGGTCTACACAGACAGACAGACAGATCAGATTTATTTAAAGGAACACTAAACGCAAACGCAAAGAAAATATCATAAGTTACATTCATAATAATTCATTAAACATGTGTTCCGGGGAGACTGCGAAATGACCGATTAAGGTCTTCTAAGTCAAGCAGCCACCCGGTGATCACAAACAAATATTTCAAGTTGTGTAGCCACAGCGTTCAGCCGATCTTACAGCGTATCCAGCAGTCAAAGCAGCCATAATCAGATTCAACAGCATTAGTTACTAGTTTGTTTCGAAAAGTGTAGTAATACTGTATTGTTAAATGTAACTTTCTAATATCATGCTTTTATATTGAGATTTGAATTGCTTAAATGTTAGATTTCTTAGTTCGACAGGCAACGTATTCCAGATTTTGACCCCCTGGTAACGTATCGATTTTTGACAACGGATTGTCGAAAATTTGGGAAGATAGAGGTTCTTTTTCTCTGTGGCCCTAGTACGCTGA
Organism: Trididemnum miniatum; assembly: GCA_964006365.1. Classification (NCBI taxonomy): domain Eukaryota; kingdom Metazoa; phylum Chordata; class Ascidiacea; order Aplousobranchia; family Didemnidae; genus Trididemnum; species Trididemnum miniatum. The sequence goes on from OZ023238.1 coordinate 5,970,279, forward strand.
TTGTGTATGTCATTTAGGTTATCAAAGAAGGCACTGAAACAAGAAGGAAGTGATTGGTTGGAGTGTTGGTACATAATTTTAGCAATTTCAAACTTGTAAAGATCGGAAACTTTAAGGATACCTAGTTTGCGATAAAAAGGATTTGCTGATGCCCTAGCATTAGAATTAGTGATTATACGAATTGCTTTGTTTTGTAGACGTTGTATTTTGTAAATGTACGTTGAGTAGGTCTACACTTAATTCAAAACCCTGATTGTGCTTCCCATTATCATATTGACCAGTTTTCTATTTTAGCCAAAGCTAGAACAGTTTTCCACTTGGGCAAGCTGGAGGCAATTTTCATCAAAACGCTGAAACCTATTCTGCGCCGTCAAAAGGAGTTTGTCTACTCGCCACTAGTTCTCCGATAGTTGGATTCTAAAATTCATCCATATTCGACCAATCACAAGCGTCCTTTAACAACCAATCACAGCTCTTTTCCTTTTTCTCCTTTTTTGTTGCAGATTTTTCGATGAAACTGATGATAGTATGTAGACCACCTTTTCCTTCTCAAGTTACTCTCGCGTTGAACCCTAAAGAGAGCGAGACGAAAATGTTTGGTTGAAAAACAGTCTTTTTCAAGACTGCTTAAATTTAAAAGACGTTTTCGGCGCTTTTTAAATCTGTTTTATTATTAGTTTGAGAAATAATAGACTGAAAGTTAGGTTTTAGACAGGGTTAAAGGGGGGGAGCATGGCACCGTGGCCCCCCCTACGTGCGCCTATGATGGATGAGGAGCAAAAAGAAAAAAAGATCTTCACGTCTTCAGATGTCCTGTATTCCAGTGAAAATGTCGTTGAAGAGCAAAAAAAAGGTCTCTACGTCTTCAAATGCACTGTATTCCAGAACTGGGGACGGTGTTATTTTTCAGGGGCTTTTAAATTCTCCACCTAAAAACCTAAAATTTCCCACTTGTGAGAAATTCCCCACCGGTTGGGAACCAATGACCTAAATCAGCAAAACAGTTGAAGTTCTGCTTAGTTAAAAAAGCTGTAAAAAAGTTATAAAAGCTTGCACTAGCGATGATAAAAACATCTTCGAAAAACAAGAAAACTGCGAGCAAAGTTTGCAAAGGCAGAAATATTACTTACCGGTAGCGTTGATATCATTTATATCAACCAATCTTGCATCTACTCGAAGACAAAAATCAAACTCTTCCCTGCATTGCGCTGCGATTCCTTCCACTTGGAACTGTAAGTCAAAATCATGGTCTGGACCAACTATGCAACTGATAGATCGCACCAGGCTGATCCTGAGACACAGAATATAAAGGACTTTCACAAAGCCTGCCTTCATTTTGGTAGCTCTAAATTTAATTCTCAATAATGAATTCTAGTTTATGCAACGAACAATTATATGAAAAACAAAATTTTGCAAACATAAATGACTAGACAAATTTTGTGTCGCTCCTGTCATGCAAGCATAAGGTTTTTTGGCAATTACTTAAACCAAGGAAATTTCAAATCAAATCTTTATTATACTCGGGATATTACGCCGAAGCGTGTGACGGGTGGCGGAGCCTACTTCCGCAGTTTAGCGCCTAGGCTACACAGCAAAGAAGAAATGTCACAGCGGAAGCGTGACCTGCGGTTTTCACCAGCTTCAAAATCGAACCTGCTGGTTACGTTGTAGCTTTAATATTCTTGCTTTTCAATAAAACCTGTGTTTCGGTTGGCTTTGTAAAAAACACCACTCTAAGTTTGACTAATGAACTTGATCATGTTAAATCAAACAATGAGCCTGAAACTAGCCTATACAGAGAACCAATGTTTGTTGATTTTTGCGAATACACACCCCATGACCTTAAACATTTTAACAAAACCTACAGACAGTGGCGTTGGAAGTACTTTTAAGTAGGGGAAGTTGAAATTTGTGTTACCATACCAACGTCTAAGGGGCGAAGCCCCCCAGACCCCTCCTTGTTATCGCAACTTACATTATGCATATCACACTTCTTACGTCAGTGTAAGTCACTTGGAGGCTACTTGATACCTCAAGCTTTCCTGTAGCTAGATCGACGTTTGTAAACGTGTTCACCTCCGTTAAATGAACTTATTTATCCGTTCACAAGCTTTTAGTCTCAGGCTACCAGGCAGGAGCATATTTAGGTGTGGGGAGGAACATTGCGTCGTGCCTCTCCTCCCCTTTTCACTCTGCTTTTAGTAAAAAAGAACAAAATTAATAGTGTCAAGTGACTGAAATTGGCCAGACTTTTTTCATGGTTTCTATAGCTTGTGGCCTGGGGCGGATCCACGGGGGTAGGATGAGGGGTATCCATTCACCCACCAGCCATTTTCAAAAATGTTTTTGATGCATACAATTTTTCCATAATTTAAAACTCTTTCGATAGCAATATGCCTTACGCATTAAGCACGCATAATCGAAAATGTGCGAACAAAATGAATCATGTTTGGCAAAGCGATCAGAATTAAGATCAAAAAATTTAAACAAAATTTGGAAAAAATTATTAAAAAAGCACGAAAATAGCCATTACAGCATGCAAATTTTCAAAATTTTCCGGAGTAGCATGCCTCCGGACCCCCCAGAGCTTTTCTTGTTTCTCCATCAACTTCAAATTTTTCTGCCGAAAAAAAGACGCTTGAAAAAAATGTGGAAGTTATGGCCCTCCTTTTAATATTTCTCGCTGCACCACTGCTCCTAGAATAAGCTGCTAATTCTCATTTGATATTGTGTTGTTTTGTTGTTTATGCCCATAAGTTTTTTTTAAAGTTGGAGAAAATTTAACTGTGACATCATAATAAAGCTCGAAGAGCTTTGAATGCAAAGTTACCAGGAAATCTAACAGTTTTAGCGATTTTGATCACCTTTGCCACAAAGTTGAAAAAGTTAGTACGTTGTTGGATTGATGGTATCAATGAAGAAAAGAAACGAATAACAAGTGACGCCATACGCTATCGTTGAAGTGCAATAGGGTGTACTGTAGTTATAAAATTTTGAAAGGGCGGCTGAAGGGGGGCTTAAAATTTCTATGTGGGGGCTGAAAAAAAATATAGGAGGGGTCTCAGCCCCCACCTTCTAACGCCCTCGCCTATAGACCTCTTTATAAGAAACGTGTTGTAACAACGGCCAACGTGTGGTGGTTGTACAAATATTTTTTACCGTAAGCTTATTTGTATTTCGATTTATGGATCCCCTTTGCGGAGTGCGGACACCTTAGAAATTCATGAGCCCTACGTTGAGAACTCTTCTATAATCACTTGATCGATTTTCAAAAGCTGCTGCCTCTCATTTTCGGGCTTCAGTGGCTGTGGTTCAACAACCTAACATACTGTAATTAGGCAAAATCACTCTGCTGCTTCAACATTTAAATGGCCATCGTCAATGTCGTCAACGCTTCAACAACATTCAGTTCCAACATGAAAAGCAACTGGCAATGCTGCTTTCTCATTGCAATCACATTCAATCAGCAGGCGCTGCTCCATCAAATACTGACAATAAATTTGAATGATCACTCAGAAATGAACGTCTGAAATGTGCAGCGCTAGCCTAAGATATTACGTTGCGCCTCGCTTGGTTTTATGTATTTAAATTTTAAACTTTGAAAAGATAATTATAGTATCGAAGAAACGAAAATGAAATTCGACGATTAATAGCAGTTAGTTTTTGATACATGGTGACAAAGTGGTAACCGAAAATTCGCGGACATTTAACCGTCTATTTTTCGAATAATCCCCCTCCTAAAAAATGCTAATTAAGTTTTGAAATTTTTTGAATAATTGTAAGAAATTAGATAGCCTAAATTAAACCTTTAGTTGATGACTTTTTGTAACTTTTGTTAATTAAAAAACTCTTGATCATTATCGCTCAAGTCTATACTAAAAGTGATTTTGTCAGAAAAATGTCAGAAAGCAAAGCAAAACAAATAAAAAAAAAAAAAACGAACGCGTAATCAAAAATTTGAAATGAACTCAAGAGTGACAGGAGCTAGAACGAGTTTTGTCATATGACTAATCGGCTCAACTGGGAAAAACTTGAATGCGCAAATTCCACTTCAATTGATGAAAAATTACTGCCGAATTGTCGTGTCATTGATGAGTGTTTATCACGCCAAGATACTGTTAATATGACACGTTTCAAGTTTAAAAATATGCTTTTTTGGCTTATACACGGCTAATAAAAATCACGAACTTGCAAAGCCGAGTAGATATATTGGTAAGTGGCAATTTAGCCTGTCTTGCCTTACGTTTTAGGAATCAAACCGATTCTCATGATGATTTGAACCGCATTTCGATTAAGCAAATTTAGCTTATATAGGCTAACCACAATTAAATTTTCGAGTATTTCAAATACGATTTGATATAAGTCTGTATAAAATTATTTTGTACTCTAAATTAAAAAAGCTGCAGTGTAAGCTAAACTTTTTTCAATCTATGTCAAACTTTTATACAATAGTTTACTTCAGTGTTTTTCAACCCTTTTCTTATGCGACCTAAATTCGTTTAAAAACACTATCTGCTAGAACAGTTGCGACCCATCTAGATTGAGCAAACACACTGGTATAAATCCAAAAAAATTAAGCTAACCAATGCGGTACATAAAAAACAGAATTACCTTCTACCGCAAGAAGTTTTTGAAACGCGGTTTGTTAATTTGATTCAGAATAGCTCAGCTCTTAAGAGCACGCTGCCAGTGCGGTAGGTCTGGGTTCTATTCCCGGGTCGGTCAAATCGGCATAATGTCGATATCGGCTTGCCACCGTTGCAACGTTTCTTCGGAGCTGTGTTGCCCAGGCGCTAAGCCGCGGAACTAGGCCCCGCCACTCGTTACACGCTTTGGCGTAATACGGCGAGTATAATTAAAATTTGATTTCGATTTTTAGCAATCATTTCGTAAATAAAACAATTTCGCATACGCAGGAAACAAGACCATAATGACGTCATTGTAGTCACATTTCAAGTCAAGTCAAGTCTTGACTTAAAGTTAATGACCACTTCAATCGCATTTATCTCGTTAATTTCACAAATTTTGCTAAAAATGTGGAGTTTCCTTCATTTTTGGCATTTTTACTCAATAATTTTTCACTTTACCCTTTCGTGATTATTCGACGAATTTCCATCCCAGCCAGGACAAAATAGACCAGGGGTGGGCAATTATGTTTTCACGAAGGGCTGCATTTGAAAAATTTTGAAACCGAGGGCCGCATGTCCGCGGATGTCCAATTTTCCATTCAAATTCAAGTGAAGACCCGAAAAAAGGTCATCACGTCCGCAGATGTCCAAGTGAAGACCAAAAAAAAGGTCGTCGCGTCCGCAGATATGTCCTTTTTTTCACTGAAATTCAGCGCGGAACTGTAGTAAAACTAAAAAAATAGTCTTCGGGGCTTGATTCATGTTAGGTGTTCCAATTTCCGTAAGTGCTCGCGGGCCGCTCGAAATAGTCTCGCTGGCCGCACTTTGCCCACCCCTGAAGTAGCAGACACTTTGTTATGGTCGAACTTTCGAGAACACCAAAGTTAGAAAATCGTGCCAATCTATAAATCAAATATAAGCAATGTACTTGAGACCTCCATCCATACTTGTGTCAGCGACCCATTTATAAAGGCTTGGCGACCCATCGTTTGAGAAAAGCTGGTTTAATGATGATACGTTAAACTTTTACGCAATTGTTTAATACGTTAAACGTTTCAGCACGACCTAAGATTTTCTGGCATTGAGTATCACAACGTGTTCTTTTCTTCCATTTAACAGCTCAGATAGCCCAGTGAAGCGTCCGCCTCTGGAACTGTAGACTTGGGTTTGATTCCGAGTCGGTTCTAACCAATAACTTTAAAATTGGTATTCACAGCTTACCAGCTTGACGCTCAGCATCAAAAGGACAGTGTGGAGAAAAAGAAGGTAAGTTTACTTGTCGTGCGGTAGGGAAAGGCACTTAACGTGATTCCCCATCTTGGTGTGGTAGACAGACGGATGGCAACTACTAAGCAAGCTCGCATAGCGCTTTGGTCGCTTTCTCGTAATAGAAGGATAAACATGCAACTAAATACAAAAATACAAGCAATAATTCCAAATGCCATGCAATCCATTTCCGCACATTCTACGAGTATGTACAAGGGTTCTACAAATTTCACTTGGACCTTCAGTTTTTTCAAGAACTGCAATGATAATGCATTTTTCAAGATTCCGAATGGCTCAGCAGTATCGCGCGCAGGTTACAGATCCTGCGTGACGGGTTCAATTCGCGGCTAGAGCCGATCGCATTTGACATAATCACGTAACGGATGGCTGCTGACTCGAAAAGCGCAAGCTCACTTCGCAGCCTCCCTCAACAACTGCTGTTAAATTTTCAGTTCAATATAATTTGAAAATAACCTCAGTTACTTTCTATTTATTTAGATCTACAGTAATACCACTTTTGAGTAAAGTAGTAAAATGACTCAATAATCCGTCATCTTCCGTCAATCAAATCGTAATCGACCGATATACAGCAAACCAAACAATCAGATTATAGTAAAATTGATAATGGGTTGAGAAACTGCATAGGAGTTACTAAATTAAAATTCGCAGTTTTCTATTCAAACATCGATCATAACACAAGCAGAATTTTTTGAAAAATAAAGCTTAGAAAAGTTATGAAATGCCAGTTGAATGAGCGTGTGATACTGTTCATTAATAACCCAACGCTTTGTTTCGATCGACAAATAATCGTTGTGTATAATTTTGAAAAACACGTTGGCCTGCTCACATGTGTGTCCTGGTTTTTGCGGGCCCATAACTGCTTCTCCATGATAGCCTAGCAAAGTTCTAAGTCACAACAACTTTGCTCAAATATGACGTTGAAAATAGTATGGTACAAAATCATATAGCACAAAGCAAGATCATAAAAGCTTTCGGCAAAAAAAAAAGAAATAGGGCGGTTCATTCATAAAGGCTTCTCAAGCATTTCAATACATTAGAGATTAAACAATATTAACACAATAATTAAGCATTTCGGATCATGGTGGATCAAAGTTTTTAAAAGTTTGGTTATAAAATACCGAGGCTTGCCGAAATAAGCTGAAACACGCCACCATTTTAAATAAGATTGATGACGGTCACTGTAATTCAACCGAAACTTCTCGCATTCAAATATGTTTCAATTTCTTCTGGCCTTATCATTGTAACTAAATTGCAAATTTTTTTGGCTACTTCATTTATGCGTTTTTTTCTAGGAGGTTTTTGTTGCTGAGCTCTAAATAAAGGAAAATTGTGGAGAAACAAAATCTAATTCAATTCAAAAGTTAAAGAATGAAAACGTTTTTGCGTAAATAGAAACATCATGGTTAAAAGCTGATTTTGTTCTGTTTGTTTAGTAACATAATTATTTATCCTCCTCTTGGCACGAGAAAGCGATCTAAGCGCTATAACGAGATAGCTCGCTCAGGAACTGCCGGCCATCTGTCTACTACACCAAAATGAAGGAATCGCGTTAAGAGCCTTTCACAACAACATAACAAGCAAACTTGCCGGCTTGTTCTCCACACTGTCCTTTCAATGCGGAACGTTAAGCAGGGAAGCTGTGAATATCACTTTTAAAGTCATTGGTTTGACCCGACTCAGAATCAAACCCAAGTGTACAGTTCCAGAGGCAGACGCTCTCATCACTCGGTCATTGGAGCGGCTAACGTGTAAGCTGAATAAAATTATGAATATTTTTGTCCAACTTCAGTCGTCTCTTGTGCACACAGCCAAGTCATTTTACTGAAAACCTCATTAAATACATCGTCACATCGGAGGAACACATTACTGTTTTCAACTCATGCTTTCCTGCCAGAAACCAGCGATGCACAATGTGCAAGTTTAAGACAATTTTACGCTATTTATAAAGCTGCAAAAGCACGTGATTATCTCTCACCAGTCGCTGTCCGTAGCGACAAAGCTTTCTGTTCACAAAAAAAAAAAAAAAAAAAATACGATTACCGCTTTCTGTCCACAGACATCAGTCTATAATGTTTTTCATAATTTAGTGAAATTTTTTGATTGACATCAAGCAATTTATCCATCTGGGTGAAAATTGCCATGGTTCGATCAGCAGCCGATTCAGCAAAACACCTCTGAGTATTTCTGTGTATTTCACTAACAAATAAAGACCGCAGAGCTTAACATCATTAACATCTGCATCAAAGGTTTCATAGTGTGAAAGGGAGAGTAATTGGTTGCTTTTTTCACCGGTAACGTCAAAGTAAGACAAAAAACGTATTAAGTAAACTTCAGTCGTGCAAGAAAACAGTAAGAAAGGAATAGCAACGTCATGACGAGCAAGTAAAATGCATAAAAGATTGCACTACTATTCGTAAAGTAAAGCAATTCCATGGGAAGCAGGTAGTAAAAAAAGGAAACGCAAAATGTTGAGGAAAATCAAGAGCGGTTCTACGAAATGATCAAGTAGACGTTTGCGAATAAGATTAACCAGCACGTAACAGGTTGGCGCCAATACAAGAAATCGTCAACTTACGCAACGTGCAGACACATCTGACGTACTATCACTTCCGCTCACGACTAAAAACGCAAAAAATGATAAAAAAAGCTATCATCAGTTTTTTTAATTTTGATAGTCTGCTGGTTGAACTACCCAATGACAAATGCAGCAATAATAAATAGACGTTATTAGATATTTTAAAAGATGCTTTTGAATTGAAGAAACGAAAACGGTTTCTTTTGTTGAAATTATGATGTGCAAGTCGCATCTAATTGACCTGAGACTGACATCTTAGTCTCAGAGCCAATGTGATGTTGTTTAGTGTTATCATCCAGTTGCAACGAATCACATGTTTGCAGGAGCGTTGGAACTTATTTTAAAACTGGGGGGAGGGGAAGGGAGGTCTGAACCTTACAAAATCGTACCAACGTCTGGGGGGCAAAGCCCCTCAACCCCCCCTTTCGCAGCTGCGCTGTTTGTCGAGTTATCTAACAGACCAAGTGCTAAAACTACTCAGTACTCACAGCTCCCCAGCTTGACGACATTGACGCCAAGGGACAGTGTGGAGCAAGCCGGCAAGCGCGCTTTAGTGCTGTTGGGAAAAGCATTTAACGCGATTTTCCCAGATGGCCGGCAAATCTTATGCGAGCTAGTTATAGCGCCTCGTCACTTTCTCGAATTAGAATAAAAACGCCAATAAACAGGTATGTTCTTGACTTCGAAGTTGGCAAGGCAGTCCGACCAGAATGACTTAACACTGTTTAGTTATCAGTAAAGTAGCCACTGAAAAAACGAAAAGCACACCACAGCAGTAATTGAAATAAACGCGATTAGTAGCATTTATCGCCGTGAGTTTCATTCACTTACATTTTTAAGCAATGGTTTGGCTATCACTTGGTTCGCTGAAAGCCTTACCTTTTGTTATAGACCTGCTTCTGCTCTAAAATAAATTTGCGATATTTTTCAAGCGCATAGACCAGGGGTGCCTTGGTGGGGGGGCTTGGGGAGCTCAGCCCCCCTTGTTCTAAAAAAGGTTTTGAGGGGGCCCTACTGTTCAAGTCATAGCAAACTTTTAGTGCTAATTAATATTCAGTATTTTCACATTGGAGTCTGTCGAACGAAAATTCGCAACCGAGACTACCTTGAACACTGGTCAGGCAGTATTCTACCCACCGTTTGTGGGATCTTGTTCGTGTTACGGTTTGTGGGAGTGATTTTACGATCACATTAAGAGTTTGCAGACAAACCTGGCTGCATATGTCTTGTCGAAAGCGGAGTCGAGTTTTTCAAATTGATGTTTGGGTAGTTGGGCTTTTTTCTTCGAAATTCAATTACATTAGGCTATAAGAAGTTGAAGTATTTTGATGACATTTTAAGAACTTTCTTTCATTGCCGCTGCATCGTTCTTGATTTGCGAAAATAATTGAGTGCTGGAGGCTGCTGTTACACTAACATAATGATTTCTTCTATTTGTTTTAAGTAGATTGCGTCGTCCGCCTTGTACTTACTGCGGTGCATTTTGACTTCTGCAGGTGAGCCTGCGTTTTTCTGGCAGACTACAGCAGACTGTCATTTGTAATTTCAGTTTTCTTTTTTCTCTTACGTAACTTAGTTGTAGAGTACCGGTAAATTCAAGTAGGTCTATTTGTGATTACTGCCATATTTTGGCAAGGATAGTTACAACTCGAAGACCTACAGCTGTCACTCTTTCCATATCTCTGACAGTAGATCAACACTCTTCTGAGTTTTGAATGTTTAATGATTGTATGCTTGTAACTACATTAACCAGGGGTGGGCAACTTTTCTAGTCCTGCAATCGGCGGACCATATGTGGGATAATGAAGTCTTTGGCGATGGTGGGCCAGATTGTTGGATGAATCGTATTTAATATCATAAACAACTGCCAATATTAGGGCCGCACCGGTTGGAAGAGCGAAAAAAGATCCTCGCTCCTCGGCTTGATTCACGGTACCTTTAGGTGTTTATGTTTTTGTAAGTGCCGGCGGGCCGCATAAAATGGTTCCGCGGGCCGTATGTTGCAAATGCCTGACATAAACTAATGTTTTGGAATCGGAAATAAGCTTGTAACAAACGTCGTAAAACATACTGTAGGTGACTGAAACCGGAACAATTAAGCTTTACACGATTCAAATGTTATGGATTGTTGGCGTTTAAAACAACTGGATTTTTAACACCGAACAGGGCCCCCTTAGTTCTAATTTTACCAAGGCACCCCTGGCATAGACTGTTACATCCAAGTCCAACATATTGGTTAATTTTACGAGAATGGTTGGTTTCTTTCAAAACCTCGTTGAAAGGATATTCACACAGGTCCGAGTATAGTTCTTTACTTAAGCGCTCCTATGTTTCTAGGCAACACGCTTTGACCACCGAACTTGCCTTTCCTTTCACACGTGAAGCAAGCTGCGCCAAACTTGCTCCCATCCTTCTTCTCTGCCGTCTCTAGATAATTCTCACTCCCCAATCGCTAGAGTAGAATTTTACATTACCGGTATCACAAAACATAACGAGACTCAGAAGCTAAGAAAGATCGTAAATTAAAATTTACCAAGTTCCACCAACCATTTGACTAACAGCACTTCCCACATTTCAGAAACGAATAAAAAGTAAAAACGAAAAAGAATCCAAACACGTGCGACTCATTGCTTATATATCAGTATACCACAGACAAATTTTCACAGAACGCTCCAATTGAACAATAGAAAATAGGGTGGAGTGAAAAAATTTTTTTTTGGAATTCGAAAAAAGTGTAGTTCTCAAATCCTGGCAAATGGTCTAAAACTTGTTTAAAAATTTTTTTTGGGGGGTTGGCACCATTTTCCAGCCGGCTACCCCCCAAAATGTTATCGCGACTGATGACGCAGGGGATAATTCTTATATTTCGGTTACCACTAGTCGTAGAGTAATGACATATGACTCAAAATCTGCGAAAATACCATGTTTCTATCTGTGCTAAGAAGAAACTTTTCCCTATTTTCAACACAAAAAAAGTTACAGCCGAAAAACGAAAATTGCGACCATTTTTGGTAATTTTTTTGGAAAATTCACCAACGAGTAATTATGTTCGAAGCACAGTCGTTTAATTTTGACTACAAAACTAATTCCTTTCATATAACTAACACTGTTTGTGATTTAATGCATCAATAAATGGACGGATGGTGACTTCCACCCTTGCTGAAACAGGATGAGTGGTAATGATAACAATTGCCTCCAATCAGCAAGGACATATGCACCAACAGAAAGTCATTGAAATAGGCGTTAAGCAAATTCAGTGATTTTAGTGAACTGATTTTAATTTAGGGTGGCTGCTTGACTCGAAGACCCTATGGTCCCTTCGCAGTCTCCCTGTCCTGTAATTGTAATTTATTTTTGATTATCGTCACGTGAACTTACAATATTTACGGACTAATAAATATAATGAATGAATGAATGAATGAACGAGATTGTTTTTAAATTAAGCACGAAAAAATTATTACATACACAGACTAGATGGTGTCAAGAATGACTTCATAGCAAAATAATATGATACAAGATGAAATAAATGGCTGTTTTGGCAGCCAAACTTGCAGCTTTAAACAGCGATGGCGGAAGCATTTCTAAAGTGGGGGAGTCCAAAATCAATGACCAGATTTTTTCACCTACAACCAGGGTTGGCAGTGGCGTAGCGAGAAATTTTAAAAGGGGGGAGCATAGTTTCCACATTTTTTTCAGCTTTTTTTTTTCGGCAGAACTAATTTGAAGCTGATTAAGAAACAAGAAAAGCTGTAGGGGGTCCGGGGGACATGCTCCCCCGGGAAATTTTTGAAAATTTACCTGCTGTAATGGCTATTTTAGTGCTTTTTGAATAATTTTCAGGCAAATTATGTTTAAATTTTTTTACCCTAATTCTGGGTGCTTCGCTAAATGTGATACATTTTGTTTGCACATTTTTAATTATGCGTGCCTAAGGCGTAAGGCTTACAGCTATTGAACAGGTTCGAAATTATAGAAAATTGTATGCATAAAAAACATTTTTGAAAATGGCTGGTGGGAGGATGCATATCCCTCATCCTACCCCTTTGGATTCGTCCCTGGCCATAAGCTACAGAAACCATTAAAAGAATCTGGCCTATTTCAGTCACTTGGCATCACCAGTAGTGTTCTTGTTAACTAAAAGGCAGAGTCTAAAGGGTAGGGGGGCATGGCACAATGGCCCCGCTTCTAAATACGCTCCTGAGGGCCGGATTTAGACATGAGAGGCCCTAGGCTATTGGATCACACTGATTGGAAGAGCAAAAATAGGTCTTCATCTCCTCAGATGTCTTGTCTTCTGTGAAAATATCGGCATAGCGAAGAGCAAAAAAAAGGTATACATATCCTCAGATGTCCTGTTTTCCACTGAAAGTATCATGAAGAGAAAAAAAAGGTCTTCATTGTTCTTGATGAGGCCCCCCTTTTCTCCGAGGCCCTAGGTTTCAGCCTGCTTAGCCTATACGTAAAACCGGCCCTATGCCTACAATCCATATTTAGTCTGTCCGCAAATGACATGTCCAATTTATGTCGGCTTCGAACTTACGGTTCTTGCCTGTAGTTTTTGTTCCCCCCACCCCACAAACAAAATTTTTAAAGAAAACACTCTGATTTTAAGTACTTTCCTGAGTTTCAATTTCGATGGTAGGCCTATTAAGTTTCAAATGCATTCATGCAGAGGCAATATTGTAGAAATAAATGCGTAAATTAAGGCCCCCCCAGGCTCCCCCCTGAAAAAAAGTGGGGGGGCCAGGGTCCCTCCGGCCCCCCCGGTTCCGCCACCTATGGCTTTAAACAATGGCTGGAGATTGTTGTCGGGCTTGTAGTTGCTGGAAGTTGTTGCTGTAATCAGAATAGGCTAATTTATAGTAAGCATTGGCTTCCGAGTTTAAAGTTGGTACATTGAGTAAGCGAATCAAATTGCTGTTGAGTAGGGGGGCAGTCATCGTTAATTGTACTTTCTTCAGCTACTTCTTTTTTGTGTGGGTGCAATGTTGCATCGCGAAGTAGCATCATTCTAAATGGCTGAGCACGTATCAGACAGCCACCTTGCCAAGGTCTCGTTCGCAGTGAGCAGACCCCAAATCCGATTTCGATGGCGGTATATGGGACACGATGTTATAATATGGTGTGCGGTGTGTTCCTCTGCACCACACTCACAGGACGCCGTAGAAGCCATGCCCCATTTTTGCATTGATGACCGAAAGAGGCCGACTCCAGTACGTAGACGGCTCAGCCGGACCCAGGCGGTTCTAGGAAGCCCCATTACAGGTAGAAGGACGTCCACATCATCAAAAAATGAATGCAAACAAGAAGTGTTCTCCCGCCACCCAATGCTCCACCTGTTGTCCGCCCATCTTACTACACTGGTGCCCAGTTCGCTTGCATCTCTGAGCAATTCCAGAGCAGCAGGCACAAAGGGGTGTGTTGAGTTAAGCTGTCGATGCCCTCCATAAGGGTGGGACGTGAGCCGATCGTGGAGTAGACGACCAGGCTCCTGAGCATGACAAGCCAAAGGCAGTGTGGCTCTCTTTCGACGAAGCTCAGTCGGTGTGATGTCTGATTTCCGCTACTTGTTTCTAATGTGCTAACACTTTTGCCACTTTTACACTTCTTACATTTTTATTATCATCCCCTAACATCACCATATAATCAGGTAACCCATGGATCCAGCAACTTTTTCAACTTAGTTCAGAGGATTAGGAATTTTTCAAACAAACGTGTTGAAGAAATTACGATACTTTGAGTGTGGTGCAACGGAATGGTTATTTTGCACAGCAAGAATATGCTTTGATTGCGATGTTAGGGATGATAACGAAAATGTAAGAAATGCAGGAGGGGTGAAAATGCTAGAACGTTGGAAACAAGTAGTTGAAGAAAGTGCAAATAACGATGACTGCCCCCTTGCACTGAAAAGCAGTTTGTTTCGCTTGTTCGATGTACCAACGCTGAACTTGGAAACAAATGCTTACTACGAATTTGCCAATTTTGATTCTTACCAGCAAAATTGCAAGCCTTGCAGATACAGAAATAGAAGAGTGTCTGAAGAAACTTCTGGTATTGCACTACCTATATGTCATAGCCAATCTGTGGAACGGCACGTCAAATTTGTTGCGGAAGCGTCTGCACAAGTTGAAAAATTTGATCAACAACGAGATGAGTCATTGGACAAAAAAATTAAATCTCGCAAACTTACGAAAACGTTTGACACCAAAAAGCAGTTCAAATAAAGTGTTTTAGTAAATGGTGAGACCTTTTTTATTAGCCGGATGGGTCAAAATTGATCTCAAGGCAGATGTTTTTGCTCTTACTATATCACATGGGTGCATCACCGCACCAAACTTCTTGAATTTGTCCCTACTACGCCTTATGAGGTTGACAGCATTTTTTAACTGATAAAAACAGCCATTTATTTCATCTTGTATCATACTATTTTGTCGTAAAGTTAGTCCTTGACACCACCCAGCCTTCATATGTGCTACTTTTTTCGTGTTTAATTTAAAAACAATCTCGCATCAAATTAAAATCAATTCACTAAAATCACTGAATTTGCTTAACGCTTATTTCAGTGACTTTCGTTTGGTGCATATGTCCTTGCTGATTGGAGGCAATTGTTACCATTACCACTCATCCTGTTTCAGCAAGGGTGGAAGTCACCATCCGTCCATTTATTGATGCATTAAATCACAAACAGTGTTAGTTATATGAAAGGAATTAGTTTTGTAGTCAAAATTAAACGACTGTGCTTCGAACATAATTACTCGTTGGTGAATTTTCCAAAAAAATTACCAAAAATGGTCGCAATTTTCGTTTTTCGGCTGTAACTTTTTTTGTGTTGAAAATAGGGAAAAGTTTCTTCTTAGCACAGATAGAAACATGGTATTTTCGCAGATTTTGAGTCATATGTCATTACTCTACGACTAGTGGTAACCGAAATATAAGAATTATCCCCTGCGTCATCAGTCGCGATAACATTTTGGGGGGTAGCCGGCTGGAAAATGGTGCCAACCCCCCCAAAAAATTTTTAAACAAGTTTTAGACCATTTGCCAGGATTTGAGAACTACACTTTTTTCGAATTCCAAAAAAAATTTTTTCACTCCACCCTAATAGATAATCGCACTGCAATTTACCAGCGTAATTCAACTAAGTTTTTCTACAAAGGAATCGTTATTCATTACTGTAGAGTAGAGATGAGCATGGAGCCGGATCGGAGCCGGATTGTGCCGTTTTTTTGTTGGAGCGGTACTATCCGAACTGTAGCTTAGTGTTGAATTGGATCGGACTGGGACTGACACGCTATAGATTAGGCTACATTATATCTCCTTTTGAAGAACACTTTCATTTCAGCTTAAATCTTTTCAAAAAAAAAAAATAATAATAATTATAATGCATTTCCGTTTTTCAAACGATTTTACAGGATTTTTAAGTCCATTACGAAATCCAATCTAATGCATTACAAAAGGTGTATTCGCGCGTTACTGCAGTTCACAATTCACACTGAGACTTGAAACTAGAAATTTGGTTTGTTCGATTATGACATCATAGACATAAACTGTCTACGCTTCGGCTAATGCATCAGTTTTGAAGGCTTAGACTAGCTCTACGCTTAGTAGACTTACCAGTACCGCTTTATAATTCGTCGCATTTGACAAAAACGTGAATTAGTAAGGGACAGCGAAATAACGTTTATAAATCAGTTCAGCTGTAGAGTCAAAGAGTCTGATGCTGAATAGTAGACAAGTAGATCAGTTATGCCTAGGCTATCTCGGTAGTTTTAACTACTTAGCACAGAGCAGGTTAGTCAATTACCGGTAGTGCTGATTGGAGACTGTCAATCTAAAAATAAAGAGATAAATACCAGTACCGGTAAATGTTCTTTTTTGAAACAGTACCGGTATTAAACGGTAAAGAATGCATATAACCTGATGATTGCTAGGCTATAAACTTATACAGGCTACTGGAAATGTGAGATATTTTTCCTACTGGTAGCCTAACCTTTGTGCAAAGCTTGTAAAGTAAACAAAGATATGGAAATGGAAGATACCGGTACATTTGCATAAACAAAGGTTGAGTTAATGTAAGCTCATATTAAATCTATCATAGACTAACTAAATTTTAAAATTATTTTTTTAGTCTTTAGTTTAGATTTAATGGCCAACTTGTATTATAATTGTGGTATATGATGTCAGAGATAACAACAGTTGCAGCTTTTTTGCTATGGTAAAGTACCGGTAGTGTTGTGCTGGTACCTGCTTTTAGCAGTTTAGTATTAAGTATGCATAAGTGTTCATTGCTGATTATTTTGCATACCCGTATTGTGTATATGTCTGTAAAAACTTCTTCGCTTTTTTATTTCTTCTGCTTATTGATTGATTTTAGTGGAACTACAAGAATTTTAATATTAGTTTTTTTTACAGAATATATTGCAGTTTGACTAAAACATTAGATCTAGCAGTGTCTATTGTTCTGTAGTTACAGTGTGGGTTATTAATGTTTATGATATATGGTACTGGTACAGTTATTTACAAAACTAATTGTTTTTGTGAAAGCAGTATCGACAGGTTATGTATATATAAAACTTGGAAACGGAATTTTTGGAATAAGTCTTAAAAACTATTTTGCAGCATGTAGACTAACGAGTGTGAGTAGGTTCAGTAAGTTAAATTTAGATTGAAGGGGTTGCTCTGTGAAAATGTGATTATGAACAAGCAATTAGAAATTTTTGTCAAGTGTTTTTATGTTTGGACTGAGATGGGCCTGCGGACTTTCAATTTAGCTTTTTTTCTTGGAGTCGGATTGGATTGGATTTTCATTTTAAAATATTGAACTGGACTCGGAGTGGAAAAAATCTCAGTCCGCTCATCTCTACTGTAGAGATTTGTAACCAGTAATCACTATGGGGCGCCGTTGTGAAAAAAACGATTTAGCAAATTTTGTACGAATTTTCAGCAACATTTACGCATTTTTACAGCTATTTAGTTGTAGTGAAATGACCTGGAGCTAAAACGCTTCGAAAAATGCAATAACAGCCAAAGTGTAACGGCGATATTTAATAAATATCGTTGCTATTTATTAAATAGCGGCGATATTTAATAAACAGCAACAGCACCAAATAAATAGCAGTGATATTTAATAAACAGCAGCGACATTTAATAATTAGCAGCGGCATTTAATAATTAGTAGCGACGTGTAGCTAAAGAGTAGCGAAAAATTAAAGTGCGGCGGGAATTATGCTAATGAGATCAACAGTGTTTCCATTTAGTGTAATCTTGAAATGGGTTTTGGAAAGTTTAATATTTATTTATCCAAATTTGAATTACTATCGGCACAGTGTATCCATATTACTAATCGTGGAACCACTCTCTGTGCTCAGTGTCCGGAACGAAAATTAAAGCTTAAATGTTGTGTTGTTAAAAATTTTGTATAAAATTTACGAGGAGTTTTTAGGATACTTTATTGTTAGACTAATTTGGCAATAAATGAGAAAAGTGAGAAATTCTGGCATGGGGTAAATGATGAAGTATGGGGAGCATACGGAAGTGTTAAAGGAGGCGTGGGGGTTGTGAGGAAGTATGGGGAGTGTGTGTGGAAAAGTGTTGGGGGAGGTGAAGGAAAGGTGTGGGGAAGTGTGAGAGAGTGTGGGGAGGTGGGAGGTGAGTGTGGCAAAGTGTGGAGAGACGTGTCAGGTGAGTGTGGGGGTTGTGGGGAGAGGTGTAGAAGAGCGTGTTGGCTCGCACACATCCCCACACCTCTCCGCATCCCAACACGCTTTCCTTTACTTCAACACAACCTCCACACTCACCCCATACACTCTTCCACACCTCTCCCATACTTCCCCACATCCCACAACACCTCCCCTACACCCCAACACAACTCCCAATTCCTACCCCACATTTTCCTACTCCTTTCTTCTATGTTTCCCTCATACTTGACTCAACTCTCCTTAAACTCCCAAAAATTCCCCAATTAACCCACCACCCATAATCTTCCCAAGTTCTCTATACTCCCCCGTTCTCCCCCAAATCTTTTCCATACTAACCCATACTTGCTTTATCATTAATTCCATACCAAAATTTCTCACTTTGCTTATTTATTGCCAAATTTAGTCTAGCAATCAAGTACACTAAAAACTCCTTGTAAATTTCATAGAAAATTTGAAAAAAAAATGGCAACACAACATCTAAGCTTCTTGAAAAGTTTAGCGTTGTTGTGGACATACGTAACAATGCTTTTTTGTTGAGTGGGTCCATTGAAAGAAGGTAAGTACAATGTGGCTGTACTCCACAGACAACCGCGATTTGATGTTACGAAAAATGGAGAAATGGAAACACTGTTGATCTCATTAGCATAATTCCCGCAGCACTTTAATTTTTCGCTGCACTTTAGCTAAACATCGCTGCTATTTATTAAACGTCGCTGCTATTTATTAAATATCGCCGCTATTTAATAAATATCACTGCTATTTACTGAATGTCGTTACGCTTTGGCTGTTATTGTATTTTTCAAAGTGTTTTCGCTGCAGTTCACCTCACTTTAACTAAATAGCTGTGAAAATGTGTAAATGTTGCTGAAAATTCGTACAAAATTTGTTAAATCGTTTTTTTCACAACGGCGCCCCATAAATCACAAACAAAGGCTCGAATCTAACGCAAATAAGCTCCACTTAACTTCAGAGTGTCCCTATAGAGCTTCCAATTATGCAGGTAAGGATTAATCGACCGGTTGCAGGATATCAATTAAGATTTCAGCTAAACACAAAGGCGAGACAATTTTATGATTTAACCACATATAAATGCAATGTCACCAACCTTGATGTTCGTAACTGTATTCCTCAGGCCTACAATTGTTCAAAATGAGGTGCTGCCAAAACTGTAGCTCAAGATATGCAAGGATTATGACTTTCGCATTCGTCTTTTAGAAAAAGTATTAAAGAGGGACCACATTTTGCTGCTGAAATTTTTTGATTTTTTAATTATCCCAAATATATCGCTCTTATTACGTTGTTGCCTCCTTTTTTCAATTTTATTTGAATAGAGCCATCAACGTGCGAAATACGTAATGATTTATCTAAATCTTATTTAGTGAGAGTTTCTCTTCCGCTTCTTTTTTGAAGCCTTCTATTTCTTCTCTAGTTATTCATTTATTCATTGTAAGAAAAACTCGCTGGTAATAACTTATTTGTCAGTTGAATGCTTTAAAAGGAACATAGCACTGCAGCAGGTAGGCTATTATTGCTCTTATCATCCGCACCGACTTATGCTTTGGAGTTTCAGCGAATTATTGCCGAAGCAAATACACTCGTGTAACTTTCATAATCTTGCGGTTGGCATATATGATAAACGGTGCCAGCAGTGGCGTACGCACGAGGGGGGGGGGTGGGAGTTAAAAACTCCCCATTGCCGATTTAAAACAAAGTTAAAACCTCTCTATTTGAAACGATCCGCTTATTTTCATACAGAGTTTGCCGAAACTGCTGTCATGTTTTTTGTGTGCTATCCAACTTGCTTATTAATCTCAAGAAACTTTCATTAATGATGCAATAATTCTGGCAGTCAAACTTTTGTGGTTGGTTGCACTTGAACCAACGACTAACGCAAAATGCAAGTCAGGACAAAGTCAATGGGTAGGCCTATTGTTAAAGCTGTAGTCGTGTTGTGATGTCATCAAGCGGTTGTTCTGAACGGCTATTATGGCTGGACAACACAACGTTTCAGCGCAGAAGGCATTCTTGGAAGAGAATGGTTGCTACGCAGGCGAATGTTCCGATTGCAATGTCATAATTATGAGTTAACCAAACCAGCCAGTTGGGGTTAACCAAAAACATCGCTATCGGCGCGGGAGGTTTTGGGTTCAATTTCTGGGCCGGTACCGGCCGTTAGCGTAGTGGTCCAGCGCACAGACTATCGATGCGGAAGGTCTGGGGCTTAATTCCCAGGTCGGTCAAATCGGCACAGTGTCGCCAACAGCTCGCCGCCACTGCGACGTTTCTGTGTTTCCCAGTCGCTAAGTCGCGAAGATGACCCCACTGGCATATGAAAGGGAGGAGGCCGGGAGTCACCCCCCCTTAACGATTGCAGAAAAAATGAAATCTTTCTTGATTTTGATTGATTTCTTCATGTTTATCCTGCTATCACGAGAAAGCGGCGGATGCGCTATGCGTAGGACGAATCCAGACTCGCTTAAGACTTGCCAGATTCCACCAAGCAGAGATAATCATCGTGAAGCATCTTATCCAAGGATACAACAACGAGACTAGGTTGGTAGTTGAACGATTAACCTTGCGATCATGGTCGTCGTAAAACGACGCTCAAAACCACTGCGCCACGCTGCTTAAAATACGGTCTTGATTTTGAAACACACCGACTTTTTTTCGTGCAGAGCTTGCCGAAATTGCTCTCATTTTTTTTTTCTGTTCTGTCCAACTATCTAATTTAACTTCAAGAAACTTTCATTACGGTGCGATATCCAAAAATACCGGTGGGGCATATTTATGTAATGCAACCAACATTCTTATTTTATTCTATTATCATACCGAACCCGATTGTTGAAGCCGCGACGAGAATCGAACCCAAAACTAGCGCAGCGCTTCCCTCTCTGCGCTGCCCTCCAAGCTACTGCGACGTAGAACAGTCGATGCAACCTTGCACAAAATGGCGTTTATAAACCCACGCTTTGTCAGAAAAAAGCGAGGTTCTGCTGGTGCTTGGTGCATTACATAAAAATGCTACCGACAGTCCAACTTTTCTGATGTGTTCTACTTGAACTGCATTTTTGTCATTGATGCTGCTGCTGCGAAGCAGTTCGTAAGTAAAGGTACGGGACAGCGGGTGCAAGCGCACATTGTTTAGGCCATTTTCAATTGGCGGCCCATTACAATTATCAATCCACGAATGATTGAACGCTGTTAAGGGTCATACATGACGAACAACACATTCACAAAACCCTTTGCACTTCCGCTTGTGTCGAGCGCCTGGCGTGAAAGCTGCGAATACTATTTTTAAAGTCTTTAGTGTGACCTGACCGGGAATAAAACTCCAGACTCCCGGCTGCCAAGCGGACACTCTTAACCGATACACCAAGCGTCGGTTAGGAGTTTCCTTGAATACGGTGTCTCTGCTGTAGCCAGTGGCGTAGCCAGCCCAAGATTTCGGGCGGGGGGCAAAACTTATTAGGTATGTCCTGTGGCGCATCCAGGATTTGGCAATGTGAGGGGGCACAACCAGGAGTCTAAGGGGGCGAAGCCCCCAGCCGCCGGAGGTTAAGGGAGTCTGGGGGCAGAGCCCCCAGCCGCCACGGATGTTTAGATTCATTTCAAGAAAAACACTCATTTTAGCGTAGCAGTTTTGTCGAAAAAGGACACACGCAGTGGCGCACCCAGGATTTGGCAAAGGAGGGGGAACGACCGAAGATCTGGGGTCGAAGCTCCCAGCCGCCGGAGGCGAAGGGAGTTTGGGGGCGTATTCCCCAGCCGCCAACGAATTTTTGCGGTTTTCACATAAAAAAACACTCACTTCAGCGCACTTTTTTATCGAAAAAGAGCATGCATATAGGGCCCGCTAAAGTTAATAAAGTCAAAATTTTTTCAGAACCTTATTACATGTTGAAACATGTACTGACGTTCGTTTCAGGTGTTCAGGAGTCTGTTTTGCTAGATTTTATAAGTTAAAATAAAGCCAAAATTTTGCATAAAGTCAAAACTTGTCGAAATTGTCTTCATCAAAAATTTCCTTACAAAAATGAAAAAACTAATATTTCTTATATATTTTTTTGAATTTTTGAGTTAAATTTATGCGCAGTTTTATTTGATTACTCTGAAACAGTTGCAATAGCAAAAATGCGTGCGGTAATTGAGAAGGAAACAGCACTTATTACGCATGAAATCGTCCTAGTAATTATACTTGTGGTTTTCCTTAAAAACGTTTATGATCACAGACAAACTGTTAATGTACAGTACAATTGCTAACTATACTACCAGAATACGGACCTACTGTATTGTATTGATGAGTTGCAGCTGACGTCATCATTTTCCCTCCAAAAGCACTGGACGGCAAAAAGAGCTTCATTCTTTCATAGTGTACATGCGCTTTATGAAAAGGTATGGGGTGAAGGAAGGAAGGAATGGGAGAGTATAGGAGGTGAGTGTAGAAAAGTGTGGGAGAGGTGTGGAAAAGTGTGTTGGGGTGTGGGGAAAGTAGCCTAAAAAGAGGTGTGGGGAAGTGTGTTGGGGTGTGAAAAAAAGTGGGGAAGTGTGTTGGGGTGTGGGGGGAAGGTGTGGAAAAGTGGGGTAGTGGGAAAATATGTGGGGGAGGTGTGGGGGAAGGTGAAAAGAGGTGTGGGAAAGTGTGTTTGGGTGTGGGGAAGGTAAGGGGAAATGTGGGGGGAGTTGTGGGGGGTGTAGGGAAGTGTGATAGAATGTGGGGGGAGGTTTGGGGTGTGTAGGGAAGTGTGTTGGGGTAAAAAGGGAAAAGTGTTGGGGGAGATGTGGGAAAGTGTGTTAGGGTGTGGGGGAGGTGTGGCGGGTGGGAAAGTGTTGGGAGAGGTGTGGGAAACCTTAACACACCTCTGACAACACTTCTCCACAGCCTCCAAACCTCCCCCAACACTTCTTCACAGCCCCCACACCTCCCCCGACACTTCTTCACTCCTCTCGCCACACCCCAACACACTTTTCCACATCCTCACACTTCCCCCCAAACTTTCCCACATCTCCTCCCACACCCCAACACACTTCCCCGCACCTCTCCCAACACTTCTCCACACCCCACACACCTCTTCAAACACTTCCCCACACCTACCTTGATCCTTTCCCCACACCCCAATACACTTCCCCACACATCGCCCTTTACCTTCCCCACAACCCAACACACTTTCCCATACCTCCCCCAATATTTCCCCACACCTCCCTCAACACTTTTCCACACCTCCCCCTACACCCCAACACACCTCCCCCAACACTTCCCTATCATCCCAACACACTTCCCCACATCCCTTACACTTTTCCCCACATCTCCCCTTACCTTACCCATACCTTAACACACTTTTCCACTCCTCCCCCAACACTTCCCCTCATCTTCCCTCACCTACTACTCAATACAGTTTTCCACACCCCCCATATCTCCCCCTTACCTTTCCCACACCTCCTCCAACACTTTCCTTCACCTCCCCCACACTCCAATACACTTCCCCACATCTCCCCTTCACACCCCAACACACTTTTCCACACCTCTCCCAACACTTCCCTACACCTCCCCTTACCTACCCCCACACCTCAACTCACTTTTCCTCACCTCCCTCACATTTTTCCTTCCCCTCCCACCTCTCTTCACCTCCCCCACAACCCAACACACTCCCCCACTCTTTCCCGCACCTTCTCCTTACCTTCCCCCCACACACTTACCCACATCTATTTTCACTTTCCTCCACACCCCAACACACTTTCCCACACCTCTTCCACATTTTCCCACACCTCGCCTCACCTTTCCCTAACCCAACACTTTTCCCACACCTCTTTTCACTCCCCCCCACACCTCAACACACTTTCCTACACCTCCCCCACATTTTCCCTTCCCCTCCCACCTTTCTTCGTCTCCCCCACAACCCAACACACTTCCCCACACCCCAATTTTACTTCCCCCCACACTCTTTCCCACTCCCTCCACTTCTCACCTTCCTCCCATGCCTCTTTTCACTTCCCCCCACACCCCAACGCACTTTCCCGTACCTACCCCACATTTTTCCACACATCTTATTTCCCCCCACACACTTCCTACACCTCCTCCACACTTCTCCACACTCATCCCTCACATTCTCCCATCCCTTCCTCCGCACACCCCACACCTTTTCACATTAAGCGCATGCAGCATACACTATGAAAGAGTAGCCCTGTGCTAACTAATTTAAAGTCATTTAGAGTCTTCATCAACTCTAACTGCTGATCTTCGTAATTTGAACCAGTGACAGCTGTAATCAGAAAACTATTCTGCACCTTCACCAGAGATTGGCGAAGTCACAAAAAAACTACCCCAAATCCGCTCCGAGTCCAAAGACTTACAGTCCGAATCTGCACCGTAATTCTGTTTGTCGAAAAATTTTAGAATCCGATTCCGCTCCGAATCCAAAAAATGCAGCCGGACTCTGGCTTCGCTTCAGACCCAGCTCTGTGCCCATCTCTGACGAGCACCTTACCTTGTTTCAGACTTAAATCCGGATCCGCTACGAATCCGGCTTTAATTTGAAAACCCAAATCCGGATCCGGCTCCGAAACCAAAAAATGCAGCCAGATGCTGACTCCGCAAACCAAAAAAATGCAACCGAGCTCAATCCGGCTTTGTTTTGCTTCGGTTTCGGCTCCAGCTCCAAGCCCATTTCTGACCTTCACCTCTACACCAGAGATGAGCATGAAGCTGGATCCGGAGCGGAGCCGGAGTTCGGCTGCATTTTTTAGATTCAAAGTCGGATTTGGATTTGGGATTTTGAATTAAATCCGGATTAGGAGCGAATCCGGATTTTAGCCTGACAAGGTAAGGTACTGAAGCAAGGGAAGGCACTCGTCAGAGATAGGCACAAAGCTGGAATCGAAGCGGATTCAAGGTTCAGCTGCATTTTTTGGAATCGGAGCGAATCCGGATTCTAAAATTTGTCATCAAACAGGATTCCGGAGCGGATTCTGAGTCCAAATCTTCGGACTCGGAGGGGATACGGAGTCGGTTTTTTGTGACTCCACTTATCTCAGCTCTACACTGCCAGTTGACACTGGAGTAACTGCCAACTTACACTAATAGTACTGCCAGCTGGCACTGAAGTTCTGCCAGCTGGCACAAAATTACTGCCAGCTGTCACTAAAATTACTGCCAGCTGGCACAAAAGTACTGCCAGCTGGCACTGAAGTACTGCCAGCTGGCACTAAAATGATGACAGTGGTAGCTGTCACGAAATTGATCGCAGCCCCTACTCTTACAGTTTACTGCGCTCTGATTAATACGTAAAGAAAACTTTTTTCTTGTTAATTTTCTAGAAGTATGTAATGTGCAACCAAAGACTATATACGTAATGACTGGAAACTCTTGTTTGATTTATTACGTCACAGCATCATTTGTGTACAAAAGGTCGTTCACTCCGTTCCGCTCTGATGCATATGAAGAAAAACCGAGATGCCAAGAGATTTTGCATATATTTTTCGCGCCAAATGCATTATTTTTAGACAAAATTGGTCATAGAACTTTAAAAAATCACAAAAAAGGAGTTGAATGTACGTTACAGGTGCAAGAGAGAATTACGAACTTGAACCAGGTGCTTTTAATCAGACGAAGACAAATTTAATGGTATTTATCCTGTTGACTTAGCCTAAGAAACGGGAAAGCTTGAAACCTACAGTTCAGAGTTTTGAAGAGGCTAGAATGTGGTTAAGTTAAAGGTGTACCGGTCTCGAAAATAAGAACGAAAATCATAATATGATATTTAAAAATAGACAACACGGTATTTTGCAACATTTTAAGTTGATTTTGACTTCTAAGCTAATTCAACTAGTCTAGTTGTTTTCCGTAAGTTCAAGAGATTGATTAGCCTAGTCAATGCCTACCGTATGGTTAATAATCAGATAATGTACCGCCGTACCGGTAAACGGTTTGTCAGGTAGAATTGTCTTATTGACTTTGATTGTCTTATTAATTGTCTTATTAACGACCTTATTTTGACTGATTGATTTTTTTTTACCAGTGCAATTTCCGATAAAATTTGCATATGTGCATATTTGCAGCCTACCCCTCCTAGTTCATAAGTTTAGCTAATGGTATGCATGCAGTCAGGCATCAAGCTATTTTATTTATTAAAATTTATGAGCGTGTTGATTTCTTGTTTGTTATTTTATTTACTGTGGTTAGAGCTATTTTATTCAGTGTGGCTAGAGTTATTTTATTTACTGTGGTTAGAGCTATGGAATTGTCAGTAGATCCATCTTTGACTTTTTTTAATTTTTTTGGCATTTCTTTATCTTCTTTATTATTGTTTGCTGGATGCACTCTGTGTTCTACTTATAGATAGACACACTTTGGTTAGAGTAATCGAATTGTCAGTAGATCCATCTTTGTTTTTTTTTTCTGATTTTAGTCATTTCTTCATCTTTTTCATTATTTTTGCTGGATGCCCTCTGTCTTATGCTTAGTTGTTTCGCTTGATGTTATTTGACATTTGTTTGGTTTTATGGTTGTCGTCCCGTAGTGCCATGTGCGCACTGGATTCGGGCAATACATTATTATTGTGTTGATTGAAAGTTTTTGCAGAAGTTAAATTATTTGCAGAAATTTTATAAAGGCCTGATGGAAGCTTACCTTCTTCTGTGCCTATTCCTGGTAGCCTACTCTTTTTAACTATTCGCTAGTTCATTAATTGTGAAAGGCACTTAGATTTAATAGGGTAACTTTATGAACTTCTTTAGCAAATTTTGGCAGTCTGTGTTGGCATTGTTTTTATCAATAGACTACTAACATACTGTATTAATTAGGCTGCTCAGATGGCCGAGTGGTAAGAGCGTTTACCTCAAGAGCTGTAGACTTGGGTTTGTTTCCGAGTCGGGTCAAATTAATGACTTTAAAATTGGTATTCACAGCTTTCTTGCCTGACGCTCACATTAAAGAGACAGTGTGAAGATCAAGCCGGTAAGTTTACTTGTTGTGCCGTTGGGAAAGGCACTTAGCAGGATTCCCCTATCTTGGTGTAGCAGACAGATGGCTGCATGGCAACTCCTAAACGAACTCGTTGCATCGCTTTCTCGTGATAGGAGGATAAGCATGCAGCAAAATATAGAAAATAAATTAAAAAAAACAGATTGGCAACTGACTAAATTGTTAGTTTTCATTGGTAAATTTTATTGTGGTTTCCTTATTTAGCTTTCAGATTACTGGTTGCATAAATGGTGTAATTTTTGTATGTGCCAATTGAAGTTGCAATTTTGATAATTTCATGTCACGAAAGACCCCCCAAGGTATCTGACATTTGGCCTCAAAAAATTTTCGCTGCAAAACTGTGCTAAACGCCTTTGCTCATGTTAAAATTATAGCCAAACACTATGCATACAAACCTAACCTGTCAGGATGTGTCGTTTACCGTTGCAACTTTAAGCAACATTCTCAATGACAAACATATACCGCAAAAAATGCAAAAACCGATGTGTCAGGTACAGGAGAAGAGGACAAAAAAGTGTTCTGAAGACTTTGTCAGATGAAAGAGCTTTTTTGTCTTGTGCGGCATTACGAATGCTGGTGAAGATATGCTTGACAAAACAAGAAAAAAGTAAATCCTACCAAATGACGAATATGCAAAAAGTGTTAGTTTCCGACAATGATCTCATTTTGTAATGGTTTTCTTCCCCAGGCAAACCACATTTCCGCCAACCATTTGAAGTTACTTTTAATCGGCCTCTGAAAGTAGAATGGAACCTCCTGATATGCATGTTTGGAAGAAAAGCAATTGCAAAAGGAAATAAAACAGACATTGGTAACCCACTTAATACTTCCCGTAAAACCACTTACCGCTCTAAAAAAATTTTTTACTGCCGATTACATGTGTTATGTGTAGGATGATAGGCCTAGAGTTTAATAGGCTATGTTATAGTGGTGAATAGTGACGTTGCTTTTTGTGTGCTTTTGTTTGTGCGTAATTTCCTTAGTCTTTATGAAGTAAGAAAACAATAAATTTTAATAATTTTCTTTTTTATTTGTTATTTCATTTGAGCAACAGCTGTGATATGGTTGGATAGTGGATGTACAATTAACTATCTAGGCTCGTGCGATTAGAGTGTCCCATGTTGACGGCATATCATTAAAATTCGTTCAATACTGTTTTTTTTCAAATTTTTTTAATTTGACTTCGGTCAATTGACCTAACTGTCTACAAAAATTTTGGTCTTTTCAATTTTTTTCGGTCATGTTTGAAGTAACAATACGTTGAACGAAATGTAGGCCTACACCTACTCCTTTGTAACCGCAACACAAATAAAACCTAGTTTGATGTCTGTCAGTGGCTGCGCCAATGGGGGGGAAAGTCCCCCCCCACATCTTCTCGGCCCATTTTTGTAAATCGTGCAAATCCGTTAATTATTTTTTTCTGGGGTAGGGGAGGGGGCAGACGAGGACCCTCTCCTGGTTTCCTGTCTTTAACACACAAAAATTTTAACAAATCACTCGATAAAGCGTCAAGGGAACCCAGAAAATATATAATTTGACCGCAAAATACTACCTTTTGACCGTTATACGCTTCTCATATTCTGTCAGTGCCATTACTTTTTTAACAATTTCAGGATTTTTCAATTTTCGTTTTCATTCTTTGCCGTGATACTGCAATGACACACAATATCTAGGGTTACCATATTTTCATTATGCAAAAGAAGAACAGGTTTTTTCAGAGTTATCGCGTCCGCAAATGTTCATTTTTCTGCTCAAAAACAAGCCGAGAAGACCAAAAAAAAGGTCATCACGTCCGCAGACCGTAGTTTGCACTGAAACTTTCCAAAATTTTTCGTGGAAGAATGTTGTGACATTTTCACTGTTCATAATGTCGAAATGGAGGACATTTGGTAATTTTTTGGCGTCCTCGGAGGACAATTTTTTTTGGTCAAAAAGGAGGATATGTCCTCCAAAAGGAGAGCGTATGGTAAGCCTACATATCTTTCACTAAATTTGGTCGAAGATTTGCAGGGTGGACCGTTTATTTTAATTGCCGACTTTGAAGTACAGTAGCACACTACCGCAGAATCGGGCTACGGAACTACTAGGCACAATAACCGAAAACAATGTCAATTTCTGAACAATTACGCTTCCTAGTATCCTATTTTTACTTCGTACTAAGTCCCCATTTCGACGAAAATTCCTCCTGAATATACGCCAGAATGCACCAAATTAATTCCAAAATTTCGAAATTTTCTGGGGGAGGCTTCCCATACCATACCTTTTTGAAAGAGTCTAAATTTTTGCAAATTTTCGTCCCTTGGTTTGTCCCCCCACATATTTCTGAGTGGCGCCGTCCCTGATGTCTGTTAAACCTGACACCGGTAGTCCGTTTGTAGGCCTAATTGTTGCTCGCATATTGGCAAAATATTTACTTAAACGGTCAATTCACCGAAATGGCTTTAATTTTTATCCGTTTTTACAAATTTAACTTGGACTATGACCGAAATTTCAAAATCGAAAAAATTAACCGGCCGTTAGCTCAGTTGCTTAGTGCACACGCTATCGGTGCGGGAGGTCTGGGGTTCAAATCCCGGGTCGGTCTAGTCGGCACAGCCTCTCGAACGGCTCGCCACCGCTGCGACGTTCGTTTGGAGCTGCGTAGCCCAGGCGCTAAGCCGCGGAAATGGACCACGACACTCGTTACGCGCTTCGGCGTAATACCGCGAGTATAACGATTTGATTTTTTTATGACCGAAATTTTACCGAAAAAAAACAAAGCAGGTTCAATAGGCCTACCGGGTATAGTTTAAAGCAGGGGTGGGGAACCGGCAAAGCACAGCGGGCCACATTGATTGCATAATATTTTCAGCGGGCCACATTTACTTTCACTTTGTTAATTTTGTTTTAAAAATAAGCAATATTACGTAGCAAATTTATTAAACTTTCACGCTGAGTTGTTTTTTGCCGCAAAATCAGAGACTTTTGCGCGTTTTTTATGCCACAAAATAAAGTTTTTACAAATGCAGTTTTTACAAAATCAGAATGTGAAGCAGTTTTTACAAAATCTTAATATTTCCTCTTCTACCAGTGTCGCGAAATAGGAAATGGTATTACTTCGCTGACTGGACGATTGATAGGAATTGTATGACAAACCGTAAAAATGAATTCGTTCTTAGATTTGACCTCACGAAAAAACCAGGACCTTTTTCACCAAACGAATATAATAATCGATCCAACTTAACTCACTTAGGTACGGTACTCACCGTACTGCTTTTATATAAACACAAGCTCCACTGCTTACTTCAGTAACACTATACAACAAGGGCTATGCCCTTCAGCATACAACAATATTGCTTACTCTACGCACACTAAATCTACACTCGAATAATAACGCTCGAAAATTCACGCCTATTTATACTTGAAACTCAAGCTCGAGAACGTTCTACAGCATTGTCAAAAAGAAACGAGAAGAGAAATCACATGACATGCAAAGCCTCACACCAAATCACAGTAAACACGATTGTGACGTCAAGAGAAATCATATGATATGCAAAAATTCACACCAAACCGCAGTAAACACAATTGTGACGTCACAAGCACAAATTTTAACTCAGTGAAATTACGTAAAAGAGAGATCTGTCGAGAATATTCACGAAAGAAATTACGTCAGTAGAAATTTACGACTTCATAATGCAACCTTACGAAACAATCCCACGAAAAAAACTTCGGAAAAACAACGCATCGGTCCAAAATCTACTACAGTATACAAAGCATATAAAACAAAACATATTGAACAGTTATACCGTTACAACCAGTTTGTTGTACCCTTAACAAAGTTCTGACGCGGGCCTCATTCAAAACTTAAGCTGGCCGCATGTGGCCCGCGGACCGCAGGTTCCCCACCCCTGGTCTAAAGTCACATTACTAAAAATATCAAAAAAATAGTAGAGTATAAGGGCACTACTTTAAAATTTTTAGTACCGAAATTTCGCTGAGACCCGAAACAAACCTTGGCTGCTGCTAAGCCTAGTAGAGTAGCATTTACAATTTGGTGTTGTACAGGCAAGCCGTAAGGCGGGCTTATGGCATTCCAGCCAGCCATAATATCCGCAAGTCACTGTCGTATTTGAAACAGCAAGCGACAGTTTGGGCTGGTCGTAGTCATTAAAGAAAGAATAAATTATTCCGGACGCCACCACATTTTTTCCCCAGTTGCTGGGAAGGTATGCTTTTTCCATCTCAAAAAACGTTTGGTGAAACAGTTTCTTCTTGTCTTCTCTATATTTTAAATCTTGAACTTGCACCAAATATTTAGGAAAATTTGAAGTTTATGCAGATTGCGTTGCCAATCAAACTTGCAATGCCTTGCACTGATGCATATCAGCATTCAGCAATGCATTGAATAAGCACAATCAAAAACATAATCGCAAGAGTGTTATTGCCAAAAGACAATTCATCATTTTAGTTTAAAATAATGAAACTAAGACAAGTCTACAATTTTATCACTAGACACCAGCCCAGAGCCTAGACCAAACACTGCCCAGAGCAGAGCCTAGACCATAAACATAAACCTAGACTAGACTATTTTTGCTGAAAATAAATTAGTGGTTATAACAATTAAATAAATATAGAGTGAGTTCAATCTAAGTAACAATTTAAAAAAATAGACCAAGTACACTCCTCTCCTTTACTATATTAGCAGCTTGAATTATCATTGTACAGGTCCTTTTTGTCAGCTTACTGATATGTTTGTCAGCCTATCGCAATCACATATTTTTACACCTGGACGGTGAGTTTTTTAGTCTTTTTGAATAAGTCGATAACCTACAAGTACTTGGCAGTTCTTAGAAATTGAAACAACTTTATTGCACAGCTGCGGGCATAGTCTGGAGTCCAAAAAAAAACGTTACTGCACTAGCAAGCCAGGACTAATAAAGTAGCAGAAAAGACTAGCCGATGACTGATTTCATACTTAACTACATAGTCTTAAAAGGTAAAATTATTATTGTTGAAAATGTTGTCACTCTTAGTAATCATAGAAACTACACAAGACGTCGATCCACCAGAATTGCCAGTCACTTTTCCAGTCACTGAATTGCCAGTCACTTTTCGGAATCTCCTTGACGACAACCAGTTAGCTTGTAGTACCTCTCGTCAGACGGTAAGTCAATCTAATCTATTCCCCCGGTTTTGTAGAATCGAATTAACTAAACAATCTTTGAAATATCGAGGTCCATTGAACTGGAATTCTATTCCAGTAGCCATTCGGTGAAACAAATCGCACAATTCTTTCAAAAAAGCGATTAAAAAAAACATGCATGACTTGGCCTACCCCTCCAGTAACTTATAAATTTATTGTGAAAAGTTCATACCGTAATTGCATTACGTAGCTACATTTAATTGATTTAAAAGGCAAAAACAGATATCTGCTGTTAGTTTTTCTTTTACAGATTTCAGTTTCTCGAACCATCTCCCATTCGATGAGCATTTCAAATTTTTTTGGTTTTCCAGTTTCCAATCCCAACAATCCTACGTTGCATGAAACATTTCTTTAATCTGCATCAATTTTGTTGCGTATTCAACTGACTTAAACAATTTGAGCGAATTTACTGATGAAAGTTGATAATTATTATTTTTTGAACCACTATCGGTATCGTAGTTGAACGTCAAATTATAATTGGCTTACTGATTAACTCTCGTTCAAGTAAATTTTGCTTTGCAACCCATTTTTTATTTTAGGTCATTACTGTTTACGTGGCGTATTGTTTTTTTTTAAGTAGGCCTATAGTAAACAAAAGTTAACCTAAGGTGCAGCGACCGTGCATTTTTTTTTTTAAAGTTGTGTTTATTTTTTAACTCCTGCACGTTTCAACGTAGGCCTATCGTTTTGTCCAGAGGTGGGCATTTTTTGAAAATTGTTGAAGCGCAGCGCAACAAAGCGCTAAAGTTCTGTTAAGTCATGAAACCAACGCAACTAGCGCAACCTAATTTTTAAATTGACTGAAGCGCAACGCAACTTTCGCAATCAATTATTTTTTCGCATTAAAGCGCAACGCAACTTCCGCAATGAGGTTTATACAAACGAAAAAGCGCAACGCAACTTTCGCAATGAAAAATTTAATAAAGCGCAACGAGTAGATGTATAAGCAATGCAATTTTTTCTGGAGTTATTTTTATAGGCACTTTTAACAGCACGCAGTTGTCTACAACGCGACAACGATTTTGATGCAAGTGACTGTAACAGGATTTTGCGTGGTCAATGAACAAGAAAATTAAATAAGAAGCGAAAAAAGATGCGTTGCTGATGATTGCTTTCTTCATCTTCATCCTCTTATCACGAGAAAGCGAAGGAGGCGCTGCTTAGGACGAATCCAGGCTCGCTTAAGAGTTGCCTTTGTTTCCGAGTTTTCCGGTTGAATTTTGCCTCTGACTTATTTAATTTGCCGCTTGCCAGATTTCACCAAGCAGAGATAATCAACGTGAAGCATCTTATCCAAGGACGCAACAACGAGACTAGGTTGGGAGTTGAACCATCAACCTTGCGATCATGGTCGTCGTAAAAACGACGCTCCAAACCACTGCGCCACGTTGCATTGTCGCGTGCCGTTAAAAGCACCTCATCGCGGTAAATCATAATTTGCATACGCGGCGAAGTTCTCCACAACAACAAGTAAATATGATTTATTCAACACTCAATGATCTCTTTAAGCACTAGCCATTATTTTAAAAAGCAAAAGACTTTAGTGTACCGCATTTCTGATGAGCTGAAAATTTCTGCTACAATAAATCGACCTATAGGCCTATTGTACGCATCAAGAAACAAACTGCTATTCTATTAAAAACAGTTACAAAAAACTGCTAACTCCAGCACATTGCGCTTTAATTAATCCGACAAAGCGCAACGCAGTATTTCAACTTCCGACAGTGCGCAACGCAACAAAGCGCAAGCAACCAGATTCTTTTCAGTTCGCAGCGCAATAATGCGCACACTATTATATATTTTTTCAGTTCGCAACGCAATAAAACGCAAGAAGGATTTATTTTCCTTGAAGCGCAGCGCAACTTGCGCAATGGCTAAAAATAATTTGTTAAAGCGCTTTGCAACTTCCGCACGTGCAGAAGTTGCGCAACTAGCGCTTTGCGCTTTAAATTGCGGAATGCCCACCTCTGGTTTTGTCGCTGTAACCTCTTTTTTGGCCATTGTTTTTGTTCCTTGATTTTGTTTGGTGTTTTTCTGGTCGTTAAATAAAATAAACTACTACTATTACTACACCAGGAAGGCTTCAAAATTAATCCTTAGATTGTTAGGCTAGCTATTTAAACCTTTAAAGGCCATCCCAAACTCATATTATTCAACTTAAAACATATCGCAATATGTCTGTCAGCATTGAAACTCAGAAGTGCAGAAAAATACTTACATCCCCACTACCTTCAACTGGCTTAATTCCTGTTTTTATAGATTTAGGAACAGAAACTATGCCGGCAGACTACCAATCTCCTATCTCTTTCCATCATACCGCGCACAAAATTAGTGCTTTTCTTCATATGCATCAGAGCGTGACCGAGTGAACGACTTTTTCCTGGTATCCGGGGAGTTTCCAGTTGGTGCAACTGATCACATGTGCAAATGAGCAGTAAGTGCAGTAGATGGCTTGATGGCACACTTTTCAGGGCAGGGTGCAAGGCTTAATGTACTCTTCAAGAGGGTTAAAAAGAATGTGACAGCAATTGATCGTATGTTACATTCGCTTGTCTGAAGTATCAGGGGCAGTCAGTTCAACGCAATGGCAATACCATATGGCAAGTTACCGACGCAGCGGCGTATGTAGGCTAGTAAACCACAACCTAGATTTATGTACTGGTAGCTACAAAAATTGGGTCTCACCTAGAATAAGTTATCGAAGCAAGCGGTCATTTTATTACACACTCGCTTTGCTTGCTCGGCGATCAGCCGCTCGTTTTGACTGCTTATTCCAGCGATGGCTTATTACTAGATTTGAACCCCAAAAATTATAATTAAAATGATCATTAAACAAATTACTTGTATTCACATCCATGTTCCTCCTCTTAGGCTACTTTTAAACCAACTACAAGGTAGTTGAAAATACCACAAGGAACTACAAGGTACGTTTAAATCATTTACGGAGTTACAAGGTACCGGTAGTTGAAAACAGCACAAGGAAGTACAAGGTACTTTTAAACCAACTACAAGGTAGCTAAAAACACTACAAGGTACTTTTCAACCAAGTACAAAGTAGGTGAAAACACTACAAGGAAATACAAGGTACCGTACTTCTAAATCTACAACATGCTTGAAAACACTACAAGGAACTAGGCTACAAGGTACTTTTATAGCTACCGTACTACAAGGTAGTTGAAAACACTACAAGGTACTTTTCAACCAGGTACAAACCTATCTGAAAACACTACAAAGTACTTTTAAACCAACTACAAGGTAGTTGAAAACAGCACGAGGAATTACAAGGTACTTTTCAACCAGGTACAAAGTAACTGAAAACACCACAAAGTAGGCTACTTTTAAACCAACTACAAAGTAGTTGAAAACACTACAAGGAACTACAAGGTACTTTTAAACCAACTACAAGGTGCTTTTAAACCAACTACAAGGTACTGGTACTTGAAAACAGCACAAGAAACTACAAGGTACCGGTACTTGTAAATCAACTACAAGATTTTTAGGTAATCTCAAACCAACTGCAACCCCCTCGACCCCAACCCCAAATCCTGACCCCAACCCCCGACCCCAGTCTCCCTGACCCCAACCCCCCCGACTCCAATCCCCCAACCCCAATCCCCCAACCCCCCTGACTCCAACCCCTGACCCCAACCCCCCGACCCTAACCTCAGCAAATCCTCAAACTCCTCCAAACCTCCAACTCTGACTCTTTAGACCCCCCAAACGCAGTGTTTTCGATACCTTATAGTTTCTTGCGATGTTCCTAACGCCCCTGTCGATAGTCTAAAAGTTCCTTGTAGTTCCTTGCGGTGTTTTTAACTGCCTTGTAGTTGGTTTAAAAGTACCTTGTAGTGTTTTCAAGCACTTAGTAGTTGATTTAAAAGCATCTTGCAGCTCTTAGTGGTGTTTTCAATTACCTTGTGGTTGGTTTAAAAGTACCTTGCAGTGTTTTCAAGCGTTTTGTAGGTTTAAAAGTACATTGTAGTTGCTTGTAGAGTTTTCAAGCACCTTGTCATTGGTTTAAAAGTACCTTGTAGTTCTTTGCATTGTTTTCAGTACCTTGTAGTTCCTTGCAGTGTTTAGTAGGACCGCCTCCTCATTTTTGGCAATTTGGTCATGCTCAGGCTAAAATATTTTAATCGAAGATACCACAGTTTAATAACTTTTTTAATTCTGCACCTTGAAAAATGGGGGGACTGGTCCCCCTAATTTCTTAACCTGACTATGCCGGTGGAAACTGCCATTTTTTTTTTGCACCAGTTTGGTTTTAATCTTTTTTTGAATTGTGAAATTTGACATTTTACTGGTATTTAGGTTGTGGTGTAGCCTGGGTCAGGTACCACACTTGCTTTTTGTTGTGATTATATAATTTTTTTGACATGGACGAAGGATTGGAAGATGCGAATTCTGGCAGCATCACAGATGTGGATGATTTTTGCAAAGATAGCTTTCGTGCAATAATGCAAGTGGTACGATCAAGTCATGATCTTCCTAAACCGGGTGATGATCATGAGTTTTATTCTAGCTTCTCAGGATTTCGAGAGTTTGTTGCTTACCAAAAAAACAAACTCGTTACAATGATAAACATGTTGATGAAGGCCAATGGTTATCAGGTATCCATGCTACTGGTGTTTTCTAAAATATATGATTTATTGTGTTGTTTTTGGAAGCGTTGTAACATAGGCTCAGTGCTGGGCATTTTGAAATTTCATGTGTAAAAGCGTAAGTTGCGCACCTTACGCAATTGTGGAACTTGCATTGTGCTTAATTGCATTATTTCTAGCCCTTGCGCAACTTGCGGTGCGCTTCAAAATAGATATAGGCAGTGGCTAAGGTTACGTGACCGTAACTTTTGTTTTCTGAATTCAAAGTTACATGTGAGTCGTGCGACGAGCATCGGTTTATAAGCGCCATTTTGTGCTTGATCGCCATGACTTCTCAATAGCTCGGTGGATAGAGCGCCGCTTATACTGGGAAGCGCTGCACAAGTTTTGGGTTCGATTCTCGTCACGGCTTTGGTTCGTTTCGCTTCGGTTGCTTCAGTTTGATTCGGATTCGTGTGACCTGGGGTTAACAATCGGGTTCGTGAAGATGATAGAATAGAAAAGAAATAGACTAAAAATAGTATGAAATTGCTTGTCACGTAACTTTGAATTCAGAAAACAAAAGTTACGGTCACGTAACCTTAGTCTCTGCCTTAAATATAGGCTTCTTGTGCTTTGTTGCGTTGTGCACAATAGAAATATTAAGGAATTTACGCTTTATTGCGTTGCAAAACAGATGGTAAAAAATAAGACTTGCATTTATTTATGCTCAAAGCGCAACTGCCAAAGATACAGAATAATATTTCTTTTTAAAAGTCAAATAAAAAAAAATTATTGCTGAGGCGTATAAGTCACAATCTGTTGATTTGAGCAGTCAATCAGCCAATCAGATTAGAGAGTCAGGCAGGCTTCACTGTGCGTTTGCATAATGCAGTTCTATTTGCGGTTACTGTGCCAGGAGCAGAAAGACAAGCATCTAAATGAGTACCGGTGGAAGCAGTTGAATAGCCTGTTTCCATGTCTAAGAATCATGGGCTTTTGGCCCACAGGCTGTTCTAGTCAGGTGGATTCAAGCTTTCTTGGGGCTAACTTCAGCAAAATCGTGGGCTTTCTTGGACGCCAGTAAAGACCTGGTCTTAATTAGCAAGGGTTTTTTGGAGAAAGTGGGCTTAAAAAGCCCACTTTGAACTTGGCCCACGTTTTGAAAGCCCATGTTTTGAGTGGATATGGAAACAGGCTAAAAGAGAAATGGATGATGATGTACGTGTCGATAGTCGCACCTCCTTTGATTGAAGGCAATGAAGGTAAGAATTTAACAGTGATTGATACCATGGGATTTGGGTTGGTTTTACACAGTTACAGTTTTAGATTCAAGTTGTGATAAGCTCACAAATTCCATGACAGTGCATGACTTAATTGGTTCTTGTGAAGATCATACAGTATTTAGTGGTTATCCTCCAACCAAACCCTAATATAAATGCAGAAGTATCAATGGAATAGATTAGTAATTCTTCTGCGGTGTGCATTAACAAGTCCCAAAAGTGGTACTGGTAGACTTTACCCTGTGGTCCAGATCACCAATATTTGTAAAGTGAACATATTGCAAAATCCTAAAATTAATTGTTTAGAACCGTTGTGTTTGTTAATAAACTAAACTTGTTTTTGTTGTTGTGCTGTAATGAGTGTCTGTTGTTGTGCTGTAATGTAGGACAGGGTCGCGAAATCGAAAGAACTCAATCATTTTGCATAACTTGAACTTGAACTCGAAAAAATATTTTTTCTGAACTCTAACTTGAATAAAACTGTTAGAGTTCATTATAGGAAGATATGGTCAATTGAGGTAATGCGCGTGCTTTTTCTGAAAAAAACGGTGTAGCTTCACTTACACTAGTGAAAAAAAAAAACGAAAACGCGCCTACAAATACATCATTGCATGGAACTCCTTTTCCAAAAAAAACTGGATTGCTAACTCCCTACCGTTCTTATGCGACAATTATATGCGCAATCCGTGCATTTGACGTTTTTTTGCTGAACCGCAGCAAGCGCATTGCAATGATAGTGTGCGCATTTGAAGGCGGGTTATGTGTTAATAAGCCCATTGACATGGTCTGTTATAAAGCGCTTTGTGACGTAGGCCAATTCTATTTGCTTTTCACTTCGCTGCGACTCCTTGTTTACATGCAGTTTGCAGTCTGCTAATGACTGATAGGACTAATGGGCATAATAGCACTAATAGATAAGAATGTGGGGAGCATGGAGGAGTGTAGAAAATTTGGGGGAGTATGGATGATAGGAGAATTTTTGGTAGTTGGGTCAAGTATGGGGGAAACATGGAAGAAGTGGGGAAATGTGTGGGGGGAAGTAAGGGAAGGTGTGGGAAGATGTGTTGGGGGTGTGGGAAAGTATGGAAAGGTGTGGGGGATGGGGAGTAGGTGTGTGGAAGTGTGTTTGGGGTGTGTGGAGAAGTGTGGAAAGAGTGTTGGGGTGGGGCAAAAGGGTGTTGGGTTGGGGTTTGGAAAGGGGAGGTGCAGGGAAGTGTTGGAAGAAATGTGGGACAATCCGGGGAAGTGTTGGGAGAAGGATAGTGTCACGATCTGGGACGACCCTAACCCCCCAACCCCAACTCCCCTAACCCTCGACCCCAACTCCTCCGACCCCAGCTCCCCTGACCCCAATCCCCCCGACTCCAACTCCCCAGACCCTGCGTTTTTTGGCCGCAACGTGCATTTTCGCTTTTTTTTTTAATTGCAGGTGTGAATGCACGCTTTATAGAATATCTGGAAGAAACTAAATTGGAATTTTTCCAAGCTTAATCGCAATCTGATGCGTCTTAAACTACACCAACTGCACAAAAGAACGTTCAGTTTTAGTCTTCTGTGACGAAATAATAGCAAAGTTACGAAACTCACTCCCTAACTTGATTTTCCTGCATTTTTGGGTGTTTCCCGCCAAACTAATGCCACTGCCAAACGCGCTTAAAAATTTTGTTCATATTCTATTAAGTTGGTGTGGAATAAGTGTTCTAGAAGATGAAAAAGGAAAGAGGGTTGAAAGTAATGCCGTTCAAAAGTTATGTAATGAAACGCGCAATACAATGAATTTAAGTATTGCGCATTACCTCAATTGACTATATTTAAATTCTTGAAAAGAAATATAAGATTACCACGAAATATATTTTGTTGTTCAATTGTGAGCACATCACTGACAATTTCGATGGTACTAAACAACTGAGGTATATTCTTGAACTTACTGCGCGAGCAAAATATTTTTATCTTTATAATTGCATGAGCACTGGCGGTGAAAAAGTTGTCTCGATTTTGGATATTCATCTGCCTGAACTCGAACTTGAACTCGAAAAAGCTTATTTTTGTCGAACTCGAACTTGAACTCGTAAATAATTAAATTAAAAAACTCGAACTTGGACTTGCTAAAATAGGTTGAACTCGAATAAAATTTGATCAAGTTTGCAGCCCTGGTAGAAAAGTACGGTAGTTAATTGCTTATTACTGTTGTGTTTGTTAATAAACTTGTGAGTGTTGTTGTGCTGTAATGTAAGAAACTAGTTAATTGCTTAATACCGGTACCGGAGTGACGTCTATATAGTTACAAAAAAGTTGCTCTGTGCTCCACTTTGAAAATATGTTGCGGAAGTCGCGCTGCGCTCCACTTACAATTGGGGAAGTTGTGTTGCGCATTACTTTCTTTCAAAGCCAAATTGCGGAAGTTGCGCTGCGCACTAGCAACAAGTAAATCACATTTGCGTATCTTGCGTTGCGCTTTTTTTGCTTACCGCAATTGTTGCGCTTTAGTGCGTTGCCTTTCAGCAGTTCCAGAGAAAGTGCCCAGCACTGCGTATGCTTATACGAAGTTTAGTAGATTAAATAACATGCTGTACTGGTTGTAATCCAGAAAGACTTGTTTTTTTTCTTGGGCCCTGGTGAAATTCATCCAACAAGAAATAATTTATTAGGACGTGCAACATTAAAAAATGTTTCATTAATACTTTTATGTTGGCTGCGTTTTCGAGTGTTCAGTGTTTAGTACAAGTCAACTACACTTAAATTTTTAGCTGTTTATAACCTTGAATTAAGTCAACATACTCGTTTTTGTGAACTTTCATTTAAGAAGTGTCAGATACTCAAACACTGTCTCGACATAACATCATAGCTAAAGCTAAACAAATTTTAACTTATTGCGTACCTAAATTAGTTTGACTCTGAAACAATAAAGATACGGTATTACTGAATGTTTGAATGTGCTTCTTACCGACACTTCAGAATTTCTTTAGCGTCAAGTTGTGCTGCAACGAGTGGTAACTGCATTCTAAAAACTGCGTAATATCTTCTCCTAAGAGCAAGTTCACGAAAGTGTTATTTATTGTGGAAAATCAACTGGTTATTTTCATAAAAGTAGATGATTTAAGGCATGCAACATTAGAGATGTATTTGTCTTTTCTTTTCTCTGTCCAGTGTCCTCAGGCTTATTTTTTAGGGTTATAAACATGTGAGCCTTTTGGATCCTATTCAAGATTAAAAGTGATACGACTTTCAAAAGGGTAGCTATGTCTCAAAAAGCTTATGCGATTTTGGCTCACAAAGCCTTGGTAATGTTGACTGGTAATACGCATACAGTATAATATGTAACTTAGTGATTGCTCATAAACAGAGTAGCTTCAAAAACAAGTTTTCACATTAATACATTTCCCAATTGCAATTCAAATAGATTTTTTGCTTTAATTATTATTTAATTAACAATTTTCGTTCAGAGCAACTTTACTGAACTTGCATTGAATGCCTTGAGTGATGTGGATGATTGCACTGATAAAATAGTGGAATGCAACGATGCTCTACTGGAGCGTGTTGCAGCTTTGCTAGACAGCTGTGAAAAAAGAAAGTCTGATGTTGAGCAAATTAATGAAAACAGTACAGAAATAGCTCAGTAAGTAATTACTCCAGTTATTCGTTTTTGTTTGAAAATATTTACAACCTACAATATTTTATTTGTAAAAACTTAGTTATTTAAAACTGAAGTAGCATTTGCAATTTTCAGTATTACCATCAAACCTTGCAATTTTTTTTACATTTTTAGTAATATAATAATTATGATAAATCAATTATTTGCAAAATTTTATCAGAAATCTGTACATGACCCCAATTTTTGTGAGGTTGGTGCTATGAAGCCATGACAATCATGAAATGTTTGAAACTAGCAGATTATGCAAAAGCATTTGATTCTTTATCATGTAATCACATTAAGTTGATAAAGCTCAGGCGCAATTCATTTTTTTTGTTTTGTTGTGTTATAATCCAAATGTTTAATATCACATTTAGTGTAGCTATTGTCTGTTTATGTCATCGTGTATCACTTATTTCTAGATCTAGTAAAGTCGCACCGAGTGCTGATGTGGTTGTATCGTCGTGGAACAGACAAAATAAAAGTGGGCATGGCAGGACTTTCAGGTATGATGTGAAAGCTTCTGGTCGATTTATGATTGTAACTAAATCATTATTTTAACCTGTTAAATGAACATGCATGGACATGGCTGAAAAAATGTTAGCGTTTTCCAATACTCTTCCATTACCTTTAACAATTGTCACAAGTTATAGTTGTTGCGAACGTATTTTCATTAACTTTTGCTCTGATTCTCAAAAGCCATTTTTAAAAGGTTTGAAATGCTGAAAGAGTTACAGGTTAGGGTGATGCACGCGCCCCCACTAACTTCAAATAAGCTGTACTTTTTTTGGTGGTGAAGTTCATGCTAAAAATGGCCCCTGTAAAATTTGAGAAAATTTAGTGCAAGTTTGGGGGTGGCGGAAAGCCCCCAAAAGTTCACCAGGGGTCAATTTTTGGAGGAATGTCATAACTCAAGAATTGCTTGGCCTAGAAAGCCCATTTTTCGTTACGTAATAATGCGGGATAGCCATGTTTCTATCTGCATTAAGAGAACGTTTGAATGTAAATCTCATAATTTTTGAGTTATTTTGAAAAAACTGTATTTCAACTCTACCGAAAGCTTCAAATTTTTTCCCTTGGATTTTGTGAGACGTTTTTTTTGTATTAGTTGATAGTTTTGATCAAAGGCAAAATTTAGGATATTGTCAAAAGTCTCTAAATTATGTTTTGTAGTACAGTTCAAGAATGATTAGCAAGTTTATTTCAAGTTGTTAGTCACCAACATAGGCCTGCACAACGGCAAGCAAGAATTAGTCACTCTTACTGACTAATTCTTACTTGATGTTGTGATTAAAATTGTGTTTCTTTTCACTGTAGCCAAATTTTTTTTATAATTGCCCTGTTATTATTGTAGTTGTATGGGTACATCGTGATGTAATCATGAAGGGCCGGCGCCAAAGGGGGGGGGGGGCAGGGGGTCTGGCTTAACAATCAACAAGCATACTCTTGAAGAAAGCAGCTTTTGTGCTTAGTGTGGCCAATTATTTCAAACTTTGGCCTTCCCTGATAAACGCTTGGCCCCACTTAGTCAACTGCTCTGGCACCAGCTCTGTACTCATGCATGACCATTTGATGTTGCGTAAGAATGAAAATACGGTGTGCTGAAGGTTTTGGGGGTTTGAACCCCACCTATTGGTTCGGAGCTTTTGTGTTTTATAGCTAGTATTCACTGCTACCCAAATGCTAATATATTTGATTTCATCAGAA
The DNA here is from genome assembly GCA_964006365.1 of Trididemnum miniatum. Lineage (NCBI taxonomy): Eukaryota > Metazoa > Chordata > Ascidiacea > Aplousobranchia > Didemnidae > Trididemnum > Trididemnum miniatum. The sequence goes on from OZ023238.1 coordinate 6,013,827, forward strand.
AGCTTGACGATGCTTTCTGTAATCCCCTTCTAACCAACAAATGCACGTATATACTCGGAGATAATAATATTGACATATCTACTCCAAACCGAACCACAGCTGCGCAAGAATGTATCAATGTTTTGTCTTGCAAGGTTTTTTTTCCTGTAATAACTAAACCTACTCGTGTTGCAGAAACTTCTTCGACAGTCATTGACCACATAATAACTAATGATTTAGCCCGTCATTTATTTCCTATGATAATTAGAACGGATCTCACCGACCATTACTTAACTGCTGTAGTGGTCATTGAAAATATTGAACGCACACAAAGTCAACCTATGAAAATTTTGTTCAGAGATATGAGTCACTTCTCATCTGAAACATTTAACACAGATGTAGAACCGTTTGCTAATCGTTTTCTTGAGAATCTAACTGAAATTACTGCTGACAATTTTAACAACGTCTTTGATTACTTCACTAATACCTACAAACGCATTGTTGATCAGCATGCCCCTCTAAAATGCTTGTCGCGCAAAAAACAACGTCTTCACAATAAACCCTGGATTGCCAAAAGAATCTTAATATCTATTCGAAATAAACATAAAATGTACAAAACGCACTTTCTACAAGGCAGTAATGTCTGCAAAATGATGTATAAAACCTACGCCAACAAACTTACGAAAGTTAAAAGTTTGGCAAAAAAATTGTATTTTTCTCAAGAATTGTCAAACTGTAAAGGCGATGGACGCTAAATGTGGGAAGTCATTAGAACAATTAATTCTTCAAACTCAACTAAAAAATCCAAAATGACTCCCAGCGAACTCAATATCGACGGCTCTCCCGTCCAGAATCCTAAAAATATGGCCAATGAATTCTGTAAACACTTATGCAACATTGCCGACTCTATCTCGGTTGGCACAAGTCTCTCATCATATACAAGCGAATTCAAACGTTATTTACCGAATAGAGTTATGGACTCAATCTATATGCAGCCTACCGATTCGCTCGAAGTATTTGCCTCCATTATATCGTTAAAATCTAATAAAAGTTGTGGCGTTGACCTCATTCCGACTAAAATAGTCAAGATGTCTGCCTCTATCATTTCTGAACCGCTCTCAATATTGGTAAACCAGGCTTTTTCATTAGGAATATTTCCAGACAGCTTAAAAATTGCCTAAGTAGTCCCAATTTACAGATCTGGAAATAAACGCAACCCTTCAAACTATAGACCTATTTCACTATTGACGTGTTTTTCTAAGATCTTCGAAAAATTGATATTTACTAGAATAGACTCCTTTATCTGCAAACATTTGATTCTAGCTTCAACTCAATATGGTTTTCGCAAAGGGCTCTCTACCATGTTTGCAGTTACTGAAGTCATTACAATTGCATATGATAACATAAGTGCAAACCTACACACTGGTTTAGTTTTTCTAGATATTAAAAAGGCTATCGACACAGTCAATCACGATATATTAATTCAAAAGCTTGAACATTACGGAATAAGAGGGATTGCTAATGATCTACTTAAATCATATCTGCGATCCAGAAAACAATTCGTCACGTTGGATGAAACTGAACATTCGGATCTTTTCCAAATTAAAACGGGGGTACCCCAGGGCTTCACTCTAGGTCCTTTATTGTTTTACTTTACATTAATGATTTGGTCAACTGTACATCAGTTACATCTATTCTGTTTGCAGATGACACTTGTCTTAGTTTTAGTGCTTCATGTCCAACTAAATTGATTGATGACATCAACACCAAACTGAATACAGTTTATTACTGGATGAAAGCTAAGAAACTTTATATCAACCCACAAAAATCAACTGCACTGTTAATATCGAGTAAACCTAACCTTCAAATTAATAGCAGTGGTATTTTGTACAACATTGAAAAGATCAGTGTCTGCAAATCAGCGAAGTACTTGGGAGTTCAGATTGATAGTGACGTTAACTTTAAGTCCCACATACAACTCCTTCACAATAAACTCTCTCGCGCTGTAGGAATTATGTTTAAAGTCAAAAATTTTTTTCCTAAAAATGTATTAACTCTAATTTATCACGCCATGTTTAACTCCCATCTGCTCTACTGCATCACAATATGGACCTCAACATTTTCAACCCATCTTAATTCTATTCGTATCCTTCAAAACAAAGCAGTTAAACTACTAGCTGGTATACATTGGAGACACTCTAGTTCCAGTGGTTATAAGTTGCTGAGTATCCTCAAACTCGATGATATGATTAAACTTCAATCTGCCCTATTCGTTCATCGTCATTTCAACAAAAAGTTACCTACTAATTTGCAAAACTATTTTACAAACGTGAATACTTGTCACTATTGCAACTCGCTGGCAAGCATGTGGTCTCAATTATCACATACCAAGGTATAGATCTTCGAAATTGCAACGCTCAGTCAAATATAAGGGGGTAAAAATATGGAATTCAACTCCTTTAGAAATAAGAAAATTTAACTTGAAAAAATTCAAAAAATCATTGAAGGATCTTTATTTGAAGAGTTATTTGTTAGTTACTAGTAAAGTAGCCCACAATTTGTTTAGATTATTATCCGCTGTTATCGTCCAAGAACGGCACCTTTTTAACTAATAATAAATGTAAACCATTGATTTAGTTTTTAGTGTGGCTGCTTGACTCGAAGACCTGATGGTCCCTTTGCAGTTTCCTTGTCCTATATCATTTTTTGTTGTGTACTACAAGTATTTGTACTGTTTAACCGTTGGACGAATAAATTACATGAATGAAATGAATGAATGATCTGCTGAAAGAAACGATAATTTTGGTGGTTGCTTGATCTGCGGCTGTATTCTTGATTTTGTTTACTATTCTTGCACAATTGTTATCGTGAAAAATGTTGCCGGTTTTGATTAGTTGTAATTCAAACTTCCGAGGTAATTGGACCTGTGTGAATACTTTGAAAAAAACAGCTACTAATCTAGATATTAAAAAGCTTTAGGATTTGGACTTTATGAACAAACTGTAGAAAGTTCTGGTTAGTGTGTTTAAAAATGGCAAAATACTTCCTCCTTACAATGGCTATACTGTGCTAGGAGGAGGAGATAAGCATAAACAGCGTTGCAATGCAGTGAGCACGTTGGCTGATGCATATTCACAATAATCAATAACTTTTTGCTCATTTTAAGAGCATAGCGAACAAAAGCGTTTTTAATATGCAAAAAATGCTACTATTCTTGGGCTCTTAAAGTTTGGTTGACTCAACGTCATTCTCCTGATATTGGTAGCACATGTTAAATCTGAAGCCTACAGCATGAGGTTTTAGTTTGAGGTAGAACAAAAATATGGATTAGGCTAGTCCAGTAGTTATTACGGTATAGAGTTATGCGACATACAGCTCCCGCTCTTCACTGACCAAAGTATAATCTTTTTGTGCACTGCGCGGTCATGTCGTAAGTGACAACATTGAAGTTAAATCCAACTTAGTGTTTCAACCCCCTTCCTTATTTGAAAATTCCTTACCACTACCTCTTGCTCTCTTAATTAATCATGAAGAGAAGCACACGGAAAGCATCATTGAGGTATTAAAGAAAGATGAGCTTGATGCTGGAGTAAGCCCAAAAAAATGGGTGGAGGATACGGTAGGGCGAGCTCACATTTCTCGCACTCTCAAAGAAGTAACTGTTGATCTAGCAAGATTTGCAGAAAAAGATAGTAGCTATTAGGTTTTCAACATTTTGAAATTGTACACTGCTTTCTTGCATTACTGCTGTGTCAGAGTGGCCTTGCGAACAAGTGTGTGGTCAATGACTCTGCGCTAGATTTATAAAATGGTGATGCTACTCGACAGCGCTGGTATATTGAAGTCTACCTCTAAGTGAAATTTAAAGTTTGTTGGTAATTTTTGCATGTTGTATGACTGCTCATGCAAAATAAACTATGCGAGGTACAACTTGGTGCAAGGAACAAGTTAGCAGCTTTCTGAGCCAAGTTTAAGAAATTTATCTTCTGACTCAAAACTTAATTATTTATGAATTTAGCCTTCAATCAAGGGAAAATGTAGTTTTTTCAAAATAACTCAAAAATTATGAGATTTACAACAAAATGTTCTCTTACAGCAGATTGAAACATAGCTATTCCGCATCATTTAAATGTAAAATCGGCTTTCTAGGCCAAGCGGTTTTTGAGTTATGACATTCCTCCAAAAATTGACCCCCGGTGAACTTTCGGGGGCTTTCTGCCACCTCTAAACTTGCACCAAATTTTCTCAAATTTTACAGGGGTCATTTTTAGCATGAACTTCACCAGCACAAAAAAGTCAGGCATTCTCCGTCAATTTTTTCAAAATCATGGGGCGCCTGTATCACCCTATTACAGGTCTACTGTAAGTAACATGCATTTTTCCAAATCTCTATCCCATGTCAACTGTTTATGTTAGTATTCTTTTGTCACTAATCAAAGCTATTTGTGCCGAAGAAAACAACGAAGTGAGTCATTAGTGAGTAGCTAAATAGTACCACGTTTCTGGTGTATCTAACTCGCCTAGCAAACCAGCGTTTCCTTTACCATATTACTTAGATGTTTGTGGAGGTTAGGGTTAGTAATGATTTTTCTCCAAAACTTAAATGTTTTCTTTTTTTTTTTTGATGTAGACTTCTTCACGCCCAAAATGTGGTCCGACCCCAACTTAAGTTCAAAGACAGTGTTGACAATACAAATACTCCGTTTATTCCAAAAATTCGAGTCAAGCCTCATGCGTTGAAACCTCTATCGAAGCGTTTGGAACAGTTGAATTCTGCAGAAGGAGGTTAGTGTTCCAAGTGTGCGTTTTGAAACAGAAGTTCGGAAAATGTCGGTAAACTAGTGTGTGTACCACTTCTTTAATCAAATGCAATTTGCAACGCTTAGCTCAGTTGTTAAGCATATGGTGTGGGTTTCGATTTCTGGGTTGGTCAAATCAGACACAGTGTTGCCAACGTTTCACCACCGCTGCGATGTTTCTTTGAAGCTGTGTTGCCCTGGCGCCAAGGGGCGGAGATGGGCCTTGCTGCTCGGTACACGCTTCGTCGTAATACCATGAGTACTATGAAGATGAATATTTGTTTTTTTTTTTTTTGACGTGTCAATGGCCTTTTAGTTTTGAACGAAGTCATGTTAGAAGTTGCGAACGGGATTGAGTTATAGTGTTTGCCAAAAAACTTCATCATTTTGTTGGAGTAAATATTCTTGAAATAGCGTAGTTCTCTCTGCGTTAAAAGGAATTGTCTTGGCAACTACGTAAATGTAGCGATTGTTCTTCGCAGTACTTTAAATGCCCTGATTATTTTGGCTGTTATAAGCGTATGTTTATAGAAAAAATTACGATTGCTCCTGCTCTGGCCAACTTGATTCAGAGTGTCCGAAGTTCAGGTGAAGAAGATCAAAGTATTTATGCGCATCCATACGAATATGAACTTAAAACCTGGGAACCTCTTCCGGAACAATTAGAGAAAGTGGAACCGAGGAAGTTAGTTACGTAATCATCTTGTGATTTCGCATTCATAAAAACAATTTCATGATACTGTGATTATGGATATCAAGGTATTATTGAAATGAAAATCCAAGTAGTATCTTGTTGCACAGTTTTCATTTCGTGCAAACTGGCGTTTTATCGTATTCCCTTCGAGTACTTTTCATTTGTCCGGCCGGTAAGCTCAGTTGTTACGCACGTCGTTGTTGGTGCGGAAGGTCTGGGGTTCGATTTCCGGGTCGGCCAAATCCGACACAGTCTCGCCATCGCTGCGACGTTTTTAAGGAAGCTGCGTTGCTCAAGCGCTATGCCGCGGAGATGGAGCCCACCGCTCGTTACACGCTTTGGCGTGTTGCCGCGAGTATAATGAAGATTTGATTTTTTTGATGCGGACGAATTGGAGAGGTGCTGGGCCATCATAGCCGTTTGGCATCACAAAATTATGAACTTTAGAGAGAAATCTAGATTATGTTGTATGCAGCTGCTTCTAGGTGGGCCAGTATTCCCGAGAGCTTTCAAACAAGAATTTCATTAGCAATTGATCCTGCTGTTAGCTAAACTGAAATACATTAACTTTCACCTTTTTACCGCATCAGAAGTTTTATTCATGAATGTTGAAGTATGGAACTACATTTACTTATTACACTTAAAATTAAACTTGCATGTTTATATTCGCTATAGTGAGTTGGAGGATATGTAGAAAAAAGCTGCATTTTTGGCCATACTAACTAGCTGTTTAACGCCATTACAGCCTGCGTGACTAGGCTATGCGTACTGATTATTTAACATACGTTTCCAATTTTTATTATTTTACTTAGCGTTACCAATCTCAGTATTATTAATGCTTTTTTATTAACAATCTCCGATTTAATTATTGTAGTTGAGCTTCTGATTATTTCGATAGATAGAAAAATAACTTACTTTTATTTTAGTCATAATTCAATACAGCAATATATACCAGAGTATTTAACAACGAACTGACAAGACTGAGAGCCGCGATAGGATCTTTACGGTCATCGAATCTGCAGCCACCGTAAAGCAGCAACCGCTTGAGCCTTTTTTAAGTTATTGTCTTTAATTACTATAGTATTTTAAAGAGTTTGCGGCTGATTAAGTGGGTTGTTAGGAGTAGGTTGACCCGTAATTTGGATTTAAGAGTTTCTGAATCTAATCCAGGAATGTCTTCGGAGATTAGGAATTTTACGCGTATGATATGTTGATTTCAGATACACTGCATTTAATCAAGAGTCTTGCATTTATGTGGACACAGTCGAACGACTACAAGAACTTCTAACTGTTTTAAAAAAGGAGAAGGAACTAGCGATTGATCTGGAACATCATTCATATAGATCGTTTCAAGGAATAACTTGTCTAATGCAGGTATCTACTTGTAATGTGTCTACTCTACATTATAGTAGCAACATTTTGATCCTCCAGTCTCGGGAAATCGCCAAAGGTATTGAAACGAGCTCGCTTATAACTTGCCCGCCACTTTCTACCGCTTAACGTCAAGTCTCCGCTAAGTGCTTGAACCGATAGATAGTGCCACTAGTGAACTCGCCAGCTTCTGCATGTGAATATAGATTTTTAAGTAATTGGTTAGACCCGATTACCCAGAGCTATAGGGCGTCTATATTCTACCATCTGTTTAACGTCTGATTTATACGAATAGATAGCAGTAATGTCGATTTGGGAGTGATTTGTTTTTACTAATTAGTCCTTTTTTTTGCGTATGTACTTAGTACTCATTGCACTGCTTACACGTGGAAATAGTTATTGTGAAAGACGCTGGAATTAAGTTTTCGTGGGAATTTATGAAAGACTAAGGGTAAAGTTGTTTCAATAACCTACTCCATGGTCTGATTTTGAGATGTTTACTTATTAGATTAAGAATTAAAAAAGAAGTCGATAGCTCTAGTTTTAGTATAAGTCGTTGGCTTCCTTTACAGTCATAACCAAAAGTTTAAAGCCACCCAGGCAAAAACACACATTTTTGCTTGTTTTTCTCAAATGCCTTCTTAATTCACTTTTTGTTTTCGTTAGCTTTTTTTCTTTTTTGGTCAATGTTGCATGACTCTTACTTTGGCTCCCGAAGGGGGCTAACGGACCTAGTTCTTGTTTTAGGGTGATTTAAAGAAGAGGTTGGAGGGAATTATAGCTATCATTCAAAGAGGTATTATGGGTAAAAAAGCGACCTTGAGCTTGGCTCAGCGGTCAAAAGTTGTTATCAGCCGTTCCGCTTCCGTTTTCCTCGACTAATTATCCGTTACTGCATCAAGTGTGAAGGAGGCACAACAATTTTTGACCGCTGAGTAATGCTCAAGGATGTTTTTTACCCATAATACCTCTCTGAATGATAGCTATAATTCTCTCCAACCTTTTCTTAAAATCAACCTAAAACAAGAGCTAGGTTAATGAGCTCTTTTTGGGGGTCCAAAGTAAGAGTCATGCCACATTGAGGGCCGAATTCACCAATTTAGATCCAATCAAAGATAAATCGAAATCAAACATCGCTCAACTGATCGGACTTCGAGAAGAATCGCGCTTTCATATTCACCAACTAAAATCAAAGTATAATCAATTGATCCAAGAAGAACAGATCAAATACTAACTTTTGGACATGAAATATTCATTCAAGCGTGAAAGACGGCGAATATTTCAAGATTTCAAGAAGGTTGCGCACAAAATAGGAAGTTTTTGCAAGAGGATGTTAGTTTGAGGTCGGACCTCAAAACCTGTCGGTCATCCAGTTCTATTTCAAGAAAAAGTTAAAAAGCGCTGGGCCAAAGGGGATTTTTGGGGCCATTTTTTTAAGGAGTGATTGCTGTAACTATTCATGACATATCGTTCAAGTTCAAGTTTTATTTCGTTACATAAGTTAAATCAACCCCAAAAAACGAGACAAGGTAAAGGCACACCGTTAAAGTTATGTGCAGTGTTGTTGAAATTGTAACAGGAAGCTGCGAGGGGACCTTTCAGTCATCGAGTCGAGCAGCCACCTTGGTCATTTGTTGGGTGCTAGAACAATTTACTGCATCTCTAGGCTAATTTATAAAATTTGATGAAGTGTGGATGTATCAATTTCGCATCGACCGATTGTGAGTGTTGAGTGGTTATCGACCTATTGTGAGTGTATAGGTTTGCTGGTGCCGGTAATTTTTTTTTGGTTTGGTTATGAAGTGCAGAAGTGTCTTGCCTTAAAAGTTTAGGTTGTCAGCTGATAGGGCTATATCTAGTCCGTAGGTAGCGTCCTACTCTGTCAGGTAGGTGAATTAAAAATATGCCGTTTGCTTGTTATGGCCATAGCGGCTTTTAAATTCTTTTTCAGTAAATAATTTCAAAGGATTACTTCTGTCTCGCAGAGCCATTTGACAGGATGCTTCCAAAAATTTTATCAACTCCAGTTTCCATAGGCCTATTAAGCACTTCAACATAAAAAAGTAAGCTGAAAAAAGAATTGCTATATGAGCAAAATGACAGACGCAAATCATTTTAGGTTAAAATGCAGTAACTTTACGCTTTTAGCGACTTTTCATAGTTATTCTTTTGTATTGCTATTAAGTGTTTGGTACTGCCGTTGTCTTTTTGCTGTCAAAACTGCTGCGTAAACAAGGAAAAACGCGAATAACCTTTTTGTCTCGTGACGCACCGGTTGTCTGTTGCGTGTAGCCAGTCGTATCGGCTTCGCACCTGTGTTGTAGCAATTTTCAGCTTGTCCAAATGGAAAAAGAAAACTTGATTTTTCTTTGATTCACCAATATTGACCGATCAAAATTGGAGCGAAAATCAACCATTTGATTCTTCTTTGATCAACAATCAAAGTTGATCCGTGTTGGTGAATACGAAAAATGCGTTTGATTACAAGTTGAATCTACTTTGAGCTGATCGCAGTTTGATTCGTGTTGGTGAATTCGACCCTGAGCAAAAACGAAAAAAAGCTAACGAAAGCAAAAAGGGAATTAAAAACGCATTTGAGAAAAACAAGCGAAAATGTGTTTTTTGCCTGGGTGACTCCAAACTTTTCGTAATCAATGTACATTGCATTGCTTATAGCAATAAGAAAACACGAAAGTTTGACTGGCATCGATTGGTAGCTGCAGAATAAACAGTGTTTTTCGAGCCTGCAGTCTCTAGTTACATAAAGTAATGCAAGTAATTTTTTAGCCGAAGCAATTAAGTGATCATTAATTGCAATTTTTAATTTATTTATGAAACCCAATCTTTCAATCTTATTTTTTCAAAGATTTCCAGCCGAACTCAAGACTACATCGTTGACACCCTAGCTCTGCGTTCCGAACTGTACGTATTGAACGAGGTGTTTTGCGATCCAGAAGTTGTCAAAGTTTTCCACGGAGCTGACTCAGACATCCACTGGTTGCAGAGAGATCTTGGTCTCTATGTTGTGAATATGTTTGACACAGGTAATTGCGTGCATTCTTTCCAGTACTTATAACTTTACCGCTGAAAATCATATCTGATCTTCGGACTTTTTTGTTTTGCCACAGCATTTCGAATTTCACCGTCAATTCGTTTGTTTTAGGCCAAGCTGCCCGTGCTCTTTCTACGGAACGCTTTTCTCTCGATTTTCTTGCCCAGAAATATTGCAGTATTCAATTTGATAAAAAATATCAACTAGCTGATTGGCGAATTCGTCCACTGCCGGCTGAAATGCTGTATTATGCGCAGGTAAGTTGGTAATAAGAACTTCTGAGACTCCCATCTGTTTAGTTGTTGATTTTTCTAGACGCTTTCACTCATCCCCGCGTTTTGCCTACAGACACGGAACAATTCTGTTATGTATCCAAATTATAAGATTTTGAAACCTGTGTCAGCAATCCAAAGACCGAAGTGTTGTGCATTTTTCCCGTGAGAATGATCTAGAGTTAGCTCCCATCCGCTTTGTCTTTCCTGTACTGCCCACCTTGTCTAATAGCTAGTAATAAGCAACGCTTAAGCCAATGGTTTGCTCGTACCCCAGTTGCAGGGCTCCTGGAGTTCATTATAAAATGAGAGAATTCTATGATGACAGACGTTACGCGATTTTCTTTGGGAACAAATTAATGTAGCTCCGTCGGTTGTTTTTTATGTAGGCGACCTTAAAGGGTTGTGAATGCCGTGATTTTCTTATTTTGTGGATTTTCAAATTCAGATAATTCAGGGAAAGTTAATCCAGCCCAGTCACGTACGTAGAGGGAGAACCTATGCGCTAGCTCCTGCAGCTCTTACTCAAAACATTAAAGATCAGCTGTCACTTAGATTTTGGTATATAACTATAATGATTTTGCAAAGGCGAAAATGTTAAAAAAAGATTGTTACATCCTTCCCCCCTTTCACGTTATTTCTTTGTACGCCCCCGAAACAGACGTTTTAATTTAATGATGACAGCACTTATCCTGCTTAAACGTGCTTATTAACTAGCAGATGAAGCATTATCAATTTGGCGAAAAAAACGGCTTAAATGCTAAATTTTCAAACGTCAGCGTGCTTTATCGGTTGTAGTTAGCTTCAGCAGTTGGAGGTTTTCCGAAGAACAATTAAGCACGATAATTTTTAAAAGTAATCTGCAACTAAAAAAGGTGAGGAATCACTGACTTATGCAGACTATAGCAGATGAATATATAATTTGTTGCTTCGTTGAGGAATCGGTTTATGGCTTTATTTTTTGATAGACGGGTCATATGCGAATTTTAGTTGCTCAGATTAATCCTGTATTGTTACAGGTTTAGTGATTAGTGCTGGTTAAAAAGTTACAAAACTTGCTAAATTGCCTTATTTTTATTGCTTCTTGTATTTTTCATCAACAGGGTGACACACACTATCTGCTTTATATCTATGATGTGATGAGGAACGAACTGCTGGACAAAGCTAATGGCGAAACACGTTTGCTTAATGTTGTGTTGATGCGCTCTCGGGATTTGTGTCTTCAACGATACGAAAAACCAATGACTACTTCCGACTCGCATCTGCAGCTGTTAGAGCGGATGCAACGGAGACGAGGTGGATTTAAGTTGCGCTCTTCTCAGCAAATGGAAGCCCTGCGACTTTTGTACATGTGGAGAGATGGTATGGCTCGAAAAGAAGACGAAAGTCCTGGATATGTTACTCCAAATCACATGCTCATTCAAATTGCTGAAATTCTTCCGAAGGAGGCGCAAGGAGTGCTGGCTTGTTGTAACCCTATTCCTCCTTTGCTACGCCAACACGTATTAGCGGTTCATCAGCTTGTAAAAGATGCCAGACACAGCACTGGATCAAAATCTGCTGTTAAACAACCTGAAGTCGAAACTAAAGTTCCAGTACCAGCTAAAGCGGAGTTTGATTCCACTGGTCTGCTCACTTGTCCTCATGATCTGTCACAAGTTGGAAGGAATCCAATTTCCAATAATTCTGATAAGCAGAAAAAATATTGTAATATTTTGGTGGAAAAAAAGTCTGATCTTGTCGGTCCTTTTATCGATGGAATTTTTAAAAAAGGTGTTTTTCAGTCAAAAAACGAAAACAACGTTTGTGCCTTCACCCAGAAAAAAACCGAAGCAAACCCTTCAGGCGATAAACTTAATGAAATCACTAAATCGTTTTGGGATCCATTTTTGCTTTTTTTCCCTTCTTGTGATAAGAAAAAGCCTGTTAATAAAACTGCAAGTGCCAAATTACCGATTACGTTGAAAAACATGCTTTCTGGTAACTTTGAATGGAAAATGCTGAAACTTGGAAATACTAACGATGAAGAGGCTGAAGAATCGAAAAACGATAAACCAAAAACTTTCGGTGAAAAAGTGGAAATTTTACCGGATGCTCAGCGAAGTACTGAAGAACAAATTCAAGTGTTAAAAACAATGATGTCAAAAAAGCAAAAAATTCAAAATATTCTCCCTTCCAGCGTCACCCCCTCCCCCTCTATCGCTGTGGATGGAATGCCACGAGGTTTGCATTTTCAGCGCTCGAGCGATCCATTAGTATCCCATAAAATTACGAAAAAGTTTGTTCCCCCGCCGTCTAAACCTACCCCTTCCAAGCGTCCGATGAAGAAGCCACCTACGCAAGCAGCGGCCAAGCGGCCTTTCCAACCTCACCAATATTCAACTGAAGATTACAAACAGTTTAAGAATCCGAAATTTCCGAAGAAAAAACGTTTTTTCAAGCCAAAGCAGTTTAAAAACTAGAATAAAACTAAGCATTGCTAGTATCATTAACCAAATTTTCAAGCTAGTTGGAGAAGTAAATCGTTTACTTTACTGCAATAGTGCTGTTGAATCTCCATTCACCAGGTTATATTAGTTATTCTCTGCTTGCAATTGTGGAGCAATCATCGTTCATCTGTTAGTTTTTTATTGCAATTAAAAGGTTTTTCGGTCGCTTTTACTGCATAAAATTCAAATTCGTAAATTTTAATAGTGGAAGTTTTACTGATTGCTCATTTTTTCAAACTGGAATAGATAGAAGAATTTTTTGAAGTACTATGGTTGTTCTGTTAAAAATGTCTCGCTTCGATATTATTGTTGATTTAAATTGGTGCTAAATAAATCGGTTAATGGGTGATTTTATTTATCTAATTTCGACTTATATTGCAGCAGCAGACATTTCCCATGTAGATATATTGCAAAAAAGTGTTAGCAGTTCCACAATTAGCAAGACACGCTTGCGAGCAGTTCATGTCTTGGAATACGTTTGTATGTCCATCTTTTTACATCGGCAGACCAGGCACTGCGTTTTATTCGATGCTTTATAACCTTATTGCTTAGTAATTGGCGTCACTATTTTTTTTTGCTTCTGTCGTTGCTCTACTATCATTGCGCTATTTCATCAACCAATTAACCCACAGTTTGAAATATCTCTAGTACCGGTCATTCCTATAGTGCTAAATTTGGCACTCGTTGGAACGGTAGTACTAATTTGGCACTGCAGGCACTGTACGTAGAACTGATTTAGCACTGTAGGCACTGTAGAACTAACTTGGCACTGTAGAAACTGTACGTTAGAACTGATTTAGCACTGTAGAACTAATTTGACTCTGTAGGCACTGTACCGTAGAACTGATTTGGCACTGTACGTAAAACTGAGTTAGCACTGCAGGCACTGTAGAACTAATTTGGCACTATACGTAGAACTGATTTAGCACTGCAGGCACTGTAGAACTAATTTGGCACTGTGCGTAGAACTGATTTAGCACCTACAGTGCCAAATTAGTTCTACAGTGGCTACAGTGTTAATCAGTTCTACGGTACAGTGCCAAATTAGTTTGCTGTGCCTTCAGTGATAAATCAGTTTTACGTACAGTGCCAAAGTAGTTCTACAGTGCCAATTAGTTCTACAGTGCTAAATCAGTTCTTCGGTACAGTGCCAAATTAGTTCTGCAGTGCTAAATCAGTTCTACGTACAGTGCCAAATTAGTTCTACAGTGCCAAATCAGTTCTGCAGTACAGTGCCTGCAGTGTCAAATTAGTTCTACAGTGCCTACATAGCTAAATCAGTTCTAACGTACAGTGCCAAATTAGTTCTACAGTGGCTATAGTGCAAAATCAGTTCTACGTTACAGTGCCAAATTAGTTCTACAGTGCCAAATCAGTTCTACAGTGCTAAATCAGTTCTACGTACAGTGCCAAATTAGTTCTGCAGTGCCTACAGTGCTAAATCAGTTCTACGTACAGTGCCAAATTAGTTCTGCAGTGCCTACAGTGCTAAATCAGTTCTACGTACAGTGCCAAATTAGTTCTACAGTGCCAAATCAGTTCTGCGGTACAGTGCCTGCAGTGTCAAATTAGTTCTACAGTGCTTACAGTGCCAAATTAGTAGGACCCCTCGTTGGAACGCTGACACGCGTTATGGAGTTCACAGGCCCATCACTGCGGTTTAACGTACAAGCTGCTGCGATGATGAATAGGGCCGAGTAAAATATGCGATGTTGCGCATAGCGGGGTTATCGGAACAACTTATTTTTCTTCGAATTGCAAAATTACGGCATTAATTTACGTAACTGAATTGAAGTGGAACATCTGGCAGTGTGTCAGTAGCTCTGCTGTTAGTTTGCCGGCTGTGTATTTTTGTTCCTGCAAGTTACACTGTAATTTCGAAATCATAACTCTTAAAGTCCGTCAGTGCAGCACACCCGCCACTCAACTGTGTGTGCACTGTTCTGTATACCGTGTACGCTTTCATCCCGATCCCGTCAGCAAAAAAGCAGCAAGAGAGAAAAAACTCGACGTTCAATAATCGCACACTAACCGAAACGGTATGTTTTGCGTAACTGTCAGGCCAGCTCCAATCAGGGCTGCTGTCCCGAACTTCAGAATACAAGCTTCCAGCGAAAGAGAGATAATCCTTGCCAACAGAACGCGTTCTTTTCACCGTTGCTCTACATCAGCAATAAATTACTTCCTCATCTGTGGCTATTTATGAACCCAAATCACACAACGATAACAGTTGATTGATTTAAGATGTAAACTCAAATACAAACACAGTATTTCCACCAACAACGCATTTATCAAATGCAACTACTGGCATGAAAATCTCGAAAGTCTGCTACAAACAGAAAATACTCGTGAGTTGTTTTAAAACTGCTCGACAAATTACGTTGTAATTAAAACGGCCACTACTAAGCGAAGCATAAAGACTCGATACGAGTTTCAGAGATTAGGTGATATTCAGCAAGAACTAAAGCTTGAACTACGAGAAAAACACTGAATTTCTACGCAAAATATAAGCTCAAAATTGAGCAATAACAGATTAATCACAAGTGGCAAAGAATCACTCATAAATGAAGTAGCAATAAATACACATCGAATTTACAGAGAGCTTTGCACTTCTGCTACAACAGTGATAATTTGCATAAAACTGCAACGTAGAATTACAACCTTAACTTCAGAGAAGTCAATTTACATGACGTACCTCCGAATTGTAACAGTTAATTCAAGTTGAATGCGTGGAAAAGTATGGCACGAATAAGCTTGATAAAAGTTAAGCCTCGCGATTTTTACCGCTTAAGGAACGTACCGGTAACCCGGAAAAGAGCAAAATTGTCACCAAAAAACACTCGATTACATACAAACTTGTTTAGGGAAATAATGCTCGCCGACTAAATCAATTCGAGCGTTAAATCAAACTAAAGTTTTCACCATTTTATATCTTCAGATACAGAATTTTTTAAAACTAAGATAAGACCTGATCAACTCAGAAAGAGCTTCTCTTTTTTCATTGGTCGAAGCATTTCCACTTCACAGTTATTTATTAAGCAGAATTCGTTTTTCGCAAGTCAATACGTCAGCTTTTTAGATTATTCTTTGTTAATAATTTCACACGAAAACGACGGATCCTTAAAGAAGCAGGAGCTGGGCTGCTATTCACAGGGTTTGGGTTCGATGCTGCTCTGGGTTTTTATTCCATTTTCAACGAACTTGGTTTCTTTAACGCGTAATTCTTCAACGTGTAATTCGGAATGGGGTAGAGTGGTGGTAATCGAATAAATAAAACATTTCATTACTCGCAGTGTACTCGCGTAACTGCTCTAGCCAATCACATCGGCGAAGAGCAAAGTGGAAATTTCCTTTGCGACCATTCCGAAATATGAGTACCGGCATGGACTTCTGTATTTTTACATCTCTATCAGTTTTATGATGCCAATCTAAACATTTTCAAACCTTCCACAGAATTTTTATTAATGCGTACCAGGCTACAAGCCGAAATTGCCCAAAATACAATTCGGTGTCACATGAAGTTCACCTAATCTGTAAATCCGGAGTTCGCCGTTATGAAGTGATTGCATTATTTAGTAACATTATTGATGGGCTCAGACGCACATCGAGAGTACTTTTTTGAATAAGACGTCAATTTTTTAAAGAAATTATGATTGCACCTCACTGTTATTTTTGTTCGGCCATCAATATCACGTACAGCTTGATTAGGTAATCTATGACGTCAAGCGAGAGCGGAAACGACTGATAATAAGCGATGCCCCTCCTCTTAGCACAAACTGTTCCGCCGGTCCTAGTACCAATGCTCTTTTCCTACTAATTTTGCGCAAAAAATAACATGGCTAGATACTTGAAGAACACACGCAACTATGCACTTATGCAGTAACTAAACCGCACGATCGTCACGAGCAAGCAACCAGCAGATAAGGATGACCAAAACTGAATTAAGTCGTAGCTAAGCTAACAATACATCAAGCCATACGAAGTTTCAAAAGATCGCATTTAAAATTATAACGGCTCGATTAACAAAATTAAGCCGACATTTTTAGTACTTAACACAAATTTCGTTGAAAAATTAATACAATCATGTCCCCTTTTTCCCCAAACACACCCACAAAACAAAAAAACGTCCTCGAGACATCATTATCAAGATTCCGCCCTTTTCACATCAACCTTTCAATGAATCATCAACCACAGCTTCACAACCTCTCCCAGTTTAAGATGAAAAAAGATGCTACACTCTAAATATCACGTAAATCCAATGGGTCTACATTACAGGATAATATTCCAACAGCTTAGACGATTGTTTTTGCTTTTTGGATTACCCTTTAGTTTATATTACCTTGGCAAGCCTTGTGCCTAGGCTGGTGACCATGATAGAGCTACGGATCAAAAACATTCAGGGTTTTTTGGACAATACATAACAGCATCAAAGATACGCCGTCTAAGAAAAGCGTACAGCTTCCACAAACTAATCAAAACACTGGATACAAAGTCTAAATTTAATTGTCAATTTAATATGAACTGACTCTTTTACGAAAAGCTTTCGTAGATTCTAGACCTAGGGCTTACGTCGTATAAGCAAGCTCGAAACCGGTTACGGTACGTTTCAATATTGGCGATTGGCAAAGCAAATTAAACGAGTTTTGAGATTTATGTTAGAGTGATTTTCCAACAGCTTGCCACCCAAATACTTAACAACAACATCACGAGTAAATATGGGTGGTTCAATGGTGGTACTGCTATTTCTAGATATGTAGGCTATGGTACAAAAATGGTTTTCCACTGGTTGCCTGCTAATATGTAGAATTAAAACATGGTGTTGTTAGTTGCTACTTCATATGTCGGAGGATCGCTGTGTAAAGTGTCTTCCGAAAACGATATCGGATCAGTTTTTGTGATCGGAGTTGAAAACTCTTTTGTAACTTCACTCCCTCTAGTGGCGTATTTCTTCACTTCGAACCACAATATTTTCTTTCCAAACACTTTTTGGAAATGATTGCTGAACACCGGTGATGTTTGGTCGTAATCTGGGTGAGAACGTCGAAGATGAGGTGTGGTGAGTCTACTCAATCGCTGAAAAAAATTTCAAGTTTTTACCAAACTCAGAAACCTTCAAGGTATGTCAGGTATGAAGGTCTACATTACGACCACGCTGACTTTAGCGCTACTTTACACTGCCAATTCTGCCTGGTGCTTGGCGAACGTTGATACTCAAAACTTCATCAGCGAAGTTTCTGAAGTTTTGGGTTACCTTCACCACAAAACGTATGCTTTGGGCACAGTTGTATCTTTTTTGGTAACAAGATTTGACTAGGCAGTAAAGCGTGAATTTTCCGTTTGATAACCCGCCGAATCGACCAAAAGGTTTTTGAAAAAATTAGAATCACATTGCTGGCAATGCTTCACCATCACTGAAACATTGCACGCTTGTAGCTGTGTTCCCAGGATGACAAGTTCCGAAAATGGTCTGTTAACTCACAAAAAATTTCAGGGCATATGAAACCATGTTATGGAAAAAAGCAGACTTGCTATTTAAGTTTGCTGCACACTACCTCTCTAAAAGTCCCAGGCGTGATAACAAATCGGTAAACAGCATATCCAGGTATAATAAGCATAGAGGAGAGAGCCAGTATCCATCCAATAGCAGTTCCCCAAGCAGGATAATGATAAATGTTGTTGTAGACCAGAGGTTTGAATTTTATCATAACGTAAAGAAATGTGCTCTAAAAAAAAAACATTAGTTCTACTGGAATCAAGGTTTGTTAGGAATTAATCAAAATAAAATGCAGAAGCATGGTGACCTCATGACAAATATGGTAGGCGGAAGTTAGTAGTACTGGTAGTACTTAGCAGTGGTAATGTCTTTTACTTATGCATCGTCAACACGATAAAGAATGCGATAAGTTTACGGAAACATAACGCGGTACAGGAAAAGAAAATAGACAACAAAACGATTAACGTTATGACATGCAGGGAGAAGAGGAGTTAAAAAAAAACGAGTGGGCATGGTTGCAACACACCCAGACTGCTTCATTTAATCATAAAAACATCAGGAAAACCTTAGTCAAACATAATGATCAGAGTTCTCCGAACTTCTAATTTTAATTTGCAAAATAACTCACAATGCAACAATTGTACTAATGACAAGATGCAGCAAGGTTACGAAAGCACACACTGCTATTCTCTCTTAAAGAAAAGTTTGCGAAAATCTTCCGCAAAAACTTCAGTAAAAAATGGGAGTTCTTCCATATAATTTTTTGATAAAATTTTTTGCGTAAAAAATTGATGTTGGAGTCGAACATAAAACCAGCCGGTTAGCTCAGTTGTTAAGACATTGCCATCGGGGCGGGAGGTCTAGGGTCAGAATCTCGGGTCGGTCAAATCAGCACAGTGTCGCCAACGGCTCGCCACCGCTGCGACGTTTCTTCGGAGCTGTGTTGCCCCAGCCACTAAGCCGCGTAAATGGTCCCCGCCACTCGTTACACGCTTCGGCGCAATGCGGCGAGTATAACGAAGATTTGATTTTTTTTGATTTGTCAAAAATAAAAAGGGAAACTTTCAAACCTACATACCGAGGTCAACAGTGGTGTCCCAAACAGCCAGATGTATTTAACAATGGGCCATGGTCTGTAACCAATCATCCCGGTGATATTCAGCCACATTCTTTCAGCACCTAGAAAAAATATTAAATGTGCCTAAAATTTTCAAGTTTTAAAATAAACGAACGAACAGCAAAACTGACGGAATTAGACAATCAAACGGCTTATATTCATAAAACAAAGTTTAAGGAATGAAAATTAGGTAACAACTTTACAATTAAGATCAGTGCAAAATAACAATCTAAATGGCTAAATTTTCACCCGAAGTCATTTAAACCGTCATTCAGGAACCGTTAACTTTAATTCAAAGGACATGAATGTTGCGTAAAATCACCTCAAACGATCAAGTAATTACGTTATTAAACCATAAAAACGTGAAGTCAGGAACAAAAGCAGAGTTTGTGATGATTTGTTTTCAGATAAAAAAGCAAAAACATCCGAATTTTGCAAATTTTGAATCAAAAATTAACTATTGAAAGCAACAAAAATATAGATAAATCAATCCTCTCACCATATACCCATGCAATAGCAAAAGCTTCAAAAAATGCGACCCAAAGTAGACAGAAGCCACTGGCAGCGTAATAATCGAATAGTTGGAACACGTACATCCCGCCCTGAATTAATTACATGCTACAACGCACTAATAACAACATATCGGAGACTTGGAGTTCCGCCAAGTCCGTCCGCTTAATCATCGGAACATTAAGGGATTATTTCCAATCGGGTTAGGACTTTCAAAAATGGCATTCGCAGCTTCTTCATCCAGAGCTCAGCCGAAGCGGGAAGCGTTGCATAGTGTGTAATACGGGTGACCCAACAGCACTCATTAGTCTTAACCGATAATGCAAGGGCTCTATCTTAATAATGGTACGCGCAAAATGAATTTTAAAAACAGCTGACCTATACCTTTTTTTGTTTATTTATTTTTTTGTCAAGCCACATAATTGCAGCTTAAGTTTTTATATTAGTGAAGAATATGCATCATGGAAGATGACCTATTTAAGTGTCGAACCCGTGAAGCAGTTTCGCAAATTAATCTACCAACCACTCGGCCAACGCCATGTGCAGCTGACCCACGCTTTATTTCTTTTCCCGAGTAACAGCACTATTTAAGTGGGGGCCCAAAAACAAATGCAAATTCGTCAGGTGGCAACAAATAGCTTTCTTCATACTTTTATGTGACTAAGGTTTTGCAAAAAAAAATTAAAATAAAAAAAAAACATAAAAAAAGATTTTGCACATGGAGTTGGCCGAGTCGTTAGTGCGTTGGGCTCTGGAGCTGCGATGCTCAACTAGGTCACCTTTTAAAATGCTTGTAATTCGCTGACATAAAAACTTGAGCTGCAGTTGAGAGGCTTAAAAATAGTACGGTAAATGTAAAGAAAGTTAACAACGAGCATCAAATTCTTCCATCAAATAGCACTTTCAAGAAGCACAATATACAATTACAGATGTATACACAAATAAAACATTTCAAAATAATCTAATGAATGAACCCCAAGAGCACATAAAAACAAATTTGTTCATTTCTTAATTACATTTCAAAAGATATTAGACCTCGCTGACCCCGTAAAATTAAGAAAAATATAATGACTACAAAAAACAAGGCAAAAAACATTGGTATTTGAAATGACCCAGAATAAACTATTTATGAATTAAATTAAACAATACCACATTTAAAATAACGATATCGTGGTAGCTTAATTTATTATTTCTTAACTTTAAGCACATAGCTATGTTATCTTCATTAAAACTGTTTCAGGCGAGACAACGTCAAGTGCACTCACTGCATCAACATTAGCAGTTAATGATGATGGTGCAAGTATATCTCCCCACCAACAGATATGTTTAAATGTTTCTTTTTCACCAATGCGTTTATCAAAAGAAGCTAAGGGTGTTACAGCAATCAATATATTTTCTAGGTACTTCAATGCTTATTCTTGAAAGAGATTAAGCGACGTTAGGTCAAGCGAGGTTTTCATTTATGGAATTCTAGTAAAAATGCAATTTATTAAAGTAAAAGATGATGAAAGTCGATCAAAACATAACGTTTCGTCTAACATCGAGTTATACAAGGTCAGAGCATTACTCATAATCAAGAAAATATCTCTCTACTTACATTAGTAACCATTGTCAAACCGATAAGATAAGAGACTAAGCACGTAATACCAATAAATATTTCTCTGTTGTATCCGCGACGGAGTTGACGGGGAAATAAATCAACAAATGACGTAATAAAACCCTCCGTCTCAACGAACTGCAAAAAATCAAAATTGCATTGTCATCAAATATGATATTTACATAGTCTTGCGAAATTTTCCTTTAACGGAAAGTTTTTTGGAAAATTCTAGAATATTATGACTTACTTTAAACGTTGTTGTTCGATTGCTGTTAGTACAGTAATATGAAAACAAACTGGTGACTTAAGCTCAACCACACGACAGGCCATGACCCAGTACGGGAAAAAATCATGATAAAAAAAATTGTCGAAGAATTCCAAATACTGAATAAGCTTGAATCTAACTCACCAGATCTTAAGCTAATTAATTAGAAAAACTTAATTAGCGTGACTGGATAGACTTTGATAAAAGTTTTCACTGCTCATACTCACCAAAAAAAAATTCATTTAAAAATATTCTTGGTTTGGACTTTATCTTCTCTCAAAAAACAACAAAAAAAAATGATAGATTTACAACAGTTTGATTTATCACTTTTCGTAAGGCACAGTTGACGAGAAGATTAATCTACTTCTAAATTTTTAGACAAGTTTCTACAAAATACTGGTACTTCAAATTATCCTCTCGAAACTTGTAGAAATTGCCGGTGTGTAGCCAATAGCCATGCAATTGCTCATATTGTTTCGCTCTTCGAACAACGGCATTTCAATATAGCAACACAGTATGAATTTGTGCAAGGATTTTTTATTCATTGGACAAGTTACAAACCCAAAAAATTGCAGTTTTCTACCTGACTGTCCAGTCCCAGAAGAAGAAGCATAACGAAGAACAAGATCGCCCAGAGAGTTGACACCGGCATAAGTGTGATTGCTTTTGGATAAGCAATAAAGGCTAGGCCAGGTCCTGAAACAAAAAAATAACCGTAGAATTAAATATTTAGAATTTACTTGATAGAAAATTCGCAGATTTTTGAACCCCAACCGTCACGGTGCCAGGCGTGCTAATTTTAGAGGCAGATATTTTCGTTTCATTTGTTTTGTCAATGTTTCCCAGTTTTTCAATCCAGCTTCCGTATTTTTGACTATTTAAGTTGTAAGCGACAAGTTCCAGCTAGCGGAACCAACGCATGTAGCAGATCCAAAGTGACGGCTTCGACTCACGGCATTGCATTGAACATAAATACCGGTTGGCTACTGACTCGAAGAGCGCAAGCAAGCTCACTTCGCAGTCTTCCTCAATTACTGCTGAATTTTACCTTCAATGTGATTTGAAAAAACCCAGGGTATTTATTTAATGTTTTTGCTATTACTTATGTTTCTGTCATTTGTTATTTCATGTCCAAAGATGAAAAAGTGCTGCTGCCGAACGCGGCACAAAGTTCTGGTTGAATTATGAACTGACTTCGTTCGAAAATTTCTTACGCAACGACGCAAGAGAATAAACCGGCGGGCCAAAAAAAATGCACAAAATGTGCGTCAGCCTCAGCTGTAAATTCGACAAAAACTCAAAGCCACATCCAAGAATTGAACCTAAGTTTAATGCTGAGAAGATGGCAATTGCTATTCACAACTAACCTGATTCGGCAACCACAGAAATATGAACTCCTTGTTCTTCAGCCATAAATCCCAGAACACTAAAGATGGCAAATCCACTGATGAAACTGGTCCCTGAATTAACAAGACTGAGAACAATACAGTCCTAAAAAAAGAAAAAAAGAAGTTTGAAAGAATGTTACGCTCCCCTGCTTTGTGTGTGGTTGGGCACTCTCATCTGGGGTTCCCTGTCCAGCAGTGTGCATTACTTATGAGATTAGAACACCTTCGCAAGGGTGATTTTTTTAGTTTTGTGGTACCACACACAATAAAAATTTACAGGAACTTTAAACCGTTCTGAAGATTTTCACCCACAGTATACAAAGCTCCGTTAACCAGACTCAACAATGTCGAAACAGTTGTTTTCGAAAAGTTTCTTTTCTATCAAAAACTTGCTCTCTCGCTGACCTGCATATAATTTAGTGTTTCGTCTGGTGCGCCCCACTGCGGTGGTAAAAATGAAAAAGATTGAGTGATTTCCGACTTACATTTTCCTAATATTATGCAGACTAAGTCTACCACATTATGAAAATGTTTTTGAACTTTTGTCAACTTTTCAAACCATAAAGCTCTCAAAATATTTTGCTTTCTTTCTTGCATTTCAACAAATCAATCAGTTGATCAAGTAAGAAAAATCTATGCGCAAGTTTGAATCATAGTAATCTAGATAAATAGTGTTTTTCTATTTCAAGACAGCGGTCAAAGAAAAAGCGACTAATCATATTTTCATGATGAGTTTGCATTTATATTCGCGAACTCCCTGAACCTTTCGCGAAAACAAAAAACCATCAATATAAGTTTTGGTTCAAGCCTTCGGTCATCTATTAGCATTGCAAATTCATTCAAGTGAATCATCTTAAAAACAGCCATTATTCTTTTTGTATCAAGATTGACCTTGAGCAGCGGGAGCACAGACACTCCAAAATATTTATCAAAAAAAGGAATTTTTCTCCAGAGAGTTCGACTTTCGCATTGCTCGTCAGTATTGGCGACATTTTGCCCCCGAATTAGCGATATTTGTCCCTGAAATTCATTCTTAAGTTGAGCAGCCAGACAATCTGCAAGGTGCTAACGTATTCAAGTAATTCTGATTAAAATAAACGAACTAACTTCACAGG
Organism: Trididemnum miniatum; assembly: GCA_964006365.1. Classification (NCBI taxonomy): domain Eukaryota; kingdom Metazoa; phylum Chordata; class Ascidiacea; order Aplousobranchia; family Didemnidae; genus Trididemnum; species Trididemnum miniatum. Next base: position 6,037,969 of record OZ023238.1, read on the forward strand.
TTTGGGTAAATACAACGGAATAATGGTAGGCCTTGAAGACTTACTAATTAAACGCTGTAAAAACCAATTCTACGACTAGTTTCGCGGTTTGACCGCTCATCAGGTAGACTCAGGTTTTGAACCCAGGACCTTGTGATTGAGAGTGTTACCTCTAGTTGGCAATGTGTTGGCAATGTGATTGGCTAGTTGGCAATGTGCCATTGCCGACACATGCCAACTAGGCTAACTGCTCAATGCTAAGCCTGCAGTTGCAGGGGCTTGAGTATGTATAGCTGAAAATTGCATTGAAAACGCTGTCAGCCCGGTGGCCGAGTGGTTGGAGAGGTAACACTCTCAATCACAAGGTCCTGGGTTCAAAACCTGAGTCTACCTGATGAGCGGTCAAACCGCGAAACTAGTCGTAGAATTGGTTTTTACAGCGTTTAATTAGTAAGTCTTCAAGGCCTACCATTATCCCGTTGTATTTTCATATATATAGACTTACATCGGCTCCTCTTAATTCAGGTTTGGGTAAGTAAGTTAGCAGTGCCGATATTGAGAATATAATGGGTCCGCAAACATAAAATAAAATGTAAATTTTTTAAAATTTTCCAAGTTTTTTTGTCTGCTATTTTATCCACTTGAACCTTACCTTGTAACAATTATTGGTGTACTTGTTATAACTACCCAGAGACACAAGAGCTCCCAGACAGATCGCAAATGAAAAGAAGATTTGCGTTCCAGCATCGATCCACACCTGAAACACAAATCGATGACAATCTTGTAATGTCCATCGATTATACAATTCAAGGGCAAGTAGAATGAAAAAATACAAATAGAAACACCGGCACTTAGAGGCGAGTCGTTCGTTTTTATTAAATAGGAACATAAAGTTCTTTTTTTTTTGCCATTTTTGACGACTAAAGTCTTAGGTTGCCAGGACAAATACAATAACCATGCGAGAGCATGATACTTCACCATTGCTTATTCTCTAGGTTACCTTTATGTTGAGCGTTACGTTAAGTAACTATGTGAATATTAAAAGACTTATTGATTCGACTACACCGATTATCGAAGTCTCTTAATTTTAAAACGAATGCTTGGACCCTTGTTGAAACATGCTGAATTCAAATACAGGTGCAGCAAAAATAAAATCTTTTACCAATGTTCCAAATTTTGTCCTGCTAAATTACGAAGGAATCATCCAGTTTCTCTAGGTAATTTATGCAGTTATACACAGTTCTCGTGGGAAAATAGATTTTAAACCAGCTATTTGAACGTTGCAGGCTGTTAAAGAGATTTCCACCCCACGCAGAAAAAAGCTGTGATACGATAACGTAGTCCCAACGTAACATAAAAGAAAGAATGCTTAATTACAACACTATAAAATATTGTGGTCAACTCGACTGTAGGTAATAAGTTTCCGTTTTTTCTTTGATTAAAAGTCCAGCAATGGACTTTGAGTACTTCCTGTCACTGTTAATGCTACAAAGTGATTGGCTGTGCTAATAACTTGATACAACAGAGTGAACTGCAATCGCTGTAGCCAGTTTCTCAGCGGCTAACAATTTTTACCTGGGTGCTAAGTCACGAAGATAATATGCACTACAAACTCATGATGCGCTTAAGCCTATCATGGAGCGGGTGTAACGAAACTGAGCGCTACTTAGAATTAAGCAATGGGGTTCAAACCTAACGTCATCTTTTCACCTGTGGGTCGGATAGTCTCTCTATGTCGGGGGTCAAGTAAAATTTGATGCCAGTGATTGCTCCTGGCAATGTGACGCCTCGGATAAGCAGAACAATCAGCATAATGAATGGAAAAGTAGCGGTAAAGTAGACCACCTGCAAATCAAAGCAGATTTATTAGCGACGCTTCACCGCAAAATACCAACAAATTAGTGCGGTTATTAAAAATGCAGCGTTGCTTGTCCAAATAAAGCAATGTTGTGCCGCTTAGACAGAACGAAAATCGTGAATGACTTGACACAAATATTGACTTTAATTACTACATGTTTTCATTCAGCAGTAAAACGGCGAAAACAAGAGCGAAATATGTGTCATCAAATATTTAATGACGCTTTCAAACACGCATTACATTGAAAGTAAATAATACGTGAAATATCTAGAGCAGAGGCGGTTAGTATTTATACAGATATGAAGGTTCGAACGGCCCATTTCTTTCAATAGCATCGGAAAATATTGGCAATAGTATTCTAAACTGATAATTCCATGTGAATTGTCTTTTTTGCTAACAGGTTGATGAAGGTTGACACAATTTTATCAAAAAATCGGCAACATAATTCATTTGAAGCCGGAAGTAGGTCTTGCGTTATGCTATGACAAAATTTAGTAAAAGACCACTTCGTATAAAGCCTTTTATTTCTAGTGTGCAATAAATGAGCAAATTCGTCATTTTCAAACAGAATACAAAGCAAAAAGTTAACTCAATTCTTTATACTTTGAGGCAAATCAATAGAATTAAAGCAACATTGAATGCCATTATTTCTATAATACGGATTTCTTAAGTCCGAAACTGTCCAATTCATAACACCATTTTATACCAACACATTGTGAGGTTTTAGATAAAAGAAGAATGACGAGCCGACATCAGAATAAAGAAATTTATTGTAATTTCACGTCATACACAAAGATATTCATCTGCTATATCAACTTTTGCATTTAAGGTCAAATCTCTGCAAACCAGATAGCACCGTTATCTAACAATCACTCAATGAAAAGCTTGTGACGTCATAATGAAAATGTTGACAGTAATGTCATCAAAGATACATAATTATGACATGCACACAGTCATAAGCCTACTTTAATTAAATAAAAAACTACGCTCCATTCACATCGCTTGCGTTTTGTTTTTTTTGGGGTGGTGCGCAATATTGCTTACGCGCAAACGCAAAATCAATCCTGTTGATTGCCAAAGGTGAGCAATGTGTCTATGAATGCAGCACAAAAAACACAGTGCAAGGCAACGGTACACAAAATTTAAAATCTAGTTTTGAACATACTGAAGATAGCAATAACTAATATCTGCAGCAGCCTTACATGGTGCTTAAATGTGCAACCCAAGTATATTGAACAAATTTGTGAAGTATGTCTTGTCACTCCTGTCTCTTAAGCGTAGTGGATGATACAAAGGATATTAAGCAATCTAGACTAAAGTTTTTCTTTCCCATTGTCAGCAAATACAATTCCACACATCGACACACGATACTAACAACCATTTAAAATTATTAATAGTTGGTATAAAATTACAAACTTAAAATTTTAAGACACAAAGTTAGTCAAAAATTGAAGACTAAGCCACTTACTTTTCCAGTTGACTTCACTCCTTTCCATATGCAAAAGTAGCAAATAACCCAAACCAGCAAAAGACACAACGCAAGTTCCCATCTTACAGACCCAACATCACCAAGTCCAGTGGAAATGCCCAACACCCGACGTCTAATTGCGGAGATGGCAAATTACATGTAATAGAAAAGCCACAAATTAGCCCAAGAATACAACATCGCAAATAACCACAGCCACGTTCTTTGACGATGGATATACACACCGCATAATAAAAAAAAGAAAAATGAGTTTTGATGTCTGCATTTTGCAGCAAACGTCTTGGAAGTGACTGTGGTAAAACTATAACACATAGTAATGTTGCCAATCATCGTCGTTATGGTCATAACATCCGGGTATATCATCGACGAATGCGCGCATCCATTTCACCACGTCGACGCGCAGGGTCAAGTTATCGTAAATTGTCTTTCAATATCCTTGAAGAGAGGCACCGGGGATAAACGACGTTAACTATCCCCATCCTTGTGTCATCGGCCGCCCCGGGTTGATTCCATGAAGTCATAGAGCCATTTTCTATCTGGGTATTCCATGGAATTTGATCTTGGGACCACGTTTCAGTGCCAAGCCATTCAGGTGGGTTACGGAATTAATATTCGGATCAAATATCAGCGAGTAATTAAATGATATCGCTACAAGAACCTACATGTTTATGTTGAAGCGAATGAAGTGCTACATGAACGAAAATAACTTAATCGAGCCGAAAACAACAACTGCAGAGTTTTAGATTTCTATCACAAGACCCCCATTAATAGGTATCATCAAAATTAACCGTAAACAACATCGGAAAAGGGATGTCACATTTAACCGTTTACGGCGAAATAAGCGCAAAATTAAAATGTAATGAAAGTCTCGTCAGCCTTGCTACGCACAGCCAATCCAGGCTAAACTCATTCCAGACTGTAAAGACTTTGTTTTTGCATTGCTTTACCTGTACATCTCGACTTCATCTCTTTTCTAGGTTGTGCCCTATTTTTGGCAGGCGACTGGCCCCAAACAACGATACCCAATGAAAGAAAATATAACCACTTACCCACAACTAAGTTACCGGTAGCCTAACTAGCCCACATCACTAGAAGCCCCCATGGCAACCCACTCATTTGCAGCTGCAGACGCGTTTCGACCTTATTATGGTCTCATCAGTGCAGCATAGCAACCTCCCACCTTCCTGAAAAAAAAAAAATTCTAACCTTCAAAAGAACTACACACTCCAAATCTAAGCCTCTACTCGTTCTGCTCAAGGTAGAACATTTGAAATAAAACCTTCAAGAAAATAATACAGGCTGGATTATGATGTCACAGATTCCTTGTAAACAATCGATAAGAATAGAAAAGTCCGGTTGGTTTAAACATTATTTTCCCGGTAATCTGAGAAGGAATTTTTTGTTTAAGGTTTGTAACTATACCAGTTACCAAAACCTACAAAAAACCTCTCTGCCCCACCCGTTCGCCCGTGAAAAACTCGTTCGCCCGTGAAACGCCTGCCAAAAATAGGGCACAACCTAGAAAAGAGATGAAGTCGAGATGTACAGGTAAAGCAATGCAAAAACAAAGTCTTTACAGTCTGGAATGAGTTTAGCCTGGATTGGCTGTACGTAGCAAGGCTGACGAGACTTTGATTATAGTCGAAACATTAATTTGTCCCTTGCAAATTTAAAATGTAATGATTTAGCGGACGTTGATTAAACGATACGAAAAGTTGAATATTCATATTACTCAAGACCTCCGTTCGAAGCCTTGTCATTCGCCATTTTAGGTAGTTTTACGAAAGAATCAAAAATACTTGAAAACGCATCAGAATTTCAACTAAAATTTTGTTAATTCAGCGATGGTTTCGCAACACCAAAACAACGAGAGCAAAAATGTCGTCGTAAGAAGAGGATTACAAATCTTTCTAAACTCATGATTACAATCGTTGTTAGTGACATACTAAGCTTTTGATATTTGTTCACTAGATGATTTGATAAAAATTTATTTCTTGACTTTGTTAGTATCTAGTCTGACAATGAACAGTATTAGAAACGAGTAGGTCACCCACAAGGACTTTAGTTGAAAGTAATCACTAAAAAATTTTCGTAACAACGAAGTTCTTCATTATTATTTGTGCGAGTCATCCATAGGCTGTTTTTGATACTGTTGTCAACGGTGCTTGTAATTCAATTGTTTCGAGTGAGCTTTTTTATTTTATCTTTTGGGTCAGTGCACACTCCAATACAGGAGCTGCACAAAAATTACATCCTGTTTTAGAATTTGTCCCTCTTGTTTAAAATATTGCACGTCCTGTTTTAAAAGTTATGCTTTTGTTTAGGAACTGCACATTCTAGAAGTAGCATATTCCGTTCAAACAGTCGCACATTGTAAAATTTTTTTTATTCGCAACATCAAATGTACCAGTTTGCAAACACTGGCCATGAATTCGAGGGATGCAAGGTTACAGTATCACGTTATGATGAGTTCTAATTCTATATTCTGTAATAGCGTCCAAGATGCATCAAGACACCTAGCGCTAAGATGTATTAATGGCAAAATTTGTATGAAAAGATACATCAGTAGACCCTTGATATAATCGACAAGCACAAATTTGATTGCTTAACGCGTTATAAAGAATCTCGATAACAACCATCTCACTGCAAGAAAAGATGACAAAGTGCTCGCAATCTCGGTCAATCTCAACGGAAGTGAAAGAAACCACAGGAATTACACAAACCTATCGGCGGTTTTGAAAGTTTTCTAGAGTGTGTACCACGGAAAATCTGGCCCACTGCTTGGAATTCGATTGGAAACTTAAAATATGCAAAAATCGATAAAAAGCATAAAAGAAGAATATTACGTAAAAAAGCAAAAAAGCAAAAAAGCAAAAAAAGCAAATAAAAAGCAAATGGAAACAATACGGAAATTTTCGGAGAGCTAAAGGGAACTTTAAATTTGAGTGCTAAAAATTTACACTGGAAATACGACCATGTACAGTTGCTTTTTATACCAAAGTGTTTACAGTCAGCAGTTTACTGCCCCTACAAGTCACTTTGCATTTGCATTTTGTGAGATGACAGTGGAGGTGAAGCGGAATACGCCAGCACCAGCAAGGATAAGTGGTGAAAGACCAATGCAAAGTTACGCAAAACGACAGAAAAAATGTAGAAAAAACATTGAGAAAACAGAGATAACTTGATAGAAACCAATATGGTAAAAAGCTGCTAAGAATTAAAGGTAATTACCATAAAATGGAGAATAACAAAAAGTTTTACGAACTCTATACGCATTTGGTAAATTGAAAAAAAAAAAAACGATTTACGGATTTCCAGGCACGAGGTGTAATGGAGAGTCGATTAGCGCGGGAATCAATGGTGAAAGTAAAAATAAGCGTGAAATCCGGTGAATATATTTACGTAAAAAAAATGATGGGAAGCAGATTAATGGAAAAAACCTCAAATGCTAGTTCAAGCATATCGTTCATTAAGTTTTGCAATTGTTGCGTCGAGTATTTTGATTATAAATTTACGCAAAAGTTTTTAACTGTTAAAAATTTGTGTTTAATGGCGAAAATAGCAAATAGTGATTACCGGTAAGTGGAAAAGTAAAAAGTGGACAAGATGGTTTCGCCCCTAAAAAATCAACGTTTTTATCTCGGATTCAGAAATTGGGTGTTCATACTAACAAAGTCAAGTTGATCAAATATAAGTTTTCAAACGTGAACATGACATCAATCGCCACTAACATTTAGACGATTTGACAACATTTCGATGTTTAAACAAACGCAAACTTCACAAAAGTGAGTCAGAAACAAACTACGTTTTCTTGTAACACAAAAATACGCGTCTAAGGCGAGCATCTATTTACTGACTCCCAAAATTCGGTTTCTGGTGATGTCTTGGTCCCGTTGCAAAGGCTCGCATTGTAGGTGCTGTAGATGGTAGTCGGAGAAGTAAAAGTTGTAATGAGGGACGACACCGTCGCTGTAGTGCTTGCGTTGGCACTGGATGTCGGCTCCGTTACAGAGTTTGTAAACGTTTCAACGCAGCATGGGGTGTTCCAAGCTTGCCCGCACTTGGCCCACGGCAAATCCAAAGTAAAGCTTTGAAACAGGTAGAAGACGGCCCAGGCAAGGATTACAATGTAGTATATGTTGAGAAGAGCAACGATGACCATTGATGCGTAACCGATCCCTGGAACAATGTGACTTTAACGTATTATGCTAGTACTAGTCTTAGGTAACAAGGTATGCAGCATGCAAATTATGAAGAGGTCGACATGCCAGATGCCATCATTTCCATTTTTAACAACCATTTTCGTGCATTTTGCATAGTCATTAGTGATTTTGTATATGGGTTTAGAATTATTTTGTAAATGAGCCCAAAATATTTTTGAGCAGCAGTTCCCAGCGCTCAAATTCATCATCTAACAAAGCATCTTTAATCTGAGAAACTTTTGAACCATTTCTTACAAAATCAACCCCCTTGACATATTGCTGCGCAAAAAATTAGTTAATTCTAGCTAAATTGGTGAGGTTAATACACGAAACAACCATAGTTGATTATGTTATTACAAACTTAACAAAAATAGAAAACCATTCACTTATTTTGGGAGTTATTTTTGCGCAATAGCGCAATTAAGAAACCACGCTTCCCTTTAAAAAAATAAATATGAAAACTTTTTACAAAGAATATGCGATGGAGGCTTTCAGAATTAAAAGAATGTGTTACAGTACTTTTATTCAAATTACAATCAATTTTTCAACGTTTTAGATATGCAGGATGAGTTTATTTTTTGTGCTTTCCCAACTAACGTGATGCAGATGAGATAAATTATTCATGACGCTAGAGCTTAGATCGGTGCAGTTAACTCTTAATTTCATTAAAATTACTTTGAAGCCTAGTTCTTGCATAAAATATTTCTTCGATGCAATGTCAGAAAATCATCACACAAATACAAAAAGTAACTCTTTAATTCATAAATGTTGCGCTACAATAGTCACAGGGTGGCTTAACAAGATACTGTCATCATAAAAGTGAGCAACGGCAATTGAGAACATGCAAATAACTCTTAGTTTTTAAGAGCATTAGTCCATACATGACCCTATCAGAAGCTGTAAAATTAGTATATGTGTGTTTTCCTTTCTAGATGTTATCGTGTCACGTGATATAAATCTAATACTTATAAATGCACCACGAAACAAAGTAGTGTGCACGAGCATAAAAAAGAGAATGAAATAATCACAGGAATCGCTTACCTCTTACAATCTGAAAGAAAAATGTTTAGAAACAATGTAACAGCTATCGCATAACAAAGCCATGTCAACACCGCTCAAAAACTCATATACACTGTAAACAGCTGTTTGTAAAAGTTAAATTCACCCAGCATTTTACAGACAATCTTAGCTCAAATGTAATGTCATTATACGCCCCGGGTGATGATGTCACAACACTGTCATAGAGTTTCATCATTTAGCGTCAAAGTATTATGAATTATTAAAATTACAGAGTAAAACAAAAATTTTAAACTGGCCATGTGCCAAATATAAAATTTCGGAAAAAATTCAAAGTTAAACGATAAAGACAATATATCATTAATAATGCATTGAACCGAATATGAGAGATATTTAATACTACTTCCTTGACTTGAGGAGAGCGGCGCATGAATGGCAAAAACAGTGACTACAGTGGCGACAAACCCACCGTGTATTTATTTAAACTACCCTTAATTCAAATATTTTCTTACCGGTCCCAATCGGCACCAATCGCCAGCTTGTCACCCCTCCTTCACTCATATATTGTCCAAGAGAAACTTCGAGGAAAAATATTGGAATTCCTCCGATTATCAGAAAAATAACATAAGGGATGAGAAATGCACCTAAATAAAAACGAAGAAGATTATAAATTTTGCTTAAATACACAACTACAAATAGAGAAACAAAACAGTTATTGCGTGAAAAATCAAATTATTCACAGTAGCTCTCTTAACTTAGTTACGTTAATATGAAACAGCACTTTCAACCGACAAGCGTTGCAACAACTGACAGTGACAAGGTCAACGCTAGCCATGCGTTGTCGAGTATGTGCTGCTATTAAGAATTTCATGAATAATATCAAATGCAACCGCACCTCCTCCGTTTTTGTAACAAAGATAAGGAAATCTCCACACATTTCCTAATCCCACAAAACCACCGGCAACCGACAAAATAAAATCCATTTTGCGAGACCACTTTTCTCGCTGGATGGGAGCATCCTCCCCCATTTGGTCCGAAGACAGAGACAACTCTCCACTATTTGATCCGGATGCTTTCGGAGGAATACTTTCTTCACTCCCATCGCCATCAGCTTTTTTCACAGCATTTCTAATTTCAGCCATTTCTTTTTTAGTCTGTTTCAAAAACGCTTAAAAAATTAACTAAAATAAAAGCAGCATAGTAATTAAAATGAGAATTTTAAAAAATTCATTCTCACAACACAGTACACTGATCAGTCAGAATCACAATACTGCCTATTTTTAATGATACAGTAACATCTGGCATGAAAGCATATTCAATGTTAACTTTACAGTGGAACACCCATTAAAAAATTTGGCACACCCATGGATGTACAATACCGGTAAAAGCACACAGGTCTACACGTCGATTTTTCGTGGACTAAAAACCCGAAACATGATGCCAAACTTAATTGTGACCAAAAAAGAATAAAAGCTCGTGGCTCAAAAACTCTGGACAACGAAAATGCGTAGGTTTAATGCTAAGATCCACTGTCAGTAACTCTTCATTCAGTAAACAGTGGCGTAGCCAGCCAGAAATTTCGAGGAGGGAGGGGGCAACAGTACTTCCAGCCGTAAAAGAGTCTTCAAAGGCTGATCTCATAAAAAAATTGTTAATGGCAAAAAAATCCCCCTATCAAAACAGACCTAACGTTTTACATTAACACTGGTATTTGAAATATTTCCGAAAAAAAAAAAAAAAAAAAACTAGTCCCTTTGCCCCCCCTCCTCCCCCCATTTGGCTACGCCCCTGCAAACAAAACTCTTTCATGTCAACTTTAACTCCATTTGTAGCAAAACAAGAATTCTATCAAATTAATAAATCTAATCATCTGAACAAAGACGAGAGAAACCACCAATTGATAAAAATGTAGCCCCCTTATTCTCTACGAGTAGCCGAGGAAGCATCTTCGCAGCTGGACGAGAATTTTCCAAGCATCTCAATTTTTAGCAGAAAGTGGTAAATGCTTCGCTGAAATTTTAAGTGGACCATGCCAAGATGTTCAAGTATTTCTGCTACGCATTCTAGTTCAACCTCTCGGCTTTCGTGCATTGGGTCACAAAAAAAACGCATTCATAAATTTGTCGATATATTACACAAAAGCGTAATGTATATATATCTAAAACTTTTGAAATTAACGAGAAAACTGCCTTTGAAGTGCGACTACAATGACGTCACTATGGTCTTACTGACTGTTTTTTTGCATGTACAAAATTGTTTTATTACAAAATGATTGCTATTCTAAAGCATTGACCAGTAACAATTTACATATTCTAATAAAACAAAACACATATTTTAAAGCAAATCAACAAGTTCTTGCAGTTAAAGGTTCTGTTTTTTTATCTAGATTTTGTTTAAACTTTTGTGTATGTATGTATGCTCAATTTCGGTGGGTCGCAACTATTTTAGCAGTTAATGTATGTGAACGAATTAGGATCGCATAAAAAAAGGTTTGAGAAACACTGGTGTCAGAAACGCTACCTTTATTTTTTGCAAATGTTGTACACTCCGTTTTTCGTCTCCACACTATGAAATCACTGATCCGTTTTTATGCCCTTATATGATAAATCTTGTGTACATTGCGCAATCACGGGGCGTTGTCATTTGAATTTCGTAACTGTCCTGAGTTAGGTGCTATTGCTGCAGTATTTTGAATCAGATGCCAGAGCGACATCGGCCGTTAGCTCAGTTGCAAAGCGCACGCTATCGGTGCGGGAGGTCTGGGGTTCGATTCCCGGGCCGGTCAAATCGGCACAGTGTCGCCAACGACTCGCCACCGTTGCGACGTTTCTTCGGAGCTGTGAAGCCCAGGCGCTAAGCCGCGGAGATGGGCCCCGCAACTCGTTACACGCTTCGGCGTAATACGGCGAGTATAATGAAGATTTGATTTGATTTGATTTTTTGCCAGAGCGACCCTGAAAAGGACACGATTTGAAATACGCTGTCGCTTCTTGTAGTTTTCCTAAGTTTATGATTTGCGGTCGACTGTTTTATCTTTTTAGTTTGCAAGTTATTAATACAGTCTACAAAAGGGAGAGTGCTGTATGTTCAGCCAAGAGATCGAGAGCGCATAATCAAAAGAACTTTCAGTTGCGGTCACTTTTGGAACAAAATTTCAAATCTTCCTTGTTGGAAAGGTTCTTAGAAACTAAGACAGGGCAGCTTATGCTCAGAGGTCTATGTTAACAAGTTTTTTGCAGGTTAGGCTTGCTGTTGTTTTTTCAGGGTCTTGCTGGGTTTCCAGTGACCACAGTTGCTTGTTGCAGCTAAAAGTTAAGCTGGTTAAATTACCAGTATTTCGACGCAAGTCGGTAAGTGGGTTGCTTTCTATATCACTGTTTAAAAGTATAGTGATAGACTATCGTTGGTGTAGTCACGCGCTTGCTAAGTTGCAAGTAAGGTTTTCGCAGCTACGCTTTGTGCTGATTCGGTTACCAGACCTGTTGCATGTTCTCATTTTTGCTAGGTTGCAAGAAAAGTGTAACTTTCTTGTTGTGAGTGTTTCATTGAAAAATGAGCAGCAATTCTCGCACTACAAAAGGAGGAGGTTCGAACAGGAAATCCTCTCGAGTGCAAAGGGTTAACGAGTGCGTTTTGTCGCCGGCGCAAATTGCTGATACGCAATGTACACCTCAAACGGAGAATTCCGTTCTTGATTTAAAAGAGTTTTTGTTAGTGAGCGAAAGCTCTAATAAAACGAGCAAGGAATCGAACTCGCAAAGTACGACTCGGGTAAGTCGTCGAATTCTAATGGTGGGCAAGATTATAGCGTTGAACCGTTCGTAAAAGGTCTTGATCACTGTAAAGCTGTTAAGCAAACGATCTTAAGATTACAGTCAGACCTGACGTCAATAGATAGAAAATTAAATGAACCTGTTGGCAGTATTTCGTCGCTGCATAGTGATGAGCATGCTCTTCGATTCGATTGTTTGTCGGTGTTGGAACGAATATCTGTGTTTCAAATGGATCTTTTAGACGAAGATTTCAAACTCTATTCGTCTTCAGAACCACGGTTGAAGCGATTAGAAAACAAGTGTTACGATCCGATTAAAGTTTGTGACGCCGCGGCAAGTAAGCGCATTGTCGATGGTATCGAGGACCATGGTTTGACTTAAAGGTTTCTGCGGAGCCTTTTCAAAATCAGAACAAGTCTCAACTGTTTATTCCACCGTTGGTGGCTCCGTCTTCGATTCCTGCCGCGTCATTACATCCAACTCTTTCGCCTGTTCAACCATCGACAATACCTCCGTCGTCGATTGCTCCGCAGTCAATGGTGTCAAGGTCAGTTACTCCACCGCTTGTTGCTCCGCCTATGACGGCTTCGCATTCAGTTGTTCAGCCGTCGGTTACTCAGCCGTTCGTGGCTCCACCTATGCTTAATCAAATAAATTATTCCTCGTTGAACTATCCAGGTCGTCAGCAATGCTTTGAACCGCAGCCTCGCTTGAATCTAGAATCGTTCAATGGTGACATTCTTAAATACCACCCGTTTAAGAAAAAGTCTATTCGGTGTATTGAAAATTCATATGCTGATTATGAAATTCGTATGTGGTTCTTGAAAGAAGTTTGTGTTGGGGCAGCTTCTGAAGTAATATCAGGATTGTCTTGTTTTGACGATCGGCAATATGCTTACAAAAAGAGCTTGGGAGCGTTTGGACCAAAGATTCGGCGATAAGAGAAAGTTGATGACTCGTGTTAAAGGTGATTTATTAGAAGGTCCCCCTATTAAAGAATACGATGCTAATGGTTTACTTTGTCTGTGTGATCTTATGTTTAAATGTGAGACTAGTTTTGCAGCCTGGGGTAAATTAGAGTTACTAAATAGTGACGAAGTAATTCAGGGTTTGTTTCAAAGATTGCCATATCGAATTAAAACCCAGTTTGTTTCTGTAAGCCGTAAAGGCAGTGATGAATGTCTCTTTCAAAGTTTGCGAGAGTTGGTTGAAAATGCTGCTTCTGACGCAGAAACTTTATTGGCAAAACTAATACAAAAAAAAACGATAAAATCTGGTGCCTCACCTTCACGTGGAATGTCGTCTAGGGTTTGTGTCGAACAGCGTCAAACCAACGCGCCATCACCGTGTTTCGTTTGCAAGGGTTTGCATGATTTGTTCAAGTGTCCTACCTTTCTTTCCAAACTGCCAGTTGAAAAGAAGCGAGTTGTCTGGGAACATACGCTGTGTTATAATTGTTTGCGTAAAGGGCATAAAGTAACAGATTGTAAAATAAAGGTTTCCTGTAAGGATTGCAAGAAGCGGATGAGGCAAGCTCAAGTGCATCTTCTTCCTCCGGAGTCACTCAAAAGGTCCCGAGAAAGTTGTTTCTGCAAGTGCGGGTATTAACAATTCAAAGGGCTTGGTTGATTCGACAAGGCGTACCATATTCAAGGTGGTACCAGTGAAGGTGTGGCTTGACGATCCCGCTGAGCATGTATGCTCTTACGCATTTGTAGATGAAGGCTCAAGTGTGAGTTTGTGCTCTAGAGATTTGGCAAATCGATTGGGAGTTCCAATCATTCAAAGTAATGTGGAACTTCATACAACTAACGCGGTTACCACGGTTAACAGTATGGTGCAAAGATTAGCTGTAAAAGGAATTGAAGAAGTCTCAGCGTTTCAGATTAATGACGCTCTGATCATGGACGAAATAGTGGATGTGAGCTCGAGTATACCATCTTCAGATCTAATAAAGTCTTATCCTCACCTGAAAGATATCAACTTTCCTCAGCTTAAAAATAAAAGGGTTGAACTTCTGTTGGGAAGCGAGCTGCATCAAGCGTTTTAGCTCCAGGATATTCGTTTGGGAACTCCAGGAGATCTGTCCGGTCTGCGCACGTTCTTAGGTTGGACTATATATGGAACTGACAACGGAAGTCGAGAGATATCAGTCACTCCACGCGTGATTGTTAATTTTATAGATGTTGAAGAAAGCCCAGAACAATCTTGTAACCAGTTGTTAGACATACTGTCTAGTGACTTCCAAGATCTTGGCCTTCCAGAAAAATTGTATCCATCCATTGAAAACAAGAGGGCCACGGAGATCTTGAACAAGACTGTAAAAAAGATTGGGGATCACTACTCCGTAGGTTTGTTATGGAAAGAAAATAATCCACAGTTGCCCAACCACCGAGATATGGCTTTACAAAGACTACAAGGGATGAAGAAAAGATTTAAAGCAAATCAGCAATTGTTCGAAAAATACGAAGAGAAAATACAAGAGTACGTTGACTGCGGATATGCAATGTTGGTCCCACAATCAGATTCTGCTGTGAAGAAACGAATAAATTATATTCCTCATCACTGTGTTTCAACAGCATTCAAGTTTCGAGTAGTATTTGACCGCAGTGCTAAATTTCGGAACAAATCGTTGAATGATATGTTACTTGTAGGACCAGATTTAACGTGTAATTTGTTAGGCGTTTTACTTGTTTCAGAGAGTATCCGATTGCTGTAGTCGGAGACATTAAGGCAATGTTTTCACAGGTGTTCGTCGATGAGGCGGATTGTGATGTTTTTAGATTTCTCTGGTATCCAGATAACGATCTTTCTCGTGAACCGGTTGACTACAGAATGCGGACTCATGTGCTTGAAGCAAAATCATCTCCGTGCTGTACTGCATATGCTTTGCGAGCGACTGCTCATGACAATCTGACGAAGGCAAGCGAGACTACGGTAAGAACTGTGTTTAGAAATGTTTATGTTGATGATGTATGCTGTTCATGTAAATCTGCTGATTCAGCTATTGATTTGACTGTTCAATTGAGTAAACTGTTAAATAGTGGTGGATTTCATTTAACTAAATTTCTTTCTAATAACCAGAAGGTATTGAGTTCTATTCCACAGAAAGATTTAGCCGAAAGCGTTGACCTAGATCGCGATTGTCTACCTGCGCAGAGGGCCCTCGGTGTGTACCGGAATGCATCCTCGGATCGATTGATGGTGAAAGTTGATGTGAAACGGCGTCCGTGCACGCGCAGAGATTTGTTATCGCAAACTTACGATCCTCTTGGTTTAATTCAACCGTTTATTCTGCCTGCAAAACAATTGCTGCAAGAGGCTTGTAAGAGATCACTTCGTTGGGATGATGACCTTTCAAATTTGCCAGGACTGGGCATGCACTGGGAAAAATGGTTACTTGCATTGCCACAGCTGGAAAAGGTCTCTATAAAACGTAGTTTAACCTTGCCTGAAAAGGAGATAGCTGGGTTAGAATTACATACCTTTTCAGACGCAAGCATCAGCGGTTATGGCGTCGATGTTTATGTAAGAGTGCGTTATGTTGACGGCGTTGTAAAATGTTGTTTCCTTTTGGGTAAAGCAAGAGTAGCTCCTATTAAGTTTGTAAGAGTGCCTCATCTTGAATTGACTGCCGCCGTGCTTGCTTCTAAAGTGACCAACTTTGTCATTAATGAGTTAGATATTAAGTTTTCTAAAGTTTTTCTATGAACTGATTCTACAGTTGTGTTGCGCTACATTCATTGTACTTCTGTGAGATTTACCACGTTTGTCGCAAATCGATTAGAGATTTTACATTCACTCTCTAATTGCAAGCAATGGCATTACGTACCATCGAAACAAAATTCTGCAGACATTGCCAGCAGGGCTGTTTGGCCTGATAAAATTGATACGTGTGATATGTGGTTTTACGGGCCTGCGTTTTTGTGTAACGATGTTGGCCATTGGCCTAATCAACCGGACTTTTTGCGTGGTGTAGTGTTCAATGAACTTGAAGTGAAAAATGAACATTGTTTTGCTCAATTAAAGGAGCCCGATGATTCGTTGCATAGACTATTTCGGCGATACTCGAACTTTCAAAATTTGTTGCGAATGGTATCGTGGTTACTACGATACAAAAATTGTTTATGTAACAAGTTGTTTGAAAACCACGCATCCGCAAACGTAGGATTTCTTACAGTGAAAGAACTTGATCAAGCACGCTTGGCAATCATGAGATGCGTGCAAAGAGAAGCCTTTTCCCAAATATATGCTTTGTCGTCAGGCCAAGCTAGCTCAAATTTGACAAAAGGTATTAAAGCCAAAGATTTGCGACACAATGAAGATTTGAGGATTATACAAACACTTAACCCTTTTGTAGAGGATGGGTTGTTGCGTGTTGGGGGCCGTTTGCGAAACTCTTCTCTTGCTAAGAAGTCGAAATATCCCATTATTTTGCCAAAGCGCCATCCGGTAACTGAACTTGTGGTCATGAGGTGTCACGAAGACCAAGGTCATATGGGTACTTCTCATGTTTTGGCTAGATTGAATAAGGATTACTGGATTGTAAATGGACGTTCTGCCGTTAACAAAATACTGCGAACATGTGTTAATTGTCGTTTTTGGAAAGCAAAGCCTAAAACGCAACAAATGGTAGATTTACCCTCTGGTCGTGTCAATAAAACCACACTGTTTAAGGAAATTGGAACCGACTTGATGGGACCACTGATCATTAAATGTGGAAGAAGCAGTGCCAAAAGATACATATGTATATTTAATTGTTTGGCAAGTCGTGCGGTGCACTTCGAGGTGGTTCAATTATTGGAAACAAGTGCATTTATTCAAGGTTTTACTCGTTTCTGCAGTAGAAGAAATGTTCGGCCTACAGACGTACATAGCGACAACTGTGGAAATTTTGTCGCCGCAGATAAAGAGCTGCGTGAAGGATCGAAAAACTTGAAGAATAAGCAATTTTATCATTCAAGTTTGAAACAAGGAACAACTTGGCATTTTAATCCGCCAAGATGCTCACATCAAGGAGGATTTTATGAAGCATTTTTCCGACTGGTGCGAAAACTCGTGCGCTTGATTGTTGGAGAAGCAACTCTGGATGAATATGACCTGCTAACTCTTGTGACGGAAATAGAGCGAATGTTAAATGATAGGCCCATTACTGCCTTGCCGTCCAGTCCGGCTGATCTTTCAGCGATTACTCCTTCCATGATAATCTCTGGTTCGATTGGTGACTCCATTCCCCCTGATGTTTTCATGAGAAGTGACGGATACAGACGTTCGTGGCGAAAAACTCAATACTTATCCGACAAGTTCTGGGAAAGTTGGATGTCCCAATACCTTCCTATGCTTCAGCCAAGAAGAAAATGGTTTGATGTTTCTTCGAACATAAGACCCGGAGATCTTGTGCTTGTGGTTGATGAATCCACCAAGAGGGGTCATTGGCCAAAGGCCATCGTTCAAGAAGTTTACTCAGATGCGAACGGTCTTGGTAGACGAGCACGAGTTCGAACTGCTGATGCGCAGAATCTAATCCGTGATATCCGAAAAATCTGCTTGCTGGAAGGAAGTGTACAGAACTGTGAAGATGAAGAGTGATTTAGTTTCTAGTTTTTATTGTGTAGGCCTATCTGATTTTACCAATAAGTGTTTTTTTGTTAAACGTTGGTTATTGAACTGATGAAATGCGTCATTTTGCGTAGGCTTAAGTTTATACCTGTTGTGCTATTTGACTTACATGATGTGACCTACTAGTCTGTTATTGTGATTTAAACAACCGCTGATGCTGCCCAGGTGTTTTTGATTGTGAAGTTTTGCCTACGAATCGCCTAACTTTGTTATTATTTTTATCAACACTACCACGTAATGGTATGATGAATGTGGTTACATAATTGGTTGTGGATGAATTTAATGAAGTTTAAAGAAGTTTGTGCACCTCACTGTATGAAGTTATTGTTACATGTCATTTATTGATAATTAATTAGTTAGTCAATTCACTATCACTTGCGCTACTCTGAATTTACGCTCGGAATTTCGTAGAATTATGGAATAAGCGTGTTTTTCGCGTTTCTTTGCTTTTTTTGAAAGGCCTCAGTCAGCGACTTCCGCCTTTGGGCGCGGGTGTGTCAGAAACGCTACCTTTATTTTTTGCAAATGTTGTACACTCCGTTTTTCGTCTCCACACTATGAAATCACTGATCCGTTTTTATGCCCTTATATGGTAAATCTTGTGTACATTGCGCAATCACGGGGCGTTGTCATTTGAATTTCGTAACTGTCCTGAGTTAGGTGCTATTGCTGCAGTATTTTGAATCAGATGCCAGAGCGACCCTGAAAAGGACACGATTTGAAATACGCTGTCGCTTCTTGTAGTTTTCTTAAGTTTATGATTTGCGGTCGACTGTTTTATCTTTTTAGTTTGCAAGTTATTAATACAGTCTACAAAAGGGAGAGTGCTGTATGTTCAGCCAAGAGGTCGAGAGCGCATAATCAAAAGAACTTTCAGTTGCGGTCACTTCTGGAACAACTGGTGTAGACTGATGTCAAAGTAAAAAACTATTCGTTAGGCTAGGCACAATCTGGAAAAAGTATGCGTGCATTATGGAAAAATTATCCGAATTCGTAATACAATGAGCTAATCTTAAAGGCTGATAGACTTTGGTTGAATGAGCCCATAGTGTTATTTTATTAGTTAAGAGCCACTTACTTCGTGTGCTATTGTTGTTAATGGCCCAAATCAGAATAAACCTATCCAAAAAGCAAGTACAAAAATTCGCAATAAAGTATTTTTGAGCCAAAACACCAACAAAAATAAAAACTGAAATACCCATGCGGGGGAAGAAGGTTAACATAATAAACGGATAAAGCTTTCAAAATATTGTGGAAAGTTGAAAAAAAGAGGGATAGTTTCAGTTTATAAGCCATCTATCTGACTTCACGCAAATCTGAAACTGCGCAAGATGAATTTATTATTCTTGTGAATAATAATCTGCTTTATTTATGTTTGTTTTAGAAAATAGAAGGCAGAATAGTGCTTTTGTCAATTAGATGCAAAAAGACATTTGCAGAGTTTGTAATGATGGAGAAATCCAAGGAATTACGCAATTTTCAATGCGTATTGTTAAGTGTATATTACAGGCGTATATACTTACAGTACGACCTGTCACGGCATCAAAGAGCACTTGCCTTTTATTAGTACTGACAACTGAATGAATTGTAAGCAGTAAAGGCCTATCAGTAGGTGGAAGTCATTTCTAACTTTCGGTCACAAATCAAAAAATTCTCACCAAAATTACCTGAACCAAAAATGAGGAAAAAACAGAAAAACAAAACAATCTCAACTCTAAACTTATGACAGAAATGAACAATAACATCAGAAATTAGTATGGTTGATTTATTTGAATGTCCGTGGCTCCGAAAACATATTCAAGCTACTAAGCGTCCAATGTTTTCTTAAAAAACATATCGGTCGTTAAACAGAAATCTCGCAACATTTTCGTTGGCTCCTTTAAAAATCAATAAAAAGTACATGCGAGTCCCTGGCCACTTTCAACTGATTAAATATTACAAAAACGTCAATATCAGCACCCATCAATTCCAAGGTACTAAGGCGTTTTAATTAAGCCTTGCTGGAGCAGGTAGTAATGGAAAATTTTCGGAAAAATTCTAGGTTCGTTGTCAGAGCGATGCCGTTGTTCGGCCTTTCATTGTAACGTTCTTTTATTAGGACTAACCACAACAAATTTGAAACCTACACCATAGACGCACTGTTTTGGCACGTACGCACTTCAATTGAATTATTCTCGGATATATTTTCATAAGTGTGTATGAGTAGCAATCGCACACAAACAACAACAAAAATATTGTTTCACTATAATGGTGCAATTGACTGGAGGCCACAAATTTAATGCCGTCATTGCTCTTTGTTTTTAACAACAGGTGTCGTGCGTAATTACGCATTTGAAAAAAAGGGCGTAACAAAAGATGTAAATTTTAATTGAAAACATTTTTTCTTACTTGACGTATCAAGATGATACTCATTAGGGCAGTGGTTCTTAACCTTTTACATTCAGCTACCCACTTCGCAATCTGACATAACCAAATTACCCACTTCCAATATTACGAGTCATTAAACACACATAAATGCAGTTGCGCATCAGGAGAAGAGCAAAAAAAAAAAAAAAAAACGCAGATGTACCCCCAGGTTGAGAACCACTGGTTTATGACCTATCGTAAACTGTTGTGTTCCAAAACTTCAAATTACCCACCTGAAATTCTCATATTCCCACTAGTGGGTAATTACCCACAGGTTAAGAACCTATGCAATTACTCATCCCATTGTCAAAAGCAAAATTTTTTCAAAAATTTTTCTTTTTCCTGGAATTTTTAAAATCAGAATCTAGAATTTTACCAAAAATTTTACCTTTGACAATGGGATGAGCAACATCTTGAAACGTGAAGTGATCAAAAATGTTTACAATTATTCTGGCTGCATGTTATTATTGAAGCTAATAAAAAGTTCCAATCATTATGTTCCGAAAAAGATGCAAAGAATATGAAAAAATTCAGAGAAGTTAAGGCACACGTGCCTAGTTTATGTTGTACAAGGTGTTCCAGAAGTCTTATGCGTACTTTAAAATTGAATATCTCGGAAACTATTTACGGGTATAAAAATTTACGAAAAACTTAATCAAAAGCTTCACAAAAAAACTTTTCGTAAATTAACTTTAAAATGGCGCAACTGTTATCTTACCACCGTGAGATATGAGGGCTTTAAATCTGCCCAAGACTTTTGGAAGATCGTGCAATTTATTCAGACGAGATCATCAGGACGCGCAACGCAGTGCAAAATAATCATGTGGATTCGCGTGTACGAAGCGATCTTCGCTGCCCAAAAATCGCTTTCGAAATGGTGAGCGATAAAGCCTATGCACGAAAACGGATTCAAATGCTCGAACCAAGTAATTTTTCAGTAAAATCGAGTCTGCGCTGTGTGCAAACGGTCGATCAGGATGATTTGCGCAATATTAGCTGGCTCGGCTCAAAAATCACGATCTGCGTCAGTGTGTGTAAACGCAGTTTTAGCGGGCGTTTTTTCACTACTTGCGATTTTCGTCCAGAGCATAATAATCGCGCAACAAATTTAAAACTGCGCGAG
Source organism: Trididemnum miniatum (assembly GCA_964006365.1). Classification (NCBI taxonomy): domain Eukaryota; kingdom Metazoa; phylum Chordata; class Ascidiacea; order Aplousobranchia; family Didemnidae; genus Trididemnum; species Trididemnum miniatum. The sequence goes on from OZ023238.1 coordinate 6,059,432, forward strand.
CTCAATTGAATCAAAAATCATTTGCAAAAATGCTTAACCTGGCAGTTTGCTTTTCGCTTCTGTGGTAGACCGCAAACTGCTTTGAGCTCGCGCAGTTTTAAATTTGTAGCGCAATTTAGGCAGCTGGCAAACGTGTGCGCTGGATCTGGATCAACGTTCATATACTCTGACTACGTCTTTAAGATGAACCAAATAGCCTACATCAAGTATTTCGTGTTTTTCGAATACTTAAGGCTTGCGCAGCTACGCCGTCGGTCTGCTTCTAGCATGTACGACTAGCGTAAAAAAGGGTGTGCCAACAAATATGCAGCATTGCCAAATTACAGTATCTGACACATTTTTCAAAGAAAATGAATAGAGAGTTTCACGAACACATTAGTTTTCTGCTTATTTCAGTGCGGAAGTGATGATTTCAAGGAAGAAAATGTATACATTCTACTTCCTTCGACGCTACGGATGCGAAATGGAAAGTGCCACTGCCATATGGCAGTCAACAATTTCCGGTTAGGATGAGACGTAGTTGCTTTCAATTACTTGTTCGGATATAGGTATAACATTGCCACGACTGCTGATCTTTTATATTTTATGTCAAAGACGTCCCTGAATTGAATTTTTTGCGGTAAACTTGAATTATCATTTTAAATGTCGATGACTATTAACAACAACCAAAACACTTTGCATATAAATGGGCAGTGGATGTACGCTAGAGCAAAGCAGCAACCTTTAAATGTCTGCTAAATATCGATTAAAGATAAAGACAATCGATATGGTCGATAGATTAACTTTCCAAAAGCAATACGTTTCTAGTCGTCCGCATTTCTACTGATGAGCGAACATATCATGAAATATCTCTTCGTCTAGATTTGGAGAAAATAAAACGATCACAGATTTAGGGGGAAATAAATAATGCTGTGACGACTAAACGTGTGATGCCAATGAAGTCTGGCAAACAAACGAAGGTAAATTTAGTTATTTTCTTGTTTTTTTAATAAATTCTTTTCAAAGCGGGTAGCAAAAAAGCGTAGGCTTAATTGATTTCTGCTTGATTAATTTCTTCATCCTTATCCTCCCATCACGAGAAAGCGGCGTAGTCGTTATGCGTAGAACGAATTCAGACTCGCTTAAGAGTTGCCTTTGTTTCCAAGTTTTCCGGTTAAATTTTCTTTTCACTTCTTTAATTTGCTGCTTTCCAGATTCCACCAAGCAGAGATAATCATTGTGAAGCATCTTATCCAAGGACGCAACAACGAGACTAGGTTGGGAGTTGAACGATTAACCTTGCGATCATGGTCATCGTAAAAACGACGCTCCAAACCACTGCGTCACGCTGCCGACAAATAAGAAACAATTATTGGTTACTTTAAACTGATATGAAGAACCCAAACACAGACATTTATCTCCGGACTCCAATTATAAATTATTTAAAAGAAAAAAGAAAAATGTTGGGCCTTGGAAACATCAACTTGCACTACAAACTAGGCTTAACTTTATGGTATAAAACAAGTAGGCCAACTATTAACATAAAACGAAAGAAATGCCCAGAAAAGTCGAAAAATCCCAAAAGCCTACCAGGCAAATGCAAACAAAAAGCGAGATTTTAATCGTTTTCCTCTCATCGACTTTCCGTGCGATTGTAGGCAACAGTAGATTTTCAAATAACAAGCTTGACAGCACCTATTGCAGATTACAAGCTGGACGGCTGTTTGTGACCATCGTTTTCGAAGTTTTTTCACAAATTGAGCTGAATCAATTGACATACCGCAACCACTTGCTATGTAGGCTAACTACATGTAACAATATCCTTTCCCAATGTTGGAAAGCTTATATTAACCGCTGCAAAAAGTATGATAGCAAGAGTAAAACACTAAAAAGGATTCACCCCTAAAACGGGCCTCAGGAAAGCCTTTGCTATATAGCCTTCGCGGTCGCACATTCTAAGACCAACTATTTTCGTACAGAAAGACGAAAAGTTGATACGCCGCACTAGCTGTGGGGTTAACTTTCCTCCTTGCGTAATCGAAAAGTGTAATTAGACTTAAATCCAAAAATTATTCGCCGAGAAGGTTAGAACTAAAAATCATGCAGAATCCATAATCATTTAAAATATTTTTGAATGGGAACGCCGAGACCGGTTAGCTCAGTCGTTACGATTGCCATCGGTGCGGGTGGTCTGGGGTTCGAACTCCAGGTTGGACAAATCGAACACAATGTCGCCAACAGCTAGCCACCGCTGCAACGTTTTCTTCGGAGCTGTGTTGCCCTTGCAGGCGCTACGACATGAAGATGGGCCCCGCCATTCGTTACACGCTTCGGCGTATTACCTCGAGTATCATGACGATTTGATTTTTTTCTTTTTTTGAAAGCCAAGAATAACGCAATTTTACTTCACCAGAATTACTTTAAAACTGCGACTCAAATTTAGGAAATTATTCACACAACTCGCAAACTATTTTTACTTGAGAAACAACTAATCAGTCTAAAAAACAAATAATTTAACGCATGCTGCGTGGTGGCCTAAACTTGGGAAGTTGTTGGGCTCGAAAAACCAAACAATCAGTATTTTCACACCAAGTTCAAGCCCCTAAACTTCGTTGAGCAATTTCACACCCAGCCCTGTATTTCTTGAATTAAAAACCGTATAAATTGTTATTCAAAACTAGTCTAGTTGCCATTATCAATACAAATTCAATTTTACTAAATATTACCAGCAAGAAATCATAAAATTATCGATGACTTCTGGTTTAAAACTAAAAATTTTTAAATAGACTTCAAATTTTAACAATTACGTGTTGAAGAAAAATTTATAACAGACCGTTAGGTCAATTGCAAAGTGCACACGCTATCGGAGCGGGAGGTCTGGGTTCGAATCCGGGTCGGTCATATCGGACACAGTGTCGCCAACAGCTGCCACCGCTGCGACGTTTTTTCGGAGCTGTGTTGCACAGGCGCTACGACATGGAGATGGGCCCCGCTACTCGTTACCCGCTTCAGCGTAATACCGCGAGTTTTTGATGTCCAGAATTATCCGGTGTTCTCCCCGTCAACGGAGGTGGCCGGATTCACCCCATTTGACTGCATTTCCATACCGCCCGTCTCCATTTCTCTCGATCCAAGGCATCTTCCTTTTCTAACCCCAACTTCTTCACTTCTTCTTCAACTTTTCTCTTCCATGTGCCTTTTGGCCGACCTCTTCTTCTTTTACCCATAACTTCCAAGTCTAGAGCCTTTCTCAAGATGTTACCATCTTCCCTTCTCAGCACATGGCCATACCACCTCACAGCATTCGCCTTCGCTATCATTTCCAACGACTCAACCAAACCCAACATCTCCATCAATTCTTTCGTGATTTTCTTGTCCATTAACTTAACACCACACATGGCTCTCAACATAGCTCTCTCTGTTCTTCTCAAAATCGCAACTTCTCCTTCCGTTAGACACCACGTTTCACTCCCATACAGAATCGCTGAACGCACACAGCTCTGATACACTCTTCCTTTTATCTTAAGCGAAAACCTTCTACCATAGAGCACCTCACCACATTCTCTGAACTTCAACCATCCAATTCTCGTTCTTGCTGTCACCGCCGCCTCAGATCCACCACTCGCATTAAGTCTATCGCCCAAATAGCAAAAACTTTTAACAGTCTCCACTCCATCACACAGCTTCTCCTGTGGCAGCCGCGTTCCCGTCATCCCACGCCTGCATACTTCACAGACAAATCCTTTTGCAAGGGCCCTTGACACCCTCTTGATTTTCGCACACCTTCCATGAATCCAACAACCACATTTAGTACATAGCAAAGAGTTCACCATCACTCTTCTCCCACACACTCCGCATGGATCAGTCTTACTCTTTTGTATCTCTCCATCTGTTCCACTCACCATCACTTTCGTTTTTATGTTGTTTACCTTCAAACCTTTACATTCCAGAGACTCTCTCCACCTTCCAAACTTATAACGCAGCTCCTCCATAGAATCTCCCATTAGCACCAAATCGTCTGCGTACAGCACTTCATTCATCAAGCCCTCTCTTGCCTTTTCTGTCACAACATCCATTACAATGGCAAACAGCAATGGTGACAGTACTGAACCTTGATGTACTCCTACTGTCACAGAAAATTCGTCAGAGTATCCCGACCCGACTCTTACTTTTGTTGTGGCCCCTTCATATAGACTCATCACTGCTTTCACCATTCCCTCCGGTACACATCTTTTTCTCAGTGCCCATTCTACCACTTTTCTTGGAACTCTGTCAAACGCCTTCTCCAAATCAACAAAGCACATGTACAAACATTTATCCATCTCGCGGTATACTTCTTGCAATCTCCTCACTACAAATAGTGCATCTATCGTCCCCCTTCCAGGCATAAATCCAAACTGCATATCATCCAGAGCTATCATCCCTCGTATCCTCTTTTCCAATACTCGTTCTACAACCTTCATTCCGTGCTCCAATAATTTCACACCTCTATAAGAAGCACAACTCCTTACGTCACCCTTTCGTTTGAAAATTGGCAACATTACACTTGTCTTCCATTCGTCTGGCATACCTGCTCCATCCAATACTTTCTGACATAGTTCTGTCATCACCTCTACTCCAACTTGGCCACTTGCATTTATCAAGTGGCCAAGTTGGAGTAGAGGTGATGACAGAACTATGTCAGAAAGTATTGGATGGACAAGAGCAAGTATAATGAAGATTTCATTTTTTTGCCTTTGATGAAAATTTATCAATTTGTGGATAGGCTATGATTAGGCTCCAAAAATAAGGAACATCAACCGCACTTTAAAACAAACTTTATCATGAACAATTCAGTGACAAAAAAAAGTAAACATTTCCCAGTGTTTTTTGCTATTGCACCAGCGGCTCATTCTTTAATAAATGTTTAATTAATTATCATTTTCTTCAACAGTTATTGCAATGCTACACAAAATGACGCTCATTACATCGACACGTAATCTTTTTTAAATAAATCTCCCGTTTTTCTTATGTTACTTAAGATCAACCTTCCCCATCAACCTCTTGCACCGTCTGCGTTCTGTTCAGCAAAACTGGAAACTATATAATTGGTCATCATACCTGCGATAACAACGCATCTGTAGCTGAATCTTGAAAATTTTCGACCATAGCAGCGCTACCGTTTCCATGGTAACCAGAAATCGCTCCATTCTCGAGGTGGTGGGAGTCCATTGTTCAATTCAAAACTTTTATGCCTCATAAAACTTTAAAAAGCTTTTAAAATAGCAAATCCTACCAAACAATTAATTTTGCAATATCAATAGCGTAAAAGGCACAATTCAAATTTAATTTACTTTTTTTACAGAATACAAAAGCAGACAAAAGCTATAAAAAGTGGTCAACAAGAGCAAAGTAAACAGCTATCGCAATTAGAATTATGATATAGTTCAATACAAGGACATGCAATAAAAAACATGACAGGAGTTATTGATTGATGGCGATTGAGTGCATTTTTCACATGCAGAGAGAAACCAGAAACAGTTCCGATGGCAAAACAGAGAGCTGCTCAAGTGCCAATCACCTATGTACAAAATTGTATATGCAATACAAGCTTCAGTTATGCACGAATAGTCAATCAAGCACTCTCTAATTTATTGTAAATCATGACTTTTACGATCCAAAACAGTTGGAGTAAAACATTGCAGCACTTCATTACCAACTTGAGGTTTCTGGAATATAACTGTGTTTTGTTTACTGGCATATGCGCTTAGTAAACTTTTCATTTTGTCGCCATTTTCGGCCCACTAAAAGTTTCACCGCTGAAGTTAAACGAAGGCCCACAGATTTGAAAATACAAACAATAATTTTACACCCCATCACTTGATGTTGAGCGCTAGAAAAAGTGCCAAATAATTGTTAGTAAGACCCGACTAGGAGACGAACCCTGTCTCCTGGCTGCTAAACGGACGTCATGACCCAGTGATGCGCACTTATTACGAACCATCGTCACCCAAACGACCCTAAAAACTAGCGGCTTGCGTTGTTCGATAAAGATCCTAATTTCTAACCATAATTATATTCACATGAACGTAATGTGAGAAGCCCCTGCTCGTGATCCTTCCCTTGGCAAAAACCTGAAAGGTCACTCGACAAAGATAGAGACAAGAGAATCACTACCGCAAATCGCCGGATTTTTGGAGTTCAATCCTACAGTTCAACGGTAATGGTCTTAATAATCCACATTTAAAACTCTGGGGTTAAAAAAATAAAGTAATGCAGACAAGCGATTCAGTTTGATTTGAACAATAATATGGTTTCGATAAACACAATATTTCATGTGTCTTATACTGCATTTGTTGTTTTAGGAGAAATGAAGAGATAAATAAAAAGAAAAACGTTATACGTAAAAATTGAACAACTGCTACTAGAAATATGAAGAGTTGAAAAGTACCGCTGTACTGTAACGCAATACTTTTTTAGTACCGTTATCGGTACCGTCGATACTTTTTAAAAAATGCACCGTTTTTGGTACCGTCGTTATTTTTTAGACGGTTTCACTCGATATTTCGGTAACTTTTTTTGAATAAACTTAAGAGAGCAAAAGCGAAAAATTTTTCGGTATTTTCCGCGAAAAGCATCTTCAAAAAGTATCGCAAAACCACGTTGTTGTAGATCAGTGGTCGGCAACCGTCGGGCTGCGGCCCCCTGCCGGATATCAGGTAAGGTAGGTTTGCCGGATATCCAGTATCCGGCAAATTTGCTATCCGGCACATCCCGAGTTGCAAATAACGAAATTTTAAAAAAATTCCCCAACGCCAGAGCTGGGCAAACTGCGGGCCGCTTTCAGATCTTTTTTTTTTTGCTCTACACCGATTTTCAGTGGAAAAATAGTAGATCTGCGGACGAGTGGACCTTTTTTTATTTTCGCTCATCAATGCTTTGCGGGGGCAATTTGGACCCACACTTTTCAAAAAGTGGCGATTGTGTAAAAAAAGTTGAAGACCGCTGGTTTAGACTATATGGAAAAATTTATTTCTGTGTCATTGAATCAAAGTAAAACTATAGACTTGCAAATTCTTAGAAAAATGTAGATTTTGATTCATCTAAAAGTTCCGAGTAGCCTATGCTATGCTGCTACTGATACACCAACCTCTACTGACACTGGCATTAAAAATGAAAGCATTCTCCTTCAATGCAATGATGAATTTCGCAAAGCAAGAACCTTTGCAACATCTTTTCGTATATAGGCCATAAGCTCTTTTACGTCCTTAGTATTGTTCGAATGTAGCAACGTAGCCAGATAAACAAGGGTGTGACAAATTTTTCTGCTCTCCAGGGCGAGTTTCTGATAATGATACTCCTTAGTTATACCTACCTTCATAACTAATGCGGTAGATCAACATATCATTCATGTTGCCATACATGAGAATGCTTAATTGTTTTAGTGAGCGTGCCGCTGTTGCCTTGTTGATATAACCGAAGTATTCGCTTGCAGTATCAAGATTCGCGCGTGACTACAACTCAGATCTTACACCAGCACCAGATGCGACAAAAAGCTTGATAAGGTTTTATTTTCGTTGCTTTGCAAGACGTAAACCAAAACACAAATTAATTTTTAAGAAAAAATTTTCTTTTAAAAAGTACCGAAAATCAGTACCGAGTAACGATATCGTCGTTACTTTTTCAAAAATGTACCGTCATCGGTACCGATGGTACTTTTTTTAGCAAAGTATCGGTACCAATATCGTGGTTACTTTTAAAGTACCGAGTGCCCAGCTCTGGAAATATGTTAGTCTTCTCAATGCTTAATTCTTTATCTGAAAGTGTATTTAACCATTTTTACCACATCAACGACCGATTTTAAAACCATGTTTTCTAGATATGTCGCTTTTTTAAGTAAAATTACAAAACAAAGTATTTTATCAATAACTTTTTTGATCTCAATTAGCACTAACCAAATGGCTTGGCTAGCAACATGCATTGTCAACAGAAACTGCTTGCGCTTATACGCACGGTCACACATTAATTACTTTGCTTTTTTCCTTGGCTGCTAATATTTTCTCTTTTTCATAAAGGCGTTCACAAATTCTCAACCGAACAACTAAATTCTCTCGCGGATTTTCCTACAAGAAAAACACAGAAAACAAAGAGATGAATTGAGCAGAAGTTGCAAATTTTCACTCATGTAAAACTTGCTACCACTTATGCAAGCATTTATGAGATGGCTAGTAATGCTATCTGCTACTAACTGTCAACGCTTGTGCTTCGCGTTTCCAAATTTGGCTGAAAACTAGCAAAACATATAAAATTACCGCTATAAAATTAATAACCAAAATAAACTGCTCGCTAATCGCTATTAAGCAAGTGTGACGATAGCTGTTCAGCATGCCGATCAGCTAGCCCGCCTACATTGACATTCGTGCAAGTCGCTTTTCATTTTTCGGTCACTGTCTGAAGTTTTCTGTCACGAGATGGTTTCTCCAAACACAGCACGTTAATCAATTTTATTACCGGCAACCATTTTTTGAGCATTACGTGAAGCTGATCTCACAGTTCTTGGTTGTCGTGCTGCTTATTAGAAACTAATGTTGTCTTATAGAAGAGTTCATAGAGCCATGCATCGCTTATAAGATCGCTCTGCAGGAAAACATCGACTAATCACACAGACAATCTATGCGGAGCGCCAACGTTCCGATAGTTCTTTTCATTGCTATAACGAAAACAGTTTTTCATTATGCGATGGTTTGAAGAACACTTTGTTTATTTCATTATCCATTCACGCTTTCCCCGGTTGTACGAGAGCGTGACCAAGTAATAATTAACTCAAGCTACAAATGTTACGGGCCCGTAAGGTTAGCCACTTCATAGATTTAGAGTTTATTCAAATTACACTTCCGCACGCTACAATAGAGAAAAGATTGTTATAATAATACTCATAGGCACTAGATGTTTACTGCCTTTCTTGGTTTCTTGTTGCTGAAATGAAAAAAAAAAACTTAATGCTGCCGGTTAATGTGAAGCTAGTTTTAAAATGTTTGTCAACAACCTGCAGTGCCGTCTCGCTTTCTGTCAGTGCGAAGAGGGTAAAGACAAAGAGCTCAAAACTTAGGATTTTCTCTCCTTTAGGACAAGCATCTATGAAGCTTTCTTACTAGCTGCCGTACTTTTACCATTACAACTTCCTCTGCGAATCTTCTGTCAAACATCGACTATCCTACAACATGAATGCTAGCGAGAATAGAACAAGACCTTTAAAGCTACAACTTCCCTTTCAGAGTGTCAATTTATTCAAGTATTACAGTCACGCCAGTGCTATTCTGCTCGTCATTGACTACAGCGTTCTATTTGGCGTATAAGCTTCTTCAGTTGATTTGTCCCATTCACTGTACAGTGTATTGTACAAGGTACAATTATTGATCTCATTCTCTCTCACAGCAAAACCGCTATCGCAACTCAAAATAGCGAAATCCCAAGCATTTTTTCTCAAGATAAGCCAGCTATAGCTCGATAAGTCCTCTAATAAGACTAATGTAAGGAGCAGTCATAACATATTGTACATCATTAATTTAAATCGATTAACCAATCAGAAGCAAATAACTGGATACTAATGAATAAAACACCTGAGGGGCTTCGCAATAAATATAATTTTCACTTGACAACAACGGTTGTCATTAGTAAGGTTTTAACATTTATAAAGAAAACATAGCATTTGCATCTTTGCACTTAACCCTTAGTAAGTTCAGTTCTTGTTTTTCAATTTCATGAAACTTCGGGTTTCTTTTATAGAATTTAATAGCAGCTATACGTCTTCTGGCATAAGGTCATTAAGTCAATCAATTTGACCATGCCAAATTTTTCGACTTGAACTTCATTCTTCACACCATCTTCGAAGCAGAGGGCTAAACTGAAGATTCGTGCATGTCGTTTTTGATATGACTTGAGTGAGTATTAACCTTAACCATCAATTGCAAAGCGAATTCTCGAATCACAAGGCCGAGAGACAAAACGTCTATCTAGAGCAGTGGGTTCTCAACTTTTTTACATCAGCGGACAGCTAAAAACTAAACAAAACGTTGACAGATTGGCAACAAAAAATCGCAAATAGTAAGCTATAACATAGTGCATACCGGTAGTTATCATCACATTTGGTAATTGCAGCTAAACCTGGCAAGTCATAACGTAATTCAATATTTCGGCAATGGTTACATATTTAAACACGAAAATCGCAACAAAGCTAAAATGGCCACTACGGTATGTAACAGTTCAAAAATTTTCGAGGGAGCATGCCCCGGACTCCCCAAGGGTCGTTTTTGCTCCTAGATTTGCTTCAAAGTAACTCTGTCGAAAAACAACTCCTAAAAAATATCAAAATTTGGAGCTTCCCCTCTCACCCCCTAAAAAATTCTGAATACTCCCATGACATGAAGCACTTTCAAAGATCTTATTTACACCGTTTTTTTGTCTCTTAAACGTCTTACGTCTTCGTAGTTAGTTAACATTCAACCTAATTTATAACTGCATCTCTCCCACCAAAATTTTCTGGATCCGCTCCTGGTTCAAACAGTAGTGTCAATTTATGGACATAGTGCAGTACAAGATCAACGTTAGTGAGAAATTCTTAGCTGTTTCGATGCCAATATGAGAAACAAACGAGGCATATGAGCGATTTCTTTACTTCGTTCAAAACTGGGAATGAAAAACTTGTCTCGCATTGTTCGCCGAAAGATATTTTGCGGACCGGCGAAAACATTTTCGCGCCAGTCCACGATCCGGACGATTGGGAGCCACAGATCTAGGGTACAAGTCGTTTTTCAACCATTTTTTCTTGCAACCTTTCAAATCATTCACCTATTCTCGCACTCTCTTCTAGAATGAGTGAGAAAAATTCACTGTAATGGGTTTACTTGTACTCGCATTTTTAAACATCTAACTCGCATTTCTAAACAGCTAATCGATCGTGTTCCTTTTTCACTTATATTGTAGAAGTATGTGTTTCTTTTGCTGTCGTTGGAGACAAAATAATAAAGTGCTACTATTACTAACCAAATTTAGCGGCTCAACATCCACACACGCCCTTTGCGTAGATTTTGTACCCCTAAACGTGCTGCGATCGAGCAGCTCTGATTTACACATCTCCTTCACTTATTACATCGCTCTATTGAAGCATTGCTCACACATTCGAGACCACGTGTTCAATGACCTTGTACTTCTTAATGAAAGTTAATACGAGCTGTTCGCAAAAGCGTCTCAGCTAAACACATTAAATGGCTGGAGTTTTCAGTACTGCTACACAAGCCTATTCTCCTTAGTTTACATGATGTCACTCTAGTTTGTCGATAGAAAGCATGTAGCGTGTGCACCTAGTGAACTATGTAATATTGACTTGTTAGGACTGACATGTACAGACCACTAGTCCACCACCTTATAAAACGGGAACTACCTTGCAGTAACTGGAGTCACCCCAGCTCAGTGAATTTTACGGTTGTCATTAGAATCCCGTTTTGGTCAAAACGTTTCAATCTCAAAAATTAAATAAGCTCTGGGCACCAACAGTCCTCGAGTCAATAAGCAGTCAAGACGATTATATGTAGGCCTACTATCGTTGTTCTATGATTTTGTGAAATTAGGAGTATATATATAATCTCAGCCTATTCTGATGCAACATATGGTATGTTAGTTTACTTGCAATGCTATTGCAAAAAGGACTTCATATAATCAAATAATATCTCAAGTACGGTATAAACAATAATAATATGTCTGATCTATAAAAGCGTGAACCTTCCCGAACCCATGCATTTACGTGCGCTAAATTAATTGAACGTCATTTATTCAAATTATTCGTGACATCATTTCCTTCATGTGAATATTCAATACCCTTGCTATATCCGTTCACATTTGGTAGAGCAGAGCAAACAAAGCATTGAGAGTTATCGTTGACAAATATGCAAAGCTGCGCTTTGATGTTTTCTACCAAAAAGAGCTTTCGTTTGCAACAATTTTGGGCAAGGGTAAATCGACGCCGGGTTAACGGAAAGGCCAAAATCTGCCCGTGCGCGCATTGGGCATTTGACCGAGAGCGAAAAGATTGTAAATCGAGATAAATAAGCGTTGCACAATGTCGGTGCCATCTACATGAGGACTGAACAAATGGGTCTCTCTCTTGATCACATAAACACCGTACAAATTAGCCGCTCTAAATTTGATCACAGGAAAAATGAAGCCTTGCAAACGATTCCTTTTTGCTATGTCATATCAAAGACCGTCTTTGCATTTTTCGAAGGCAAAAGTTTTAAAAGCAAAATACTATTTTAAAAAGTTTTAATGCTCTTTTGCAACATGAGAAAGAAAAGTTGCTGCAGATAAATTGAGAATTACGCAAAAAATTGCTGGATGCGAGATGGAGAGCTCTTTTTTTTGAAAATTTGTATTTGTCTCATTTTTTTCATTTTGGCGCATTAAAGTTAATTTTCGAATAATTCCGTTCTTCTATCGCTGCAGAATGGAGATGGTCTGTCCACCTGGCATTCATTCGCTCCTTTAGGAAAGGCGGAAATGACAATGATACAGGCTGAATCCAGCTACTTCTTTTGATAGGATAAATATTCAAGAAGAGTTATGCGGCTAAAACTAGACCAAAAAAAAAACAAATATCAAACAAATCAGTATAAGAAACAAAATTTCGGCAACACCGAAGTCATAGTCATATTATCAAAACAAAAAACAGATAAAACGTTCTGTTAAAAAAATATACAAATGCGTTGTAGGTGAAGCCACGAATCGCGAAAAGTTAGTCAAAAAAAGTACAGCAAGAAGCATAAACAGAACAACAGCGGCAAACAACAACCATGTTTTCATCGGGAGAAAGCTGAGCGAGAGTTACGCACATGAACAACAAATGAATCATCTTTACAAGTACTTTTGTGTTATTACATGAAAGTCACAGAGCCAAAATATTTTTACAAAATTCCAAAATCAAAGCGACAGAAAAGTTCGTGTCATATTACGATAACTCATCTGTAAATGAGAGGAGAAAGGAAGGTGCAGTAATTCCGCAATCAATTCTTTATTTTTCATCGTGAGGCAGTCAAAAGCAAAACAAAAACATCATTTTAAGGAGGAAAAATAAAGGCACAGTAAATCTCAAAATAAAGCACTTTATTTTTCCTCCTTAAGCTGCTTTCGTCCCATATTTATTGTATTCTGAAAGCATCATTATTCCGAACAAACTACCACCGTTCACTATACGATTATTTTTTTAAACGACTAGTGTTCGCATGTATGATGAAAGTCAAACCAAAATTGATCTATCTAAACCGACTAAAACTGACGATGTTATTCAAAGTTTTTCCACTTTCAACTCCATCAATTAGGTTTTAGAATTAATCGGCTACAAATAATTGTCATTGTCAAAAAATTTTACCTTTTAGCAATAATCGTTTTTCTAATAAATAACTTTTCAGTTCGCTTTTCAGATACTTCATGGTTTTGAGAAACGAATATTTTGCATTAGTCGAACTGCTAAATACATGCTAACTTCCCTGCTCTAAGTCTTCAATGATTCTTCTCGTTTCGCCAAAGTAAGCGATTGTTTAATGAAAGTGTGTGTATGAACATTCAACACCGGATTAGTCGGAAATCAATCATTCGTTCAAAATATCACCTAAAACTTTCAATCTGACAAAAAAGTGGAACACACACCATTTTAAAAGTCTCATTACAATACAGCAGCAAGTTCCGATGCTAAGCACGAAAATTCCGTTGTTGTTCAAGAGCATTGCAAGTTTTAAAATTTGTTTCAAGCAATTCAACACAAGAGGTTGTAGAGTGCCTCTTTTTAAATACCGGAAACAGGTTTAATTATTCAAAAAATTGCGCTCACGATAACAGAATTAGCAAGTGATTGCAAAAACTGCTACAATATTGGTGAACATGCTTTGCCCTGCATTTGCTAGTTGTATCATAGTACTCTGGCAGGGTTGGGAAAAATCGATTGTAATTGATATTCGATTGCGATATTCTTTACTTTTTGTTCATCGAATGCACTGGAGCCTTTACTTTTTGAATGAGTATCGAATATGGACTTGTCTTTACTTTTTTTTCGTCGCAATTCGATATTTCATATTCGATTCTTTTTGTCCAGGTTACTTTATCTCACTTTAGTAAATTTAAAATAGTCGTCGGCATGCACCTCGTTTTTGCTGATAAATTATTTCACCTTATTGATCAGCATGCTTCCCATTGTATGGGCGAAATGGCGTAGCAAAAACGCTCCTTTGTATGGGCTCAGGTGCGGAATCTTGGAACCTGAAGTGTTTAGCTGACAAATGGTCGAACCTGCAGTTCCTTTCTATGGGCTCAGATTCCGAATTTTCGAATCCGAAGTCAGATTCCGACATTTTGCCCATACAATGGGAAGCATGCTGATCAATAAGGTGGATATTGTGGTGGTTTTGCGGACCAGTAAAATATTTTAGTTTGCAATGCGGCCGATTTAATTAAGAGGTTGGACATCCCTGACATAAGCTGCGTCCGTCGTTTGTCAGTAAGTTACCGTATGAATGTGAGGACATCACAAAAAATGCTGGGCGTACACCGCTAAATGCTCAGTGTAATGTCGAATATCGATTAGAACATTCTTTATTTTTTACTTTTTTTGACTACCATCGAAATCGATTATTTCTTTACTTTTTGGTGAACTATCGAATATCGATTATTTCTTTACCTTTTTGGGTATCGATTCCCAACCCCGTACTCTGGTTCCTTCTCAATGTTTTTGAAGAATTTTTCCAGATAGTAACCGTCACTCTCTTTTACTTCATATGACGCATACAGCAGACCAAACAAACGAATTAATTTAATCAACTACAATCAAACGATTGTCATTTAGATGAGTAACATAGAAAGTTAGTCTTTTAACAAAAGAAGCGCTCAACTTAAGTGGCGTGGAAGCGTTAAATTTAAGTAACTGGAACGAGCCGAAGCGCATAGACTACACACGCTCCTACAAATTGGATGAAACAATTACTCTGTGCGAGTGTACGCGATATCGTGTTACTGTGACACATTCGCTGTGTAGGAAGTGAGTTAATTATTATCTAAAAATTTAACCCATTTACCTGCTCAATTTAAACCCATTTACTAAGTTAGCATTAGTTGTTAAATTATCCAAGAATAAAACCCATTTACTGATTAATTTTAGGGTGCATTAGTAAGCCAAGACAAAACCACCCTTCGGCCCCGAATCCTCTATCACTGTAGGGCAGGCCACCACAAAATCTTGACTACATGCGGTAATTGCTTTGTCACGCAACTCAAATCATAGTTTTTTCTCGTAATTAGTCTAGCTTGTAAGCCTAAGCTTCCGTATGTCCGCTTTTTGTGGAAGAAGGCAAAATATCTTGCATTTTCAGCACCACCATTAAATTTTTGACGTTATAATCACCTTTTCCAATTAAGATGAAAGCCACGTGTTTTCGGCCCAAGAAAAACGTACTGCGTGTAGACAGACTGAGCCGAATGCTATCACCTGACTCACCCACTTACAGAGTCTTACTTTTTTTAAGCATGATCAGTGATTATAAGAGCAGCGATTTTCATTTCATTTTGAAGCCTGTACCCCTTACGTAAGGAAAAGTCAGTTACGCACCCCCTTGCGCAATTGGAATTCAATTTTGAGTAATCATGATCGCTTCTATATTAATAGTTGCAACCATAGCTGATGGTTCAAAATTAGCATTACATTACAAAGCACATCATTGCAGACGTAGGCAGCGTAACCAGGGGGAGGGAGGCCAATTCACGGGTTTATATTCGCAATAATACAGCTGACTGTGTTGACAACTTTATTTCATAGATGGTAAAACCGCGAAAAGGCCCAAACCCACACTCTTATCTGGGAGGAGACAGTGGATCCTACTAACCTACAAATTCATGCAGTATACAATAACTTTTCAAGATAATCACTCGAAGTATATTTCTTTGCTGCGTAATTTTTTATATTTGGGCACAAAAGTCAAACTGCATCGATTTTTTCAATTCTACCAACTGTTAGTGGCTGTGAAACTAAACTTACTGCATTTCTCTTTCCACTTCCTCATTTTATCTTTTGACATGCTGCAGAACGATGAATACTTATAGCAAGACTAAACCTACTCCAATGTTATTAATAGTAACAAGATAAAAAGGTGACAAACATTTCAGCTATATGAACATATTTCTTTGTCCCTCACTAATTTGTTTTTCATCTGGTAATCTCGAACTCGGGCTGGTAACTCGAACTCGTGGAACTCGGTCATTTTTGCCCAACTCCAGCTCAAACTTGAACTCGACCACTAAAAAAGTTAATTGAGTTTTGAACATATTACAAGCTATAGTAAAGCTTCGGTAAAGAGGTACTTTTTCTGTACCATAGAGTCGCAATTGCCAGCAAGTTTAAAATTGAAAACATATTTATTGAAAAGTTGAACGTTTTCAACCTATTCTTGAGGTCCTCATCAGAGAAAATAACATCATATTAACGGTTACAGCAACACTTTCGAAATGAGTAGTATTTTGAATGGTGTAAACATTATGAAGATACGGCACAATACATGCAATTGTTAAATCATATTAGATAATATCACAGATCATAGCAAAGCATATTGACGGCTAACATACAACTATTAAATTACGAGTACATAGCGTTAATTTCCAAGTATACAACGACACAACACAATAATAATACTAACATTAAAACACATTTAGCAGGAACGAAGACCCACTAGCATATAACTGAGAATTTATTCTGGGATTCTGTTTTTTTATAATTAAGGCTTCTTGAATTTTGGTCTCATATTCATTACTACACTTTTGCACAACTTTAAACTCATTTACTGTTAAACTTCCTGATTTGCACCTTTCACAAGCTAAAATATGATTTTTAACCGCAGTCTTTTTTGAATTTAATTGGAGGCTCAAATGCTCGTGTGCTCTAATGCCTAAATGTCGCGTGGTCATACCGATGTATGACATTGTTGCGTCGCGCGAACAAGTAAATTTGTACACAACATTTGATAACAGAGCATGAGGAGTCAAGCACTTCAAATTAAAATAGAAGCCGGTTTAAAAGGAATTATAATACACTGCTAAATCTACTTGAAATTTTACTTTCACCAAAGTTGAGAGACGTTTTGCGAATTTGTGTGACGGTTTTCCAAAATATGGTACACCAATTCTGAATAAATACTCTTTTTCTTCTTTGTCCTTTGTTTTTTTCTCACGATCATCAAATTTTAGGAGGGCATTTTCAAAAAACCAGTTCGGGTAGGAATTTTTCAAAAATATGGAACGTAACTTACTCACTTCTTTGTTGTACAGCATATTATTGGAACAGGTTGTTTTAGCTCTTTTTAGTAAACACATAATCAAACCAGTTTTCCAAGATTTAGGGCATATTGCATTGTAATTAAGAATAACTCCTGTATTTGTCTTCTTGCGCCAAACCCAGCTTTTGAACCCATTGTCTGTAATATTAATTTCTACATCCAAGAATGAGAGTGTTTTTGTAGCCTTTTTAACAGTAAATTTAATATCTTTATGTTGGGAATTGAGGGTAGATAAGAATGAAGAGCAGGAATCGTAGTCATCGAAAATTGCGTAAACATCATCAACATACCGCAGGTATAGTTTGGGTTCTGCCGATGAATTTTGAGCAAATATTTGTTCTTCTAATTGACCCAAAAAGAAATTGGCTAGTGTTGGTCCTAGTGGAGAGCCCATGGTCACTACGTCAATTTGCTAGCTGACAAAACTTGGACTTGACCTGAAGTATTTTGAAACGTGCTTAGATTTAAACCTCTGCTCCGAGTTTTTGAAGTTCAGACCCCCTAAGTTACAAGTTTATACACACAACACGGAATTTTATCAAGTGGTAGTTCGGAAAAAGCTTAAAGAAATAGAAAGCGAAAAGAAAGCGGCTGAATTTAGGTTTAATTCTCAAAAAAGAGACATTTTAGCGAAATTAACATTTTTGGAAAAATCTTGTTTCATATCGTTACTCACAAAGCAGTTTAAATTGTTTGCTAATCCATACATCGTTACCCATGAGAAAAACTACTCAATTTATGGAGAAGACAATCCGAAAAGTGTCCTGAATGTGTCATGAATCTTAGCGACAAAAAGTTGAATCTGAGGGAAAAAAAAGCCTTAAAATTTGGACTGAATCACCACATCTTACCGAAAAAAGTGCAAAAAGATAAACTTAAAATTAGCATTGAGAAATTAGTTTATAGTTTAAAACGAAATACGAATATTGATATGGACGACGAAACAAAAGATGATTTCAAATTTTTGATGAAAAAGTTTACAAAAGATAGTCAACGCGCATGTTCAACTAGAATCAATCAGTCTCTTCATCACACTTTAAGCAAATTAAGTCAAGATTCAACGATTAAAGTTTGCCGCTTTGACAAAGCAAATGGGGTTGCAATTCTGAACTCAAAAGATTATTACGAAAAACTGGAAAAAATTGTCAATGATCAGTCTAAATTTACCAAATTAAATAATCGATTCAAATAAACATCCGCTGATTGCAAAAGAAAACTCTTTGGCATATTATATCAGGAAATATCTAAAATCAGTTGAGGGTTATACAAATTTCATACCATCAGGCAGTAATCCAGGAAAGTTGTATGGAATGGCTAAAGTACACAAAGACAATGTTCCCTTAAGACCCGTTGTATCAATGATTGGTACTCCTGAATATGAGTTATCTAAATTTTTGGACAACTTGATAAAACCTTACATACCAGATAGATACCTATTGAAATCCACCGACCATTTTATGGAAAAATTAAAGCAATTTCAATGCAGTAAAAATCAGGTAATGGTTAGTTTTGATGTGGTGTCTTTGTTTACGAATGTTCCTTCGTCTGAAACCATAGAACTTATTGCAGATCGAATATACACCGAAGATAATCCAAATTCAGCTCCTTTCAGTAGAGATGTATTTAAAAAATTAATGTTCATGGCCATATATGGGATTTTTATGTTTAATGATCGCTTATACAAGCAAATTGACGGAGTGACCATGGGCTCTCCACTAGGACCAACACTAGCCAATTTCTTTTTGGGTCAATTAGAAGAACAAATATTTGCTCAAAATTCATCGGCAGAACCCAAACTATACCTGCGGTATGTTGATGATGTTTACGCAATTTTCGATGACTACGATTCCTGCTCTTCATTCTTATCTACCCTCAATTCCCAACATAAAGATATTAAATTTACTGTTAAAAAGGCTACAAAAACACTCTCATTCTTGGATGTAGAAATTAATATTACAGACAATGGGTTCAAAAGCTGGGTTTGGCGCAAGAAGACAAATACAGGAGTTATTCTTAATTACAATGCAATATGCCCTAAATCTTGGAAAACTGGTTTGATTATGTGTTTACTAAAAAGAGCTAAAACAACCTGTTCCAATAATATGCTGTACAACAAAGAAGTGAGTAAGTTACGTTCCATATTTTTGAAAAATTCCTACCCGAACTGGTTTTTTGAAAATGCCCTCCTAAAATTTGATGATCGTGAGAAAAAAACAAAGGACAAAGAAGAAAAAGAGTATTTATTCAGAATTGGTGTACCATATTTTGGAAAACCGTCGCACAAATTCGCAAAACGTCTCTCAACTTTGGTGAAAGTAAAATTTCAAGTAGATTTAGCAGTGTATTATAATTCCTTTTAAACCGGCTTCTATTTTAATTTGAAGTGCTTGACTCCTCATGCTCTGTTATCAAATGTTGTGTACAAATTTACTTGTTCGCGCGACGCAACAATGTCATACATCGGTATGACCACGCGACATTTAGGCATTAGAGCACACGAGCATTTGAGCCTCCAATTAAATTCAAAAAAGACTGCGGTTAAAAATCATATTTTAGCTTGTGAAAGGTGCAAATCAGGAAGTTTAACAGTAAATGAGTTTAAAGTTGTGCAAAAGTGTAGTAATGAATATGAGACCAAAATTCAAGAAGCCTTAATTATAAAAAAACAGAATCCCAGAATAAATTCTCAGTTATATGCTAGTGGGTCTTCGTTCCTGCTAAATGTGTTTTAATGTTAGTATTATTATTGTGTTGTGTCGTTGTATACTTGGAAATTAACGCTATGTACTCGTAATTTAATAGTTGTATGTTAGCCGTCAATATGCTTTGCTATGATCTGTGATATTATGTAATATGATTTAACAATTGCATGTATTGTGCCGTATCTTCATAATGTTTACACCATTCAAAATACTACTCATTTCGAAAGTGTTGCTGTAACCGTTAATATGATGTTATTTTCTCTGATGAGAACCTCAAGAATAGGTTGAAAACGTTCAACTTTTCAATAAATATGTTTTCAATTTTAAACTTGCTGGCAATTGCTACTCTATGGTATATTATAAGCTAGACACAAATTGCTTGATGTTCGCTCAACCCGATAAAAACTACTTGAACTAAGGATAAACTTGCTAAAAATTGCTGAACTCGAACTCGAACTTGCAAAATTATAAATGAAGAACTTGAAGTCGAATTCGGCATGAATGCTTGCTAAGTTCGCAAGCCTCATCACTGACATGTCAGCGGGGTGGAATCACATTCCACTGGCTAAGACTAATAACTACAGCCTATGGCAAATTCAGTGGCGCGGGAACGTTTTTTGGACAGGGGAATCTCAAAATCGTAAGATCGTAGCCGCCCTTTTCTCCAATGTACTTGTTTTGAGGCACAAGACACATAGCAAACCTGTCTTGAAGGACTTCAATTGCATACCTGTTCAAGTGGCCGGAATTTTGCACATAGGCCTACAGGTATCTATTGTAGGTATGGGCGTACTAGTTTAACAATCATCGGTGCCAGTTTAGCATGTGATCTATCGAACGTCCGAACCTAATCTCTTTCTTCTACGTTATCTCGAATCTCGATACGTTGAGATAGCAAGTATCACGTGATTGCTAAAGGATGAAAGGTTCGGTAATCACTAGGGCCCGCTAAAGCCAATAAAGTTAAAATTTTTTCAGGACCTTGTTACATGATCAAATGTGTGCTAACGTTCGTTTCATGTGTTCAGGAGTCTGTTTTGGTAGATTTTATAAGTCAAAATAAAGTCAAAATTTTGCATAAAGTCAAAATTTGTCAAAATTGTCTTTATCAAAAATTTCCTTACAAAAACGAACACATTTATATTTTTTAAATACTTTTTTGAATTTTTGAGCTGCTATCAATATTTATGCGCAGTAGAGCGAGACAGCGCTGTTTCTGGCTATTAGCCTTCATCAGCCGCCCTCAGGTAAGAAACATTCATCTTCCAGGACGAATGATCTTGCCAGGATCACTCATCCCTTCGCATAAATATTTCTTGAAGAATTTAACCTTTGTCTACGGTACGATTTACTGGAGTGCTTTGCACTGTTGGTGATGGAGTGCTGTTATAGCCTCTGACCCAACAAGAGGAAGTCGTCATGACTTCCCGTCCAGGAGGCCAGGAAGGACATTGCTTTTTTAGTTATTTATTTATGCGCAGTTTTATTTGATTTTAAACTTTTGAAATATTTGCACTATCGTCACAATAATGCGTGCGGTAATTGAGAAGGAAATAGCACTTATTATGCATGAAACGTCATTGTTGATGCATAAATACATAATTGTTAGACAATTAACCTAATCCTATAAAAACCTTGCGCTCTTTACATGTGGTCTTTTAAGTTGTAGCTTGCAAAGCAAGGAATGCCAAAACAAGCCAAATCCTCTATAGCGAAAGTTGGGCAAACTTGCCAAAAATATCCGGATGAGTTTTCGGCAACTCCTGCCGGCGACTTGCGATACAACCTTTGCGACGTGTTAGTCAAACGCGACAAAAAGTTTTTTGTGGAAAGCCACCGCAAAAGTAAGCAACACCAAGGAAAATTGGAGACGAAGAGCAAATCTCAAAGTAAGCAAACCTTTTTACATTTCGATCAAGTAAACTTCAAGGAACAGGTTGTTTCTTTATTCTTAGCTGCACATATCCCACTTCATAAACTGAACCATCCTTCTTTAAAGTCTCTGTTTGCTAGAATGGGAAAAGTATTGCCTTCGGAGACTGCAGCCCGGGCATGTGTTGCTAAATTGGCATCCCAAAAAGAGGAACAAATTCAAGAATTACTTCGTGACAAAAAAAAATTTTTGATTGTGGATGAAGCAGAGGTTGCTAAACAAAAGTATATTAGTGTGCTTGTGGGCGGCTTGGATGCTCCAAATCAGACATTCCTCGTTAATTGCATCCACTTGACAGCGGTCGCAATGTTAATAGCAGTATTATTCTGCACACTGTGGATGACATATTGCGACAAATTAAAATAAACGCGAGAATTTTTCATTGTTCTTGACTGATGCTGCTCGGTACATGTCTTCGGCTGGAAAGACATTAAAGGAATTATACCCTTCTTTGATGCATGCCACCTGCGTTGTGCACTTATTACATAACTGCGCTATATGCTTGTGCGTGCTCATTTTAAAAATATTGATGAAGTAATAGCAACGATCAAGGCAGCAACAATCAAAAACAAAGATCGCAAGAAAGATTTTCATGATGCTGGTCTGCCATCTCCTCCTGACCCTGTAATTACAAGATGGGCAACTTGGCTTAGAGCTGCCTTATATTATAGTGAGAACCTTCCAGCTGTTCGTACCATTGTCAACAATTGGACAAGTGCAGGCCTCTTAGTCAGCAGAGCAAAAGACGCTATCAATGTGGAAGGTTTGGTGTCGGACTTGGTTAAAATAAATCAATACCGGACTCTAGCAGCCAACGTAGAGTTCTTAGAAGGAAGTGCCTGCACAATAACCAAAGCATACGGACTGCTGAAGAATATGCAATTCGATGATGATTCTTGCGCAATTAAAGACTACATGAACAAACGACTATCCAACTCTGATTTAGAAACAATAATAAACTGTACCAACTTGACAATTGACCCAACAAGCTACGCACTATTGCAAAGCCCAGCAAACCTCTGCTGCTGTTGAGAGGTCGTTTTCTATGCTCAATAAATTACTGAGAAAAGACAGAAATTTTGATGTTAAGAACGTAAAAAAATATATGATGCTGTATTACAGTAAAACGTCCTTGTAATTATACTGCGTGGCTTTCGTTAAAAAAATTATGGACATACTTTTAGTGTACAGTACAGTTGCGATAGCAACGCAGTTTTTGTATTACACACTAATTGATACCGGTACACACAATGGCTCGTTATCCTAGGTTTTAACGTCATGCGTCGCTTTGTTGCATTAGCTTCAACACTGAGTAATTGAGAAAATGTTCGAAGTAGGTTACCTTTTTCTTTAAAAACTTACGTAAATTGCAGATTATAAAACATATTTAATTAATAAAGTGCAACAAGACATAAATAATACGCGGAAGCGATTAAGTCAAAATAAAGTCAAAATTTTACTAAAATAAAGTCAAACATAAATTTTTTAGGTTAAAAAAAATGGTCCTAGTTAATGTTCCCTCTAATTTTTTGTAGTCTGTGTGCGCAGAAACTTTGGCGAGTGCGCACTTTATAGAAATGACTCACGTTTGTGCAAAAACCCATGAATAAATTCAATATGGCAGCTATTGAAAACAAACAGCGCAACTTCTCTTGGTTATGTTACTGCTGGTACATTTTTCGCTCACGGTAGACGGTACAATTTGTAAAGAAATGCGTCCTTTTAGCAGGTCCAAGAACAATTTTCCTTAACTTGCCAACCAAGAACATTGCCTCATCATGATATGTCTGTGCGCGGTATATTTATGCGTGTGCGCAGCCTCTGAAATCCGTGTGCGCGCGCACACGCGCACAGCTTAGAGGGAACACTGGCCCTAATACTAATCACATACTGAACTAGCACCCAATCATCTATTTTACTAAATTACATACATGCGGGCTTTCGCTTATTTGTAAAACGACGTTTAGACTTTTTCTTGCTCTACAGTTACACTGGAAAAAGTGATTTAGCCGCTTCATTAGGTAGGTAGAGTTTAAAACGATTTAAAAACTCAACCAGAAAAGAGAATTGGTATAAGTTCATAAGAGCTAGATCAGGGGAGCCCAATCAGTCGATTGCGATCTACCGATCGATCTTTGAGTGCCTGGCTGTCGATCGAGAGCCGACTTGGCATGTACACATATCAGGTTGGCCTCCAGCATTTTCAATTTATGTATCGCGCGTCCTGGCCGTAGAAGACTATTTTTTCAGCTCTTCACATAGATTTTGTTGGAATTCGGAACATCTGAAGGATTGAAGACCGTTTTTTGCACTTTACCGCATTTTCGTTTACGATTTGCGTAATTCCCGTGATCAGCAAACTCTAATACTTTTTCAATTCGAGCAAAGTTTAGCGAAAGTAGATTCCGAGTCGGAAGAGGTTGGGCACCCCTGAGCTAGATCATCATCTTTAGCATGAAAGCGAATATTGACTTTACTATGATGTGGCTGTTGATCTGTTAAAACTAAACACCGAGTGTAGCTTTTTTTTCTGCAGTTTTATTGTATGTTAGGCCTGTTAAACAACGGTTGCAAACGTGAGATCAATGAGCCCCTCAGGTTCGAATGCAGAAAAAAATTTGCCAGGGGGACGAAAATTTTTTAGAAAGTTTATTGTAACTAATTTTCTGGGGGCGAAAGTTTTTCCAAGGGGGGGTTCCCCAGTCCTGCACTTCCACTGGCTGTGGGCTTGTTTCATTAAGTACTGGTACGTACGTTGCGAGCATTAATCCCGTTGCATTCAGTGCATAATTTGTCCAGTTGTCAGGAGGGCTCAAATGGTTCAGGGGGGGCTGAAAAAATTCCAGAGGGGACTTTCATGTAAGGACCGCTACGCAATACGCACACCAGTAAACCACTACTGTAACTTCGTTAATACTTTCCAATATAGCACGTTTCGGTATTTCAAACAGTTAAATCTAAAATTTCGAAAAGTTTTTGCGTCGGCCCAAAACATTTTGCTTGCGTTACTTTGCGTACCGGTACATCAAAAGTATGTTGCTACAAAAAATAAATGTCCCTAATGATAACAACAGTCAAAGCATGCTAAAAGCGGTAGCTAAGCAATAAGCATACTATGAATTAACGCAGCATCGTAACGCTTGCAGCGCAATTATTTTATTTTAATCAACGCAAAAAATTTTCAAGTTTCATGAAAACCTTTGGCCGAACTAGGCTCAGCTTGAAGATACGCTGCACACTTCCAACTATCACATAACTGTTGATTTAAGTATTTGGTTTGTCCAAAGTGCATTTATAAAACAATGAAATAATGATTGAACTCTGCAGAGAGGGAAGCTGTAGAGAGAGCAAATAGTGAACTATAGTATCCTTTTGCTTTTATTTTTTAGCCACACACAAATGCAGCTCAGTTTTTATAACAGTGAAAAGTATGCATCGTAAAAGATCACATATAGGTTGAGCATTGATCGCGCGAAACTGTCGCCGGAAATCAATGCGCCATCCACTCAGCCAAGTTCATGTGCAGCTTTACGTCTTTTATTTTTGTTAAGCCACATAATAGCAGCTCAAGTTTTGTATTAGTGAAGCACGTGCATCATGGAAGATGACTTTGTTGAGCATCGGATCCGCGAAACCAGTTTCGCAGCTCTACGCACCAACCACTCGGCCATCTCCATGTGCTGTGCAGCATTACGTCAATCGCAATCGGCTACAGCCAGAATAAAATTCGCCAAGCGGTATTTTTAACCAACGATCGGTGCCACTAGGCGATATCAGTAACTTGCAATGCTATTGGAATTGGTCTAGAAGCACATGGAGCTAACATATTTATCATCTAGTAAAATATCGCTATTCAATGCAATAGTCTTTTCCCCATTCTTCAAAAAACAAAATTTGAAGTAATCGTGACAATTTTGTGATCAGAATATACCTAGAATCAATATTAGCAGATTTGATATGGTGCCGAAGATTGATATCAATTAAAAAAAGTCAAGTCTGGTTGCAGTGTAAGGCTGAGACTGCATTCGAGTGTAAGCTTTTCGCGACGGATTTGATTCACGGTAAATATCACATAAGGCAAAATCGTAGATATATGATTTTAATCTTTCACTTGATAATTTATTCGCATGTTTTGGGCCCCCATCCTTATCTATCTGATTATCTAAGACAACATTCCAATCCCCGGCTAAAATATAATCTAGCGAGGAAAAATCGGAAAGGGTTGAAAATAAGCCATCGAAAAAAATTGGTTCGTCTTTGGTTGGTGCATACACATTTGCAAGAAGAAATAAATTTTCTTTTACTTTAATTTCAGTTAGTAGGAATCTACCATGAGAGTCTGAATGCTCAGAGCACAGCTCAAATTTAAATTTGTGGTGGAATAAAATAGCTACCCCATTTAAGCGGCTATTTCCGTGTGAAAACAAAATATTCCCTCCCCACTCACACTTTCATAAATTTTCATCCGCAGATGTGGAGTGCGTTTCTTGCAATAAAATTACATCATATTTTTTTTGTTTGAGATAGTGGAATACAGCTTTTCGTTTATAAGTTTGTCTTATACCATTGGCGTTAAAAGTTGCTATAACACTAGACATAAATAATAATGAAAGTAAAGCAATAATAATCAAAACGTGCTGACACCAGATTTCATATCATGTTCAAACTCAGAGCCACATGGACATTTATATGCACTTTTAAGGTCTTGATATGTAATTCTGCCACAATTGCAATGAATCGTGTACTGTGCACAGTTAAAATTTTTTACATCTCCAGCTCATTGATTTAGGTGGTAAACAGTTAATATTGCTGCATGTACATGCTACTGAGTATTTGGAACAATTAACCCAGTCAAATATGTCATGTTCTATTCTTATGTCTGGTTGAAATTGTCCACAACAAGGAAGTCTTACCATGTCTGAATTGCAGTCTGGGCATGAGATATACTGTTCATTCAATTTCACAGAGAAGCGCTTGTTCGTCGAAGGATCCGAACAGCATTGCTTAACTACAAATTGTTCTTCACCACAGTCTTTACAAGTTGTATTGAATTCTTTTTCGTCTGTACAGAATGCAGCTTTACAAGAAAAGCATTGAAATTGGCAAGCCATTTGCCACCAATTTGGCACATCTTGAGCCTCTGGTTGGTTTAAATCTGGTAGAGTATCATTTTCTAGCTGAGTAATCATTTCTTCTGCTGAATGCGATTGTTCGTTGTTATTATCCTCTATATCGTTAAGGTTATTAGATGTCATCTGTGTTTGCTTGGAAGGTCGCACATCGGTTGTTTTCAGGTTTGAGTTGCTGAAGGTTCGTTTTCTTTTACTTAAATTAATCGGTTCGTCGGAGCTACTGCTGGTAGAATTGCTTCGGTTCATCGTGAGATCATCAGCGTTTTGAGTAGTGATTCGAGTTGTCTGATTGCCTAGCTGTGGAAAACCTTGCAGTCTTTTAGTGCAGTTACTTTGCACATGCCCTGTTTTTGCACAATACCTACAAGTCACAGTTTGTCCCGTATAGGTAACATATATTTCACTACCTTTTATTGTAATGTAGCTGGGCAGGGGGGTTTCTTCAAGCATAGTTTTAGGAATAGAGGCAATTCTTATTCCTGAAAGAAGTCCATCTCTATTCTTTTTGGCAGTAACTTTAACTACCTTTCCAACTATATTTTCAAGTTCTTTATGTACATCGTCATTGGTCATTGGAATAGGGACCCAACCTACTATGACATTAATATTTTACGTCTCATACAGTCGCAACTTGTATATACTAGTGACATCTTTCAATTTTTCAGCCAATTCAAGGACGTATTCTCTTTTCTTACACGTTATATCAACGCTTCTAGATTTCATTTCTGCCAACCCCACAAGTTTTGATAAAGGAAACTTTAGTTCTTTCAACATTTCTAAAACTTCGAATCGTTTCATTATATCTTTCGTTTTAAAGTTCAAACAGTTGGGTCTTTCTAATTGTGGCGAGCCTCGCGCTCTTGCCACAGCAGCAAACGTTGATTTTCCATTCATGCTGAAGCGCTCCTTCTCTCACGCCTGCAAAGCTAGAATGCAAATACTCCATCAATAAGGATCAACTCTGCAAATCTCAGTATGAAGGGGTCATAACCTTGCTACCCAAACCAGGAAAAGACCTTCTTCTTGCCTGTAATTACAGATCCATCACGTTATTGAACTGTGATTGTAAAATTATTTTAAAAGTGATTAATAATAGATTGTGTCCATTGTTGCCCTCTCTTGTAATCGAAGTGATTTTATAAAAGGTCGCAATATTAGAGACAATATACGTTTAATGTTTAACATTATTGATTATGCGAATTGTAAAAATGTACCAGGTGCGGTGCTATCTGTCGATTTGCAAAAAGCTTTTGACTCTTTGAATTGGTCATTTATTTTTGCTATGCTAAGAATTTACGGTTTCGGTGATTTTTTAATTGGTTTAATCAAAATGATATACAAAGAATCAAAATGTTGTATTATTAACAATAACTTTTTAAGTTCTTTCTTTAATGTTAAAAGAGGGGTACGACAAGGTGATCCCTTGTCTCCTACCATTTTCATTTTATCTATAATCGAGTATTTAGCAATTTTGTTTCGACAAAGTATTTCATACAAAGAATTAACAATCCAAAACCATTGTTTTAAAGTATCTTTATTTGCTGATGACACTGTAATTTATTTGAACGGTAAGTCTTCTCAGTTTAAACATGTGTTTGATATTTTACGTATATTTGGAGAATGATCTGGTTGCAAAGTCAATATCGATAAATCTACAGCATTTTACATTGGGTCAAGTAGAGTTAATGTCATGAAACCATTTTCGACTGAGGGATTAGAATGGGTTACAAATACTATCAAATATTTAGGTGTACATATTCCAATACAGAACTGTGATATTAATCCCGTCATTGATCAAAATTTTTCGTCGATCAATGATAAAATCAAAACAGAATTAAATATATGGTCATCAAGAGGATTAGAATTATTGGGAAAAATTTCCGTTTTAAAAAGTATTATCGTACCGAAAATAATGTTTAAAGCCGCTAATCTACGAGTGATATTACCCGATTCTTACATTTAAAAAATTAACCAAGTTTTATTTAAGTTTATTAGGGGTTCCAAGTGGGAGAAAATTGGAAGGTCACAATTATGTTGTGATATTGTAGACGGGGAAGCTAAAATGATTGATATCAAGCAACACATGTTGGCGTTGCAATTTAAGGGAGTCGTAAAATTATTTGACGAAAATTACACAGCCGCATGGAAAACATTGGAGAATTTGTGCATTGATGAAAACCTGTTTTTTTGTATCTTGCGTTCTAATGTGAAGATGACAAATATGATGATTACCAAACTGGCATTTTTGCGCTTTACCCGGAGTACTTTATTGGCCTTAAGATCCACCATTGACGTTTCAGAAATCTTCTGCGATAATAAATTTTTGTGGCTAAATAAAGCAGTAAAATATCAAAATAAACCAATGCTAATAAAGGAGTTCTTAAAAATTGGTATTTTTCATTTCAAACAATTGACTGATTCGGATGGGGAAATAATATCCTATGATGATTTGGCACTGTTAAATGGTGCGCATCCAAATAATTACAGTTTTATATAACATGTCAAATTGATATCTGCTATTCCAACGCACTGGATTGGGAAAGCACCTACATCAGACGAACTTTTTTGGGTTTCCAAGGAAAAAGCTAAGGAACTAATTATTTTCCTTGGGAAATCCAATAAAACAGTTTACATGTACTTAAGAAGCAAATCGAGATTGCTACCAATAAAACAGCAACAAAAGTGGTGTGATGCATTGCAAATTTTACCAAATAATATTAACTGGAATAAAATATATGAAAATAATTATTTTGCTACAAATGAAACAAACTTGAGATCTTTTCAAATCAGATTAAACTTGAGATCTATTGTGACCAGTGGTGTAAAAAGTATTTTGAAACTGTACTTAAGTAAAAGTACTGTTACTGACGGCAAAACTACTCGAAGTAAAGTAGAAAGTATTGACCAAAAACAGCACTTAAGTAAAAGTAAAAAAGCAGTCATTTAAAAACTACTCGAGTAAAAGTACTCGTACAGCGTTTTCAAACGTTAAAGTGTCAACTACACACTTGCCGATGCGGCGATGATGGACTTACTTTGAAGGTGGCAAAATGGTGAACCAAAAGAAATTATTACCGCCCAGATGGTCGATTGGATAGAGCGTCTGCTTCTGAAACGGTAGAATCGGGTTTCGATTCAGAGTTGGGTTAAACCAATGACTTAAGAATTGGTATTTATAGCTTCCCTGCATGACGTTTAGTATCAAAGGCGACAGCGCAATTCTTATCGCATGGAGTGAAGTTTCCATGGCGATGACGAGACCGAGTTTTATGGAGTTGATTAATGGAGAATTGGAGTTGTAAATACAGATTTAAGCCGCAACTAGGGATTTCAAGGCGAGACTATAACTCAAATGCTTCAATAGTAAACTACTTCTACTTTTCTAAAATAAAAACTACCCAAGTAGAGTTACTTTACACTAAAAGTACTTAAGTAAACGTAAAAGTAGCCTAAAAAAAACTACTCAAAAAAGTACTCGTTACCGAAAAAAACTACTCAAGTAATCTACTCAAGTAAAAGTATTTTGTTACTTTACACCACTGATTGTCACTAATGTGCAACTTGCTGGATTTGGTATTGTTGACAGTAATTATTGTGTATTTTGTTCTGAAGAACCTGAAACAATTATTTATTTTGTATGTGTAAATTTGTTGTAACTTTTTGGCAAGATCTGTCCGATTGGCTTTCGGTAAAACTACATCACGATTTTAACTTAGAAAACCTACATAAATTATTTGGATATGAAAATTGCAATGGAGTATTTCAGTTTGTTAAAGGATTACTTTTATATGCACCTTTTTTTAATTTATCGATGCAAATATTCTAAATCAAGACCCAATATGGTAAAATACTTTAGTCTTCTTAATTCAATTAAGCAATCTGAATATGTAATAGCTAAAAAGAAAAATAAATTGGGGTTACACTTTCGACAATGGGGTCAACTATGTTGAAGGAAGAAGGAGTTGTTTGATAACAATGCTTAATTTATAGTGTGCATTTATCTTATTTGTTTTATTATCGCAAAATATAAAAAAAAAAAAAAAAAAATAGAAGCACATGGAGCACATGGAGTTGGCCGAGTCGTTGGTGCATTGGGCTCCGAAGGTGGCTTCGCGGGTTCAATGCTCAACTAGATCATCTCCATGATGCATGTATTTCACTACCACAAAAATCCTAAGCTGCAATTAAGTGGCCTGAAATAAAAATAAAAAAAAAATAGAAGCACATGGAGTTGGCCGAGTCGTTGGTGTATTGGGCTCCGAAGCAGGGTTGGATCTCCATAATGCATGTACTTCACTACCACAAAAATCCTAAGCCGCAATTAAGTGGCTTGAAAAAAAAAAAAAGTAGAAGCGCACATGGAGTTGGCCGAGTGGTTGGTACATTGGGCTCCGGAGCTCGCTTAGCGAGTTCGATACTCAACTAAATCATCTTCTTTGACGCACGTAATTCGCAAACGCAAAAGCCTAAGCTACAAGGTTTACAAAAGAGAGAGTATACCGAGTGCTTCGCGTAATGGAGCTGTGATCGCAACTTCAGCAAACCATCAAACTGTGGTTGGTTGACTTATCCCAAACATATCGCCATGAAACAGGAGGCAAACTATAATTAGTTTTTTGGCAATATTCCAAGACTACTTTTTTATTTAGTTGCATATTTATCCTCCTATCACGAGAAAGCGATCAATGCGCTATACGAGCTCGCTTAGGAGTTGCCAGCCATCTGTCTACCACACCAAGATGGGGAATCCCGCTAAGTGCCTTTCCTAACGGCACAACAATTAAACTTGCCGGCTTGTTCTCCACACTGTCCCTTTAATGCTGAGCGTCAAGCAGGGAAGCTGTGAATATCAATTTTAAAGTCATTGGTTTGACCCGACTCGGAATCAAACCCAAGTCTGCAGCTCAAGAGACGGACGCTCTATACCACTCGGCCATCTGAGCTGTAAAGAGACTACCGTACCTCACGAAAAAGCTGAACAAAACCAAACATTCGCTCGAAAGAGTGCGCGAAATAATGGAAGTTTAAACATTATCTCGCTCTAGCTAAAATACTTTTAAAATACAACGAAGTCAGCCAAATTTGTTTTTACCAAATAAATCCAAAACAGTGCATTTTCCTAGCATTGTCAATTTGAATTTTGCAAAACGGTTGATTTTTTTAATTTGTAGCGGCCATTTAATTTGTAGCGGCCATGGCGCAACCTTGCACAACTGTCGCGACTCATTAGCAAAATCACAATGAATCGAAACTCATTTCACAAAGGTGTAATGTTGTTTTAAATTTTTCGAACAATTAATCTAAGGCCAAGAGGTTGCCCAAGAATTCTGCAGCAACTTAGCAAGATTACCTTTATGACGTTGGTTGGTCTTGCCTAGTAATTCCACCAAAGCTTTCACCTTTCGTCGCGGAGGTCAAGATGCTAGGGACTTCAACTCGAGCTGCTGCCCCGCGACCCCCCAAATACAAGCGGGTTTAGAAAAGTTTATTAGTTTTGAGTTTTCACATTCCTCAGCGATGCATTTGAGACTTTTCGCAAAGTACTGCAAATCGGCCTGTGAGCTATATGATAACAAATCATTAATGTAAAATGAGAATTCCGAGCTTGCACTCGGCTTGAAGAAGTGTGGAAAAATGGAAACTTGAACAAATGGTTTTTTTACGAGATGAAACTGTTTGCAATGGATGCGTTTTGAGATATATGCTAGTGAACAAGCAAAAAAATTTTTGTCCGTTGACCGTGCGATACATTACTTTATCTTTTCCTCGAAATTGTAATGCACGTACTACTTTTAAAACAAAAAATTCATGAAAAATTGTACACTGTAATTTCGCCATCAACATTTGCATTATAGATTTATCGATAGAATAAATCTCACTTTATTAAAAAGTGTAGTTACTTACCTACAACTTATCCATAATTGTATTTATCACACTTTATTGATATAATATCGATAGAGATTGTTTCTTCACAAGAGTTTGTTTAAGCACAATTTCGCTCAGCGCATGCTATACTAAAAAGTTTAAAAACAATCTGAAAGAAAATTAAAAAAAACACAAAATCTGAAAGAAATTGTTTTCTTGACATGTGAGCCGGCCTGCTTTAAGGTTGGTATAAACTAGAGTTATATTGAACAGAGGGAAAACAATTGTTTATTTTGCATCTAACCATCATCATAATATTTCACCTTTGTACATTTCATATTGATTTAATGAATAGCAGCTCCATACTGCACTGATTTAACTCGGCCATACCGGTAGGCCTCGATCCGGCGGCGCCCCCTCGAGTCTAACACTAAAAAAGGCGACATATGTTTGGCCCCGGCGGTGCTTTGATACATCTGTGTTAAAAGCTAAATGCATTCGCAGTAGCTAAAACAGTTCCCAAGTACAACAACACAAAATCGTAGATTCATGGTAATGTTTTGTCGAAATCTTACGCTCACGCTATTTAAACGGCGAAAAGAAAATTATCATCGTGTGTTCAGCGACGATGGTATTTTTTTTGGAAGAAACACCTCTGTTATTTCGCCCGTATATTTTTTTAACACGACCAATCTATTCAAGTGCTAATTGCGTCTTAATATATCGGGTGTCCCAAAAAAAATGAACCACTCTTTCTTAAGTGTTTTCTCGGTGAATATAAACTCAAAATTATGGAAATTCTATACACAATAATCCAAGTTTATTCTTTATATTTTTTCGTAATATCTAAAAACTTGGTTGCAAGTTATGCAAGTATTGCCAAATCAAAAATGATGTTTCAAAAAATTTAGTATCAGAGGAAATTAATGTGAGCAAAGATCTAATAAGTGCTTTGTTGCATGCGCTTTGTGACGCTATAAGTCTGCAGATACTCGAAATAAACACAATATCTATAGAAAAATGATGCAAGAGTATTTTTTTTGGAAGAAACACCTCTGTTTAGGAGTATATGGAGGTCACATTGAGCATAGACTGAAATAAACCATTCTTTGCTCGTGATACTGAATTTTTTTAATTATCATTTTTAATTTGGCAATACTCGCGTAATTTGCAACCAATTTTTTACATATGTAAAACTGTAAATAATATATCAGTGCTTGGATTGCTGTATAGCAGGGGTGGGCAGAGTGCGGCCCGCGCGACCATTTTATGCGGCACGTAGGGATTTACAGAAATATAAACTCCTATCGTGAATCAAGCCGAAGACCTTTTTTTCTTTTTGTTTAGCTCCGCGCTGAATGTCAGTGAAAAAAAGGACATCTGCGGGCGCGTAGATCCTTATTTTTTGCTCTTCACCGATCTTCAGTGGTGAAAACAGGACGTCTGCGGACGTGAACACCTTTTC
The DNA here is from genome assembly GCA_964006365.1 of Trididemnum miniatum. NCBI lineage: Eukaryota > Metazoa > Chordata > Ascidiacea > Aplousobranchia > Didemnidae > Trididemnum > Trididemnum miniatum. The sequence continues at coordinate 6,093,850 of OZ023238.1, forward strand.
TTTTGCTCTTTTAATCAGTGCGATCCTCGGCTTCAAATTTTTTAAAAATCTTTTCAAATGCGGCCTTTCGTATGAACAGTATTGCCCACCACCGGTATACAGTATTTCAATAATTTTTAGTTAATAATCACCGAGGAAATACTTTACAAGAAGTGGTTTATTGTTTCTGGAACACCCAAAAACATAGAAAACAAAGTTCGAATAAAAATTCTCGCCCTCCTACTATTTGCCTTTTTCGAAAAAAAAATCGACGCCTATGAACACGGCTAACAGTCAATTTAAATAGATCGACAGCATCGAAGATCGAATGAGACAGTATTGTTTTGAGTAAAATTCAGATAAACCTTACACTCTTACTAAAACGCTAAAACACGACAAACAAAACCTGGTGGCCAAAACAACGTCCGTCGTGCCAACAAAGAATAGAGGAAGGAGCTATTTCAGAAAAAACAATTGAAAATGATCTTCAAGCTACAAAAACGCCAACTAACAACACGAGATTGAATCGCAGGCAGGCATCGTTTTTGTAACCGTCATGCGGCCTAGTTATGATTTTACTAACTTAGCTATCGACAAATTGAACACCCATGGAGTTGGCTCTCCGCCTTTTGGTTGTAGACTTGGGTTAGATTCCGAGTTTGGTCAGAACAATGACTTCGAAATTGATATTATAAGGCCTCACTGTTCCGACGTTTAACATTAGCGTGATAATGTGGAGAACAAGCTGGCAAAGTTGCTTGCTGTGCCGTGAGAAAAGACACTTAATGAAATATCCCCATCTTAGAGTGGTTGGCAGGTGAGCAACGACTCAAGCGAGCTCGCTTTAGCACGTCTGTCACGATCTCACGAAAGGTGAAGAAAAACACAAGTAAATAAATTGAAATGATAGAAAAGATCTAAATAGACTGGCAATGAACAAATGGTGGTGTTGCATCTTTTCCTGTAGGCTAATAACAAAGAATATTGAATCTTGTGCTTTGCATAATTTTGACGATAAAACTGTTGCGAAAAAAAAAAGAATCAAAAGAGTGGACGCTGGATAGATTCTTTTACCACATCTTGTGATGAAAAAGTACCGGTATTCAGAAAATACGGATTAAACAAAAGCGGTGACAAGCTTAGCTTAGTTTGGCAAAAAAATTACTTGAAGCTAAAATTATGGCAAAAGCATGATAGTTCAATTACTTCAATTACAAGTTTTACCTTCTTTCAAACAGCTTGCTTTTGAAAGTTTTCAAAATTCACACCGACCGAAGGTTTTGCTAAATCGTAATTAGTAGGCCCGGTTTTTTAAGAATCAATCAATCAATTCTATTCCCTTACGCTAAGTTTTATTCCCTTACGCTGAAGCATTAAAAATACACTCGAACACTAAAAGCAAATAAATATTGGTACGGAAAACCAAAATGCAGCAAAACGGGTTAGCATTGAGGCATGACAGTCAAAACTGACTGGCCATGGCTGCATGACTATAAAAAGCATATCTTTAGTTAGTTAATGTCTTTTATTTCCGTACCGTCAACACAAGAATAATATACAAAAATAATATACAGTAGGCTATAATTGGACAGCACGAGAAAAGGGAAGAAGCAACAAAACGATAAACGTTGTAACATGCAAGGGGAAGTGGAAGGTCAAGAAAAGTAATAGTAATAGTTTATTTTCGCCTGCATTTCTTAGAACAATAAATCACAAGTAACATGAGAAGTAAAAAAGTAACATGAGAAGCATGGTTGCAACACCCGAAAAGATTTACATTGTCTTTACCTACTAACGTAGACTAATTTGTGCCTTCATTAGGCAAAGCTTTATTCAATTTTTGCAATAAATGCGGAAAAGCTATGTCAAATTCAAGCGAACTACTTGTAAAAAAATCTGACAACCATTTACCTGTTTCCTGTGTACATAAAATCTGAGCATGCGCCAGATTTTAAACATTAATTTCAGTCAAAAAAATCCAAGCACATTAGCTTATTAGGCTGCTTTTCCTCACCTATCAAGAGAATGCTAAGTTACCTGCGTCCATCGCATATTCATACTTTTATTTCTCATTAGTCATTACTCAGCATTTGGTGCACAGTTTGCCACTTGTACAGTTGATCTAGCGACGCATTCGTTCATTTAAACTGTTTGCGGTTATCACCCCTCTCCTATGGATTGCCACCTTAACGTGGTGGGGAGGTTTGAGTTTTCAATGATCCTTAGAGCAACGCCGTCGGTGGTGTTTAATCACTTCCATCAGGGTCACCCATGACGGTAAGGTCAAAGGAGAGAAACAGACCAAGTAGCAATCCAATGCTGTAGCTAAATGGAAAATTGTAATAACAATATTCATGCTGCATCGGACGGCGCGCAGGATAAAAAGGTCCGCGTTCGAGTTTTAGGCAGAGGGACTCGTTCGAAAAATAAGCTACAGTCTCTCCCACAAGCTGACCGTCACCGGAAACCCACCAACGCAGTCGCTAAGCGTTTGGGAAGGCAAATGGGGGCAGCGCACAGAAAACGTACTCGAGTTGGACTAAACTGCCGGGATCTAGCTATCGGGAACTGGAACGTTTCGTCACTGACAGGAAAAGAGCAGGAGCTTGTTTGCGAAGCCCAACAGTATCGCCTTGATGTTGTGGGAATTTCATCAACAAAGCGCCGGGATTTTGGAACTGTCGAGTTGAACGGTGGGTGGAAAATTTTCTATTCAGATGTTGATGCAGCAATGTCTGCTCAAGCTGGTGTTGGCTTACTTGTGAGCCCCAACATAGCTGAATGTGTCGTTGACTGGGTACCACTGGGAGGAAGGGTTTGTCTTCTAAAGCTAAGGCTGCAGGAGCGATCTCTGTGTATCTTGCAGATGTACGCACCTAACATAGAATCACAGTACGAAGCCTTTTTGGAGGAAGTTGAGATTGCATTGGGAAAAGCAACTTCAGCAGAATCCCTTGTCCTTTTGGGCGATTTCAATGCACATGTGGGCATCGACAATGCAACTTGGAAAGGTGTTATTGGGCAACATGGTGACCCAGACATTAACAAGAACGGAAGGTGTTTATTGCAGTTCTGTGCCACCAATGGGCTGTGCATAATGAACACATTTTTTCAGCACAAAAGAATTCATAAGTACACCTGGTACAGAGACTCTCTGGAACAACGCTCCCTGATTGATTTTTGTATCGTTTCGGCGGACTTGTTTTCTACCGTGTCTGATATTCGTGTTAAAAGAGGGGCTGAGTTGTCAACTGATCACCCCCTAGTTGTCTGCACTTTGAAAGCTTTGAAACCCTTGAAAAAACGAAAGACTTTTCGACCACGAGAAACTTATCGAATCAAATGGGAATCATTGGCTGACAAAGAGGTACGAACTGCATTTGCAGACAACATTGCATCTAAGTTCAAAGAACTTCCGACCCCTACTGAAGGCATTGAAACTGAGTGGTGTTTGTTTCGAACAGCAGTCATTACGTCCGCTACTAACTGTTGTGGACGTAAGCGTGTTGGAGGGACGAAGAGTAGCGAGAAAAGAACTCCTTGGTGGAACCAAGAAGTTAAAGAAGCTATTCGTGCGAAAAAAGTGGCCTATAAGGCCTGGCTTGCAAATAAGTCATCACTTGAACTTCGTTCGCAGTACTCTGAAGCACGTAAGGCGACAGCCACAAAAGTTAAACTGTCTAAGGAAAGGGCCTGGAAGGAATTTGGAGAAAGGTTAGACGATGATTTCAAAACGGCAAACAAAGTGTTCTGGCAGACCATTCGCCGTTTGTGTGGAAACAGATCTCGAGCCGCTCTCTTTATCGAAGATTCAAATGGCGTGACTCTGAAAGATCAAGATGCTATTTTGAATCGGTGGAGAGACTACTTTAGTGATCTTTTAAACCCAGTTGATGCTACACCGATACAAATTCACGAGGAACAGGTTGGGGAAGATATTCAGATAACCGAAGCAGATGTGAATGCAGTAATCAAATCATTGAAAACTGGAAAAGCACCTGGTGAGGATGATATCAGATCTGAAATGTTAAAAGCAATGAACATATATGGTGTTCGTTGGCTGACTCGTGTTTGTAAGGTGGCGTGTAGTACTGGGCAAGCACCAAAGCAATGGCAAAGTAGTGTGATAATACCTATCCACAAGAAAGGAGACAAGAGAAAATGCACCAATTATAGGGGCATATCTCTCATCAGTGTACAGGGTAAGGTCTATGCCAAATGCCTTGAAAAGAAATGCCGTGAAATAGTCGAGCCTAAACTAACGGATGCTCAGTGTGGCTTTCGTCCTGGCCGAAGCACAATGGATCAGATCTTTGCCTTGCAGCAAATCTTTGAGAAGTCGTGGGAATATGCAAAAGAGGTCAATGCATGTTTTGTTGATCTTGAAAAAGCATGTGATCGCATTCCTAGAGACAAGCTTTGGGCGGTGCTGTTGCAGTATGGCATTGATGGCCAGTTACTAACTGCCATTAAGTCGCTGTACGTGCATGTCGAGGTCTGTGTTCGTGTTAACAGTGCAACGACGAAACCTTTCAGAGTAAGTGTGGGACTACGGCAAGGCTGCTCTTTTTCACCTATTCTGTTCCTTATTTATATGGATAGAATAGTTAAGAAAAGTGAGTCTTGTGGCGGAGTAAAGATCGGTGAATGCACTGTACAACGTCTGTTATTTGCAGATGATCTTGTGCTACTCGACTCTACCCAAAATGGTCTCCAGCAAGCTCTTGACAGGTTTTCGGATGCATGCTCTGTTGCCGGAATGAAAATCAGTTCAACAAAAACAGAAACCATGTGTCTGTCCAGACAACCAAAGCAGTGCTCTCTCCAAATTGATGGAGTACCACTAAAACAGTCAGAGAAATTCAAGTACCTCGGCGTCTCATTCACAAGTGACGGCAGACAAAATAGCGAATTGGATATCCGCATCGGAAAAGCAAGTGCAGTAATGCGCCAGCTCCACCGATCTGTGGTACTGAAACGGGAGCTTTGCACCAAGGCAAAGCTATCCATTTTCAGATCGGTCTATGTTCCTATTTTGACTTATGGCCATGAGTGTTGGATCATGAATGAGAAAGTGAGGTCTCGAGTTCAAGCAGCCGAAATGGGATTCTTGCGAAGAATTAGCGGTTTGACCTTGTTGGACAAGGTTAAAAGTGCAGATATTCGTGAATCTCTAAGCATCGAAGCGCTGCTTCTCCGACTAGAAAGATCGCAACTGCGTTGGTATGGACATGTGACACGAATGTCCCAGGAAAGAACAGCCAAAAAACTGCTCTGTTCAACACCGATTGGTCGAAGGCCAAGAGGCCGTCCCAGAACTCGATGGCGAGATTACGTAGAAGATCTTAGTTGGTCTCGCCTTGGCATCCCAGCAGAGCATCTATCCTTTGTTGCAGAGGATCGAGATGCTTGGAGGCTCCAACTTGAGCTGCTGCCCCCGCGACCCCCCAAGGATAAGCGGGTCCAGAAAATTGATTGATTGATTGCGGTTATCACCAATTTATGACGTCACAATCGCAAGGTAAGCCCAACCCGCGAAAATCTGACGCAAGCGCTCGTTAAATGCGTTTGAACGTCATTAGCGAGGGGTTCCGAGTGTATGTTTGGCGAGAGTTAATGGTAATACCGTTTTCGGTATTGAGCCTCTTGCTCGTTGTTGTCTCGCAAACACAAGTCGGAAAAATGTCGAGCGAGACAACTTCTGTAATTCCGTCCTTGATGCACTGCAACATATTCAAGAATCTTAACAAGCTGCAGAGCTTCGAACTAAAACAAGCAATTCGCGCACAGCAAGAATGGCCCAACGGTATCAGTTTTGACACGAGTAAAGAACAAGCAACAACATGTTTTCGTTGATTTCCCCCTGTTCAAGCTCAGTTGCACTTCGCTATGGGTTCGGTAGGTCTGGGGTTCAATTGCTGGGCCGGTCAATTCTGTCACAGTGTTGCCAAAAGCTAGCCAACGCTGCAATTTTTTGCGGAACTGTGCTGCCCAGGCGGTAATCCACGGAGAAGGGCACCGTCACCCGTTACGCGCTTTGGCGTTACGCGCTTTTGGCGTAATGTGTAATGAAAATTTGATTTTTTGATTCTTACTTTTTCTGATAATACTGTAATCAAATACAAACTAAAATACTGTGTAATGAAAATTTGATTTTTTGATTCTTACTTTTTCTGATAATACTGTAATCAAATACAAACTAAAATACTGTGTTTTAAAACTAACCAACGTACAATACGGTATCTGTATATGTTGAAGTGAGTTGCACGGTCGAATTCTCGAAAGTAATGAGCTTGGCATAGATGAGATGCAAGCAGGCATAAAAAAAAACTTTTCCTGTTAAAATTCTAGGCGGAAATATCTCTTTAAAAATAAAAATCCAACTAAATTAGTAAAACTGAGGTGAAAATTTGAAAAATTGCGCTAATCTGCTTGGTGAAAGAATAGACTAATCTGTAATCATGACTTACGACAATAATTCAAGATACACAAAGGCTCTAAAGACCTGTTTTTTGCTCACTCTCTTAGACTTTTAGTAGCCTACTGCCAATTTTGATGCTTTTTCACTGATTCACATACAACGTGCAACTGCTCTGTGCCTTTAACGAAATCTTCCTTTTGGCAAAACAACCTTTCACTGTCTTCAAGGGTTTAAAGTTAATCCAAACCCCCGATTTGACTTGCTTCTCTACAATTTTTCCCAAAGCTGGGAGGTTATTGGTGTATCACAGGGCCGGATTTACACAATTACCCGGTCCACACGTCCAATTTTTATGGGCTTTAGGCCCGCGGTTCTTGGTCCTAGTTTATGCATCATAATTAATTTTTTGATGTCACTATCACTTTTTTAAATTGTGATGGCGTCGAACCGAACCGGAACGTAAACCGAAAACCCGTACTAACCGCTTCTTTTTATTGAATCCAAACCGAACCGTAACCTTTATAATTTAGTGGACGTACACCTAACCTGAACCCAAGGGCATCAAAAGTTCTTGAACCTTAACCGGATTTGAACCGTTAAAATAATTTTTGTTTAACCTAAAGCATACGTTTCGTCAATTCGTGTGTACTCCTATGAAGATTTTTCCCAAGAATGATTGTTATGGTGGCTATAACAGCGGTTAAGGATATCTGAAGTTATAATCTGAGGTGACTTCTGCCGCTGAGGATATCCTTTATGGGCTACAGTAGCATCTTGAAAAGTACAGTCGTGTGCAAAAGTTTAAGACTACATAGATAAAAGTTCAGAGCTGCAAGGTAGGCCTACAGCAACCAAAAAACTTGATGCATTTGCACTAATTTATTTACACTATTTACAACATTACACAGATACTACGAACGTTTTCGGCTCTGCACTGGCCCTCGTCAGGTATTTTTCTAAAATAGTCCAAAGATTAACGTTAGATACCTATAGGAATAGATTGAAGGTACGATGGACTTAAGTTGATTAATGCACACTACTTCTCGGCTAAACTTCTCACTTAAACATTGCTACACGTTACTAATACACTGGTTTAAGAACAGGAAAGCTAAGGCTCCACCGGAAAAATTTATAATTTTCTAATTCGCAGGAAAAGTTGCTTCGCACAGACGAGAATTTTTTCAAAATTATTGTTGGTGGAGCTGCAAAATCTCCATCAAACTTTTTCCACTGACATTTTTCCAACAATTTTCGCGCACGAATTATCACACACGCTTTGCTAAATTTTCGCGAAAATTAGCGCAACTTTGGATACTATAAATTTTCCGGACCCTGCTCCAACAAAATTTTCGGATCGTCAACGTTTCAAAATAATCCATGGCATGTTCCGTAATTTTCGCAAAAATTATTTGTTTTTTTCTTTGCTTTTCTACCACATTTTAAAAAAAGCCGAGACAAGAAAATTTAAAGACTGCCTCTGCTTAGAACATTCCAACAAATTTTGTGTAAAACTGCGGAAAAATTTTTGGTCGAGCCTTAGCTGAATTATGACAAAAAACTAAAACAAATATTACGATATTAAACAAGATATTCAACAAAGATATTAAACAAGTTTAGGACCTAATATGATGAGAAAAAAAATACACTGTGGTAAGCCCATTGAATCTGCAAAAATTTTGATTAAAGAACTTGTAATAAAAAGGACGCACCGCTAGCGTAAAGTTGGCGATTAAGACTGGGCGAAAATTTCTTTATTGATAGCGATTCATGAATCACTGAATCGTATTCAGAACGACATTTTCGAATAATCTTAAATGAGTCCAGTCTAAACTTAGTGCCCGAACAGACATCGCATGAACTTATGTGATCTTGGATTGGGCTTTTCTGATTGCTGCTGAAATTAAGGTGTTCCCTAACTCTGGTGCAAAGATGTCGGGATGACATACCGATATATGTCTGATTCGTATCACACGAACATCTGAATTGATAAACAACGTTTGAGCACAAAACCAGGGGAGTGCATGATTTCAGCTTGAAATTCGTTTTCTTGAAATTCACCTACCTGTTTCAGCAAAAAAATTTGGTCGACCTTGTAGCAACGGTGTTGTTACCGTTGCCTTTGAGCAACAACACCAACCCTATTTTCTTGCTTAAACTGGTAGGTGAACGCACTACCATCCCTTTTATCAGGTGATCATCCCTTCGGTAGGTTTCCAGGGTCTTCCAGACTTGTGCAAGTCCTGAAAACTCCCGAAACCTCTAAATTTCACCATTACCAGATGGATCGCTGTTTTGCTAAATTTTATTTTGAAATATATTTGTCTTTTTAAGTACCCTTCTTCATTCAAAGCAACACTTTTCGCCCGTTCTGCAACCGATAATCCCCTCTTTTTGCCCATATTTCCAGTACTAAAATTTTCGTAAAACTGAATATTTTTTTGCTTTTAAAACCAGAAATGCGCAAAAAATCTTATCATTTAGGCCTTACAAGTATCATTTAATGTTCGTGGAACATAAAAGCTTAATGTGACGTCACATTAGCGCGAGTTTTATTTTCCAACAAAACTTCAACTTTTATATCTTTTGGACACGACTGTACAGTTTTTGGACCCGACTGTACAGTGTTTGGATTCAATAATCAGCCTACATACAATGAGTATTTTTGAAAAAATGCGCCCACAGCTGTGTACCAGAACATAAGTCGAATTGATGGTTTCAATTCTTGAACCCAAACCGAATTTAAATCGTTAAATTTTTGCTTCTGCTAACCTGAACCGAACCTGATCCCGATAATTCATTTTTTTAATTTTTACCGGAACTAAACCCGCAAAATCAAACAATGAAAACCCTGAACCGGAGGTAAACCACTGAAAATAGATTTTGACGGAACGTGAACCTAAACCGGAGCGATATTTCAAGCGGTTCGATGCCTTAAGTATAACCAAGAACCGCGGGCTTAAAGCACACTAAAATTGGACACGTGGACAAGATAAATGAGAGGCCCTAGGCTGTTTGATAAATGAGGCCCTAGTGATCAATGGTCAGACATATTATAAAGGTCTTGATGGACGATTTCCAAAAAAATCTCAAAAAAAGGTCTTCGTTGTTCGTGACGAGGTCCCTTATTTCTCAGAGACCCTACGTTTTCAGCCTGCCTAACCTATTGGTAAACACGGCCCTGGTGTATCATATCGATAAACAGTGCCAGTGTTCCCATGTCAGTTAGTCAAGCAGAACAAAGTACAGCTGTGAATGGTTGTCAAGAAAACTAGCTAAATCACGGTAAAGTCCTTGCCTCGCTAACCACTTTCTGTTTTATGGGAATATGTACTCTCTGCATTGCACAGTGTAGCAGCGTAGATACTGAGGTAGGCCAATTTTACACTTATCTTCTCAAGGTACCGGTACGCATGCTTTCAATCAACTAAATCCTGAATCTGAAACCAAAATAGGCTACTTCATTAGTTTTTGCTTTAGGTGGGATCAATAACCGTCAAAACTGTTTCGCAAAATGACTCAAAATAAACCAACCTTGACGTCGAAAACATGATGCACTAACAAGTTACTGACTGACATTCTCAGCGCCCTTTTCTCCTTTTCGAAAGTGAGTAGTGTAATTGGCAGTGGGCAGTGGCACTTAAAGCATTTTTATGTCACAGCTTTGTGAAAGAACAATGGAAATACGAAACACCTCAATTGCTCAATGAGCAGCAAAAGACGTAAGATGTTAAATTTTATTGTCGAAAAAATTATACTATGAACCAGCTTACCACAAGCTCTCTAAATAGGACGCTGTTAGTGGCGTAGCCAGGGGGGCCACCGGGGCACTGCTCCCCCCTCCCCCTTTGACGAAGCTTAATCTGAAGAGCAATTAAAACATTCTTATAAAATAATGTAAAGTTTGTTTCATAAGCTCCGTTATCTTTACCGCTTTTTCATTAAGGCTACGACTAATTTTTGCTCGATTTGAATTTCGATATAACTTCTCCACAAAAAGCGCTTGTTAAGCATTATTGCATCATACCAACGCTATGGGATCAATTATTTAAGTTGGTTGGTGGTACAGAACTTGAGAACTGCTTTTAAGAGAATGTCATTCCCTCGAAGCTTTGACAAGTGCCAGACGAAAAGTTTCGAAGACATGAGCACTCTCCTAAAGGAAATATTAAAGTGTAACTAGGCTATAGATCAGACATGGGCAAACTACGGCCCGCGGGCCAAATCCGGCCCGCCGGTCATTTTGTTCTGGCCCACCGGCGCTTACACAAACTTGAACTCCCACCGTGAATTGAGAGGAAGACCTTATTTTTTCTTTAGAGATTATGGATACCAGTGATTTTCAAAAAAATAAGCCCCAGCGGTGCAAAATTGAAATAAAAAAGAGAAAAACGAGGTGAAAACCTTTTATTTTGGAGATCACATTCGTACGTGGACCGTGATCTTAAAAAAAAAAGGTTTTTACAGGGGCGTTGGAAGTATCAACTAGAGGGGACTGAAATTTGTCTTACAATACCTTTTTATCGCAGACCTCAGAAGGGGCTTCGCCCCTCAGACCCCTCCTTTTTATCGCAACATACGTCATGCGTGCCATGCACTTAACTTCAGTTAAAGTCACTTCGAGACAGCTTGATGAACTAAAGCTTTCATCTAGCTAGCGTAGTACACAGTAGCCAAATCGACGTTTGTAAACGTGTTAACCTCCTTTAAATGAACTTATTATCCGTTCACAAGCTCCTAGTCTTAGGGTCCTAGGCAGGAGCGTATTTAGGGAAGGGGTATTGTGCCATTCCCGCCCTTTTTTTTGACCCTGCCTTTTAATAAAAAAGAACAAAACTGATGGTGCCAGGTGACTGAAATATGCCAGACTCTTTTGATGGTTTTTGTAGCTTATGGTCAGGGGCAGATCCAGGGGGGTAGGACAAGGACGAAGGGTATGCATCCTCCCACCAGCCATTTTCAAAAATGTTTTTGATGCATACAATTTTCTGTAGTTTCGAACCTCTTCAATAGCGATAAGCCTTACGCCTTAAGCACGCATAATCAAAAATGTGCGAACAAATGCATTGATTTTTTTGTATTTAATTGCATATTTATCCTCGTATCACGAGAAAGCGATCAATGCGTTGTACGAGCTCGCTTAGGATAATAATTTGGCGAAGCACTCATAATTAGGACAAAAAGTTTAAACAAAATTTGCCGAAAAATTATTTAAAAAACTCTAAAATAGCCATTCGCAGCATATAAGTTTTTAAAAATTTTCCGAGGGAGCATGCCCCCGCACCCCTTCAGAGCTTTTCTTGTTTCTCAATCAGCTTCAAATTTGTTCTGCCGAAAAAAAACACGCTTGAAAAAATTGTGGAAATTATGGCCCCACACCCTCCTTTTAAAATTTTTCGCTACACCACTGCTACTGGGATAAGCTATAGGCTAGCTAATTCTATTTTATATTTTGTTGTTTCGTTGTTATTTGCCCAGACGTTTCTACTAAAACTGGAGAAAATTTTACTGGGATATCTTAGTAAAGCTCTAAAAGCTTTCTACTCGAATAGATACCAGGAAATCCAACAGTTTTTGCGATTTTGTTCACTTTTGTCACAAAGTTGCAAAAGTTAGTACCGGTACGCTGGTTTGATGGAATCAATGAAGAAAAGAAACGAATAACAAGTGACGCCATAATAAGCCATCGTTGAAGTGCAATAGGGTGTACTGTAGTTATAAATTTTTGAAAGGCAGGGCTTAAACTTTCTATGGGGGGGCTGAAAAATATAGGGGGGGGTTTCAGCCCCTCTCAGCCCCCCCCCCCCTTCCAACGCCCTTGGTGTTCACCTTGTTTTCCAATCAGCGTGCGGCCCGCGGCGTCAACAGTTTTTTATAAAGCTGGCCCTTCGTGTGAAAAGCTTGCCCACCCCTGCTATAGATGATTGATTGATGATGATTTCTTCATTTTTATCCTCCTGTCACGAGAAAGCGACGGAGGCGCTGTGCATAGGACGAAACCAATCATAGCAATGCCAGAAACCAAATTAATTAACAACGCAACTATGAAGCTTCTCTTGCAGAACTGGAACGAACAATTGGAGCGAACAAATTTTGATATACAAGAGGAAACGCTACAGAATCTCTGTCATTTAAACAATTATTTTGCGAGTTAATAAAATATGATTCGATAAATTTTCGTTTAGCATAATCATTTTCAAGGTCAAGAATTTCATAATTTTCCCAGTCAATTTCATGTTCCGATTGTATGGCGTGTTTTGATAATGCTGTTGAGTCCCGTTTCATAAGTCTGACGTCACGCATATGTTCTTTTTTCGTGGTGACAAACCAATGCTTTGTTTCTCCAATATATTTAAATTTAATCACATTTGTTTTTGTTCTAAACACGTGACTTTGTTGTATTTAAAGTGCTGACTCGTCTTTATTGCTTTTTTGTACCCTGATCGAAGGCAGATAGTTTATATTGTCGAAACGTTGGTTTTTTATCAGTGTTTTTAGTGCCAGATTAGCAAATTAACTGTTCTTAAAACAACTACTAATAACTTGAGGAAAAAATTGAAATATGGAAGGCAGAGCCGGCGGTAGTAAAGTTGGCTTAGGAGGTCAAGCATTTGTCAGGGGTGGGAGCAAAGTTTAAAAATAACCACAAAAGCCGCTGTCTTCAAAAGAGTAAGTTTGTTGATTGGGGGGTTAAGCATGTCGATTGGGGAGTCTGCCCCTCCAATCAACAAGTTTACCCCCCTTTGGCGCAGGCCCTGACGCGAAGACTGCGTGAGCCTAACGCCTTGGCCTTAGCAGATCATTTTTTTGAAGTTCTTGGCTGATTGTAATTTGGCCCCCCCCTAAATATTCCGCTGGCTACGCCCCTGGGCGCTTTACTAGACTATGCACAAGCACAATGCATAGCCAAGGGGACGGCGACTTAGCGAGATATGAAGTGACCTTTTCTGTTGTTGTTCTTGCGTCACAAAATATAGTAATGCTGATGTCATCACAATAATTTGCTTCCGATAAATTACATCACGCACGCTTGACAGCTAGTAGTGACAAGTCAGTACAGCCTATATTTGCAATGAGTTTCTTTCATTCAAGGGCAAAATAGACAATTATGTTTATTTTTTGTTTAAGTTACGTTTTTTTACAAGCCAGAGATTACAGTCTTTCAGCATTGCAAGTAGGTAAAGGTTTTGTATAAAGTATGACTTGCAATAGCTCAACGAAACACACTAACTCAACAACACATTGAAAACAGAATACTACTTAATTGGCCGTTACAGTGACTCTTAATTTAAATCATTTAACCACTACAGGTATAGGCTCTTATCGAAAATATTTTCAATCCCAACGACAACACGAGATTCAAGAACAACTGTATTGGCTCAGTTACTGGTTTCATCTGTTTTTTCTTCAGGATCTTCATTAGAATTTCTAATACTTTCCTCCTGCATAAAATAACCGTTATATTAATGAACAAAACAAGTCTTAGTTCGAAGTGAGCGCGAGTTAAATGCATTTAATAAGTCTTACACATAAAAATGCTGTCCAATGCTAGCGATTACATTTAACGTAAAAGTAAAAATAACGGCCAGGGATAACTATAACATATTCTATTATGATTGGCGCTGTTAATTCAGGGCCCCCGCGCCCCCCCGCAGACAAATGCACAAAATTTTCGTGATGTGAAGGTGATATACGTATAAAGGACAATTTGAGGGTGTGATGACCTTTTTTTTGCTCTTAACTTGACTTTGAACCGGAAAATTGGACATCTGCGGACGTGTTGACCTTTTTTTTGCTCTTCACTTGACTTTGGGCGGAAAAACGACGGCTTGAAATTGCGCCCCCCCCCCCATCCTTTTCAAATTCCTAGGCACGCCCCTGTAATTGCTATTCTTTCTTAAACTTTATAAAAAAAAAACAAGTTTTATGCAGCGAAGGTTATCAAAACTCATGTAGGCTACACTACCGTTTTTTTTTTTTTTTTTTTTTTTTTTAAAAGAAACTGATATTAAGCTCTTGGTGTAAACTAGAAATGCAATTTTTTATCGTAACGCCTCTACGACTTTTTGATTGAGTATCTCTGCCGGAAAAGCCCTGAGAAGACGGAATACCGCGGATCCCGAGATGGTTGAACGGGCTAAAGAAGCAGTGATGCACGATTTGAGAGAGCTACTCTGTGCGTGCTGGAAGAATTAGAGTAATGTTTGCGTTGTGCTATGATAGAGACTCTTTACAAGAACAAGGGCAAACGCAGCAACCGTAACAGCTACAGGAATATTTCACTACTGAGTATCATGGGGAAAATGTTCACAAGAGTCATCTTGACCCGTCTGTAGATTTTAGCAGATCGTGTGTTGCCGCAAGTTTCGATCCCGGTCAGTAGAATTGAACTGTTCGCTCTGTTTACTGTTTGCTGAGATTCTGAAAGCTTCTGTAGGCCTAATCATTTTGGGTTTTCAAGCTTTGCTGTAATACTCTGATTGATTGGTATCTGCGCAACTGTATAGGCAGTTAGGCACTAATTGCGAACTGTTCGAAATGTAATTTCCTGCCACGTTGCAGTTGCAACCTGAAAGCGCAGAGTACGTAGTGTATTAGAGTTGAAGAAATTATTGGTTGCAACTGGACAGTTTATTGAATAATAATTCTGTTCTATCTAACGTGCAATTTGCTATTGATTCTACGTGATTTATTGAGATCTTGAGTTGTGTAGCAACAATACTGTAGTTTACTCTTAGATCCTGATGCGAAAACTGTTGGTAAGTGTACTTTTTATTATTTCTCTTCGTGGTATTTAATTTGATTTATGTTTCGTAGTCGTATATTTCTTTGATATTGCGTTAATCGTTTATATAATAATTTGTTTATTTATTTTGTTAACGTTCTATAACTTATTTAATAGAAAACCACTATCACTGTTCGGAAGTGCGTTTGAATCGTAGCATTAGCAAAGCTGCCGCTACATCGTGTGTACCCTGAACCTCCGTACTGATTCAGAGCTGGCAGATCCACTATCGCCATCGCAATAAATCCAAGTACTTGAGATCAATTGTCAGCTCCAATCTCTCGCTGGAACCAGAAATTAACAACAAGATAACCAAGGCATCAGCTGTGATGTCCAAACTTCACAAGAGGATATGGACCGCCAACAACATCACAGTAAACTGTAAATGAAAATGTTCAGAGCTTGTGTCTCAAAGCACTCTCCCATACTTCAGCAAAGTCTGGACAATTTATTGTAGTCAGGAAAAAAGACTGAAGAGCTTCTATCGACGTTGTTTGAGACGCATTCTTGGAAAAAGATAGCAAGACATTGTACCCAACACCGAGGTACTTGAGCGTGCTTGTTTTCCCCACATCTTTGCTCCCCTGAGAAGTCAGGATCGCCTTCACTGCCTCGGTCATATCGGACGTAAGGTAGGTGGGATGAGTTGTCCAACGGACAAGTTGTTCATAGCTTTTTCCTCACAAAATAATGATTGAACTGTGACGTTGTTTCGTTCACAGGGTTTTCCTGAAACTACCACCTATTGCGCTGAGTTAGTGAAGCGGAGAGTAATCACTTGCAACGCAAAATTATGACAAAAAATTGATCCTTGCAGTAATTTTGGGCAGAGCAAAAGTTAGTTAGGATTATCTTCTGCCGTTTTATGAGAAAGCCTGAAATATGATTTTTAACTGCAGAAAGGGGAAGAATCCAAGCTTTAAATTGAATCAAGTTTTATAGGCTCAGCTTGCACATATGTCTTGTGAGCAGGCCAGTTTCAAATGGTTACAGAATGAGATGAGTTGGCCACTTTCTGATAAGGTAAGCTGCTGGCCTCTTCAACATCGTTGGTGATCTGCTGGGACGCTTACGCCAATTTTTATGATTGGTATAATTTGCTAAATCATTGCAGAAGTAAGTTATATTGACTTTTTATGTTTTTGTTATAGAATTAAGCGGATACTTTAGCTGTACTGCATTGAGTAAGCCTACAGTAAGAAAAAATGTTCCTCGCTTGCAGTCTATAAAAAAGCTGCAAACATGCATGAAGGAATACTGATACCATAAAACCTAATTTTGGCTTCACTTCAAACGCTAAACACAAAAATTAGTAATGATGAAGAATAATCGACTCCAGTTTGTAAGAAGTAATCTATGTAGCGGCCATAGGCGTAGATTCCTGGGGAGACAAGGTGGCTGGACTCCCCAATAATTTTGGTTGGGGGGACCAAAGAATAAATGTGCCTTCCAATATTTAGGCAGCATAATAGTTCGATTGTGCGCGAACAAGCATGCTTTTTAGGAAATTTCTTTTGTTCAAACGCATTACCTAGATATCGTAATTAACTAACTTTTTTAGACCCACATATCGTTAAGGGGTCGCGTAGACAGCTGCTCGAGTTGGAGCATCCAAGCATCTTGATCCTCTGCGACAAAGAGTCGATGCTCCGGTGAGGTAACAAGGCGGGACCAACTAAGATTTTCAACGTAACCTCGCCATACTGTAACATTACCTAAAGCTTGTCTCTAGGAATGCGATGGTATGTTTTTTCCAGATCAACAAAATATGCATTGACCTGTTTCGCGTATTCCCACGACTTCTTAAAAATTTGACGCATGGGCAAATTTTTGGTCCATTGTGCTTCAGCAGGATAAAAGCCACACTGAGCATCCGTTAGTTTAGGCTTGACTATTTCACGGCAATTCCTTTCAAGGCACATTTGGCATAGGCCGTACTCGGGACATTGATGGGAGAGATGCCACTACAATTGGCTATTTTCTCTTAGAAATTACCACATTGGTTTGCCATTGCGTTGGTGTTTGCCCAGTCTTACATGCTTTCTCACAAACACGAGTCAGCCAACGAACACCATATACGTTTTTGCTTTCAACATTTCAGGTCTGATATCATCCTCATCAGGTGCTTTTCCAGTTTTCAGTGATGTTGTAACTGCATGCACATATGTTTCGGTTATCTAAGTATATATCTTTTTCAATATGTTGCTTGTAAGTAAATTTGCGTCGGTGTAGCATCAGCTGGGTTCAGGCCCGTAGCCAGCCAGTTGCGGCTGGGGGTAGGGGGGCAAAATCATTAGTAGGGGGGCTAGCTTGTCTGACTCGACTAAAATTATTGGGGCCGTTTGTGCAAGGTGCCTAGCTATGTGTGGCGATAAAAAAACTTCGAAAGTATCCAACGAAGTTTTAAATACCGCAACAAACTTTAAATAAACACTTGACTTCAAGCAAGTACACTATGCTACACTATTTTATCGCACAACAGAACCAGCGTCAAACGACCAACTGAAATTACAAAGTTCATGAAACACCTAAAAATTCTTAAAACAAACGCAGTCTCGTGTGATGCCAACTGAACCGCAATATAAAGGCATTTAGATCAACAGCGAATCATCACAAAAAGATAAAAGAATTGATAAGCTGTAACCCTTCGTCCCGGAGGATCCACACGTTAGGAAGCTCCAACTCCAACAGCTGCCCCCGCGATCTCGCCCCCCAAGATAAGCGCTAAACTGGTAAAACAAGTTAGAAAATATGAGCCAACTGCTGTTCACACACTACATGAAATGTTGTACTAAAATTTTTCGACTTACAGTTAGCCGTAGTCACGCGACGCTAATTTACTAGCCACAAACGCATTAGCTGCTTGTACAGTAACTTAGCCGACTCTCCCAGTGTGAACGCTTATTCGGACCTTGCAGGCGGCACTCTCTGGCTAATTTAAAAGCTGCTAATTAGTTGAACATGTTCAACTTTACTCGTTCTACCCGGCGAATTTTTCCCTTGTTCGCGTGATAAAAATAATGATGGTCTATGACAGGGGTGGCGAACCTTTTTTGGCGAACGTGCCAAAATATTAAAAATAAAGTTTAGCAAGCTTATAATGCGGTGCTATTACATTTAATGAACTGTGGAAAAAGTGGTTCAGCGGACGTGAAGACCTTTTTTTTGGTCTTCACCCGATTTCAGCAGGAAAACAGTATAGCTCTGCGAACGTGAAAACCTTTTTTTTTTGGTCTGCTATTTAAAGAAAAATAGCAGCACAACGAACGTGAAGGCTTTGTGGGGGCAATTTGGACGCACACTTTCCGAAAAGGGGCGATTGTGTAAAAAAGGTTTAAAGTATCAAGTGGCGTGCCACATCTAGCACGCGTGCCATAGGTTCGCCACCCCTGGTCTATGCCTTCACAGTGTGTTTGCGATTATGCAGTGGCACGTATACTAGCACTACTAGGCAATCTCACAAGTCACAACTCAATAACGCGGTACGTGAACGTCACCAGGATTTTGGCCAGGGATGGTCAAAACTCAAAATGTATGCGTTGCCTTATAGCTAAAGCCAAAGTCACACGAGGCTAATTTATTAGCTGCTTTTACTCGCTTCCAACAATGGAGTCGAGTACTCAACCTTCGAGTACGAGTATCGAGTACTTGCCTTGAGAATCTTCGAGTACGAGTACTGGTTGTTGACTACGAGTACGAGTACCGAGTACATTTTTCGCAGTTAAACTCTACACTTTAAAATCAGTTGCAGGCATTTGCTGTATAAATTGGAACCACTTTTCTTGAAGTTATTTATTTGAGTGTTTATTACTACTTTGAACACTGGTTTTAAGCTCTTTATAGTCGACATTAACTTTTACGGAACTTTTGAGCAGGTTTTGACGAAAGTTTATGTTATAAGTTTTATAAGTATGATAAAAATTGAAGTACTCGTGTACTCGACTGATTTTTAGACCGAGTCCGAGTACTTTTAGGTTCGAGTGCGAGTACTTCTTGAGACTAGAAGTTTCTAGTACGTGTACGAGCACTCAGAAAAGCTGTGCTCGACCTACGAGTACAGTACTCCATCACTGCACGCTTCTAAAATTAGCTTCGCTCATATTAGCTTCAAATACTGGTCACACAAAGCGAATGAAGTAACGCATTCGCAGCTAGCGAAGGCCGGTAGTAACTAGTAATTGCTCTTAAACCTACAGCAGTACAGCAAACCTAAGGCCAGCGAAAGTTTTTAAACAGGTTAACAGTGGTTACGTCCATGTACGCAAACGAAAAATGTCGAAACAGTAGGTATTAAGATGGGGACTGTTTGCCACAATGCTTTGTTTGCCATTTTTAAATCATCGTCCAACCTTTCTCCAAAATCCCTTCCAGGATCTTTCCTTAGACAGTTTAGCTTTTGTGGCTGCTGCCTCACGTGCTTCAGAGTATAGTCTACTACAAACGAATTTCAAGTGATGACTTATTTGCAAGCCAGGCCTTGTAACCACTTTTTCGCGCGTATAGCTTCTTTAACTTCTTGGTTCCCCCAAAAAGTTCTTTTCTTGCTACTCTTCGTCCCTCCCACGCGCTTACTTCCATAACATTTAGTAGCGGACGTAATGACGGCTGTTCGAAACAAACACCACTCAGTTTCAATGTCGTCACTAGAGGTTGGAGGTTCTTTGAACGTAGATGAAATGTTGTCTGCAAATTCAGTTCGTGTCTCTTGGCCAGCCAATGATTCCCACATGACTGGATAAATTTTTGTGGTCAAAAACTCTTTCGTTTTCTCAAGGGTTTTAAAGTTTTCAAAGTGCAAACAACTAGGTGGTGATCAGTTGTAACTCGACTTTTAAATTGCTCATGATCACGAATTTTCATTGGACCTAGGACGAAAAAATTAAGGGGCTGAAACCCCCTTCCCCGACCCCTACACTTTCGTAGACCTTTGGTTCTAGGGTCAAACATGCAAAGAAAGTAGCAGAAAATGCTTAATATTGAAAATATGCAGCACTATCAAGTAAAGCGGTATTGTTGAGTAAAATAGCTCAACAATACCGCTGTACTTGCATGAAAGTCGGCCAATAAGGGGGTCTGGGAGGCAAAGTCCTACAGACATTGACACGGTTTGACTATTTCTAGCCCCCTTTGGCCCCCTGTAGAAATAAGTCCTCTCTCTACTATATTGGACCCCTCCAAAATTTTGCATAAATCGACGCGCCTGGTATAGTGGCCAACATAATCCCACTAGTGGGGCCAGTTGGCCGTTTTGAACCTCGGTTTTTAAGCGACTTTTTAAGTGGAAAGATTGGTACATTTAGCGCCTTTATTGACGCAAACACAAACAGAAAGGCTGAAATTTGCCTACGTTATCTTTGATTCACATCTAGCATTTAAGATGACGGAGTAAATATAAAAAAATATCGGCCAACTTATCTCACCTTATTCTATGGAAATGAACGCATCCCCAAAAAACTGCTCTAAAGAAAACTTGGGAAGGGGGTAGAGATCCCTGTGCCGCCCCAATAAGATACAGCGACACGTAAAGGAAGGATATGAAGCTCTCAGCAATTAATACCCTGATGAGGGAAGCCCTTGCCATACTCATGACGCCTGGCCAAAGGTGTGCAGAAGCCGTAGTCGGAGTCAAGCAAATTTTTCCGGAGCCGGATTGGACTAAGAGTTGAGTTTAACATCAAAACTGGAATAGAAGTTGGAGCAGGAGTGACCATTTTTTTAAATACTATTGTAATGGAAACTTAACATTGAACTGAAGTTATGCTCGCTATGAGGCATCGGTTCGCGCACAGTCTCTAAACACCAGCAAAAGGATTCTAAAGTAATTACTAGGTGCTGCAACTTAAGGTGAAATGTGCTTTACTACGATACTGCATTTTTACTTCTTACCTTTAATTCATTCAATTTGTTACAGGAAATTTGCATTTACAAATATTAAAGCTTAGAGCTAGCTTAACTGGTCGTGAATCTCTATTCTGAAGAGTATAGAATTAAACATAGGCTTAAAGTTTGAATAATATTGTGATTGTAAAGTTAATAAAATACTTCGAGTAGCCTACCGTAAAAGGAGTAAAAACAGGAGTTGGAGTTTTTGATTTTTGGCGTAAACAGGAGCAGGAGTTGGAGTAGGATTCTGTAATTTTGAAGCAGGATTGGAGTCGGAGTTTCAAAAAAGAGACTCCGGACACCTCTGCGCCTGGCATGCTGACGTGCAAAGATGCAATCGAGCACTAAACAAGCCGATCAAGACCGTACTGATTGCCTAAAGAAAAAGAAAGCAACCTGCAAGGACAATATAAACCAACCGGCTTTTATTTTCACCAACTGCCTGTGTGGCAAAGACTGGCCACTCATACATCGGCCAGCACTGATTGCACGACCGCTCGAAGAAGTGCAACAATCGGAAGTTACCATCTCGAGCAGCCTTTGTCTTTTGAGAGGAAGTAGGCCAACCGCGAAGGTATCTATTAATAGCGGTAGTTAAATCTCTTATAGCATTTGGTGGAGACGGCACTGGTGTGAAAGGCTAGCTGAAACAGAACTTCATTGCAGTAAATAGAATAAACTCTACCGCAAAACCAGTCAAATTCTATTTCAGGTTTCATTTAAGCAGTGTATTCACAACACAGGGGCATCAAAACAAATTTTAAATTGAACTTCAGCCACTGATTCCAGGAGTTTCCTATTGCAAATTTCTGCAAACTCACTTGTGAGGGTAGATCAACGGTGTCATTTGCTTCATTTTCTATTTCAATTAGTTGAACTTCATCTTCAGGTCTAGTCTGGCAAAAAATTGTTGTTTCAAAAACGATAACATGCGTCTGAGTAAAAGAGGATTTTCTGTGGTGCCATTAAAAATTGTTACAGTTCACTGCCAAAATCACATAATGTTTAAAAAATACTTAGACACTGAATCATAGCTTACTAGTAAAAAAAATTCATCTCTGCATAGAAGGCACCCTTAGTGTTAGGAATGCAGCCAGGGGAATTAGCAATTCAAGTACCAGTGTTAATGGAGAGATTTATGTTTATTTTGACCCAAGGGATAGTATTTGCCAACTGTCAAGAAATAGTATTTGGCAACATGGGATAGTATTTGTCACCAAAAATATGTTTTGAGGTTGGCTGAGAAAGACTTTTTTCCGCAATCCATTATTTCAAACCTTTTTTTTCAAAGATCGACCAGCTGGAAGTGATTGTTTTGCCCCTCGAAATTTCTGCCTGGTATGCTCCTGCTCAGAGACTTTTCAAACAAAATTCAGTTTTTAAAAAGCATTGGCAAAATGATCAACAAATTAACATTCGTGTGTGAGTCGCAATCCATAAACCCATAAAACTGCAAAAATCTTTTCAGGACCTTAACTAATGTTTTAAATTTATCATTCTGGTTGCTCCGTACAACTAGGCCTACTGCTAGTTTATCTTTTCTGATTAATGGCTGTATACCATATCGGTATATATATTGAGATTTCTTGCATGAAAGCCGCGTTATTATAAGAACAATATGCGTTTGAAGCTTTTTACGCGTATAATTTTTATGAAGAAGTTTTGATGTTTCAGGTTTTCGTGAAGCTACGTAATCGAGTATTTTTCTGACTTTTTCGGATAATGACGAATGGTGGCTGATGGATTTCTGTGTGTGCGAAAGCGGTGTTACCATGTTTCAAAATTTGAGCTAAACGTAAAAAATCAAATTTACAGCTCAAACAAAAACATATCAACAGCGATTCCATATTGCCGCCTGGGTAATGCGATCGCTTTACATGGAATACAACCTGATTCTAACCCACTCCCCAAAGCATACATGCCTGAACAACTTACAACAGAAAAGAAATACTTCAGTCTTACCAGTTCTTGAACAACTACTTCATCCCCAACATCGGATGTTAAAGGTGTTACTGCTTCATCTGATTCATCAGGAGCATCTTGTAGCAGCATCACCATGATCTCATTGTTGGCATCATAGTCGGGATCATAATCATCTTGTTCCCAACTATCTCCAGCTGCTCTAAATCACCAAATCTATTTTTGGTGCTAGTGAAACTGTTTCTGTCAATATGAAGTAACCGTTTCTGGTCATTTTTGATTACAAAAATTCACTGCGTATATAATGTACTTAATTGAAGAAAACAATACCCGCAATGTTCATGCAAAACAACAAGCAAAAAAGCTACCACGGGCGACAGATATACCTTGTCTTTCAACATGTACCTGAGGATAATTTTATCTTCTTATAGATACATTTGAAAACTCAGCAGCATAACCAAGTAAAATCAAAGCGAGCTTTTTATCCTCAAGCCAATAAAGCCACAAGTTCCACGTCAAATGTGATCGATTCCAAATGTGAATCTAACCGGCTCACAGGATCAATAACCCACGTGAGATTTCGCAAAGATCATGCTGCTGACACAAACAAATCATGACCAGCATGGCCTATCACGGTAGTAGGTGCAGGTTGCTGATCTTTCGCATCGTACTCGATTCAGGGCCTCAGTCGATCGCGTTGGACAGATACACTGGGTCACAGCTGCTTCAAGGAGCGCAAGCTCACTTCTCAGTCTTCTTGAACCAACTGTTCAATTTTCGATTTAATAACTTGAAATAAGTTGCTTATTTACTTTTTTTACCTCAGATCTGGCACACGGAGGTCTTCAGTGTCCGTAGAAGCGGCAACTCGTTCACTTTGTGCTTCAGTTTGAGCGGCGGAATTTGAAAAAGCATTTTCCCGATTTCGGCATCTGAGTCGAAAACCTCTGGCATTTCCATCTTTTGCACCAAAGCATTTTTGAACTACAAACTGAACCAGCTGCCTGCAATGCAATAACAGTTTCGAGTGGAAGCAATTGCAAATGCAGGCGCAAATGTAAAACGTCATCAAAAGTTTCTTAATTTCTCCAACTGATAGTTTATCTGCACTACTTTTAATGCTTCTAAAACTACCGTAATTAGGATTTTTTCTTGCTAATAAATTTGATTACTATTACTAAACTATGATCTACGGTAATGTAAGCCTGCCACTAAAACACTTTGCTTTATAGCGATCTAAGTGTGGGTTAATAAATAACGGCACCGTACTTACAAGTGGGCTGCAAACTGTCACCAAATGTTAGCTTCTACTGATAAGCCTACATGCATCATTAACTCTTGTATCTCTTCTAAAGTTAATTTGCTAATTCAGCTCCTATTATCGGCGAATAACAACGTCCGTTTAAGGTGTAGAATTGAGAGCGGGGCCGGATTTAGACAATGAGAGGCCCTAGGGCCTAAGCTTCTTGATCAATGGGGCCCTTGTAATGAACGATCAGACTCATCTCAGCGTATATAAAAGTCTTAATGGTCGATTTCCAAAAAAACAAAAGACCCCTTATTTCTCCGAGGCCCTACGCTTTAGCCTGCCTTGCCTATTGGTGAACCCGGCCCTGCTTGACAGACTTGCCCTTTTTGAAGCAACTCCATTTTAGGAGAGTCTTAAAATATCGCATTAATTACTCAGTACCTGAACTTCTCGCGTGCCTATCTGCATATTTTTTATTAGTATTTCACTTTTTTGACTCCACTTCTAAAATTACCTGGATTTTCGCAGAGTTTCAAGCAAAAGATGAAGCCGGCAGCCGTCGTTATCGCGACACGCGGAAAACACCGCGGTTTGCTCAAGCAGGATTTCGCAAGATGCATAAAACGGAAAATGAAACCAGCGCGGTAAAAAAATATTGGTGTGTGTTGTGTCGCGTTACCGTTTTTTGTGTAATTGTTTTTGTGAATTTTTCGAAGATCCAATTGACGAATACAGAGTTTAAACAACAAAAATGCTAACGTAAAAGTTTGTAACTAGTAAATAATAATAGATAATTTAGCTCGTTAATTTATACGTAACTTTTAAACAAATTAAACAGTTACCTGCAAAACGATCGCCGATTTGTTGTTAATATCAAGTTTGTGTTCTTTTAGGCTATATTAAAATGACGTTGCTTTGTCGCTTTAATTATGTGTTCACACTTAACCAGTCACAAATGCTATTGGTGAAACTTACCATGAAATGATGCACAAAATCATGAATGCCAACGAAACTATCAAGTCTCCGCGGAAATTTGAAAAATCAGCAGTTCCTATTCGACGAAGACTGTCAGTGACAAAGGTCACCCACATTAATCTCCTGCATTTCCAGTCATCTTGAACACATTGTTCTTCCTTGAAATTATCCAATTCCGCTCCGATCATTGCTTCAGGATTGACGGTAATCATTATTGCAGTAACTTTTTTTTTTTTATTTTATCAAAAAATAATCTCTGAGTGTTTTTTACTATACATTTCTGGTTAAAAGACAACTTTTATGCTTTCTAAAGAATCACTGTAGGCGCTCTTAAATTTATTATACAGCCTGCTTCAACATTGCAACATCAATTAACAGCCCGGCGTAATAATAAGAAATTTATTTTGTCACAATTGTACTTCGTTGGTATAACAAACGTCAAAACCCAAAAAAAAACAAATCTTCATTATACTCGCGTTATTACGTCGAAGTGCGTAACGAGTGGCGGGGCCTACCTCCGCAGCTTAGCACCTCTGGGCAACACAGCTCCGAAGAAACGTCGCAGCGGTGGCGAGCCGTTGGCGGCACTGTGCCAGATTTGACTGATCTGGGATTCGAACCCCAGATCCCTCGTGCCGATAGCAATATTTTAACAACTGAGCTAACAAACATTGCAAACGAAAATTGTTATTTCACAAAAATCTTAAGTCTCACAAACTAGAATCCAATTGTTCATCATTTCACAAATTGTAATTACATGTATATATGAGCCTAATTACACGCTTTTGCACTAGCGTGAGTAGTTTGACGCTTAACCCTCGTTTCTTCGGACTAAAATGGTGAAGAACCCGATCCGGATAATTAAAAAGTATCACTAGCATCCAGCCTTCGGGTCGTCTGAGCAGGAGCAGGCATTTAGTAAGTCGTTGAAACTAACTCAATTTTTTTGGGGGGTTGCAATTGAGAATATACGGAATTAACGAGGTTTAGAACCGAAAACTCAGCGTACTTGAAACGAAATAAAGCGGAAACAGAGAAAACATATACTGTAGTTATATTTTCATTGGGAAAAGAAAACATGAAAACCCACAAAATTTGAAGAAATTCTTCGCAAACATTCGATTGATAAACATTAGACTCTTATTTTAAACGTAATTGTTTCTGTGTTCACGAGCTAAACATTTACATAAATTCAAAATTTGGCATTTGGGATACAAGAGCTTTTTAAATGCTGCATGAAATTCACGATTACAGGCAGTGTAAATGATAGGGTTTAAAAGAGAATTACAGTAGCCTAACCACAACACCACACCTTCCACATCTTTAGAAATGTTACATGAACAAAATGGTTTCACAATTGTAACAATAAAAAACGGCAACCAGCAAACTACAAATGCCCCTACAATTGTCCCCAACGTTTTGATCGCTCGAATCTCGCGCGCTTTTAAAGCTTTAATTTTCGATCTCATGCTAAATGAATGTCTTACGTAAGGGTTTGGGTCTTCTTGATTGGATGAACTGAGTGTGGAAGAGAAGCTTTGCCGGGATGCAAACAGACAGCAGGAAAAGTAATGTTTTGCGCGATAATTTGAAATCGCATGTCTTTGTGTTGCTTCGCTGCGATAAAACACAGACATTTTTCTTGTGTTGTGTTTTGGTGAACAACATCCTGTTTCATAGCGATTCACAGCAGAAAAACTTTTTCGGTTTTCCGAAGGTCCGACCACCGCTTCTTTATTACTAAAGTGAACTTTAGCTCCTGCTGTATGAGCTCTGGATCTTACTACAGCAGCTGTATGGTTTTCTTGAGAAATTAAATCTTCAAATATTCGAGGATCTCCGTCAGAAAATCTTCTTTTGATTGGCTGCTTGCAACGGAATAGAAAGCTATAACAAACACCAGATTTTGTTTACATTCTCTTGATTTCGATAATAGGCTTGAGCAATTTTTTAATGCATATTTTAATGAAAAATTTGAGTACAAAGATACGTCAATAAACATATTGCTCAAATATTAAATAGATTACAGATTATGTTAGTAACCTTTGAAATCTGTCACCTAACAAAGAAACTACTTTATATAAGCCAATTTACATAGAATTATTGATTGGAAATCATAAAGCATTTTGAATCAGTAGTCAATACCTTTTGTTAAAATTGTTCAGTAAAATTCCGGGGTGACTTGTTTGACCTTTGGGCGAAGGATTGTTGATTGATTTCGAAAGATTACCTTCAAACTCTTCATCAACAGCTTTCTGCCGACGGAGGAAAATGGACCTCTTGTAGCGCACTCTAGTGGTAGGACTTAAGTCACTTGGATGGGAATAACGTTTTCTAGCAAAATTCGGTTTAGTTGGCGTTGTCTGCCTCTGACTGTGCGAAGTAATGAGATTAGATAATATATTTTCTTTAGTTGTAACTATTTCTTCATGATTAGTCACAGCTCCATCAGTCATTGGCAAATTCATTTGGGGGATGCTGGCTCTTCTCTGACAAGGAGGAGATTTATTTACTGCAAAAGAACTTTTCCTTGACTTGATACTGCCTTTCGAATGTGATTTGCGAAGGTAAGATAAAAGAGAAGACTTTCTTTTATCAACGGATCCGGTTTCGTCAGAATGAATTGAATATAACATGGTTCGGGATTCCGATCTTTTTACAAATGTGTGTATATTGCGATAAATCCGTCCATAGAGAAACAAAAGTAAAAGCAAAGGAATGTAAAAGGACCCTAAAGTTGCAAACACAGTGTATCCAGGCTCATGTCCGACCTAAAACAAAGAAGCAAAACAAAATCTTTATTCGATACAGAAAACAAAATTCATTCTATGCGCTACACACATGGTAAAGAAAGTGATTCGGTATGAAGGTGAGACATCTCGTTTGTTTCTTTGAAGCTCTTTCCTCTGTTGAAGTCATTATACGAATTATTTCTGCGCTACCGTACCATCCCCGCAGTTCAACAGCTGGAGATTTATATGTTTCCCTTTCTGTACAGTGAGGGATTTAACATTTTTTGACATTAGAAAGTCTATCATCGAGATTTTAGAGTTTTTAGCAAATATTTATCTCCAGAAACCTGACGATTGCGTCAAGCGCGAAACAGGCTATTGAGGTTTCCGGTAAATCTTTACTGTTAATTTTGATCAGATTTTTGATACTGCTGGCTCTAAATTTGTCATAGAATCTTCTCTGCTGAAGCTACATTTAAGTGGTCACAAGTGCGACAAATTAAATCTATGCAACCGATGCTTGAATTTCATAAATGCTGTAACGAAAAAATATATTACAAAACGTACTTCACAAGCTTTGGGGGCAGTACGATTGGACAAGAGAGTAAAGGAGTCTTTTGGCGCAGCAGTGCTAGTCCTCCAGCCCAGCACTGGCGGAATACTGATGCAAATGGAAAGAACCCATACTACGGCAATCTTGGGTGCAACTCTAAATCACAACGATAAGCTTGTAAAAAATATCAAAAGCTCAAATGCAAACAGTTCATTGTGATCATGCAAGCTCGTACATTTGTGATACAAGCTGTGACCTTATAGCTGACTTTCACTGTTTTCTGGGCTGCATGCATGGACAACGCTGGGACATACAGTAGGCTGGTGCAACAAACCCCGATTTTTTCGATTTTCACCAGCGAACCAATTCGACAGGGAAAGTTCACGGCTATATATAGTCTTGAATGAATGTCCTTTACTGCAATAACTGCATTGATGAGCAGTTACAATCAGTGTACTAATCAATCAAGTAACGAGTTTAAGAAAAGACTAGATAGCGCATCGCTTGGAACGCATTTGAAGTTTGCGCCGCCATCGTTAGATTTGCTAGAACAGGAGTGGGCAAACTTTTCACACAAAGAGCCACATTTAAAAAAATTTTGAAGCCGAGGGCCGCACTGATTGGAAGAGCAAAAAAGGTTTACACGTTACTCAGATGCCCTGTTTTCTACTGAAAATCAGTAAAGAGCAAAAAAAGTCCTGTTTTCTATACTGAAAGTCAGTGAAGAACAAAAAAAGCTCTTGATTCACGGGAGAAGTTAATATTACTGTAAGTGCCCGTTGGCCGCGTAAAATGGTCTTACGGGCCGTAGTTTGCCCAGCCCTGACCTAGGCCAATATCCAGTAGCCATACAGCGATAACGTGTTTCGCGACACCTGGAAAAAGGAAGAAGTTGGTTTGACGAAGTGAGTAAGAGATTTTAGTGTTTCTATGAAATTATTCAGTGATTTAGATTTCCTAAAACTGGCAAAATATTTTACTTATGCCTAATTACCATATAGTGCAAAACAAGCGAAATATTTACTTGTTTGGTGTATTTGTAAGCGCACTGTTTTCTATGAGTTTAACGTCTTAATCGCGCTTTTTACAAGTGTTAGTGCGAGGTATAGATCTCGATTAGTTTGGTGTTTGGCAAACGTTTTATATCGTGGCACTGGTTGTATGAAATGGTGAGGGTTCTACTATGTAGGGTACTTGTACACGGGCTGCCATCGATATATACCCAAAAATAAAAACAACAGGGGGTGATAATAACCGTCTGAATGCACTTATCATTATTGACAAATTTGAAAAGCACTGTTGATGAAATATTTTTAAGTAAAAGGAAGGCAGTTGTTGGTTGTCACTTGTAACCATTTCTCCCGGGTCAACGGCAGTTTGTAGCTGTATCCGGTATTAAAAAATATTTACGGCTAACAAAAACGCCTGGGTATTAATTAATTAAACGATGTTCTAGATCAGGGGTGTCCAACTCGTGGCCCGCGGGCCACATGTGGCCCGCGGAAAGGTTTTGAATGGCCCGCGCGAGTTTTTCAAAACAACCAATCTTATCAACTTAATTGCGACGTAATGTATGGTGAACTTGCATTCCGAGAAATTGGCATTAATTTTCTTGATTGCTTTCTTTCAAATTGATTTTATTCCACCACAATGCAAATTGTTTTGCATCACATTTCCCATATTGTTACGTCCGCATCCTTTCCACACAATCGTGTTCGCGCTTCAAGAATCAGTAGTCAGTGATAGGCTAAGTTTGGTCGTGAACTCGTAATCCCAATTTATGTTCGATGTCTGAGACGTAGAAATAGTCGGCAGCGTGGGTGAGTGGTTCGGAGCGTCGTTTTTACGACGGCCATGATCGCAACGTTGATGGTTCAACTCTAACCCAAGCCTCGTTGTTGCGTCCTTGGATAAGACGCTTCACGACCATTATCTCTGCTTGGTGGAATCTAACAAGCAGTAAATTGAAAAAGTCAGAAGCAAAATTCAAGCGGAAAACTTAGAAACAAGGGCAACTCCTAAGCGAGTCTGGATTCGTCCTATGCATAGCGCCTCGGTCGCTTTCTCGCGACAGGAGGATATAAATGAAGAAGAAATCTCGAATTTTTTGGTTGGAAACCGACTTGGTCGAGAACAGAATCGTTCGATAACCGAGATTTGGCTGTATCTTTTGCACTCTGCAGTGACATAGAATATGTCAAATAGGAAACGAAAAGCAAGCGATGCTAAAAACTTTGTTGACTTTAGGCCTACCGTTGGTATGTTTATTGTTCTTATGATAATATTGTAAAAGAGGATAATACACATTTCTAAGAAGAGAGTTTTAGTGTGAAGGTTTGTCTGTCTTAGCAGTAAACACTCAAGTTGCCCGCGCAATCATTCGTAGATTGCATGTGGCCCTTTGGCCAAAAAGGTTGGACACCCCTGTGTTAAAGGGTTTATTTTTGCAAATGAAAATAACAAGCATAAACACCTATCTTTGCAATTAATCAATTATTACATAGACTTATTCGATATTATGGCAGGCAGGACCGGATTTACATATAGCTGAGCAGACTGAAGCCTAGGGCCTCGGAGAAAATGGGGGGCCGCATCACGAACACAAAATGGGGGACCGCATCACGAAACCTTTTTTTGCTCTTCACCGACATTTTCAGTGAAAACAAGACATCTGAAGACGTGTAGACCTTTTTGAACAAATCCGACCCTGATGTTAGGCCAGAAGACTTACTAAATAAACGCTCTAAAAACAGTTCTACTACTAGTTTCGCGGTTTGACTGCTCATCAGGTATTTCATCAGGTAAGCCCGGTGGTCGAGTGGTTAGCGAGGTAAACTCTCAGTCACAAGGTCCTGGGTTTGAACCTGAGTTTACCTGATGAGCGGTCAAGCTGAGAAACTAGTCGTAGAATTGGTTTTTACAACGTTTATTTAGTAAGTCTCCTGACCTACCCTAATATCTCTCTGTATTTCATATACAGTACTGTATGCTTCTATAAACTTACATCGGCTCCACGTGTTTCAGCACTTGAACGATAGTTAGAGTTGGATTAATTACCATCGCAATTGTAATCACATACCGTAATTGAATGTAAATTACAATAATTACACATTTTTACGTAATTTTAATTATAATTTGTGATTGAGATTTTTCGTTTTTGAGTCATTGCAATCATAGGCCTAATAGTAATTTTAAAAAATTGTGGGCCGAATTCCAATCACTTTTTACTTTCATTACGTGCACGTGCACCATAATTTCACCAGAACTCTATCTCTTTACACTCTATGGGGCGCCGTTGTGAAAAAAACGATTTAGCAAATTTTGTACAAAGTTTCAGCAACATTTACACAGTTTCACAGCTATTTTGTTAAAGTGAAGTGAACTGCAGCTAAAACGCTTCGAAAAATACAATAATAGCCAAAGTGTCACGACATTTAATAAATAGCAGCGATATTTATTAAATAGCGGCGATATTTAATAAAGAACGCGACATTCAGCAGCGATATTTAATAAACAGCAGCAACTTTTAATAAATAGCAGTGACGCTTGATAAACAGCAGCGACATTCAATAAATAGCAGTGACGTTTAGCTAAAGTGCAGCGAAAAATTAAAGTGCTGCGGTAATATGCTAATGAGATCAACAGTATTTCCATTTTAGTGTAATCTTGAAATCGATTCTTCCTTATACTTGCTTTATCATTAATCCCATACCAAAAATCTCTCACTTTGCTGATTCATTGCCAAATTTAGTTTAGCAATCAAGTAGGCCTACACTAAAAACTCCTTGTAAATTTTGTAAACAAAATTTGAAAACAAAAATTAAAAATGGCAACACAACATCTAAGTTTCTTAAAAAGTTTAGCGTTTTTGTGGACATACGTAACAATGCTTTTTTGTTGAGTGGGTCCACTGAAAGAATTTTATATACACTGTGGCTCTACTCTAGAGACAACCGCGGTTTGATGTCACGAAAATTGAAGAAATGGAAGCACTGTTGATCTCATTAGCACATTACCGCAGCACTTTAATTTTTCGCTGTACTTTAGCTAAACGTCGCTGCTATTTATTAAATGTCGCTGCTATTTATTAAATGTCGCTGCTGTTTATTAAATGTCACTGCTATTTGTTAAATGTTGCTGCTACTTATTAAATATTGATGCTATTGAATGAGCGTCGCGTTATTTATCAAATGTCGTCGTTATTAAATAAATATCGCTGCTATTTATATCGCTGTATCGCTGCTATTTATTAAATGTCGTTGTTGTATTTTTCGAAGCGTTTAAGCTGCAGTTCACTTCACTTTAACTGAATAGCTGTGAAACTGGTAAATGTTGTTGAAAATTCGTACGGCGCCCCATAACACTCACAACTGCATCGTTTATCTTAAGCATGGTTGAACATCAAGCCTTCCCTTGTCTTGCCTTTGTTCCTTTCTTGTGTACGTGGAAGTTCGAAAAAGTAGTTTTCACGCAGAGTTTGCCAAGCAGCACAATGTAGTTGTTAATTTGTAATTAAAATTACAAGTTTTAGTGTAATTGTAAAGGTAATTTGAGTTTTTCAATTCAAAGCAGTTGTAGTGCAATTGAAAAAAATTTTAAGTGTAATTTTAATTATAGTTGTAATTGCTTTATTTTGCTGTAGGCCCAATGATCCAACTCTGACGATATACTACAAGCGAAGTGAGTAAAACTGCCGTAAAATAGAAAATGTTGTGGAGCGTGGCTGTTGATGAGCAAGGGGTTACTGGTACGATACGGTTCGTAATCATTTTCCGTATTACATTCGTTTAAAAACATACCGTACCGTAATTTCGTACCTCGCAAAAATACCGTAAGTAACAGTACATTACGCACCACATTTTTTCAACCAATTTACGTCAAGAAAAAATCAGCAGGAAACTTTTGCTATTGCCATGTCGAAGTTCAGATTTATCGTCCTTTTACTGAAGCTGTTGAACAAAACTTCGCTTTTATGGGCTACAAAACACTATTGGTTATCCTCTACACCAGTAGAGTAAAAAGCGAAAACTTTGGAGGGGGACAGGGCCGGTTTCACAGGCAATGATCGAAGGAAACCATTTTCGTTTGTCCTAAGGTAGCAACCTCTAAAAAAGTTCTTCATCCGTCAAGGGGGTGGGGTGTCCCAGTGTCCCTTTGGTTACGTACCTGACGAAATCAGGAGTTTTAATGCATCAATGAATATATTAAACATAATATCGGTATTCAAACATCAGAACAATAAACAAATCAAACAACAATAGTTGAAGCAAAGGCCCAGGCTCCAGGCCTGCAAAAATATGAGGTCTCACTCCTCCACGAAAAAGGCTTTGTTCTCTCAAAAAAGGTAGGCTACGAGGGCTATTAACTGATCACTATTTGTAGGTTCGTATTTTGCTTCCTCCTTTTACGATCATTAATAATTGTTCTTTACATAGATCGGCACAACTTCGTTAATTAGAACTTTATCGTGAACTGGTTAATTCGTTAAAACAAATTTTTAAAATTAACGGACTAAATCAATTTCCGTTAAATTGTTCATTAACTTAACGTTTAGTGCTTGTCAACATACGTTAGCGTTTTGTTAATGCTTATTACTTTTTGTCATTAACTTTGAGATCAATATAGCCTTGCAAAATATTGTTTGAGGACGAAAGTTTGCTTGCACCAATACCATTATTACGAAAGCTTCGGTTTCGGCCGAAGCCTATCAGTAAAATTGGAAAAAAATCAAAAAAGTCAGTTTAAATGCGTTGTTCAAAAGTTTTCAGATGTTGAAAGTTTCCTTGTGAAAAGTTTTCGGATGTCCAATTAAAGGCGTAGCATGGACCTCTGAGCCGTTTTTAGACTTATATTTATAGTCGCACCCCTCAATCCTACAAGCAGCAGAATCAACTCCAATACTAAAATATTTGTTCATAGTGAAATTCCTCGAGCGACTCATGTTAAAAACCAATTGAACAATCTCCTGCCAGTTGTGATAGAAACTCAACAGACTTATAGGCTACCGGTAACAGATTTCGAAAAATATAATAAGCCTTAGGCAAGACCATAAAATGAGGGTTTTACTATACGCATCAGGATTATGATTGAACAATCGAATTATAACTATGGCATAACAATTTAGCTTGTTCACAAAATTGTTATTTGAAATTGTGTGAAGTGACTGAGGGGGAGTGATGAGCGGCGAGCGCAACTGACGTGGTAATGTTATAGCAGGAGTTCTTAAACCTTTTTGTCTCGTTTACCCCTTGAATGAAAAAAAGTATAATTTACCCCCAGTGCAACACTATCACTTTTTCAATACATAAAATTGAAGTTTGCTTCAGTTTATAACTTAGTAAATTTACCCCCTCGGTAAGAAAAATTTACCCCAAGGGGTAAATTTACCCCCGGTTAATTTGTGGTATTTCCTATGTGGTATTAAATATAACCGTCCTTTTTTTTTTAACTGCTGCAAGTTGTAAGCTTAATTACACTTAACTATATGTTTACGTGTCTTTGCCTGTATGTTTTATGTCTTGTAACGTATTAATTATGTCATCAGAATGTGAGAGGCTGCCAACTCGACGACCGCGCCAATTCTTTGGGGTTGGGCTCATGGTCTTTTCGCAGCCTCACACAGGAAAAACCTCATCTGTGTACTTATTTAATTTTTCTCGTCAGTGTAGTTTTTCCTTTTCATATTTAAGTGTTTTTCCGAATAAAAATAAATGAAAATGAAATGTTTAAGATCCCTGTTTTATAGGCAAGAAGAAAAAGTGCAAAAAAGGAAAAGTGCAGTACTTGGAAGCAAAAGTGCAAAGCGTGCATTACTGGAGTACGGATAGCGTACGGTACGGAAAATATAATACCGTATTTCCGTACCGTACTTTTCCTAAAAATTCCGTACGTACCGGTTATTCCGTATCGTACTTTTTGCCAAAATCTAACCTTACCGTAATTCCGTACCGTAGTAACGCCTTGTTGGTGGGGAGGTAACGCACACATAAATAGAAGCTTTGCAACTGTGCAGTTGGAGCATTAAGATAGGTTTTGGAACTGTTAGATTATAGGCTGTAAAGTAGTAATCATTTTACAAACGTTTCAGTAAAAACTTATACCATCGTCAGTGTAAAACTACTTAGGCACTGCTAGGCTAAACAGCACAATTGAATATTGACGATTCTTCTGATTAATTCTCAAACTTTTTTATGTTGCGGCGCACTAATAAATTTCAAAATAATTCGCGGCACTCTAACTAAAAAAGACAAATTTACTTTAAAAAATGTATTCAGCTCATCTCAATGCGATGGATGTGCCTGTTTTTGAGAACAAAATAATAAGATTGAAACGAGGCTCCATCATTTTCAAACACACCCGCATTTCATCATCAATTCCAAGAAGTCTATCTCGTTTTTGCTTTTAATTTTTGCCAAAGCAGAAAATCCGTTCTCGCAGAGCCATGAAGATGCAAATGACTGCATTATTTTGATGGCTTTGACACCGATCATTGGACAAGATTTGTAAACAGATAGCCAAAACTCGACCTAGCTTTTTTGGGAAAACAATGCTTGAAAAACAGATTATTTTGTAAATCTATGAGGTAGCTTGTTTCTGTTGATTAACAGAAAGGTTGCTCGTTTTGTTGATTCCAAGTGGATAAACTGCCCATTCAAAGTTGTTCATGGTAAACTCGGAAAAATATCTTCGAAGTGACTGCTGCAATTTAGACAATGTGCACATAATTTCAGGAACAGTTTTTTTTAAATGGAATTCACAAAGTGTGGGAAACAAATCCAAGATTTTCTGTGAGACTTTAGTTTTCCAGATTGTCAACTTTTCGTCTAATGATCGAAGCTTCGATGTTGCTGCAATTACGTTTTCTGATGGACCTAGGAGAGTGGAATTCATATTGTTCAGCTTGTCAAACAAACCAGAAAAAACAGAACTTTAGCCACCAACTATTCTCACGAAAAGAAAATCCAAAGTCTTTTTTCTGCGTTTCCACGAATGAAATAACTTGAGTTTTCAGTGGGACCAAGCGTTTTAAAGCCTTTCCTTTTGAAAACCAACGTTCTTCATTATGATACAGCAAACACTGGTGATCAGAATCCATGATCCAAAGATGAGAAAAAAGTCGATTTGGTAGCGGACAAGATTTAATAAAATTTGCGACCTGGCAAACTTCAATATCTAAATGCGAAAGCTCCAGACTGTTGGAGTCAGTGTACCTTCTGTGAAAAGTATGATCGCTTCTCTTCAGAGCGTCCTTGAACTTTACCACAGTCGCAGCCGGTATTTATAATGAGGCATGTGCAGTGGTTGCCACGGAAGAAAGGCATGTGCAGTGAGGCATGTGCAGTGGTTGCTGTGCAGTGGTTGC
Organism: Trididemnum miniatum; assembly: GCA_964006365.1. NCBI lineage: Eukaryota > Metazoa > Chordata > Ascidiacea > Aplousobranchia > Didemnidae > Trididemnum > Trididemnum miniatum. The sequence goes on from OZ023238.1 coordinate 6,130,706, forward strand.
CACCCCGGGTTGCTGGAACACAAGTTCATCGTGATAACGTAGAAGCAGAATCGGCTTTACAATATTATCAACGTTCGATATTCCTTTCGTATGATGATGGTCTAAGCAGCTCTCTTCGAAAACGTTTTAATGACAACCCTTTTTTTTGCGCTGCTTTCTGTCTTGCCTCCTATAACGACCCGTCCAACATCGATCAGATTGAGAGCTTATATTTATTGGACAATCTTGCTAATGAAGTTAGGTTGTGGAGAAATTCTCTCACCGCTCACGTAAATCAGGAAAGTTTGTCCGAGTTTCTTCTGAGCGCCCAAATTTACCCAAGTGATCGCAACGTCATCCAGATTGTCATAACTCTGCCCGCAACAACCGTTCGGGCTGAGCGGTCATTTGCGTGTATGAGACGAGTGAAAACCTGTTAACGTTCAGCTATGGCCTATAATCGCCTGTCAGATTTGTGCGTGCTTCATTGCCATCAAGAGTGGTTAGATAAGGAAAAGGCCAATCGAATATTAGCAACCATGGCTGGCGAAAAGCGACGACGATTGGACTTCTGAGGGTAATTTCGTTAATTGATATAAGCATTAAACTTGAACCAAAACTTAATGAACTTTGATTTCGACTTTGTCTTATGTGCTGACCCAGAGGTGGGCACAATTTCGTTAATCGTTGATAACGAAGCTAACTGTTTTATTAACTAGTTAACTCGTTTAATTTCTTTATGAAATTAACGAACTAAATTAACTTCCGTTAGAGCTTGATAACTTCCGTTAAATTTTTGTAAACGCTTGTTTCTCTTATTGTTGCTTAAGTCAGACACCGATAAACTAACAAAATACAACCAATGAGGTCAAAAGGCGAGATAAAAACAACAAAACGTATTGCTTGTGAGCAGAAAAATTGCTTAAATGCTCACGCAAACATTGATATTAAAAAATTTCAAGCTTTTTTTAGAAAGAAATGCCGTTTTAAGTCAAAATTAACGAATTTAATTAACTTCCGTTAATTGGAGCTGAATTTAACGAATTGTCGTTAACGGAGGTGCATAACTGTGTTAACGAAGTAGTGGTTAACGAAGCTAACGTTTTGCATTAACTTGTCCATCTATGTGCTAACCCCTTACTAACTTAGTGACTTTACGCACTGTATCTCGTCGCTTTCTAATTTTTCACAAGTAAAATGATGTATGCGTTCATAAATGATGATAGATTAGTGGGTCTGGGTCAACAACGTAGTTGACGATTGCCTAGTAAAAATTTATCACCAACTGGCCGTTTTAGAGAAAAATTTAAAATTTTAGCATAATTCAGCGAACAGTTTACGACTTAAGAGATTCCACAAAATTTATGTTTTCATCGATATGAGGGGAATATGCTGCATTGCTGCTATAAGTAAATGACGTTAGATTTAAACGTTACCACATTTGATCTTCCCCTCAATTTTTTTCTGGCTACGCCCTTCTGTGTAGCGCGTTTGCTAGCGAAAGCATGACAATGGGTAACTACAATGAAACAATGGCGACTTGCTGGTTCAAGTGGCTTCATTTTTTTCTCTTCAAGCTCAAGCGGCGATGCACTATCTAGTTTTACTGCTTACGATATTCCGTGGTTTAAATAGCAATTTAATCAAATCCCAATTAGACTTACGCATGACTCTGCGAGCCACTTTTCGCAGCGCTGCCGTCATTTTGCAAAACCTAACTAATCGGTTTTTTGCAAAAAAAAAATTTTGCATCTTTCGTGTTTTTTTTAAATTCTCCATCCCTGGTAAAAATTTTAAAAGTTTTGATCGTGCCGTTTCTGATTTAATAGGGTTTGCAAAACGTAAGGCTAGCTGAGAGCTCAATAGTTTTTTCCAACTCCATTTTGATCTGTTTGTGTTTCGTACAAACTTAGAGTGCTCTACAAGCTTAATGTAGCAAGGAGCTAAGTACACTGTATCGGCGATATGCAGTACGAACAGCAGAGCTAAGGCTAGCTGATTAAGTTTTTGAAAACATTTTGCATAACCTAACATGAAATTAATACTGTTACGTCATGAATATCTATTATTGACTTTATCTGCAATTACTACGGGTCTACGACATCATAAACAATAATTGTTAGGAAATGCTCATAAAACTAAAAATAAAACGCTATGACTTCATAATGCGAAACCTAACAAGCGAAGTTGTAAAATAAAAAAGTTTTTTTCCAACTCGAAGTTCGTTCACTTGGGCAACATTACCGTACTACAACGAGAAAATGTTAAAACAAAACTCTGTCACGAAATTATAACTAAAACATAAAAAATTATTCAGAGATTCATTGAGCAAAACCTAACGAGAGCGTATAAAAAACAAACAAACTAAGAGTATTCCACCAAAACTAATGCCAAAGTCTTTAAAGCGGAGAAGTTGCAGCTGATAGGTTTGACAAAATGACGGCAGAATGGCTATCCCTGCAACACACAAAGGCTGCTGGGGCCCGGGGCCCCCCGCAAACAAATGCACAAAACTTTCGTGATGTAAAACTGATTAAAGGACAATCTGAGGGCGTGATGACCCATTTTTTTGCTCTTCACTTGATTTTGGGCGGAAAATTAGACATCTGCGGACGCTTTGACCTTTTTTTTTGCTCTTTACTTGACCTTGGGCGGAAAACAAACAGCATTAAATTGCACCCCCCTCCCTCTTTCAAATTCCTGGGTACGCCCCTGCAGAAAACTGTGCCACAAAAATTTCACCAATATTTCCCACTTACGCGTGGCGACTTGAAACTGAGAAATATCGAACAGCGTTGGTAACCAGCTGGTGTCGCTCAAGAGCAATGGCGCATAAGTGGAGAATGGAAGCAGTGCAGCAAGCTATATCAGTAGCAGACCAAATTTGACATAAGACATCACCAAATATCCAAATTCCTAAAATCTGAAAGGAAAACACAAAATTACATTTTTGAAAAAAAAATGCAAATGTGAGCGTCCTTATTCGGCGAGATCATTTGAGCAGTTTACGACGTGAATGCAGATGCAGTTCCGGCAATACCCGCTGTTTTTTCAAGTACGCTTTAGTACAGTGTTTCTCAAACGCGAGTCAATGAGTCCGCGAAACTTACAGGTACGGAAAGTTACAGGGTTAAACAGCGAATTTACCGCCGCGTGGCCAATCGCAGCGTGTAAGCCAGGGGTGTCCAACAAGTGGCACGCGTGCCAAATGTGGCACGCGACAACATTGAAAGTGGCACGCGAGCTCTTGCCATATTTCATGAACATGCTACAGTGCAATTTTAAGTATCGTTATACAGTATATTCGCCTTGAGGAAATACTCTATCATAACTCTTTTGAGTTATAGGTAGCTTTGAAAAAAGCTGTTTATCTCATAAGCTTTTCGTGACGCACTCATCAGTATACCACAGCTGGCTCTCGAGTTCTCACTTTGACGCGATTATTCACTGATGAGTGCGTCACGAAAAGCTTACGGGATAAACAGCTTTTTTTAAAGCTACCTATAACTCAAAAGAGTTATGATAGAGTGTTTCTTCAAGCCGAATGTAAAAACAGCTTTTTTCAAAGCTATTTTGAAATGCTGTACCACCAATCAATTATCGTTTTATAGTTTATTGCTGCAGTATCACACTAATAAAATTAGTCTGCGTTTATCACAGTTTTTGCTCGTCTATCCTGATTCAAGACGTATGAGATGTAAACTGCTAGATCACAGACTAGTTTTGCGTCAGCTACAAAACATGATCTACTGTAAAACAGCTTTGTTTAACCGATGCGCCTCGGCCTATTAATGGGCCGCGATGGTCCTTCAGGTGAGCCGCGAATGTTCTGCCATAAATATAATACTTTTGAGCGAAAAATTTTGAATTACGTAAGTTTAAAATGTATTATGAAGGTCAACCTGCTCGAAAGCTTCCACCCACTTTCTAGAGTGATTCTGCATTATCTTTAGTTTTATTTTCAGTAGCAGGAAGAAACATATCCAGTTCTTTTAAAAAACGCTCGTTTCTGGACATCTTAATTTGGAAACCCAAACCTGCGTGAACAGGGATTTTCTGTCATGTTGGCATGAAATGTTGTGTGGTTTTACGGCGCTTTATAACTACTAAGGTCCTTCAGCGCCAGGATTAAATTTTGTCAAGAATTCACTGACGTATTTTTATTCTCTGTTTATTTCATCCTCCGCGCTACACGTAATTGCTGAGCGTTTAGCCAATGTAACAGCAGATACCAGTTTTAAAGGCTTTGGTTTGACCCAACTGAGAATAGAACCCAGTCTACAAGCTTCCATGGCGAACGCGCTTAACCACTAGGCCATGGCGCTGTCATGAAACTTAATAAATCTAAATTGTGAAGTCAACTAACGTACTGACACTAATTAGATGCAATTATGCGTATTGCTTTGCGCCATTGAAGCTCAATTTTGCCAGTTAGCTCAGAGTAAACGCTTGCAAAAAAGGGTTTTCGTTAATCGTGTTGTTGATAAAAGTCAAACTACTGCAACCGTTTTTTTCATATTTTTGTGAATAGAAAAAATAATTAAATTGATGATAGTTTACCAAGCGTTGACACGCGAAAAAATTTTAAAACAAAAATTGGCACGTTAGCGGGTTTGAGTTGGACACCCTTGGTGTAAGCGTTTCGCGTGACTACGAGTACGCATTCGCGAGCGTATTATGAGCGTTTACGAATTAAAAGTGATATAGCGGGTACTACAAAACATTCGCGAGCTTATTGTCAGCATTTACGAGCTAAAAAAGTATAATATCGGGTGTTGCAAAAAAGGATATGGCAAAGAGGCAAGTTTTAAAATGGTCTAGAGAAGACATTGTCAAATTCTTGAACATAATTTATAGAGAAACGTTGAAGCTTTCTTGGACACTTGCAATGAAAACTATGAAGAGAAATGCTAGAGAGCATAACATAAACAAAGTGATGCAGGAATTGACAGCGGCAGGATTACATATTGACAATGAAGAGTCACTCAAAAATAAATAAATACGTAAAAAACGTAAAAGATTGTTATAAAAACGTACTGAACAAAAAAAAAATCAAAACGGTTTATTTTACGCAGTCGATTTTTCCGCATGGATGTAAATTTTCAGCTTCCAAACCAATGGTTTTGCACAGGAGTGTGTTTAAAGGGGGGGGGGCATGGCTTCTTTCAATTCTGGTTTTTAGTAAGAACGAACAAAATTAATGGTGCCAAGTGACTGAAATACGCCAGACTCTTTTGATGGTTTCCGTAGCTTATGGCCAGGGCCAGACCCAGGGGGTAGGATGAGGGGTATACATCCTTCCACCAGCCATTTTCAAAAATGTTTTTGATGTATACAATTTTTCCATAATTTCGAACTTCTTCGATAACGATTAGCCTTACGCCTTAAGCACGCATAATCGAAAATGTGCGCACAAAATGCATCATATTTGGCGAAGCGCTCAGAATTAGGGTCAAAAAATTTAAACAAAATTTACCTGAAAATTATTGAAAAAGCACTAAAATAACCATTACAGCATGTAAATTTTCAAAAATTTTCCGGGGTAGCATGTCACCGGTCCCCTCCAGAGCCTTTCCTGTTTCTCAATCAGCTTCAAATTACAGTAGTTTTGCCGAAAAACAATACGCTTGAAAAAAATGTGGAAATTATGGCCTACTCCTATTTAAAATTTCTCGCTACGCCACTGGTTTCGGGGCTTAGGCCTATAATGATTATAACAGAGGTTATAGCAGCGATTACAGCAAACATGTATTCGCCACGTGTGACCACTCAGTTATCGAACAACCTTGTTTTCATACTATGAGAGATTTGAGTCCGAATATTTTTAGGCTAGCTTGGAAATAGCCCATGGGCTAAAAAGTTTGAGAACCACCATAGGCGCAACTAGAGGGGGGGCTAAGGGGGCTGAAGCCCCCCCCCCTTAGCCTTATGAACGACAGTGGATAAAACAACCGTAAAAAAAATAAGTACCATTAGCCTACTCGTCGTAATTTGTCAATATTCAACAGGCAATAGGGGTGGATCCAGGGGTGTTTGGGGGGATGCATCTCCCTAAAATCCGATTTTGAAACTGTTTTAGAAAAAATACAATTTTTTTTCATAATTTCGAAACTTTTCGATGACAATAATTCTTACGCCTTAAGCACGCGTAATCGAAAATGTGCGAACACGTGCATCATACTTGGTGAAGCACGCACATATAAGGGCAAAAATTTGAATAAAATGTACCTGAAAAATGTTCAAAAAGCACTAAAATGGCCATTGCAGTGTGTAGATTTGCAAAAAGTTTCCGGGGGAGCATGCCCCCGGACCCCCTAGATTCGTTCCTGAATTTGCATCAAATTCTGCCAGAAAAAATACGCTTGATTAAAATGTCAAAATTTAATGCTCTTGTCCTTGAAAAAATTTCTGAATACGCTTTTGACATGAAACATTTTCAAAGGGCTTATGTTATTTAGGCCCGTTTTTGGGTCTAAACGTCTAACGAATTTGTACGTAGTAAGCATTCAACCTAATTGAAAACTGCATCCCCCCGCCAAAACTTTATTGATTCGCTCCTGACAGATAATATAAATTTAAGTTTTACTGAGGCATTTTTAACAATTAATGAATTTCTATGTCCGAGAATATTGTTAACTGCGGTTACGAGCAAGGTTAAAACAACAAAAATGTAATCTTTTAAGCTGATACCGGTATCTGTAAATTAAAATCATTAGTGAATTAAAATCGTTAACCGATCAGAACAACGGTTAACCGGTCTCGCTTTGCAACCGATTCACCGAGAACGATCAGTTGATAAAGAAAGTGTTTTAAATAAATATGCCGCAAGTGCCAGTGAAAGATCTCATTTTATTGTTTAAATTTGCTTCGATGACGTTGACAACAAGCACCGAGTTCAAGATCGCTGCAGTACCAAGACCTCTCTCTTCCTAATTGAAACTTTGCAAGTTGAACATTGTCGCGCAAGTTTTTTCAAGTAATTTGCATGATTTTTCTTCGTTGAAATAGATCGCAAGATAAGCATACCTTGGTTGAAAAAATGTTAAAAGACTCTTCATGTGCCGCTTTGGGATAGATTACACTAAATTTCACAAAAACTTCGCTTGCCTAATGCCTAGTGAAACTAGTTTCGGACATAACGCTTAGCTCTCTTCTGTTTTAATGCACAGATATTGATTTGAGCAAAAAACTAGCCGTGGCTTTTCCTTGTTGAAATAGACGATAGACCTACGTCATCTCGCGAGACAGTCAGACATGATACTAGAAAATTACAAGCAATAAGGAACTAATCGTAATCACAAAAATGTATCAGCCCCCCCCTTACGAAAATCCTGGTGGCGCCACTGAGAACCACTGCTTTAGCGTCTGTATTTTGTAGCGTATATTTTGATTTCCTCAAGCTTATCTTTGCGGATACGTTAATAAACAGTCGTTTCACTAATTGAAAATAATGCAAAAGCATTTTAATGACTTTAAATGTAGCCTATTTATATAAAATTTCAAGTTTTACTCCAAACTATCGCAGACTTGAAAAACTTCCAAGTAAAAAAGTGTCGTAACTTTATTCAATATTTTACAGCCCAAGTATTGGTAGGGTTTTCAACAGTTCCGGATTGTCCGGAATAGTACCGTTATTGACGTCTAACGTCTCGTGTCCCAGGCTGGGTTACTATTGCCTTGGAACTTACTATATTGATTACACTTTTTATTAACGAGTATTCATTATTTGCTACGTTTTCGTAAATTAAAATTGATGTTCTTGTATCTTCAAAAATGTTATACTCCTTTTTGCGAGTTGCGAGCATAATTGTAAATGTTTTTTGCGACATTCAAGTAATCGGTATAATTGTTTAGTTGTTGTTGGTGAAAGTGTATTTTTAAAATTAGGTAATTTATTTGGAGCTGCAACGCCTAAAGGTGGCAGTTCTAACGACTGTATTTCCTCGAGCTCATTCGAAGTACTATAATGCTGTAAAAGAAATGTACTACACGTATGACTACGATTTGTTTAAATGCCACGATTTGTAATAAAAGAATAGTTAATTAGGATTACAAAATTTAAAAATAATCTAAACAAATGGCGAGAACTTTAGATTAAAGTTTAACAGGAAAAACTTACGGTAAGTAGCGGTTTACACAAAGTTACTAAAGATTTGCGTTTTTGCGCTACCACAGGTGTGTTACACCGGTATGATACTTTATGGTACATGGTAACTCCACAGGCGGACTGCGGTCCCCATTCGAACCTTCTGAGAGCTCCCGAAGACTCCTAAAGTTTTAGCAGTTTAAGCTTTCGTTACATCAATCTTGGTATTGACATGTCCGGAATGAGAAAACAGAAAGTTGGTAACCCTAAGTATTGGCAAAGTAGCAAGGCATCATTCATCAATGACATCATAAAATCATAAGCCTATTCCAAAACACCGCGTGTGCTATAGTTGGAACAAAGGTTGGAAATACAGCTACGCGTGATCTCAAGGTTTCTCTCCGGTTGGGGATACTCGCACTCTCTGAGGGTGCGAGTAGCTGTTCCAGGGGGAGCGGAAACACATCAAACGGTGAAGGGATACGACATAACACACATGTCAGGGGGAGTATGATTGGCTTTATTAACCTACCGTATAACGGCGGGCGAAATGCATAGGAATGATAAAACACTGCCACATACCGCAAAAAGATAAAAAATATATGAAGAGCCAGCAAAAGAAAAATCTAGAAAAAACTTTTACCTGATATATCGCGCTGATGGGCATAACCAAAAATGCTACCAGTAAATCAGTGACAGCTAACGAGCAAATCAGATAATTAGCTGGAGTTTGGAGGCTGTAGTCTTTACGGATTGCAAGGATAACCATGGAGTTACCAAGGATTGATCCCACTAATATCAAAATTAGTACCAATCCTTTTGCAACAGCATCTACGAAAAAACAACGCTTATGTTTGCCTCAGTAAAAATCGAAAGTTTAAATTCATTTCTGTATGACTAATGTTTTTTTGTTTAATATTTTCGAGCACATGATACTGTTTTTCTTTCATCATTCTTAGCTGCAAAGAGAAGTCATTGAGAATCCGTTTTCCTGCCATTGTGCGTCTTTGAATTTGAGTTAAATAACTCATTCGGCAGTTTTTTTGTAGCTTAATGTGAAGAATTTTGCAATACCGTAATTCAAACATTCACATTATTTTTACTGCACGCTAATCCGTAGTAATTCTTACTTGAAACATCAATATCTTCGGAATTTTGTGGGGATGCTTCGTTTATGGAAGCGGATACAAATGGCGGAAAAGCGGAAACGTTTTCCATGTTCCACAATGACGGCGACATGGGTGCGTTAAAATCAACAACACAAACAGTTCATAAATTAGGTCATTTACTCTAAATACATTATGCTCTCGATTAACATCTACAATACGCAGTGTTTGTTCTTCAGTGCAAATTCCTGTGGTGCATGTAGACAGTGGCGTAGCAAGAGGTAAGGGAATCGGTCCGCCCCGGGCGGCACGCCCGGGGGGCGACATTTTGGATAAGCATTATGTAGTTTTTTTTAATAATTTTGAACAACCATTACTTTGCTATATCGCTTATTTGCTAATCTCAAACCATCTTACTGTGTTGCCCAATGCTCAGGCACAAAGTCGCAAAAATGGGCCCCGGGCCCCGCTATTTCGTTTACACTTCGGTGTATTCTCGCGAGTATAATAAAGATTTGGTTTATTATGTCACAATTGCCTTCTGTTCTTTTCTTCGCCTTTGCATCATTTAAATCGTTCACACTCAGCGTGCGAATGCAGTATAGCACTATAGGACTAGGCAGTGCTACGCAAGTGTAGTCACAATATAGGTGAGTCAGACAGTCCGAGTCCGTATAAGTCTGTTCGTCTTGTCTTGCAAGCTCAAACCAGTTGTACAATTGTATAAGTCTGTTTGTTTGATTTAAGGTGGATTTACACTGAAACCGTTTTTGTCCATTTTCGGCCGCAATTGATGACGGCCGTAAATTTTATAGTGGAACAGAGTCCTACTTTTCGACGTATATCACGGCCGTGAAACGCACTAACGGTTTCTGGGTAAATCCAACTATCGCAGCTAAAAGAAGGCTACCCTGGCTACGGCCTGTTTAAAAAAAGACGAATGATCCACTGAGGACACTCACTCATAAGCAGCTAATTGTCCTTTTTTGTACCGTTCAGACTTACAGTAGATCTTAAATTGCTTATGAAAAGCGGGCAGAACTTTTAAAGTTTTATCGTGAACTGTGTTCAAAATTTTCTATTCTTATTCTGCATTGTGGCTCATAATGCAAATGTAGAACGCTTATTTTCTTTAATGCAGCCTCAACGATGGAACATAGAAGGAAAGGGAGTAAGAGACAGCCTCTTATTTTAGTCCATTTCTAACGTCTTAAAAGGTTGTGCACAATTCCAATCATATTTCGTGTAATCAGTTTTATGACCATTTTCAAGCTGAAAGTTAAGGAAACCTCGAAATCAGTGGCGTAAGCACGGGGGTAAAACTCCCTTTAGTTCTGCGCAGATAGCACTCTTATAAGTTTTTAGCCACGTCACATGAAGTCTTTAGAAACTTGGCACCCTTTAGCGACAGGAAAATCTTCAACTGTAATACTATTACACGACAGCAAGTCTACCAATGAAAATGTTTTTACAGGCCTTATGCGAATGATAGTGATTTAAAGTTTGAGCATAAAAGATTTTCAAGGAGAATAGGAATTGAGCCATAATTACGTTATAGGCCTACTGGTACGCAGGAGTGTATTTAGGGGGGAGCATTGTGCCATGCCCCCCTCCCTTTGACTCATCATTTAGTAAGAACGAACAAAATTAATGGTGCCAAGTAACTACAATATGCCAAACTCTTTTGATGGTTTCTGTAGCTCATAGCCAGGGGCGGATCCAGGGGGTAGGATGAGGGGTATACATCCTCCCACCAGCCATTTTCAAAAATGTTTTTGATGTATACAATTTTTCCATAATTTCGAGCCTCTTCGATGACGATTAGACTTACGCCTTAAGCATGCATAATCGAAAATGTGCGAACAAATTCATCATAGGCTATTTGGCGAAGCACTCAGAATTAAAGTCAAAAAATTTAAACAAAGTTTGCGTGAAAATTATTGAAAAAGCACTAAAATAACCATTACAGCACGTAAATTTTTAAAAATTTTCCGGGGGAGCAAGCCACCAGACCACCTAGAGCCTTTTTTGTTTTTCGATCAGTTTCAAAATAGTTCTGCCGAAAAAAATACGCTTGAAAAATGTGGAAATTATGCCACCCCCCGTCCTTTAAAATTTCTCGCTACGCCTCGGCTGGTACTTATTAAAATTTTTGTTTTGCATCGTTTTCAAAATCGTTTTGCGAGTTGAGGAAAATACGTGAAGAGAGTGAAAGAAAGTGGATCTGCTTTTCGCAAAAAGCAAAAAATGAGAATTTTTGTGCTGTATGTGTGTGTGCGCTCCTTTTCTTTATTTGATAAGCCTCTATCGTCGGGTGTTGCAGCCATGCTTCTCATGTTACTTTTCTTGACCTTCCACTCTCCTCATGCATGCTATAACGTTTATCGTTTTGCTGCTTTTTCACTTTTCTCCTGCTGTGCAATTATACTGCATATTATTTTTGCGTATTATTCTTGTGCTGACGGTACCGAAATAAACGACACCAACTAATTAACCCGATTAATACAAAGTAGCATCGTAATCATTGCTGTACCGGTAGTTTGCGAGTCAGCGCGCTTTTGATTGACGCATAATTTCTCATGGATATGGCCACGTTTGAAGCCGATTGATGCTTAAAAAATTGTTTCTCATTTGGGGGCGGCAGTTTGTTGAACCGCCCCGGGCGGCAGAACCTCTAGTTGCGCCACTGCATGTAGATTAGGATTCAATAAGAAACAACAGCAACTCTCTTGCTTCGACAATAACTGCAGCTGCTGTCCATGAACTTGCGAATGTTTCCTTTTCACGCGTTTTTAGTAGCGCCAGCCTTCTCTAACCTTCTCTGATGTTTGCTCTACCAATAGATCTACCTAAGAAGTGATTTCCGATAATAATAGGACAGGCAAGCTCATTTAACTTCTTACCGGTACATCTTTTTGCGTCTGACTTGCCTTCGTCAAAACATAATGAGCGTAGCATCTGTATGAAGATAAATGGAGACTAATGACAACAATCTACGCCTCTTTCTTATCGCTGGCTTATTAATTTTTCAATGTCTTCTGTATTGATTATTTTGGCAGTTGTGCGCTAAGATTGAGAACTTTTCCTCTTTGGTGGATACGAATTCATTTATTTATCATTTTACCTACCTTAAAAAAGTCTGTAAAACAGATAATAGACTTTCAGTTAAAAGTAAGCAATATTGTGTAACATTGTCTGATAAATCACCTAACTTGTACTCTGATTGTTTATTGCATATACTTGTGTGCTTCTTGTACTTTTTATTTTGTTTCTGTTCATTTATTTATTTTATTATTATTTTTTTTTTTTGGGGGGGGTTTTCTTTACGGTTTTTTGTTTTTATAGTACTGGTAATTAATGAAAAAATGCTGAAATTTTAACAAGTGGTTTTAGAGAAGTGAGGAGGAGAGTAGACTTGTAGACCGTATGGTCGTATCACTGTATCCTTGCTACAACTTGGCAGGAGTAGCTTTTGTGTATGGCATCTTTATGAAACTGGTAAAGGAGGCTGTGCACTTATGTATTAATATTCCTGTGTTTAACTTTTACTGCGCATGTTAAGTTGTGGTAAACTATTAAATACAGTAAAAATAACGCAATAAGCTTATTCTGCGTTACAATATCTGAATCTTGGCTTACCTTACTCTATCACAAGAGCATTAAACACTGATTTCATTCACAGTAATAATGCGATTGCTAATACAAGAAGCTTCGAATATGTCCTCTATGATAATGTTCATTCAACAACTTAGCAAATATAAAACTTTGTAGTACAATTTAGTTGAGCCACGACTTAAGTAAGCCAGCATGTGACAGTAGGTGTTGCAGCCACACCCGCGCAGGAAACGCAACAACTTGACGTATGAAATGAATTAAATTGTTACATAAAGTGAAACAAAATCTGCATCATGTAGCCAATGGAGTTGGGGTGAGTTAATTGAGTTTGAGTTTCGGGTGAGTTTATTGAGGGTGAATGGTTGGGCGTTGGGCTGCGGAACTGTTTTCGCGGATTCGATAGTAAACTAGGACATTTTCCATGTTGCATATGCTTCACAAATGTAAAAACCTAAGCTGTAATTATGTGGCCATTAAAGAAAAGTGTTTAAAAAAAGTCTGCAGCATATAACACTTATATGTCTGTCACACTTCCCGTTGGTGCCGATGAGGGCCTAACGAGAACGCTGAGATCGCTGTTTCAGAAGAGTTAAAGTGACCCGATAGGGATAACAATCCCAGTTTTCCAGCTACGCAGCAGTCGATCTTAATCCATAGGGGTCCTCACGACGCGCCACGTAGAAACAAACATCTACCAGAAAAAAATTTTTTTATACAATGTTTTCGTGCAGGAGTTATACAATTACACGTAGCATGTTGTTCATTTCTTTTGAATTCATGAAATACTGCGCAAGGTTTTTTACCATTTTCAAAGAACTTAATAACCTCATCATGATCTCTTTTTTGTCAAAATCGGTCAAAAAGAAAAAATAAATACTGTCAGCTGAAGTTCAACTGCTCGTAGAAGAGTGACGGCCCTGATCCTAGCGACATCGCAAATACTGCCATTGCTGCGGCTGGACCGCGCTCTGCCTGTTGTTTTGCATTGTACTCAACCAGCGGAAGCATGGTACTAACTTGTTGCAAGCAAAATGATAGTATGAAGTAATTCTACTTCTCGCTACTTATTTTCGTCATTTCACACAATTTTAGCTAATAAATGTGCTTGTAAATCTGGCAATCACTGATTTTTCATCGCATCATGAACGAAGACTGCGTTTTTTCAACACATTTCACTCTGCGTGGAAACCACAGACTTGGTCACTGCTGAATGCTGAATTTTTACTCATTTTTTGTGTATAATGTGGCAGCTGGACTTGTTTTGGCGAAAAAAAGAATAAATCTTTGTGTTTTTTCAAATCGAAAACAGATCAATAGCTTTTCAATTCACTACATTAAATCTAAACGCAGCTAATGAATATAGAAATTTGTTGAGCGACAGAAAATCAATTTTGCAGCGTTCTCCGTTTCAAGTGTTGTGGGTGTTACCATAAAAAATAAACCCAATAGGCGTTGAGTGTGCGATGAATAATATGCAGATCCTAACAATCAAAAAATTATCAAAAACAAACTGAATATAATACTGTAGATATAAATGGACAGTTACGTTGTTTTTCTCCAAAAGCATTTGTAAAATACGATCATCTGGGAGTAATTACGTCACTACATCGTGCCGATTGCAAAAAAAACGGATTCAACTCGATATGCCACATTATGATTTAGCAGTGTTCATACAAATTCAAAAACAACATTTAAATACATCACTTGTCATCAGCACAGTTGGATACAAATCAATTACAGTACTTGGTAACGCTAAAAAAGTGGTTCGGCATAAAACACAGAAATATAAATGCCTGCATTTGATTTTTTTCCTAGTTTTTCTTCTTCTTTCCTATTTATAAATGACGCTATGACTACAGTTATTTGTAACGATTCAAATACGCCAAAACATGTAGGCCCAGCCCCAAGAATCTCTACGGGCTGTCGCAATACTGGTATCACTCCGGGGTGAGTCATTAATGAAACGATGGAGAAGCAGTGAAATAATATTGGCAAATGTGCTTGATGCAAATTTTAAAAGTGAGAAAAACTGGGTAGATCTTAGGTTTAAGAGTAGGCCTATAAAGTGTGAATCAACTCAAAGTTAACATAAACAACATATATTAATTACTGGAACTTAAAATAATTTAACGGATAACAAGAGCTTGCTCAACACAAAATACGAAAACATATAATGGCGTTCAAGTGACACACCAGTGGCGATTACGAAATAGGAAACACGTGACAAGAACAGGATGTTACGTACAGCAGTGGTCGGCAACCACCGGGCCGCGGCCCGGTGCCGGTCCGTGTGAAGTTTGTTACCGGTCCGTATGCGTTTTCAGAATAAATACTTTGAGTTTAAAACATTTTTATAACGTGAGACGCAATTTTGGGACGTTTTTGTAAAAATGTTAAATAACTCAATTCTGGTGACCCAGTATGGCAAAGTTACTCAATATCACAAAACTAACCAAATTGAAAAGTCAAATCGTTTAATTGAACAGCGAACATTTGACTATGCTGTCATTTTATCGTAAATCTTTTGTAAATCAAACAGCGCTTGATTAAGAGAAATAATAACGTTAAGAATCAGATTTGAGAAGCTACTGTAAAAAAATTGAGCAATGCTGCTGCAGCAAGATTGAAAAAGTTTAATACTCTGGTCAGAGTAATACAAGATCGAGATTTTCAGTTCTGAATAAATATGAGCGTTTTATTGCTTAAACATTTTTGATTTTTTAAAGGCCGGTCCGCAAAAACAATTCAGTTTCAAACCGGTCCGTTTTGCGAAAAAGGTTGCCGACCACTGACGTACAAGTACAACAAATCAATGGAGCATGCAATTCGTTTCATGATGCATTAACACTACAGGTCTACTATTGAGGTTTAAAAGAGATCTAAAGTTAAAAGAACGGGTAAAACGCCCTTTCCCCTTTTATTAAGTAATGAGTTGCCAACAATGCCAAGGATTGAAAGCCTCGAGCCCTGGTGATCGATTTTGCGGTTTGTGTTCTCGCTATTAAAGAAGTAACGTATTTCACATTGTATCAGTTTTAAACTTAAATTGACTTCGCCTGTTTGTGCAAAAAAAGCGCTCACAGCATTGATGATATTTTTTTGTTTTTCGTCGGCATCTAATTTACTATGTATTCAAAACTTAAATCACAATAAAATGGTTCAACGTTTTTCAAAAATTATTCAAATACGCAAGGCTAGTTGATTAATTTCGAAGGAGTTTTGTTATTATTTTTTTATTTTGCCGCAACTTTTTTGTCGGGAGAAAAATAACAAGATGGAAAGTTAAAAGCTATTGTAACAAGCTTGTTTTTAAATAGTAATAAAAACAATAAAATAATCTTCATTATACTCGCGGTATTACGCCGAAGCGTCTAACGAGTGGTGTTCTCCGCGGCTTAGCGCTTGAACAACACATCTTCGAAGAAACGTCGCAGCGGTGGCGAGCCGTTGGCGACATTGTGTTCGATTTGACCGACCCGGGATTCGAACCCCAGACCTCCCTCACCGATAGCAATTCTTAACAACTGAGCTAACGGGCCGATTCAGCTCGTGTTGAGTTTAGCGAATTGTTTATCATTCTCCATTATGAGAAATCGTCGAATGCGATATATCGAGCTACAGGCAGCTTAGGAATTGTCAATTTCCTGTCAACCACTCCAGGATGGAGCGATCCCGTCAGTGTCTTCCCTTAAGATAGGTTGCATCAAGTGAACTAGCCGCCATGTTCTCCACACTGTTTCTTCACGCTGATTGTCAAACATTAGAATGTTTGAATTGACTCATTAGAATGTTTGAATTAACATTAGAATCTTTGAATTGAATGTTTGAATTGACTTTAGTCATTTGAGACTTGCAACGCTGGCGTGCGGTAGTAGATTTGTTGCAGCAGTGTGAAGGTGTCAGTTCAGCTGTTCAAGAAGCAACTTACAGTGTAAACAGACAAAATTTTGCTTGGAATGGAAGACAAGCAGGACAAAGTTATTTCTTTGGTTACCAATTTAATTAAAAAATTCGATGCATTAGATTCTAAAGTCGAAAAGCTAAGCAAGAAAATCGAAATCTTTGAAGAAACAGTGAATGACAAATTTGCTCAAGTTGATAAGGAACTTAAGTGTAAAGCTCCAATAGCCTACTGTAATGAACTGCAGCAAAAAGTTTCGTCTTTAGAAGACCAAATAAATGGTCTTTACTCTGACCTGAAAAAAGATGCTTAAATGAAAGAAAGTTACGAGAAGCGACTGAACATCTTGGTGCATGGTCAACGAGAAGCGGAATCACCATGGGAGAAAAAAGAAGATAGTCTAGCCTTATTTCGTGACTTTATGAGAGATGGCCTGAAAATTGACGACCCTTGTAAACCTTGTTTTTATGTAAATAATTTGTTGTTGATTATCGATTGGCGTTTAGTTTTTGATTTACATCCGGGACCTTAATTTAATAATTAGCAGAAAGAAGTAGCCTCGTTTTTCCGTTTGATTCGAACTGTTATTTATTTTATCGACTTTTATCTCGGGTGCTGGTAAGTTTGCTAATACTGTTAATTAATATTTATTGTTTAGGAAATCACTGTAATGCTTTTAGTGAGTTTTTGAACCTATGGATTTCAAGCTTGTAGCGTGATATTAGGAATAGTTTTGGGACGCGCTACTTAAGAATTCTTAACTGAATAAACCTGTCGTCGGTTCTACATGTTCGGATTCACTTTGCTAGCCTTGTTCAGATAGTCTCAGGTAGTCTAGTAGTGTTGGAGGAAAAGACTGCTTCAACCCCTACATCTATCGCTGTCGTTGATGCCCACCGTATTCCCCAGCGACCGACACAGTGGCGTACGCAGGATTTTTCAATGGGTGGGTTTCAGTGACGTCACATCGTGATGACGTAAGTTTCAGTGACGTCACAGCTATTATAATGCCATAACGAAGAAAACAATCCATATATTTCATTCACACTTTTGCTTGATTCTTTGCGCTTCATTTAGGAGCGAAAAGGTTTCACAAAAACTCAAGCGGTCAATTCGTGGTTAAAAATTTACCAAAAAATTTTAGTCGACCTCATTTTTGGGCCACAGGAAGATTAACTGACTAAAGTAAGCTGGCTTTCGCAACGTCACAAACAGGGTGTAGCCAGGGGGGTAAAACAGGTTATTGCTTCCCTCCAAAAAAATCTTTTCAAGAACCAACATTGATATAAACAACACATATAAATCTTGATAAAAAAATTTAATATGCTCTCATTATAAAAGGGGCAGTTTTCCCTGTCTTGAAAACTGAAGACAGTGAAGCATGAGCAAAAACTGCCCTCCCTACCGAAACATTTTTATATTACAATAAATTACGCGCGAGAGGAATCTCTAATTATGTGATTAAGGTCAAAAATAGCGTCGATTATATCTAAGTATTTTTCACCCAAATCACAGCGTCGATATCACGTGATACTTTCAAGCACATAATCGGGGTGTCTGGGAAACAGAGCACTCCAGCTTCTGAGACAGTTACGGTGCGTAAAAACGATTTTGCCTAAAAACAAGAGAGGTTTCACTTTTTCTGTAATCGTCAACGTCAAGCGCAGCGCACTAGCAAAGTTTGACTATTGGTAGGCCTATTATTGCATCACAATGAAAATTTTTCAAGATTTTTTAAGCAAGTTGGATAGCACAGAAAAACATGAGAGCAATTTCGGCAATCTCTGTATGAAAAAAGGCGGCTCGTTCCAAAAAGAGAGGTTTTCATTTCTTTTAAAATCTTCAATGGGGGGGGGGGTGACCCCGAAATCCCCCCGTGCGTACGCCACTGGACCGACATACCATAATGGAAAGCGTATCTGCCGTCCATTAATTGTGAAGATAGCAACCAAGTTAGATAAAAATAAAATTTTTGGCCATGTGAAGAATTTAAAAAGTTTTTACGAAATTAAAGAATCGACCCTCCTGCACGACAAGTATATCTACGTATCCAACCATTTACCTAAAGAATTTGTTCCTAAGAGGAAAAGGCTCTATCCCTAATATAAATTATCTAATAACCAGAAACCATTCTGGCGCATTGAAGACGGTTCTTACAACATATACATCAACAACATTAAAGTGTAGTATGTCTTTATTTAAATTGGTGCTTATAACATGTTTATTTCGGCCCGATTACCAGCTTGAACCTATGTACGCCTCAGATATATGTGTGAGTACAGAGTAGTAATGAGGTTGTTGTTGTTTTTTTCTACCTTTTTTTGGTTTAAATAAGCACCTCTTTGTATAATTTTGTTTGTAATGCAAGATGGAATGACACAGCGAGACTTTTAACTAGTTCGATATATTTTTCTTTTTTCAACGAAACATTTTATTTTGATTAAATGCATTTAAATTACATCTCAATCAAATTATGCGTTTCCTGCGCTAATACTGTCGATTACCTTAACATTTAACAGCTCAGATGGCCGAGTGGTATAGAGCGTCTGTCTCTTGAGCTGTAAACTCGGGTTTGATTCCGAGTCGGGTCAAACCAATGACTTTTAAATTGGTATTCACAGCTTCCCTGCTTGACGCTCAGCATTAAAGGGACAGTGTGGAGAACAAGCCGGCAAATTTACTTGTTGTGCCGTTGGGAAAGGCACTTAGCGGGATTCCCCCATCTTGGTGTGGTAGCGGGATTCCACATGTGGCCCGCCGGCCACGGGTTGTACACCCCTGGTCTAGAGTTTGCGGCTGGTTTGATGCCGAACTTCGTTCGCTGCAAAAAGAAAAACGGATCGCGTACGTACGATCTTTACGCAAAAACGATCTCGAATCGCAATTGGCATATCACAGAATTCGAAACCACTACGATAGAATCATTAAAACAAAGAAATCTCAATATTTCCAAAAACGCCTTGCTTCTAGTCGAAACGACTTAAAGCAAACGTGGAGTGTAATCAATGGTATCATTGGAAAAAAGTCTTCCATTTCGCCAAATTGCATAAAAGGTGATGACAAATTGCTTACTAACTCATTTGAAATTGCTGAGTCGTTCAATGATCATTTTTCTTCCATCGGCAGTAAATTATGAGCCAAACTGAGTTCACCTCCCAGCCCTTCGAACCTAAAATCCAAATCTAATTCTTCTAAAATTTCTTCTTCCTTTTTTTTCACGCCAACAACCGCCTATGAAGTTAAAAAGATTATCTCAGGTATTAAACCCAAAAACAGTTGTGGCGTGGACGAATTCCCTACCAAACTTTTACGGTATCTGCCATCTTCTGAATCTTCTGAACTTGAATTACTGGCACACATGTTCAATCAATCCCTTTCTACTGGTAAATATTTCTCGGTTTTTAGAATTGCAAAGGTTACGCCATTATACAAACATGGTAACGCTCAAATGGTTTTAAATTATCGTCCAATAAGTGTGTTAAGTGCTTTCTCCAAAATATTAGAGAAAATAGTACATAAGCGCATCCTATCTTTTCTTAACCAAAACAATATCCTATCCAAGCTACAATTTGGCTTTAGACCTACCTTGTCAACCCATTTAGCGTGTTCCTACTTGTCCTCCGAAATCTCTGATCTTTTTAATGACAATAAATTAGTTTTGGCCATCTTTTTAGACTTAACAAAAGCATTTGATACTCTGGACCATGATATAATCCTTACTAAGCTTAGAAACTATGGCTTTCGCGGTGTCGTTAATGACTGGTTTCGTAATTATCTCAACAATCGCCAGCAAAAAGTTCGTATTAACGACAAATACTCAGATGTTAAGCCTGTCTCATTTGGAGTGCCGCAGGGTTCCGCTCTCGGCCCTCTTTTGTTCTTAATTTATTTAAATGATGTATTTCAAGACATTGATTATGAAACTATTTTGTATGCTGATGATGCAACGGTTGTCATACATGCTAAGACTCTATCTGATTTGTTCCGTGGTGCTAGTGAATCCCTTAACATAATTCATAATAATCTTCTTGTCAACAAATTAAACTTAAACATTTCCAAAACAAAATTTATGATATTGACTCCACGACCTCATCGCTTGGCCCGAAACCCTGATCATGTAATTTCCGTTAATAGTTTTCCGATTTCTGAGGTACATAGCTTTCGTTTCCTTGGCGTCACCCTTTCCAACAACCTTACTTGGAAATCCCATATCGAATTCATCCGCTGTAAACTTCGTTCATGCTTGGGAATAGTTTATAAAGCACGTGATTGTCTAAATACAAGTTGCTTATTATCTATATTCCACTCGCTTGCATCAACACACCTTAATTACTGCATCACTACGTGGTGTACTACTAATTTTTCAAAAAATAACTGAAATTCAGAGCTTGTGCAACAGAATCCTTCAGCTAATTTTTCACCGCAATCCTCGTGACAATATCGACGATATTTACAAAAAATTTGCCATCCTCAAAGTTAGAGATAAGTTTAAATTCGAAATTTGCTGCTTTGTTTATAAATTTCTTCACCGCATGTTACCTGATTGCTTTAACAACTTTTTTCAGCTTAACTCAGAAATTCATTCCCGTCAAACCAGACAATCAAACAACCTGCAACTTCCTCTGTTTAAAAAAAGCACTTGCAAGCAGTCAATTAAATTGGTTGGCGTCAAATTATGGAACGAAATACCTAATGAAATTAAACAATCAAAAAACCTAGCTCAATTTAAAAAACGATTAAAATATTTGCTTTTAAACAGTTATTAATTTAACACTATTGAATTTGATATCATTTTCACTCCTCAAGCACTCTCTGGATCCTCGTATTTATCTCCTTCATAGTTAGTTTATTTACACGTTTTCTTCTATTTTTTGTTTTTCCTCCCATTTTGATTACAGAGTCTATGAATCGATAGTTCCTCGAACAATCGATTAAAAGTTATTTTGGGGGCTTCTCATAGACTCTGTGGGGTCGCTTTTTATTTTATATCATTTCTTCCTGATTAGTTTTGCACTTTTAGCTGTCGCCAAAATAATAAACAAACAAACAAAACAAAAAGACTCGACTCAAAATTAAACTCTATCCACTTAGGATGCTATCACTTGACCATGTTAGAGCCTGTGGGACCTTATGCCGAAACTGCAATTAAATAAAGGGCAAATTGACAGCCGCATTGGGGACGTCTAATCTAGCATTTGCTACACCCTTCCAGGGGCGGATTAGCCCGGTGGGAATTCGGGAGTTTCCCGGTGGGCCGCTCAATTGTGGGGGGTCGAATGATTCACTGGGCTGCTTGAAAACTTTTAGAAGCTGACAAAAGATCAAGAAAATAAACCATTTCCAAACATAATAAATTTGCAATTATTTTTCGGTGACAGCATTTTTGTATTAGCCTATCAGTTTCTTGTTGCAATTTGTGATTGTAGCGACTTGACGCAAACTGATCGGGTGTCAGTGGTAACTTCTTTCCCTAATTTGCAGCACTTAGACGCGATAAAGACTCGCAGGAGAACTGATATGCCTCGTAGTTGTTTACGAACAAATTACACACCGGGGGCAGTGCCCCCTTTCTGACGTATAAGGATTTTTACGATCGATGTTTTAGGGGGCTTCTCATTGTTTGAATCCCGCCCTGGCCTCCTACCAAATTTTTCGCTGGCTGCTCCTTTCAACATTTGAGCGCTGCCAAGCAGCGCCAGGCATCAACCTGGCTGAATTTCGTTTTGCCATTTTATAAGGGTCTTTTTTCAAATAATTTTAGATTCACAACCACATGTTTTAATTAGGAATGTGCCGAGTCGAGTCCGAGTACTCGGCCGAGTAGTAAGGCATTACTCGGACTCGACCGAGTCCGAGTATTAATTGATGCTCGGCCGAGTATTAAACCATTATCATTTTGACCTTTTTTTTGCTTTTTATCCGAATTTGAGTCGAAATTAGGACTTCTACGGACGCGATGACCTTTTTTTTTGCTCTTCACCTAATTTTGAGTTCATATTTTGACGTCGTAGATACTCGGATTCGGACTCGGCCGAGTAATGTCGTGAATACACGTTACCCCGCGAGTCCGAGTAATTTTCCTTGAGGCACATCCCTAGTTTTAATTGCAGACTGAATAGGCTATTTACCACCCTTTCTCTACGCCTCTTTAAACCTTAAGTAATGGAAAAAGAAATGAAAAAGCGGATGGTGGGGCTAAGAGAGCGTGAAATAAATAAAAAGAAATTGCTGCTAAATGTATGAACATTCAGGAAGAGCAAGCATGCTCACCCCAACGGATAGCCAAACAAAAGTTAAACCCGCTTTGCCTCAAGAACATCAAAATAAGCATTAGCCTAAAAATTATTGTGATGCTCCAGCACCAGATTCAGTGAGCCAAAAGCGATTCCTCTTCTTTTGACGTGCGTCGATTGAGACGTTATGTCTCACATTTTGAACCAACTCGTAAAAATGAATGCAGAAATGCGAAGACTGCAGCTCTATACATACTGTTTGATTGCTAGGTAATTATCTCCATTTGCATCTTTGCATCAACGAAATAACCTGCGCATAGTTTCCTACGGATGAAAATCCATATGAAGTTAGAATTCACATGGAGTGCATTCGTATCAAGTTTGTTCATTGCCGGTTACTGATTGTTATTGTGCAGCCCAATGCATACTTCCAGGGCAGGATATAGGCTGCCTATAGGCTTTGCAGGATGAAACTTAGGGGCGTCGACACAATCACGGGGGACCTTTTTTTCAAAGATTGACAATAAAGAATTTTTTCTTTCAGAGGTTGATTCGATCATCGATCACAAGTGGCAAATATGAAAAATATGAAAACGAGGGTGTGCCATTTTTTAAATCCGGTCTTGCATGGGTCTACTGCCTTTTTATTATTAAGATCAATCCTGGTGATTACCCAAAATGCATCGGTGAAAACGTTCAACCCAATTTTATTTTTTGGATATGAGCATTTTTATCCAATATTGAACAATTTTGTTGCCCAAAAGATTTCACGGTGATGTTCAAAACTTTCGTAGTAGACTTTGCATTCGTACTAAAAAGTAATTAAACTGGATTCGAAATCTTTACATCGAAGCCATGTTTTGAAAACATTCTTCAGTGTTCCTTGTAATTGGGATGGTGTGCCACCGAATAAGAAATAGGCGGCAAGATCTACAATATGCGGTCAAAATTAGGCCGACTTTGTGTCATAGCTACCTGGCCGGTTGAATTTTCTAATCCACCTCTGCGCCCTTCTGCGAGTTGTTTAACTGAACAAATGCAGAAAATAACCCCACTCTGGGGTAGAACACTACAGGGCATTTCAGTTGTCGTAAATATACATAGATATTCATAATAAATGAATAATGATGAACATCTAAAATGACAATACAGAAAAGAGACCCAGCTAACAACGACGTCAGATACCAAATCATCAACCGCATTGCAGTGTATAGCCTTTTAAATTACTTAGCCTGTATGTCCTTCAACAGTTCACACGCCATTCGGCCAGTGCAAGGATTAAAGTTGTGTAAAATAAAACCTTTAGATCACTATCAAGCTATCATTAGCAATATTGTAGTGCAGATCCACTAAATTATACATAGTACAGGAATTAAAATTAAATCTTGATAGTGCCTGTTAATGAGATTGTTCTGTCTGATATTTTATTACTATTATATTTTTTTGCTCGTTTTGTGGGCAGAAAAAATTCAAGGAAGGTACGTCTATGGTTTCTTTGCTAGGTCATGTGGCAAAGAAACTACAGATATTAAACATAAAGAAGCAAGGGTGGCTATGACTTGATGAGCAATTTGCTCTTTTATGGTCTCCCAATGTGCCAATGGTGAAAAACTTGAAATTTTTGTTTTTCTTAAAATCATTACAATACTGTTCTATTTTTGTGCACGAATAAAGAAGAATGAATGAATGATAAATCTTGCTTTATAATCTTGCATAACTATCCTACATCAATCGGCTCAGGCGACCGCAAGGCCGTAAATACCAGACTCAGACTCTGAAATAGATTTTTCCGCCAGTTTTTCGTAATTGGTCAATATTTTCCCCAAGGTGGCAGGTCTTCTGTATGCAACGAAAGCATGAGGTTGTAATTTCTTTTCGTTTTCAGTCAGTTTGATAATATTGGGAAATGATGTCGGCCAAACAATTTTTAACGGTTTTATTCATGGGCCTAGTCCGACTGGTTGGGTTGAACCTAATTGTACAATCGTCCATTATTCCACGTAAAATTGCGATCTACAAGACAAATTTGTTCGATAACTGTAAGTTATTTTTTAATCAGCTATCGGCCTACACTGTACGATACGGATTAAAGCAAGACGCTTTTTCACCAAAAAAGCGTTCCTCTTTCGCCTCCGGTTCCACCGCCGATGAAGCTGATACAAAAGCTGCTTATCATTGGCTGTTGTGGTCAATTGGTCATATCTTAAATGATTAGCAATAATGTTTCATGGCATTGATCTTCTGCTGCTCCAAGTGGACGTTACAACTCTTCTGTTCAAACTAATAGGCCTAAGGAGTTGGCCGAGTGGTCGAGAATCGGAATCCGGAGCTAGTCACGCGGGTTCGGTTCTCGACTGGATCATACAACCACGATACATATAATTCAGTAACACCATGATGCATGAAATTTAGTAAGTATACAGGCCAATTTATTTTATTCTTTATTTAGCTGCGCATTTAGCCCATCCACCTATCACGAGAAAGCAATCAAAGCGCTATACGAGCTCGCTTAGAAGTTGCCGGGCACCTGTTTAGCACACCAAGATGGGGGAATCCCGCTAAGTGCCTTTTATCAAGGGCATCACAAGCAAATTTGCCGGCTTGATTCCTTTAAAGGGGAACTGAAGAGCAAAACTGTTTTTTTAGAAATGGCGTTAAAAACTACACCGAGTTCTACACTGACTGCAGAAATTTTCAATCATTTTTAATTAACCAGAAATTAAACGTTAAACTTGTGATGATGACGTCATGGAGGTCTGTGACGTCATTGAAGAACGCGTGGATTACAGACAGCGGTAAGGTTTGCGTAGTTGCGTGCGTGCGGTGGTGCGAAACGTACAGACCTCGATGACGTCATCATCACAAGTTCAACTTTTAATTTCTGGTTAATTAAAAATGATTGAAAATTTCTGCAGTCAGTATAGAACTCAGTGTAATTTTTAACGCCATTTCTAAAAAAACAGTTTTGCTCTTCAGTTCCCCTTTAATGCTGAGCGTCAAGCAGGGAAGCTGTGAATACCAATTTTACTGTCATTGGTTTGACCCGACTCGGAATCAAACCCAAGTCTACAGCTCCCGAGGCGGACCCTCATACCACTCGTCCATCTGAGCTGTTAAATATACAGTTTCAAGCAGAGTTGGGCAGCACCGCGGTACAAAAGTACCACGGTACTTTTTTAGTACCGTTATCGGTACCGTCGGTACTTTTTAGACCATTTTACTCAATATTTCGGTAACTTTTTTTGAATAAACTTAAGAGAGCAAAAGCGGAAAATTTTCCGCGAAAAGCATCTTCGAAAAGTACCGCGAAACCACGTTGTTGTAGATCAGTGGTCGGCAACCACCTAGCCGCGGCCCGGTGCCGGTCCGTGCGAAGTTTTTTACCGGTCCATATGCGTTTTCAGAACAAATGCTTTGAATTTGAAACGTTTTTATAACGATGGACGCAATTTTCGGACGTTTTTAAATAAACACTTTATAGCTCGATTCTGGTGACTCAGTATGGCGAATTCATTTAAAATCATAAAATTGACCAAACCATAAAGGCAAATCTTTTGATTTAACAGCGAACATTTGATTGGGCTGTCATTTTATCGAAAATCTTGCATAAATCGAACGGCGCTAGGCTAATCCAGTGTGTAAAAGACGCCTATCGGCATCGCGGCATCAAAACTTTTAATTAGACCCTACACACTTTTCCTTCTTTCTTGGGACCTAATTTCGCTACAGCAAAGTTGTAACACAGTACGTATCACGCTAAGACAAAACAGTTAGTCTTTGTAGACAAAACGGCTTTCCGGTGCTTTGTATTTGTATTCAGTTGCATATTTATCCTCCTATCACGCGAAAGCAATCAATTCGTTATACGAGCTCGCTTAGAAGTTGTCAGCCATCTGTTTACCACACCAACATGAGGGAATCCCACTAAGCTCTTTCCCTACGGCACAACAAGTAAATTTGCCGGCTTGTTCTCCACACTGTCCCTTTAATGCTGAACGTCAAGCAGGGAAGCTGTGAATACCAATGTTAAAGTAATTGGTTAGACCCGACTTGGAATCAAACCCGTGTCTACAGCTCAAATGCCGGACGCTTTCAGCACTCGGCCATCTGAGCTGTCTTAATCAACTCATACTTTTGAGGCAATTATGAAACGAGACAGATAAAACTCTTTACAATTGCTCATGTCTCTGAAGCAGCGATTCAGATCGAAGAACTTGCAACGGAACCTTGACTCTAAGGAAGTTTACAATAAGATTCAGACAAATTCAGCTTAATTGTTCTACTCGCAGTACGTCCAAAAAAAAGCACAAAAAATCTTAATTATATTGGCCGTAATATGCCTAAGCGTGCAACGAGTTTGTGGGGCCCATCTCCGCGGGTTTGCGCCTGGGCAACGCAGAAGAAACGTCGCAGCGGTGGCAAGGCGTTGGCAACACTGTCCGATTTGATCGACCAGGGAATCGAACCCTAGACCTCGTGCACCAATAGCGATGTCGTTACCACTTTATACGCCAACCGACCGATCACCTCACAGGATTACAAGGTAATGAAACTAAAAAAGCAGTTTCAGGGCGATTTAGGGCAATTCGGCCATAACGTCATTTTGCCTATAACGGCAGTTTTTTTTTAATCCCCAAGAGGTGCCGTTATAGACAAATTCTACAACCAATATTGTTTCCCTCTCACTTCCTCACCATATTTCCGAATATGTTTTCTCTTTTGTCTACGCAATGCGCAAATTGCAGATAGGAGATGCCTTTCTGTTACCTTTTATCTGCTACTTAAGAATAATTTGAAGAAGTTAAAATCAAACGATTTCAGCCAATTTTGTTGACTCGTCAGAAGCAGAATGAATGAAAGTAGGCAAATAATAGGAGTCATTTTCTCGCTTGGTTTTGAGGAAAAACTTTTTCTATAGGTAAAGTGGTGCAAGACGCCCATTCGGGGTAATACGCCCACGAGCTGTTTCTTAGCAACCACGTCATAATTGCTATAAATATACATTGGAAAGGAAAGCCATTCTGTAACTGAACCTCTGCAAGAAATTAGGTAGCAGGACGTTGGGTACTTTAGGTTTATTTTAGGTGGCAAAATCATAATATTTTAAAAATTTTATGTATGGGTCAGCAAAATAGTTGATTGATTCTAGCAAAAAGAAATAATGAGCTGTTTCAAGTATTTCATATACAGTAGTTAGAATTGCACATAGATTGTGGAAAAATGAATGGTTGTGAGATTATACGTCAACACACCACCGGTGGGCGTTTTGGAATTTTGGGGTGGGCGTATTACCCTAGTCCATGGGGTAAAACGCCCGATTTGAGTTTTTTTTTTTTTTAACCTTAGTAAATTAGCCAGAGCGCAAATTTTTTCAAAAATTACTGTTGGAAAAGATAGCCCTGAAACCTAAGATCAACCAAAACAAAAACTAGAATAAAAAACCTTGTATTCTGGGAGAGAAAGCAAAAGTCGCTTAAGGTGGGATCGCTACCCCACCTTACCCCTACTGTTTTCAGGCAAGCGTGAGAAAAACATTAGATAATAAACGAATACAATTTGAAATCGTTATTTTGACAAAACGAATGTGTTACTATCTGTTACTTCTTGTTAACCGTTACTTTTTAACGAATGATTACTATTCGCTCATCTGTACTTGGAACCATTCATACAACCTAATTTATATGCGTATCGTAAAATGAAAGCAAATAACGTTTGTATTTAACTTTGAAATTTTCAAAAGAATGGGTTTTGATGTCATTAGGTAAGCCTGCCTCTTGCCAGATTTTAAGACCATAAAATTGGAAATTTTTTTACCTGTTTCGATGCGCTTGCTGGGTAAAAAGTAATTCAATTGAGTTGAATGACAAGTTTGATATCCATGAATTTTTTGAACTGTGGCTTATCATTTCCAAGAACAGTGTGCATTAATTTAGCAACTTCATATTTGATAACATCATCAACTTGTAGGATATATAATTTAGCAAATAGAGGTAGAGACGGATCTCTGAAGCCAGTGTTAGTCATTATTCTTATAGCCTAATTCTTTTTTGCACTTTAGTGATAGGAGAGCATTATGCACCGTTATCGGTACCGATGGTACTTTTTTAGCAAAGTATCGGTACCGATATCGTCGTTGCTTTTAAAGTACCGAGTGCCCAGCTCTGATTTCTAGCTAGTTTTTGCTCGTTGACGCAACGAAAGTATCTCCAGGAAGGTGCGGCCAAAGTTTGTAAGAAAGGTGGAAATGCGAAACAACCTTTGATTTTGTGTGTGATGGAAACTTGACTATTCTTGCGGAACCGCATAATTTTTGCGAAGTTGCGTGACCGTATTCGTTACTTTCGTATCTTTTAAATATCTCTAAAAAGGATTGTTGTTAAAACTGCTTTTGGCTTTAAGCAAGTTTTTTAAAGGTCCTTTTGGAACCACATATGGGTCCTTGATGCGATTGGAGCGCACAAGCAACTTTCCGATAACAATAAACTTCGTTAATTGCGTAACTATAAACCTTATTATCATTCGCATGAGTTACATATTTCAACCACGCAATATTACGGTAAGTCCGATGAAAATTAATATTATTATTATTATTTTTTGCTAATTTTTAATTCTGCATCGATTTTTATCTTTTGAAGAGTATCTTCAATTTGTTCCGAAATATTTGGCAACACCGGTTACGTTGCGACAACCAACGCTTTTTTCGTTCTTCCAAGTAAGCATTATTGACTACAGTATTGTTCCAGCGTGGTTCCAGCCTACTGTGTATTTCGCTTTGTTAGTAGACAGTAAGTGCGTAAAAGAATATGGCAAAATCAACAACGTAAGCGCTGCAAAAAAAGGAAAGAAGCAGCAAAACGATGAAAGTTGTGGAATGCTAGCAGGAAAAGAGTACCGGTACACTTGGTGAAAAGAAAAGTACTGGTATGGTATGCGAGAGAGCAACATTTGAAAAAAGAAAGAGTGCTGGCAGGCCTCTATGTCCAATTTTAGTAGGCTTTAAGCCCACGGTTCTTGGTTCTAATTTCTGCATCACAATCAATTTTTTGATGTCATAGCTAAAACAAGTGATTATGGCATCAAGAAATTGATTATGATGCACTGTGCAGAAACTAGAACCATGAACCATGGACCTAAACTGCAAAAGCTCATTAAAATTGGACATGTGGAGACGGTAAGCTGGTAAGTGTCTAGAGCGCCAGCAGATTAAAGTACTGATAAAAACTATGTTTAGCAAGCTCGATACACTAAAACATTTTACTACCTGTACTTTGCAGGACAGATGGCCAGCACTGAGCGAGCAACTCAGTAGGTACTTCACATGTAAAATGGGTCAAATGTTATTATAAGCTACAGTTATACTTGACCTACCAGTACTTTATACTGGTAGTTGTACGCTTGTCAAGACAGTTTTGATTCCACTCAGATGGTTGAGTAATAAGCATCTGAAGCTGTAGGCTCTGGGTTGATTCTGAGTCGAGTCAAACCAATGCTATTAAAAATGGTGTTCACAGCTTCCCTACTTGATAGTCTACTCAGCAGTACGGGTACGGTGTGGAGAACAAGTCAGCTAGTTTACTTGCTTTGTCATTGGGAAAAGCACCTAGTGAAATTCCCCCGTCTCAGTGTGATAGACAGATGGCCAGTAATATTGTAACACTTTGATCACTTTCTCATAATAGGAATATAAATATGCAACTAACTACAAAAATACAAATACATAAATTTCACTGCATGAAAAGAAACATAAATTACAAGGTTTTTATGGAATAATCATGTTTGCAGCAGAACACGTGGAAGACACATAGAGCATACATCCGTAAGAAAAAAAGTTCCCAGATGAATGAAATGTGAATGAGTGAATGCCGAACATAATCACTGTAGTTGCAGTCAAATTTTTTAAGAAAAGCTTTAGGTAGAAGGTTATGATGTATTTCACAATATTTTTTTGTGTTTTTAATTAGCAAAAATGACATTTAGCTAATTATATTTCATTTTATTTTTTAATGAGTAAATATTAGGAATTTGCTTTAGTGTAGAAACCTTTTTTGTGAGACAATTATTCGTGGATGATGCAGTGTGTTTCAAAACTTTAGCACATGTCAATTGATTGTGTGCAAACTAACCCATAAACATAGCAACATGAGTTCAGAATTGGATTTTCCAATTGATGGCACCATAACTCAACCAGTTAATTACCAAGTGAGAATATTTAGTGGACAGTTGAACCAAAAAAACTAGTGAATTTACTATAAAAATATTGGAATTGCTTTCATCAACTTTATGCATTTTTTAAAAATCCTGTTATAGGGTTAAATCCAAAAAGTTTTAGGGTAAAAACTCAAGTTTAAGCCATTTGTAGAGTTAATTTCTATGTATGCATTTTTCTAACGTCAATATTTTGTAAACACATTAGAATAGAGATGTCCCGGAATGCTGTTCCGGCCAGAATTTGCAAATTAGTTCCAGTTCCGGTCGCAACTGGCAAAATTTCAGCCAAGTTGTCAGACATCAATAAGCTTGTACCGGTATTGTGAGCACTGCTTTTTACTTTTTTCTAAGCTATTCTGATCTTATTTTTCCTCTTGCTGAAATAGTAGCGTATCAAAACAGCAACATTACTGCACAATGCGCAGAATTTATTTGTATGTTGTGCTTGTAAAATGAGTCATGTCGGAATATTTGATGTCAAACCTGATGCCTATATTTTTTGCTATCAAAATATTAACTTTGTTACATTAATCGTGCTGATAAAAACACGAAACTCGAATAACTTGAGTCAGAGTAAAATTCCAGTTCCAGCGGGAATTTTTTTTTAAATTTTGGTATTTTCCGGTTTCAAGTACCAGTTCCGGTGCGTCGCTACATTAAAATCTTTTGCACTTTAGTGCTGTAGGATACTAAGATATACTTGAAGTTCAAATTAACTCTTATGCTGAGTGTTTAGATTTGGAATACAGTAAATATGGAACAAAAATAGCTAAAGGAAGAAAAATATAGCCGCAGTAATTCTTGAAACTGGACGTTTTAACGAAATAGATTCAGCTGTCATCATCAGCAGTGTGAGCAAGGCAGTCAGTCTATTCAGTTTTTCGCTGCCTTGTTGCCTTACATTGCTGATGATGACAGCTGAATCTATGTTGTAGGAATGTCCAATTTCAAGAATCAGGTTCTGTGACTTTATTTTTCCCCCTAATTTGTTTAAATTTGACTTTCACATCTACATTTGATATTTTTTTAACATCTGTAGATATGGATTGTCATATTGTCTAGCAAAGCCTACAAAGTACCTGTGTAAGGGATGGATGCTTTTACTGATTCTTGCTAAAATGCTGATATGTTAATGAGTGTAAAAATTCATACACAAAGAGCAGTGATGTTAAAGTTTACGTTTTACTAACATCTGCTTTGATGGTATCTCAGCTGTATCTTGAGCGCTTAAAATAGGCTGACATGGTGAAGAAGATTTTGATTGAAATATAGCCTTAAGAAATCAACAGTATGTAAAATAGCAATAATGTATTTCAAAAATTTTTCCAAACGATGAGTTTTTGCGATAGTTCAATTTTAATGATGTTTTCTTGTTGTTCCTAGCCGATCGGGTGGCGTAGGGGGTAAAGATAAGTTTGGGTTTGATTCCCGGGCGAGTCCAATTGGACACAGCGTCATCAACGGCTCGCCAAGAGTTGCGACGTTTCTTCGTAGCCGTGTTGCCTGGGCGCCAAGTCGCGCAGATGAACCCCGCCAGCCACCTTTCGTTACACGCCTCAGCTTAATAGCGCGAGTATCATGAAGAGTTGATTTTGATTCTAATACATCGATATCAGCAAACATTTGCATTTTGTAGGTTCAAAGTTTTGTCCATGATTTTCATAAACGAAAACATTGGTCGAAACTACGGCATAAATCTTCTGCTGGAAAGCAACAACGTGATATAGACTTCCATTGGAATTTCGAAGATCGCGATGAAGTGGATTTTCAGAAGCAACTGGATAAAATTGCTCTCTGGTTTGAAAAATGGAATCATCAAGACGTAAGCTCGAACTTCGAAATGGCAGAGCAATGAAGTTGGTTTCAGCACAGTTTGCTCTGCTTTCATTGTTTATGCCTTGTTTGATATCAGTTTTATTTTTGGTCCAGAAACTGATGTGCTTGCTGCATGAACATTAATTTTTTAGCGTCATAATTGAAAAAATATGACGTTTTGTAAATTTAACTTTTGTGGTAATGCAGAAAGTACAGAAGGTTTTGCCCACAAAAAATTTGTATGTGTTCGATATAAACAAGTGCTTACTGAAAACTAAAGAGGTTGCAACATTTGATAAACGGCTCGTCTAAAACTATCTGTTCTTTCAAGCTGGCCAGTTTTCTTATACCCATAAAATCCTCAAGGATTTTGTGGATAGAACCAGCTCTCATAAATAGCCGAATTTTCAGTAATAGGAAAAACCTTAAGACTCTAAGCAGGGAATCAAAAAATAGCAAACAGCAAAAAATAGCAAATAGACGGAATCTACCTTAATTCTAATTTCTCTCCGACTTTCAGTTTCTTCGGAATTATTTTCTTTTGAGTTTTATTATGCTCAATATTTTTATTACCATGTTGCGTAGTTAAATAACAAAATTAACTCGTTTTTTCGCTTTGTCGTGATGCAGGTACCAGTAGACTTAAAAGTATTTTGAAGTAATATTAAGCGTTAGTAAAACCTGTTTCTTGAGTAACTTTTACCGACTCGCATTCAGTCGCTTTTGTGACATTGAAAGAATTGGCATTTTGAACCTAATTGCTGTGTCAAACTTAATCTCAGCGCGCTTGTGCTTGCTTTGCAGCGATGCCAGATATTGGAGCATCTTATTTTAGTGGGAGATTACAGTCAGTTTCAACTACTCTGGACTGCTATCCAGCCCGTATTGCACAAAGACTTCATGTACACAGGTGCTGTTAACTTATTGGCGATTTTTGGACTATCGTATGCTAGATTACACGAAAATCCAAAGTTTGAAGCTTAGTTTTGGAATGCGTTGAATGTTTTTTGGTTGTTGATGCATTGAGCCTTCGAAAAATCATATCAAATCTTCATTATACTGGCAGTATTACGCCGGAACGTGCTACGAGGGACAGGGCCCACCTCTACAACTTGGCAGCTGGGCATCACCGCTCAGAAAAAACGTCGCAGCGATAGCGAACCGTTAGCGACGCCAGCATTGCAAAAGTCTTTCTAGTTTTAACTCCAAATCTTTTTGAATGACGCGGTAAAGCAGATTGCAGTTTATTTCTTAATTGAAACAAGGCTGAGCTATACCTTCCAGATTGCGCTTGAATTTAGATAGAGCAGCAGTGTTTGATAAGTAACCTACATACATATCTTTTCCTAACAAGAAATGAGTTACGCTAGTGTTTTTGAGAAAATGTCTATCAAAGTTTTTTTGTATTGTTCTCTCTAATTAAACTCGGTTTTTGCTTAGGGTATCTTCAGTTATTAGAGTTAACTGCTGGTGGTTTTGAATTTATTTGTTAATCTGAGTGTCGTTTAGTGGAGTTTGTTATTTGCTTATTGTTGCAAGCACTTATTGGAGCTGGTAACCAAAGCAATTAGCGATTTGATTGATTTCTTCATTTTTATCCTCTTGTCACGAGAAAGCGACGTAGGGGCTATATATTGGACGAATCCATACTCGCTTAGGAGTTGCCTTTCTTTCCAAGTTTTTCCGCTTGAGTTTCGTTTCAGACTTCTTTAGTTTGCTGCTTATCAGATTCCACCGCGCAGAGATAATTATCTTATTCAAGGACGTATGAACGAGGCTTGGATTGGAGTTGAACCATTAACCTTGCGGTCATGACCGCCGTAGAAACGACGCTCCGAACTCTCTGCCACGATGCCCACAGTTTACACATTAAATCTCTGGCAATGCGTAATGCTAAGAATATGATACAAGTTCATACATTAATATGGGGATTTAAATTGCCACTTTCATCTTCAAATGAATTGTTTTATAATTGCGAAGCAAGTCGTTCTGCTTTTCTGTTGTCGGTAAAACAAAAGCATTGTTTCCGCTGTAATAGACTCAAGTTGGTGGGCAGGGTAACTATTGTTAAGGTCTTGTTCTTAAGTGTTTTGTTTCAAGTGTTTTTTTGTAAAGATAATAGTAAAACCTGTTCTCATTCCAATGCTTGTGAACCTGCTTAGTTTCTACTTGTCTGTTATGACATTATCGTTGCTCAGATGTATCTGTCTAGTTCACTGGTTCCCGATTTTTTTAATGCACGGAACCCTCAAAATATTTTAAGTTATTCTCGCAACCCGTACAACACATGCGATAAGCAGCGCTGAAACAATTGACAATAAATCAACTGAAAGCGAAAGCACTTTGCTGCATAAACAAAACAAAAAACTGTGAAGTCCTTCACACTCCTGAAATGCCGCATCACACCCCCAAAGGGTGCCAAAACCGCCGCTTGGAAAACCCTGGCCTAGTTTGTTAAAAACACTTGGAATTATATAAATTGTGTTTTGAGCTGCATTAATTTAGTAATTCATTGAGTTTTTCTAATGATATTGTTCCAGCAGTGACGGTCGTGAAGATCCTCAGTTTGTAAAATTCCACTTCAAAATGGAAAGAGACAACTATTACTGTGTTCTGTTTTTAAAACAAGTTTTTCGCTGCGAACATAATATATCTGTATTTCACATGATTCTATTAATTATTTATGTTACAAACTTACATGATCCCCGTGCATACCCTAGCATCGCTTAGAATACCGGACAGTGCTATTCGGCGGGACCTACTCGATGTCAAAAGAGAGTATTAGGGATCGTGTTTTTAAGGTTCGAGTTGGGGTTCGGGTTTGGTTTATTTTCAAATGAGGGGTCACCCAAGGAAGTGTTCGAGCTGTATTCGGGTTAGTTGTTCCAAAGTCTGGTTGGTTACCCTGAGTGGTCACCCACTTCTTGAAGTAGCACTGGTGAATTTTTTTGTTCTTGTTCGATAACGTTCGTGGCAGAATTCTTGCCAGACACTGCCCAACAAAAATGTTGGGGTATCGCATAAAGAACATGGAATGACCTCCTCCCACAGGCTGTAGGTAAATTTTTTTCGCTCATGGCTCCAGTAGTGCACGCTTTGCTCAGTTTGCATTCTGCTGTCAGAAACGCAGAAAAGTTTCACGTGTTTTTAAGGAAGCTCTCACTTGCTAGTCACTAGTTTTACGCAATACCGTAATGGTTGAGCTGTGCACTCCAATGCTTTTTGCTTAAAATTACCCACTCCGTTGCTTTCCATCGTTCAACAAATCTTATTTACAGCTCAGGATCGGTTCCCATCGAGTAACTTCCCCCCGGTGAGTACAGAGAGAAGTAGAGCGGCCAGAAATCGACTGACGAAGAATCGTTTGATTTTAAAATATCATCGACTGAAAAGCGCTTATGTCCACAACGAAGAGGAGGTGAAGCAGAATGCTGGCTTGCTGCCACCGGTCAGTTTCTATGGACAATGTCACTTATTACTTAAATTGAATTTTCGTTATACTTGCGGCATTACGCCGAAACCTCTAAGGAGTGGCGGTGTCCTGGCCAGCTGTTGGCGACGTTTACTCTGTCCACATGCGCAATTTTATTGGGCCGAAAGCCCACGCTTTCTGCATCACAATCAAATTTTTGACGTCATAATTGGAAAAAGTGATTATGACATAAATTGAATTATAAAGCGGAAAGCCTGTGGGCTTTTGGCCCACTAAAATTGGACAAGTGGACATGGTAATCGTGTCTGATTTGACTGGGCCGGGGATCGAACCCCAGACCTTCCGTATCAGCAAGAATATTTTTAACCACGACGACCTAACTATTATTTAAAACATGTCCCTAGAGATATTATGGTGGAACAGAAGATTTACTGAATAAACGTAATCAATTCTACGACTAGTTTCTCGGTTTGACCTTTCATCGTGGAGACTCAGGTTCGAACCCAGGACCTTGTGAATGAAAGTCAACCTCTCCAACCACTCGGCTAGCGGACTTACAGCGTTTTGATTGCAATTTTTTAGCTATGCAAGCCAAACTCCTCCAACTGCACGATTTAGCATTGAGCTTGAGCAAGCAGCTTTGCTGGCGTAAGTCGGCAATGACGGGCCTGATTTTACTTGTATTAAAATACTAGTGATAGTGTACTTCTCGTGTTTAGCATGAATAATGTGCATGCCTGGTGACGTCACACCAGCGTGATAAAATGCAGTCACTAATTAATTTGATCTCACGTTCTTGACGCATTCAAAAATTTGTTAAATTTTTGCTTCTTTAATGGGTTCCAAAATCAGACACAGAGTTTATTTTTCGGATTACTTTGTTCGCAACGATGAACGCCATCACCACCAACAAGATTAAACAACTCAACCAGTGAGAGGCTTGTGCGTAAGAAAGCATTTGGTAGATTTCTAGGAAGAAGGTAGAATGAATAATAATGGTAGCAAGCGTATTTATTTGTGAAAGCATACATTGGTGTGATGAGTCAATACGAAGGTGTTGAGAAAAGAAAACTTGGACGCAATGAATGAGTAGTTCAGTATGGTTACTCAGGAGCGAAAAATAATTTAATGGCTAGAGGTCATATCTTGGGGGCTGTCTTAGTCTTGACTGTTGAGAGCGCGAAGTTGTTTGGAAGGGAGATTGGTTGAGGTAATAACACTGAGATTAAAAGAATGACAGTTGAATTTTCAGTGACGTAAAAATAGTTTTTCTCTTGAACCAATCGTTCCAATATTTGTCCACAAAGCAATAAAAATTTTAATGCAGTTTGGTTGAAATTAACTGCTAAATAAAGTCATATGTCGATTACATCGTCTTCAAATTTCTGCATGCAGTTGTGATTATACTAGCCTACGATGAAAAATACTTCTCTACCGTTTTATCCAGATTGCCCAATCATCTAGCCCTCCTGTGGTTTTTCAAACTTTGAATGACACATATTTGCGTCTTCCTTCGCTTCATCGTCATAACAGCATCACAAATCCAACTGATTATGTTGATCCAAGCGCTGAAGACCCAACTGCAAACTGGTGAGTCTGTTAATGAGTTTTCAAGTTGTAACTCAAAGCGAGAGAAAAGTGATGTTGGAGAAGAAATTAACAATTTCCATCTATCATAGTTTTTCATGATTATCGATCAGGTTGGAGTTTTTAAATCCTACTTTATCCTCGATTTTCATTCGATTTGTTATCGAGAGGCTTGCGTTTTACTCGTTGTCGGGTTAGCTTTGCGACTTTATACAGTAATGACAGCTTTGCCGCCAAGCGATTTGCGCATAAAAGTTTGAAGGGCTGAGAGTAAATTTCATGGAATGCCCAGAACTTCCCGCTTAAACTGGATTCAATTATTCTTGATCGATTTTATGGTGGCAACTGGGAAAAACAATATTAATGACCTGCGCTCTATGTGTATTTGTTATCCTCTCTCTTATTCTTTGCTTTCATTTGAAAAAGGAAATTAACCTTTTTGTTTTCATTGACTGTGTAACTAATTGCCAACGATTAATATTTTTGCGTCAATGTAGGCGAAGAGCAATGCAGGTTCGACGTCACCTACAGACAACAGTAGAGGAAGACTCTAACTCGTCTCTCTTTCCTCCTTATTCCAACTTGCTCTTTCACTGGTATGGAGAATGGGATGGTACGTGCTGATTGGACCTTGACTGAGAAATGGCTAGCTCAGGGGTGGGCAAACTTTTCACACGAAGGGCCACATTTGAAAAAATATGAATGCCGAAGGCCGCACTGATTTCAAGAGCAAAAATAGAGAAAAAATGGTCTACACGTTCGCAGATGTCCTATTTTTTCCACTGAAAATTGTTGAAGGGCAAAAGAAAGGTTTATACGTCCTCAGATGTCATGTTTGTTTCCACTGAAAATCGGTGAAGAGCAAAAAAATGGTCTTCGGCTTGATTCACGGTAGGAGTTTGCGTTTCTGTATGTGCCCGCGGGCCGCATAAAATGGTCTCGGGGGCTGCATGCGGCCCGTAGTTTGCCCAGCCCTAGGGTATACGTTTTTTTTATTGCTAAGCCAATTTGTATGTTAAAGTTGTAGAGTTTTTTGCTGGCGATGAAGTAAAAATGCAAGTTATGATTGTTGGCGGATTTTTGTGGACTTTTAATGTTTAGGTGAAATATAATCCTAGTAGCCTACTGCCCTTCTGCTGCCGCGTAGAGCATGTGATTCACGGAAATACAAAATGCTTTTGACTGGGACTAAATTTTTGTATTTTTCAGCTGGAGTGGTTTATTGGTTTTAGCCGTTCAAACAGCATGGTCTTGTAACTCGTTATATGTCAGTATTTAAAACCGCATAAAATATGCGATAAATGTTAACGCAATCATTGCCTCGTAGTTGGCGAATAGCACACGTGATCAATGTACCGGTACTAGCGTTCAAAATAATGGGCTCAAGACTTAGAGAAATTGTTTTAATTTTAATTCCAAATTTTTGTTGGTTATATTCTAGCTCCAACTCCGTAAGGTACCTTCTACTCCGCTTCTCCTTTCTTCTTTTAGCTTGCATGCTTAAAATTTACTCTACTTACACGTTCAGTTTAGGTGGCTCCTAATTTTAGGTTTTTTGCTTCATAATCAATTTTTTGTCATGATTAAGACAACTGTTTATGACGTCAAACATTTAATTCTGTTGCAGAAAGCCCTTGGAATTACTTAAACTGGGCATATAGATTGTAGACAGGCTTAATGAGTATGTTTTATTCAGGACCAAAACGAGCTGCTTTTCTTCAACTGGCTCTCATGAAGTTGGATGCGAGACAACTTTATTTCCTCTCCAGCTTCTTATCAATTCGAAGACATCGCGACATTCTAGCTCTTCTTCCTCCTAATTTGGCGCATCACATTTTGTCTTACCTTTCACCGCTCGATTTAACAAATTCCTCCAAGGTAAAGACGATTTGCTAGTATGTGTGTACAATTTTAATGTATTAAGTTTTTGTTTGAGGATGTTTATCCATAGTCGTAACTAATGCTGTAAAATTCCAAGACGTCGCTTAAAATGACTAAATGAGGGCGATCTGATGGCCCAGTAAATAAGACTGTGCTTTTGGAGCAGTTGCTCAATGAGCTGTGTAAAATAAAAGCAGGTGAATGTGCATTAAGGAAAAGCGAGAATTTCTCCAGTTTTGAGTAGTAGATGCTTGGTAGAAACATGTAACCAAGCTCGTAACAGCGCTAACGTCAGTTCGCCGCGGTAAGTTTCTTTTTGCGCGTTGATTTCGTTGTGTTTCACAGAACGTTAAAAAAAAACGAAAAACAAGTGTTTTGAGAGTAAGACATCTCGCATGTTTTGTCAACATCATTTTACGTCAGACGTTTCCGCTTAACTTTATCGTAAAAATTGAAATGCGTTCAGGTATCCAGTACTTGGAGGCATTTGTGCCAGAATAACGCAGTATGGAGGAAAAAATGTTCCGAAACGAAATTGGATGTCCGTCCTGCGTCGTCACGGATTGGAGGTTGGAAAGCAGCTTTTAGAAAAGATCGAATATTAAAAACGAATTGGAAACACGGACATTATACGCCCATCATACTAGCTGGTCATTCTGACTGGTAAGAGAGATCAAGAAAATTGCTTTTTTTGTTATTTTTTGTGTGGTACTCAGAAGCGCGTGATTGGTTAGCGGTGGCCGATCAATCTTCGTGATTTAGCACTTCTGCATTATGCAACGCATCACGTCTACGAGTATAGAAAACGCTGTAGTGGTATTGAGTCATTGGCAGCACTTCCCTCTCGTTTCCAATCTTGGGAGTATTTTGCTCGCGTCTACCACTCTGAAATTGGCGTCCAGTGCTGAAATGCTTTCTTATCGGCACAACAAGTGAATTTGTTCGTTTACTATCCACTACTTTTTCTTCGTTTCATCGTCATAACAGCATCACAAACCCAGGACCTTGTGATTGAAACAGTGAAGTTAAATCTCTGATAAAAACGAATAAAAATTAAACTTTCTAGCGTTTTATGTGTGGCAATGAACAAGAAAATTCTGGTTAGTGGAAGCAAGGACTCAACTGTTCGCGTTTGGAATGTTACAAGTGGGCGGTTGCTGCATGTGTTTAGCGGGCATCAGGTAAGGAGGTATTTGAGTAGCTTATAGCATGAACTTTGTGGCAAAATGTCATAATGTCAATGGCTGATGATGTCTTCTACTGTAATGCATGCATTTTTCATTGAGAAGTTAGTTAAACTTTAATAAAATTGTATCAGCTTTCAAATGACTGGAATTCATCTACATTTTCAAAGTGTTTTGATTTAGGGTTCGGCCTAAAAATTTAACGTGTGCTTTCGTCATAGATATTCGGGAAAGGCCTATCTAAATACCCCAGTGTAAGTTTCTTCACGAACAAATACTTTGTATTTGTTTGCAGAAAGGAGTCTGGGCTGTTGCTGTGGTGAGCGATCACTTGGTTGCTAGTGGTTCGTTCGATCGTACGGTGAAGATTTGGGGAATGGGTTCTTCTAAAACCGGATGTTATCGAACTTTTTATGGTCATCTTGGCCCGATTTGGACCATGGTGTGCAAGCATAGCTTTTTGGCTTCCGGTTCCCAAGATAGATTGGTGAGAAAATTTTTGAAATTGCAATTGCATTTCACTAAAATTTTTATCGTCCATTCGACCGTCTACGCTTCTGTTGCTAAGCACATCGGTACGGAAGGTGTGGGATTCGATTCTTGAGCCGGTCAAATCCAACCCTGTCGCTAACGGCTCGCCGCCGTGGCGAAGTTTGGAGTCTTCAGAGCTGTGTTGCCCTGGCACTGAGCCGCGAAAATTAGCCCCGTCACTCGTTTGTTTTTACTCGCTTCGGCGTAATACCGAGAATATATAGAAGATTTGATTTGGTTCGTCCATTGCTGTTGATGGCTACTTTATTGTTTATTGTTTTTTGCTACTGGTATTTGTTTATTTCACCAACTGAAAATTTGGTTTGAAAGGAAAAATCATCAACAAACACTTTTTTAAAATGTGGTTGTTGTTGCGAAATGAGCATAACAACGCTGATATAACGTCTAGTACAAATTGAAATATTAAAGATTGTTTTACGAACATAAAACTGAAGACT
Organism: Trididemnum miniatum; assembly: GCA_964006365.1. NCBI lineage: Eukaryota > Metazoa > Chordata > Ascidiacea > Aplousobranchia > Didemnidae > Trididemnum > Trididemnum miniatum. The sequence goes on from OZ023238.1 coordinate 6,172,723, forward strand.
TAATAGGATATTTAGGGTAACTGAAGAAGTAAGTTTACATTTTTGTAGTCAGCGGCCATTCAAAACATGCATGAAATGCGACTGGTTTGTGTGCTTGAACTGACCCCGTGACGTTAAGCCATTCGCAGTACTTAGATCATGACCATGTTGCTGACAATGATTATTATTTGGACATTGGCAGTTGAATTGTTTCAATTACTTTTTTATACAATACAGATCAAAGTGTGGGACGCTCGGCATTGCACGTTATTGCAGACACTGAAAGGACACTCTTCTGCTGTGTTCAGCATCGATGCTGATGATGAGATGAAGAAACTCTACTCTGGATCCGCTGATAAGGTAACTGAGTGTCAATTTGGGTTAAATAAATCCTTTAACAACCCATATATTGCAAGTTGTCTGCTCCTACATTCCGAATAACTAAATATTAATAACTAAACTTGTTTTCAAATTATTAAACAGAAAATTTTACACTAATCGGGGAAAACTGAGAAGTTGGATTGCACGAGTCAGCAATCACCGGCCTCTAGCCGTAAATCGAACTCGTCACGTCGGATCTGTAACCTGAGCGCGCTACCGCTGGGCCATGTCGCTGACGAACAGTGAAACAGTTTGTTTAGACGCTTACAATCTTCTTTTTGAATGTATGGATTTGATTTTCGTGCGTCTACTTTGTGAAACTGAACTACTACAGGCCTAACTAAAAAAAAATCCAAAGGGATGAGTGATCCTGGCAAGATCATTCGTTCCGGAAGATGAAGGTATCTTACGTAAGGGCGACTGATGAGGGCTAATAGCCCGAACCAGCGCTGTTCCGCTCTACGAAACTAAACTACTACTACTAAACTAGTATAAACTACTACGTACGTAAGCAACTGTGGGAGCATACACGTGCTGTCCCATTCATGGTCGTTGAACCTGCCGGATGCGCGGTAGTAACAACATTGCAGTTGACGCGCGAGCTTTTTGCTCGAGGGCAATTCGAATCGGACAGTGTCGCCAGCGGCTCGCCACAGCTACGATATTTTTTCGGAATTTGAAGCTGTGGTGCCCAGGCGCTGAGCCGGGGAAATAGGCTCTGCTATTTGTTGCACACTTTGCCTTAATATTGCGAGTATTAAATAATGTTTTGATTTTTTTAAAGCATTTAACCTCCTGTCGCCAGAAACCGACTGTGGCGCAATATTGAACTTTTCCATAAGTTGCTATCGACCTGTTTCCCGCTCCAAAGTGAAAAAAATCCTATTTATTCTCTGTTATTCACAACGTTTCTATACCATAAACGTCCAGCTGGAACGTTGTGGATACTAATTTTTAGAGCTAGTTGACATTAGTGTCATTTGCGTAATGTATGTCATTGCTTTTAGACTATTCGTGTGTGGAACGTCACTTCCGGTTCCTGTCTCCGCGTCATTTGGACCGACGAAGCCACATCGATCATGGCCATCAGTTACAGCCATGGTCTGCTCGCGTGCACCTCTGGTGGTCGAGTAACAGTATGGAATCCAGATAAGGGGAACAAAGTGCGAAGTTTCAAAGCGCACAAAGAAAGGTGGGGTCGGGGTTACTTATGCATGTGATTAAGTAAGGCCTACTTCACTACTCTTATTCGATCATTTTCTGAAATTTTTTCAAGTTCATGATTTTATCAATAGTTTTAGAGTGATAAAATTTTAGTGAAATCTTTTTTATGGTTCCATTTGAATAGGCTACTGTCATAACTCCGTCACGTCACGTAGGATTTCTTAATAAGTGACCAGAAACATTTTGGAATACACCCAGAAAGGTGCATTACCACAAGCTGAAATATCTATGTGCATCCAAGACCCAAACATGCCCAATCTTTTTTCTTTTAGTAACCTCTGAAGGCATAACGCTTACCATCAGACATCTCTGATAACCTTGGCAATGTTACTCAGTAAATATTTGGATTAAGGTTGTGTTTTTTTTACAGAGGTGACAGATGATATAAGAAAATAAGATTGCCAGATTGGGTATATTATTTAGGTCTTTGGATGTTGTAGATATTTTAGCTTCTGGCAATGTACCTTGCTGAGTGGATTCCAATAGAAATGTCATAACTAATAACTATGTTTGTTTTTGAATTTTTGTACGCAAAGATTTAATAATCTTTGATGGAAATCGATTTAATTGGCTGCGAAATTTGTCAGGAGTTGCAGAAATATCACTGATGTTATGAAATAACTGATAGGCCAACAGTTTTAGTTACTAACGCGGAAAAGATACTCGTTTTTTTACTCAGAGGATCTACTCACCTCCTACTTCCTACGTTTGCTTGGCATCTTGTTGAGCTAAGCGAAGTCACAGTCCAACTTAATCAATGGTAGCTACCATATTAGCAATAGGCCTATAGCTTGTTTGCACAGCAACATCTCGCTCTTTTCATCTGCGTGTGTAAAACTAATCTAAAATCACTTCTATTAAAAAAACAAAACCGATGAAATTACTCATCAAAAAAACTGAAAATTGTGAATTTTTGCAGAAGGTGAGAAGTTCTGTTGAACTTAGGGAATTTTCCAGTTTAAATCAGTGCAAGTTAAATTAAACTTACCGGTAATTTTAGAATCGAATGTGTGAAGCTACGCATGAATGATTCTTCAGCAAAATCTGGCATCATAATGACTGGAGGGAAAGATGGAAGACTCAAGTACTGGAATGTTTTTGGGTAAGTGTACATGTTTTACGCTGCTAGGGATTTGAGCAGGGCAAATCTACTGGCCTACTTTTTTTTTTGTTTTACAGCATCTTAGTGAGTATTTATTTAACAGCCCTCCCACCTATGAAAAAATTCCAAGTTTAATATTTTGCAGCAAAGGCGCTGTGAATAAGCTGGATGAACATCATGGACAGATCAACGCACTCTGCTCGGATGCATCCCGGATTGTGACAGCTTCTTACGATAAATCGATCATTATATGGGATTTTCGGGAAAAACGTTCCTCATCTCGGATATCAATGCGTTCCAGGACTATTGATTAAAAACTTGTTAAGGCCGGAAATGAATTGGTAATTAACTGCATAATCATTATTCACCAGTGGTGGGCAGTAACTAGTTACAAAAGTTACTAGTAACTAGTTACTTTTTTAGTAACTGTAACTATGTTACTTTTCTGCAAAAGTAACGGAATTCGTAACTAGTTACCACTTTAGAACCTCAAAAGTTACAGTTACTTTTTTTGTTACTTACTTACTTTTTTAGTTACTGTAACTATGTTACTTTTCGGCAAAAGTAACGGAATTTGTAACTAGTTACCACTTTACAACCTCAAAAGTTACAGTTACTTTTTTTGAGCATCTCCTTCCGCTAAAAACATTGGAAAAAAATTATTTAATTTCATTCCATTCGTAATAATGAGTTTGGTTCTTTGACGAGCCCACTGAAACTGAGGCCGAATTGAAAAGAAAAATGATCAATGTACTAAACAAGGCAACCGACAATGCTCTAGATCAGTGGTTCTAAAACTTTTTTGTGCCATTGCCCCTTTACGGTACTCTGCACATCATCATCGCCCCCTAGCCCTAATAAGCTTGTGTTCTAATAAATCTCGCAAGGGCCAGAGCTACTGATGAATCGGAATTACCCAATTCGCAAAAGAAAATGCGGTGAAAAGCGAAAAAAAGTCTTACACGGTTCATGAGCTATTGCCCCCCTTCGCCGCTTTCGCTTTGTGCCCCCTGGTGCTTCTCTTTCGCCCCCAAGGAGGCGATATTGTCCATTTTGAGAAACACTGTTCTAGATACTTTGACAAGTAGTGACACCGACAATGACCGTGATGCAAGCTCAACTTGCTTAAGTGACAGTTTTTGGGCTGTTTGTTCGCACATCAAAGCGACGAAGATCTAGCAATGTCGATAAAGTACAGAGGAGTTTCTTTTCGCCTCGCTCTCACGAACTGTTGATGCAAACGTTTTTGTACACAAAGAACTTATGGAACTTTTAATTCATTACGATACTGCTCTTCTATTCATGAGCGTATTTAGGGGGGGGGGGGGGGAGTCAAAAGGATTATCCCCCTTTGACTTTGCCTTTTAGTAAAAAAGAACAAAATTAATGGTGCCAAGTGACTGAAGTACCGGTATGCCGACTCTTTCGATGGTTTCTACAGCTTATGGCCAGGGGTAGGATTAGGGGTAAGTAGGCCTATCTCCTTCACCTGGCATTTTCAGAAATATTTTTGATAAATACATTTTTTTATAATTTCGAGCCTCTTCGATAGCAACAAGCTTTACGACTTAGCCTAAGCACGCATAATCGAAAATGTGCGAACAAAATGGATCATATTTGGCGAGGCACTCACTATCAAGGTCATAAAATTTATGTAAACAAAGTTTGCCTGAAAATTATTCAAAAAGCACTACAACAGCCATTGCAGCACGCAATTTTTTTTAACTTTTTTAGGGGGAGCATGCCCCGGACCCCCCTAAAGCCTTTTTTGTTTCGCAATCAGCTTCAAATTAGTTCTGCTTTATAAAAACTACGCTTGAAAAAATTGTCGAATTAGTGGGCCCTTTCCTCTTTTAAAATTTCTCGCCACGCCGCTGCTTCTAATGCTGCAGTTGAACGACTTTTTAGTATTGAAAAAGACATTTTAAAGCCGAAGCGCTGTGGGCTTAGTGATGTATAATCACTTTGAAATTTTATCGTTTTTGAAAGGCAATCAATTGCTATTACTGTAGCGTTTATCGTATCAGAATCGTAGCCTACTTCCGTTTCGTTGCAATGTAAAGATGAATGATTTTGGTTTGAACATACACCATGGAGCTCTAGGCCTACATGTTAAAAATTGATATTTTCTTTTTGTTTTGCGGCATGCAAAAAAGTAACTGTAACTAGTCACTTTTTAGTTTGTTACCGTAACTAGTTCCTTTTTAAAAATAACTTGCCCACCGCTACTATTCACTACACCACAGGTGATTTTTAATGAAAATTTGGAGCATAAAATTTTGATTCTTATAAGATGAAGACGTTTAATCGATATGGAAACGTCGCTATTAAATGCTGTATTTATTTTGATATTGCCTTTAGTATTTTTATGAAGCTCGATGTGCTTCTACATTAAAATGAGTCAGCTCACTGTATGTCTATCGCTCAGCATTCTCCTATCTTGGTATATTTTTCTAATACTTGATTATGTGGTGGCGGTTTTAGTTTAGTCAGCTTCAATGAAAATTGCAAAGGCCAAATTGGGATTACTCGTTTCAATCCATCGCATTCGTATTCACCATTGTATCAATCCACGTTCTGTTTACCAGCCATTTTTTATTTCTGACTTAGATACAATGCATTTTTGTATTAAACAACCTGATGGTTGGTCACTGTCATTCACTTTCATGTAGTCTTAGTAAGTTATGTGATTTACTTATATTCAGTGTTTCCGTGATGGTGATATATTGTTATTGCAAGTTTCTGATAAAATACTTTCTGGTGATGTAGTCTGCTGTCGGTGTTGATTGTTGACCACTAGCATGATGGCAGATTAACTTTCTACGCACTATCTTTTGAAATAAACATCTCGTCTATGTTGAAAATTGTATTTGCTCGTGGCGATTTGGTAGCACAAAATATACTTACGTTAAGACTAAAAACATAAAAGCACCGAGAATCATGTATAAAGTCACAATTACATACGTAATAAAATAAACTTTCAAGAATCTGCACGATTTAAACGAATTCTTTCCGTTAAAGACATAAACACCGGACTACGAGGGTCCTTCAAATTTTTTTTCACCTCAGTTTGAATTGGTTTATTTTCTTTTTTTGAGCTGGGGCTACATTCCGTAATAGAAATAGGATGAGCAAACATGTCGTATGAGGCGTCGTAATCAAAGTTACCTTGGGCTGAAAGTTTCAACGATGAAAAGGTTTCTTCAAATTGCAATGATTTTGAAGATGTACTTAAATCAGTCTGGGATTCAGTATTCTGCGTCCTCCGCTCTCGGAGGACATCACTTGGTTTTGATTCATCATCATCACTGCTTATGACAATAGGGGAGAGAGCAATTCGGGATAACGTAGCAGTAACACATTCAACATCTACACAACAATTATATGAAAAAAAGAAACAAGTGCATAAATTAATACTGTACTGATATCATGATTGATACAAAGTACTACAACTTAATTAAACGACAAAAATAAATAATTCAGTAAAATTTCAAATCACACATTATCACAATTCATAAATATGATAAGTTCATTTTTTTCGATGGGACAGAAGTGTTGTTACTGTCGGTACCTGTTGTTTCAGATGGACTTTTTCCCCTTTTGATTGGCTTTTTTTTGGTGTAGAAATCAGATATTTTTGAATTTTTAGCGAATGGAGTTGAGTCTAAACATAAGATGATTTTTACAATCAAACTTCTCCATTTTGCAAACCGTAAAAAGAAAAAAACACTAGACAACCTCTTGAATAAGTTTCAAAAAGTTGTGAATTGTGCATACAAGAAGTGCAACAAGCGTGATGCATTATTACGCTGACCCACTCACAAGAATGGTAAATCTCTGACTGACGAATCGAAAATAATACATTAAGATGCGTTTCAAGTTAAACTACCCACATAGAACGACTTAGAGTACCTTTTACTCAAGAAACCCTGTATCCACTGTCCTGCTGCTTTATTTGGAGCAGCGTACTTTGAAGTGTCTGGTATTTTTACTGCAAAATCAAGGGACTAATTTTCTTCATTTTCGTAATATTCGACAACTTTATGGTTGCAACGCAGCTTTTTGGCGTAGGAAAAAGAATTCAAATAATTATATGATTTCACCTTTAGTTTTCTTCAAAGCTTTTTTCCTTTCTTTCTCCTGCTTTTCTCTTTCGTTGAAGGAAGCCACCATATGCGGATATTTTAATTTAACCATATCCTGAGGTTCGCGAGTCATTTGGACATCGATGTCTGTCATCGAATTGATTTTCCATTCCATCTCGTAAACAGGAATATGCTTTTGAGTCCGTGTGCGGCAAATGCTAAATGTCAGCAGATCATAGACACGGACACGATGTTTCTGCTCTTATAATTTATAGAATTTCTTCACACAATATCATTCAGCTCATTTGCAAAAAGATAACCAAATGAATTCTTGAGAGACTTTTCAAAATGAGCAGCTTAAGCAACTTCAATTGAAAAGGAGTCAAAACTTTGTGCCATTAACTTAATTTACAAGGACATTTTCACATTGCATAATTTGATATATTGCAAGATTAGCAAAACATCATTTCTGATATTATCTGTGTTTAAAATCAATTCCCAACTATTTAGCTGCTCCCGACCTATGGGTTGCTAGACAATTTGTCTAGGTTGCCCAAGGCCCTTGAAATGTCATCAGCCAACGTGCAAAGCCCCAGTCAACGACATTTCTTACAAGTACCGTTGAACGAATTAAGATACAATCTGGACATCAAAATTCTCAAAGCAGACGAAGGGAACGACACTGGAATTATGCACACAGTTAATTATGATTCTAAAAAAAAATGTTTAATGGGAAACAATGTCACATAATTAACAACGACATTAAAAGCTAATATCAACAATAATGCTTGTACCTTTACAAGTGTAAAACAAATTAGCAAAAACTGTTATTGTTTTAAAGACGTAGCAAAGATACAACTCCTCGACTTTACGGATTGCACAAGATTCACAAACTTTCGGTCCCTCTTCGCCCATCGCTTCATTCGTCAACTCGCCCCTTACAACCTAATATCAAAACTTTCATCTTGTATTTTGTAACATTTTACCGCATGCATACCATTGTTTAACTAATCGGTAATCATATATTTAGAAGTTAAATTTAATGTATAGCTTCAGCCTACTGATTTAATCCTCGGGTCACTGCAACTTCGCAATTGTTGACGAGGGGTCGCCGCACCAGAATGGTTGGGAACAGCTGAATTGAAAAAAACTCTATAAAGTTAAAGACTTTCATTTAGTCACAGCAGTGATGATATGCAGTGTATACCTTATCGGGGTCACTTCTGGCTCGCCATTTACACATTCATTGTCTGTAAGAATCCAATAAGTAAATATAGGAAGAATTGTTTCCACTGCATAATGTTCAGACCACTGAAGCTCATCCACAACTATGTCCACCGCATCACGAAGGGAAGGTTTTCTTTCGGTAAGACGCAAATTCTTCGCATCAATTTGTTTCTTAAATTCTTCAATAACTCGATCATCAGGAAAGTTTGGATCCTGAAATGAGGTTATTAATTTTAAGTTAATTAGCGAAATGAAATTAGAAGTCAGACATATGCTACGCTTCATGCAAAATCTACTTCAGCGACTAACATAACCACTAAGTTGTTTTTTTCTCGAGCATATGATATTTAAAAGTTTTCAATTTGTTAATAATCCAAAACCTCGCTTCACGCATCAAAATGCAAGTAAAAAAAAAGTGAAAACAAGAAAGCCTGGAAAAAATTTTCGGGAGTTTTCCAAAACCAGAAAAATTTTGAATTACGGTAATTTTCCGAAACTAGAGGAGTCTTTCAACCGTCAAATCTTGTAAATCTCCCAGAAAAATTGTTTTAAGCTTTGAACATCCGTTTTCCAAAGTTGAAAAGCACGTGAAAAAGGAAACCTTGATATTTAAAGCAACTAACCGCATAACAAGCGACCTATAGTATCCTTTTAAAAGTCTGAGGGAGCTGGACATTCCGAATATTAAGAGTTCTATGCGCTTGATTTTACAGTAAACCAACCAGACAAGCCATGGAAACTACTAATGAAAAGATTTTATTTTATTTATTAGTTGCAATTTTCCACTCTATTTTTATGCGACAAAGCGACAGAGTCGCAGTCTAAATGAGCTCGCCCGAAACTTGTAGATCACCAGTTTTCTACTCAAATTAGGACATTACTTGTTTTCTGCGAAAGCTTACAACGGCATAATAAGTGTTTGCTTGATCTTCAACTGTCAAATAATGCTGAAGATCAAACAAAAACGAGATGAATACCAATCTCTGAGTCTTTAAATTGATCTGCATCGGAATCTAAACTAGACTCTACTGCTCCAAAAGCAGAAGCTCTGCTCTGACAACTGGGCCATTTGCAACATGTGACCGATTATTATGATTACCTGGCTGGCTTGTTGTATAATTTTATCTTCAACTTCCGTCTCTTTTCTGTGTGTTTCTTCAACATGCCACAAACAGTTGCATGGATTTGAACCGATAGTTTCTACTTTGCACTGAGAACCACAAATACGACATCCACTTTTACTATGTTCTCTTTTCGAGCCTAAGCAATAAGCATACACCATATTGACAACGCAAGCTTTAAAATAAAACCCAAAAATTTTTCAGCCTGTGAGGTTTCGTCTTTAAAGAAAGGAGATGTCTTATATAGTGTGTGGGCTAGGAGTATACTAGGAATATATTTGTTTACTATCATCGCCTTACCCAGCTCTATTTGAAGACAAAGCGTGAGTGAAATGAGTGAGAAGTGAAATCCTGCATTAACATCAAACCCTGGTTCCTATCCACTAGCCCCTCCCTTAATTTTATGCGCAAGATATGGTGTGCACTGAATATTGGTAGACAAGTGTAAAAAGCTAACATCAAGATATTACAACGCGAATACACGTTATGCAATACAAGAATCACAACCTCACCTAAGTGTTTACAAAACGAGCAATGAGTAGGCTTGCTGGATGAATAGTGATGAATTACAAAGCCGCTTCTCTTCCAGTGCCGCATTTTTTCCAAAGGATTTTCGCCATTTTTCAAAGACTGAAGCCACTTCAACGCGTGAACCTAAAGGTATTAATTTAAAAACCACAAAAATGTGACAAAATGTAATGTAAAATATCGGCAAATATTTCTTCACTCTTATGTTTGACATAACGCTGTGTAAGCAACAATAGACGTTCCAAATGTCCTGATCAGAATTTCTCAATTAAGGAACCTGGGCTTCTTGGTGGGCAACAGCGATTATGCTGGGCGACAGACGAGCTACACAAATGATTTCACACTTTTAAATATTGTACCAATACCAAACAAACTTTCAAATCTTTAGTCTCTTTATGAATGGTGGGACATCAGAGCTAAGGGATTCCCTACGGGGTCAAGTATTTATCGAAATAGACTGAGAACTATTGCGTTAATTGCAAAAAGCAACTATCCACCAATTTGCTTACCTTTCCAATTCCGGATACTCCAGCACAGTAATCACATCCTAGGAGTAGAGCTAAGGAAATCAAACAATCTCGATTTAATTTGAGTTTTTCCTCAATCACTTTCGTTTCATAAGACTGAAAATTTCCATTCTACAAAGACATGTTTAGAGAAATCAGCTTCAATGAGCAGATGCATCATTTCAGGAAAAACTGCTTTCGTCAAAATTAACATGAAGCACATAAATCTTATATCACCAAAATCAAAAAGCGCACACATCGATTCTTGCCCGTAAGAAAACCATTTTTAATTGCTAAGGAAATCATTTTTAATAGCAATGTACCTAAATCTGCACAGAAATATAAGAAAATATATTTAGGAGTACAAATGCTGCTTTATGCTTTTAGCACTACCTTATCAGCAGTCAAATTTCTGTACACTTTCTTCGCGCCATACAGAAATACATCTCCATCATTTGTCGCACATGCGTCCACCCTCCCCAAAGCATTTAAGGCAGCACAACTAGCCTCAGCTTCGCCTTCCGATTTCAACCAAGGAATACCAAGTGCATCAAGTAATTGGCAGCACTGAAGCAACAAATATGTCATTGCCACAAACTACACTCTTATTAACAGAAACAGACCTATTTCAATTTATTTTTCCCTTTAAATTATCACGAAAAGTTTAACCACTCACATTTTTTATCAATGATTTTAGTACCGGTAGTGTTGGACTTGTTTATGCATTGCGCATCTATATAAAAGATCACTTATTTCTAGAACACAAAATTTTTATCATTAATTAAATGGGCAGAAAAAAATTTTTAACTTCACCAGTATGCTTAAGTCTATGAAATGCCATCACTCGCGTTTTAGTTGCCCAATCATGCTGGCAGATAACAGCTGCAGCAATCTTTCCAGGTATATATATACCGATACTTAAGCAATACTCAATTTGTCTCATGGGTTACTAGCAATCGACCAGAGCTTACTATATTTCAAAATAGTATCAACATGTGTATCAAATCAGCATAGACAGTACAAATAAATTTATCGCACAATCATTTATATTATTATATAAATTCGATAGTTGTTTTTGCAATTGCAATTCAACGTAAATTAAAACTTTGTTGTAATGGCACTGCATCCTTGGAAACACTGCAGTAGGATGATTACCTGCTCCGCTCGGCCGTTTTTACAAGCGGGTTATTAAAAAAAAAGCAGAAACAAATCACCGTAAAACTCAAAAGCGAAAATTTTAGTAGGAGTCTGGTTTCATCAGAGTGTAGTGATTTCAAGCCAATGTTCTAGAACAGGGGTGGGCAAACTTTTCACACGAAAGGCCACATTTGAAAAAAATTTTGAAGCCGAGGGCCGCACTGATCTAAAGAGCAAAAAAAATGGTCAGCACGTTCTCAGATGTCCTATTTTCCACTAAAATTCAGTGATGACTGATGAGCAAAAAAAAAGGTCTTTGGCTTGATTCACGGCAGGAGCTTGCATTTCTGTAAGTGCCCGAGGATCGCATAAAATGGTCTCGCAGGCCACAGTTTGCCCAGCCTGTTCTAGAAGCTAGAGTAAATATCATATCAACAAAACTCAATCAGCCTAATTCAGCAAATTAACTATTTTTGTTTTTTAGTCCTTGCTAACCAGTTCAAATTTCACTCAACTCTGACCTTATTCAACTTGGAATCCAATCTTTTTCTTGACATGCTATGCCTCGAATGTTGGTGGGAAGCTTTGTCCCTGTCGGCAATTCATATTTTTACTGAAAGCACCGATTTTAACGTTAACTGTGCCTTTCAAGACAAAGAAAACAACCAACCAGCCATTAAGTAGTATGGATGCAAACAACTCATACACAGGGACGCCGAGAGAAATTTCGGGCCCCGGGGCAAAAATTTCGTTTGGGCCCTTTGGTCAGTGGTGCCCAAAATCACGCGATGAGCAAAAAAAAAAGTCATAACGTCCGCAGATGTTCGAATTTCGGCCCAAAATCAAGTGATGAACAAAAAGGTCATAGCCTCCGCAAATGAACAAATTTCGGCATAACATCTAGTGATGAGCAAAATAAGGTCATTGCGTCCGCATATGTTCGAATTTCGGCCCGAAATCAAAAAAAAAAAACACGTCATCGCGTCTGCAGGCCGTAGTTTGAGCTGGTGAATTTTGCATCCTAAACCTGACAATTCTGAACCCCGGGCCCCCCTGTGTCCCCAGGCTTCTTCTGCCCGACTGTGACCCCTTCCCCTTCTGCCCGACTGTGACACCTTCTGCCTGACAGTGACCCCTTCTGCCCCCCCTTTTGGCGGGCCTGCTCATACATATAAACAGTTATGTCTTCTATACTTCCATTGAAAAATTTTTCTCTTTTAAGAAAACATTGACAAGCTCAAACAATCTTATTACAGCAATCAATCAATGAGATCAAAATTATTAGTATGAGTATCAACACAAAAAGCAACACAAAATGAAAAACACCGTGGTTGCAAAAACTAAAACCATGAACAATATAGGCCTAACAGTCATCACATAGTTGTTTCACACAGTATTAGTAAGAAGCGAAACTGCATCATGACAGCTTGATTTAAGATGCTCACCTCACATTTAACCTTTGATTAATGGTGAGATGCTTTAATTTCGGAGGAGTTCCATCGGCTACAAAAACTAGCTTCAATCCCAAACACAACAACTTTTTGATTCGAAACAATAAATTTCTGCAAGAATAAAGAGTTATACCTATGTGGTATAATAAGTACGAAGTGCTTCTATGCCAAGTTATGAGCCACTATACCATGACAGCACTGCTTTGATGAATCAACCCAGCTAAGACGTGGATATAAGGCTAGAGCTGAAATTTGACTAAGGGCTTGGGTTAGGATCAGAGTCAGGGGTTAGATGTTCCAACTCAGAGTTGTTCCATGCCAAGTTCGCCAGGCAACATACAATGATGATCATATTTCAGAGCTCACCTTGAAAATAGATGGTTTTGAATGTTCCAAGTCAAATTAGTGCTTTTTATCGTAAATGTACACATACCTGTTGCATATTTTTTGAAGGGCTTGTTTCAGGCAATTTATGTAAAAAAAATCTTTTTTAAATTTTCGATTTAAAACCCAAAATGCGCCTCATAATCTGACGTCATATCAAAAGCCCATTTCTTCATTAATGACAAATATTGCATAACGGTACTTTTGTGAGTAAAAATTGAAAGAATGTGCATATTCATATTTGATATTTTAGTTAGCATGCTTATTATACTCACGTCGCGATTTTATTTCACGATCCCAACGCGCTTCACTTTTTATGACGTCATAATGAAGTGGTGTTCATAATTCAGACCTCACCTTGTTACCATATCCGTTTTTCAAGTTTGGTGCTAAAAAATATACCCAGAACTTGATGTTTAAAATACCTAATGTTATGCAATTCAATAAATGTAAGGATGTGGGTATTTCACGGACTTAAAGTGCTGTAGCCTGATTAATTTTGAAGTTATCGTTTCACACAGGAGTCGAACCGTTTAAAATATCGCTCCGATTCCAGTTCAGGTTCAAAAAATTTTATTTTTAACGGTTCAGTTCCAGTGCAGGTTCAAGACTTTTCGAAAATTTGGGTTCAGGTTCGGCTCGGGTTCAGTTGCACCAAAATTTAAAGGTTCGGGTTCCATTCGGGTTCATCAAAACCAAATTTTTAAGGTTCAGGTTCACTAAATCCAAATTTTAAAGGTTCAGGTTCGGTTTGGGTTCACCGAAAAAAAGCGGTTTTTACCGGTTCGCGGTTCGGGTTCACTTCAAAATCTTTAATTTTGCCAAAAAATAAATTAGGGTTTTATATCATTAAAATAACGAAATATAAATTGCATGCCCAAATCAATTAAGGTTAAACGAAACTGTAAAAATTCATTAAATTTTGAAAAGCAGAAAGAATGTTGCAAAGGTTGGAATAGGTCAGTGCCATGGCGTTCTTAACAATAGGCCTTGCCATCGTGCAAGTCGGCAGTGTTTGTGGAGGCTGATCGTAGTTTTGCATTTTGGCGGTTTTTGCGCACGGCACGCATTTAATTGCATCAGTACTTTGTCAGTCAATGGTCAGTACGACTTCGACACAAGGAAGTAACGAACAGGCAAGAGCGCAGTGAGCTGGTAAAGAGTATAGTGGTTAACTTAAACTAGGTATAACAAGTAGTTACCAAGTACGTCAGGATCATAGTAGCGTGTACAAAAAAAACTTTTTTTAGCTCGGTCAAAAGCCGTAGAGAATCATGCCTATGGTTCTACTAAGTTGGCAAATTAAAAATAGTTTTGATATCAGTTAAGCACATCAGTAAAAGACAGTTCCAAAGTTTTCCGGTGGCGTGTGCAGGGTGTCTGATAGAAACAGATTTAGAATATTATGAGAAGGAACAGCAATTGTAAAAAAATCAAAAATATTTATCTACTTTTAGCACTTAAGTGTAATCTACGTGGTTTAAATTAAATAGACTAGAGTCAAACCAATGACTTTAAAATTGCTATTCACAGCTTCCCTGCTTGACTTGACGTTCAGCAATAAAGGGACAGTGCGAAGAACAAGCAGACAAGTTTACTTGTTGTGCTGTTGGGAAAGGCGCTTAGCGGGATTACCTCATGTTGGTGTGGTAGACACATGGCTGGCAACTCCTAAGCGAGCTCGCATAGCGCTATGATTGCTTTCTCGTGATAGGAGAATAAATATCTGCTAAAAACAAATTACAGTAGAATTTTATGATGATTTTGGCAACTTCGGGTGCCGGTATCGTAGTTGGAGTTTGAATAAACAAGTACCGGAGCACAAAATTTTTGTGCGGTAGTCCTGCCTGACATTTCTTATTTCAAATTGAAGTTTAGATAAATACTTTATCTAGAATCGAGTCAGCTTAAAGTTCAGCTGCTGGAGGTAATGTCTATTAGTGCCCCCCACGCTTTTTTGGTTTGCGAAACTTAACCCAGCATGTTATCTGACCCTAACCGAACCTGGGGGCCGATTCTAGACGTTACCCGCTGTTAGCAGTGCGCAAACACAGAAAAAGCATGAGGGCCGATACTAGACATACCCCATAAAGGGTAACGTATCTACAGCATAGCAAGTACTGCCCTTTAATTAAATTGCATTTTTTTATAGTAGACTAGCTTGGGTGTTACACATAGGTTAGTTCCAGGTATGTGGAGCACTATAATCCAAATGCAATAGAATGCCAAGGAAACATTGCGTATATGTGTGCAAAACAAATTATGATAGTAAAAAATACCCAGCCAAAAGTAGCTGTGAAAAGATACCAGTGTACCGTTAGCCGAGTGATGAAGAAAAGAATAAGTGGATACAAGCTGTCATACTGTATAAATGTTGTTTAAGGTAATTTTGATAAGATGTACCGGTAACAACTGTGATTTTTGTAGTAAGTTTATTAGTTTTTTCATGATTTTACTGTTGATAAGCCTTCTTGCAGAAATTTCATATTAGATTGCTGTAAAAATATCTTGTCCTTACCAAAGTATTGTAAGTGTTATTAACTGTGTCAATAGCAAAACAAGCTGTTACGAGAGCTGTAATAATATTGGTATGATAGTGTGTAATATGATGACAACGCATAATTGTGTCTGCTGTGACTTTTAAATTCTGCGTTTCGACAGCTATCACTGTATTATTTTCTTAGCGACATTTCTACACTGCTTCATTTCGGTTTGTACTATCTATTTATTTAAGTGTGCATGCAACTGGTATGCTTGCTATATTTTTCTCGCTATGCATGCAATTCATATGTTTTGCATCGTTCAGAATGAATGTTTTGTCTTTTTACCTGTTACTAGCATTCTGGTGGGGAATTTTATTTGGTGTGACACTATGTGGTAATATTGCTCGAAGTGTTTTTTTTTTTAATGCAGTTGTGGTGGGATTCTCATCTTGCAGCTTTATAACGCAGTTAAGCTAATATATCTATACATTTTGGTCGTTGATAGTTACAACCTTCCTAACAGTGTGCCTTTTCATTCTGGTACAAATCAAGTACGTCTGGAATTCCATCGCTTTCTGTAAAATGTCATTTAAATTCTTTTCTTTTCAAAAAAATTTTGATAGCAATGTATTTGACAATAACAATTAAGATTTAAATTCCGCACATTAGTCCTGAAACATGCCAAATTACATTTTGAGTGAAGCTGATTAACAAAACCATTTATAAAAAAGGAAAAACTATGGTGATGCTCAAACATTGCGTTTTTGCAGTCAGCCTCCACAAACAGCCGCCGCTTGCGCCACGTCAAGGCCTGTTGTTAAAAGCGCCATGGTCAGTGGTTTATCATTCTGATCATGTTGGTCGTCAGTACCAACAAACCGTCAACAAATAAAAAACCTGACTAAATTTAGTTGAAGCTACTGCAAAGTTATCGGAAGAACGAGAAAAAACTCCAAGTAAGCAGAAAGAATGTTACGCATTGCAGCACATGTCTAGAGATTTTTATTAATATTTTTTAAAAATCAGCTCAGATTCAAACATTGTTACTAAACGATTTCTGTTCAGGTTTATGTCCACAAAATATTATAGGTTCGAGTTCCGTTTGGGTTCACTTGCATAAAATTTTAAAGGTTCGGTTCAGGTTTACAGATTTGAAATACTAAAGGTTCGGGTTGGGTTCAGGTTCAATGATCTCAAATCTAAACGGTGCAGGTTCGGTTCGACTCCCTGGTTTCACACCTCCTGGAACATTCATCAATACAGAGAATGCCAAAATCAATCTGACACAGTTTAGAGAGGTTTATTATAAATTTTGCATTTTCAACAAAGTTACACAAAAAAAGATCGTAATTTTAATGCAATGACAGCAGAATAGTTCTGGCGAAGCCGATCTATCAACTAGCGAAGCATTAGGCAATGGCGTCACAATAACAAAATTCGAAACAGGTTTATGCAATTTAAAAATCGTTTTTATACACTTAGCTCATCCAACAAATTAAAACAAAACCGGATAAACTAACTCAACAAACAAATAAAAGAGCTTTTTGACATTTTTTCATACTACAGTAAAACTGCATTATATTCTCCATTATTGCACTGCTTTAGAATGCTTTGTGCATATCATACCAAAGTCGCTAATCGAACAACTCGTTTACAGGAACTAAGCATCCTCAAAAAAGCTCATATGTATGATTTTGAATTATCCCTGCAATATTAACTGATATTCCGCTTGGTCTTGGTGTAATAATTCTGTAGGGATATCATAATTCAACATTGTACAAATGAGCCTTTTTGAGGATGCTTAGATCCTGTAAACGAGTTGTTTGATTAGCGACTATGGTATGATATGCACAAAGCATTCTAAGGCAGTGCAATAATGGAGAATATAATGCAGTTTTACTGTAGTATGAAAAAATGTCAAAAAGCTCTTTTATTTGTTTGTTGAGTTAGTTTATCCGGTTTTGTTTTAATTTGTTGGATGTGCTAAGTGTATGAAAACGATTTTTTAATTGCATAAACCTGTTACGAATTTTGTTATTGTGACGCCATTGCCTAATGCTTCACTAGTTGATAGATCGGCTTCGCCAGAACTATTCTGCTGATCTTTTTTTGTATAACTTTGTTGAAAATGCAAAATTTATAATAAACCTCTCTAAACTGTGTCAGATTGATTTTGGTATTATCTGTATTGAAGAATGTTCCAGGAGGTGTGAAACGATAACTTCAAAATTAATCAGGCCACAGCACTTTAAGTCCGTGAAATACCCACATCCTTACATATATTGAATTGCATAACATTAGGTATTTTAAACATCAAGTTCTGGGTATATTTTTTAGCACCAAACTTGAAAAACGGATATGGTAACAAGGTGAGGTCTGAATTATGAACACCACTTCATTATGACGTCATAAAAAGTGAAGCGCGTTGGGATCGTGAAATAAAATCGCGACGTGAGTATAATAAGCATGCTAACTAAAATATTAAATATGAATATGCACATTCTTTCAATTTTTACTCACAAAAGTACCGTTATGCAATATTTGTCATTAATGAAGAAATGGGCTTTTGATATGACGTCAGATTATAAGGCGCATTTTTGGTTTTAAATCGAAAATTTAAAAAAGATTTTTTTTACATAAATTGCCTGAAACAAGCCCTTCAAAAAATATGTAACAGATATGTGTACATTTACGATAAAAAGCACTAATTTGACTTGGAACTTTCAAAACCCTCGATTTAGCAAGGTGAGCTCTGAAATATGATCATCACAGTAACTGTGTTCTCTACCTATCCAACAAGCAAAGAAAACCCATCTACCTCCTTACCCAATGAAGAATAGTACTTAACATCATTCTATCAATCCTGAATGTGACCAGAGAAGCTATATGCACCAATTATTTTTGATTCATTGGTTGACTTGACTCAAAAGCAAACCCACAGTTTACCATAACAAAAACAAACCCTTTTACTCTGCCCAACAAACACAACTGAAAGACATAAACACCAATTGTTAAGTCATTGGTTGATTTGACTAAAAATGAAACTCAAGTCCACCACCAAATGCAAAGACTTTTTCTAGGACCAATTAATAAAACTGAAAGATGCAAACACCAGTTATTGAATCATTGATTAGCTCAATTCAAAATCAAGCACCAAGTCAAATAAAGACTAAACCTTTTTAATACACTACTTGCGACATTACAAAGGTAACGAGTGGCGGGGCTCATCTACGACTACATGGCTTAGTGCCTGGACAGCACAGCTCCAAAGAAACATTGCAATGGTGGCAAGCCGATGGCGACATTGTGCCCATTTGACCAGCCTGGGAATTGAACTCCACATCGATAGCAAGCATTAAATAATACGCTAACCGGTCGGTAAGCACAAAGACTGCCACCACAAATGCAAACATTTTTTTACCAACCAATTTTTGTCACACCACTCATTGACAATTTTACTGATGCTAACAAAAAATTTTTTCCTTAAGCTGCGATCATTAAGCGTTAAAAGGTTTTGCCCCTAACCATACACTTAAAACTCCGACTTCACGCTCAAGGCTTGAACTTCCAATTTGGAACTTAGTCTATATACAAATGAATCAAATGAAAATCTTTAAACTTCCAATGTCAAGCCAAAGCTTCGATGTTGGCCAAAATAATTTGCAATAATAAAATTAAAATCGGCATGGACAAAAAATTTGCTAGAGAACTTGGACTTTTCAAGTCAGGGGGCACCTTGACTTGAAAACCCCATAGTTTTTTGGTGTTTCCTGGCTATTGTTAATGTTTATTTCAAACGCTTTTTTTACACGCAAATACAGCAATAAACTTGACCTTTTCAGCTTATCAGTAAATATTAGCGATACATAAAAACTTGATAAATTTTCAAGTTTCTTTTAATTATGGACAAGCACGGTTTGGCAAAAACTCGCAGGGACATAAGTTAAGCCAAACAAATAAATAATAAATAACTGAGGTTATTTTCAAATTATATATTGAACTGAAAATTCAACAGTAATTGAGGGAGACTGTGAAGCGAGCTTGCGCTCTTCGAGTCAGCAGCCACCCGCTATATATCTACATATCCATATACTTCAAATGCAATCAGCTCCAGCCGTGAATTGAACCCGTCACGTAGGATCAGTCACCTGCGCGCACCGCGCAGTACCGCCAAGCCATGTTGCTAGGCCAGGCAGTACTTACCAGTTACCACCTTGCTTATACAGCTGATGATGACAGCTGAAATTAAGTCGGCAAAATGTCCAATTTTGAGATTTACTGTGGCTTTGCCTTTTCTCCTTAAGCTATTTGTATCCCATACTTATTGCATTCAGAAGTTTTGAGCCTACACGTATACCCTGAAAACAGTAGACTATAATACACAATTTCAATGCAGTTGTGCACCAAATTTAAACGGTTGCCAGCAACTTCGCCACATGGTAACTTCGCCACACTTTCATACATCGAAAATTTACATTGCCTACACCAAAACAAGACTTTAAATTCCCGGTTGCCGTAAAAAATTTTATCGAGCTTTTTGAGTTACTTGGTAACTTCGCCACATAATCGAAACTGTGGGGTAAGATGTGGGGAGAGAGGTGTGGGAGAATGCATGGGGTGAATAAGAAAGTGTGTTGAGGTGTAGGGGGAGGTCAGGGGAGCTGTGGGAAGAGATATGGGGATGTGGGGGGAGATAGGAAAGATGTGTGGGGAGGGTGTGGGAAAGTGTATGGGGTGAGTGGGGAAGTGTGTTGGTGTGTGGGGAAAGGATGTGGGGAGGGTAATGGTGAAGATGTAGGGAAATGTGTTGAGGTGTGGGGCCCCAACACACTTTTAATTTCCCACATCTCCCTACCCTTACCTTTCCCTACATCTCCCCTTACCTCCCCCACACCCCATCACACTTTCCTACACCTCTTTTCATACCTCTTCCCACATCCCTCCTTCCTCCCCCACACCCCAACACATTTTCCTACTATCCCCACATCTCCCTTTACCTTTTCAAAGTGTGGCGAAGTTACCATGTGACGAAGTTTCTGTGGCGAAGTTACCATGTGGCAAAGTTACTGGCAACCATTTAAACCATGGTTCATTGAAAAAACACTTTGACTAGATGAGTAAAACAAAAAAATTCTTTAATTTAACATACCGGTACCGATAATACACCTGCTACCAGTACATGATATGTGTCAACATCACGTTCAGTGTTTGTGGGACTCATTTGTATAATATGCCAGTACCTGCTCTTTTGTCTTTGATGCCTTAATGATTTTGTTCTCACTTCAATTCTTATTAAAAATAAATGATACTTAAAGAGAATAAAACTCAATAGATACTCAGTATACGGTATACTAGACTAGTATGCCTGTAAGCGTTCAGTAGACTAGATGAAACCACTTTACTGAAGAGTATTCCAGTATTAGAGAAATGCCAACAATCTGTTGTTAGTAGGCAGGTAGGCTAGGCCAGGTAACGTCAAGTATCAGGCCCCAGGTTTGGTAAGGGTTAGATTTGATTAGGATTAGGTCCGGTTAGGGTTGCAACTGAACCGAACCCTAACTAGATTTAACCCTAACCAAACCTAACCCTAACCAAATCTGGGGGATGATACTGATAGTGTACCAGACGTTACCCAGCTAGGCCTACAGCTATAAGCAGTTACAATTTCAACATCTAAGGTACCGGTAAGAAGCGGAAGGTCAATGGCTTAAGGCCAAATCGAAAATGCTATTATATCGGCACCAGAGTTACACTATGATACCCAGTACCAGCACTGTCTGACTATAGTGCAATACTGATTTGTTAGTACCAGTATATCAGTACGGTATATGGGTCAATAATAACACGGTAAGATAGGCCAACTATTACAGTACCGGTACCTTAAATATGGCTTTGGGACAGTCTTCTTCATCAAATCAACATTTTCTGCTTCACATATCCAAGTTGCTAAGTCAACAGCTACTGTTTCTCCTTTGATGTTTGAAGTATTTAGTCTCACAGGCACTTCGTTTTCAAGGATATTCCACAATCCAATAACCCCCATGTAATTTTATTGCAATAATTGATAATAACAGCTCTGCTGAAACCTAGACTACCAATAATATAACACCGGTATGTCGCAATACATATTACGTTTCTGTATTCAATACTAGCATAGTCTGATAGTTTACTATACTACATGGGACTAGTCACAGTATACTAATCTATACAGTACCATGCTCACTAGAGATGAGCGGACTGAGATTTTTTCCACTCCGAGTCCAGTCCAATATTTAAAAAAGAAAATCCAATCCGACTCTGAGAAAACAGGCTAAACTGAGAGTCCGCAGTCCAATCTTAGTCCAAACATAAAGACACGTGACAAAAATTTCTAATTGCTAGTTCATGATCACATTTTCTCAGAGCAACCCCTTCAATCTAAATTCAACTTACTGAAGCTACTCAATAGTCTATATGCTGCAAAACAATTTTCAAGACTTACTACAAAAATTCCGTTTCCAAGTTTTATAGGTTGCCAGAGGATTCGTCACATGGAAGATTCGCCACATGGAAGATTCGCCACAAAGAAGATTCGCCACACAACGAATGTGACCAAGAATTTGAGCGTAACCGTCGGACAATCGTTTGCAACAGTGCGGATGTGGAAGATTCGCCACACAACGGTGATAGGTAGATTGGGGTTGGGGGGAGGTTGGGTCGGGAGAGTTGGGGAGGAGGTGGGGTTAGGGGGTTGAAGTCGGGGGGGGGGTTGTTATGCACTTTTTACAGTTTAATACCGGTAACTGTTTCAAAAAAGAACATTTACCGGTAGCCTAGTCCTACTGGTATTTATTTTCAGATTGACAGTCTTCAATCAGCACTACCAGTATTGGTATCTGACTAGCCTGCTCTGTGCTAACAGCCAACCAGTATAGCCTTGGCAAAACTGATCTACTTGTCTACTAGCCTATTCAGCATCAGACTCTGACTCTATAGCTGAACTGGTTTATAATGGTTATTTCGCTGTCCCTTACTTATTCATGTTTTTGTCAAATATGACGAATTATAAAGCGGTACTGGTAAGTCTACCCCTGTAATTCTGGCAGAATAAACGAGAGAACTTAAATTCTAGCGGTTCAAATCGAGAGAGAAAAAGAAGAAGAAAAAGCGCTGCCGCTTTTGAGCGAAATAATGAGCTGTTAAATAATGCGTTCAGGCCGTTCAGACACAACGGAAAAAATACCGGACAAAAACAACACTATTTGGTTGGTTTGTTGCTTTATAAGCACTTGTTAATACAATTTTGGATCAAAAAAAAGCAAAACACGTTTATGCAAATTATAAATGTGACTGCAATTGAAAATGTTGACAACAAAAGCAAACCCAAAAAGAAATCAGTCTAAATCCAAAACACTACGAAACTTCTTAAAAGTCATAAATCGTTTTGGCGAATTGATGCCCAATAAATGAGGTGCAAAAGCTGGGCGTGCGAAACATCAATAAAAATTTAAAGCAAAAATCGAGGAAAATTTCAATTTTAAAAGTTTGAAAAAATCCTAAGTTTCTTGCACTCGACCACAAATTTCCTTTAAAATGTCGTGGGAAAAAAATTTCAAACAACAAGGCGTGAAAACTATATGCTAAAAACATCGAAATCTTTCCTAAAACGTGTAAAACGAAGCCAAATTTTATCCAAAACGTTTCCACTTAATCAAATAAAAAAAAAACTTTTTTGCAGATTATAAATTTTAGAGTTTGAAAAAGTATATTTGCGTTTCAATATCAAACTCATTCAAAAAAAACAAAACAATGCTAAATAACACCCAATTAAACTGAGTACTTTTGTGATGTTTCGGCACAGCGCTTGATCAAACACGAGCAAAAACTGGAGATTTGGGGGGCCAGTAAAAACGTCTGATCTCGTCAAAACGCACTGCAAACTTTTATCGATTGAGCTGCTTTCCGACGCAAGATTATCATGTTGCACACATGTTTTATACACTACATGAAATTTCCTATTCGGTGGGTATTGTCAAGTTGGTGGCATTTTATGCCTTCTACCAGCAGAATTGCGACGAACTTGGAGTAAAACTGCAGTTTTCCAGTTTTGGCGAAAAGTTGATTTTTGACAAAACTGGTGTGCAAACATTGCGCTGTTTGAACGTTTTGCGTTTCGATATCACGATTTTAAAAACATGGGACATGAAGATAAGTAAATTCCAAACCGTCTGCACATGGTGAGATTGAGCACTATTTCGTTGTTATCATTTGACGCGGGTTCGAAAATGAGTGAAATTTGAAAAATCGTTTGATCACATCAAAACGTCATTTTGGTAAAAACGCTGTGCACACTTTAGGCAAATGCACTGTTTTGCGTTTCAATATCGGACTGGTTCAAATATGATTATGAAACGGAATGAAACGCTGAATAGCATACATCCAGTTAGATTGAGCACTTTTGTGACGTTTTGGCACAGCGTTTGATCAAACACAAGCAAAAACTGGAAATTTGGGGGGCCCGTAAAAACGTCTGATCTTGTCAAAACGTACTGCAAACTTTTATCGATTGAGCTGCTTTCCAACGCAAGATTATCATGTTGCACACATGTTTAAGTGTAGGGGTCAGCAACCTGCGGCTCTTTGCGCTCCTAGTTGTGGCTTTGTTTGGAGGTAAATAAAGACCTTTTTTAGGAATCGATTTCGGTGACTGAAGTTTTTAAACCTGACGGTAGTTTTGCGTCTCCCGCTGGATTTCGTGTTGTAACAAACGGACTATTTGGTTGTTTAAGTGCGAAAGGTTGCCGACCCTGCTCTAGTCATAACGATGCAACGCCCAAACAAAGTGAACGTGACGCAGTGGGTGAAGCGTTGTTTCTATGTCGACCATTGTTAAAGATGGTGACTGATTTAACTCTCACACACGCTTTGTTGTTGTGTTTTTGGATAAGATGCTTCACGATGATTATCCCTGCTTAATGGTTTTTTTACAAGCAACAAATTAAAGCATCAACAAGCAAGTTCAACAAAGAAACTGGGAAATAAATGGCAACACCTTAAACCTAAAATCTGGATTCGTATTGCGCGAAGACTTCGTCGCTTTCTCGTCAATAAGTTTTTTTTTCTACGAAGAAAAAAAATATAATAAATTATGCGTAAACTGACAATTAATCTCACAATGAATAACTAAAAAATTTAACAACTTGCAGAACAATACATCCGTGATCCTCGTTATCTAAACTAAACATGTAGGCTATCAGCTGCTTCGCTAAGAGCAGATTTGATTTCATTTAAAGCTGCCAGACGGAACTACATGCTAGAGCACATCTTGTGTCTCAGCCATGCCACCACGTTATCATAAACAGACGCAAGAGCAAGAACACGTGCCCGTTCTGAACATTGGCAGCAGCTTGTTACTTTGAGCCACTGCATCCTGCAAGTGAATTACATCCTGGGATAACCAATTGTGTTCCTTGCTAATTTTCGATATAATTGTCCCAAAATAATCATATTCGCTAGCAATGTAGGTCAAACTTCCGAGCATATGATCAGCTTTTTCGCTTAGATTTGCAAGATTAGCTTGGATTTTCCCCCAGCTGGTTTTCAACTCGTTGATATCACGCTTTACGTCCTGGTCGTTAGCACTTGCGAGATTAGTGGCCCCAATTATTTCTCGACATTTTTCCGAAATAATTTTGTTGATTTTGTGCATCACTTTTTGGGTTACTTTTTCTCTTATTTGTTTTAAGACTTCCTTTGGTATTTTAAAGCTCTTAACTGTTTTCTGCGGCATTCTGGCAATAATGGTGACGTAATAGTAAAACAAAATGGCTGTCCAATTCGCACTATTTCACTGAATACTTCCAAATTAAGCTAACCAAAAACGAGCGTTTTCCAAATGAACTGGCTAAGTTTCTTACTGCTGCTGAAAATAAACCTAAGATAAAGCACAATCAATCTAGAAAGTGCGTGAAAGCTCTCGAGCAGGTTAACCTTTATAATACATTTCAAGGTTTCGTAATTCAAATTTTATCTTAGAAAAATATTTTATTTTTGACAGGACATTGGCGGCCCACCTGAAGGACCATCGCGGCCCATGAATTAAGAAGAGCTGTTTTACAGTAGATCATATTTTGTAGCTGACGCAAAACTTGTCTGTGGTCTAGCAGACATCTCAGTTTCACACCTCATACAGCTTGAATCAGGATAGACGAGCAAAAACTGTGGAAATCGAAGACTATCCTTATTACAGCGATATTGCAGCAATAAACTATATAACGATAATTAAAATTGCATCGTAAAACAGTCTTCTTATTTAATTGTGTACCACCAAAAAATCGCATTGCAGGATGTTGATAAAATATGGAAAGAGGTCACGTGCCACGTGTTGGACACCCCTGATGTAACCTATATTACCATCATACGTGCTTATTACGCTCTCTTTGTATCAACAAACTTTACTGGTTTTTTCTGTTACGATAACGAAACGCGATTTCGCAGCTTTAAAACACCGTCGCTCATGAACCATGATTGACAGGCGAAAAAAAGCAATTTGTTACAAGTAGACCTGTGACGTGCTAATGTTTCAAATTCTAGAATTTTTGACAAAAACTTACATGAAAAACCAAAAATATTAATGTGTTGATGATTTCCTTCAGAAATGTTGTTTATTTGTAGCAAAATTAAGAGTGACGAAGTTTAGTTAGAATAATGCGTTTGGTGTTGCGATTGAACTTGTTACGTCACAAAATCTCGAAATATGTGGGGTGGCTCAAATTAAACACTGGTTTAAACCACCTGTCCTTCCCCTACTACGCCATATTAATATATATTGCACTAAGAACTGGTTCCAGGTTCTAGATGCAAAAATTATTTCCTATTTATCAACGCCAAGACTCGATCGAATTCCTTTTCTTATTTCAAAGGTAATGCTTTCCGGCAAATATTTTTATCATCCAACGCAAGATTTAATTATTAATCTGCGGTGAGCAACAAGCTGCTAGGAGTCCGTACACCCATTTACAAATACGGTATAGCCTACTATAAATTATACGCTGCATGTAAGGTGTCATCGAGGGGCGTCTTAAGAAGTCATAGATTGTTTCAGGGGCGAATAGGACAACTTAGTTCAAGAAAGATCAAGAAACATTGACCAACATAAAAATGCTTCTTGAGCTCGCAAATTCTTGTTTTGACCACTGCAGTGAATCCAAACTAACGATTTGGTGGCTCTATGTCTAAAAAACAAAGTAGGCCTAAGTAATTTCACTTTTTTAATATAACTCTAGGCTTAAATGAACCCTCAACCCTTTTTTACTTAATCCGCAATCAGAGGGTAACCATGGAGGAACGCTGCCCCGCCTTCATGGAGGAATGCTGCCCCGCCTTCCCCTACTTTTCATGAAGCCTAATCCGAAGTATTCTCCAAGTATTTTTCGCAAAATGTAGGCTACTTTTCGGCCTATATTAATTTCTCCACCCCTAATGTTACCATGGCTGCGCCCCAGTACGAAATGGATAGTAAAATTTTTTTAGTCTAATCGCTACCCTGAAAGCAGTTCCATAACATTTCATCTTCATCCATCGGACTTCTCGACAAAATCATTTTCTGCGACACACACAAACTAAAATCTATAGTTTCTCGGCTTTTCCGAACAACTTAGCATAAAATTGCAATGACAATCTAAACAGCACGCCAAAAATGTACCATTTTTCACTTTTTAATTCATAACTCGGAACACAAAAACAATTCTACCAATTTCACCGACATAAAATAGAAAAAAAATTGCTAAAACTCGCTGTAATTTAGCATAAATAGCAGTGTTTTTAAAACTTAAATTTGCAAAAATAAGCGATGGCAATTGTCGTGGAATCTTGTGCAACGTCTTGAGCAAATCAATCGCTTGAAATCGAACTATTTGGTCTGAAATAAAAAAATTTTAAGTAACTATAGTCGGGGTTTTCTCACAACCTCGTGATATCATCAATAAAAGCAAAAAAAAAAAAAAACTATTACTACGCTTTGACGATGACACGGATTTCCAAAACACCATGCGACTCTGATCAAAGTTGGATTAATTGCAATTACATTTACAAATTTTTCAATTACATTACCAGGGTCAAAATAAAGAGGCAGGAGAGGGAGCTATAGCTCCTGCTCCAGGGTCCCCCATGACATGCTTCCAAACATTTCGGTTAGGTCAGTTAGGTCGAGTATTTTTTCGTTTCGTTTCAGGGTCTAAATACTTTCTCCTAGTGTTTTGAGGTTTGGCTATTACAGCGAATAGGGTCGTTGAGATAAATAACACCACATCAAGTTGGGCAGTACTTCCCTATCTTTCTATTTCAGAGGAGCGGTAAAACTAAACATAATGCTGGCAGACGGTCAACAATCGCTATTAGTACAACAGAAACTCACCGCTACGGTAGTTACTAGTTATTATCGCATTTGCTAACTACAGCTACATTAATGGCACAACGTAATTCAATATTTCGGTATGATACCGTATTCAAACAAAAAAACTATAACAAAACTTCAATCCGTTCAAGCGATGATGTCTAATTATCGACATACTGAATACCAACATCTATGTTCGTGGCAAATTTCTTACTGTTATGATGCCAGTAAGAGAGACGACTTTGGCAAATAATCGACCTCTTCCTTTTGATTAAACCCACAGACGAGATTAAAAAACAGGGTAAATTAAGGCAAAGAAAGATTTAGACAAATCATTGTAAATAAAAAAAACTTACTTCACTTGCTACAGCTTCATCAACCTTTTTTTCTTCTTCAACAGTGACATCTGCGTTTGTAACTTCTTCATTTTCGTTCTTTACCTCAAGCTGATCCTCCCCAAGCGGCTATAAAAGAAATATCGATTACATCAACAATAATTACCTGAACCATAAATACCAGGGTCCAAGCGATTAGCCAGCAAGCGGTGGGTATACTGGGTAAGCTAAGCACTAAACAATGGGAGCCTAACTTGTTATTGACACGATTGATTTATCCTCGGGGTTTAAAGGGTGTGTTAATGTGGCTAAATGTGCTCAACATATACTATAGTAGCTAGTACAGCTGCTAGCCTGCCACAGTACATTGCACGACGATACTTTTTCTACTAGTTGGATATCAGTGGGCTTATTGGGTTAATGTGCAATGAACATTTTCAACTCCTGCATAAAAAGCAGAAGACTTCACATCAACAACGCATTGCCAGAATAAGTTAAATAGGCTATCTTTTGCCACTTTTTTTTTTTCAGCGCGAAAACTGCTCTCCACCGATTTTGCAAGTTTTTCGACTACTAAAACTTTTTGGCGTAGAAAAATTATGCAGTTCAAGCTGCCTTTGACGAACTGCAAACCAGAACAGGTAAAACCTATTTTGTACCATTGCGATGAATACAGTTAGGCCTACTAAATGGATTTAAAAAAAAACGCTACACCAAAAGTTGCAACTGACAACCAAGCCACTTGATTTCAAATTATTTTCATATAACATTTAACGAAAAATTCAACAGCAGTTGGGAGAGACTGTGAAGTGAGCTTGCGCTTTTCGAGACAGCAGCCACCCGGTATATACGTTAAATGCGATCGGCTCTAGCCGTGAATCGAACCCGCCACGTAGAATCTGCCACCTGCGCGCACTACCGTTGGGCCATGTCGGTGACCTAACGGCACCGCGCGCAGTTTGCATACCTACAAGTTACATGACGGGTTCGATTCCAGTCTTTCCTCGTAAAATGTGTGACATTGTGACATTTAGACTGTAAGCTGCAAGTTGTAACTTGTCACTTTGTTCCGGCTAGCGAGGGGCTAATTATTTTTCAGACAATTATGTACAAAAATGTGTAAATAAACTTATATTTAAAAGTTCTCCACTTAAATTCCTGCAGTATTTTTACAATCTTACTTTAAACTATGCGGATGAATACAAACATTTTTGTTTTAACCAATGACGTTTTAACGACGTAACAAAGCGCTTGTCCAATGAAATAATGTGCAGTTAAGGCGTATCCCATTGGTTTCTATGGAACTAATAATCAACTGGGTTTGCAAAAGTACTAGAATAAGAAGTCAAGTGCACTAAGCTTAGGTCGAAAGAAAGCAGAAACGAACTTCAATCGTTCAAGGCCAGTTTTATGCTGTTAAAAATTAATAAACAAAATAAATAAGCTGGAAGACAAGGGAATCCAGGTAGCAAGTGTACCTTGCCTACGAATGATATTCTGTGCAACCACTCTAGCCCATCAATCAATTTCTTTTATTCTTGAAGCACGGATATAGCACAGAGCGACAGCGTTTCAGAGAAAGAACGAGCAAGCCAGTAAACCAGTCTTGACTACGAGCAAGCCAATATACCGGTACCGGTGTAGACTAATCATTGTTCAGGTGCATTAAGTTAAATAATGCTATTCTATTAGTAGGTTTATCGAAAAATCACTTTTGTCTAGTTCACCAGTACCCCCATCCAACTTTAAACCAGTAGATTTGCTAACTAAATGTGGTGGTGAAAGGCACCTAAAAGCTGTTAGATAAACTGCCAGCAGTGTTTTTTTAAGGAAGTGTCTAGACTCTAGAGCATTGGAAAACCCTCTATAGAAGCAAACAAGCAGTCTGGGTGTAGCAGCGTTTTGATAATGGAAACCGGTTCAACGTGACAGCAACATCACATATAGAAACAAAGAAAGCAGTCCGGTGCTGCAGCGTTTCGCTTACGAAAACCGGGCCGGTGCTCCAGATACTCCCTCTTTTAAGGCGTTTCGAAGAACCGAAATGGTCTCGCAAAATTGTCCAGTAGTCTCTCAAAATCTGCTTCTACATCAGTGTACAAAACTGTGTTTTACGTTAAACGCACGTAGGTAGCCTAGACTAGTACCTAGGTAGATAAAACTTGCTTTTTACTTGTTAAGAGTTTAGAAATTAGGGCACTTCACAATGTATATAGCTGCCAATGCTCTGATACTTAAGTAACTTGACCAATGGTCATAACCCTTAGTCCTATCATGATAATTTCTTGATCAGCTTATACCCAAGTATGGTACCGATACACATGAGTATCGGTGCTTGTATTGATACATATTGGTACCGAACTATAGCGTAGGATACTAGATACTGTTATTGTCTGTATCCCTGCCAGTTGTTTGCTTCTATTTTTTTTTTCATTACTGCTTTTTTTAGAATGTATATACCGGTATTTAAGTCATTGGCAAAATAAAGTTTTGTACGGTACCAGGCTTAAGTACCAGTACTGGTTATCGGTTTTTTTGCGGGGTTTATTTTTAACTGTTTAAGGGCATGTTCAATGAAACTGAAAAACATATACTTTTCAGCTAGTTTACCATAATGCTAGTGTAAAGCACATTTCAATTGCCGGTACTCCCTACTACTTGGCCATAAGTGTAGTTATGGTTGGGTCTCATCTAGAGTAAGCCGTCCGCGCCTTTCATCGCCCTATGCGGACGGCTTACTCCAGACGAGACCCGTTATGGTTGTTTAAATCAGATTATTCTATGCTTGTGTGTGGTGGTAATGTGATTTTTCAACAGCCTCTAGTGTTTAATTACTATTGCAGAATTTTGCTTTATAACAATGCAATACAGCAATTGTAATCTTCAGTTTAGCCTCATTGGTCAAACATGCATAGTTCACTACGAGAGTTTCGATGCCAGTACAAACGGTGTTGTCAAAGAGCTGACTGCCATTCGGCTGAAAACTTTGAAAAACAAATGTGATGAGTGGAAAGAGTTTAACCTAACGGAAACCGAAAAGGAGTGAATTGTTCAAAATGTTGATACTTATTTTTCGAACGAAATGTTCTGCACAATGATATAGTTTAAGAATGAACATCTACTTATCACAACGCCTCTTACAAGCGGTTTATTGACAACTAAAGATTACAACAGGGGTGGCCAACCTATGGCGCATGCGCTATACGTGGCGCAATGGCTACTTAAAAGTGGCGCATGGCGCCTTTTTGATGACAAGTCACTTCTACTCACAAATTTTTTGTTTATTTTTATTTTTTATTTGACCTCCACCGATATTTTTCGGTGGAAAACAAAATATCAGAGGGCGTGAAGACCTTTTTTTATTTTTTGCTCTTCACCGACATTGTCAGTGGAAAACAAGACGTCTGAGGGCATAGGCGCACGCAGGGGAGCCACGGTGCCATGCCCCTCCCTTTGGCCCTGTAATAAGGTGCTAAAACCAAACTTTCAGTCTATAATTTCACAAACTAATAATGGTTGTAGCCTCCTTTTACTTATTTTAGCCAAGCTTCTGCTTTTTGACATAAACTGCGAAAATATTTTTGCATTATCCGTAGTGACTACACTCACTGCACGCCCTTTTTCGATAAAAAAAATGTGCTAAAATGAGTGTTTTTTTTTATATGAAAACCTTAAAAATCCGTTGGCGGCTGGGGGTTTCACCCCCAGACCCCCGGTTGTGGTCCCTCTTTGCCAAATCCTGGGTGCACCACTGTCTGAGGGCGTGAAGTGAAGACTCTTTTTTTGCTCTTCATCGATATTGCACGCCCTTGTTTTAAAGAACTGAAAAGAAATGGATGCTTGATGTGGCGCATCTAAATTAAGGGTGAAAATTATTGGCGCATGGAATTAAAAGGTTGGCCACCCCTGGATTACAACAACATAGAAACCGAATGGGAACTGCTGATCCCACTATTTCCCAAATGATATCATCTCCAAAAAAATCAAGATCTAGTAGTCAAATGAAAAGTAGTCAAACGTAACAATGCTTTTCGTTCATTACACGGTATACCAAGGTATGTCAGCACTA
The DNA here is from genome assembly GCA_964006365.1 of Trididemnum miniatum. Classification (NCBI taxonomy): domain Eukaryota; kingdom Metazoa; phylum Chordata; class Ascidiacea; order Aplousobranchia; family Didemnidae; genus Trididemnum; species Trididemnum miniatum. The sequence goes on from OZ023238.1 coordinate 6,205,108, forward strand.
GATTGTGTCAAGTTTATGCCAATATTCCAACCTTTGATGCTCATATGCGTAAGAATGCTTATGGTTTCTATCGACGCTAATTCGGATGTGTTATTTCTCTTTAAAATTTTCAGTCACGTTAAAGCAATGTTGTGTTGTGGTGTTAAATTTGCTTTTGTTATTATTATTACCAGTACCGTATTATTATTTTTTTTTGGGTGTGTTTGTGTTGAGCGAATACATACCACATCGTTGTGCCTGAATTAAACAAATAAAATACCGTAAATAAGTAAAATTTTCAATGTCAAGTAATAGATGCATTTAAACCGAACTGACTCATGTTGATTAAACCTCTTGCGAAAACACAAGACCCAATCGAGTAAGTGCAGAGCCATACCTTCGCATCTAGATTTTTGGATTAATGCTTATTGAAGTGCACTTTAAATTTACTGCTTAGAACTGAGGTGGTGCAAGGATAGATTTTTGGCCTCAGAGTTGCTGGGACTTGATACGGAATGAACGCTTGGTCAAATAGTAACGACGAACTTCAAAAGATCTGTCTTATCCAACCCCATCAGTATCTTCTCAGTCGCCTACTACGCCCCATATCACTTTTTGAGCTTGTTATGAAATGTAAGTTATAAAACGGCTTTGAACCAAAATCGATTCAAGTCAAATTTTCCTTTATTATCGTGGAAATATACCTACGGATTACTATTGTCGCCAATGGCTTTGGCGTTTAGTTTCCCAGAAAATATGGGGAATGCCTCAAAGGTGTTTTTTTTCATTGGATGAGCGTGTTGCACGTCACTCAACTCCAGTAAAACGTTTGTATTCGTGCGCAATTTTTTGGAAGTTAAATTACAAAAATACTGCACGATATTTTTTGGAGAACTTTTTGTAGAAAGTTTGTGTGATCATTCACTTTAGTAATTTTCTTTCACAAAGTAGCCCCTAGAAATTCGGAACGAACTCCTATTTTAAAGCGCGTGGAATTTTCAGCTTACAGACTAATGGCCTTAAAAGGCATTAAAATTGCAATCACACCCTGAAATCTTCAATATGTTCTCAGGGAGAGCATGCCCCTAGCTTCCCCCAGAATAAGCCTGTTTTTGGCACTAAAATAGCAACAGAAAACAATAGATTCTCAGCATACTTCGCATAGCTCTTATCATGCTGAGATAAATAATGACCAAAGGATCAATAAATGAGCTTTGAACTTGTTGCAATACGTGCAAAAGCCATAGAAAATATAACTGCAACCGATCGCTATAGTGCCTCACTTTACTCAAAATTAACTCAGTTTATGCTTCCTCCAGACACACCGGACGAAACTGTCTTTAAAAGTTTTTTTCGCAAAATTTTGCCATCTGACGAAATTGCGCCCCTGAAATTAGGTATGCAAAAAGCTAAGCCCCCCAACGAAAAAAAGGTTACCCCAGCCCACCCCCCACGATCTCAATATGGCTCTGTGCATTGCAATTACTTTGTACTGTAAAAACTCAAATTGCAATTTGCCTACTCTGAAACTTGTAAGGTAATAGAATATTACAATCATAATTACATACGTATTTTACAAAAAATGCAGGCGAGAGCTATTGATGGAATAATAGTGACAACGAGAACAAAGACTTGGAATGCCTTAAGACAAGGATGGGCAACCTTTTTCGGTCTGGGTGCCGAAACCGGCCAAAATCAGTGGTCGAATTTTTTTGCGTGCGAACCAACAGTTCGTGTTGTCCGCTGAAAATATGAAAACAGCGGTGAAAAGCAAAAAAGTCTTCATGTCTTCTGAAAACATCGTTGAAGAGCAAAAAAAGGTCTTCACGTCCTCAAATGTCCTATAAAGAACATAAAAGGGCCGTCCTCGCTCGCGTGCCAAGTTCGGCATGTGTGCCAGGGGTTCTCCATCCCTGGCCTAGGAGCTCATGTTAAATCTACACAATGAAGCTAAAAGTTTTAAAAATACTTCACGGCAAAGTGACAAAAGCAAAAGTAATTGAATTAAGAAGTTCGCAATTTTTTAAAAATGCAATCATAATTATAATCACAAAAAATCAAAACATCTCAGTTACAATAATGATAGCAATTACATAAAAAAATGTAATTAATTACTTTCAAACACAAATGTAATTGATTCAACTTTGAGAGTACAACTCGTGTTTCTTTTTGGTACAATCATGCCCTAGCATTTCAAATTTTCTTGGAAAACTCTAAGAAATTAAGCCTGGAATTCAAAAAATGATACGAATTAATTTGCAATGTTTTTCTAGAAAATCTGAAAGTGCACCAACTTAATTTTAACATACTTTTTTGAGCGCATACTATGATTGTTCTTACTATCAATCTAATCCCCGATTTTATTTAAGCACTTCAACGGTTTTACAAAACTTTTATAAGTTTTTGACTCAGCAATTTTTGAAGAAATCATAGAAAAAAGAACTTACTTCACTTATCACAGTTTCATCAACTTTTGTTTCTTCTTTAACAATTACATTTGCGCTTGTAACCTCTCTATCTTCGTCCTTCACTTCATTTTGATTCTCCCCGAGCGGCGGCTGTAAAAAAGAAATATAGATCACATCAACAATAATAATTCATCTTTCACTATTACACTCATAAAACACCAAGAAAAGTGATGAACTTCTGCTTTTCACCACACCAAAACTGATATCCTAACGCCAAATCGCCGCCAGGTTTTTGCCCTTGTGAATGAGGCAGAATTAGGGGCGAAAAATTCAAACTGAGCACTGTCTTAAAATGACATGAAAATTACGATCACACCAAGAAATCTTCAATATTTCTTTTGGGGGAGCATGCCCGGTATCCCACCAGCGCGTTTTCGGCACTACTAAAGCAACAGCAAAATAACGCATTTTCAGCATATTTCGCATAGTTCCTAAAACCGCAAGGGGACGAGATCAGTACTGACAAAAGGATAAATGAGCTCTGAACTTGTTGCAATACGCATAAAATCCATAGGAAAAATAATTGCAACTGACCAATCGTTTTACTATCTCACTTTGCATAAAATTAGCTCAGCTTATGCTTCTCCCTGACAAACCGAAAGAAACTGCATCTAAAAGTTTCTTCTCCAAATTTATTGATGTAAAGAATTTGCGTCCCTGAAATTAGGTTTGTACAAAGCACCCCCCCCAAAAAAAAAATTAATCTCGGGTTTCACCAGGATCTGAAAGAGGAACGAAAGCGCAAAATTATTTTTGCACTAAAAGCGTTAAAAAATACGACGAATTCAAAACAACAAATTTTATTGAATGCAGTTGGTTAATCAAAAATCTTAGAGGTGATGACGTGCTTAGGAACTTTTACTCACGCATTAAGGTGTGCCTAGAGCTGTTATCAAACAATCAAATATTTGATTATTCGAAAATTTAAATTGTTTGAAAAATTATCAAATAATTTTTTGCCGAACTTCAAACAAGCAAACAATTTTATTCACGTGGAATTTACAACTTTAAAACACGTCTTGTCATGCAAGCAAGAGCAAAGAGCATAACAACAGCACTGAAAAATTGTCCGAACACCCTTTTACCATTTTTAGTTGAAGCGGAAAGATGCTTCAGTGCTGCTGGACTACTTATTACTAATTTGAGATCTTTCTACAAGTGATGCCATAATTGATATTTTGTGATTTTGTGCTTCATGCGCTCGCATTAGCAGCAACAAACAACTGTTTGATTTATTTGATTTAAATTGTCAAAAATTATTTGGTATTTGATAAGTTTAAAAACCTTGTTTCATAACAGCCCTAGGCGTGTCTGAGTTGCAGCTGCAATCCTCGTTAACCAACGTCACTATAAATGATCAAACGTCAAACGACTATCCTCCAGCTTTAGCGCATTATCACGGAGAAAGACGTCTAAAACTTGATCAGTCAATACAAATTTGGTGGAGGAACATTGGCACAGCTGTAATTCTCGCACGCCTCGATGCGTAAATAAAACCTTAGTACGTCATCGCTTTGAACAGTGAGCGCCCATTTTTGATTAACGGAATGCATATAAATTTTTATTTGTCAGTTTTGATTTTGTTGCATTTTTAACGCTTTTAGTGAAAAAATAATTGTTGTACACTTCAATATGCAACATAATAACTTAGTACTGAAAAAAATCAAATTACAATTGGCTGACTCTGATACCTGCAATTTAGTTGAATATTGCACTTTCATTACATTTGTATTGAACACAAAATGCACGCAAGAGTTATTGATAGTACAATAGTGATAACAAGAAGAGAAGAAAAGCATGAAATGCCTAGGAGCTAATGCCAAATCTAAACAGTAAGTTCAAATCAAAAAAATCAAATCCTACATCAAAACGTGTAACGAGTGGCGGGGCCCATCTCTGCTATTTAGCGCCTGGACAACACAGCTCCGAAAATCGTCGCAACAATGGCGAGTCGTTAATGACATTGTGCCGATTTGACCGACCTGGGAATCAAACCCTAACCTTCCCGCACCGACAGCGAAAGCCTAACAACTGAGCTAACCAGCCGGTTTAGGTCAGTTGTGTGAAGCATAAAAAAAAGTAATGGCGAAATCGGCAAAAATAATACAAACAAGAAGTATTAGCAATTTTCTTTAATACCATTCATAATTACAACCACACGAAATTGAAACATCAAAATCACAATTAATAAATAAAAATTGTCAAAGGCAAAATCACCCAGCATACTGTTTCGCACGACTGCGCTACGCGGGGGTTCTTATTCTAGGATTAGAGGAACCAGAATAGTTCTTTCGAATCTTGCAAAATCAGAATATTTCTATTTGAATAAGAACCCTGAAGAGCGCAATCGTGCGAAACATGGTCTGTGCAAGTATTTTTGCTTAAATAATTTTCATATATTAAATAAGCTCTGGAACAGGAAGGTAGATTAAACACTTTTATGGTTATGCCAACAACGCTTTAACCTTTTCTGTTCAATTAAAACTAACATAGCTACAATTTCATGAAAAACCGTAATAAATGACATTCAATTAAAAATGTGTTGTTTTTTTTTGGGCATTGTCATGCGCTAACGTTTCAAATTTTATTGGAATACCCAAAGAAATTACGTCTGAAATTCATAAAATGATTAAGAATAATTACAATTTTTTCTAGAAAATCTTAAACTGCTCCGACTTGCATTGACTTTTTCTTTTTACTATACTTTTTTGAGCGCACACTATGATTGTTTATACACCAAAATCATCAATCTCATTCTCCATTTTATTTAAGCACTTTAAAAGTTTCACAAATATTTTTTTCTCCATTTTTCGACTCTAAATTTTAAATATATCACACAAAAAAAACTTACTTCAGTTATTACATCTTCATCAACCTTTTTTTCTTCTTTAACAATTACATTTGCGCTTGTAAACTCTTTAACTTCGTTCTTCACCTCATTTTGATCCTCCCCGAGAGGCTGTAAAATAAAAATATAGATCACATCAACAATTTTCTCTCAATTTTACATTAATAAAACACCGAGAAAAGTGATGAATTTTTGCTTTTCACCACACCGAGACTGACATCCTAACGCCAAATAGCCATGTTTTTACCCTCGTGAATGAGGCAAAATTAGGGACGAAAAATCAAAATGAGCACCGTTTTAAAATGTGTTAAAACGACATTAAAATTACAACCACACCATGAAATCTTCAATATTGTTTTCGGGGCAGCATGCCCGGTATCCCCCGAATGAACTTTGGCAATAATAAAGCAACAGTAAAATAACGTATCGTCAGCACAAAACGCACGTCGCAAGGGTGTTAAGATAAATAATAGCGTTCTGCTTTTGTTACCATACGTACAAAGGCGACAACTCAAATTACAATGTTATAATTGGCCTACTCCGAAACTTATAATTTCACGAAATATTACAACTACTATTACATACTGCATATATTGAACACAAAATGCATGTGAGAGCTATTAATGGAATAATAGTGATTACAAGAACAGAACAAAGGCTTGAAATGCTTAGGAGCTCATGTCAAATCAAAACTAGAGATGTGCTTAGCTGCTACTGTTATTTGCAAATTTTTAACTGTTACTTTTAAATCGTTAACAGTCAGGAAAGCCAGGAATAAGTTTGTTATCTGATGTGCGTGCTTTTCGATGTTTGTCGCTGAACTTTTAAACAAAAAACGAAGTTCTCACGCAGCAGTAAGGTATCATAAGATGCAGGATGTTTCACAATATTTGCAAGAAACACCACGAATACCAAAAAGTCACTGTAACCAAATCAAAACAAAATCGAATCTTCATTATACTCGCACTATTACGCAAAAGCATGTAACAAGTGGCGGGGCCCATCACCGCGGCTTAGCGCCTGGGCTTCAGAGTAGGAACAATTTTGGCCGGGACCGGGGCAACAATTTTGGCCGGGGCCGGGGAATTGCGCCTGTTCCGGCCGGGGCCAGGGTTTATACAATGCTTTATATTGTGTCTAGAATACATAGCTAAGCAGGCTACTCGCGTCCTCACTCCTCATGTAAATGCCGTCGATGGTGTTACGTAATGCTTTCGTAATTGTACACGCTTTTTATTAGTGCATGACGAAGTTCAAAAACGCTTTAAGCATGCCTGTTCTTTATTTTTACGCACCAACGCATTTTTCATATAAAATAAAAAAAATCTTCATGTAAAAATTAAGATACGACTTTCGTATTCGTTGTATGAGACCACCCCAATTTTTAAGGGTGGATTTTTGCACTTTTAAAGATCGTTTTATACGCCGGAATATACGGTAAATGAATTTGAAATTCATCCCCGGCGCCGGCCAATTTTTATGACCCCCATGGCCGGGGCAAAAAGTGGCATCTCCGGTCGGGGCCCCGGTCGATCCCTACTACACACAGCTCTGAAGAAACATCGCAGTGGAGGCGAACTGCTGGCAAAACTGGGCCAATTTGACCGGCCTGGTAATCAAACCCCAGACCTACCGCACCGATGGCGTGTGCGCTTAACAACTGAGTCAAAGGCAGAAAATGTCACGGTAACCAATGTAACAAAATTAAGTTGTCCATTTAACATTACAATTTATGTAGCTGCATTATCAAATCATTCTGGCATGATTTGCGTGAAGTCGACTTTGCAGACTCGATAACTTGGCCACATTAAAAGAAAACTGCTCCTTCGTAACCTAGCGACTCTAATTTTTAAACCGTAATTTACAACGATTTATGGCGAGACCGCTTGCTTTTTTCATCTGCGTTTAATCTGTGATTTGGGAATTGTTAAAGTGAGACTGCTTGCTCATTTAATCTCCTTCGTCATCTGCTCTTTTCTCAGTGAGATCGGGGAAGTGTGATGAATGAAACTGCTTTTTTTGTGTCCATTGCGTCACAGAGCGTCTCACTTTCACTGAAAAACGGGAGCAAGCAAGTCGAGTCTCTTTTGATCCTCCTTGTGAATTTTGCAAAAAAAAGAAGACTCATGTTCTCTTGCGGGTGCATGCATTTATCGAGATGCACTACTGCGGAAAAAAGAGATAACAGTTCTCATTCCTAATTGTCACTTTAAGAATAGCTTAACTGTTACGATTCATTACGAAAATTATCTGTTTCCTTTTAACGAACTGTTCTGTTATGGACGCGTCTAATCTTAACCGTGAAGTAGAAAGTGTGAAAAAAAGTTCAGGTGAAATTGACAAAGACAAGAAGTAACTGAAATAGCAAGTATTAGCAATTTTTTAAAATTACAATCATAATTACAATTACACGAAAACAAAAAATATTTGAATTAACACTAATGTAATTTTAATTACATGAAAAAACTGTTACTAATAATTGCATTCAACTCCAAATGTAATTGATCCAACTCTGAGGGTACAACTTGTGGTTCTTTTTTGGTTTTGTGATGCCCTAACGTTTCAAATTTTATCGGAAAACGCAAGAAATTAAGCCCGGAATTCACAAAATGATAAGAACTATTGCGATTTTTTTCAAGAAAATCTGAAACTCTTGCCAACTGGCATTGACTTTTCATCTTTTAAAATACTTTTTTTGAGGGAATACTATGATTGTTTTTTGTACATCATAATCATCAACCTCATCCCCGATTAACTTCAAATAAAAAATCGAATCTTCATTATACTCGCAGTAATACGCCGAAACATGTAATGCTTGGAGGGGCCCATCTCAGCGGCATAGCGCCTAGGTAGCACAAGAAACGTCGTAGCGGCGGAGAGCCGTTGGCCACGGTGTCCGTTTAGACCAGTCCGGGAATCAAACTCACAATCTCCTGCGCCGATAGCAATGTCTTTAAGCACTACGCCAATAGGCCGGTACCAAACGGTTTTACAAGAAATGTTTTTTCTACATTTCTCGACTTTAAAACTTTTTAAGTCATAGTAAATAACAAAACTTACTTCACTTGTTACAGCTTCATCAACCTTTTTTTCTTCTTTAACAGCTACATCTGCGCTAGTAACCTCTTTACCTTCGTTCTTTACCTCATTCTGATCCTCCCCGAGCGGCTGCAAAAAAAAATATGGATCACATCAACAATGATTCTTCGCTATCACATTCATAAAACACAATTTCAAACGTATGTTAACGTCATGTTTTTTGTTTATTTGAATTACGAACCTTAAGTTTTCTAATTTTGAGAATGGCAAATCAAATCATATTATTGGGTTGGCCTACAAGAAAGATAGACAGTTTATTCGCCATGCACAAAGAAATATGTATCGTCACAAATCATAACAACATGAAAAATGAAGAAATACATACACGTATCAAAAATATTAGTACAGTATAAAAAAGTAGTTTCACAAGATTTTGAAAAATGGTATAAAGCACCGAAAAAAAAAAATCAAGTCAAGGTGCTCCATAAACACGTGGATGTGCGACAATTTTCACTTCTCAATGAAGGTAGGCTTGCACATAGTTGACATAACAATCATCACGTGTTTTTGGTACCGGTTTTTCAACCGTTAATCAGAGTTTGAATTCTTGTTGGATCAAAGAACATGCTCATAAAGAACGTGGATTGAAAGTCTATGAAAACTATCGTTAAGTAGTAATCATGGCAAGAAAACGTTTGATTCAATCACATCCCTCTACTTCTCGGAAGATTTTGGGCACAAACGCGAAAAATCTTGTCATATAACCGCACAGCTTTGCCTAATGAAATGCATTCGCACTTGCAGATGTTAATTCGAGCATCTACATTCATTTTTTCCTTTCCACTTTTCTTTTGTTTTGGGTGTACTCATTCCAAACTTTTTCATCAGTCGATTTCCGTTTCATTCAGAGCAAACAGCCTCTCATCAGCAAACGTTTCATCCAATCAATATGCCTTGCATACGGTATATGGAGATCTTTTTTAATATACGGTAACTCACTTGTAGTCAAACATATGTAATCTCTAACGTGACAGTATAATGGGTAATGGCCGATCACATCTTCTTTCGTTGATAAAACGTATTCTTTCGTCCCTTCAGCAAACTCGCATTTTTTTAGCATTTCCTCAAAATTCATCTTCATAACAATGAAACTATTTTCTCAGCTTAAACAGATGTTGAATTACATCGTCTTCAATACAAAGTACATTGCTACATCACTCAGAAGCAAACGCACAAATAGTGATCAGAAAGTGATTCAAAAGGAAAATATACACCCGTTATTTGGCTAAAACCTTGTTTATTCAAAAACCTGGTTTGTGACTGAGTTGGAAGGTTTTTATGTATTCTTGTCAGCCTTGCTACGCACAGCTAATCCAGGCTAGACTCATTCCACACTGTAAAGAATCTTTTTTGCATTGCTCATTATCGACAGATAGGAAACTGATCGGTTTCTCTAATTATGGAATAGTATGGAATAGTATGGTATAGTATGGAATAGTATGCCATACTATTCCATAAATAGAGAACATTCTAATTATGGAATAGTATGGTATAGTATGGAATAGTATGGAATAGTATGGTATAGTATGGAATAGTATGGAATAGTATGGTATAGTATGGAATAGTATGGAATAGTATGGAATAGTATGGTATAGTATGGAATAGTAAGTAAGGCACTGTGGTATAGTATAGCAGAAATGGGTGATAGGACGTTTGGGGCTCTAGAGTAAAGGGGCCCATATAAAGAGTCAAATTGAGGGTGAATGGCCCTCACGGTTAAATGTGCCTCAGGCCTAAATTAGGGCAAAAGGAGTCAAAGGTCCTCAGGACAGGATGGTTGAAGCAATAAATAGGATGTTAATTTAGGCCTAGGAATAGGATGTTAATTTAGATACACACCAGCAACCTACCCATTACCAGCAGTCTAGACTATCTGACCGATAAAATCTCATAGCAGCCTTGATCCAGGCTATGGGTAAGGGCTAAGGGCCATTCACCCTCAATTTGACTCTTTATATGGGCCCCTTTACTCTAGTGCCCCAAACGTCCTATCACCCATTTCTGCTATACTATACCACAGTGCCTTACTTACTATTCCATACTATACCATACTATTCCATACTATACCATACTATTCCATACTATTCCATACTATACCATACTATACCATACTATTCCATACTATTCCATAAATAGAGACACCCGAAACTGATAGCCTATTTCTGATTCGATTAACACCAAAATCAAAAAAAATCTAAACAGAATACTTTTTAAGTAGCGGTAAAATCGTGTGCTTCACCCCCTAAAATCCATAAGTCCCTCAGAAGCATTGAAACCTCAATGAATATTCAAAAAAGTTTGCATTGCGCTTCTATGCCAATTTCTATCCTGGAAATGCAAGATTGCAATTTCAAAAAAGTGAAAAAGTAGAAACCCTTTTTTTGTGCCACTCTCTTTTTTGGGGGTGTGAAAAAACACATATTGACCGATATGAAGCATGGATAGGGTCTTAGCGGCTTCATCAGAAGATCGTTTAACAGCATTTCGTCGTTGCTGGAGTCTTTGTGATGCTTGATCAATCCAAATCTTGTTTTCTTTGACAACAGTGGGAATCACAGACAGAGTTTGCAGACTAAGCATAATTTCGGCTGATGCTGGCATCCTGTCTTGGTGTGTTTCAAAGTTCTAGGAGGGCAAAGTATCAATCTTGGTGATAACAAACAGGTACTCGTAGCAGAAACAATCATGTTTGGTACACTGTATCGAGCGAAACGCTTTTTATACAATGACAAACTTGCGTGGAAGTAGTAGTTGTCAAATCGTTAATTTCGAGAAGTTAGAATAATAGTCAACTGCAATAAGGTTAGTTTTCTTTTCCACTAAGTTCAAACAAATCAATACCAGTAGCATATTTTTTCCAAGCACAACGACCTTAACTGGGTTAATTCCAAGGCTCTTTTGCTTCACAAGGCTTTACGTACTTGTCTATTGCTACAACTATCAGTTAAACGCTTAATATCTTTCGACATACCCAACCGAAAAAAAAAAAAAAAGATCATGAGCACAACGCATCATACTATCATAGCCAAAGTGAGCAATATGCAATCTGTTTTTGATGAAGTTATGACACAAGTGCGAAATAAGTTCTCTCTCCTTTTAATATGGGATCTAACAGCTTGACGCTCAGCAGTTTTTAGACTACGCGGAGAAAATGGCCGGCAAGTTTACTTGTGTGGTTGCAAAAAGAAAAGCACTAAGCGTATCCCACCTATTTTATAATGAACGGGATCCCCCCCTATTTGATATGTTCTTGAACTTGAGTTGTTTTCCAACCTTACCACCAGTAGACTAGTAGACTAATTAGACAGACAGATACCGTTGCATATTCAGTAACTCAATAGCTCGGAAGCAATAAGGTTTCAATGGCAGCCAATATGTTTAAAACCTTCTGTTCAACAGAGATGGGCACGATACTCAGGTTTTGAGTTAATCAATACCAATTCACGATACTTTGAAGAGATGTTCAATCGAAATTGATACTTGTATTGCTGATAGAAAATACAAATATCTCGATACAAAAATAGAGAAAATTAATGAATTCAAAAAAAATTGTAAATTTAGTTCACCAAAAAACTTTACTACGGTCAACCTTGCTGCGTTACTTGCGTCGTCACTACCGCCTTTGGTGGACAGCGAAGATGCAAGTGTTTGAACGCACTGATGGCGATTATTAGAAAAAATAAAATGCCTGCCTCATGCACAGAACATAATCACACATCATTGTAGATCAATGTTTTGCTTGGCAATAGCTAAGAACCTAGGCCGATACTTTCTGCAAAATTTGCATACACTGGTAACCAGTCAGCCAAACATTCAATTTTCTTATTCTTGATAAGCTGAAAACAGAAAAATACGAAAAATCAGCACGAGATAGAAATTAAAAAAGCCATGACACGACAAAAAGCAGTTTCACTCTTTGAGGATTAAAGCAAAGAGGCATTTCCTCACAAAAAAATCAAACTTTCAAACAGCTTTGTCTGACAATCAAGAAGTGCTGGAGTTGACTGTCATTTTTCTCGGTGAGTGCTAAATTTTCGTGCTTTGACATCTTTTTCGTGGAACTAATGCACTACCGTGTATCGCAATTACAAAAGCAGTTAACGGTACTCAACAGTCATGGTAGTATGCTGTCTTCAACCATGTTTGTCCTATTTCCATTCTGTGACTTCCGGGAGTGCTATATTGTAACACCAATTTTGGCAAATTGTCACAAAATTAAATATCCAATGATTGCAAATAATCTGCATGGTCATATGATAATTCAGGAGAATAATTGCCGGACAGGAAAGAATTCACAATGAAAGCACTAGAAGCAAGACACCACGTACGCTGGATGTCAAAAAAGTCATCTGCACCACCTGAAATGTGATATTTCGCAAGATCTCTTGATTACAATGATGGATCTCGCACGATTTCTGTGCTTGTATTATATCAAGCCGTGGTCAAGAGCAACGCTGCCGTTTCAAGCTCCCATAGAAGATTTGAGCTTGTATAAAACGATTGATGGTTCTAGCACTTTTTAGCAGTGCAAGTGTTCAGGAAAAGCAAAGCATAGCCAAATCCACGAAAAAATATCAAAACGATACTTCTTTTGACCACTCAGTGCAGCAGATGCTGGCAATAACTGCTTTTACCCAGCTACAAGATTTATTTGGGCCTGATTCACGGGTGCTTTTTCAAGCTCATCGATGAAAACCCAGTATTTTTGTCCAAACCCGCTTCCCTCTGGGAAAAGAACGGAAGTTACATCCAGATTAAATTTCGCCTTCTTCATTTGACAGTAGTAAACGATTCCTCAGAAAAAGCCCTTGGCCTCGTCATACTGTTAAGAGCACCACGAATCTACGATTACCAAATCACCATCTCAAAAGCAGTTTTTTTATAAGTTATAAAAAACCTACGAGACAAACAAAGTGATCTCTTGACCAAGCAAAATGCAAAACGTTGCACCAAGCATATTCTGTCTAAAATGTGGTAAAGCTCGATTGTAGGAGGAGTTTTTGCACTGCTGCAAAACATTTTTTCTTAAATCATCACACCTTGTTCATCATTTAGCTAGTGTCTTTGTTTTTCGTAAATAAAGTTGTTTTTGTTCAGGATATTCAAAGGCTACGACCGAACATGAAAACAGTTTTGAAGTGGGTGAGCCAGGGTCAAACATTACAATACCTTTATTAAATTTGGTATAGGAGTTTCAATTACCAAAACGAACATCATTGCAAACGGACGAAACAAATCAAAGAAAAAAGTTTTTTTCATGATTTTGAGCCAGCCTACTCGGTGTTCACGTTGAGGCCCTAAACCTGATCTAAGGTTATCATAAAAGGGCAGACTCAGCCCTACACTATTTGTTCTGCTCACTTTTGTTGTTAGATGCCTGATTCAAACAATGGTAAACAACTGCACTGTTGTTTGTAACGAAATCATTCATACCAAATTCATGATGACCGAAAACTCAAGTACTAATTTAACAAATGATTCACATTTGTCTCAAAAAGCATGATGGACCAAGCCAAGTTGGTTTACTTCGTTGTTATTATTTTTTTCTTGTGCTTTCTATTTGACGCCGCTGTTAGTGGTTTTGAAATGCACTTGTAATGAAAGTATGTTATTTTATTTGATATCAGGCTATTCGTGTATGCGTATGCCTATGTTTGATCCGTATTTTGTCAGCTCGTGTGTGCACTATACGACAACCTTCAATGAATTTGCTTCATAATCACACCGTCGGGTGAGAGGCTACAGACACTACGACTGCTCAGTGCTTCGGGCTAGGCTTTGTGCTCTTTTCGCAGTCTCCTACCGGAAATTCAACAATTGTGAGTGAGCGATTTTTTTTTTGTTATTTGTGTGCGTATCTCCTGAACAAAATTATAACCTACTCCTGCTATTTAGTACTACGGTTGCATTAACGTAAAAAAAAACTTGGTGCGGAAACTTAAAACTTCGTCAGAAAAGTTTTCTAAACTTTCATATTGTAAATAACACAAAAACCAATTTGGACAAGCCAACTTCGTCCGGTCTACGTTTAAATCTGTCAATTAATACTAATAATAACAATTTCTATAGCGCTTTTTCCTGACGGTACGTCAGATCAAAAACGCGCGACAAAAACAGCAAAAAAAAGTAAACAGTGAGAAACAACAGAATTAAATAGGCCTACAGTAGATATAAATATGAAATTGCAGTGACAATTTTTCAAAAAAAATTTTCAAAAAATTGTCCCCGCTATTAATATTACATACAGTTGAAGGTGGAAGAAGATCGTTATAATCCCCATAACAGTTTGGATGAAAGTTATCATCATCGACTTTAACACAGTTTGCAAACTGCCATTCATCAGTTGCTTCGTTGTAGAAAGTTTCAAACGCTTCCTTGCAAACCTTACATGTCTAAACAAAAAATAATTGGTGAAAAGCAATGAAAAACTAATAGTAAGCAAAAAGAATCAAAACTCGTTAAGTTGAATCAAGGGTGTCAACGTAAACCCAGCAAATATGTAAACTTGACGTAACCCAAAATTTCTAAAAAATATTTTAACGACATGCAATAAATAATTAGTAATGCGACACGCGACAATTATTAGCAGCACGACTGTTTTACTCTCGACTGTTTCTCTCTCGGACTATTACCTTATCGTGGTGAGAGAGTTAGCGTGCCTCAGTGACCTCTAGAGCTGTGCTGGTGGGAGCTTGGCTCCCAGAAGGGTCTCCCATGCCAGATTGGTCGAAAGGTAGAGGCCTGACGAAGTGTAGTCCACCTTCATATGCTGCTGCTCTGCAGTTAGTCTTAGAAGGCAAAAGCTAAGGGAGACAACTCCCACACAAAACCTGAGGAAGGCAACGGGAAACCACCTCAGTAATCTCCCATGACACTTATGACATGACCCCAAGTAGAAGAACGAAAAATCGAAAACTTTGGCGAAGCGATGTCATGAGAGAACTGCCATGAGGCAGATTACCAATACAAGGAAAGACTGTTTACTAATCATGCGAAACCCTTGCTATTTCCATTTTCATTACAATCGCGAGAAGTGAGCCAGCAAAGCATCTTTAGAATCCCACGGGCATTGGCCTTATGAAAAACAGCGACTATCACTGCTAATATCAACCACTGCATCAGTTAAAATGTACCATAGCTCATTTTCAACGAAAGATAACAAGAGCATTAAAACATTCACCAAAGAAAAATTAATATTTCAAAAAGTACGAGCTCTGCTGACCCCCCAAAAAATTTAAAAAATGGTGCAAGTTCAACACAAAACATCAACAAACCTTAAAATTTCAACCACACCAGCGCACAACCTTATAAAACGATTTCAGTGGTGATTTTTGCGCAAATACATTAGTTTCTGCTTACATCCTCGCCTGCTTTTCCCGTTAATGGTACGGTTAAACCATCATCAGCTTTTAATAAATCTTCATTCTGCTCCGTCTCGTCAAAGAATGCAGTCTTGGCTCGATCTTGAGGATTTTCAATTTCTTCATAGCAAATCCAATCCTAAGACAACAAATTAGATCAAGGATATTTTCGCTGACTAATTTTGTTTAGTGATAATGAATTTTTTCTAGTGATTGACAAATTTTTTCCAGTGATGATAATATACTGAAGGAGGCAATGAAGCTGGAAGTTAATGGGCAGTGAAAGCAAGGACGGCCAAAATTGACATGGAGGAAACAGGTGGAATAAAGTCGGGTTGAAGAATGAAGATAAAGCGAGCTGCAGAGAAGGCGTGAGAGCGATCGCAGAGGAGATGAGATGTACACGGCCACCTTCGGAAACGGAAAAAAAAAAACCGGATTGAAACTGGATGGATGATGGCGAGGCATAAGGACAAATTGTTCTATAAGGTTCGCTATTATAGAGTGGTAAATTGCTCAAAGAGAAATTCGGGAAATACACTGACAGATCGATAGAAAATACACAACAGAAAACACTTGATTCAATACAATCTAGACACGTGTTCCTTCACTGGAGTATCTTTCGATTTCTTAATGGGTAGTCGGGTGCCTATGAAAGATGGATCATTACATTCTTTCCATCTTATGCAAACTCGATGAGAAATATCACTGATTATTATTTTTGGTTTGCAAATTGCGACTCACGCAAAGCTGAACTAGCTACTTAAGCATACAAGGAGCAAGATATGATTCAAGTAATAGTTAATTACCAACTAACTTTGTGATTTCATATTTTCAGTGCTTTTTAAAACAGTAGATTTAGCAGTCAGCCTGATTTTAGCAACCTGGTAGGGTACACGACATTTGGGCGCAAGGGCATTTGGGCGCAGTGCCATACGGGCGCGAGGACATTTGGGCGCGAAATACGTGCAAATGCATTTTTTATCAACTTTTCGTTAGTTTTGTTTAAATTAATAAAAACTATTTATAATCGTCACTTCTGATGATGGGAATCGCATGCCCACCTTGATAGGTCTAAAAGTTGTAGCGAAATCGCTTCCGCAGAGTTAGAGAACCATTGTTTTCGAAAGGCCACCCGTCCAGATTAAAGATTAAATAAAATCGGGCGCTCGCAAGGTGTTAAATTCTAGGCTCTAAAATTAACAAAGAAAACATAAGATCTAAAAGTTAGAACATTTTTGTTGCAATGTTCTCGAACGACGGAAACGCGTGAGAATAAGACCATTGCAACGACACGGTAATGCGTAATTAATGCGTAGCAAATTTTCAATGAAAAAGTAAGAAAAGTAAGTTCTCGTATAAAAAAATAACATGATTTTGAAAAGGTACTTGATCGATCTAATGTACGAATGAAATTGATCATAATTTTTGTTTGAGAATCACAGCTGATTCATAAATTAGTTTATCAAACATGATTCCAGTTCTAAGCATTTACAAATCACAACTGTTTTAAGCATCTTATTAATTTTTTTTTATTTCGCTGTCCTATATTGCGTGGACATTTTTTTGATCTAAAACTTTTAATCACTCTCTTAGGCTGCTAGACAACTGTTCGTAAAAATGAGTCTTTATCTATCGCTAACTTGATCTTTACTTTGCTCCATCTTTTTTGATATTCGTTACCGTTAATTACCACATCTTAATTTCTTCTATGAGATCGTTGCAAACAGAAAATTAAGTATTGGATAAGATCGTTGCAGACTAACGAAAAGTTGATTAAAAATGCGTTTGAATGTATTTCGCACCCAAGTGTCCTTGCGCCCAAATGGCACTGCGCCCAAATGTCCTCGCGCCCATATGTCTCGCGCCCCAATGTCAGGTTTCGATCTGATACAAGACGCAAAAATTTAACAAACCCCAGAGAAACTGCCATAGGTTGCCTAATTGTAGGCATAAAGTAATGCATAAGAGAGTCAGTTTAGCATCTAAAACAGCAGTCTAAATAAATTATAAATTAGTGAGGTTATTTTCAAATTATATTGAACTGAAAATTAAACAGTAATTGGGGGAGACTGCAAAATCAGCTTGCGCTCTTCCAGTCAGCAGCCACCCTTACATAAGTCAAATGCAATAGGCTCCAGCCGCGAATCGAACCCGTCACGTAGGGTCTGTCGCGGTACCGTTAGGCCATGTAGCTGACAAAATGTAAAAAAAAAATTGGGGCAGGCTTAATCCATACTTTGTTCAAAGAACAAAGATGAACAAAATTTGTAAAACCTTGATCTGCCTTTGTGTGCACAAAAAACAGGTTCTCTATTGCTAAACAAATTTTACCAACACTTACTGAATACTGACTGATACAACTTAACTACACACAGCCAAATTTTTCAAGGGTTAATTTTGCTGGGTATACGAAATTTCAATGAAATTCAAGCTAATCAAACTTTGTAAAAGGTCAAAATTCAATCAACTTTGACTACTTACTCCAGCAGTAGGATATAATTCACGATGGGTTGATGCTCCTCCTTCTTTGTCTTTTCGGTTGATACGATAATGCCAGTCCAGGTGGTCGGCATAAAGATCGGTCTGACGAGTGGTGAAGCGAAGTCCACAAGCAGAACATTGAATACCAGTGTAGATTCGCTTGATAATTTCGTCGTGGCGTCTGTAAATGAAATTGTTTAGCGACAACCTAAAACTAATGGTGCATAATGAAAAGTTACGCTGATCAAAAATGTAATGATAAAACAACGCAAAAGTCAACAAGGTGCTTTCACAGGTACGCGACGCGAGATTACGATGTACGTAACTGCAAAAAGACGAAAACAAATTGTCATGTAGCTGACAAAATGTGACAAGCTATCTGTCACCTAACGGTAAACAAAAGCGAATTGATAGCTTGGCTATCTACTCAATATCCAAATGGGGCAAAATAAATATATCAATTTGAATAATCATTTGCAAATAATACTTACAAAATAACTACTTCTGCTCTTCACATTAATTAAACAGATGAAAGTCACGAAGTGTCTGTGTGAAATCGACTGAATACATGCTAATTTCAAAACCGTAAAATTTCAAAAGTTATCTTACTCCTTAAGATCTGATGATAAAGTTAGTTGAGGTATTTCTGAATCAGGATCAAGCATCATCAAGTCTTCTTCAATAAAAGGAGAAACGCTTCTTGTTACCTCTTCCTGCTGTTCATCAGCAGAAATCTACGAAAAATAAAGGCGTTTTGTAAAAAGGCTATAAATACGTGGCACATGGAGGTCGCGTAACATGCAGCTTGTTTTGTAATATGTTCACAGAGTGAACGCTGTAATCGTTTTCTTATGGCAAGAGAGCAAACAGAAAAACCTTAAATACCAAGTCCTTCTGTAAATACGCAATTTGAAACTGTGTGGTCAACATATTAATATCGATGTTTCTTTCATACAAAAAATATGGACTTTTTGGACCTAGTACTTCAACACGGCTAGATTAAAATTAACGAGTAAACTTCGAACATAAAAATGTCATAGCATTTTGAATAATAACTACTAATAGTTAAAACGTTTGAATATTTTCGAAGCGACTCCGATTTCTACTCAAATCAATGCAAATCTTATTCTGTTATTCTATTTAAAAAGATTAAAACGATTTTTAGTAGAAAGCAAAAACGATAACATCAAATATTATTGATCGAATTTTCGTAATTAACCTTTTTAAGAACTTTATAAATTATACTCCATCCTAATTGAAAATAGAACTCACAACCTTGTACACTAAATGCTTGCTAAAAATTAAAGCCTTAAGTAGGCACTCACCGGCTCTTCCTTATCTGGAGATTTCGCTGTTTCTTCAGGAGCTGTTTGTGATGAAGGGACCGGACTTTGTGAGTCTGTTTTTTTACTTCCCGGAATTATTCCCATCGACACAAGATCCGTAAGCAGCTGATTCACGTTTAACTGGTTGATTGCTGGGGCCACTGGAGGCTCATTAGAAACCCTACGCTTGTGCTGAAACACATTAAATATAAACAACTGTTTTTATTTTCAATTAATTGAATTAAAAATTCAGTAAGCTAGCCATTTGCGCTCTTCGAGTCAACAGGCACCTGATGTACATGTCAAACGCGATCGGCTATACCATACCTATATGAATCGAACCGAATACGAAGAATCTGGGCCAACGCGAGGTACCACAAGGCTATGTTAGTTAAAAGTTAGAGCAATCATTAACAACATGATAATGAATTGAGAACCGTGAGCGAATGCAAACTAACGAGAAACTCAGTGGTTGCTTTTGAAAAATCCGCAAATTTTCTGGCAAAAATACTTGTGCAAGCACAAACCAAACAAAAAATTAAAAATACATAAACCTACCTCCACTGTACATTATCCTTTAAAAATTGCGGAGTCACTCTACCACATAGAGTTTAATTTTACAAAGAAATACATTTCATCCTAACTGGACATCATCAGACTTATTCAAATAGAAGAGTGATAGAGTAATTCCGCAATTTCTAAAGAATAATGTACAATGAAGAGTTGGAATTTGCCAGTATAAGCAGTGATCCTCGACCTCCAAGTCAGGCTTTGGAGCTAATTGCCAAGCAAAAAATTCACACGTTGCCTACCTCCACTGGCGATCTTCGCAATTCGTCTGGATGATAAAGTGGTTCTAAAATTTTACACAATATGAAAATGCTTTCTACGGGGAAAACTGTAGTAATATAGCACCCAACGCATTTTAGTTAACGTTTGGGAATATTGAGAATACCTGCTATGACAAATTAATTCCTAAAACAAGCAAACAAAACCTCGCAGTGTCCGTTTGAAGTGAAAGCCCATACAAAAAAGCAGTCCTGACCATCACAAATTTTAAATGCCCAGCCTTTTCTGAAGAAATACCTGGCTAGTCGTCCTCGTCATCTGGCCGAACATTCACTCGGGCTAATTCTCAGGCCGAAGGTCTATCTTTCTAGTACCCCAGGTGGTTGCCTTCAACTGCATCAGAAGCTACCAGTGCTGTTGTTTAAGCCAACTTCTTCTATCGTCTTCTAGTAGATTAGCAGTAGACCATGTTCTTAAGCACGATGTGACGGGCAAATGGAGATAACGTGATCAGCAGTTTGCTCAGTTGCGCCAAATTTGCTTCTCGGCGAAGGAGCAAGACCCTATCTGTGTATGGACGAAGGAAATCGATCAACGTGAACTTGTAAGCTAGCTCGTAGAATGAAATCACGGAGTCTCGATGAACTACTCAGGTACTCCGGGTTCCGCTTGTACTTGTACATTCCACAGCGCGAATATCCATTGTGGATAGATTGCTTACTGTTTAGTAGTTTTTGTACAACTGGCACAAATGGGCGTCTGTATTTCAATCTTTCTTTGCAAGCTTTCGGTGGTCTGACCAGATGAACACGTAAGACATGGTCAGGATCGCAGATGCCACGATTACCCCATCTGGCTGGATATCCACAAGAATGGGTAGATTGCGTCCAGAACAGTTAGTGCAGGCACTCGGTGACAATGTGAAGAGCATTGTTCAGGACACTGTCCAAAAGGTGGATATGCACGTTTTGACACTAAGCTGGTGTGCAGTACTTATATGTTGAATAGAGCAATGAAAAGGCAGCTGTGTGCAATGTTTCAGCAGCACCGCATAAAAACAGAACCCGCATGTCACCTCTTCAGCGTCTCATTAGAGTTTTTTGCACAACATCTCGAGACGGCAGGTGAGCATCCTGTCCAGTTTCGAACCAATGTAGGTTGGGAAAAAGCGAAACGACAAAAGCTTGCCGTCTATGGGAATCTTGAGCCTCGTTTGGACTGTCGATTTTTCAAGCATGTGACAGGCTGCCGTCACAGTTTTAGTCTCGCTGAGCTTTGAGTTCCAAGGCTGGAGATATAACGATAAGGTAGTTATATCTTAGCTCAAGTCCCCCTACCCACACAGTGCCTTTCAGTCTTTAGCAGTATGCAATAATACCAAGTCACTGGCAATGCACATTTCTTGCAGACTGCGGGGAGCAGGTCGTAGGTGAAGGCCAGAGGTCTTGCCGTATGGATGTTGGTGCTCTCCAAAGACCACTCACTTCTTTCACTACATGTAGGGATAACTCTATATCAACATCCTCGTATTTACGTTTCTGATCAGCCAAGATACAATGTGTTTGCTAAAACGAGACATTGTCAGCAGATATGACGCATCAAGCAGTGAGGTTGTTCACTATACTCTATGCTATGCTATTAGAGAGTGAAAAATCGACAGATTGGAAAGTACCTTTCCATAGCATTATCAGTTTTCTATCAAGGCAATCAAGAGCACTAGCTGCACTACTGGAGTCTAGTGCGTCAGGAAAACAAGTAGGCACAATATTGGCTTCACACTTTTTGTCCCAACAAGGTGGTATATAGATGTTTTATTGGCCATGTGCGATGGACTTCTTGGCTGCTGGCATGGATAGCATTGCTGAAGTCCTGGTATGCTCGATTTCCTTCTTGTGTATTGGCGGCCAACAAACTTCTAGTCAGTGACTCCAGTTGGCCTGGCAGAAGTTACATCGCTCAGGCAGAGATCAAACTGTGGACTGTGAAGGTGTGATAAGCTAGGGTTGATGGGGTATTGTAGGGGACTTCTCCAGTACACGTCTGCCTGGGATGTGACCATCAAAACCTACAATTGCAAACGCCAGACCTGGGTTTGTGTCAGTGCTCCAGCGACCAGAGTGGAACTAGGTTACCGTAGACCAGAAATGTCCAAACAACGAAATGGATTCTCCTAATTCTCTTGAAGCTAACCTCCACTTAAATTTAATGAAAACTCACAGCAATCAAAATTTTTGTGTAAAACTGATTAAAAATAATCAAATTTTAACTTTTAGTTTACAAAGAAGATAACGATGCCACGAGGCAGCTTTAAACTTGATGTATTTTCTATCAACTTTGAAATTTTAAGATATGCTTTATCCATAATTTACAAATATACAGTAGATAAGTTTCTCACCTGATCTTCGTGAACAAAACAAACGTAAAATAGCTAAAAATATTATACCTCTTGGTCGAAATCTGCCTGCATGCCTTTCCCAATCTGCCATTCTTTCACTCTGAGGCTCGTGGAAAGGAGGTGGGGGTAATCTAAGACCTGGTGGGGTTCTGGGCCGCCGGGATTCCCAACCAGGAGGAGGAGGAGGCCTTATCATACCTGGAGAGGATGGACGTCGAGGATCATTGACAGGACGTCGCATTCGCATGAGTTCATTTGGAGGAAACGGGGGAGGCTGCAAAAAAATATGATCGAACACACATACATCAAATTAACCAAATAGAACGACAGACCCAGGGGTGCATCCAGCAAATTTCAAAGGGGGGGTTCTAAAAAAACCCTCGATACCGCACTCAGAAGCGGATTCAGGAAATTTTGGTGGGAGGGAATAAATTTTGAATTAGGTTGAGTGTTAACTAAATACAACAACGTTAGACCCAAAAAAGGCATAAGAAGCCCTTTGAAAATGTTTTCATGTTTGCAACGAATTCAAGAAACTTTTTCAAGAAGGGGGCACCCAAATTTACCATATTTTCAAGCGTTCTTTTTTGGCAGAAATACTGTAAAGTATATTGAAAATAAAAAAGGCTCTAGGAAGGTCCGGGGGCATGTCCCCCTGCAAAATTTTTGAAAATTTACATATTGTAGTAGCACTACATTTTAGCATGTGTTGAACAATTTTTACGCAAATTTTGTTTGAATTTTTTGACTCTAAATCTGAGTGTTTCACCAAATATGATGCATTTTGTTCGTACATTTTCGATTACGCTCGCTAAGGGCATAAGACTTATCGTTATCGAAGAGGTTTAAAAAAACCGTATTCATCAAAAACATGTTTGAAAATGGCTGGTGGGGGGGATGCATTTCCCTCTGGATCAGCTCCTGGCCGCACTGATAGCAATGTCTCTTACCACTACAGCAACCAGCCGATTTGGCTTCAGTATGATGCGGAGCAAATTCTGTCAAGCTATTTTGAAATAACAGCACGTACTGCATTTGCACAGTTTGGACACTTCACTTTAAAAATAAGGGTTCTGTTTCAAAAAGGAGGGGTCGACCTCCCCTGGGTGCACCACTGGGCAGACCAAAAGCGGTTACCCTTTCTAACGAAACTTGTCAACAGCAAAAAATCGCATCAGGCAGCTACAGAATAACATGAATATCAGGTAGAAATTGCGATAAATTGGTCAGTGAAAATGAGTTCTTTAACATTTCTGAGCTGAACACTAAAGTTCCTTAATTTTATGAACTATTTGGCATGGGCATATGTGATAATCAACAAAGAGTTTGCTTTATTTTGTGACGGCGTATTTGACCTCTGGCTCCCTTTTGAGCAATCTTTTTAAGTTGCAGAAATAGTTATGCAAAAGGCACGGCTTAACAGTATGCCGCGCTGCTCACGTATCCGTTGTATCCTACTTGTTGGGTCCGAGTTACGGCTGAAGATGATTGTACTTGACATATGTAAGCAAGTGGTTTCTGACTGGGGAAGAACGCAAGCTCCCTTCGCAGTCTCCCTCAATCACTGTCGATTTTTGAGCTCAATATAATTCAAAAACAATCCAAATTTTATATCATTCGTTTTACTTTCATATAAGCTACACGCACCATTAGCAAATCTTTCATTAGACTGATTTTTTTCATGCATAATTGATCATAATGAATGTAAACTATCTTCATCTATCTTGGCCATGATAGATTATACACCATGGCATATAACAAGAAGCTAAGTATGATAAGAATTTTGTTAACGTACAGACTTTTAGTTTCTTTCGAAATTACATATCATTCGTTTTACTATCGTATGAGCTTCACGCAGTAATTAGCGATAGCATACCGGAAGAGAAATTAATTATCATACCAATTATATATCAATTAATTATCATACCGGAAGAGAATGAGGAGGACGGTCTGGTCTACGAAGCCGAGGTCGAGGCTCACGTCCGCGAGGTATCTGACCCCGGGCTATGTTGAAACTGCCAGGTTCTCGCATATCAGGAGGGTGGGGTGGGGATTTCCATCTTGTTGGACGTAGCAACCGACCACGCCCTCGGTCCGGTCTCATTGGGCCTCTTCTATAATAACATTTCAATGAAACATTAACTGGTTTTACACTGACTGATCAGTGGTCGACCGGAGAGAAAATCTGCCTTTAAAGTGGTAGATTAGGGGTTCAATCCCGAGTCACGTAAAACCAAAGACTGACAAATTGGTACGCGCTGCTAACCTGCTCCACAGTGTGGAGACTTGGAGCGCAAGCTGCCAAGCTCACTAGCTGTGTTGCTACGAAAGGTAATTAACGAGATTCCCCACAGTGATGAAGAGACAACGAGTAACTAAATCTAACAATATACAATAGTAATAGTCCACTTGATTTTCTCACAATTTCACCAAATATACAGAAATACAAAGAAATATGCAGTGATGAGATGCGAAAAACCATAGTTACAAGTTACAACCAAAGAGTTGCGTGCTCGCCTAGTCTGCATCTCCTCGATAAAGTTTACGACACACAAACACAAAGTAAATATGACAAACACACAGCACGACAGAACGAATAGAAGCAAAACATATTATGAAGTAGGTTATGTTCTCATGAACGAACTACGATTAACGACGTCGATTTGCGAACATGAGTAATGAAAATTAAAAGCATGATCTGATCCACTTATTCGCCAGGGAATAAATTCTGTGATTTCTCGTATGCAAACATCAACAATTGCAGACAAAATACAACCTAACTTCATCATTGCAAAACGGTAAACTACCTTAACCGGTCTTCATGCCATTGCTCTCTTTCCAATTCTCTTGTCAACTTTTCCTCCCAAGCCATCTTCTCTTGCTCCTCCTGCATCATTCGCTGAAGTCTTGCTTCTTGCTCGTTTTCAAATGTTAATTTTCTGCAGCAATTAAAAGAATGCTACATGACCATAGAAATGCAACATAAAACAAATCAATATGAAAAACCATCTATGGTTCCAACTTATATAATACAAAAAAGTGTCAAGAAACAAACTCACAATGCAAAGGGACTATTACTTAAAAAAATTAAAATAGCCATCAGCAAAGAGTTTATTTCAAGATTGGTAACCCCAGCAACTATAAACACAGCACAGCTTAGATGGCCGAGTGGTAAGAGCGTCCGCCTAAGGAGCTGTAGTCTTGGGTTTGATTCCAAGTAGGGTGAAACCAATCACTTTAAAATTGGTATTCACAGCTTCCCTGCTTGATGTTCAGCATTAAACGGACAATGTGGAGAACAAGCCGGCAAGTTTGCTTGTTGTGCCATTGGGAAAGGTACTAAGCTAGATTCCCTGATCTTGGCGTGGTGGAGAGATGGCTGGCAACTCATAAGCGAGCTTGTATAGCGCACTGATCGCTTTCTCGAGATAGGAGGATAAATATGCAAGTAAATACAATACGGTTTATCAAACTGTTTGTCTTCATTGTAGTGGCATTAACTGGTAAACGTTTTTTGCTTTCTTATGTGAAAAGCACAACAGGATTTCAACAAAATCAATCCCTTTTACTCCAAAAAAATAGAAACAGGAAGTGTGAAAATAATAGGCAATAAAAGCAAGCACGCTGATGAGGAATATTCTTGCATTTTACAAGGCCCATTTACACAACCCTCATTTTAAGGGCTCAAGCTCACACTTTCCGACGTCAATAAGAAAAGCGCAACAGGATTTCAACAAGATCAATCCCTTTTACTCAAAAAAATAGAATCAAAAAGTGTGAAAATAAAAAGCAATAAGAGCAAGCTCGCTGATGAAGAATATTCTTGCATTTAACAAGGCCCTCCTACACAGCGCTTATTTTAAGGGCTCGAGCTCAGACTTTCCAGCGCCAATATTCGTTTCTTTATTATTTCGGAATACAATAAATATGGGACGAAAATAGCTTAAGGAGGAAAAATAAAGCCTCTGTAAATCTCAAAACTGGACGTTTCGACAACATAAATTCAGCTGTCATCATCAGCAGTGTATGCAAGGCAGTACAAAACTGTAAGCCATTACAGTTTTATATTCTTACAGCCATTACAGTTTTATATTCTTACAGTTTTGTACTGCCTTGCATACACTGCTGATGATGACAGCTGAATTTATGTTGTCGAAACGTCCAGTTTTGAGATTTACAGCGGCTTTATTTTTCCTCCTTAAGCCGTTTCTTTATTATCTTCGCTGGAGCAACTTGCTTACTCAGTTATGATCAGAAATGATCAATAAGCGATTTCCAGTACTAAATTAAATGACAGTAAGGTGAAAAGTCTTGTGCTTCGAAGCTTTTGGTTCGACACACTTTGCGATAGATCGTCAAAAATGAGAAACTTTTCCCTTAAATACTGCAGCACTTCCACTATTCGCAGTGGAGTTCAATCCTGAGTCAAGTCAAACCAACGAGTGAAAAATAGGCATATGTCAAAAATGCTTAAACTAGAAATGCAACAAACTTAAGGGCATTTTTTTATCTATATTTCCCTTATATACTGTTACATTTCTGACGATACCTCACAAAGAGCGTCAGACGAAAAGCTTCGAGGAACAATGAAATTTCTCTGCCTTGCCACGAGAAATAACAAAGTGAGAAAACAAGGAGCTGCCTAAGCGCTTAAAATATGCATAGTGTAGAGTAGACAGGACTTAAGGAAAGCAACAGCAGACTAGATAACATACCGGACATGCATTTCTTCTGGGGGTGGTGGCGGCGCAGGAAAAGATCTTTCCATTGGCTTTCCACTTGGTTTCGTTTCTGTAAGATCTTCGTCATCAATTACATATACTATGGAATTGTCATGACTCTGAGGCAAACTTTCATCTTCTTTTCGATGATGTTTGTCAAAATTCTTTTGAGATTTTTTATCATTGTTTTTCTGCAATTTCAAGCCTTTATTCTTTTTATTGATGAAGTTTTTTTGTTTTAATTTTTGATCAGAACCTTCATTTCTTAAATTTTCACCCTCCATCTGTTTTGGCATGTCTGGTGATTTTATGGTTTCACTTTCTTCTTTTGGCTTGTTCCGCCGCAGACTCATGGAATGCTTGTGGTAAGCTTCTGCTCCAGGAGGAATTTGGGAGATGATAAAATCCTCCGGTTCTTCACACGAAATTTTCTCATCTTCTTCTTTTTCAGCCAAGCTAGCAATAATATAATCTTCAGGCTCCTCCAACTGCTTCGGAGTATCTGGATCAGGAGATGGTTGATGTATGCGCTCAGGAGATCTTTGCACTTGACTAAGATTTTTGTGGGGTGGCCGAGGAAGTCGTGTAACTTCCTCATGTCGAGCTTGCTTAGCTTTCTCAAAGGGTGGTGGCTCTTTGCGACGTCGACGAGATTGCCTTGGATCGATAGGAGCTCTTTCGTGAAGACGTTCATCTGTGTCACAAGACAGAAAAATGCATTTGAAAACTAAAACTAAAGACCTGCAAAAGTAAAACCAACAAACTGATTGCAAATGCTATGCAAAAAGTTTTAAGCTTTAGTAAAATCACAACTTGCTACAATGAGGTTCAGAGTTGACGATTCGGACTTTTCTAAAAACCTAGAGTACTTAAATGACTGGCGTATCTGATGAATCTAAGAACTTTTACCTTCAGGCCGGAAGGCTGCTCTTTTTAACCTCATCACGTCAAAAAAGAGTTTGCAGCATCTTCATGATGCGCAGAGCAACGGCGGGAAGAGGGATTTCAAGATTTGTTAAGTACATAAGACTACAACACCAAACAGTAAAAAGTGAAACTGCACCTGCACCATGCAATTTTTTCATTCTTTGAACCTCAAATAACTGATGTAACTGCTTCAATAATTCCTGATGTTGACGATGAGTGAGTTGTCCAGTACGAAGTTGATGATCAGCCTCAATGAAAATAACATAAGTTACAAATTGTGAAATCTTCATGACTAAAAAGCTTGTAAATGCCTTTTTCTTATTGGTTTGATACGGTGGTAGGCAACAGATTCAATTACAACAGAATTGTACGAGCATTACTTTCCTAAAGAACTTCAGCAACTTTCTGCTGTATGATCAGATGTTTAATACTCAACTATGTGCACAATTTCTCCAAAATATAAATTTAGTACCTTCATGGTTTACGAGAAGCCGTTGCTTTGATAGCGATAATGTGGCACAATAAAAATGTAAAACTAAACTATCACAAAAACAAAACCGAAATGATTTTAAACTAACTTTTTTCCAAGTGTTTTTCTTGAGGCAATTCTGCACTACATCAATCATTTTGCACTATCTATTTTAAACAGCATTCTACAGCAACAACTGATTGATTTACTGTTTTCATGTATAAACCAGTCAAATGTGGTGGAAAAAATGCATTCACCAAGAAATATCCTCAAACCTATCTTTAAAGCACATAATTGGTTTTACTTCGCTCGCAATATTATTGGTGGAGAAAACGACCGCAGTCTGAGAAGAGCACATACATACCTGCTTTAAAATTTCATTCTGATGGCTTAAGGTAAGTTGTTTTGGAATAAATAAATCTGGGTCAAAACTAGGTCTCCTTCGCAATGCATCTTCACCTTCAAAAATATAACGTGCTAAAACGAAATATTCTTTTGAGTCATTACCATAAAACCAGTCGGTTTGCATTTTGCAACATTTAATAATACCTTTACGCACACAGATCAATCAGTCAAGCTGACTGATTCAATTGGATTATTTCACTCTGGGAACAAATTCAGTTTAACATATTTTCTAATGGCACAAATTTAGCAGAAGTTTAACTTTTCACACTTCGTTTGCATTTGTGAAAACCACACAAATAAATCGTCCTTTGAAAACACAAAGAGACTCGCACGTCACATTTTAGTGATCCACACACTACCGGATATGTGATCGTGAAAAAAAGCTCTATGAGGAGAGATATCCACATCAGATATACACTTTTCAATACCAGCTACATATACTGTTTTAGAATAGCATCGAGGACATAAAAACTGAAGAGTCGATAAACCCTAGACCTATGATGCAATTGTTGAAAGCTGAAAGGGTGCTCTTAACCTAAACTTTAAGCAGAAAAAAATGATTTCAGCATGGATTTTCACTTGTAAATCACTGCTCCAGGACTAGGAGAAACTAAATTGAAACACCATCTTTTGATTATACGGCAAGCCGCATAAAGTGACTTACCTGCAAGTGGAGCAGGCATGTTATAAGTAAAAAATGCTTAAACGTGCATTAAAGACCAAGAACGTGTAGCTTACTACATCAAAAGCTTTCTAAAACTAAGCAAGGCAAAAGCATAAGAAGACACCACGCAAAGGCAAATGGCACGTAATTATGTTATAGGAGATGCCACAACCAAATAGCCCCTGACTTAAGTTCAAGAACCTTAATATTGCAGTATTTTGGTTCAACAAAATACACGATTGTACTAGTTTTTTGGCACAACAATCAATAATTTTTGGCAGCAATCCAAGCTTCATGAAAGCATGTAAAAATTGCTCACGTCTATCATTGGAAGGAAGATTTCGCCTGTTGTCAGATGGAGGAGGAGGATTTCTAGGAGGATGCAAGTCATCACTTTCTGGTTCAGGAGAAAACCGAGGCGATAACGATCTGTCACTATTCCTTAAAATATATTCCACTTTTAAAATGCGACACATTAATTAACAACAGTACTACACAACAAACTTTCGTCAATTAACCAGAAATGCCCAAACTTTTTTCAAGTGAACCAGATTTAAAAAGTGTCCGGCGCTCAACAATCTTTGATTTTTGCAACTCTTCAGTATAAAAACAGTGCTTTCGCAACTGTTAAGAAATATTGCTTGAACTTTTTCTCGCTATTTGTTTCTCGTATTGTGAGAAAGTGCTGCCACCGTTAGGGCAAAAAAGAACCGCAAATTGAATTGGTATGTGTATCAATTTAAAGGAGTCTGCGTGATCAAAATCCTCAAATTAGTTTCAATCAATCCATGAAAACAATTGTGACAATAGGATTGGATATCAAAACCGACCAGAAGTCATAACGGGCCAATGGGCGAAACTTGGTTGGACATTCCTGAATTATCTTTAACACACTTTAACACTGGAGAAAGTCTTAACTATTGACATTTTTAACTCGCATCTATAATTAAAGTTCTGCTAAAAAAGGTTTGTCTATCCACCGAAATGCTAAAGAGAAAAACGTGCAATTGTACACTGTACAACTACAAAGAAATTTTTGGAGAAAAACAGCAGAAGTAGTAACAAGTGCAAAAAAAAACTAGAATTTTAAATAGAAAAATTTACAGCTGGTTCATTGGCATGAAATGCCACTCTGGGACTGACAGGTACGGTGGTCCTTATTTAGGGACCTTAAATTTTTTTAACACAGAACCTCTCAAAAGTGTCCAGTTATGAAAAAAATACTACCTGTAAAATATTTTTGAAAAATATCGTTGTGTAGAAGTTACTAAACGCTTCGAAAATTTTGACCTATTTTCTCATATTGACTAGTGAGAAGTACTGATCGAAAAGTTGACTTTGTTGTTTGCATATCAGCAGCTTGTTTATTTTGCTACGTTATTCAACTCAAAGCATGAAAGCAACATATCTATTGCGCAGAAGCTGAAAAGAAAGCTGAATCACTGTTAAATGGAGTACTAAAAACCATGAAAAGAAGGTGGTAAATTCAATGTTTACCAGTTTTACTTGCTTAGCTCATTCATTAAAGTCTGTTTGAGGGCATTAGGAAAAATTTTTCTGCAACCAACTGGAGTAAAAATTGCAATTGTTCTTCATCTTTAGAGATTCTCCTTGAACATTCTTCTCCCAGGGATACTCCCCTTTCGACATAATCCTTTACAACTGACAAAGCTTGAACAGTAGCTTGTGATTCGTGAAAACTTACATCGGTACGCCACTGATCAATTGGAAGCTCCAGGAAATCTGTTTTCAGGTTCAGCTTTTCAAAAAATAACATGGTGTTTTTGTTGTAAAATGATGCAAATCTTTTTCATGCAGTGTTTTTGAGTCAATCTTGATCCTTTTGGCAGGGTTTTCATCCCCGTCAACTGTTTTCATAGCTATCAACATTCACTGTTTTTCTTCAATTGGCACACTGTCATCGAAAAACGGCAAAGCTACCAATTCTTCCGACAAGTACCAGAAATGTCTCGACATTTTTTGATAAGTTGCCTTGAAAATAGTTTCAACCACAGATTTATAATGCTGCAGGGCTTTAAGCAAGATCAGGTTTTCATTTGGTGCTTTAACAGCAAGATAAGCATGAGTCCAAAGTTTTACATAACTGTTACAAAAAATTTATACAGGTTTCTGAGTCCTCGACTTTCTTTTGATGTCAATTTAAATTTAAATTGAGACCTGAACATCCAAAACTTAAAAAAAAGTAAAGAAGCTTTGCGATTCACCGTGCATGGTGCATAGCATCTGGCGCAGAAAAATGCATCTCTCGGGAAGGTTTTCCCAAAAAAATAAATGCCAGTTCAACCACTTTGCGGTAGTCATTTTTTGGTTGTGAATCCTGAAGTGCATTGCTAATAAATTTAGTGATGTTATCTTTAACCCGCAGGACTAATGCTCTCATCACACCATCACTCATTCCATCTTCAAACTTCCGTTTGTCAATTCATTCTCATCGATGTTGGAATCTTCTAAACAACAAATTTTCCGGAGCAGATAAAGTCCCCATTGCTTCTTTAAATGCAGCTCCTGCCACAAGCTCTAAGATATGATGACGGCAAGCGATGTGTAGCAAGTTTTTTTTCAAGATCTTGTTCAATTTTTATGCATGCTCTAGAGTGGCGACCAGTGTTAGAGCCGGTGGTATCAAAACACATACCTTGTACCGGGGGTGCACCCAGCAAATTTCAAAGGAGGGGGTTCTAAAAAAACCCTTGATTCCGCACCCAGGAGCAGATACGGAAAATAGATTGAGTGTTAACTAAATACAATAAATTTGCCGTATTTCAAGCGTGTTTTTTTCGGGCAGAATTATTTTAAAGTATATTGAGAATAAAAAAGGCTCTAGGAAGGTCTGGGGGCATGCTCCCCTGGAAATTTTTCGAAAATTTATATACTGCAGTGGCCATTTTAGCACTTTTTGAACAATTTTTACGCAAAATTTGCTTGAATTTTTTGACTCTAAATTTTAGTGTTTCACCAAATATGATGCATTTTGTTCAAACATTTTCGATTACGCGTGCTTAGGGTGTAAGGCTCATTGTTATCGAAAAGGTTTAAAATTATGGAAAAAACCGTATTCATCAAAAACATGTTTGAAAATGGCTGGTGGGGGGGATGCATCTCCCCCTGGATCTGTCCATGCTCGCACTGAAAACAATGTCTCTTACCACTACACCAACTAGCCGATTTAGCTTCAGCATGATGCGGAGCGAATTCTGTCAAAGCTGTTTTGAAGTAACAGCACGTACTGCAACTTGCACAGTTTGGACACTTCACTTTAAAAACAAGAGTTTGGTTTCTAAAGGGGGGGTTTCCACCCCCTAACCCCCCCCCGATTTGAGTGCGCCACTGCCTTGTACTGCATGTGTAATATTCCACTGCTGCAATGTTTCTAGAACGGCATTTGCTTGGGCATTACCTGAACTGGAAGGAATCGTGGCAACACTAAGAAGTTGAGAGATGCCATTACATGATACAAGCACTGGTAGTTGGTCTACAACAGTTTGTCCACCATCCCAGTGAACAGCAAAGCCAGTGTCTCGTTTAAAATTTGATTAGAGACTTTGTACTTCAATGTTGTACACGCTTTCTTCTAATGCTGGAACGATTCAAAATCATCTCATTAACGTAGTGTCCAAGGCTATGTGCTGTATTGGCAATAATGTGCATGGCCATTCTATCTGTTGTTTTTGTTCGATCTAAAGCAGCTGAAAGTTCTGGGCTCAAAACTTGTTTTCTTTCGTATCTTCTTACTGGTTGATTTCTTGACGTTGAAGGAGCAGGCTCGCACTGTGAGGCATCCCTCTTAATAGATGAAGTATCAGTGAAGCACTGGAGCTATCCAAAATCACCATTTCCTTACACCTTGATGCATCTTCTTCTGCAGTCAGCTTGCGTTTTTTCACTTTCTCATTTTGTTCTCGTTTTTGCTTGTTTTGTAGCCAACGCTGTATCAAGTGATGACATTGTGCCTCGTTGTCCTTTTTCTTATTGAGCTATCAAAAAGTTCTTGTCATCTTCACTCACTATCATATCTAAGGCATTCGAGAGACCTATGTCAAAGAGATCTTCAAACTTGTCCAAAAATTCATTTTCCTTAGCTTTTCAAGAAGCATTTTCGGATGAATTTTTCTTTAAATCAGCCCAACGTTTGAAAAGTTTTTGCACTTGGTTTATGCAGTCTGGTTTGTGCCGAACAGGTATATTAGCTTTAGCCCAAAATATGAAAAGTTTCTTCACAAATTCTCCAGCTGCAGTGCGGACAGGTCTCTTGAATGCGATGTAGGCGTAGAAAGTATTGCAGAACTTGCATATTACATGGTAATTTTGCGACTACAAGCATAAAAAATTTCGTTATGCAGTAGGTTCGGCTAGTTTTAAGAAAAAAAATATCGGTAGCTTACCAACACAGGTATTGATGACTACAAAACTTTTGAATAGTGCCATGGACCCTGATTTCTGAAAGTCATGACCCTTTAGATTACAATTTAAAACTTAAGCAGCAATAACCTTTTGCCAATTTGTTCTTATCTGTCAAAAAACTTGCAGTAACAGATCATTTCACACCCCACTTAAACAGTGTTATTGACAACAAGTTGTGGTGCAACAGAAATTAATTTCTGCTAAGCTATCGAATTCATTGTCTCGTTTGATGACCACACGAACTTTCAGCAGTTGTGTTCTTGGAAAGACACTGTCATAACTAAGGCTACTAGCCACTGTTTTAGTTGCATAACATGAAAAACATTGCGTTAACATTTAATCAACATAAAGTCGGCGTTTGTAAGATTTTCTTCTGTGTTTAGTGCCAGAATAATCACGCATAAGATTTCAGCAATAGCACGCCATCATGTGGTCATCCCATTTGCCCTGGTATCTTTCTTCCATGGTTTTGAAATCGTGAAATCTTTCACCCTGCTCTTCAAGAGCTGTAGGAAAGCAGTCCAAATGAGGAAACAAGTAATGA
This sequence comes from Trididemnum miniatum, assembly GCA_964006365.1. NCBI lineage: Eukaryota > Metazoa > Chordata > Ascidiacea > Aplousobranchia > Didemnidae > Trididemnum > Trididemnum miniatum. The sequence continues at coordinate 6,240,008 of OZ023238.1, forward strand.
ATTTTGATGCTCATATTGGCGTCAATATCTCTAAAATTTGAAAGCATATTTTTCACAAGTTCCTAACAATTTTCTGCCTCAAAATTTCCCAAAAAGTTTTTCACAACTAAAACAAAAGAATTCCAAGCTGAAAATTCGAGTTCAGCCATTGACTTGACAAATTCACAATCATTAATGAGTTGACGAATTTGAGGTCCATCAAAAATACCTTGTTTAAGCTTTTTGATGCCTAATCCTGGAAACTTTCTGCAGATGTATTTAAAACAATCACCGTGCTTATTCAAAGCCTTCACATATTGCTTCATTAATCCCAATTTAATACGTAAAGGAGGAAGAATTATATTGTCTCGGGAAACAAGCTGTTTGTTGATGATGTTAGAAGCTCCGACACTTATGGTTCTTCTCAAAGGCCAATCTTTTTTCACCCAATGCTCTTCTCGAGCCCTGCTGTCCCAAAGACAGAGGAAGCATGGAAACTTTGTGTAAACACCTTATTGGCCAAGTAGAAAGTTTGCCATTTTGAAATCATGTGCCACTGATGTTCTTCATTAGCCAATTTTTGCAATACAATTTTTATGCTTTGATATTGTTCTTTTAGTGTTGTGGAGTGGCCTATGATTATTGAGGCATAGCTGTTTCTATTGCGTAATAACACACATTTTAAGCTCACTTTTGAACTGTCCAAAAAAAAGGCGCCACTCTTGTGGATTGTAGGTAGGTATTCCCATTTCACGAAGTAAGTCTTGGACGTTGTTGCAATAAACCAAATCATTCTCTTTAGTGAAATATTGAAGGAGTTTTTGTTCCCTGTAGCGATAGAACGTATTTTTGGTACCTGGTCCGAGGGAAGTTTTTTTTCATTTAAGCAAGAAGCAAGTACTTCTGACAGTCCTTTAGATAGCGCAAGATCTCGAACCAAGTCATTCAACTCCATTTGGTTAAATTGCTCTTGAGTATAAGAAGCACCTTCATACTCACTCGCACTACAGTACTTCCTCGATTATGTGGTCTAATTGGGACAGCATTTCTTACAAACCGGAACGGATAAGCGAAAAGAACGAATAATTAAATTCCTATATTTAATCCAAAACAACGCAGCAAGAAACAGATTGTAATGCACCAAAACTTTTCACGAGGGTCAACATCAATTACTGTTCAGCATTGGAGGGTTGCAGTTTGTTTTATTTTTATTGAAAACAATGTAAGTATCTGCGACAGTTAATATTAAAGTAGACTTATCTATTACCCTCACAATAACTGGAAATTGCTAAGTTGGTGCATTAATTTAACTCCAGAATATCATCATTAGTATCACTTGCAACAACAGGCCTGAAACATGAATCAACTTTGGGTTGTCTTTGCGAAGATTCACGTTTTTCGACATCTATCTTGCTAGGTCGCACCAACGTTGGAGTGTAGGCCTACTATAACATGATGTCAGTTTTAGAAATTTTGTTTCAAAACATCTCACACACTTTCAGTTTTCCTTCAATCGACAAAACCACTCTTTTGCGTTTAGCCATCTCAAAATCTAGGATCAAGGTTTTGTTGACAACCGACACTGTCGACTACAGTAATAACCAGTGCTTGAGTTGTAAAAACACTTATGGGGGATGGTGCAACTTGTCACGCAGACGTAAGAAAGGATGGTCAGGATTCTCATAAGGGAATAGTTTATGCTAAAATATTTTATGAGGGGATATCGCATCTCCCCTCAACTCGAGTACTGGTAATAACTTGTCATTCCAGCTGTCTCATTCCAATGGTTTCGTATGCTGGACGAAGAAGCTCTGCTAGGTTACAACGGCAATTGACAAGGCTTGAGTAAAATATTATGAAAACAACACTTCATTATTACGTCATTAAGTATTGTCTGACCCAATAGACGGATAATCGGATACCGGATAAACGAGGTACAGATAATCGAGGAAGTACTGTACTATCGCCACTAATAGTGTCACTCTCTGGGCAATCCATCATGCTTTCGTTTATTTCAAGATCTGGTAAATGACTAAACTTTGGCACAGGAATCTCGTCACAGTGAAGTACAGGTCTTCTAGCAGATTCCAAATCCGGACAGAACCACGTGCTTTTTTCGATGCGATTAAAACCTTTCATGTTCACAGTGCAAAAGTATAAATCATCTGAATGATTTTTTGGTTCCCTCCAAACCATGGGTATTCGAAATTTCAAATGTTTTTTTTTCCATTGATCCACATTCGTAAAATTTCAGTGCAAGTTTTACAAACAACACGTGGTGCCCATGACTTATCCTGATTTTCTAACTTAATGCCAAAGTATGCAAAATATGCTTTTTTTACAAAATCAGTGATGGGTTTTCTTTGTTCGTTTACTGTATAATCGCCACAAACGCAGCAAAACACATTCGGACCATTGGACCACTTTCTTCGTGATGAGCTCATTAATTTATCGTACTGTTGACTCAGAAATACTAAAACTAACCTAAGCCAGTTAATCCAGTTCCAAAATCAAACCATTTCAAATTTATAGCTCTTTAACATGCAAATAGCAGAAGGTTTTCTATAAAAATTTAACTTCATAAAGAGTCAAAATAATTTTTCATTTCTGGTACAAAATAATAGTTCATAAAGAGTCAAAATGACTTAAAATGAAAAAGGAGCGAATTTGGATTAGATTTAATGTCCTAATGTTCACCAAAGTAATAGCAAAGTTAGTTTTTTTTTTATGTAAAATAGCTTGGATTTGGATGCCGCTTCATATGCGATATCTTAAAAACTAGAGCCGATTTGATAAAAAATAACCTCATTTTTGGATTCAGTGCACCTGATATACCCCAAATTCGATCTAACAACTTGGCAACTCTCAAAAAAAAATTTTTGTTGCCCAGTGATATCAATAATAATTGTAAGAATTAGGGCTACTAAAAACTGATACTGGTAATTGGAAGTAATGGTGATGGTCTTGCCATTTACTCAGATAACTAGTAACTATGCTGTCTGCCCTCACTTCTCATATAAAGTCACTGTTATTTTATTAACTTCTTGTTTTCTAAACCTTTTTGCTTCCTATTATCTAATAGAAATACTGTTCAGCAAGCATACATAAGAGGTATAGATAGCACTAGACTTCTTGAATTTTACCACTGTATATCAACTCATTTTCACCATTCAGAACACACTAAATGTGAAACGAAGAAATCCTGAACAAGTTTAGACAGATCTGGACTGGCTATGAGAATGACATGACAAAGCAAGTTTCGTGCAGAAAATGATGTTGGATAGCACCAGCATCTCAGCATTGCATTGCTCAATAAATGAAATAAATGCAATTAGCTGAACTTTGGCTAGTCTTCGGTTAGTAGTTCCAAGAAATAACATTACTAGCTGTGTGGTTATTTGCATGTGCAAATTTTAAAATTAGAATTACTGCAAACCCCCCCTATATATTGCCTGTACATTTAGATGCCAAAAATTTTAAGTGGCTTGAGCAACCTTTTAAACATTAAAATTTCTCAATAAAATTTTACGAAAAACGTTTTTATAGGATTTGGAAACTTTTGGCAGGGTCTGCGTTAAAAATTAAAAAAAAATTTTAGCCTCACATAAGGACCACCGTACTGACAGACTATACAGGCTACATGAAAGACTATATTGTTAAAATTAATCAATATAAAACGAACAACTTCATAAAAAATCTTTTTAAATCAATTCTATGCACACTTCGCCATACAACTACCTCTGTAAAAAAGCAACAACAAAAACAATTCACCGTTCTTTTTGATGATCTTTGGTTTTTGGAATTCGTTGGTTTTTGCTGGAATTTAACTTATTAGAGACCACCTTTGGACGTCGTCGCCGTTCTGATACTCTATAAAATAGATCAGTGTGATAGAAACTAAAATTCCGCAAATGTTGGATCAAATTAATGTTGCGATGGATATGTGGTGTTTCCTAGACAATTTGTAAACACATCTGAACACCATCTAACTGTTTCTCATTTTGCAACAGACAGATTTTGGAAAAACTGACGATTTGAACAAGAGCAAACTACCCGGTCAATGCCAGCGAACACCTTTTTAACTGTCGTATAAATTTGACCTGCCTTCACCACAAAATATGCTTCTTTTTGCTCTAAATCAGCTGACAACTTTCCTCATAGTTTTTGAAGCTCATCATTGCAATTCAAATCGAAAGTTTTTTTAGAAAATGAATTTGATCATAAAAATCAGGTTTCAGAGCAGAGTAACCCAAAATCAAAATTAACAAAATCGCTTCAAGAAGGAAAGTATAACTCAGTGGTTCTCAACCTGGGAACGGCACTACCCTTGGGTCTGCAAAGCAGTTTCAGGGGGAACGCAAAGATGTCGCAAATTTTTGTTTAACAATTGCATTGAATTGTGCTTAATTGGACATCTGCAGACGTGATGACCTTTTTTTGCTCTTCACTTGATTTTGCGCGGAAAGAATTACATGCTTAAAAACAAAGGACCGTGAGTGATAGAAAAAAATCTTCGGGGACTGTAAAGTAGAAGTTTTAAAAGTTTTGAGAACCACTGGTATAACTAGTACTTTGGTGCCAACTGTGCTTAGTCATCATCTAAGGCAGGGGTGGGCAAGTTTTTTAGTCAGCGGGCCATATGTGGGAAGACGAAGTCCTTCCGGATTATTAAATGGATCGAGTTCAATATTTTCAACAACTACTATTGTCAGGGTCGTTGTGATTGGAAGAGAAAAAAAAAAGGTCTACACACTCTTCAGATGTCCTATGTTTCTACCAAAAAAATATCAGTGAAGTAGTGGGGTAGGGAAAAACTTCAAAAGGGGGGCCATAATTTCCTCATTTTTTTGATCGTCTTTTTATTCAGCAGAACTACTTGAAAGTTGATTGAGAAACAAGAAAAGCTCTAGGGGGGCCGAGGGCAGCTCCCCCTGAAAAATTCAAAAATTTACATGCTGTAATGGCTATTTTAGTGCTTTTTAAATACTTTTCACACAAATTTTGTTTAAAGTTTTTGACCCTAATTCTGAGTGCTTCGCCGAATATGATACATTTTGTTTGCACATTTTCGATTATGCCTGCCTAAGGCGCAATCGCTATCGAAGAATATTTGAAACTATGGAAAAATTGTATACATCAAAAACATGTTTGAAAATGACTGATGAGAGGATGCATACTCCTCATCCTCCACCCCTGGATCTGCCCCTGGCCATAAGCTACAGAAACTATCAAAAGAGTTTGGCATATTTCAGTCACTTGGCACCATTAATTTTGTTCATTTTTACTAAAAGGTAGAGTCAAAAGGGGGGGGGAGGGGGCAAGGCACAATGTTCCCCCCTTAATGCACTTCTGCAGTAAAGAACAAAAAAGGTCTACCTGTCCTCAAAAGACGTCCTATAAAAAAATAAAAGGTCTTCGACTTGATTCGCGCTATGAGGTCATATTTCTGTAAGTGCCAGCGGGCCGCATAAAATGGTCGCGCGAACCAGATCCGTCCCGCAAGCAGTATGTTGCCGACGCCTGACCTAAGGTATGTGCAATTGGTTTTTCTCTTATTTATGATTTAGCCTGTAAGCACATTTTCTCGCACTAACTCTACAAAATTGCCAACTACTTACTGCTGGGTAGGAGCAGCATTTCGTAACACTTTGGGTGGTAATGGTGGTGGACTGATGGAAGAAGGCGTTTTGGTTGTGTTTCGCGGCTTTTTTGGTGGAGGTGGACTGGCTGAAGGTGACAACCTATTGCGACTGGTTAGTTTCTTTTTGCGACCACCAGGAGACGTAATGCTCTGCTATAAAGTGAACAAGTAGCACGATTAGTAAAACTAAAATAGGGTTTCTCATTTGTTTTACCTTTTTATTCGTTTTGGTAGGTTTGGAATCTTCGGTAGGCTTGGCAGTAGAAAATTGGTCAGCTTTAGGTTTTGGTGAAAGTTTTTCTTTTTTTCCTACCAACTTTGACACCCTCTTTTTCGAAGGAGACACTATGGTATTAGATTTCAAAACTTCATCTTTTGCAGCAGCAACGACATTGTTCTGAAAAAATAACAAATTCACTTAAACCCGATCGAACAAAGACAAACTTGAGTTCAAAAAAAAAAAACGACCAAACACTATCTACCATCATGATGCAGCGAAAATTAAAAATATAACTTAACCAATAGGTAACAAAAAATTGATACCCATATGCAAGCTTAATAACAGAAAGCAAATCAAGCAAAGATAAAAGTTAAATCTCAGGCAGGATTTTATCACAAGATTTAGGCCGAACTTGAAATTAGAATACAAAATATATCCAAATACAAAAGATTATTAATGACATTGACTTGTTGCAGAACTGGGTGAGTCAAGGCTTAGGCTTTAAATCTACATCGGAAAGTGAGTGGATACAAAGGTTTTAAAGAAAGAAGCACAATCACATAACGCAAAGTAAGAGTTAAAGCAATCAGGTGAAAATGTGAGTAAACCAATTGCTAATAATGCAACCACCAAGTCAATTATACAAGTCACGCAATAGTACTTTCTTCATAGTCCCACAGGAGGAAAACTTTGGTTTTGAAAAATTGCAATGTTCAGATGTTTCGCTAACATTAATTGTACCGCTAAATAAGTAATTCCTTGTTTTTATGCTATTCTCACCAGAAAAGTTCATCTCAGCCCTGTCATGGCAAATTTTGCAACACGCTAACAACATGATTTCAATTTAAAGCGATAGCCACAGCATTTTAACTGTAATCAAGAATTGGGAAATTCCTTTACTTGTACTCTTTTGCATATTGTAAATTAAGAAACATTTATCTATATTTCACAAAATTTATCTCTAGCCAGAACGAAGCAGCATCTTTTACTCACAAGCTTGTAATGTTTAAAAACAATATTGAAATTTCATGCTGCCAGAAAAAATCGTTAAAATCATTGTACGAGTATGCAGTTAGAATTACTAGTACGTGGTCAAACAACATATCATCAACCTTTCCAGCAGTAGTACTTGCAGCTTTTATTCTCGGATCTTGAGCAGAAACTTTGACTGAAGCATTAGAAGTAGCGGGCTGAAAATAAAACAATGTGAGGAAAAACTTTCACTGAAACTTAACAACTAAGGTTTTTAAAGAATTGAACAACATGAAATTTAACAGCTTAGTAAGAGAGACTACTAAGTAAGGTTGCGTTCTTCGAGTCAGTAGCCATATAAATGCATCAATCGTGATTAGTGCTTAACCCTAGAAATACCAGACAGGTCTATTAGACCGTAAGACAAATTTTGAAATCGCACAAATTTTTGACAGCGTGATAAGGGATGAGCTTTTTTGACTGTCTGCTTAGTGCCTACCAGGGAAGTTTGTTTTGATATCAACCTCAATGTTATGGGCTATTGATTTTTGAAGTGAGGACGATTTCTACTATCTATTACCAGCCGGGTCAATAAACCTGTATGCATTTTATAATGTGTCTGTAACGAGTATGAAAGAAATTCTGCAGCTCATGTCAAGTTTGGATAGAAACTGTTGCTTTGATTCATTTATGGCTGACCTAGGTGTTTGAAATTGTGTAGTCTGAATAACAAAGACACATGTCTTGTTAAAAATCCAACAACAAAAATGCTTCAACTTATGGTTTTGGAAACCAATATTCAGCAAAACAATTATAATGAGCTTATCGATTTCAGGAAATGGTTAGATTGTGAGGTTCAATACGGCATTAGCCTCAGCTAGAGATATACCAACACCAAAATTTTGACAGATTTCAATACCTAGACCAATATCGAAAAAACTTATCGATGCCAATCCGATACTGATTTGATTCCCCATTCCTGTCTAACGTAATACCAGTACTTAACGTCACACTGAATTCATAAAAACTGTCACACAATGTTGCTGCTTGTTAAAATTCACCATGCAAAGATAGGTGTCATAAAAATATTTAGCTGAGGGTAGACTAATGCAACAAGGGCGTGACATGATTCAAAGATTTTATATTATATAGAAATAATATCCAAAATTCCTTGGCCATACTGCTTACAAGTATGTTTATAACTTCAGCCTAACTGACACAACATCGTATTGTCAAAAAAATACATTTTTTAAATCAAACCCTTTCTACTCGCTTTATCGATTTTTTGAATTAGCACAAAATATACCAATATTATTGCAAATCCTATAATTTTGAATTTCAGGTTGGTGATATGCCAAAGCAACCGATCTGAAAAAGTTAGCTTAAATACCACATGCTATTTGGGCTCACTTTTTCAGAATGTCTTTTTGCATATCACCAACCCTAAATTTACAATAGTGTGCAATGCAATTGTTTTTTTGTTTTTGAATATGTATTCATCTCGGATTAAATTTATTAAAATCCTTTGTGTTTTCGAGAATTCTTTTATCCCACAAGTAGCTATGATGATTGGTTGGTGACAATTTGTACATACACTACTTTGCCTTTAGTTCTGGTTGTGGTGTTGTTTTGGGTGTTCTTACAAACGTAGCTTCATATGGCATCACTACTTTAATATGAAGCTGCAACTGCAAGCAAGTTTCTTAATGCTATAATGCATACACCAAGCATTTTTCAATAATTGTATGAATGTGCTTGTTAAAAAACGTAACTAAAAAGGAAACAGCCCAAACAAAAACTACTTAAAAAGCACAAAACAACATCCCAAAAAGATTTAGAAAGGCAGTTGAACATAAAGACAGTCGAGAGAAGTCAATACCCAGTATAGGTAGGTTATGATGTAGCAGCATGAGCATTTCTCCCGTATCAGGACCAATGCAGTTGCGTTTGGGCATATTGTTGATACATCCAATGCTGAATAGTCTTTCACTAGCGACAGAAAATGGGGGAGCAGACAAATACTTCTTCACAAGCAATGCCAAATTTAGAAAGGTTTCATGGTTAACAGCCCACCACTGCAGAGCATCACCATCGTTTTTGATCATTTCAAGAGCTTGATATTTGATCATTTTTGCTTTTACTTTACTTATGAGAAACAACTCATCACTTTTTGTTGCAACAGATTGGGTATCTTCATTTGCTTTTTTTTCTCTTTTTTTCTTGAATTCATTGAAACAGTTAGCAAAGTTAAAGTCATAGTCAACCTCTTCTTCACTACTGCATTCTTCTGGTGATATATCAGAGTCTGATGAGTCTAAAGGATCCTGTCTTTCAAATCCTGAATCAGCAATGTCGCTAACCATCTATTTTAAAAGGATTTGTTCTGCATTTTCTCCAGAATATTCTTCTTCAAGAAATGTTGTCTTAAATTGTGGACCTAAATAGCTAGCCAAAATGAGATTCTTGTTCGCAAAGTACATGTCAAATCTGTCTTCTCTTGAATTTTTCCAAGCTGACAAGGTTGATCCAAGGCCAGCAAAAAGCCGTTTACTTTCAGCTTTTTCAAAGAAGTGGCAAATGACTTTCATGTTTGGAATTATAGCAGAAGCAAAAGCATTATTACTGCTTAAAGAATAGGTACAATCTACAAAATTCTTTAAAATCAATACCAACTTTTCCACTGATTGATTTCCAAACATACAAGATTTGGATGATCACTGCAGAATGCAATAAGAGCTGTTTTTTGTTCCAAAACTCAGTCAAGCATAAAATATGAACTGTTCCACCTGGTTTCAACATCTTGAATAAATACATGTCGTAAGAACTGAAATTGAGATTGGTACTTTTAATAGCTAGCAAAAGCTGATGGGGAGCGATTGAAATGACCAACTACACTTCTGCATGTTGTTATAATATCATTTACATATTGTTCAAAGATGGCATCGTTAAGTATCAATTGCAGCACATGAATGAAGCAAGACAAAGATTGATGTCCTGCTTGAGTTACTCCAGCAACCAAGTTGGCTGCACTATTAGCACTATAACGTGAACTTTACTGGCAGGTATTTGATGCGCTTCCATGGCATTCTGCAGGCACTCACTGATGTGAAATGCAGTATGCTTTTGATTAAAAGGTGTCATACTAAGAATTGCATTTCTTTGCTCAAACTCGTCGTCGATCCAATGCGCAGTCAGGCTTAAAAACAAACATTTATCACTGGATGTCCAACCATCACTAGTGAACGAAAGATATTTTGCTAGCAGCACATCTTGGTAAATTGATCCTTTTACAAGGGCGTAAATACCTTGGACAATGTTTTCTTTCATGAACTTTCGGGAAGGGATTGGATAGCTTGGGCATAAATGATGCCATAATCTTTGAAACCCAATATCTTCTACAACAGAAAAGGGTTGTAAATCAACAGCAATCATTTCTTCAATCAGTCTGTGAATCTTTTGTGCTCTTTGGTCATTTACATCCCAAATTTTTCGTTTTACTAAAAGCTTCATGAATGGTTAGTTGAGATTTTCGCAAACGAATCTTTTTATGCATTACTGAAACATTCAAATTTTGGGCTTTTCTTTTTAATTTATCATTTTCTTTTTCATTATTTTCTTTCACTTTCTTTTGCTCTTCTTCTAACTCCTTTTTATGCGGTCCTACTAAACATCGCAAAGGACTAAAACACCACAAGGGACGACAAAGAACCTCAAATTGACCTATTAACACCGCAAAGAACAACAAAGGACCTTAAACTGATCTACTAAACACCACAAAGAACAACAAAGGACTTGAAATCATACCATAACAAAGAACAACTAAGGACTTTACTTTAGGGTTAGGTTAGGGTTACATTGGGGTTATCAAGTCCTTTGTCGTACTTTGCGGTGTTTGGTACACCAATTTGAGGTCCTTTGTCGTCCTTTGCAATGTTCAATAGAACCCCTTTTTATGCTTGATACTTAAGTGCTTCAGCATATTAGTTGTGTAAAAAGATGGCTGTGGTTTAGGTCCACGAGATATTTTTATGTTTCAAATACTGCAAATAGCTTTTGATTGGTCATTTTCGTCAATTTTAAATAGCTTCCACACAATACTTTTACTTTTTTTTTGTTGAAAAAGCTAGTGCTACTTCTTTGCTGCTGAAGGGTTGATTGCTAGTCATTGCAAAAATAGAAATACTATTGCTCACTGTCAGACTTTAAACACTAAAGAATAATCCTTGTTTAACAACTCTCTGCAAAGTAAATATACAGTAGGCACTTGCACCACCTTCTATGAGAATATCTTATTATCACTCCCTAGTTAATACTTACTAAGCCAACAGACACCAGAATATGGGTCAAATCATTCTCAATTGCATGCCTCTACTTGCACATGTAGTTAAAACACAAAACCCCTAAACAATCAAAGGCGTTTGTGCTTATGCTCAATTAGTTGCTGTACTCAGAACCTACCACAATCACAATCAGATAATCTTACTACACTGCTGACGCAAAAGCAACTTCAAGTTTTGCAATCCCAGTAGGCAAATATTGTTAATTTTGACCACTAAACTTTAACTAATAAATTTCGCAGATAGTCTTGTGTTACTAATTTATAAAATTATTTTCGAAAGCTTGTTGCTAGTTACTACCATTTCCTTTGTCAAATCTGCTTTAAAAGAATCGGTATCGAATCAGTAATTACAGGCATTTTTGACCAATCCAATACCGATACTCCAAAAAGCACCAATTATACCGATACCGATTAATCAGTACATCACTAGCCTTGGCATGGTAAAAGAGATCACCTTGCAAACTTACCACCACAGACCAATTTTAAAAGTATTAGAAAAAGGAATGCACTCTTCTTGAAGAGTTTGTGACAGGCTCTTTGGATGAACAGCTTCTGGCCTTTTGTGATCAGAGTCCATTTTGCCAATTTGTTCCCGCTTAACCTAGCCAATATGGTATAAAAATGTGAGGTGCTGAGTGTTTGGAAATTTACAATGCTTTTTAGCTGTGAGGTTGTGATGACTGATCAGTCTCAATATACTTTTCAAAAAGGGTGCCAGAAAAATAGCGAGTGACAACTTTTGCATCGGCGTGGAGTTTGGTAGAATGCCAATGAAGGACCTGCTGATTCTTATAAGAACCATCCCAGAAAATTAAAAGTGTTTGGCCAGCTTTCTCCAGAAACTGATACTGATAAAAAAGGCAAAAACAACACTCTACAATTTCCATTCAAAAACCACGACCATGTCACCTTACGCTAAGCCCATAAGTGCGATGCAGCTGGCACTTGTGACTAAGGTGAAGAAGATACTGAAAACGAAGAGAAATGTAATTGTTATAACAGTGCAAAGAGTGGTGGCGATACCACGGAGTAGCTTTTGTTTGTAACGATACCACACCAAGAGAATGACACACCAGTGGAAAATGTCCAAATGCTATTGCTTCACTGTATAAGGACACTTGGTGTACCATAGGCCTACACTGTCCCAGCCGAAGTGCCTTCGGAAGCAATCTAAAGCCAACGCGTAAAAGCTTGCTGATTCAGTGTGAGAAAAGAATGGACGAGGTAGGAAAATTGGCAGCAATGTTATTGCTCTGCTGTATAAGGACTCTTGGTGTACGGTAGGTCTACACTGTCCTAGACAGAGTGCCTTTGGAAGCAGTCCAAAGCTGACACTTAGAAGCTTACTGATTCCGTGTGAGAAAAGAATTGGCGGGGTGGAAAAACTGGCAGCATCGCTGCTAATCAGTTAAAAGATAAAGAATATCATATTATGGTCCTGAGCACAAAAGAAACGATCTGTTCCAGCACTTCTATTCTAGTGAAACAAAAAGAAACAAAAGCTTTCTTTGTGCAATACTGCAAAAATGCCTGAACATAGCCTTCTCAAGTTGCCCTTGATATGATTGCAAGTCAAATTCTTTACTTGTCAATCAGATGTAAGCAGGGCCGGTGGCAAAGCAGTCGACTTAGGGGGGGCAAGCGTTTACCAGGGGGGGGGGGCAAATTTTGAAATTAAGCACAAAAGCTGCTGTCTTTAAAAGAGCAAGCTTGTTGATTGGGGGAGCCAAGCACGTCGATTGGGGAGGACAGCCCCTACACCTTGGTGCTGGCCCTGGATGTAAGCAATTGTGCTTAGTTCTTCAGTAAAATTAGCAACTTTATGACATTGACATTTTAATAGAACAAAGGGAAGTCTAGCATGACAGCGCAGATTATGAACACGGGTACAATGGATCCAACTAGTAAACATTAAACAATGCTATAAAAATGTCTGGTCGTTTTAGGGTTAAGGAGTTCTACGTAACAAAAAAGGTAGAAAACCAAAGTATAGACCACAAATCAAGAGAATCAGTTAATTCAAAACAGATATTACTACACCAGTAGTTTTCGACCTTTCATGGTTTGTGATCTCCCTTCTACAGACTCTCAACACCACTGGCCCCATGTGTGGCAACAAAATTGCTTGTCAGTATTTCATTCACAGCAGTTACAACCATTTGCTGGCCTTAAAAGTTAATTACCATTAGCAAATCTTGTGCTCTTGCTCCCTAGCGGGCCAATTATGAACCATTACCCTAATTATTTCAAACTTTTGCATTTTTTTTAAATAACGACACTAGCAGAAGAGACTCATTGCCACTGAATAAAGGTAATCTTAGCCTGCACTTGGCCATCTGACTTTCTGGTGCCAACCCGACCGTTTTACAGTCATTTTTGAAGAAGCATCCGTAGTCTGACAAGCATAAAAAGCATTTAGCTACAGTGCATACGCATTTATCATGCGCATGGTACAATCAACTTTTTGACCTCCTACCATAGCAAGTTACGTATTTACACAAATCAGTATTGATATCACACAAAAAATCAAACAAATTTGGCTTTTTCAGTTCGCAAACATACTCACAGCTGCAGCTTTGTCATTGGCTAATGTTACTCGCAAATTTCCTGAAAATGTTAAATTACAATATAGTGCAAAATCACAAAAACAAAAAAAGAAAAAAAAACAATAGGCCTACACCTATTCTAGCAAACTGAAACCCGCAGCTGGATGCATACATCCTCAGTCAAAATATATACATTAAAAAAAGAAGTAATTATCGGGCTTCACTTTATACAGTATAAGTACTACTATCAATGGTAGCTGCTATTATTTTGTGCGCTTATTAAAACTAAAACAATAAAAATCAACAGTGCACTGGGTGGCAAAAAGCAACTGCTTGATGTTTATGACTTCCAAGTTGCGTTGTTGCAGCTTAGATTATGTGCTTTATTCACGATGCTGACTTCTGTACACGGATTCATAAAACCAGTAAAGAATTAACAACCAAAATCAAACTAAAACTTTAAAGATGAAGTGAAGAACGTATTGTCACATTGCACGGAAAATATGGAGTAATGTAGCAAGAACATGAGCACAATAACAACACTGGGGTGACTCAAAAAAATGCAACCCATTTAATCATAACAGAATGCACATTTGTTTTCATTTCGTTCGTAACTGATACCTAAAAGTTCATGTTTTGTCTGGCATGTTGACCCAGTTTTAATGATTGATTGCTAAACAACCATCTTCACTTATTGCCGTAGTTCCATTAAAAGATGGGCAAGAAATGTTCACCTTAGCGCTACAAGTACACCTGTATCCGTCTTGAAAAATTGTCAATCACCCACACACAATATTCTCCAACACTTTTCCTGATTTTGGCACCTAGAACTGCTTTTAATTCAGGGGTAATGCTGGGGTTATTCCAGTGCGACATCATCTTTAAAATAACCTCACAGACACAATCTGGGTGTTGAGGTCTGGCGAGAGTTAGGCTCCCCAAAAAATTACACTTCTTACTGAGGGGACAATCAGTCAATCACCAACATCTTGTGCAGAAGAGAACAAGTGCAGTGAGGGGTCAACAATGTCTACAAGACGATGAGCAATTCCCTATACTTCAAATATCCCTTTACAATGACTAAAGGAACTCCTTGTGATCATATCATCAGCAGGATTAGTTCCAACACTATACCTAAATCGAAAACAAACATCAGTGCCAAAATCAGGAAAATTGCTAGAGAAATGTCATAATGATTCACATTTTGCACAAAATAAACAAGCGTGCTTGCAAGGCAGAACAGACAATTACAGCACATGTTTAAACAGTTGTGAAATGAAGATGGCTAGTCAAAAATCATCGAAACTGGGCGAATATACACATGCCAGGCTAAGTGTGTGTTCCAACTTGTGTGTGCCAAAACATTGCAAGCAGCTACTCCATAGGCCCAGCTGACATCATAAAGACACGACTTTTTTACACAAAAAAATGCTAAGAACAACATACCTGGTGTAGAAGTGGGATCTTTACCAGCTTTTTCCTGAAAAGATAAGCTTGTATGCTTGAAATAAACTCTTTAAAAATGAAAACACAACTATTACTTATCAGGCACACCTTTTTGATATTATGTGATTGGTGATTACTTATCGCTTACCGGTACTTAAATTAGTATACTAAGGTACATGAATTTAGTATGCAGCACAAAGAAACAAAAGCATTGAATATTATGTAATTGTACATGGTAAGGGCATTTTTTGATGCATAGTCGTCCAGAAGTGCTCATATCCAAAAGTTTAAAACGGCTACCCACAAGTTATGTGTGGTAATGCCTATACACTATGACTGCAAAAGTTTAAAAAAGTTTAGTAACGAGGTGCATAATCATTTACTTTGGCTCTAAAAAAATTTTGTCATGAGAAGTCATATTGTCTCTTATTGATGAGCAGTGTGCATGCTAACCTACAGCTTTTGCACCTTAAATTTAAAGTCATTATTTAGCTATATTCCACTTATACTTTTGTATTCATTGCAGCAGATAACATGACAAATCATCAAGCTTGCATTGTTGTTGTATGGTGCTCCTTCTCATTTGTTACCAGTGTGCAATTATTTCATTCATTTATTTAATTTTATTCTTTCTTTATTCAGGTGTAGCAGCCATGCAAATTCTTTTTATCTTTGGCTCCATGATTATATTGCAGTACATGTTATAACGTATATCGTTTTGCTGTTTCTGCCTATTTCTTGACCATTGCTGTTACTATGTGTTGTTGTTATGTGTTTTTGTGGTCTCGGAAATAAAAAAAATTAAAAAATTTTGGGTTGGTGAATTAACTAAAGAATAAAGCTAAAAAAGGTTTCACACACATTCAAAAAACAACAATCAACTTCATTTAAATTCAATTGAATTATATTGCGATTTAATATTATTTTCCGATGATACTGGGTAGTAAAAGAAAACTACTTCCTCCATTAAAATAATGGTAATAAGACAAAAGCAGCTTGAGGCTTTTATTGATGTGATCAAAGGGTGCATTACTATTAAACCAAAAATAAATCGTTACCCAATGTACTGCTCTAGGCAAGTCATTTTTATAGAAATAATTTACGAACATCCAAAGTAGCTTCACCTGTTTTTTTGTAGCAGATTTTTGAACCACCTTTTGCTTAGCTGCTAGCTGTTGCTTTGTCTGCTCTAATTCCAACATTAACTTTTTTTGTTGAAGGTCTAGAAGTTCTTTTTGTTGACGAACCAACTGTTGTCGAATCTTATCAACTTCTGCATCAGTGTGCTAAAAAATGTGACACAATACAGGCAATGAACAAATCATTCAAGGTAAGATGCATGACCCAATACCGGTACCAAATATATTACAGGGTAGTTCCATTATATTTCAACAAATTTTCTGGCAATTGCATACCCGACCCCTTTGAAAGTTGTTCCTTTTAACAATGTTGGTAAAGAATTAATCACTGATCACCATGAAAAAACATTTAAATCTGCCCTCTGGTTGCAGAGATAATAAAAATCGCCACTAGATGACAGGCACCAGACTACCAAAACTTAAATTTACTTTTTGGAGCTCATACTTTTTATAGAGAACTAGTTTGGGGTCAAAATATATGCTTTGGGGGATGAGAAGTTCAATTTTGAGGTTTACATTGACAAAATTTATGAAGCAAGTAAGTTAATATTACTTTTAAATTTTTTAAAATCTTAAACATTAATCCCCAAAACTGAATGAAGGATTGCATGAAAATTAAAAATTTAACTTGTCCCAAAATCTTAAACACTAGCACTATACATATTTGCAATGTTTTTTCATGTCAATTGCAATCTTCATTGTTATTCATACTCACAAAGTGGGGCTTATGAACAGTTTTCTATAAGAAACTATCTACTTTTCTATAATATAGAAATTTCTATATTTTTTATATATATTTTTTATATTTTTATATAATTTCTATAATATAGAAAAGTATGTGGTTTGTAATTTGTTAACTACTATTGTTTTCTATATGTGGTTTGTAAATATTGTTATGCACTAGTTATTGTTATCCAACTACACCCACAAAACTATTACCAGTCTTTTGCAATTCGAGAACATGATGCAGTCAAATTCTTCATGTTTTTTTGTCTGGAGTAGATAGGAGCATTTCAAAAAGGTATTTAATGCTCTTTTAAAATTCTCTTAAATAATCTTTATTAGAAGTTTCAGTTAAAAATAGAAGTAATCAGCTCACATAATACCATTTCAGATGTTTTTCTAGATGTTTATCTGGTTCTTAAAACTAGTTTGGAAACTTCAGTTGTCATGTCTCTAAATAAATGTTCAATTATTTTAGCATCTGAGTCGCAGTGTTATCTCCAACGGTACACTAGCAAAAGCTGCAAAAACTTTCTTTTTTTTACAGCAGATGAAGTTGAGTTAACTTGCAAGTGGTGCGATCTATACCCACTATGTTCATTCAAAAACGTATTGTAACTTTCATGGCAACACAATCTACCTTCTTGATGAAACTGCGCTACCGCCACTGAAAAAATATACGAGATAACAGCAATAATGCTGCAATATATTTACAGCTCAGATGGTCCAGTGGTAAGAGCGTCCGCTTCTGGAGCTGTAGACTCAGGTTTGATTCCGAGTTGGGTCAAACCAATGACTTTAAAACTGGTATTCACAGCTTTCCTGCTTGATGCTCAGCATTAAAAGGACAGTGTGAACTTGAGTAAGCTGGCAAGTTCACTGATTGTGTCATTGGGAAAGGCACTTAGCACGGTTTTCCACCTCGATGTGGTAGACAGATGGCTGGCAACACCTAAGCCCGTTGGTTATAGTGCTTGTTCGCTTTCTCATGATAGGAGGATAAATATGCAGCTAAATACATACTCGGCTTTCACAAAACCAAAGGAAACTTGATGATATCAAACGAAATGGCCAAACTGTTGGGAAAATGTACCAGGTAAAAAATGGTGTACACCCTGTAAAACCCACACTGAAAGCATACAATCCGAATAAAATCAGTTTTCATTACTGCATGATTTTGGTTGCAATTATTTGACATTGTTAGTTAAATGATTGACATTCCAAACTACCTATTGAACAAAACGACCACATCCTAACCTTAACAAAAATATTTTTACATGGAAGTTTGACGTGAACCTTCAGAGATTTTGAAGCCTCAAATTACCACAAAAAATATCATTTTATCTCACAATAAATTAAAATCTTCAAAAAATATTTTTACTTTGACCCAAAATTTAAATTCTTCACCCTTGAAAACATATAATTATTTTGACATAAAAACGAAACTTTTATGATAAACATAACTCCCAAAATTACTATTTAAAATTTAGCATGCCCAACCCTGCCACCTAGTGATTTTCATTATCTCACCAACCAAAAGTCCGATTTCAAAAATTTTTTTTACGTTGTTGCTATCGCCCTATGTATATATATGATGTAGCCTATTATCATTTTGTTAAAAATTTCAACCTAGGGTATACAGTATTCGTTGAATTATAATGAAACACACCGACACTCGACACTACGTTGTATCATGCCTAGTCAGTCACCCAGAGATGTTCGTGGCGATTATATATATACTGAATATTTTGACAAAATGAATGCTGTTAACAACTACCTGCAGTGATGAAGTGGTTGGTTTTGTCACATTGTGAACACTTTTCTTCGAAGTTGACTTTGATGAAACATTAGACTGGCTTACTTCACCCTGAAACAATTATAATTCATTGAATATAAAAGTCACAAATCAGTCGCATGATTCAAAAAAGCTAAAACACGCCATATTCAGCAAGTGTTTCAGTAACCTATAATAAAAACCAAAATGCTTTCTAGCATTTCATCAAAACGAATCAACTTAAGCTCAGTACCTACCACCTTCAGATATACAAAAAGCAAATATTTTTCAAATCAATATTTTACCACATCTTAATATTTTTGCTTTTAAACTAAAGCTCGTCATCATTAACATCATACTTTTTTGATAAATTTTGGATTGACATGAATGGTAGTAGCAGAATTATCTTGCAAATGCGCAGGCAATGGTTTAACAGGCCAATTAGGATCGAGCTCTTTGATTGCAACATCAAGGCCATATAACTTCTTCAAAGGGAAATAGTTATCCCAGGTTGTTCGCAACTTGTATAAACTCAACTTGCTTTTTTCATCACCCTGAAATGAAAAACTAGGTTAAAAAGGCACATGTTAAGACAATTTTGAAATCAAGAGGTTATGAAAGCTATAAATACTACATAGATACTTTGAAAAAATAGAGGATTATAGTTACATTGACATTGGAACCATTATAGTTATATGCTCAAGCACAGGAATGCGCAAACTTTTCACATGAAGGGCCACATTTGAAAAAATTTTGAAGCAGAGGGCCACACTGATTAGAAGTGCAAAAAAAAGTCCACAAAAAAAAAGGACCTCAGATGTCCTGTTTTCTACTGGGAATCGGTCAAAAGCAAAAAAAAGGTCTTGATTCACAATAGAAGTTGATATTTCCGAAAGTGCCCGTGGCACGCATTAAATGATCTCTTGTGGGCCTTAGTTTGCCCAGCCCTGCTCAAGCGCATCAACAATTTACACAAGAAATTAATGAAAAAACTTGTAGATACAGAATTTTGCTAACTTAATTCTGTTACTGGAAAAAGTTAACAAAACTACTATTAAGCCAGGTCTTTTAAAAAACATGTCAGATGACCAAAAAAACTTATGAAACCCCCAAAGAAACTCTTTTTCCCATTATTTTTGTTAAATTTTAGGCTTTCAACTACCCAGTAGTAATTTTGGGGGACCAAATTGAATACCAGAAGTGCCTTACGCTACCAATAGAAATCTTGCAACTTAAGCTTTAAGGAAAAAACACAATGCTTAAATTTAGAGATGGTCATAATGACATACTACACAAGTAGCGAAATCTGATTTTTAATTAAGTGAAACACAATACAAATTGCACAACAAAATCTTTTCAGTGTTGGTAGAAGCAAGCACAACTCCTGCATTAGTTTTTTACAAAAATGAAAGCGCAAAACATATATTGCAGTTGAACACAATTTTTGTGTTAATAGTAAATGAATACTGTGTCAACAAAATATTCAACAGCGAATGTTTCAATTTTTGATCAAGCTATTCAACACGATGGTCGCTCAGTGCATTGTTGCTATGGGTAAAAAAAACTTCTGGGCCAAATTTTGAGTCGAAATGAACTTATCTTCCCTACAGACTTTTCACGTCAATTTTTGGTTAATTTTGCCCACCTGGTGAAGTCCAAAGCATAAATAGTGCAACAAAACTTGGATTTTTAAAAAATTCAGCGATTTTAACAGCTTAATCTTATCAAAGCAGTTATGCAGATTTCAAATCTGCAAACCATTTTTTTGCGTCAGATCAGGTTTTTTAGATAAATTACAATTTTATTCTATTTCATTTACAACCAAAAATCTTCGTTGTTTAACGCTTGGCTTTGTTGAAACACAATGCATTAAGGATTGTGACTTTGATAAAGTTTTTATGACTTCATAAAACTTCACCTATGACATCATTTTTTATCAATCAAAACCAGCCCTGTGATTTTAACTGATAATAGTTAGAAACAACTCTTAAAGCACCTGGGCAAATAAATACGACAGCTTGCAGCATTTGTTTGGTCACAAACAAAGCATTTATCGAGCAAACGTTTAATATGGCAACAATTTTCAAAAAAATTAAATGATGTGAAAAGCACAGATGGAAAACCAGCATTCAAAGTGTCAATTTTTAATCCAAAAGTCACATGGCAAAATCTACTTCCATTGACCTGAAATTTCATGTGGGTCTTTCAAGTGACATGTACAACAATGCATCAAGCGACCCCATTAATATAAGATAAATATGCACCCTATAGTGCAGCTTGCAGCATAACAAAAAAGTCTTACCACTTGAAATGCCAGCTTGAAGATGGAACTTAAATTTTTGGCAAACAATGGTTTGTAATTCTCTCCAACGTTCTTTACGATAGAATCCAAGAGATACAGTAGTGGAAGCTTTTCAGATGCCTGCTTGCGAAGTAAATGGTTCAATTGTCCCAAGAACACATGAATGTTGGACAACACACCACAATGTGGTAACAATGTCCAAAACAAAATAAAACACATAGAACACGTAAAGAAAACAGCATTCTTAAATAACAGCACATGTACAGCTTGCTGCCTTGCAGTATATATTTTGCAGCAAAAATAAAAATATTTTTCACAATCAAGTGTACTTTTTTTTCATCATGTATACATAACTTCGAAAGTCTTATAGCATACATTTTTTTCTATCACTTATATAAATTAATCGTACTGACTGAACTATGTCTTCAAGAAAACCGTCAATATATTTCCTCTCAAAAAGTTATGACGAATAAACCCATAATGACTAATCGATGTTCTATTCGTTGGTACAATACCTAAATTGGCAATATCTGACTAGAAAACTATTGGAATTGCAAAGCTCTTTTTTAAAGACACAAGCGCAACTGTAAACTGCAAAAGTCTTGTTAGCAAACTGCGACTACATAAGTGTCACTTGCAAGCAGCATGGAAGTTTTTAAACGCTGGCATATCCAAAATAAGTATGTAAATTTGCTTTTCTAACAAAATCTTCTTTTGCACTGGGAAAGATTGCTTTTAGCCAGAAGTGTCATGCATCAGTGATGACTTAACAAAATTGGAACTAGCTCTGGTCAGCTACAATGAATAGGGAGAGTCAAAAAACTTGACATCAATCTCTCATTTACTAAAATATGAGCAAAAGAGGGAAGTAAGCCAACGACCATTATTAGTCTTAACTGTGCTGAATGCTCATTACTCATTATTATTTTAGACAAAAAGTACAGCAAAATCTTTTATTTATCGGCGAGACCAAATACTGCTAATAATGATTTGGTCAAAAACTTGATTGCATCAAACTCCAGTACCAGGTATTTTAAATTTGCAAAAGTACAACTTCTGAGCAGATTTTTAGGTGTGCAGGAGCGAAACCTATTGATTAAGTAGGATAGCAGACAAAAAGCATTTTGCATTATTTACTGGTACCTACTTCTGAATGGCTATTATTTGTATGTAAATGATTTTTCTGTGAAAACTGTCTAATGTGCCTGTGTCTGCTGCAAATGAGTTTACAGATAAGTGCTAATTAACTTTTTTTCATATCTGATCAACAACAAACCTATTGTTAAGAGCATTACCTCATTGGATAGCTTCAGATAAGCACAGTATGTGAAGGGTATGATATGCTATGTAATCTTTTTACTTTCACCAGTAATGATTGTAACTTGAAGAAAAACTTTACAAAAATTTACGAAAAACAATTTTTAGCAAGTTTGAATTTATCCTACACTTTTCCCAATAATTACGCATTGCACTCAAATGTAATAGGTGGTAAAAAGTACAACTCAACAAACTTTAAAAAATAATTTTTAATAATTTATTACCATTAAAACAGCAAACCTATACTTTTTCATAATCAAGTTCATGAAACTTTCATTTCCCTCACATTGTTTGATATATTGTTCAAATGCTGGGCTGTTTAGAATTTTTTTACCAACTTATATACGTTCTTTCACAAATGTACCCACACTTGCTCGTGCTTGTCCTCTAAAACTCTATTATAAGCTTGACTTGTCATTGTGCCAATAAGTTTTACAAGATTGTTCAGGGTAGAGGTTCTCAACCTTGTATTGTCCTACTTGCATATTCATCCTCCTATTATAAGAAAGCGATCAGAGCGCTGTAACAAGCTTGTTTTGGAGTAACCAGCAACCTGTCTACCACTCCAAAATGGGGGAATCCCCCTAAGTGCCCTTTCCGATGGCACAACTCGCAAACTTGCCGGCTTGTTTTCCGCACTGTTCCTTCAATGCTGAGCGTCAAGCAGGGTAGTTGCGAACACCAATTTCAAAGTTATTGGTTTGACCTGATTCGAAATCACACCTGAATCTACAGCTACAGAGGCAGATGCTCTCACCATTCGGCCATCTGAGCTGTTATTGGACTATCTGAGATTTTCTAGGTCGCAGACTGGCAAAAATTTTGAAATGAATTTTGTGGACCTTAAAATCAACCCAAAACATCATGTTAAAACCAGTAGCCCAGACCAACAACCCAATATTCATCAATGGTGTTTTTAAAGGAAACGAAAATACTTGGCTGTTTGCTTGTTTCCGTTTTATTATCGAATTCCAGTAATCATACTGCTGAATTTCAGTTAAACACGCTCTTAGATTTCATTTACTACTGCAACAACTTGTCACAAATGAGTGGTCATGCACAAGCTTTGTCTAACCTCCAACTTTTTCGTCACAAGAAAGGCAAAACTAAATGAATTAGCAATGCATACCGCATGAACTTGTAGGCTGGCTGATGGAAAAAAGCATTGTGCGCATAGCCTAGTGGGTAGTAATAAATAGCTTATTTCAAATTTACGTATAATATAATATTGAAACTCAATTCGGCAGACCGGCAGAAAATTATACACAGACTGGCAATTACCAAAAACTGGTCTCTAGAGGTACATGTTTTTTTGGCTGGAAAGAGATACGCATTTCAGAAGTCAAATTCATAATTATTCTCGATATTAGTAGTAGTAGTGTCTCTTTTATTACTGTACCGTCAAATTCCTACAAACCATAATTCCAACAGACACAGAAAAGGGAAGAAGCAACAAAACGATTAACGCTGTAACATGCTAGCGAGAATGAAACTTGAAGATGAGGAAATTTGTAGGCATAGTCGCAACACCCGATTAAACTAAAATAGAGTAAGAAAAAACAAAAACCAAACATGTGACGGCGAGATAAAAAAAAGACACTGGAGAGATCACAGCTCCAACATCGCTACGATATAGTGCACTTTTAACAGCTCAGACGGCTGAGAGGTAAGAGCGTCCGCATTGTGAGCTGTGGACTTGGGTTTGATTTCAAGTCGGGCCAAACCAATGACCTTAAAATTGGTAGTCACAGCTTTCCTGCTTGACTCCCAACACTAAAGGGACAGTGTGGAGAACAAGCCGGCAAGTTTACTTGTATTGTTGGGAAGGGCACTTAGCGAGATTCCCCCATCTTGGTGTGGTAGACAGATGGCTGGCAACTCCTACGCGAGCTCGTATAGCACATTGGGCTCATTCCATCTCAGATCACCCAATGAGTGAAACCCAACCTTCTCCGATTTCAATGAAATTTGGTGGTACATGGGTATTTCATGGCCAAAAAAGCCAGAATTTCAAATTTCGTCTTCATTGGACCAACTGTTTCCAAGATATCGCCATGACAATTTTTAGCTTTTTTGCAAAAATTAGTGTGGCCGCCAAACTTTAATTGACTATATCTTAGCAACCGTAGGTCGGATTTTCAAAAACCAAGTATTTCTGGAAAGCTGAGGACACAAGGAATCTAAATATGCTATGGCATTTTTGGATGAATTTGAGTACTTTTAGGGAGGATGGCCTTTTGACCTTGAAATTGACCCTGTGGGACACGCCCCACAACCTTGCCCAATTATGAAACATGTAGCCCCATATGTCAACTACAACATACAAAAAATTTGGGAGGGGTTTTCTTTCCTATAGCTGAGAAAATTGGGATTGAGTAAAGCCAACCATGCCCTGAAATACACTGGAATCTAGAATTTCACATCGTTTGGTTGCTAAAACATGTCATACAGTTGCTAAGGAGTAACTAAGGACTACTTTTTGTATACAAATCAAAAAATAGTATTGTTAATATTTGACAAAACTATCCCTAAAGATATATAGGCCTACCTTCCATAAATTATGTTTAGCTTATCACTGATCGTGGCAATGTTCAAGATGTTTAAACAGTCAAATTACATAACTTTTTGCTCTCATTGTGAAAGCGGCACCACACGCAACCATCAATCAGTTGAGCAAAATCACGGTCTCAAATAAGCACAAGCTAGTGTATCTTAATAATTTTTTTTCACTGATTTGATGTATTTTACTTGTCTTTCGTACATACCTCACTGTTGGTATTACCTGGCCTACACCATTGTGATGTACAGAGAGCGATAGCAATTGTGGTTCAGTGACTAGTGGTATGAAGACTCGAGATACGGATACAATATTCCATTAATCTACTGATTGATTGGTTGTTTTTTTACTGAATTTTACCGTACTTGTACCGATTCCTCAAGACATAGCAAAAGTTTGTAAACATTGTTCAATCTGGCCACCAACTAAGGAGTTGAAAATGGACCTGGTGGGGTTGATGGAATGACTACATACACAATTGTGAACTTCTCTTCATTTCCTGTTGGTGATAACAGCTTATCTTATAATATTTCATTACACGTCAACTTGACACTGACTATATATATTTTTTGAATATCTGGTCCAATTTGAATAGAAATCCTAAATCGAACTAATGAACAAGGGTAGTAGACACTGTGTACATTTTGTACACATTTGTGTACATTATTACCTAGAATTTGTGAGGTAAGGCTCTGTTCAATCCCAATTTTCTCAGCTATAGGAAAGAAAACCCCTCCAAATTTTTTATATGTCGTAGCTGACATATGGCACCACATGTTTCATAATTGGGTCAAGGTTGTGGGACGTGTCCCACAGGGTCAATTTCAAGGTCAAAAGGTCATCCTCCCTAAAAGTACTCAAATTCATCCAAAAATGCCATAGCATATTTAGATTCCTTGTGTCCTCAGCTTTCCAGAAATACTTGGTTTTTGAAAATCCGACCTACGGTCATGGAGATATAGTCAGTTGAAGTCTGGCAGCCATGCCCATTTTTGCAAAAAAGCTAAAAATTGTCATGGCGATATCTTGGAAACAGTTGGTCTGATGAAGACAAAATTTGAAATTTTGGCTTTTTTGGCCATGAAATACCCAAGTACTAAATTTCATTTAAATCGGAGAGGGTGGGGTTTCAAATTGCATTTTTTTGGGTGATTTGAGGTGGAATGACCCATTGATCGCTTTCTCGTGATAGCAGGATAAATAAGCAACAGAAAAAATGGTAGGCACCATAACAGTGTACGGCATTTCGAGGTTACCCACTGTTGTCACAGTGCGACTAGACTAACATGGAGAGACCCAGCCTAACCCCAGACCAAGCGTCGTTAAAACCATACAGTAACCACAAAAGGCCAGCAGGCAAAGAAATCTACCCAAAGAAATCCTGTCCAGCATGACCGCAAATTTTGTGACAACTAGTGTACCACTAAACAGAGAAAAAAAAGATATTTTTTCTCTTGATTGAAATAGTTTTTGTTAAGATTGTAACAATACACTATGCAAGAGTACATACAGAGACTGTGTAGTAAGTATTGATAAGATCAAGTTCTGTACGAATCAGGGGGCAAAAACTGTTTTATTGTGAAGAATTATATGGCGAGAGTTCTGCAAAACTCCCATTTTTAAAACAGCATTTGTGCTCACACAGGTAAAGCCAGCAAACACCTTCACAACCATTCACGGAAAGTCAAAATGGGCCCAGGGCTGATCATTGAAGTTTTATCCATTATTGATGCTACTGTGCCATTGCATGTATATTTGAAACATAGCTGCATGTACTGGCATCATGGCCAAAGCAAACAATCTATCCTCCCATCTTTTGGAAAGTTTTCATGTAACTAATCGCAATGAGTTCTGAGGGAAACAAAGTTTAAAATTAGTCTTTTGCACATACGAGTCTTAACTACCGATTAACCGATCAGTACAAAAATCAGGAAAAGCAATCGCATCAAAGATATTTTGTGATATTTGTTTAACGACCGCCAAACTGCGATGCGATAAAATCGTTGGTGAAGTCCTGGATGCAATTTTTGTAATGATTATTATCATTTTTGCTGCGATTTTCTTTTTTTTTTTTTTTTTAAATTTCGAATACTCACATTTTCAACGAGATTGCTTACAAATGGTCAGTATCATCAAGCAAAATTTAATTGAAAAGTTTTAACCTAAAGATTACAGTTGCTCTATATTAATCATTAGCACTGAAAAGTCGCTCCATGTTAATTATCATCACGAAGAACCCGAATGACATCAACCGCATCACCCCTAAACACACCGTATATCACTTAATAGCCTGCATATTTCAGTCTTGAAAATACTCTCTTGATAGAAACTTGTGTCACAGGTAATGGCAGCCAGATTTGAGCAATCATGGCAAGGTCCTAGCCTCTTCTAACATGCATTGCTGCACACTCGCAAATGTAACAGTTTTATCTCCTCTATTCTGTGGCCAGATTTCACCTTAAAAGAAATGTTTCTTTTAATTATTGTAATTGGACGTAGATATTAAATTGAAAAATCTAAACGGTCTCACATGCTACCAATTCCTAAGCGCTTTTTTTTATATAAAAAACAGTTTTATAAAATGAAAATTGTTTTTTGTACTTCGACAAATATAATACACAGCAATAACATCAACATTAGTTAACATGCTAGCAAAATAAATGCACAGTCAACAAGCTATCATGAAATGAAAAAAGCTATACACATGGCATATATAAAAATTATATACCAATAATGCAAAAACAAAGTAATAAATAACAAACATTACTTAAGATGCTAATTCAGATAAAAAAAAGGATATAGAATATCACAACAAATAAGCCAGCTGTCATCATCTTTTTTAAAGCAACATTAGGCTACACGGCTGCACATAAGGCACTCATACTCGTCAAAACTTAAAGAGTTGTTTAACTAATGCCAGTATGACAATAACTTAACATTGCCAAATGATTTTGTTGAAATTTAGCAGAAGTATAAAAAACCCAAAAGATGGTAACTGGAATTAAAAAACCAAGACCATAGCATATCACTTCAGCTACCTGCTTTTGCCACAGTAGACACAAGTATATAGCATATATATATATATATTAACACAATTCAGAGTTGGATTTAACCAAAGATTCAGCAATTGATATTCAGCATTAAATGGATGGAAAGGTCAACAAACCAGCAAGGTTAACATTCTGTCATAAGATATTTACTAGCACTGATTCAGAGGAGATCAGAGGTGCCACCTCCTTGGATCTGTTGAGGGGAATGAAATATATCTAGCCATCTAGGTTACCTGTTAATGTGTCGTACTACATCCATTATGCAAAGACAAAATATGTGAATTCTACAAGTAGGTTTGATACCAGTACTGTTGTTAAACAATCTGTATTGGATTTAGCATTTCGAAAGTACGATCAATTTTCAAGGAAAAAAAGATTCAAAATGAGCCTTCTGGTACCGATACATTAAATACAGCAGAAGAATAAAAAGGCAAATAACAGAAAGAAAAGTAAGGTGTAAAACCAAAATTAGAAACAAAAATATTGAAACAAGTGTTTGAAATGGGATACAAAACGTCAAAGTGAGCCTAAATTTTGTGCTGATAAGTGCTTGTTAATAGTTGATAACAAACTGGCTCATGTATCTAGATATCCTATATCATCAAACCTTAACAACCTCAACAATAAAAATGATTTAACCTTAGCTATTCGAGCTTCAATGAGACGAACTATGCTCTCAGCATGATTCTTGTATTCTTCAGCCAGCATAGTGAGCATGTTGATATGAGGTTTGGAATTGAAAGTAAGATCTTCTAATGATGATTGATAATCTTCCATTACATCAGCCATGATGTTCAAAGAGCTTGATGTCACTTCTTTCAACGCTTTTATTCCACTGCTCAGGTAGAAAGTTTTGCTAATTCAACATTACAATAGCAGCCAATGAACAAAAACAGTTTCCTTTTGTTTGATGCAAGCAAGACAAGAATCTTCCACTGCAGTTAACTCAGCAAATTTAACCAAAAATTAACATATACTACCCATTCGACCCTTAAAACAAAGGAAAAAATCCGGTAGGATATGGGAATATTACTACAATCAAGCGGGGTGGTTTCTACTACATATATGATAGCCTTTTTTATTGATTTATGAAGGAAGTGTCTACTCTGCTGTTAACGGCACAATACTGATTGGCTAATTTTCCCAAAATTGGGTATGCAAATTGACACAAGCCAATCAACAGCCATGCATATACACTAAGGCATAGGCGTCGATTTTTTCTTGAAAAAGGCAAACAGTAGGGAGGTGAGAATTTTAATACAAACTTTGTTTTCTTTCTATTGGGTGTCCCAGAAAAAATAAACCACTTTTTGTAGAGTAATTTCTCAGTGATTATAAACTCAAAATTATTGAAATTTTATACAAGGGTAGGCAATACTGTTCATACAAAGCGCCATATTTGAAAAAATTTTGAAGCTGAGGGCCGCACTGATTGGAAGAGCAAAAAAAAGGTCTACACGTCCGCAGGCGTCCTCTTTTCACCACTGAAGATCTTGAAGAGCAAAAAAAGATCTACGCAACCGCAGCAACGCGACAAAAAATTTTCGCACCTTGTTTGTTTTATTTTACTGTTCACCAATCACGCAAAAATCTGCAAAATCCTTCTACATTTACTTACATTATAATTTTAGTCGCGTCATCGTGTATCGATGAACGCACCTTGAAGTTGCATACATAATCGATATTCTAAGCCAGGGTTTTTCAACCTTTTTTTGCTCATGGCCCACTAAACTGATAAAATATGTTGGTAGCCCAAATTGAGTGTAGGCTAGTAACGTGATTAGGAATGCTGGTGTTGCTTTCTAGTCAAGCTCTGTGTCCCACTAGAAACGATGCCGTGGCCAGGGTTGGGAATTGATACCCAAAAAAGTAAAGAAATAATCAATATTCGATAGTTCACCAAAAAGTAAAGAAATAATCGATTTCGATGATAGTTTAAAAAAGCAAAGAATAAAAAATAATGTTACCAATATTCGATATTACACTGAGCATTTAGCGGTGTAATTATTTTTGTTTGTAATGTTTTTTGTAATGTCCTCACATTCATGCAATAACTTACAGACAAACGACGAATATAGTATATGCGAAGCAACTCTGCTACTAAAAATCTGTTTTTTTGTTGTTTTGGGCACAAAAAAAATTTATCCGCAAAAACAAGGTAATTACATACCAACGATTGTTTTAGATTTACTAAAGTGAGATAAAGTAACCTGGACAAAATGAATCGAATATGGAATATCAAATTGCGCCAAAAAAAAAAAGTAAAGACAAGGCCATATTTGATACTCATTCAAAAAAGTAAAGGCTCCAGTGCATTCGATGAACAAAAAGTAAAGAATATCTCAATCAAATATTGATTACAATTGATTTTTCCCAACCCTGGCCGTGGCCCACTGCTGGGAAAAATCGATTGAAAAAATATGTGGAAGTGCTGCTATCAAAGCATTTACTCTGCACATGTGATATTTGACTGAAGACTTATACCTTTGGCATTGTTCAGTAGTAGTATTGATTCTCACACCAAGCACAAAATAGTTGAAAAACTGAAAACACTACCTAAAAGTTGATCAGTACACCTAGCGCCAAAAAGCAGAGCATTTACATAAGGAAGCCTTTATTTCACCGGAAATTTCGGTTACTGCAGTTCGAAAATTGTGGTTGCAAAACCGAAAACATCCTCTGACGGTTCCCCTACTGTGAGAGTCGCACTACAGGAACCGTAAAACAGTTACGCAACTACGATTTTCAAACTTCGGTAACCAGAATTTTCAGTGAAACAGACACTTCCTTTATATAATCCCCATTCAAAATAAAAAAGCTTTCTTGGATAAAACTTAAACCAAATCTAAAACCCAGAAACCGAAGCTGTGCGTAAGCAAAACTGAAACCAAAACTACAACCTATTTCTCAACAGACGAGAAACCACACCAAAACTGAAACCTGACATCTGGGTTTTAACACACCAAAACTGAAACTGACACATGTGACACCTGTTGCAGAACCAACTGCAATATGCTATGGTTTTTAACCAACTGCAATATGGTTTTTTACCAGTATATATGGTACCGGTACTAGACAGCTAGATTGGTTATCAATAGTCTAGTCTGTAGTATTGTCAAAGTCCTGAGAAAAATAACATCATAAAATTAAGAAAGCGTCTATTTCACCGGAAATTCCGGTTACCGAAGTTTGAAAATCATGGTTTGCAGAACCAGAAACATCCATTAACGGTTTCTCTACTGTGAGAGTCGCACTACAGGAACCGAAAACGGTTACGCAACGGTTGCCAGTAACTTTGCCCCATGGTAACTTCGCCACACTTTCATAGATCAAAAATTTACATTGCCTACACCAAAACAACTCTTTAAATTCCCGGTTGTCGTAAAAAATTTAATCGGGCTTTTCCACAGTCCACTTAAATTTATTAAGGTAACATCGTCACAAGGTAACTTCGCCACATAATCAAAACTGTGGGGGAAGAGGTGAGGAGAGTGCATGGGGTGAGTGGGGAAGTGTGTTGGGGTGTAGGGGGAGGTCAGGGTAGCTGTGCGAAGAGGTATAGGGGGTGTAGGGGGAGGTGTTGGGGGAGGTAAGGAAAGATGTGTGGGGAGTGGAGAAGTGTGGGAGAGTGTATGGGGTGAGTGGGGAGGGGTGTGGGAAAGTGTATGGGGAGAGGAAGTGCGTTGGCATGTGGGGAGAGGAATGGGGGAGGTGTAGGGAAATGTGCTGGGTGTGGGGCCCCAACACACTTCCCCACATCTCCTCCCTCACCTCACCTTTCCCTAAATCTCCCCTTACCTCCTTCACACCCCAACACACTTTCCTACACCTCCCTCTCATACCTCTTCCTACATCTCGCCCCACATCCCAACACATTTTCCTACTATCCCCACATCTCCCCTCACCTTCTCAAAGTGTGGCGAAGTTTCTGTGGCGAAGTTACCATGTGGCGAAGTTACTGGCAACCTACGCAACTACAATTTTTCAAAATTCGGTAACTTGAATTTTCGGTGAATTAGACACATTTCATAAAATTAATTATCTAATGAACATCTGAAAAACCTACCGGTACCTCATGTTTCTAATGAGTAGCGGTACCACTTTGCCTCATGACAACAGAATCTGTTGCTCAAACAAATTCTAACCTACCGGTATCATCTGATAAAGCGGTTCAAACTAGAGATGAAATAGGCTGACTTTTTTGCAACCCCAGACCACCCATGGCCTATAACCTCTTGCTCAGTAGCATTAACCGACCCAGCAACTCATCCCAAAAACAAAGCCTGACCGGCCAGGAGCCCATTTTTTGATGAACAGTCAACCACTGAACCACATTTTCTGCTTGAAAGAAAAATGAATGTTGAAAAGGATTACAAAAATTGGTACTGGTAGCGGCTCGTTAGAAGATATAACTGGGTCACTAAAACGACTGGTAAACAGCTCATTACTGGTAGCAGGTCTCTTAGCTGCCCATGCCATCTCTAGTTTGGTTGCCAGTAACTTCGCCATATGGTAACTTCGCCACACTTTAATGCATCAAAAATTTACATAGCCTACACCGAAACAAGACTTAAAATTCCCGGTTGTCGAAAAAATTTTATCGGGCTTTTCCACACTCCAATTAAATTGTTTAAGGTAACATCGTCACATGGTAACTTCACCACATAATCCAAACTGTGGGGGGAGATTTGGGGAGAGTGCATGAGGTCAGTGGGGAAGTGTGTTGGGGTGTAGGGGGAGGTGAGCTGTGGGGGAGGTGTAGGGCAGTGTGTTGGGATGAGTAAGGAAAGATGTGTGGGAGTGGAGAGGTGTGGGGAAGGGTGTGGGAAAGTGCACGGGGTGAGTGGGGAAGTGTGTTGGCGTGAGGGGAGAGGAATGGGGGAGGTGTAGGAAAGTATAAAGTATATTAGGGTGTGGGGCCCCAACACACTTCCCCACATCTCCTCCCTCACCTCACCTCTCCTTACATCTGCCTTTACCTCCCCCATATCCCAACACACTTTCCTACACCTCCTCTCATACCTCTTCCCACATCTCCTCTTCCTTCCCCACACCCCAACACACTTTCCTACACCTATCCCCACATCTCCCTTACCTTCTCAAAGTGTGGCGAAGTTACTATGTGACGAAGTTTCTGCGGCGAAGTTACTGTGGCGAAGTTACCATGTGGCGAAGTTACTGGCAACCTCTAGTTTGACCACACCAACAAGTTGAACTTCGCAGCAAAAGCTTAGTTAGTCTACCCGGTAATACCTGAATACCTTAAACTCCAAAAGGATCTGCTCAAGAGAAAACAAAAAATAGTCTACAATCAGACATCTTGAAATACTTTTAATCAAAAAGTTGCAAGGTACAGCCATAGATAAGTAATACTACAACTAGATCGCGCGTTCATCGTTAAACGGCTATCTCAAAAGTGTAAGAATTTGAAGCTCTCGATCCACCATCTTAGAATTACTCGCTTCACGCTAAAACGGTATGTATAAGATGGGGAAAATAACGTTTTAAAGGATGAAGAAGCGCTAGCATACGTGGCAGCATCACATATTTTTTTTTATTTTTATTTATTTGTATCAGACACAAAAAACGGTCTCAAACATAGCTAAAATCGCTTGGTCTAGAGAAAAATGAATTAAGGAACAAAATCGCAAAAAAAAAACAAAAAAAACAAGCATATTTACAAAGAATCAAACTCAAAAAAGGCAGACAGCTTTAAGCAGCACACATAAGATTATCAGTGTGCGCAGCGTGCACATACGGCTTATCGACAGTGTAATAAATGACGCCTTGCGCATTGTCACTGGGTGCCTGCGTCCCACTCCATCGGTCTACCTTCCGGTTCTTTCAGGCATCCAGCCAGCTGAGCTTCGCCGCCAAGGAGCGACACTCTCCCTAGCCAACCGCAGCTCCCTGGACCCTGACCACATTTTACGTGGCCACTGCTCCGGATGGCAGATGCTTTCCCGTAGCCCGGAGCGTTACTCTGTCTACGCTATTTAATCTGGCTGACAGAAACCGAATCTGCCTTAACGGCGAGACACCTAACGATGTTCAAGCTGGGCAGCGGCAAACGTCCTTTTCAGGACGGGGCGATGCGCATCTTCGGCGCACCGTCAACAAGTTCCAAAGGCCCAGCATTCTCCAACTGAACATCGAAGGCCTCACTGCAAGCAAGATGAGCGTGTTGCATCATCTTGCGTTACAGTGTGAGGCACTCGTCATCCTCTTACAGGAAACCCATTGCACCTCGGTAGAAAGGTTAGATCTTGCGAGCTACCATCTAGCTGGGTTTTCCTTGAGCAGGAAGCATGGTCTTGCTACGTTTGTCCATGAGCGTCTGAAGTGGATCCTAATCGACCAGTCCCCACCAACATCGGAGATCGAGTGGGTGTGCGTGGATGTTGATAACTATAAAATAGTCAACGTCTACAAACCCCCTCCAACACGGATGCAAGCATCTGATCTTCCAGCATTCCCCCATCCCTGCCTCTATGCTGGCGACTTCAACTGCCACCATGTTGACTGGGGCTATAATAACAACAATCCAGATGGTGAATGCCTGGCTGGCTGGGCCAGTGCCAACAACTTCACCCTGCTATATAGCCCCAAGGAGGCCGCCAGTTTCCACTCTGGCCGCTGGAAAACAGACACCAACCCAGATCTTGCATTTGCCAGTGTCGATTTGGACAGTCGCTTACCTGACAGACGTATCTTAGGAAAGTTCCCAAGGTCACAACACCGACCCTCGCTTATAAGTCCACCCAAACTTGCTCATCCAAAACCGAGCAAGCCTGTAAAGCGATGGAACTTCCGCAAGGCCAACTGGGACCACTATTCTAACCTAACCAACAAACTGGCCAAGAGTATACCGCCACCTGAATCTCAAAACATCGATCAGGTTTACCAGTGCTTTTGCAAGGTAATAAACACTGCGGCGAAGAAATGCATCCCTCGTGGTCGACGATCAAACCACATACCTTGCTGGGATGCGGATTGTGAAGACCTCTATCAGCATTTCCTGCAGTCATCTGGCGGCCCTGATTCGGATAGGGCTGCCACAGCCCTACTCACAAGGCTCGACGGGAAGCGGAGAAATCGCTGGTCAGAGACGGTCCGCAACATTGACTTTTCGCACTCCAGCCGGCTGGCATGGAATACTATAAACAACTTGACTGGTAGGTCACGACAATCCCCTCGTCAATGTCCCGTTTCAGCTGATGCTATTGCTTCTCAGCTGGTTAAAAACGGGAAATACGAAGGTGTGAATCGACGCTCATCTCGGCTCGTTTTACAGGAAGTGTCTGACCTTTGGAGGGCTGATCCATTACATCCTGCGAATGTCTCCGGGAGTTTTTCCCATCGGGAGTTCGCTGCTGCCCTCCAACATTTAAAACCAGGCAAAGCTCCTGGACCTGATTCCATTTGTCCGGAGCTGATAATCCATGCTGGAGCCAGCTTAAAATCTTGGCTACGTGGCTTAATTCCTATCTTCCTGCCTGCACCACCTCAAAATTCCTAAGATCTGGAGAAGAGCGCTAGTAGTAGCGGTCCCAAAGCCTTCGAAACCTGTAGAGGACCCAAAGAGCTATCGTCCGATCTCCTTGCTCTGTGTTCCCTACAAGATTCTCGAGCGACTTATCTACGCCCGCGTCGAACCTCTTATTGACCCTCTGCTCCCACGGGAACAGGCGGGTTTTCGACGCGGAAGATCCACCGTGGACCAAGTCACTTTGCTCACGCAAAGCATTGAGAATGCATTCGAAGCGAAAAAGAAGGCCGGTGCCGTCTTTATCGACCTGACGGCTGCCTATGACACTGTCTGGCACCGTGGCCTCACCTGCAAGCTGTTGCGGCTTCTGCCGGACAAGCACATGGTTCGTATGATTATGGACCTGATCCGCAACAGAAGCTTTACCCTTACAACTGGCGACAGCAAGCCTAGCAGGTTACGACGCCTGAGAAATGGCGTCCCCCAGGGATCGGTCCTGGCCCCCTTCCTTTTCAACATCTATACGTATGATATCCCCTCCATAACCTCTAAGAAGTTCGCCTATGCCGACGACCTGGCGATACTTCATACATCTGGAGAATGGAAGGAGTTGGAAAGGACTCTAAGCCAGGACATGACTACACTCTCGGAATATCTCCAGACCTGGCGATTGAAGCTTAGCCACACTAAAACGGTGACGGCGGCCTTTCACCTCCACAATCGAGAGGCTAAGCGTGAGCTTAAGGTCTGTAACATCGGTAAGACCTTACCTTTCTGTCCAGTTCCCACTTATCTTGGGGTCAAACTGGACAGATCGCTCACATATCGTCCTCACCTGGAAGCATTGCGCAAGAAGTTAAGTGCTCGCGTCTCACTGTTGAGGCGACTTGCCGGAACAGGTTGGGGTGCTAGCGCTAAGACATTACGCACAGCTGCCCTGTCTCTGGTCTACTCGACTGCCGAGTGCTGCGCACCAGTCTGGTGCCGCAGCGTGCACATACGGCTTATCGACAGTGTAATAAATGACGCCTTGCGCATTGTCACTGGGTGCCTGCGTCCCACTCCATCGGTCTACCTTCCGGTTCTTTCAGGCATCCAGCCAGCTGAGCTTCGCCGCCATGGAGCGACACTCTCCCTAGTCAACCGCAGCTCCCTGGACCCTGACCACATTTTACATGGCCAGTTTCATGAGTCACAGGACGTATGTAGGGAGAGATTGAAATCTAGACGCTCATTTGTACCTGCTGCTCGGAAATTACTAGACAGTCTTTCTGAGATGGACGTCCGTGCAGCCGAGTGGACGAACACGAAATGGGACATGGAGTACTCTGCCAACGCATTGTCACTCCACGCTTTCATTCCCAAGGCTAGCTCCAGACCCTTGGGTATGGGTCTGCCCAGGGCAGCCTGGGTCAAGCTCAACCGTCTGCGTTCTGGTGTTGGACGTTTCTGTTCGTCCATGTACAAATGGGGTCTCGTTCCTCTCGCGAATTGTGAGTGTGGTGCCAGTGAACAAACCGCAGATCACATCATCTCACAGTGTCCCATACATCGAGCACCCCGAGGTATGTTTGGTCTGATGGTTTTGGATGACGAAACAAGATGCTGGCTGAAGTCCCTTACAGTCAGCATCTGACCCAAGCAGTTTGGTGGTGGAGGGTGGTAAAAGGATAAACCCTCGGCCTTGGTCCTTTCATCTGTCTTGGAAGAGATGCCCCGCCAAACGACGACGACGACAATAAGATTATCGTAATTGATAAAAAACTGAATCATAATAACACCCTGACGACATCACAGCTTGAATAAATTTGTCAACTGTACTGGAACAACGGTGAACAAATGAAAAAGTGGATCTGCGTAAAATAGCATCAAATGTGTTAATGCCATGCAGTGGCAGATTAAGGGGGGGCGGAGCGGGCTGAAGCCCAGGGCCCCACAACATTTAGGGGCCCCACAAATTTACATTTTTCTAAAATTTTTTTTTTTTGACAAAAAATATTTTCGATTTTTAAATAAGGTCTTAACTTGCGGAAACTACCAAGTTTTTAAAATTTTGGCGCTGATCGAGGGGTTGGGGCCTTGGGGTTAAATGTGATATGTTGTTAGTTTACTCAATATTAATATTTATAAGCAAAAATCTTCTCAAAGTAAGAATCCCAGTTGTTATCAGCTAACATTAATTGCTTTGTAGGTCGCGGACAGCAATTTTTTTCAAAAAGTTATCCTCTTTTTGCCGATTCAAACGTCACAATAAAGAATAAGATAATTGTTAATTTAGGTAGTAATGAACAAACGATGACACTTCATTGCCACTTGCCAGCAAGAGAGCCAGTCAGCCAGACTGCAGTTGAGGTTATACTATAGCAGAAAATATTTAATGTCTCTAAAGAATCTAGCGTTAAAAATTATTGCTCCATCCTATAACGGTAGGCTAGCTGCAACATCTAGGCTTCATAACTTTACACTTTAGATTCTAGAATAAGTGGTAGTTCCAGCTTTAATTTGAAAGAATAAAATCTATTGCAGAGAGCAGTAGCATAGTGTAGTTTGGTTTTTATAAATAAGGCATGGCTATATTTCAAATATTATATGCCTATAGCCTAGGCTATGGTCTCCAATGAGGCCTCGTCGTGACTAAGAATTTGATTACGAACAGAGGCTTTTGGCCTTTTGCCCAGTCTAAAAGACACGAATGTACGTTGATTTCATTGGTTTAACTTACCGTATTTAAGTTACAGTGGCGTAGCGTGACCTGCCACATGAGGCATGCAATTGCGATGACGTCATTATGATGACGTCATTAGTTTCTTAAATCAATTCAACTTCAAAAATATACTCATTAGAATTCGTTCAAGCGTATTAGGTAGGCGAAAAATTAACGCACAGAACATCAGTTTTTATTTCACAAGGTAGTAACGTACACTGTATGTCAAAAAATAGGATTTCAATTCTTTGGTAATCCAGTCTATTACATTACTTTATCGCCTCATCTCAAAGAGGCTCCATGACGTCATACAATTGTTGAAACCAAACGACTGTGCTTTAAGGCACACAAATCGAAGATTATAAAAGACACAACAATAATAATAACGTGTATACAAAGCTAAATAGATAACTTTTTAGTGTCTGACGCTGTTTATACCCTAATCCTTTGATATCCATGAGTGCGTGCGTCAAATGTCCCACAGTGTAGTATCAAGACAATCTTTGTTAATCATATGGCGCTTGCATTTCTCATGCCCGTGATGGCCTGAATTTTCAGGTTAACGGCTGGTTTCAAAAAGTTCAAGTTCAAGTTTGTTTATTCGTCACCAACCACAATGGATAAGACAAAAACACAGGCATCAGATAGATAACATAAGGATTAGTGACAGGGTGACTCCGAAGAAACTGCGAGGTCTTTGAGTCAGAAGCCACCCTATTGAGTCAGAAAGGAATTCTGCGCACGTTGTTCCGATCCATCTGAGAATGTCGTTGAGAATTTCTCGCTACAATGTAATTGCAAATAATCAACTTTCATC
Organism: Trididemnum miniatum; assembly: GCA_964006365.1. Lineage (NCBI taxonomy): Eukaryota > Metazoa > Chordata > Ascidiacea > Aplousobranchia > Didemnidae > Trididemnum > Trididemnum miniatum. Next base: position 6,279,023 of record OZ023238.1, read on the forward strand.
CCATTCATCGAATGTTTACCAGCAGTTGTGAATCAAACCAAATGCTTTTCTAGTGACAATCCATTTTTTTAAACTAAATGCTGTTTTGCCACACAAATAGTTTTTCTTTCTTCAGATATATAAGTCTGGAATTGTTGAGTCATTTGCACAACTTGGAAGTTTTTCACAGCAGTAGTATATATCTATTCCACTACTCCATTACTAGGCTTTAATAAAAAATCTTACCCTTGGTACCTGAAAACATATTTACAAAATATTGGAAAAATAAAACCCCGGAAATCTATAAGACTCTGAAGTTGAAGTATACATGTGGCGATAGGCCACAATATAACTAAAAAATACTTGATAAATGATATTCTGAAGCTTCTATGCTGTGGGAACAAAACATACTACAACAACACCTGAAACTGAACTTACATAGGAAGTTCCATAAAACTCATGCACCGTATAGTCACTCTATGTATAAAGTCATAGATAAACAATGCGACGTCCTACTTCATCCAGGGTTAAATTTTGACAAAGTCAATCATTCAATTCACTGCTGACAATTACCACTAACCCACACCAATTGACAAATGATCATGGGGAATTAGTGGTTAAAAGTTTAAACTAAAAGCAAATAATTTTCTATTAACTGGTGTAAAACCACAAGGAAGCACTATTAACATGAGCAATCTAATTTCTGCAGTTTTGACGATAAATCAAAATGTTGAACCTGTGTTTTGATTCCAAGGGTAACAGTTGCTGAAGCATAATGAAGCTGATCATACAAAAATGAGATGAAGATTTTAATATCTGCATTGCAACTTTAATTACATCAAATCTTTTAACCAACCTAATGAAATAAGCATGGAAACAAGCTAATTAAAATAATGTCACAGTATTTCTATACTGCTCCATAAAGCAGTAGCAACAAATTGACTGAAGAAATCAGAATCTTAACCAGTCACAAGCACAGCATGACCAGCAAATGAAAACACACAGGGCAAACCTATGTTTAATTCGTAAGCAACCAACTTAGGGGTCAAAACCTAATTTGTAACATCATACACTGTACAAAGCAAATAAGTTAGACAGGAATAAAAATACAGCAAGCCATAGGCCTATAGCGTTGTCTTTAAAAAATAATAAGCAAGGCCAGCAGTGCAATTTGTTTGATGTCGAGCTTCTGCAGATCCAATATTTGTAAACGTTACTATAAATTTCTGAATTAAAATTTCTTGAGCTAGTTTTGGTTTGTTTATCGATACTAATGTTGGGTCTTATCTAGAGTACGCTGTCCATGTCTTTCATCGCCTTATGCAGACGAGTTAATCTAGACGCAGACGGCTTACTCTAGACAAGATCCACTTATGTTCAACTGTGGGGTAGTTTTGCCAGAAACAATCTTGAAATGTTAGAACTGTAAAACTTTTATGTTTCAACTTTTTAACAATATTTTTGGTCAACAAATTTGAAGCTGTGACTTGGGCTTGGCTCATTGTTTCGGTTTAAAGCTTGATGAATATTAATTTTAGTAAAGTACCGATACTATAAACTGTAACACTGCACCAACCAGTACCAATATTCTATCCAGTATCTGTACAATGAATCTTAATTTCATTAAGATGATGTTCTTTTATTTGCATTACCGATATTTATTTACTGGTAACGATATCTCAAAACCCCATGGTTTGGTAAGCCTACCTACCGGTACTTCAAACGAGTCATGTCCAGTAACAGCCCCCACACTTTTTCTGTCAGCCAACCTTGACCTAAGCTATGACCTTAACCAAACCTATAGTCTAACCTGACCCTAACCAAATCTAGCCCTAACCGAAACCAATCCTAACTGAATTTAACCCTAACTAAATTTAATCTTAACAAAACTGAACCTGGGGGCTGATACTAGACCTAACCCCTTTGAAATGTAAATGATTTTTGCAGATGTGTAACAAAAGGTAAGACTATAATGTTTGCTGATGATACAAATTTATTTTTTAGTGAAAGTTCTTATGAGAAAGTATTCCAAGTGGCTAATGAAGACTTAAAAAGTATTGATAATTGGCTGACAGCTAATAAACTTTCTCTTAACATAAATAAAACTAATTACATTGTGTTCCGCATTCCAAATAGTAAGCTTCCTTGTCAACATGCTCTCCAGTTGAGGAACATAGAAATTAAAAGAGTCGTTTCTGTTAAATTTTTATGCGTTATAGTACATGAACATTTGTCTTGGAAACCTCATATGGAAGCATTATTGAGTAAAATTAGAATTACGTGCAGTATTGTTCACAAAATTCGCAATCATTTGAGCCAGCGCATATTACTTTTGCTGTATAACTCTACGATAAAAAGCCATCTCCAATATTGCATTATGACTTGGTGCAATGGTAATAAGACCATGGTTAAAAAACTTCAAAGTTCGGTTAACAAGTTTATTAGATTAATATTTAAGCTGAATTATTGAGATAGTGTAAAAACTCTGATGCAACAGTATAGTCTTTTGACGATTCATCAATTAGAAGAATTAGAACTGCTAGCTTTATGTACAAATATTTACACGATGACTTGCCAGTCACTTTTCGGTATCTCCTTGACGACAACCAGTTAGCTAGTAGTACCTCTCGTCAGACTAGAAGTCAATCTAATCTATTCCCCCTGTTTTGTAGAATCGAATTAACTAAACAATCTTTGAAATATCGAGGTCCATTGACTTGGAATTCTATTCCAGTAACCATTCGGCAAAACAAATCGCACAATTCTTTCAAAAAAGCGATTAAAAAAAACATGCATGGTTTAGCCTACCACTCCAGTAACTTATAAATTTATTGTGAAAAGATCATACCGTAATTGCATTATGTAGCTTCATTTAATTGATTTAAGAGGCAAAAACAGGTATCTGCTGTTAGTTTTTCTTTTACAGATTTGAGTTTCTCCAACCATCTCCTATTCAATGAGCATTTTCAAATTTTTTGGTTTTCCAGTTTCCAATCCCAACAATCCTACGTTGTATGAAACATTTCTTTAATCTGCATCAGTTTTGTTGCATATTCAACTGATTGGAACAATTTGAGCGAATTTACTGATGAAAGTTAATAATTATTATTTTTTGAACCACTATCGGTATCGTAGTTGAACGTCAAATTATAATTGGCTTACTGCTTAACTCTCCTTCAAGTAAATTTTGCTTTGCAACCCATTTTTTATTTTTGGTCATTACTGTTTACGTGGCGTATTGTTTTTTTTTTAAGTAGGCCTATAGCAAACAAAAGTTAACCTAAGGTGCAGTGACCGTGCTTTTTTTTTTTTCAAAAAGTTGTGTTTATTTTTTAACTCCTGCACGTTTCAACGTATATCGTTTTGTCGCTGTAACCTGTTTTTCGGCCATTGTTTTTGTTCCTTGTTTTTGTTAGGTGTTTTTCTGGTCGTTAAATAAAATAAACTACTACTACTACTACCAGTATGCAATACCAGTACCCCCAAATTAGACCTATTACAACTAAATTCCTGCTTTCTCATATTTTGCAGCTTGATCTCACAGTCTCAGTCTCACAGCCTATCATTTTTAAACTAGTTTATTTACCAGTGTCATACACAGTAGATCTGTTGCACCATGGCACCGTATTGAATAGACTATCGTTACCGTATGTGATTACTCAGCGCTTACCAGTTACTGCGTCGTCTTACCGCGTAGACCGCATAGGCATGCAATTTGACGATTGCATGCCTTCTTACGTAGTTATTCGAGGATTTAGCGCCAATCTGCCTATGCAACCAGATGCGGGACAAAAAAGCAACTTCGAAAATTGCATGCCTATGCGGTCGTCCGCGGTAACATGCGGCTACTTTTAAGCGTTGCCATTTATTAATATTCAAAATAGTCTGCATGTTTAATGCTTTTCTGACGCGGAGAAAGTTCTCAAATTAAAATCGAGAAAATTTTTCAGATCTTTTTTCAAAAATATTATTATTAATTTTCTTTGGTTGAATGGCATTCGGCAAGGCATGCAATGCATGCCTTGCATGCATGGAGAATACGCCCCTGTTAAGTTAGTAGTGGCTTGTGATTCGGCTTCGCAATCTGACATTTACGGGTTCGATCCTAGCCGAAAACATTATTGGTTATTGACAGGAAGAGCATCCAAAATTTAATGTACTCAAGAAATGCCAAAGAAAGATCTAGTAGCTGAAGCGGATAGCGCATCCAAGCTCTATTCGGCATTGACCAATCACAGGTAGGCCTAACTGTTGAGGTTCGAAACAAGAGAAAAACGAATGTAAAAACAAATTATTTAAGTTAGCATAAAAAGGAATTACTGCTTAAACGCTAAGACGAATTCTATGAGCAACCGTACCATTTCCATTGAAGAAGTTAGGCAGGGTTGAGAGTTGAGGTGAATGCTAGACCCATCCCCGCGCTAGGAACACATTCTGCTTTCACAGAAATTGTTACAGCAGTGGTGGGCCGTTGGCAACACTTTGTCAGCGCTGACCCTGCGCAAAAAGCAAACCCAGTTCTTCCACGCAGAGTTCCAGTAGCCAGTAATGGTAGCAACTACGTAACACTGCGTATCCTTTTTTTCGCAGATATTATAGTATACAGTAATGAAGCGTACTTATCTCAGTGGAGCGCAAAAACGAGCAGTAGCTTCAGAAAAAAAGCGAAAGGATGATAATATTGTAAAAAAACGCCCAAACGGACGACTTTTTTTACCAGAGTAGCAAGTACCAGTGCACAATCAGATAGTGAGCTTATCCTGGAAGACAATACAGAGCAGCCACAATCTATTTCTCAATCTTCATCATTAGAAGCTAATGCAGATTTAGATTCACCTCATCTTGTTGAAATTGACGAAAGCGAAGCTGCAGGTCCATCATCTGAGATTCATACATTGTTACTGGTTCAAAATGATATAGGTGAGTGGCCTGCAGTTTTAACCGATGACATACGCCAATACTGGATTCAGCGTGGTTCAAGCACTTGCCAACATAAAGATTTTGATTTTAAAGAATCAGAAGTTTCTGATGGAACTCAACATCGCTTTTGTACTTTTACAATGTTTTCAAGAGTACACTCACGAACTGGCGAAAGGTTTGAAAGAAATTGGCTATGCTACTCTAAATTGACAGGGCGAGTATATTGTTTCGTTTGCAAATTAATCTCAAACAAATTGAGTAAATTTACCACTGGTTTTAACAATTGGAAACATGCTCACGAAGCACTGAAGAGCCATGAAAATTCAAATCGACATCTTGACGCAATGGCAGCAATGTGTTCTCGCAAATCAGTTACGCAAATGGATCACGGTTTGGTAAAGCAATATGAAAATGAAGTACAATATTGGAAACAGGTTCTTTGTAGAATTGTGAGTGCTGTCAAATTTTCTTGTATTCGATTTTCCCCGTAAAAACGAATTGATTGGCTCCCCGAGTAATGGTAACTATTTGGGCATTCTTGAGTTGTTGGCTGAATACGATAAATAAATAATAAATAACTGAGGTTATTTTCAAATTATATTGAACTGAAAATTCAACAGTAATTGAGGGAGGCTGCGAATAGAGATACGTTTCTTGCAGAACATTTAAGAGTTCATGCCAACAAAGGCCGTGGTCATCCATCTTATTTGTCATCAACTATCTGTGAAGAAATAATTGCACTAATGGGTCAAAAAGTTTTATCTGTCATTGTTTCAGAAATATAGACGGCAAAATATTTCTCAATATCAGTGGATTCAACGCCAGATATCGCACATGTGGATCAATTGACAGTGGTGATCCGTTATGTTCTAAAAGACGGTCCAGTTGAACGATTTTTAACATTCATCCCAATGTTTTCTCATACTGGAGCAGAAATTGCTAAGATTGTTGTGCAATTGTTGGACGAGCATGGAATCAAAATAACGGACTGTCGCGGTCAAACGTACGACAACGCTGCCAACATGAGCGGTAAATACCGTGGCCTTCAAACAATCATTCGTGAAAAATGCAATGTTGCTATGTACATACCTTGTACAGCGCATTCCCTTAATTTAATGCAGTAGAATCCTGCCATTCTGCAGCTGAACTCATCGACCTGCTGCAAAGTATTTACTCTTGGCTTGTTGCATCGACGCATTGATGGCAAATTCATCGAAAGTTTCTTAATGGGTTGCCTGTCAGCAAAACTCTATCAGATACCTGATGGTCTGCTCGCTATGACGCGGTACATGCGGTTAACAGGGGATTTTCTGAAAACATACGGGCTCTTGAAGAATTGGCAGCTGATGATGGTCAACCTCACGAAAGTCAAATTGAAGCTGAAAGTTTTGTGAAAAAACTGAAGCAACTGGAAACCTGTATTTTGCTTGAACTGTGGGACACTGTTTTAGAGCGGTTTCAAAAGACAAATCTGTCCCTGCAAAAAATGGTCTAACTTTAAACACTGCGATACATTTGTTGGAAGCTCTCAAATCTTTTGTTAACGGCTTAAGATCTGACTTCGAAATCTATGAAGAAAAAGGAAAAAAGAAGTCTGTAGTTGAAGAATATAAAGGTTTATCCCAACGAAGTCGGTGCAGCCGTAGATTTTTTGACGAAGATCCTGCCGAAGAAATTTCTCTTTCGCCTAGAGAAAAATTTAAAGTTGAAGTTTACTTGGTGATCATTGACAAACTATCTGGTGAACTAGAAAAGCGTTTAACAGCATATCGCAACGTCGAGAACAAGTTTGGATTTCTTTCTAAACTGGCAAACCTTAGCAATGATCACATTCAACAAGCAGCTTCTATGTTAATGAGGGAATACCCTGACTTTGAAGATCATTTTCCTACTGAGCTCGCCCATTTTGCAGCATTTGTTAGAGCGAAAACTGTAACAGTTGCTAGACAAGAGTCTGTAGATAATTCAGAGAATCAAGTGTTGAACAGTAATGTTGAACTCAAAATGTTCAAGCTGTTAAGTGATAATGATTGTGCCGATACTTTTCCTAATGTTCACATAGCTCTTCGAATATATTTGTGCATGATGGTTTCAAACTGCAGTGGGGAGAGATCGTTTTCTCGTTTGAAAAGAATAAAAAGCGAGCTCCGAAATATATCCGGACAAAGGCGTGTTTCAGCTCTTTCTCTTATGTCTATCGAACATGAAATCATGGACTCATTGAACTATCAAGAACTAATTAATGATTTTGCCGTTCGAAAGTCAAGAAAAAGGCCCTTTTGAGATTTTATGCTATATTAAGTTGAATTACTACAGTTACTAGACCTATATCTTATTCAGCGCTGGGCAGCGCTATACGAAATAGTAGCGGAACTACCACTAGCGCTAATCAGTGAAAACATCGTGCTCGCGCGCCTACTCTGTGAACCGGGCTTTAGTGCTATTTCGTAGAGTATTTTTAATCAACAACAAAATATATACGTTTTACTTTTGATTTTTATTGATCTACACGCAAAATGCAATGGTAGTCCGATCACCACAGTAAAACTCAAACCAATGCAAAGTTTTAAATTTCTTGCAAAGACGAAAATGATTGTAATAATTGATAGTTTTCTCTGGTCTCTGGGCCAAACTTGCACTTAAAGCGCTTATTTCAAAACAGGATAAAAACAGCGGCGGCGCTAGCTTCACGCTAGTGATAGAAAAAAAAACAGCGGCACTCACGCTAGCGAATTACTAGCATAACGGGTAGCGACACTAGTGCCCAGCTCTGCCTATACATTAATAATATGATCAATGACTGCTATCAGTTGATCAGTCGCTTCATTTCTTGATTGTTTTGAGTAAAAGATAAAGCCATGTAGGCTTCTGCATTTCTATTGAATCGATTTACCGAATACTTGTTTATTATAAAGGACTATTAGAAATAAAAACATTTTTTGAATTGATTTTCCATTTTTATCCTCTATTCACGAGAAAGCGAGTTGTATTGCTATACGTCAGATTAGATATCCTCACTCGCTTGGGAGTTAACTTTTCTGAGGTTTCTCTTCTTGTCTTTTGTTGAACTTGCTGCTTGTTCAAGCCACCAAGCAGCGACAAATATCGTGAAGTACCTCATCCAAGGGCACAACAACATGTCGAGGATAGGAGTTGAACCACGACCTTTCGATTCATTATGGTCGCCATAAAAACGGCGCTCCAGACCGCTCGGTCACGCTGCCGACGTGACTAAGAACGATTTTGAAATGATTCAATTGTTTGGTTCGTTCATTATACTCGTATAAGTACCGTACGCTTAAAAACGATTGTAAAACTAAACAAAGAAAAATATAAACCCATTAAACCGATTGGGTAAATCGATGTAGCCTAATGGAAATGCACTAATTGTTTTTAACCAAGTATAATATATTTGATCTTACCCAATAGGCCTAGGACTCAAAAGCAGTAATTGAGCGTGCTAAACAAAGCACAAGAAGTCCACACTGGTCTTTTTACGCTACTGATCAATATTGGTATTGTTTTGTTTTTTGAGGCTGTTCTTTAGGTTTATTGTTCTTTTCATTTTATATCGCATCAGCTTTCGCTGAACTTGGGAAAGAGGGCCCCATTATTAAATTAGCCTAGGGCTCCACGTACTGTCAATCCGCCCCTGATGCCATGTTCTATTTGTAATGTTCAAGCACTGCAGCATCGTGGCAAATTGTGGAGAATGCGGTAACTACAGAGGTGGGCACAATTTTGTTAATCGTTAATTTGTTAATAACGAAGCTAACTTTTTCGTTAACGAGTTAATTCGTTAAACTTTTTTTGAAATTAACGGACTATATTAACTTCCGTTAGTGCTTGATAACGTCCGTTAAATTTTTGTACACGCTTATTTCTCTTATTGTTGGTTAAGTTTGACATCGATAAACTAACAAAATACAACCACTGAAGGTCAAAAAGCAAGATATAAACAACAAAACATATTGCTTGTGAAGAGAAAAATTACATAAATGCTTACGCAAATATTGATATTAAAAAGTTTCATACTTTTTTTTAAAGAAGAATTGCCGTTTTAAGTCAAAATTAACGATTTAAAGAATTTAATTAACTTCCGTCAATAGGAGCTGAATTTAACGAATTAACGTTAACGGAGGTACATAATTGTGTTAACGAAGAAGTGGTTAACGAAGCTAACGTTTTGCATTAACTTGCCCATCTATGGGTAACTATCATTATACGCTACACGTAGCCGATCAATAGATTTACGAGAAAACTTGCACCAAAGTTGACAAGCATAAAAAGAAGTAGGCCTACAGTAAGCACGAAAAATGAGATTTTTAACAGTAGTTGAACACCTAAAAAACGATGCTTCAGCATATTGGCATAACAATCAAGAGATCGAACCTGCCCAGCGATATCGTCGTCGGTCAAAGAGTAGCAGATATGTAGGCCTACGCCTAGATATTTAACAGATTTAACAAAATCAATTTTGTTTGAATTAAGAGTCAATTGAGGTGTACCATAAAATTTTTTCCCGAATGGAGCAAATAAGACGCCAAAAGATTTTTCACAATTGAAGATAATATCATTTTTAGCTGCAAATTCAGAGCAGGCATCAACAAGTATTTGTAACCCATCAAGACTAGAGGAAAAACAGCACAGATTATCAGCAAATAAAATATGATTTAGAAGAGAATTCCCAATATAACAACCAGCTGTGATTTTATTTAGTTTGACCGATAAATCATCAATATACGCGGAGAATAAACGCGGGCTCAATACACCTCCTTGTCTGACACCAATGGAAACAAAGAAAGGTTGCGAAACACAGTTGTCCCATTTTATCTGCATGGTTTGATGTCTGTACCAATAATCAAGCAGACAAACAAATCATGTACCGATAGGCACTTTTCGCATTCTTAACTTTTAAACAGTTTGGAATGGTTGATCCCGTCAAACGCATTAGAAGCATCTAAGAACACAGAAAACACTGGAGTATCATATTTAACGTACGAACTAACACTCTGTTTTATTTAATAAAAACACCCATATCCGTACTGTGACCAGTTTTGAAGCCAAACTGGTTGTCTGTAGTGGTAAGAAAAGACTCAATTTGATGTAAAATAAAACACTCGAACAGCTTTGAAAACGTAGTAGCCAAGGCTATCGGTCGGTAGTTGCTTACTTTCTGTAGATATTTATTGTTATCTTTAACAATAGGAACAATGATAGATCTTAGACAGCTACTAGGAATAATACCATGCATAATGCACTTGTTAAATAAGCAACTGAGATAAAACGAAATACTAGGGTCAGCATAGCATAGATGGTAAGCTGATATTTGGTCGGGGCCATTGGCACTACTCAAGTAAAGCTTATGCAATAAATCATATATAACTGGGACAGAGCACATCACATTAGTTAAGTCACTTTCAATGCAAAAACTAATGTGCAAACAGTGCCGAAACTAGCGCCCCCGAACCCCCCAACCGGGGGGGGGGGCGCACAAAAAGAGGGCCCCATAAATAGTCAGTACGTAGAACTATTTAATGAACGTATGATGAAGGTGCCTTAAATAAGCCTATTCTAATATTCAATATATTTTTTGTCTTAACTCGCGCGATGTGGGGCCCCCATACCATATTTATGCTTTTGGCCATGGAGGGCCCCTGCAAATTTTTCGAAAAATAACAATCGCAAAACTCGCGAACAAACGTTTAGTGGCATGCCAAGGACCAGGGGCGAATCCAGGGGAAGATGTGGGGGTGCACCCCTTACCAGCCATTTTCAACAAATTTTTCTATAATAATAATAATAATGAACCGGCCGTTAGCTCAGTTGCTAAGCGCACGCTCTCGGTGCGGGAGGTCTGGGGTTCGATTCCCGGACCGGTCAAATCGGCACAGTGTCGCCAACGGTTCGCCACCGTTGCGACGTTTCTTCGGAGCTGTGTAGCCCAGGCGCTAAGCCGCGGAGATGGGCCCCGCCACTCGTTACACGCTTCGGCGTAATACCGCGAGTATAATGAAGATTTGATTTGATAATAATAATGGCATATTTATATCCCGCCTTAACACTTGCGTTGGTGCGAGCATTCTAGCAAGATTACCTAGGCGGACAACAATAATTTACTGCGACATAACAGGAGAAGGAGAAAATGAAAACAGGAGGATAAAAACATAAAATAATGCAATAAAACAAAGTCGAGTACAAATACTTAATATCAAAACAGTGAAGTACATTAGGCCCAGCAACTGGTGTTACGGTACATTCAAAAAGCATATGACAATAGAATATGATAATACAACATTCAAATTTTCTCAGGTCTATCAATTAGTAGCATAGTAGTTATAATATTACACTAACACAACATAGTTCAAAGCACATCAATCATTTTCAAATGCTAATGTAAAGTAATGCGTTTTTAGAATTTTTTTAAAAACGCTAAAATTTTTTGTACAGCGAATATTCAGTGGCAATTTATTCCAAGTAGTCGGCGCAATGTATTTAAAACTAAATTTTGACTTATTGAACTTTGGAAATAACGTAGGAGTATTTAATAGACAGAGCTGGCTTTCTGGTCTTAAATCATATTCAGAATTCTTTTGCTTCAATGAAATCAAATTTTGCAGATAATCAGGAGCGTCATTGCTCAGACATTTAAAAACAAGTATAGCAATTTTATATTGACTTCTGTAGGCAACTGGGAGCATATGCAGATTTTTTCTCATGGCTAAAGTAGAATTACGCAAACTGGCAGATTTTTTCACTCCAAAAACAAATCTTGCACACTTATTTTGAACTGTTTGCCATTTTGACACTAGAGAAGAGTTTAAACCACATTATGTAGCATTGCAATAATCCAAATTACTGAGAACATATGATTGAGAACATATAATTTCGAACCTCTTCATACCCATGGGTGCAAATCCATGGAGGGATGTATCCCCCCAATAATCCGGCAGCATCCCCCCCCCCAATATTTTCATGTCCCAAAACTGGGCATCAGCGAAGGTGATGACCTTTTTTTGGTCTTCACTTCATTTTGGGCAAAACAATTGGCATCTGGGAACGTTATGACCTGTTTTTTCGGTCTTCACTTCCTTGTGGGCAAAAAATTTGACATCTGCAGACGTGTCAATTTAGCTGAATCATCCCCCCCAATATCAAAAAATGGTCGATTTTGCTAAATCATCTCCCCAAATGCTCAACATAGATTTGCACCCCTGTTCATAACAATAAACCTTAGTCGCCTTAAGCACGCATAATCGAAACTGTGCTTACAAAATGCATCATATTTGATGAAGCACTCAAAGGTGGGGGCCAAATATATGAACAAACTTTGCCCGAAAATTGTTCGAAAAGCGCTAAAATGACCATTACAGTATGCAAATTTTCAAAAATTTCTTGGGGGAGCATGCCCCCGGACTCCCCTAAAGTCGTTTTTGTTACTTAAGTTGCTTAAAATAACTCTGCCGGGAAAAGATTGCGCTTGAAAAAGTGACGAACTTTGGTGCCCTCTCCCTGAAAAAAATTCTGAATTCGCCCCTGACATGAAACATTTTGAAAGGACTTATTTTCGCCCGTTTCCCGGTCTAAACGTCTTTGTATTTAGTTAACATTCAACCTAATTTAAAATCACACACACACCCCCCACCATAACTTTCTGGATCCGCTCCTGCCAAGGGCTCCTCATCCTCAAGTGAAAGGCGCAAAAATAAGCCTTAAAAACGTTTTTACGTCGCATAGATAGCGAAATGTTAGAGTAGGGTTTGCTTACAGCATTATTTTAATGGGTTTGGAAGGGACCTAGTTAAACAGACTACTAAACCTTGTTAAAACTGAGAAATTTTAAACGCTCAAAACGCACAAAAGCCTCCAAAATAAAGTCAAATTCCGCAAAATTTTCTGGGAGAGCATGCCCCCAGACCCCCCTAGCTTGGCATCACCCCTTCGGAGCTCGCTCTTTTGCATCACCATCCAAGAAAAAATGTTTAGGGGGCCCCGAAAGATAATTTCGTGGGGGGGCCCGCATTGCCTAGTTTCGGCCCTGTGTGCGAATCAACAAACAATTTTTCTTTGGATGGAGTTAAACAGTTTAATAAGGAATAATAGTGATTACTCCACATACTGGAGATAGCTTCAGGGCCAGACGCACCACCAACACACACCGAAAATTTGTTTTCTTTCTTTTTACGCATACAAGAGCCATTTATTAGGCTCCAAAATGACTTTTTGGTGAAATCTTGTTTTAATGAATTGGTAATTGAATCTGCACGTAGTTGTTCTTCGTTTTTTTTAAGGTGTTTCAAGTAGTATTTAAATGATTTCCTTGTTTCCTTTATGTCAATATATGAGGGACCGCAACGTGGGCGATTATTACTTAACCATTTCATATAAGCACGCCTGGCTGCAGCATGAGCATCTTTTACTTTATTATTCCACCCAGGAACTATCTTGAACTTACATTTTTTGCGACTTGTTTGAAGTAAACCTAAAGAAGCTACAAGTGAAGATTGAACTATTTCGTGGTAAAATTTATCAATCATTTTCAAGTGAATGGTCTCATTGCATTTAGAATTTTTGCATTAAATGACATCAGCAGTTAGAACAATTTTAGATAGCATCTGTGATGGGATTCAGGGGGTTCGCACGAACCCGTTCTTGCAATGTCAGAATAATCAGCGAACCCGTTCTTGTTTTTTCTTACAGACATTAGACCTTTATGAAGGAACCTGTTGTTAGTAAGTACGATACAAAAGAGAGCCTGTTCTTAAAATTTTAAATCCCATTACTGGATAGCATGATACCAGTATCAATAAAATAGCAATACTTAATCAATAAAATAGCGAGATACCATATCCCAGTTCAAATTAGTACCTTGAAATTCATCGTAGTCCACATCATCAGCATCAGACATACCAGTAACAGGAATATTTATACAAATTGCAATCGGGTGATGGTCAGAGGAAATAAAGTGGTATGGAACTTCTATTCTGCTAATAAAGCTGTGAGCTGAGTGAGTACACAAGAAGTGATCCAACCATAAGGTGGTGTAGTGAGCATCACTGCAGTATGCAGACGAGTTATTACGCAGCAATACTTTATCAGATGGAATGATAGTGATTGTTTGCGACACCGAGCAATGCAAGCACGACATGGGCCGGGTGTACACTAACGCTTAGCGCACGAAAAAGGGTAACCGGTTATCATTTTTTTCGTCCTTCCAGACTCATCAGGTGCACAACTACGAGAGCCAAAGCTAGCTCTAACTAAACCAACAAAAATCGAAGCTTATATACAGCTTGCTGATCAGAAGGGCGCGGCAAGACAGAAAGCGCTCGAGGTCCAAAACTAGATTGCAAACTCCAAGATTTCGTAAACTGCAGAAGCACGGCGAAGCAGAAAGCGCTCGTGGGTTAGTTTTAAACCACACAATTACTGTAGCCATATCATGCGCGCGTAAAAAGCAAAATTAGTTAACTGCGGAAATCGAAGTCGAATAATCCAAAATTATCTACAAAGCGCCATACAAACTCGTGAATTAAGTTCAACAAAATAATTTGGGAAGCAAAAAACGAAGCCAAAGAACACACTATTTTAATTTTCAACCGTAGTATTTACTATCAAACAAGGCCAACAGTACGTCGCTTAAAAAAGGGTATTTAGTTAACTGCAGAAACCGAAGTCAAAATTATCTACTGAGATTGTTTTCATTACAGAATTCAGTTGGAAGCTCACCAAAGGCATTTGTAAGCCTATTACTTGCATTAAAGTCACCAGCAAGGATAACATGGGGACTATCTTGTAATTCGTACATAGCCTCTAAAGCACCAAGATGTCTCAGAAAATTGTCTTTATTAGCACTATTGCAGTACGGAAGATAAGCATTATTTAAATTATTCTCAGTAGCAGAAATGGTTACCTTAATGCCAATGATAGATTTATCAGGATTGTAAAATACAGAAAAAATAAGGGATTTATTTCAGAGTATGGCAGTACCTCCATTAGGTCTTCCACAGAGTATACCATTTGCACAATCTACCACATACGTCCCAGCCGCATGATGAGTGTCGCTGATATGATTCAGTCTTTCCAAGCTTAGTAAGTCGTGTTTCTTGAAGTAGAACAATATGATTCATCGTACCTAAGTTTTGGATTTCTTTTATTAAAAAAGTCAGACCTCTGCAGTTGTAGAAACAAATTTTTAATTCAGAGAATGAGAATTTTATTTAGTGGTTATCAATGAGCAAGCTTGACCTTGTCGACTCCGAGTCGTTATGTTTCTTTGATTTACTAGGAGTGAAAAATTTCTGAACTCTTGTACCAGCAGGCCAGCACTCCATGTTTAAGACATCACTTATGGGAAAACCAGATATTACGATTTTAAATGAAGAGTAGGTTGGGAATTTTGTTTTTAACTTTTTACATTGAACATTATTTGCTGCAGTAAACTGAGTTTTGACATATGCTTGAAGATCCTCAAGAGTACTTGCAGCATCCAATCTAGAAATGAAGATATTTATCGGTTTTTGAATGACCGAAGCAGTTTTCAGAGAACAGAACAGAACAGTTTATTTCGATGCCAAATAGTACACAAACTCATTGTTAAACAAAACTCGTATTTTACATGCAGCAACAGGCAGTCACGAAGGGACCAGTGGTCTTCGAGTCAAGTGACAGCCCGCGGACAGCGACAATTACTCCGTCCATACGACCAGTGCCCAAAAGCCTATAGCTCCGCCCATCACAGTCAAATTTTCGATGTCACAACGCACTGAAAAAAGTGAATACGACATCAAAAACCCAACCACAGCGCCAGCGGGCCCCCAGCTCACAAACACCGGACATGCGGACAGAGCAAAGCAATCACTAAATCATGAAAATAAAGAGAAAGCAAAAAAATTATTACGAGAATTAATTATTGTTTCAGACACGGATTTGTTGTTGTGGGTAAGACTAAGATGTTAGAAGTAATGGATCAACACTCATCAATCTTTTACTGTATATACTGACTGAGAAGAAGTTGTTTGTAACTAAATTTGAATTTATTATAGGAGAGCTGTTTTAAGTCTAGTGGAATGTCATTCCAGATCTTTGCACCGACGTATTTTATGGATCTTTGGGTTTTAGTATAAGAGAAACGAGGAAGAGAAATATTTTTACTAGAAGCATGGCGAGTGGAATGAGTGTGGCGATCAGAGGGATGCGAAAAATAATGACGAAATCGACATGGTAATTTATTTTGAGAAAATTGGTGCATGAATTTAGCTACTTCTAGTTTATATAAATCTTCCAGTTTTAGAATTTGTAACTTGAAATAATGAGGCGTCATACTTTCTCTTAGAGAAGATTTGGTGATAATTCTTAATGCTTTGTTTTGTAGTCTTTTTAGGGTGTTTAAGTATGTTGGAAACGTAGACGCCCATATAGGTAAAACATACATTAATTGAGTGTGTATCAAGGAATAGTATAATAGGAGCAATGTATTTGATGGAAGATAGTAACTAAGTTTGTACATTATTCCAACTGAGCGTGATATTTTATTTTCTAGCAAGGCAATATGATTTTTAAAAGACAATTGGTCATCCACAAGTAATCCAAGATATTTAGCTGCATCAGAAATAGAAATTTGATCTGCATCAAGTGTTAGAGTGAGGTTGGGGCTAGACTTTCGAGAGCACTCTGAGTTTTTACCGATGTTTGGTGGCTTGGGCCTAGGCTTTTTTCTGACCTCCATCCAGACATCAGGATCAAATTCTGACTCTATTACCTTATCCATTCTGTCCTCAGTCGGCGTAGCAATTTTTCTTCTAGATTCATGACGTTTTGCTTTATTCGGTGGCAGCTTTTTGACAGCATCAGCATAGGTTTCTGTACTTTGCAAGTTTTCAGGTTCAGCATTGCTGGTGATTTTTTGGACACCAGCTGATTCGGTTTGGACCAAGTTTCCAGTGAGCAACTTTTTAACCTTATATAAGGTTGTTAGCAGTTCATGAACGAAACCATTTCTGTCTCTTTGCCCTTGTTTTAAGTTTTCACACTCTTTTTTCAAGTTATTAATGTCATTCCACATAGTAGGAGCATCAAGTTTATTTAACTCAATTGAGGGAAAATCACTTGATACTGTAGCAAACAAAAGATTGACATCTCATGCATCACTTCCACTATGTCCTTAAAATTATTTTCAACTTTGTTAGGGCCTTGCCTTTGTTTTTTCCTGAGTAGATTTGACTTTTGCTCCTCAGGAACATGCTCATAAATAGTAATTTTTTTTTCCACAGTGTCAGCATCATAATAGTTAAAAATTGACTTAACCAACACATCAAGTCTTAATAATTGCATCCTTTCATGGATAAACCCAAGTAAGGTATTCACCATAATCTCAGGCATAACCAGAATCGATTATCAAGACACATTTAAACACCAAACAGCCAAACCTTTTTCAAATATAATCACATATATTCCTTAAAAGTGTGTTTTATTGCTTGCTTGTTTTTTTTTTGGTTTTTTGTGCTTGCTTTTTAGTTTGCTTTACGTTTTCTCTAAATTTGTACTATTTTCTACTACTAATTTTGCAAAGGTGGCTGCAGAGTAGAAGATCTAACGATCCCTTCGCAGTCTCCTTGATGTCTGCTATCATTTCACTGTTAGTTATTTCTATTTCCTTGCTGTGTGCTTGACATTGAATAATAAATCAGTTAAATTAGAAGTACAAATGAACTGTATTCTGTGGGTAGAACTTTGGAAATAGTTGACCAACGTTATTTTGTTGTAATAGGTGAAAAACAGTTCGACATAATTATGACTATGCGCTTGGAGGTTTTTTGACCTTGGATTGCAGTTTAGTTTTGAAGTTTCGATTGTTGATTTCTCAATTGTTTTTCGCTAGAAGCTGAACAGGGATATCTAGAACAACGGGATCGCTTGCTTCAATATCGCACTGACTACAGTGGTGCTAAGAGCCCTGGTAGAACAGGTTGTTTTAGGTTGGTTTAAACTATCCAAAAATGATGAAATAAAAAATTATAGCCGTTATTCTTTTTAAACCATCATCAGAGTAACATAAAAATGATCTGGGTTCGATTCCTGCTGGCGGCGGAAAGAAAAGTACGCAATGCAATGAGTCAAAGTCAGAAAACGCAATAGGCCTATTCAAAATTATCGTATGCGTATTAAAATCACAATTTTTAAACCAAATTCCAACTTTATCTGCTGATTGCTGAATTACAATGCCATTTTCACGAAAGTCAAAAAATCTGCGATGTTCTGACTTTCGCTGAAAAAATAGTGAAGTTAAGGCGACTTAAGTTACTTATCTTGATGATGCAAACAAGAACAAAAACTTTTCAATGCTGCGATATTTCAATACACAGGCATCATAATTATATTCTAGCATGCATTCAAGCGAGCGTCGGGCAAAAAACAATTGGCCTATCTTTGTACCTAACTACCTACTCAGGGTATGCCAGAGTCAAAACACGAAAAAAGAGCAATAATCCAATTAATGTTTCGGTGTAGATTTTGAAGATAACTTGGGTAAGCCACGGCACATTGTTGCAGGGTGGTCCACGGCGCATTGATTAGTTCGCTTGAGTTCATGTTTAGCTAAGCAGTTGAATAGTGATGGCACGAAAGGAATAAAATTGTAATGTCCGTTTAAACAAATTTACTTAACCAAGAATGTGTACACTCATCATTTTTTTTACAATCTCTTCAAGAATGGTGACAAATGCTGCTCGCTGATTTTTCAGGCAAAGAAACTTTTATCGAACATTTTCATCATCAAGGAGTTCGGAATAAACTTGCACTCCCAATACACAAACAACAAAGTAGTATTGTTTGGGAGTAGACGGACCTCCACTGTCTGCTAACAGTACTAACGTGTTTCGTACGTCCAAATCATCACTGACGTTGTCAGTTTCAAGGAGAAGGTCTTTGCAACCACTGCATTTTCTTCTAGACATACACCTTCCTATGTAGCCAGCAACGTAACACGTGACAGCCTTATCATCAACCAGTTTGCTTAGTAGTAATGAAGTATCTAGTAAAAACAAAGTTGGGATAACTGCAACTATAATGCTTTGGAGCATTTGCTGTAGATTCACCAAAGACGCCTGCAAATCACAACGATTTATGTACCAGTGCTTGGTAATTGTGATGTAAATTCCCTGCATAGAGTGCTCGATGATAAAAACCAGAGCAGAACAGTAGCATTAAAATCACAGTTAACATTTAAAAACACAAGAGTCTGTTTCGTCGGTAACGACTCATCAGGTGTCAGATTCCTATTCAAGTAACCTGTGACACCTGATAAGTCGTTACCGACGAAACAGACTTTTGTGCACGGGCGGCTCGTCTAAAGGAGCTGCGGAGCTGCAGCACCCCCAAGAAAACCCCAACAAAAATTTATGAATTTTAATTATTATTTTTATCATTATCATTCAATGTGTATGTGCTATTAAAGTTTTCGTGAAAAAAAAAAAAAAGGATGAGGATGAACCCCCTACCCCTTTTTTAAAAACAAATAATATTTTTAATTTTTGATGAAATTGCTTAAAATGGCAACACTTCTGCGAAATCTGCGGCTGCAATGAAAACATGCAATGGAAAATTCTATTTGAATATGTTTTAGGTCTACATTCTATTTGAATAAGTGTATAGTCGGTAGTGCATAGATTTTGATTGATTGAAAACAGCAAAGCAAACCTGTACCACTTAAAATAATGCAATCAAGCATTGCTACATTGATGACTAAAAAATTTGAAAAACTATTACAACTGAGAACGCAGGAGGTAATAACAAATATGGAAAAAAATCATGAAAAAGGTATAGTTTCTATCAAGGAAAGCGTAGAAAATTTAAGAAGAGAGGTGAAGAAAGTACAAGAAGCACAAAATTGCCTGACTGAGAAATATGATGACCTATCTAGGAAGTGTCAAGCTAATGCAGAAGTTTCCAATCAAAATGCTGTTGAGCTACACATTACAAATCAAAGATTGAGTAAGATGACTGATAATATGGATTATTTACACTACCAGATAGACAAACTGGAACAATATGGACGACGAGACAACCTTGAATTTCTTGTGGAAAAACCACAAGAAGATACAACAACTATAATATCATCACTAGTAGCAAAAGTGGATGTGCATATTAAAAATAACCAAATTTCAGTTTCTCACAGACTTCCAGCATCTAAACGTAATACATCATTGCCAAAGCCTATTATTGTTTAATTTGCTACACGGTCAACAAGAGACTTGGTTTACTCAAAGCGCAATTGTTTTATTGAAAAGAAAGTAGATCTCTCAGACTTTCCTGGGACAAGGCATGTCTACGTCAATGAAAACTTAACTTCCTACAAAAGGCAACTCTTTATGGAAGTCAAAAGTGCTATGAAAAAGTGTGCTAAACCTCCAAAATATGCATGGACCAAAAATAGTGACATGCTGATTAAAAAAGATGATCAATCTTTTCCCGAGAAAATTACTTCGTATGCTGACTTACACAAACTCATTCCGCACCACAAGAAAATATAATTGTTCTTGTGACTACCATTCATGACTAACTTGAAATATCCTTGCCAAAAGTGCAGCAAGTCTTGTTAATCTAATCAAAACTGCATTTATTGCTATATCTGTTTGACATGGTTGCATGTTAACTGTATATACAGATTTGACTGTGTCACAATTTTTGTCTTACGCTAATAGCTTAGTTCCATACTACTGCGTGAGATGTTTAAATTCCATTTTTCCCTTTAGTCGGGTGGAAACTCTTGATCAAATTGACCCTGAGCTTATAACTTGTAAAGCAGTACAATCATTAAACACAGATGCAGACTCTTTAATTTCTTTAAAAAAACTTGAAAAAATTGCAAAAAACTTAAATGCTAATGATTTTACCGTTATGCACTGCAATGTCAGATTATTGACTAAGAATTTAAACAAACTTGAAGACTTAATAAACACCATCAGCCATCTACCTGACTTAATACGCATTTCTGAAACAAAACTTTCAGATAATAGCAATGCAAACCAAGTATGACTATCAGGATATGATTTTGTTAATTCAAACTCTGATACGAGTGCAGGTGGTGTAGGACTGTATATTATATCTCGTCTGAAATATGTGGTTAGACCGGAATTACAATTTAAAGTTATCGGTTGCAAAAACACTGGGGTAGAATTAATTAGTACTAGACCCAATGTTAAAAACATTGTTATTGCTGTGATTTATCGTCATCCATTTAACAAGATATGTGAATTCATAAATGAATTAGAAAGTTCTCTAATAAGAGTTTCTGGAAAGGAAGCAAATTTTTACTGTATTGGAGATATTAACATAGACCTAAATAGTTTTACCCATAAAACATACGATTATCAAAACCTTATGAACAGCTATGGTTTAACTAATCTAATAACTAATCTAGCACGAGTTACTAACAGCAGTGCAACCTTATTAGATCATTTTTTTACCAGTAATGATACTTCAGAATTCAAGAGTTTTATTTTTGCCTGTAATATATCTGATCACTTTGCACTTTTTGTAGTAGCAAAAAACATATAGCTTCCCCACATATGGCCCCATAAAAAAATAAGAAAATCTCTATGTAACAATTGGGATGACTTTTTTTTGATGTTGTGTCAAATATGAAATCTATACGTGCAAGTTTGACTCCACAAACAGATTTAACATATCGTTCCACTTGTTAATGACAACCTTAACTGGAATATTAAGTCAACACCAGCCTTACTATAATTCATCCAAGAAGCAAAGAAAGTTAATAGCTCATCCATGGATCACTAAGGGGATTTTGACATCAATTAAAACTAGAGATAACCTTTTTAGAAAATTATGCAAGATTACCTTTTCCGATGTGATACTCCATACTCGATATAAAAAATATCGCAACCTTCTCACTCATGTTAAAGAACTGTCAAAAAAGCTACACTATGAAAATGAGCTATCTTGTAACTCTGGTAATTCCACAAAAATCTGGAATACCATAAATCATATTCTTGGTAGAAAAAAATGCCAAACAAACAAAATGCAGTTAATAGAGGTAGATGGGAAAAGGCTTGAGACTCCACAACAAATAACTGAAATAATGAATACATACTTCAGTGAAGTTGGTTCAAATTTAGCCAAGCAAGTCCATAATACCCAGATAACGTATAAACATTTCATGAAAAACCGAATATCCAACTCAATGGTGTTAGAAGATACTTGCCCAGAAAAAATATCATTAATTATCTCATCCTTACAGTAGATTCAAATAAAGCAGCAGGTCCTTATGATATACCAATCAAAACATTTAAGTCAATTAACTTATTATTCAGCCCTATTTTGAGTGAAATAACCAACCAATGTTTTAGAACAGGCACCTTTCCAAATTTGCTCAAATTAGCAAAGGGTATCCCATTACATAAAAGTGGTAAAGTTACTCAATCAAACAACTACAGACCCATATCTCTTCTCTGTGTTATTTCAAAAATCATTGAAAGGGTAATTCTAGACAGGTTGAAAAGATCCTGCAACAAATACAATGTTATTACCGAAAATCAATTAGGATTCAGAGAAGGCTACTCAACGTCGCTAGCAGTAGCATCTGTTTATGAAAGTATGTTGTGTAATTTGGAAAAAGGATTGACAACTTGCAATGTCTTGATAGATTTAAGAAAAGCATTCAATTCAGTAGATCATAAAATCTGTACTAGAATATTATGGAGTAAACTAGAATATTATGGAATAAGAGGCAAAGTATTACAACTTATGCAATCCTATTTAAGCAATCGATTACAATTTGTTGAAGTTAATGGACATACTTCACGAAATCAAACCGAGCAATTTGGCGTACCACAAGGTTCTGTCCTAGGACCATTTTTATTTTTGCTTTACATCAATGATTTTCAAAATGCATCAGAATTTAAGATTGCTCAATTTGCTGATGACTCATTATTATACTTATCCACCAAAAATTTTTTAGGATTTGAGAAGCGCGTAAATAAATCACTAGATCAAATAAGTTGATGGATTAATTTACATAAATTGACCATTAACTTAAACAAATCAAAGTTCATGCTTGTAGGACCATCAGTCATTACAGATAATCAGATGTTAACATTTGTTTTGAAAATTCAAAACCAAAATTTAGAAAGGGTGAAGGAATACAAATACCTGGGAGTCATCTTTGATGAAAAACTCAACTGGAAAGCTGTTATATCACATTTAACTAACAGACTGAGCAAAGTTGTTGGAAATTTTTTATAAACTAAGAAAAATAGTAAACAAAAATACACTCATTCAAGTATACTATGCATTGGTGCACTCACACTTAATATATGGTATACTGTCATGGGGTCGAGCTTGTAAATGTGCTATTAGACCTTTATGTGTAATATTGAATAGAATTATAAAAGCCATATGTCAAAGCTATGGTCGTTATGATGCTATCTCACCACTATATCAAGAATTGCAAATTTTAAATATTCCTCAATTATACTCCATGGAACTATTGAAATTTATGCTTTCGTATCAATATCAACATAATTTGCTTCCCGCAAACTTCAATAGCTATTTCGAGAAAGTTAAACTATGCACACTCATGGTATTCGAATGGCATCTCAATCAAAATTTTTTATTCCTCGACGTAATACAGTCACCGGTCAAAAGTATTTGATGTATTCTGGTGCAGTAATGTGAAATAGCTTACCCAGGCATAATACCGAATGTGACTCAGTTACATCATATTGTAAAAGGTTAAAAAAATATCTTCTTGAGAATAGTGAACAATAAGATAA
Source organism: Trididemnum miniatum (assembly GCA_964006365.1). Lineage (NCBI taxonomy): Eukaryota > Metazoa > Chordata > Ascidiacea > Aplousobranchia > Didemnidae > Trididemnum > Trididemnum miniatum. The sequence continues at coordinate 6,302,713 of OZ023238.1, forward strand.
CTGTATTTTATTTTTTTGCTTAAATGATAACATTATATTAGGTTAACAGGTTAAGTAAGCTATTGTGTATAATCTAGTAATTTTGAGTTTTGATATCTGCCTATAAAAATATTAAGGCCAGTGATAATAGATCTCAAGAAAGTGAAAAATTGTGAATCTATTACAAGTAATGTTTTAAAAATGAGTTTCAAAAAATCAAAAAAAAGTGGTTCATTGGTCCCTCATCTGTGTGACCAATAAACCAGGGGGATGGAACCTTTGAACCTACTTCCAGATATGTTTGAATTGCAACACACTTGACCTATTTTAACGTAAACACCAATTCAAATTTTTTATCACTTTTTTATTAAAAGTGAAAACAAAAGCAGTTCGCAAATAGCCTGTAGTTCTAATTCACACTGCGTAAAGCTTACGCGCCCTCGACACAGGTTGAAATAATTAAATTTCGTATTTGGACAAGCTAGCTTGAAATTTTGACTCCCAGAAAGTCGCTTCGTGGCTGCAGCCAGGCCCGCCGAGAGGGGAGGCAGAAGGGGTCACCGTCCGGGGGGTCCGGGGACACAGGGGGGCCCGGGGTTCAGACTTGTCCAGTTTAGAATGCAAAATTCATCAGCTCAAACTACGGCTTGCGGACGCGATGATGTTTTTTTTTTATTTTGGGCTGAAATTCGAACATCTGCGGACGCTATGACCTTATTTTGCTCATCACTTGATTTTGGGCCGAAATTCGAACTTCTGCGCACGCTATGACTTTTTTTGCTCATCACGTGATTTGGGGCACTACTGACCAAAGGGTTCAAACGAAATTTTTGGCCCGGGACCCGAAATTTCTTTCGGCGCCCCTGGCTGCAGCAGCTATGGAGTTGGTTGGCAAGCTTGCAAACAACATCTGACCTTTTGACAAAAGCAAGATCTTCAATTTCTGAAAAAACAAATCCATGTTTGATCTTACATGATCTTTCCGTAAATTTAATATCAAAGTCACCATCATTATTGGGACCATTTATAATCTGACCCACAAGCATTTTGAAGTTTTTCCCATTCGAAAAACTTTTTCAACATATAGCAACCCGGCACAAGAAGCTCGTTCATTGGTGTTAATGATTTATTACTTAATTTGTCTGAAGAAGAATCTTCAACTGATAAGTCGGAATCTGGATGCAGCAAAAGAGAAATTTCTGATTCGCTGCTGCTGGAAATACTAGATTATCGACGGTTAACCGATCTACTCTGTGGTCTTGGTCTTTTTGGCCTAGAACTCGGACAAAATTTAATAAGGGACCTTTGAACCACCTGTTCATAGGTCCCTCAACCTACATGGTTTAAAGGTCCCTCAAGTCGACATTTTGACATTTCATATCATAACTTTTTAAGTTTGCAATATTCTGGTCTTAACTACTTAAGATTGCACTGCTCCATTCATTAGGTTACACCTACATTGCAACTAAATTTTACAATGATTTTTGTTGTTTAGAGTAGGGTTCAGTAAAAATTGAAAAAAAAACAAACTTCCTCAGCGTCTCATTAACAAGTGATGGCAGACAAAATAGCGAATTGAATATTTACATCGGAAAAGCAAGTGCAGTAATGCACCAGCACCACAGATCTGTGGTACTGAAACGGGAGCTTTGCACCAAGGTAAAGCTAATCATCTTCAGATTAATCTTTATTCCTATTCTGACATAAGGCGATGAGTGTAGGGTCATCAATGAGAAAGTGAGGTCTCGATTTCAAGTAGTCAAAATGGGATTCTTGCGAAGAATTAGTGGTTTGACTTATTTGGACAAGGTTAAAAGTGCAAATATTCGTGAATATCCAAACATCGAAATGCTGCTTATCTGACTAGAAAGATCGCAAATGCGTTAGTATGAACATGTGACACGGGAAAGAACAGCCAATCTTATTTGATCTCGCCTTGGCATCCCACCAGAGCATCTATCCTTCGTTGCAGAGGATCGAAATGCTTGGAGGCTCCAACTGGAGCAGCTGCCCCCGCGACTCCCAAGGATAAGCGGGTCTAGAAAAATAAGTAAGCATTTACTTCTCCAATTTCAATTCCAAGCCTCCAAAAAAATTTAAACACAACAAACAGATTTATTTTTGTCGCTCGATACCAACTAGACCCAAATTTAGACACAACAAACAGATTTGTTTTTGTCACTCGATACCAACTATACATCAAACTGGCAGCTTCTAAAAATGAAAAAATTAAGTACGTGGTGAACAGGAAGTTGCAAACGCCCAATGCGGTCATCGAGTCAAGCTACCGGTGTCAGTCACCGAGTCGGGCAAATTATAAAAAACCAACTCAATTTTTGGAATGTGGCTACATTTTGTGTAGTAGATAGTGCGACCATGGCAAAGCCGAGAATGGCATATTTCGGAAATGGTTTCGTAGAAATTTTCCACTTTGCTTTCGAGCATTGCCACTAAGTGTCGTATGATTGGCTAGACCGCTAGAGCATTTGCGAGCATGCAGTTCTTGACACTTGAGGTCAATAAAGCAGAACTTCTCAGTTTATTGTTGATTACTCGCAGCATACTCGCGCAAATGCTCTAGTTCAGAGGTGACGAACACAGTGGCGCGGTAACGTTTTTTGGAAAGGAGGGCTCAAAATAGTAAAATCGTGTCAACGTCTGGGGGGCAAAGCCCCCCAGACCCCCCTTTTCCCGAAAGTACGTTTTTAGGAGCAGGACACACAGCAGACTATCTTGATAGACATCAATTGCATGCCCGGTCAAATGTACGGAATTTTTTCAAGATAATTTTTTATCATGGAAAACAAGATTGCTTAGGGCCTACTACCATTACGCTTTTCTAACTATGCACGAATTACTTCTAAGCATTTTGTGAGTTCATGTGTTTGTAAAATGCAAATACCTCAATAACAAAACCGAAAAGTGTATGAAAAACAAAATTTTTCCGATCTAACTTTTGCTTTACTGATCAGAATTACATGTAACAAACAATGCCCCACTAAGGTTAAAAATAAGAAAAAACACACGATCGAAATAAAGCACTGAACCATTTTTTAACGTATTGAAATGTGCAGATGTAGCCTACAGCAGGTATTAAGGTAAGCGTACTAGCTTAATTTTAGTAACAATCATCGGTGCCAGTTTAGTAGTGATTTAACCGCTTTATTAGGTAGGTAGAAAAAAGTCAAAACCATTACAAAACTCAACCAGAAAAGAGAACTTGCACAAGCTCATAAAAGCTTGATCAGGGGTGCCCAACCAGTCGATCGCGATCTACCGGTTGATCTTTGAATGTTTGGTTGTCGATCGCGGGGCGATTTGGCATGTACACACATCAGGTTGGCCACCAAGATTTTCAGTTCACGTAACGCGTCCGGGCCGTCAAAACCTTTATTTTAGCTCTTCACATAAATTTTGGGGGAATCCGGAACATCTGAAGAATTGAGAACCGTTTTCTTGCAGTTCACCTCATTTACGTATACGAATTGCGTAATTCCCAAGATCAGTTGCGACGTTCATAAGCATTCAGAGTAGTTTGGCCTAAAGCAGCGGTTCTTAACCTTTTTGAGTCTGTTTCCCACCATTGACTTTTATTATGATCGAATTTTCTACCCGATTGTTTTAGTCCATGTTAACATGAGATATTTTATGGATAGCCAATGGATTTTGAAAGACGAACAGAACACTTAAACAAACCGCAATTACTGTATGACATTGAAATTAAAGCAAAAGCAGTGTGATTAATATTGAGTTGTCGACTTTAATCAAATGTGACTTTCTAATTCGCTTAATGTTCCCCAACAAGTCGATGCAACCTGCTTTCACGCCATGCTAGTGCAAAATCACGTAATCATTCTCTACATTACTCATAATTTAATGTATTTCAAATTTTAGCATAGCAATATAGCATGATATAAAAGAGTCCCCCTGAAGCTTTTTGTCTTACACTCCTCTAAAGAAAACGGTAGCAAATGGAGCTAATCGTCGGGCAGGTGATTATTTCTTTTGATTAACGACCGCATGACGCACTGTTTTTTATTTTTTTGGACTTATACAATTAGCTCCATTCGCGTTCCTTGTCTTTGCTTAAACATTAGCGACGGCACTGCTCTAACGCGGGCTTCACACAGAACCTGGTTTACGTTACGGTGCTGTTACGGAAAGGGCAGCTATACGGTAACGGCGGACGATTACGTTACGGAAGTTACCGCGAGTGTTCCCACAGAAAAAGAACACAAATATAACCGTAGACTAGGCTAGAGAGCAGGGAAACTAAACCAAGAAAGAGGTTACAAGAAAAAAGGTTAATTAGCGGCAAACAAAAAGAGCATGCAGTGCTTCAATTGGCGAAATAGGTATCGGTAGGCCTGTTCGCTATTGATGTCAGAGTTCAAAATAAAAGTTATCAAAGCGCTATTCAGCTGTATATTCCCTTATTTTCTCCAAACCTGTTTCCTACTGGTAATGTTTAAATGAAAGAATAAACCAAACTGAGAGTAACAAATTTGATTCTTCCTAATTGTTACCGGCATGCCATTTGAGTAAGGTGGATACCACATGATAAGCCGACAATTATTAAGCAGCTACTATAATGCGTTTATGATGTAACTAGCAGTGATTGTATTCATATACACAAGCTCTCGCTACACTATCATTAATTATAATTATCAAGCACTTTGCCAGAAAGTTGATCATGCTTTGGACTTGCGTGAAATAATCGAAGAATTTTATAGCATCTTGGTTTTGAAATCGAGTGATTAATTCCAGTTACTAGAGGTGTTGCTGTTTACAAGTTACTGATGGCAGTAATATTGAAACTTTTGTTGCCAGTTTGGACTATCTTTAGGAAAACTGTTGCATATTTATTTTTTTTTGACAATTATCGAAACATTGATTATAGACTGACATGGTAGACTTAAGTTCTGTAATAGTGGCTAAACATTGATGTTAAACTAAAAAACGTGTCTGTGCTCAATTTATGACATGGTGAATGTCATCCACCTCAAACCATGGATTACTTAGCTCAAACTGTTGAAAAAACAAATGTTGTCGCTTGCCTGGCGGCATAAGTTTTGATACTGCTAAAGCAAAGTTTTTGCAGCTCTTTCCCGATAACAGCATTGCGGAGTTCTTCCTGAAGAACGGAATAACTTATTACAACTTGGCAAAATCTTGAAGGCAATGTTTTCAAAACTTTGGCATATTGTAACGAAGGATGTCACAGTATTGCAACATACTGCAGACCTTAGAATTACCGAGATCAACACCCTTTTCAAAAAGTGCAATGTGTACACCCTATCACACTCACAATCAATCTGTTATGGCGCAGATGCTGGACATAAGACCCACCTCGCCTCCACGTGGTGTCCGGTGGAAACAACATTGTAATGTTGGCTAAATAGGCTCTGGCATTTTTACTTTTTTTGTTTGCCGACTTAGTCTTAGCAACGGCCTTACTTGTTGAATTCGCTCCTTGGAAGCATTTCGGCTTCTTTTCCTGGTGGATGAGAAGTCGAGCTGTGAACGAGGGAGTGGATAAATCAGGTTTGGCATTAGCGAGGATGCGGGTGGTAGGCACCAAAAATTGTTTATATGGGACATGTCAGGATTGCGTGACTGGAACTCGGATGATTGCAATGGAATCTCATAGTTGTAGAGGGTACCGGTCAAAAACGCGCTCCGTACCGCGGCCGCAAGATAGTTCAGAGGCCCGCCCCTGATCTAGCCAATTGGGGGGGCTGCCTCCGTCAGCTTGTGGAAATCTCCATGCAATTGTAGCTCCAGTTGGCGACTGGGAGGGGGCCTGCAGTTGTATTGGGGGGGCATTCCTGAGGCCACTGCACAGAATGACAAGTCCATTGCACATAGTCGCCTGGGTCCAGCTGCGGGATTTGACGTGGCCTAATAACAATTTTTTTTTCAAATCTGGTCTTTAGGTTTTTCCCAGTTATAAAGAAAAACCAAACTTTATGAATGAAAAACAAACGAAAAAAGAAAACAGTACGGTTTGTTCCCCTAACAAGGAAAGAACCACTGTCGCAGCGAACAGTTCTTGAACTATTAAGCTGCAGTGAGAGTACACAGCTAGTCAAAACCTCTACTCCTGCAAGGGTTGAGGTGGAGACAAGTGCAAAAAATTGCCTTCAGCCAGGACTTCTCTTCTGTTGGAGGAGAAGCCTCTGGCAAATCAAGAGGCAACAGTTTCAGCGGCATTGTCGATTGAAAAGTCGAATACCGCTCAAATATCCGGTTCGCTCACTCAGAATCCATCAATGTCTCTGGACGTTGGTAGCACGTCTGAGTGGCGTCGAGGAAAAAATTATGAAAGAAATCAGAAGCGGAAGCAGCGAGAATGGTTGTGGAAGGGGTTAGAGGGTTTGAACATCACTAACCCTGGAGATAATCCTCAAACTGCCTGCAACTCTGCATCAACGAAAAGGTCGATGGAGTCTTCTAGCACTCAATCGAGAACGTCAGAGATGCTTCGGAAGGAGCTGAGGAGCCTCAGAACCTTGATCAGGGTTCGAAGGCAACCAGTTCCTACTAAATTAGACTGACAATCAATACCTTAGAGCAAAATTGTTGTATTTTCAAAATTCATACCGTGTATGAGTAATAGATCTGCAACAAACGCTTTAAGTAATCAAAAACAAATTCCAGCACGAAAAACCAAGTCGAATGGATTTGAATGCTGGCAGATTAATCTTCACAGAAGTAAGGCCGCTAGCTATAACTTATGTGAAGTAACAAAAAACATTCGTTCAGGTATAGTCCTAATTCAGGAACCCTGGACTTATGGAGGTGCAATCAGAAGTAAACTCAGGGGATTGAAACTTTTTCAAGGTAATAAAAAAGATAAACGTCCCCGAGCATGTATTTATGTCACTTCTGATATGACATGCTCTCTCATACCACAATTTTCTAGCGAAGATGTGGTAGCAGTGAGAGTTAAAAATGTAAGACGAGAAGGAGATAGCTTTGTCTTTGTATCGGCTTACATGGCTTTGGAAGAACCAGCTCCACCAGTAATTCTGAGAGAGCTGCTGTCATTCAGTGACAGAGATAAAATTCCTACCGTTATAGGAACTGATGCAAACGCACATCACACAGTATGGGGCTCCTCCAACGTCAATACAAGAGGTATGGATTTGCTTATGTTCTGTGCTAGTGCGAACTTGCACATCTGTAATGTGGGCAGTAAACCCACCTTCAGAACGAGAAAAAGAGAAGAAGTGCTAGATCTGACTCTAATAAACCGAAATGCTGAGAACTGTATAAGTGACTGGCATATCAGTGATGTGCCATCCTTTTCAGATCACATGTATATTACGTTTAGAGTTCAAAGTGGCACCAAAAGAACAAAAATGATCAGGAACGTTAGACGTACTTGCTGGAATAAGTATGCAAACGAACTTGATCACAGGTTACATGATTTGAATAGTACACCAGTTAGCATATCATCAGTAGATGATATAGAAAAACTGGCATCAACTGTTCAATCACAGATAATAAAATCTTACAATGTATCTTGCCCTCAGCGTAAGATCCGTCGTAAAACTGAAAATATTTGGTGGAATACAGAGCTAACCTGTCTCCGCAGAGAGGCTCGTAAAGCCCAACGTAAAGCCATCAAATCAAAACTTGGAAGCGATTGGGAAGCTTTTAAGCAGGCCCAATTGATTTTTAAAAATGCCGAAAGAAAAGCCAAGAGAGATTCTTGGCGTCTTTTTACGGAATCGATGAATAGCCACTGTGCAACCGCTCGGCTGGCTAAAATTATGCGTCGAAACGAAACGGTGCAACTAAGCAACGTTTTAAGACCTAATGGTCAATTCACCGAATCTTCTGTTGAGACTATGAATTGCCTTTTAGACACCCTAGCACCGGGAAGTCGGGAGGTAAACTATAGTAAAGCAGCAGAAGAACCAAATGATAGCACTGCTGTGTTACCAACGCACGACGAAATTGTTAGCTCCATCTGTTCACTTGAAAAGATGGAAAGAGCAATAAACGAATTTCTGCCATTTAAGGCGCCGGGACCAGACGGTATTTACCCGGTGCTACTACAAAAAGGCTGGAATAGTATTAGAAATATATACCAAAAAACCATTTTCCAAATGTGCTTGAAGTACAGCTGTGTGCCGAAAGTATGGAAGGAAGGGACTGGTATCTTCATCCCTAAACCCGGTAAAGAAAACTATCATGAAGTTAAGTCTTTCCGGATGATCACTTTAACTTCCTTTCAACTTAAATGGTTGGAAAGGTTAGTACTGTATCATGTTAATGATGATTCTAATTTGCAAGCAAGGTTTTCTGCATTCCAGTATGGATTCAGAGCAGGAGTTTCAACTGAAACTGCACTGCATGAATTTGTACGACGCATAGAACTAAGCTTGGCAAAGAAAAGAACAGCACTAGGAATATTTCTGGATATTGTTGGTGCTTTTGATAATATCACACATAGTGGCATTGCGGATGCTCTGCGAGAATTGAAGGCGTCGCCTTTTCTCGTCCATTGGATTGAGAATTTACTGAGACACCGCACAGTTCAAGTAGAGCTAAATGGTGAAAAGATTAAAAGAGAAGTAGTAACAGGGAATCCCCAAGGTGGTATTTTGTCCCCTTTTCTATGGAACTGTGTATTAAACTCCTTGTTGGTAGACCTACGCAACAGGGGTTTTCATGTACAAGCCTATGCCGATGATGTAGCAATTTTGGTCACTGGCACCAACATGCTGTGGATCAAAGGTAGGGCTCAAAAAGCGCTAAATATTGCAAGAAATTGGGCTCATAATCAAGAGCTTCAATTCAGCAGTAAAAAGACTGAAATAGTTCTGTTTGCTAACAAAAGGAAGCCGGATTTTGGAACCTTGCGTTTAAACGGACGCCAGCTAGAAATTTCCAAAGAAGCAACACTACTAGATGTAACCCTTGATAGTAAGCTTACCTGGAAGCCTCACATAACACGTATTGCTCGCAAGGCGACTGCGGCGTTATTACAATGCAGACAAATAGTGGGCAAAGCGTGGGGATTAAATCCCACCAACATGCGATGGATATACACTGCAATGATACGACCTGTTATCACATATGCGTGTACATCCTGGGTTGGTGGACTAAATAAAAAATATCTCGTGAAAAAGCTTGCTAGAGTACAAAGACTAGCTTGTCTCATGATTTCTTCAGCATTCCCCAGTACCCCCACAGGTGCTCTGGAAGTGCTGTTGAATATCATGCCAATTAATGAATTCATATTGTCAGAGGCGCTAAAAGGTTCATACAGGTTATCCCGTGTGGGCCTTTGGTCAGCCATGACAATCGGATCAACAGGGAAAACTAAAAGTCATGTTGACGTATGCAATGAAGCAAAGGAAAACTTGTCTTTGTTGAGCATGCCCGCAGATTTGATAAACAAAACAAAGGTATTTGGAAAACAGTACAATTGCCTTGTTTTAGAACGCAAGGACGCAGTGCAGTTTGAACGTGCTTTAGAACAAAGCATAATCAGATGCTACACTGACGGGTCCAAATTGAATGGAAGAACCGGTGCGAGTTTCTATATAGAATATTCATCAGGATCTCACACAGACCAAAGTTTTTTCCATTTGGGAAGATACAGTACAGTCTTTCAGGCAGAGGTCTTCGCTAAAGCGGAAGTAGCGAAGAAACTGATCATGGAAAAAACTCTAAATGAACAAATAATAATTTTAGTGGATAGCCAAGCAGCGATACTGGCAATCCAAAATAATACTGTAAAATCTAGTACAGTATTATCATGTATCAAACACCTAAATAAATTGGGTGAAGACAATCACGTCACTGTTGCGTGGACGCCGGGCCACACCGGCATCCACGGTAATGAGAAGGCGGATACACTAGCTAAATCAGGATCAGCATTTAATTGCTTCGGCCCTGAGCCTTTTGTTCCAATCCCATATGCGAGCTGTCGCGCTGCAGTAAAGGATTGGAGTGTTGAAAGATGGAAAACATCTTGGATAGAACGAAAGGACTGCCTGAGCACAAAAGAAAACGTGGAGTGGGCCTCGCCCCAATTAACTCGGCGACTTTTGAGTCTCAACAGATCTAGATTAAATGAAGTGTTGCAAGTCCTCACTGGTCACTGCAACTTACAGAAACACAGGAAGACCACTGGACGTGACGAGTCACCGACATGTCCAAAATGTAACCTGGAAGAAGAAACTCCAAATCACCATATTGGAGCATGTACTTATTACCAAGCCCTTCGAAAAAAGGTGTTTGGTAAAGAAAAAACCACAATAAAATCTGTGGTACAAAAGCTAAATATAAATCTACTGGCTAAGTATTTGCAGCAGGCCGGAAGGCTTGCTGAATACGGCCAGTAGACTAATCTGAATAAAACAAAAAAAAAAAAAAACGGTGAAAAATTGTAATGGGCCTAATTGATGGCCTACACAATGTGCCAGAGAAGTTTAAACGTTGATGTTCCTCTTTGGCACCACCGCCCACTAATAATATGGCGCAGATGTATAGTCTTGAGTTCTTGTCAATATTTTCCTTAAGTTTAACATTGTGATGCAACATTTGCCAAATAATGTTTGTAGGTAGGTTACCTTTGTGCTTCATCATTTTGTGGTTCACTAAGCCTGATACCCTAAAGCAATGCTCATTGTTGCAGCAGAGCTAAAAGTATGGGCCAAACCCTGTGCTGTGTTTGCGATTAAAATGCATGTTTAAAAGCACAAGATAACTAATCTTCATTCTTGTAAATAGAATTATAATTTTCAAGCAGTGTAAATTTAATACCATAATTCTTACGTGAGGTGGGTGCACAAATTTTTAAAGGCTGATGTGTTTTTCGTACACACTTTTCATTATTTTTTGTCTATTTTATGATTGCCAGTACTTAAAGCACTGCCTGAGGTATTGATGGAACTAACTGGATTGTGCCATTATATGGTAACTGATATGTGATTACTGAATAAAATTCAATTGTAACTTTACGTTGTATTGATTCATAAAAATAGACAACGGAAAGCGAGTCCCAAATAAAGACACAATGCGCTGAAAATATTTCATTTGCTCAAAGACAAAAAAAATACATCAAAAGTGTAAAAGCCAAGCTGAGATTAAAGAAAAGTTCTTGAAAATAAATAAAACACAGGCGATGACGTGTGCTAAATATAAACTTATGGTGTTGATTGTACACACAATAGTGTTTGTATCAAGTTCAGTACACACAACAGCAAGGGTTTTCAAGATATTTCCAGACTCCAGACACTTGCAAAGCAATATAAAACTTTTACACTCTAAAAAACAGATCAGTTCTGAATAGTTTCAGATAAATCAAGATGTTGCATCAAAACAATATGTCAGTCAAAAAGAAGCTTTCATAAAGAAGCACAGACTCTTTCTTTAACTTGTAAACTTTGCCAAAGGTAATTTTGTAATTTTTCATTGCACCATTGCTCACTATTTCATTTTAGGCAACAGGAGCATGGAAAGAATCTAGAAACACGTATGAAGGTTATTGCAATTTTACATTTGATTAATTATGATTTGGTTCTTGCAGCTTACTACATCAATCGCGGACAAAACAATAGAAGACATAACTTTAGTAATACATGCTACCATTGTTAAATGGGCCCTTTTCAATAGTAGAAAAGAGCTGGTAAGTTCGGAGTTACTCGTAAATACAACATCAAAATTAATAACCATTTAAACATGCTAGTCAGAAGTTGGCAGCAACTAGAATGTTTTAGTCAATTTACTCTTGTATTGGTAGGCCTACATGTTTGTCAAGTAAAAGGTCAGAGCCTTTCCTACACTAATTGTTATCATCAACTTTAAATTGTTAGAAACACACCTACCAGCATTTACGATTTTTGACGCTTTGACGAATGGTTATCTAAAACCAAAAGTTTGTAAATTTCATCTGGCAATGAGTGCACAGCTGATACAGGCAACTGAATAGGCCTTGAGCAATGTGTATATATTCAATATATGCATCAATTTTCTATTTCCAAAGCAAATGCAGCGGCATGCCTTGTAAATACCCCTATAATTCAAAATCCACTTGTATAAACACCGTATGCTAACTTCAGATGCAAAGATTTTTCAAAGTACCGGTAGCTAACATGGTACCGGTACAACTTCACAGAGTTACTGGTACATTTATAACAAACTAGTATATATTTACATCACTTGCATTTGAGCTAGCATTAATTCAAAACCTGTAGTCAAACGTAAACTTTTAAGTGCTTTTCAATTATAACACTTACCATCTATCTTTTTTATTCAAAACAAATGAATAACCGGTAACTTCAGTAAACAGCTAAACTGGCCTGCTGAAGGAAAGTTAGCCAGCCACACACCACGCCTACATTTGATTCCCAGCAAGCTCTAAGAAAAGTGTTTGGCCTGAGCCAGGATGGTACTAAGTCAGAATCACGCACTAACTGCAGTATGTTTTAACAGCTCAGATGGCCGAGTGGTATAAAGCGTCTGTCTCTTGAGCTGTAGACTCGGGTTTAATTTCGAGTCGGGTCAAACCAATGACTTTAAAAATTGGTATTCACAGCTTCCCTGCTTGACGCTCAGCATTAAAGAGACAGTGTGGAAAACAAGCCGGCAAGTTTACTAATTGTGCCGTTGGGAAGGGCACTTAGCGGGATTCCCCTATCTTGGTGTGGTAGACAGATGGCTGGCAACTCCTAAGCGAGCTCGTATAGCGCATTGATCGCTTTCTCGTGATAAGAGGATAAATATGCAACTAACTAACCAACGCATCTAGGGTAGACGTTAGTAAACCTGCAAGTGCACATTAACCTACCCAGGCCTATCCTACACGCAAAGTCTAGGCTACAGCAGCTGCATTAGCTGCTACTCATATCTTGCAAAAAGGAATCAAACAGTCAAACCCCTACGTTCCTGAAAATGCTATGCTTTTTTCATTAAAACAGCATCTGTCACAACTTCCATTACCATGCACTGAGCTTCTTCGATGAACAGCGTTCTTACGGCAATCCGTAAAGATAAATTCATTTTATCTTTGCTGTAACGCCATAAGAACCGGAAAAATTGTTCACGTTACCACGTTACGGTAGGCGTTGGACTGTGGGAACGCTCAACGCATACGTAACGGAGTCGTAACCGGTCCGTAACCGCAAACCGGATTTTGTGTGAACCAGGCTTAAGGATCATTGAAAACTCAAAACTTCCCACCACATTAACGTGGAAATCCACAGGAGAGGTGGAGAAGTAATTAGGGCTAAGTTTTGTTTTTGAGTTTATATTTGAGAGAATCTTATTGTGGGGAAAACGTTAGGAGAATTTCAAGCAAACGTTACCGAACACATTCTGCAAAAGAATAAGATTTGAGTTTTATGATTAACTGAAAACGTTTATTCGTAAATTTTAAAGCGCAATTGGAAAAGATAAGACTTGAATTTTTGTTTTAGATTTTGAGCAAGCATTGAAAACATATACAACGTTACAATTACAGTCATTTTGTCACGATTAAGTGATTACATTGTCATTCTAAGTGCACTGAGGCTGTATATTGCAGTCGTAGTAATGTGCCGGCGGCATGTTTTCATATTCGTCGTAGTCGACTGATGCTTTTAGATCGTACAATTTGTCTTCGTGTGTTTCATTTTTTATACTATGGGCATGGGAATCATCAGATTTAGTAGACAATTTGGACTGCCGTTTCTTCTTCTTTTTCTGTTTGCGCTTTTGCTCTCGCTGAACTGTAAAGCATAAATATCGATACTGTAAAAAAAGCTATTCTCTCGCATACATTATTTCTTAACACTGTACAATACACATCTTTTTGCAATTCAGACTTTTTGCAAACGACCTACCCTTGCCACGTCATTCACTATTTCAAATAAATTTTTGCTCGTTTTCAATTTTCTGCAAAGCTTACCACCGAATATCGATTATAACCGAGTGAATAAAGCGTCTTCCTCTGTAGCGGCAGACTTGAGTTCGATTCCGAGTCGGGTCAAACCAATGAGTTTAAATTGGTACTCACACTCCCCGTTTCACGTTTGACAAAAAGAGCAAGATTGCAAGTTTACTTTTTGTGACAATGCGAAAAGCGCTCAACGGAATCCAACGATCTTGGAATGGTAAACGGACGGCCGGCAGTTCCTAGGCCATTTTGTTGCACAAGGTTCGTAGTTTCCTGAATTCTCAGTGGGTCCTTGCAGTTTATTCGCCATGGTCGCTCGGTCTAACGAAAGACTTGTTAAGAGAGAGTGAGGCTCGTAGTGTTGCCGAGATGTAAATATTTGACTTGTGGTGCGACTACATTATTTGGCAACATAAGGAGTAATAGAGATGTGCTTAACCGTTACTTTTGAGTAGCGGTTCCTAGCGATTACTTTAGAAAAGATACTCGATACTTTATATCCGTTACTTGTATTCGTTCAGGTAATCACGTATGAAAGACCTTTTTTTATTATGTTGGACTTAACCCGACGTTTGGGGTAAAATTGGGCGTCGGAAGCATGAAGACCTTTTTTTTTGGTCTTCACTTGAAGTGAGAGGAAAATTGGACCTCGGTAGACGTGAAGGTTTGATAGAATTGTGCTTAACCATTTCTTTTAAGTTTTTAATGATTACTTTTAGGTTCTTAATGATTACTTTACTTAAAAGTAAATCACTTGGGACTTAAAAGTAATTACTTTGAACTTAAAAGTAATCACCTAGAACTTAAAAGTAATCACTAAGAACTAAAAAGTAAAGGTTAAGCACATCTCTACCAAAGCTTCACGCTTTCCGACGGCCAATTTTCTCCCAAACATCAGGTGAAGACCAAAAAAAAAAAGGTCTTCACGCTTCCGACTTCCCCAAAAATCAGGTGAAGACCAATAAAGAAAAAAAAAACGTCTTTACGCTTCCGACGTTTAATTTTCCCCCAAAAATCAGGTGTAGACTAAAAAAAAAGGTCTTCATGCCTTCCGACATTCAATTTTTCCTCAAACACGGATTCGTGATTACCTAAACGGATACAAGTAACGGAAAAAAAGTATGGAATATCTTCTCTAGAGTAAAGATGAGCTTAACCGTTACTTTTGAATAACAGTTCCAAATGATTACTTTACAAAAGACGTCGGAAGACGTGAAGACCTTTTTTTTTTTTTTGGTCTTCACCCGATGTTTGGGGGAAAATTGGACGTCGGGGCCCCGGATGATGATTTCGGGGGAGGCCACGCATTCCCTAGTTTTGGCCCTGGATGGCAAACGAATACAATTTGGAATCGGTATTTTCACAAAACGAATCTGTAACTAGCCGTAACTTCTTCTTAACGGTTACTTTTTAACGAATGATTACTATTCGCCCATCTCTACGTAGTAATACTAATTATTTTGGTCAGGATAACCCTATCAATCAACCAATCCCATGGCCGAGGCCGTTGGGGCACCACTAATGTTGAGTTGTAAATCAGATCTCTCCATTCCTCTCTGTTTTTTGCACGTCTGAAAACTTTAACCCTGTCCATTCTGTGATATTGTCCTCCTATTTCCTCTTTTGTCTTTCTCCTCTTTCTGTTCCCTGGAGAACTGTCTTGGCAAGTCCTTCTTCTCTAGTCACGTGCCCAACTGCCCAAACCATTTTAGTTTTCTCCGTTTCACTGCGGAAAGTTAGCTCTTACAGAGACCACTTGCTTGTTCAATCCTGTGAGCAACTTCTTTATTGGATATATGGTCTTTGAATGAGATAACGAGCAGTCTTCTGCAACATCTCATCTCTACAGCCTGAATTCTCCTTTCCAAGCGCGCAGTCAAAGTCTATGTTTCGCACGCATAAAGAAAGACTGAGTGTTCAAGCGAACGCAGGCAACGAGAACGCAAGCAAACTTATGTTCGATAAGAGTTTAATTACCGTATCCTTCTTGATAGCACTCAGCTTAGAATGATGATAAAGTCATCGCTATTCTGGTGAGTATTTCAGGCTTGGAACCATTATCCAAAACTAATGCTCCAAGGCACTTGAAGTTTTTCACAGTCTCTAGCCTCTCTTCGTTGATAGAGATGGCGCTGATAGAGATAGAGAGTAGGAATGTTGGGGAGAGGTAGTTGTTACGCTGTCACAAAGTTTAATGTGAACTTCTACCAGAGAATCGATACCAAGTTTTGTTATCTGCATCGCTGGAATCGATTGCTACTTTTAAACTCTGCGATGACGTTTCTTTCAACTCACTAAGCTGGGTGATTACGCACCGAATTTGTATTATTTTTTTGCTTGATGTCCACGGACAATGCTGTGTTGTAAATCAGAACTAGCTGCTTGCTCGTAGAGAATGCACTTTGATAAGAAAATTTGATAAATTTACCTGAGTCTTTTTTGCAGAGCTGTTGCTCATATCTTCAGAATATTAAAGTAATTTATATCTAAATCTTGGATTTACTCCCCTAGCCTTTATTGCTCAAAGTTTAAAACCATTTATTATCTGTTGTCATAAAGTGTCTTCGTCTTGAATCGCCCCCACTGCTGAGAAATTCTCCGGTGAGTTGTATTTTGAGTTGTATATGATTGAATAATTGCTAAACGTTGCATAGGCATAGCTTAATTAACGTAAACTGTGGTTATTAAATTTAGTTACGCTTACTAATACTGTACCCCTGTCTTAGTGTTTAAAATTGCATCTTGCTTGTTTGAATGTTTTCTATTGTTTTTGTCATATATTTACTGTGTTTATAAATGATAATAGAAACCGTGAAAAGATCACTCACGAGTCCTGTGACGATCGAAAGTTTCGAGAGGTAGTGGGGATTGACGCTTTGACAGATCGTTACAGTAGTTCCTTTGTTACTAGTCAGCTGCTCCTAATCGCTAGGAGGACACGAACCACTTGTCTTCACCCAACTTCCAGCTCTCACGTGATGACTCCAAGGGTCACATTCCACTAAACCGCTTCAGTCAGCGGGCTAAACCACGTTAGAGGTGGTGTCGACACTGCACCATTAGGCGAAGAATCACCGGCCAGGGCGGAAGGGTTCAGAAGAATGAAACGGCTGGGTGTACGTGGTCAGAGAAATCCACCAGGTGGAGAGATCGGTCGTGGCCAGGCCTGGAGAGGGATAGGCTCCGCCAGGCGTCATAATTTATAACATTTATAAATTCCAACCGCTCATGCTGCAGTCTAATCACCAATATTCGGTTGATGCTGAAAAGCAAAAAGCATTTTTTTAATTAATATCTCATGATGATATTGACTGTTTTGACAATTTTTGATGCATTAGTAGGCTCTTCTATTGTGGGTAAGAATCATGACCTAATAATGTATTCACTTAAAGTTAACCTAATCTTTTGATTCCAAAATAAATCAGCTTACCCTTGGTCGCGACTCAATCATGTTGATGGAAACCGTTTTTAAAGTTCACATTGCGCTTTGCATAATATTAATATAGGGTTGCTGCTGGGTCTTGTTGTTTTGCTGCCGCTGAGATTCTGCACTACCTGGTATGCCTTTCTGGCGTTGTTTGTTTTGAGATTTCTTTCAATGTCATTGCACTGATCGCTGATCCAATCTTCTTTTGCCTGTAACATGCTCTTCTTTACTCACTTGTCTGTACTTGTCCGCTCCTTTAACGCTTTTGTATTTGTCCCTCTTAAAGATCTCTCCTGTTGTCACATAGCTGGAGTATGTCTGGTGTGACCCAGGGTTTCTTGATACTTCGTTTTTTATCGAGCATTTCATTGGCTGTTTCAGTCATCGCCTTATTGAATATGTCAACAAATGAGTCAACACTTGTGTCCGTATCGTCCAGCAGCATGAGCGTCGCGAACTTGCCACCAATTCAGCCTCGATGATATTATTTTAGCCTCGAATTATCTCTACTATGTTTGGATCTTTCCGCTCCTCCAGGTCAAACTTGATTCTGGCATCACCCATTTTCTTCTTCATTTGGTTCAAGTGTGAAACGTCATCATGACGAGGTCATGCTCAGTGATCACTGTTTATGTCCGCCCCCGGGAAACTCCGTGTTCTGGCGATGTTGACTGATTCATTACCTAAGATTCACTACATTGATGATAATAAAAACTAAAAATTCCATGCCGGCTCGGTCGTAGCCCGGATTACCAAGGACCGCCACGATGTCCATACACCAGGACAGAAGTGGAAAATATCCTACTGCTGCCAGAAATGCGACAAAACAAAAATTTTCGCTAGACTCAACAACATAAGACTCAACTACATAAGTGTTGGTACGTGGAATGTCAGAACATTGAACATTCCTGGAAGACTAGATGAATTAACTCATACTATGAATACTTACAAGTGGAATGTCTTAGATATATGCGAGATGAGATGGAAAGGAACTGGAGAATCGACAAACGATGACCACAAGATTTACTTCAGTGGGAGAGGTAACAACAAACTTGCCACCATACGCCTACGGGCTTCACCGTTCAACTTCGAAATTGTTCAAGTTTATGCCCCGACCACTTCTCACTCGGAGGAGGAAATCGAAGATTTCTACCACCAAGTACAAGCAATTATTGATGAAACACCGAAACACGATATCCTAGTTGTCCAAGGAGACTGGAATGCTAAAATAGAAGATGCTCAAACAGTGTGGAAAAGCACATGCGAGCCCTACTGTAACAAAGAGACTAATGGCCGAGACTTGCGACTTCTCGAATTTGCGAGCAATAACAACCTTAGTGAGACAACCTCAAGAACCTTAGTATGACAACCAATAACAACCTTAGTGCGACAACTAATAACAACCTTAGTGTGACAAACACTTTCATCCCCATGAAACATCTGGAAGATGGACATGGCATAGCCCAAACGGCTCCCACCACCAGATCGATTGTATTTTGGTGCAGCGACGCTTTCGGTTATCAGTAGGGCCCGCTAAAGTCAAAACTTTTTCAGGACCTTGTTACATGATCAAATGAGTACTAAAGTTCGTTTCAGGTGTTCAGGAGTCTGTTTTGGTAGATTTTATAAGTCAAATTAAAGTCAAAATTTTGCATACAGTCAAAATTTGTCAAAATTGTCTTTATCAAAAACTTCCTTACAAAAACGAACACATTTATATTTTTAAATATTTTTTTGAATTTTTGAGCTGCTATTAAAATTTTATGCGCAGTTTTATTTGATTTTAAACGTTTGAAATAGTTGCAATATTTGCACTATCGTCACAATAATGCGTGCGGTAATTGAGAAGGAAATAGCACTTATTAATTTATGTAGTAAGTGCGCAACGCAGGTGACATGCATCAAAGAAGGGTATAATTACTTTAATGTCTTTCCAGCCGAAGACATGTACCGAGCAGCATCAGTCAAGAACAATGAAAAATTCTCGCGTTTTATTTCAAGTTGTCGCAATATGTCTTCCACAGTGTGCAGAATAATACTGCTATTAACATTGCGACCGCTGTCAAGTGGATGCAATTAACGAGGAATGTCTGATTTGGAGTATCTAAGCTGCCCACAAGCACACTAATATACTTTTGTTTAACAACCTCTGCTTCATCCACTATCAAAAAAATTTTTTTGCCACGAAGTAATTCTTGAATTTGTTTCTCTTTTTGGGATGCCAATTTAGCAACACATGCCCGGGCTGCAGTCTCCGAAGGCAATACTTTTCCCATTCTAGCAAACAGAGACTTTAAAGAAGGATGGTTCAGTTTATGAAGTGGGATATCTGCAGCTAAGAATGAAGAAACAACCTGTTCCTTGAAGTTTACTTGATCGAAATGTAAAAAGGTTTGCTTGCTTTGAGATTTGCTCTTCGTCTCCAATTTTCCTTGGTGTTGCTAGCTTTTTCGGTGGCTTTCCACAAAAAACTTTTTGTCGCATTTGACTAACACGTCGCAAAGGTTGCATCGCAAGTCGCCAACAGGAGTTGCCGAAAACTCATGCGGATATTCCTGGCAAGTTTGCCTAACTTTCGCTATAGAAGATTTGGCTTGTTTTGGCATTCTTTGTTTTGCAAGCTACAACTTAAAAGACCACGTGTAAAGAGCTCAAGGCTTTTATAGGATTAGGTTAATTGTCTAACAATTATGTATTTATGCATCAACAATGACGTTTCATGCATAATAAGTGCTATTTCCTTCTCAATTACCGCACGCATTATTGTGACGATAGTGCAAATATTGCAACTATTTCAAACGTTTAAAATCAAATAAAACTGCGCATATACATTGATAGCAGCTCAAACATTCAAAAAATACTTAAAAAATATAAATGTGTTCGTTTTTGTAAGGAAGTTTTTGATAAAGACAATTTTGACAAATTTTGACTGTATGCAAAATTTTGAAGTTTGATATGATCACTGGCCCCATAATCATTTTGACTATAATTTGACTTATAAAATCTACCAAAACAGACTCCTGAACACCTGAAACGAACTTTAGTACTCATTTGATCATGTAACAAGGTCCTGAAAAAGTTTTGACTTTAGCGGGCCCTAGTTATAATGCAGGCCCCAAAAGAAGGGGTGCGACCGGTGCATCGCTGCGGGGCCAGTGATTATATCAAACTTCGAAATTAAATTTAGTAACGTATTTTGTATATGTATTTTTGTATTTCGTGGTATAATTATCTTCCTATCACGAGAAAGCAATCAATGCGCTATGTAACGCATGAACTTTTTGTTATTGTTCTAAAACTGAAAAACATTGTTTTGTCATCACTGCAATATGTGTAAAATCGGGCAAACAATTTGTTGGGAAATAGCTCAGAATATTATCTAAGTGGGACAAAGAACTATTTCACAGACAAAGAAGTCGCTGGATGTTTGATTCACGGATCCCAGGAGATAACTGGTACAAAGCTTGACCTGTTTTTTTGAATTATTTTAGCAACTCTGCTGTGAAGTTGGCTTTGTATCAGGCTCATTGTATCAAGCATGGACTGGATCCGGAGCCGCATTAGAGCCGGGCTGAACCAAATTTGGACAGGATCTGATCGGATCCGGACTGAGTTTACGAGTTTGACCGGACTGCATCTGGACCGAATGTTATGCGAAAAAGAACCGGTTTTCATAGGGGCTGTATATAAACTTGTTTCTTTTTTGGGCAAATTTCACACATGTGTAGCGACCAGCCTCGCTTGTCACTAAACCTTGCTACAATCCCCTTGCCATTGTTAATAGCCTAATGATTAAAATCCAAGTTGCAATCTATGATGTTTTTATGATTGGGGATTCCCCTCGAGACAGAGATACAAAAAAGCATGTGGTTAATAAGTTGTGTTGTGTTGTATGTTTCAGATTATCGCTTACTTTATTTAAATTGACTTTACTTAGGAATCAGTAGGAGAGTGATTTCTTAGACTTATTAGGGATCAAAAAAGCAAGATAAAACAGGAAGAAATTGGACTGTTTTTCGTTTCTTGCCTGCAAATTTACTTGCCATAGTGAAAGGAAGTACTGTGCCGGTAACTTCAAGTTAGTCTTTTGTGAATTAGTGAGTCTGAACTCAATTATTATTCTCAAATATTTAAGTAGTGCTAAGAAAACACTACACATGCTATTGATCTTCTTTACCAAAGGTCGCTTTTCGCAGCTGAAAATTTTTGTAACAATGAATATTTTCGCGTGTTCTTTTCGTTTTGTTTCGGACTGAGTAGGACTCTGGACTCTCACTTTTGCTGGTTGCTTCGGAGTCGGATTAGATTTTCGCGTGGAAAAGTCGGACTGGAATGGGAGACTACAATATCACAGTCCACTCACCTCTGCTTTGTATTTTGCTAGTTTTCTGTTTTCTAAGCTTGGTGAGAAACGTTTTGCTGAACTATTAGGTTAAGTTTAGAGCTCTCTCTTGGTTTAGGTCTAAGGTAAGCCCGCATTATTTTGGTATAGAATTGTTGGCTCTATCTCTATTTTGGCTTTAGTTGATGACTTATGAGTAGGGCGATTTTTTATTGACCTAAACATCTCAAAAAATTGACTTTATTTTATCAAGAAATTGACTTTATTGACCTAACGAAACAATGAAATGAAAGAACCAGTCCATAAGAAAAAAACCACCAAAGTCACTTCAGTTAGTGCTTAGATTATAATGTACGCACATATAATGCCGCACGTTTTCTGGCAGAAAGTTTAACTGCTCTGCGTAATTGCGCAGAATCCAGAGTCGTATTCAAGTGTTTCGCTATTCGCTGTATTGCAATCTCCGTGACATCAAAGTATGTTCGAATAACTAATGCATTGTCTTTTCAATTCTAATGTTTTTGACTACCGATACGTAGCGACAAGAATATGCAACAAATGAAAACACGACGAAAAGCTTATTTTATCATACACGAATTTTGCCAAAATTGCAATCTTGCAAAGCTGTCTGAACGGATCTTCACAATAGAATCAATGAAATTACATCAAACATTACATTAATAAATTAAGCATGTGTAAAACTGTAATACCGATAACAGTCTGGCGACAGCATGCACCTCCCTGGTACCACCAACAGTTACGAACTTCCATCTCTCAATTATCTGAGTTTTCTCTTTTTGAGTGTAAAGTAGAATCGCGCAAAAAAAACAAGAAAGCAAAAATTGACCTAATGAAAAAAAATTGATCTAAAAAACAAACAATTGACATTTATCGACTTTATAACTTCATCAATACTGATTCTACGACCGTGAAATTTTGTTTCCACATTGTTAGAGTTATTTTCTACTTCCAAAAAAAAAAATTAACTTTATTGACCGTGAATCGCCCTACTTAAGAGTAAGATTTAATGATGACCTAGATCCTAGATTGATGTGGATTTGTGCAATATTTATGGTTCCGGCTGCATTGAATTCGAGAATTGCAGAACTTACTGGTTTATGTTGTCTTTAGCTTGGGAATTGGAGCTTGGACGGCTGGACTAAAATCTTGTTATATGCTTGTTACAACGTCAGGACGGTTTGTCCGATTGATATGCTATCAGCGTGCGCTCGCTTTGCTTATGCCTGATATTACGTTTTGGCTTTGGGAAATTGCTGGAGCGCGATAACATATAGCCTGCCATTGTGCTGAATTGATATCATTTTAGTTTTGGTTTGACGCAACGTCACGTTTGTTGCCTTGACTTGTTGATATGTGCTTATTTGCTTACTTGTTTTGGTTTCTTGTTTGTTTATTTTAGCTACCGGTATCTCATCATTCATGTGCTCCTTGTACGAATAGCCCAAACTAGCCATGCGCTACCATAACTTCAACCTGCTTTAATACAAAAGTTTCTTTATTAAACATTATGTGTTCCTTATCAAAGGGACGTTCAAGTTTGTCCTCGAAGATCAACGGTTCCTAACCTTTTTTTCTTCATCACCCATTTTTGATGTGAATGATCTTCGATTACCCACAACAATTTTTTACTGAATGGCTGGGGGCTATGCCAACGAATTTTTGCGATTTTCACATAAAAAAACACTCATTTATCACATTATTTATCAAAAAAATGCATACAGTGAATGCAGTCACTGTGGACAATGCAAAATTATTTTCGCAGCTTATGTATGTGGACAATTCTACGTTACCTGCTATTTCTATGTCTGCTATAGACAAGTTGGATCGTTTGGATTGCTCAGATGAAAGCGAGAAAGATCACAAAAGGAATAAGCGCGAAGTAGGATGAGAAAACATTGGGCGTGCAACACTTAATTCAGACATCAAGGACTGCAACAAAAATCTCGTAACGGCCTGCTATAATTTTCCGGTCGTTAAAATCGACACCTCTTCGGGAGATTGTTCTGAATTTACCGCTTGGTAGATTTTCAGCCTTCGATGCCCTTATAGACCAACAAGTAACCTCGGTAGAGCTCAAGCTAAACTTGCTTAACCAACATTTAAGCTGAGATGTGAAATTTTTTGTGCGGGGTCGGTTATCCACGCAAACTAAGCAAGCTTATAAGACAGCACGAGTGAGACTTAAAGAACGTATGGCAACCCCAGCGTACTTTTGGATAAAATTACGGAATGGCCTCTAATGAATCGAGCCAATCTAAGGAATTGCAGAGGTTCTCTAGAGTTTCTTACTTAGATTTCGGAAATCCGCAAAGAGTCGCCATAGAGCCTAAGAATATTGGATTTTCCATCGGAGAACATAAAAACCTTGTTCAAACTTTTGATGCAGTTTGAAATTGGTTGGAGAAATACTTTATTTTGTAGTATACTCCCATAGTGAGAAAAACGGAACCTACCAAATTCTAAAAATACAAATTTTAGAACTTCAGATGGGCCAAATGCAGAAATATTCTTCCAGGAATAAATTTCACGGCACTCAATCTGCTTACAAGCGAGAGAATCGCACTCCTAAGGTTTTCGCAACTGTTTTTAATCAAACTGACCAACCAATCCTCAAAACCTGTTCGTGCTGCAAACAAGATCTCTGCACAAACGCGCGAGAATGTTTATTTTTACTTAAGGAAGAGATGACGCTTTAAAGTTTTTTCCGATAACAAACTATGCTTTGGATGTCAAGTCGAGTTTATTTTACCTGAACGCTGAAATAACGAGGGCAGGTCGGAAACGACGGAAGACCTCATGGTCATCTTAGTCAGCCGCAACTAGGGCAGCAGCACCTACTTTATCATACTGGTACAATGTACAAGATATAACCCTCAACTTTAAAAATACAAAACGAAAGAATTCACACATATGTAAGGTGAAGAAAAAAACACACGCACATCAAAAACTTGTCAGACTAGGCGTAAATTTACGCAGTTGCTAAGCGCACGCTATCGGTGTGCGAGGTCTGGGGTTCGATTCCTGGGCCGGTCAAATCGGCATAGTGTCGCCAAGGGCTCGCCATGGTTGCGACGTTTCTTCGGAGTTGTGTTACCCGGGCGCGAAGACGCGAAGATGGTCCCCGCCGCTCGTTACACGCTTCGGCGTATATCGGCGAGTATAATGAAGATTTGATTTGATTTTTGCAATTAACATAGCTGCTTCAAACGCATTTGCGATGAATTGAAAATATTTTCGATGAGTTAAGGAATCAGAATTTCAATTTACGCATTCCATTTTGTTCAGTCTATAGCAAAAACCAGGTTGTAGTAAGCTGCATTGCATTAAAATTTTTGTTCGAAAACAAAATTGGAGGTAAAAAAAACATTAATAAGTAGGTCAATTTACTGTATCATACTTATTTTCAGTTGCGTTTTGATAGAGCTGTGCTGATAACTCCAAGCATACCGGTACTGCTCGTAACTCCAAGTCAAGGAGTAAGTGTGCAAAATCTGGCAAAAAACATTTAACCGCTCTTCACGTGGAAAACGAAAGACCTACAATTGAAAGTATCACAAGCGCAATTGGTGCTCTGAGGTATGTGATAATGGCATTGACAATTTTATGATATTGCCGGTTGGAATTCGGAGTAATCGGTCTCCCAAAGAAACATTATGTTATTGCATTATAGATGAACAGGGGCGGATCCAAGGGGGATTCGGGAGATGCATATCTCCCACCAGCCATTTTCAACTATATTTTTGATGAATATAATTTTTTCATAGTTTCAAACCTCTTCAATATAGCCTAATATCAAAGCCTTACGCCTTAAGCAGGCTTAAATCGAGATGTACGAACAAAATGCATCACATTTGGTAAAGATATAGGGGCAATTAGGGGATTAGGGCAAAAAAATTTAACCAGAATTTGCCTAAACATTGCTCAAAAAAGCACTAAAATGGCCATTGCAATATGTAATATTTTGAGGAGCAAGCATCCGGATCCCCCCAAATTTTGTTTCTCAATTTGTTTCAAATTAATTCTGCGGAAAAAAATTTGGAGGGATCCGGATGCCAAATATTTGTTAAATATGTCAAGTATGCCATACATGTCCAATATGCCATACAATTTGTTTCAAATTAATTCTGCGGAAAAAAATTGGGGGAGATCAGGAAGGGAACATCAAATTTTGTCATCCGGATCCGGATGTCAAAATTGGATAATCCTTTCCTGAAAAAAATTTTGAATACGTCTCTGACTTAAACACATTTTGTGCTTATTTGCACACTTTTCTGGGTTAAACTTCTAACGTTTTTGGATTTAGTTGTTAAAAAAATTAAATCTTCATTATACTCGCGGCATTACGCAGAAGCGTGTAATGAATGGCGGGGCTTATTTTCGCGCTCGGAAGCACAGCTCCGAAGAAACATGGCAACGTTGAATTTAACCGTTCAACGTCAACGTCACTGTGGCCAATTTGACCGGCCCGGGAATCGAACTCAAAACATCTCGCCCCGATAACGACGTCTTTAACCACCCGTATTCAGTTAAAATTCAACGCAATTCAAAACTGCATCCTAGCCCATCAAAATTTTCTGCATCCGCTCCTTTACACGAACAGCCAAATGCGCGTCCGATATAGTAAGAGAGCTGTTAGAATGTCTTTATGCTGTTGATACCAATCTAACAATAATCACGGTCTTGAAAAGGAATTGCTGTTATGTCTTGTAAGAGAGTCGACGATCTTGAAGTTTTGACTTTTAATGCAGACGAATGTATAAAATTGCCTACGAAAAAATGCATACCTGCAAGCGTCTCCCGAAATCCGTGTCCAGAAGTTGCTCAAAACCAGCCATATTTGAAGCCCATTTCTAATGAGATTTTTCCTTTTCAGCCCAAAGCTAAGGTTTCTTTGCTCGTCCTCGTAAAATTAATCCGGTGGGGAAAATGACGCTCAAAAACCCGTTTTCGGTAGGAGTATTGTTGGTACAGTGTGCCGTTCTAACCTTGAGCAGACTCTCACTTCCCACAAAGCGTTTGCTTCACGAGCTACGATTTACTCAGTGAATTGACCTAATATTAATGTCAAACTTGTATTTTCTAGTAAAGTCAAAGAGGTGATTAGGCCTTCGCAGATGAACAAGATGTTTGAACTCAATGTCATCGAAGATAAAATTAATGCATGTAAACTTTTGGTTGAGGATAAAAGATTTGCGACCATTTTTTCGCAAGGAATCAAGAAGGACGAAAGGGACATTTACATTGCAATTACAGGTACCGGTACTCCTAATCGTGGTTTGATTGCAAATTTACAACTACTACGAAACTTATCCATCGGATCAACTACAATTGCAACTACGACCCAGTCTGCGTCAACCGTGTAAGAAAAGTCTCGTCAGCCTTGCTATGCACTGCCCGGCCGGGCTAGCCTCATCAGAGACCGTAAGGACTCTTTCATACACTGAAGTTGAGAGATCATTTCCATTAAGGACTATATATGAGCTACGCTTATGGGTGTACCCAATAGCCAAATGTAACTCTTAATACTGAATGGTTGCAAGTTTTTTTGGCATGAGGACAAAAAGCGTGCTAATCAATAGAATGCTGCTGCACAGCCAATGCAGTTTAGCAACGTGATCAGCTAAGTAAGTTGTAACACGGCAAAGACCTTCGTTCGACTTTGTAAACAGCGTAGATTGTGGAGACATCCATAACAAATTCATGACATAACATCAACACATGAGGCAAGTAAAATAAAAATGGCCGAAGTAATGTTTTGAAATTTAGTGAAGCAAACCTTCACGGCCTTTTAACTTTTTTATGAACAACCAACCAACTTACTTTTAACTGCATAAGCAACTATGACTGAGAATACCAGTATTGACAATACCAATAGTAGGGCCAAGACAATATAGGTTTTCTGGCATTCAGCAACGAAAGCGGTTCCAGTAGTACCTTTTGCTTCCACTTGAATTGTTTCACAGCCAGAATAACCAATGCTCACCTGCCAAATATTGCTATAATGCACTTGATATACCAATCAGGAATTCATTGAAAAAAGTTACACTAACTGTATGTTTCTAATGTACAAATATTAACAAAATAAACTTATTTTTATGCTCACATTAAAGTAAGTTCATTCATTCATTTTCTAGACCAGCTTATCCTTGGGGGGTCGCGGGGGCAGCAGCTCGAGTTGGAGCCTCCAAGCATCTCGATCCCCTGCAACAATGGATATATGCTCTGCTGGGATGCCAAGGCGAGACCCATAAAGATCTTCTACGTAATCTCGCCATCGAGTTCTGGGACGGCCTTTAGGCCTTCGACCAATCGGTGTTGAACAGAGCAATTTTTTTGCTGTTCTTTCCTGGGACATTCGTGTCACATGTCCATACCAACGCAGTTGCAATCTTTCTAGTTGCAGAAGCAGCGCTTCGATGTTAAGAGATTCACGAATATCTTCACTTTTAACCTTGTCCAGCAAGGTCAAACCGTTAATCCTTCGCAAGAATCCCATTTCGGCTGCTTGAACTCGAGACCTCACTTTCTCATTCATGATCCAACACTCATGGCCATAAGTCAGAATAAGAACATAGACCAATCTGAAAATGGATAGCTTTGTCCTAGTGCAGAGCTCCCGTTTCAGTACCACAGAACGGTGGATCTGGAGCATTATTGCACTTGCTTTTCCAATGCGGATAACCAATTCGCTATTTTGTCTGGCATCACTTGTGAATGAGACGCCAAGGTATTTGAATTTCACTGACTAGTATATTCCGAGTCAGGAGACATTGAGAAAGTACAATATACCTGAAGGGTGCTTCCCGAATGCGGAACGTCGAGAGGACATGATTTGGGGAGCTCAGGATATGAGAAAATTTAAAGTGTTTAAAAGCTGCATATGGGAAAATTTGCCAAACGAGTCATTGGTTGCTACACATTTTCTTGGAGAAATATACTGGAGAATGAGAGAGAATGACCACTCCTTACATCACATACGAGGTCTGTTCAAAAAGTTCGTAGACTGTTTGAACTGCGCAGCTCTCATTTGTTCCAGATACATTCGCTGGGTGTCGCTAGGTTCACAGAGATCAGCTAATTATGGCGCCATTTTCTGATTGCATATATCTTTATTTTAGTGCTGGTTATGTTCAGTTAAGTTAAGGTTAGTTTTTTAGTTTGTCGGATTTTAAGTTTTACAAATTTTTTTCAAAATGAATAACATGAAAGAGCAACGATTTGCTGTGAAATTTTGTGTCAAGCTGGTAAAATCTACTTCGGAAACGTTTGCCATGCTTAACACGGCTTACGGTGATGTTGCTATGAAGCGAGCGACATGTTTCAGGTGGCATAAACGTTTCAAGAATGGTCGGCTGTCTGTTGAAGATGATGAGCGTTTTGGACGTCCTTCCACATCAACTGATGACCCACACATTGATGAAATCAACACTCTGGTGCGAGCGAATCGACGTCTGACTGTAAGAGAGCTTGCTGAAGAATGTGGGATCTCGGTGGGTTCTTGTCACCACATTTTGACGGAAGAATTAAAGATGCATCGCGTTGCTGCAAAATTGGTACCACGTCTGATGACAAGTGATCAACAAGCTCATCGTGTTCAAGTCTGTCAGGATTTGCTTGATCACTCAGAAAATGATAAAGAATTATTGTCAAAGATCATAACAGGTGATGAGTCGTGGGTTTACGATTATGACGGGGAAACAAAGGTCCAATCTTCACAGTGGACAAGCAAAACATCCCCCAGACCCAAAAAAGCTCGCCATGTTCGATCCAAAATTAAGGTGCTGCTCACAGTTTTTTTTTATGCTAGTGGAGTTGTCCACCACCAGTGCCTTCCTGAAGGCTCCACAGTGAACCAAACCTACTACACTGAAGTTTTGAAACGTCTGAGGGATGCCATCCGACGGAAAAGACCAGAATTGTGGAGAAATGGTGACTGGTTTTTCTATCATGACAACGCTCTAGCCCATTCAGCTCTCAGAACTCGTGAGTTTTTTGCCAAACATTCCGTCACTGTTCTTCCCCATCCTCCTTACTCACCTGACCTTGCTCCATGTGATTTTTTTTTTTGTTCCCCATGCTCAAAAGACCTTTGAAAGGAAGAAGATGTGAGACCATTCCAGAGATTAAGGCAAATGCGACGAAGGAGCTCAAGGGCATTAAAGAAGAAGCGTACCTAGACTGCTTCCGCAAGTGAAAACACCGCTGGGATAAGTGAGTGCGTTGGGAAGGAGAGTACTTTGAAGGAGACCCAGACCTGTAACTGCTGTAGAAAGTACATTTTGTGTTATGACTTCAGTCTATGAACTTTTTGAACAGACCTCGTCTGTGCAATGCATGCGGTGGCTCGAGCGTCAGGAAATTTTTGCGCAAGAGATTCTTCGATTGGTTGCAAATCAGCATAAAATTTCTACTGAGGAAGGTGCAGAGTACGTGTCACTCATTATGCATGATATCTATCGCTATTACAAAGATCAACAAGTACTTCAACCACATCATGAAGATATGCACAATTTGCACACGTCCAAAGATGATGAAGTTCTTGCATTCTATGAAGACAACTTAACTGAAAGATATGATCAGAGAGGACAGAGAAGAATTCAGTTACCCTTGCCATTGAAAAAGGGTTATCCTGTAAGTATTTTCCAGAGTCTTGAAACCGCCAGACGTCGAGCGCAAGCACAGAGAAAACGGTTAGTACAACAGCCGGGACGAGCTCAAAAATATGAAAATGCCTTCCAACAGATGAAGACAAAAGGGCATGCGGAAATTGTACCATTGGATCCATCGGAAGAGGGGGACACGTCAATACATTTTTACCTTGTCCACATGTCCAATTCATGTGGGCTTGTTGCTGTGGGCTTTTAACATCACAATTAAACTTTTGTTGTCATAATTTAAGAAAGTGATTTTGATGTCAAGCCCACAGTTACAAGCCCACATCAATGTGAGCCTAAAGTTAACGTAAATTGAATATGAAGACAGGATATATATTACCCGTTTTGTGACGCCCCAAGAAAAGTTTTGTGTTGTTTATGATGGTGCCCTTAAGATAGACGGGATGAGCCTAAATGATATGCTGTATCCAGGACGTATGTATTGTATATAGAGTCTTAAGTGTTAGGAATTTTATTGAGATTTCGGCAACATGCATGTGCCATTATTAATGATATCAAAAATATGATCTTTTAAATTGGTCTCCACCCAAAGGACAAAGACATGTTAACATCCTTACCATTCACGAAAAGTTCTTCCTGCAATGTTTTTAACCAGTGGAGATTTAAAGTCATGCCTTACGACTTGATATGAGTACCAAGCATAGCCGGATATTGCATTAAATATATTGCAAAGAAGAACTACAGCAATGCTTTAGCAGATACGGTGGGGAGGGCTAAACGGGACTTTTACGTTGATGATTTCATCACTTCTGTACCTAATGTTGGTCATGCTCAGCGTGTAAAAAAGAAACTGTCAAACTGATGGAAACTACGGGATTCGTTGTGACTAAATTCTCTTGCAACTGCAGGGAAGTTCTGGATGGTTCAAATCCCGATTGCTTAGCACCATCGCTAACAAAAATAAACCTGTCAAAGACGGTCTGCCTGAACAAAAGGATCTAGGAATCGCATGGAATGCAGAAAAGGACGAAATTGTTATCCGAGAAAACAGATCCGAGCAGCGAGCTTATTCTCGTTTAACCAGACGACTTGCCCTCAATCGTCTTAACTCCTACTTTGAACCTTTAGGTCTTCGGAGCCCATTTTTCGTCGCTCATAACATAAGCTATGCTATTTAAGAATTGTCGAGTACACAACCGGATGGGATAATTATGGCAATAATGAACTGACTCAAGAATGGAATGTGTTGCTGGATGAACAGGCTAGTCTGTCGAGTTTATCTGTACCCAGACAGTAGAAAGCAGAGAGCAGTAATTTATTAGCTTAGTTGATGGATAGTATGAGCTTCATCTTTTCTGTGACGCTTCTCAGTATGCTTTGTGTGATTCAGGGAAATTTGTTAGACAGCGCTTTAGTCGTCGCTAAGTCTAGATTGTTTTCTCATTCTCAGATAAATAGATTTTCTATTGCCCGTAAAGAACTTGTTGTTCTGTGTGTGGGAGTTGACTTGCTTAAACAGCGAGAACAGTACTTGACCATTCCTATTTCAAAAACTTACATTTGAGTTGATTCCATGACTGTCATAATGCAAACAAAAGCAGCTAGCTCAATTTGTAAGAAATCGCTTTAACAAAATCTTGAGAAACGCAAATGATCGGTTACCTGTTTATATTAACACCAACACTAATCCAGCAGACATTAGATCTCGAGGAATACAATTCAAACAAAGAAAGAAATATGACATGTGGTGTGTGGGACCATTATTCTTGCGAAGACCTGAAAAATGCTGGCAAGTTGGCGTCAAATACCTCAATCCGGCCGTTAACTCAACTGAGGTGTCCTCAGAGTTTGCATCGTTGCCTCCAAGTCAAATAAATATTGTTCAAGCTACCGGGAATCTTGCTACACATTACGGATTCTGTCAGAATCTAGCTCGAGCATGGAGGCTGAGCATAGGCTGATCCTGTTACAGCATTGTTTTCACACCTTCAAGACAACTCAGGCGAATGCGCCTCCTGAAGAAAAGAAGCAGCAAAACTGTCATCATAAAGCTGCTTGTTTATTACTTCCACAAATGGCTCAGAATGATACTTTGGGTAAAATTATCTCAAAAATGCGAGATAATAAACTAACCTTTGAGCAGACTCTCTTCAAGATGCCGAAAAACGAGCGCCCTTATTACCTTGCTCAGCAGCTGAAAGTTGTCTCCTTTCTGGAGAACAATCATCTCTTGAGGATCGAAGGAAAGCTACAAGTTCCACGAATTTTCTTCCAATTTCCAACATCCTGTACTTCTTCCTTACCAACATTGAACTTCAGAACTCTATGTCGGAATGAAGCATGAGGAATGTGGTCATTTGGGGGCACATTTTGTTTTTGGGGTTCTTTAGCAGGATTATGAGTTGTGGCCAATTGGTGATGTGACTACTGTGCGACATTGTATAAAAGATTGTGAGGGTTATAAAATTAGGAGACGGGTTCGTGGTCAGCAGTTGATGGCACCTCTTCCCTCGATTAGCTTAAAACCTCGCATGCGTGTTTTCACGTATGTTGCGTCTGACTTCGCCGGCTCCTTCAGTGCGGTGGTCGGCAGTAGTCATGTTAAGCGCTGGCTCAGTACATTCGTGTGCATGGTAATCATTGCTGTTCGGATAGAGATTACGGCCGATTTGACCTCATCAACTTTCATTTACGCTTTGCGCTGATTTTTGTGTTTTGCAGGATTTTGCACCCTTCATATTCGAAGGGATAGTGGGACTAACTACGTAGGAGCCAACAATTTGCTGCGAAAGAAGGTAAAAGAAGCTTAGCAGATATGAGCTCTTCAATCGACATTCGAAGCCAGATGTGTGACTGGGAAGTGGAATAAGAATTTGGCCCGACTGAAGCATCCCACCTTAGACGACTTCATGAGCGGCAGCTTCGAACTATTAGGAAGGCACTTGATGGTTTATCCGACTTATCGCCAAGAACTCCTTCAAACGATGATTTTTTAACCTGGTGCAAGTTGGCAGAATACATCATGAACTGTCGACCATTGACTAACCCGATGCTGACGGATTACCACCGTTTCGACCGATAGACCTGATGGTGGTAGCACTGAAACCTAGTCATGATTACATATATCCGTGTGTTTCTCGTCCACGCAACGAATTACGAAAAGGTCATCGCTACACTCAACAAATAGCCCAACTATGGAGGGATCGGTGGGTTAATATTGTACTTGCCTACTGTCGTGCACCAAGATCGTCAGAAATGGAAAAAGACTCGACGTGAATTCAAAGTCGGTGATCTTATCTTGCTAAGTTAAGAACCGGCTCCTCGAATATTAAAATATCCGTTCGCCGTCTAATATATCCCCAAGCCCAGACGGACACGTACGGACTGTTACCGCCCGCATGAGCAATGGTCGCTTAAGAACGCGAGACATTACCAAAATTGCCCTAATCGATGCCATAGAGTTTGCATAGACAGTAAGAGTGATGAACTTTGGTCCATCGTATGAATCACTCAGAGTGAGTGCGATACATTGCATATTGGATCTTTTGTTAGGTCAAATTATGTTGCTTTTTGAGGTGAAATTATGTTTTGATTAGCTCACTAAGATGTGAACGTCATAACGTTAGGGGAACTGTAACGTGAGCTGATAATTTATTTTTTATTTGAAAACCCTGTCTGTATTGCTCGAGGAAGATGCGTTGCGCAACCCACTCAGTTGGTAGCTGAGATGGCGAGCGAGCGTTGCTAGAGAATGTGACTTGAGATTCTAAGTTTGAGCGTAGGTTTACAATGAGTGGCAATTCTAAGAGAGACCAGAGGGGGCCATTGCCCCCCAGATTTTTGTCTGGCCCCCAGGTTGCCCTTCCAGTTTTAACAAGCTCATGTAGCCTATGATAGGGTATGAAAATATAATCAGCCCATCGATGTCTCTTACCATTAGGCTAACCAGCCGGTATATTCACTAATATTGTCTATTTAAAGTTATGCTTAAAACTATTTCATTTTGATTGATAATTTTATTGTAAATGTGCTTAAGATTTTTTCCCGAACGTTTATTGCACGCTTTATTTTTACGTATTACGCAATGCAGCCATCCTTTGCTGCATTTTGTTGCCAAGACAATGGTCTTCAGATCAAACGTTTACTTGATAAAAACAGCTGAACTCAGCAAGATGCGGCATTTCAAGCTATGTCTGTCTGTCTTCATAGAAATACAAAAAACCTCAAAGTTGGCAAAGTTGCGAGAAGATAAGTTGAGATAGATTATTCAAGCACGCTTGAAATTTAATGTCATAGAGATGAGACCAAATGGGCAATTCAGCATTAAGCCACGAGCACACTGTGAAACGCAATGCAATTGAATCCGAACTGCTATAAAACTTTTTTGGTGCAAATTTTCTCTGGTGGCCATTTTTCCTGGTACTCATTTGTTCGGTGCCCATTTGTCCTACAATCGTCCATCCATCCCTACAATTTTTGGCAGGATACGCCTCGGTCAACGCATGATCAGTTTCAATGTCAACTAATTAACTTACTGTGAAAATGTGTGTGGTGCTTGCGACAAGATTCTCAATCTTCAATTGCTTGTGTCGTGACGTAAAGGTCAAATTTTGTTCATCAGAAACGCGAACCTGCACGAACATGGTAAACACTCAATTCAGCTAGCTATAACGTAAAATAAAAAGCACACCAAAGATCAGATGGTTTGGACCACTGGTTCTCAAACTTTTGTGGTTTGCGACTCTCAACACCTGTGGCTTCCTGCTCAGCAAAGAAATTTTTGTCGGTATTTTTGTATTTAATGCATAATTATTCTCCTATTACGAGGAAGCGATCAAAACACTACAACGAGCTCGCTTAGAAGTTGCCGGCGACCCGTTTACCACACCAAGATGGGGGAGTTTCGCTAAGTGCTTTTACCAACGGCACAAGAAGAAAACTTGCCGGCTTGTTTCTCGGGAAAAAATATACAATCGTATCAACGGTAAACGCCAAGAAGAGAAGCTGTGAATACCAATTTTAAAGTCATTCGTTTGACCCGACTCGGAATCAAATCCCATCAATGGTGAACGTCAAGCAGGGAAGCTGTGAATACCAATTTGAAAGTCATTGGTTTGACCCGAATCGTAATCAAACCAGAGTCTACAGCTCCAGAGGCGGACGCTCTTACCACTCGGCCACCAGACGTGATAAATATGAGCTATTTTATTCATAGTGCCGGAAATCTAAAGCCTGTGGCCCCCTGATTAATGTCCCGCGGCTCCCTTGGAAAGGCCAATGGCTCCCATTTAAGAACCCATGGTGTAGACTCTGGGAGATACACCGTTTGCCCCTGGAGCGGTTGCAGGTTTGATTCCGAGTCGGGTCAAACCAATGACTTTCAAATTGGTATGAACAACTTCCTTGCTTTATTTTGGCATTAAAAAGGACAGTGAGGACAACAAACCGGCAAGTTCGCTTGCTGTAGCGTTAAGAAAAACTTTTCACGGATTTCCCGATTTGAGTTTTGTGTACAGGTGACCGGCAGCTCATAGGCGAGATTGTTGCACAGCATTCGTAGCTCCCTCGCAAAAAAAAAGTACAAATTTTTCGTGGGACCGTGCAGCCTTGGTCGCGCAGTTTAACGAAAGACTTGTAAATACAGAGTGTAGCTTATACGACCAACAAACGTAGAACTTCACTTGAATGTAAGAATAACTTTTGGCGATCAAGTCTGAAACGGATAAACGCAGCGAAGTCCCGTCGCATTTCACTTGTTCCAATCTTACAATGTTTTCAACTAAATAAATAGAAAAAATGCTATATTTACTTGCATAACCAAAAAGAGTGCTCAATAATCTCTTAAGACTAGAGCAAAAACTAATTCGATTAATTTGGCAGCATTTATTAATAAAACTCCAACGGTCCGTTTCACGCTTACGCGATCATCAGGGAGCCTAAATAAAGAAAATCTTTAGAATTTAACACAAGGGTACTCACCAAAATCCAATACAGTTAACAAAACCTACACTAAAGCAACTGCCAATTCAGAGACTCAACGCGCCGTTCGGCCTTCCTCATTTGAACTGATTACTAAATTAAATTAAGTGCGGAAAATCTGCCATGCTGCTTTACTAGATCCGTTCTATCCTCATCAAGTTTACTAAAATCTGTACATGAATAAAATATCTTATCTTATAACTGCGGGAATGTTATGACAGCTGATTACTAGGATAAAGGCCATTATGACAAAATTACAAATTAAGCGGTTATGACATAATAGAAAATGTTGCACTATGAAGGGGTATGGAATGAAAGGCAGTGCAAACTAAATAAAGGCGAAGTAGCGGTAGAAACAAGTCAAAAGCGTTACAAACAATACACAGCTCATAAAAAAATGCATATAGTGATAGGCCTAGCTCAAATTATGTGGTATTAAAGTTGTTTAGTTTAAATTTATTTCTGTGTCTACATTTAGATATAATTTCCGAGCGCTTGTTCAATAAATTTTCATCTCTTCCGGCAGTTAAAATAATAAATTTCTCATCTAAGCACAGGTTGCATCTTCTTCCGCCCATTTGATAGGGTGTTGACTTTTTCTTGATTGACCATTTCACGGTTGGATTAAAACCTCTGTTGACGGATGACCAATAAAATTTGGAAAGCTCTGTGGCACTTGACTTATGCGGATGTCGGAATGAATAAGTATGATTGTTATATCTGCTTTTAAATTCAGGTTCGCAGCTGCCATAATAAACTCGAGAATCTTTGCTTTTCTTAGAAGCGCTAATACGGTAAGTATCAGCACTGGTATTTAAGCGTCTGCAGGCTGAGTTTTGGTTTCCTGACAGGTGGGACGTCGATGGCAAATGGCTTGTGTTGATATTATCGTCTGGTAATGCAGACAAACTGCTATTCGCTCCGCCAGAAGCTAAAACCTGAGTTACATGTTTATTTGAAATTTCTGCTTTATAGACTATGCAACGAGTATTACAGCGACCATTCAATGGGCAGAGTTGTTTATTTCTGCAATTACATGGTTTTTCTTCCTCAGATGCTTGGGCTAGTTCCAAAATACGTTGGTTATGATTGTTAATAATAAATCCAACGTTTGGCATGCAGCTGTAGCTCACTTTAATATTGTTTTTATTACAAACTTTTCTTAACTTGTGGTTTTTGGTGAAGTGCTTCTGGACTAATTTCAAAAATTCTTTTCCGATGTTACTTTTAACGTGTTTGCTGAACGGTGGATTGAACCAAATAATGTTACGTGATCTGTTCCTATGTCTTATGACGGTATCTGTCGGTGAATAACTTAGAGTAGATCTGTACCCACTTTTACAGAGCGCTTCTTCGTATGCTGGCTTAGCCTTCTCGAATTCTTTCTCGCCGGATGATATTTTGGAGATACGTGTTTCAATCATAGTTGGTAGATGAGTGATAATAGATTTCGGGTGATTGGATTGAGCGTTGATATACAGCAAATTATTGTTTGGTTTTCGAAAAGGCCCAAATTTTCCACTATTCAAATTTAGAGTTACATCTAAAAAGTCAACTTGATGTAAATTTAATTCAGACGTAATCTTTAGCCCCAGTTCTTTGAAAATTTTGACCACAGTTTTTCTAAACTTTTCCATTTCTGTGCCTGAAGTATTTCTCAAAAGCGCGAGACCGTCATCACGATATAGACCTATCAATTACTTGAGCAAGTTTATGAAGCAAAAGCAATCCAACAAGTTCGCATACCTCTGCTCCATCGTAAGATCCCATAGTAACGTCACATGCATTGTTTTCTTTTTTAACCCATGTACTTCTATCATTAAATAAAACCGATTTTCTGCAATGCCGAATTATTTCAATTTTATCGCTTGAAATGGAAGTATATGACTTTGCGAATTGCAAGGAAAGATTAAGTAAGCTTTCCGAAATAGAAGGGTAGAATTCAACAATATCAAATTTGAAAAATTTGCCGGAATTTTTATTGGATAACTTCGTAAACCAGGATGTTACCGAATCGGTACTGCGCCATTGATTGAGCTTCAGCTTAGTCCGGATGTCACAATTAATCTCATCTAATATCTTTTTACTAACTTTACCAATTTCCGATTTTGCCGGGTTTATAAGTCTGCACTGTGGAGCACAGGTGAAATTTTCCTTGTGGCCCTTAAGAGTTACAAAAGCTGCTTTATTCACCATTTGTTCTATTCGGTCTTCAAGATTGAGCTTTGTTGCGATAGCTTTAGCCTCAGAATTAATAGCAGACATCACACTGCACTCAACTTTTTTATATTTTTGAGTGATGTTGTTTCTCAGCAGCCTCTCGTAATCTTCTTTTTCAACCTTATACAAATTAGTAGTTTTATCAGCTGGCACTAGCAATTGGTTAGAGGCATTTATAGCTTTTATGTCTCTATTAATAACCTGCTGGAACTTATTACGTTTCAACTCTTCCGATCTGCTTTTAAATTCGATGTTACAAATCATATCATAAAGATCATTTTCAAACGGTTTCAAGTCTTCACACGCTGGAGCCGAATTTTCAGATTTAAATCATAATTGCTAAAATCATTTTCGCTTTCCTCTTCTTGGTTTTTGTTCAATTTTTAGTAAACTTGATGAGGATAGAACGGATCTAGTAAAGCAGCATGGCAGATTTTCCGCACTTAATTTAATTTAGTAATCAGTTCAAATGAGGAAGGCCGAACGGCGCGTTGAGTCTCTGAATTGGCAGTTGCTTTAGTGTAGGTTTTGTTAACTGTATTGGATTTTGGTGAGTACCCTTGTGTTAAATTCTAAAGATTTTCTTTATTTAGGCTCCCTGATGATCGCGTAAGCGTGAAACGGACCGTTGGAGTTTTATTAATAAATACTGCCAAATTAATCGAATTAACTAAATAAATATATATTTATATTTTAGTTGTTATGTGGCGTATGCTTTATCAATATTAGTGAGTTCCGAAAATGCGAGAAACATTAACAACATAAAATAATACGAACAAGACCACATCAACTGATATTTGCGCAGTGGTGAAATGAAAAATTTTTCTTACTAGAACGGTGGCAGAACAATGGTCATAAAACGGAATAATATTGTTTTACTGTCTGATATTTCTCAAAGGAAAAAGTGTACTTTTTCTCATCAAAAACAAAATGAACTAGCGTATAGCAATGCCTAGAAATTCGGATAGAGTTGCAGTGTAAATTACCATTGAATTATTGTTTTCTTATTTGGATCAAGTTTGCCACAACTG
The DNA here is from genome assembly GCA_964006365.1 of Trididemnum miniatum. Taxonomy (NCBI): domain Eukaryota; kingdom Metazoa; phylum Chordata; class Ascidiacea; order Aplousobranchia; family Didemnidae; genus Trididemnum; species Trididemnum miniatum. Next base: position 6,342,224 of record OZ023238.1, read on the forward strand.
TTAAGTGAGCTGTTGCTGTTAATCAGAGAGTAAAACCAAACGGGAACTTTAAGCGCAAACCCGTATTAACCGTTTCTTATATTGGCACCCGAATCGTAATGTAACTATTAAGTTATACTTCAATAGACGTAAACCTAAACCCAAGGCTATCAAAATTTCTGCACTTTAACCGGATTAAAGCCATAAGAATTATTTCAAGTACTACGTCGACCCAGGTCAGAGACCTTTTTTGAACTGCCCTCTCTTTATTGGTAATCTGCCTCATGGCAGGTCTCTCATGACATCGCTGTTATAAACTTCCCTATCAATCTTCAAAGTAATCAAACGATTAATGTTTCTAATGGTTTCGTTTTATTTATGTCGTCTTCTCCAAGTTCTCATCGTTAGTGGTAATCCAGTTTTCATCAATTTTGTGTCCAAGAAAGTCCACGGTCTTCGAACCGAATAAGCATTTCTTTGGTCTGGCGGTGAAACTTGCTTCCTCAAGTCGATTGAATAGCCCCTTTAATGTAGCTAAATGTGACTCTCAGTCCTTTGTGTATGCAATCAGATCATCGATGTGGTTATTTACATTATCCATATCAGATAAGAGTTGTCTCATTCCTCAAACCAACGTTGCTCCTGAATTCTTTATCCCAAACGGCTTTCTTAAAAACTCCTAACATCCGTCCGGAATGACAAAAGCTGTCTTCCTCACATCATCACCAGATACCGGTATTTGCCAAAACCCCTTGCTAAGATTAATCTTTAAGTACTGACTCTTTCCCAACCGTCGAAATGAATATTCTGTAATAATCATCGGTTCCGGATCGGGCACCTATATTTGTTCAACTTGCGATAATCGACATAGATACAATTCGATCCGTCCTTTTTCTTCACAATCACAATCGGAGATGCGTAAGGCGATTCCGATTCCCGTATTATTCCCAACTACAGCATGTCTTTAATTTCTCTTTTTAATTCTTCTTGAACAGCATAAGGTAATGGATACGGTTTGGATCTAACCGGATCTTCATTATTTAGTATAATCGGATGCTCAATCACAGTGAATTTTCCTGGAACATCAGCAAATACTCCCTTGTAAGTCTCCAAGATCTTCATCATTTCTTTTTGTTGGTCCTCCGTTAGGTCCACTCCAAATTGTATATCCCGAATGTCCTCCTTTTGATGGCAACGTGCTCACTCCAACAATTCATCATCGTTAACACTGTTTACCTCTTCCGTTTCCCTGATTCCAACACCGACTTTAACAGGTTCCGTACCCATGTCCTTTTCCGTTTCCTTCGAAATCCCTTCATCCTTCTTCCGTTCAATATAGCGCTTCAACATATTGATGTGAAAATGTTTCTTCTTCTGGTCCATTTTGATGCAATAATTGCTTTCTCCCTTGCATCCATTGGTTACGTAGGTCCCTTCCTTTGCATTAACAGTTTGTTATGATTTGTCGGCGATAAAACAATACTTTATCCCTCTCTTTGAAAATCCGTATTTTAGCCTTCCGGTCGTACAGCCTTTTATTTTTCTGACGACTGTGAACCAGCTCTTCCTGTGCCACCTTCAATGTGGTATCAAGACGTTCTATCAGTTTCAAAACGTACTGGTAACCAGTTTTGACTTTCGGCACGTCAGCTTCTTCGATCCAAAGCTCTTTCAAAATCTAAATAGGTCCCCTTACAGGTCTTCCGCAGAGTAACTTAAACGCCCGTGGCGCTTCCCTATAGGCAGACAGTGGCGGGTTAATAAACCGATGCCATTATTTCGGCTGCTCACTGCACCATCTTTGTAGCGTCTTCTTTAGTGTGCCGTTAAATCTTTCAACTAAACCATTGAAAATTGGATGGTATGGAGCAGTAATCAAACTCTTGATTGATAGCAGCCTTGAAAATTTCTCCATGCATTTAGAAACAAACTGAGTCCCAAGATCACTTAAAACTTCTTCCGGTACACCCAATCGACTATACATGTTTAGCAAGGCTTCTGCGACAGTTTCCGTGTCAATATTCTTAATAGGCACTGCCTCCGGATATCTTGAGGCATAATCAGTTAAAATCAAAATATATCTATGCCCCTTTTCACTGGCTAGCGTAATGGGTCCCACCAGATCGATTGCGACTCTCTCTTACGGCAAGTCAATCAACGGTATCTCTCCCAATGGTAGACGAGGAATAGATCCCTTGGTAACCGTCTTTTGACATACATCACAAAATCTGCAGAAGCTCGTGACGTTCTGATGCATTCCCGGCCGATAAAAGTTCGTTTGGATCCGATTCTCTGTCCTTTTCGTGCCTAAGTGACCTCCAAACATTGAATCATGAGCCACTTCCATGACTCTATGCCGTAAAACTTCTAGGAACCATGATTTGCTCCTCTGTTTCTCTTAGTCCATCACTCCTGTGTCGAATCGGCTGAAGTATACCGCGGTACCTTTCAAATTTTACTTCATACTCCCTACGCTTAACAACTTTTTTCTTTCTGCGAATGGTTTCAGATCTTCATTTTCATTTTGCATCCGGCAGAGCTCCTCCTTTGTCACCGAAAATGGAGAAGTTACCTCTTTCACTTTTAACGGTTTCAAATTTCCTTCTTGCTAAGCTTGCGCCCTTGTAATAGCAGCTGCAAAAATTCCCCAACTTGGATCAGGATCATTTGGGTTCCTGCCTCCTCGTATATTTCCGATGATCAAGTCAAACAGTGGCTCCCGTAAACACAAAGCATCCACTTCCCCAACAAGATAAGGAGTATGCCTATCTACTTTAATTCTGGCCATGGAAGCTTTCTTTAGCATTCGATCAGCGGTCATCGCATTCTTCATTTTCAGTGTGTTTCTTCTGACCGACAAGATCTCTCCTAATTATGACTCCATTGCAGCCAGTTTCACGCAGAACCTCAACACATCTGTCGCCCACTTTCCCCGTAACAACCGGCATACCTTCCGTCATCTCAGCAACCATACAAGCTCCGTTCAAATCTTTGCTTTTTTCTCCTGACTTTAACTATAACAGATCATAATCCTCCGTTAACCTGGCTTGGGGCAATTCCTTTCTGATAGGCACAGCGCATCCCATTCGTTGTGGGGGCCCTGATGGTTTACCTCCAGTGGGTCCAGAACGCGAAGTCTGTTGATTACGCAATATGCAACGGCAGTCTCTAGCTTCATGTCCAATAGAGTACAAAATTAACATATGTATCAGAAAATTCTTCTTGCTAGTTGTCCATCTCTGCGATGCCCCTGTGGCATCCTAGACATGCTTTCGGCAGCTACGCGTCTTTCGCTGCAACGGTAACAACGCACTACCGCACGAAAACTTTCTGGATTATTTCTTTTTCCAAAGCTCCTCGTATTTCCTCGTCTCGCCATCACGTCTTTGCTTGAAAGCTTCTTGTGATGAGCCATCAGGTACTACTCCGCCAATATCACCAATTCATCCAATGTTTTCGGACTTCTCTCATTCAAATATACAGACAAATCTTTGGAGCAGGCGTTAGTAAACTGCTCGCGCACCATCAACTCCACTGCACCATCAAACTACTTTTCCGCTTTTGACAGCTCCGCCCACGTGGTGAAGTATTTCTTTAGTTGCACCATAAATTGACCAGGACTCTCTTGACCTTCGGGCTTTGCTTCACGAAATCTCTTGCGGTGTCCAAATTCCGTAAAATCATGGCGTTTCAACAAAGCCATGCATCTTCCTGAGACAATCAAGAATAGACCTCCTACCCACGGCCAGACAGCAACGGACTCAGCTGCGTAGCCCATGAATTCTCCCCCCAACGTGCAACTGCAGCATATCTCTCGAAACGCAAGAGATAATAATCCAAATTATCTTTCCCATTCACAAAGGCAGGTAACTCTGGTGATTGGGCAATTCTCACGTTTATTCGTATTTTTTCAGCAACATCGGACCGATTTTCCCTCTCACCTTTTTTACTTTCAAATTTAATCTTTGCTCGTTCCAATTCCATCGCCGCCTTCTTCTTCTCGGCTTCTATCCGTTTCAACTCTAGTTCACGCTCAACTTCCAAGCGCTTCTCTTCACGCTCCGCTTCCAAGCGCTTTTCACGCAGCCGTTCTGCTTTCAAACGCTTCTCTTCACACAACCTTTTCCATTCTTTCATCTAAAATTTAGTCTTCTCCTTTTCCTCCAAACCCAACGCTTCCAGTTGCTTCTTTAATTCTTCCATTGTAATAGATTGCTTCTCGATATCCTTTAAATAACGAACTGATTATATCCCGGACGAGCCCCCAGATGTCGCGATATTGAAACTTGGCTAGAGATTCAATCTTTAATTCTGAGAACAGAAACGTTATCTATCCCAGAGAACGACGTAAGAGTATCAGCATTATATCCAATGGTCTTCGAAAATCTTACAATCTACCACTTCCAAACAAACAAACCACTTTTAATATATAACGAAATTATATATTTAGTAACTCAGAAAATATTCCTCCCAGGCAATACAAATCACTCCGAAATCTCCGCCAACACTCACTCAAAATAACCCACAAAATACGAAAGCAGCAACACAGACTTATTCTAAGTACATCTAATACTCATCCGAATACATTAACAAATTTTCGCCGCTATTTATAGAAAATTTACGATTCCAGAAAATTCCAGATAGTTCCACATTGTTACGTAATTACGACCCAGCAATAAACGTAGTGGTACACCATAGGTTCTCAGAGTGCTCCGTACGGAGCCTCAGGGCTCAGCGAACTATTCGTTTACATATAAAATACTGACTTAGCTAATTTTGCAACTGTCCGAAGAAGCTATACCGGGATTTGTGAAATTTGACTCTACCTTATTGGTATGTTTGTTAAGTGTCAAATTCACAGCCTTAATATGATTTACCTGCGAAATAGAAATTTTTTCTAGCTTGTGTAGAGTACGCCAAAAAGGCCTGACACATTTGAAAGTTAAATTTTTAAACTTAATAAATTTCCAAATATGTCAGGTCTGCATTCAGCTTTTGAAGAAAAGTTTAGTATTGTAGCAACAGGCGGTCTTCAGCCAGTGTTTACTCGCGCCAGTGTTTACTTTCCTTTCAGCTGGCCAGGAAGAACCACGTCGTTTTATTGAATGGGAAGCAGAGCTGGACACTTAAAAAACAATTAATTAAGCGCAACGCAAATTTCGCCTACGATTTTTTGAAATAAAAGAGCACAATCACAAATTTCGCAACCAAAAATTTAAAATTTAAAAGCACAAACGCAAATTGCGCAATTAGATTTTTTAACTGTGAAAGCGCAACCGCAAATTGCGCAAGCATATTTTCAAAACGACAAAGCACAATCGCAAATTCCTGAATTGAAGTTTTGAAGCGGATAAGCGCAAACGCAAATTGCGTAAACAATATTTTTTATTCATAAACCGTAACCGCATCATAAATTAAAGCACAATCAAATTCGCAGCTCATGGCTTATTTCCTAACTCGTTCTTCGTTTGGAGCAAGATCAGACACAGGAGCTTTTCGTAAGAGTGGCGCAGAGGAGCAGCCATCATCCCACCACGTCATCTTGCCTTATCTATCGCCACTTAAATGACGCTCGCGAATGAACGGCTGTTGATACTAACATGGTGGGCTAACTGAGGACAAGACTCTGCCCCCAACATTTAGTTCGGTCTGGCAGCTTTTTTAATCCTGCTCCGTTCGAAGATTTCCTACTACAGCAAACCACAACTGCATATGCGCTTATTGCACTGCAATACAGCATTCGAAAACAAAAATCAAACATGGGGTTACTACGGTACGGTACGCAATTATTTTCCGCACTATATTCCTCTAAAAACATACCGTACCGTAATTTCGTACCTCGCAAAAGTACCACACGTAACAGTATGGTACGGAATTTTTTCCTACCATAATACCTTACCTTTTCCTACCATATTTTTTCAACCAATTTGCGTCAAGAAAATTCAGCAGGAAACTTGCCATTGCCACGTCAAAGTTCAAATTTATCGTCCTGTTACTTTAGTTGTTGAACAAAATTTTGCTTTTATGGGCTACAAAACATTTTTGCCTATCCTCTATACCAGTAGAGTAAAAAGAGAAAACTTTGGAGGAGGGGCAGGGCCGATTTTATAGGCAATCATCGAGGGGACTCATTTTTGTTTGCCGTTAGGTAGCAACCTGTAAAAAAGTTTTTCATCAGACATGGGTTGGGGGTTTCCCAGTGCCCCTCCTGGTTACATACCTGACGAAATCAAGAGTTTGATACCTCAGTGAATTAATTAAACATCGCATCGGTATTCATACATCAGAACAATAAATTAAAAAACAATAATTGCAGCAAAGGCCCAGGCTAAAAGCCTGCAAAAATATAAGGTCTCGCCCCTCCACTATAAGGGCTTTTCTCTCAAAAAAAGTAAGTTCCGTAGGCTATTAATTGATAACTATTTTTGATTTTGGATTTTGTTTTTTTGCTTACTACTTTTGCGATAGTTAAGTCGGCACAATTTTCTATATTAGTAGGCAAAACCATTAGATAAAAAATTTGCAAGGGACAAATTAATGTTTCGACTATAACCAAAGTCTCGTCAGCCTTAGGCTAACGGTAACTTGGTTGTGGGTTAGTGGTTATAGGTTCTTTCATTGGGTATCGTTGTTTGGGGCCAGTCGCCTGCCAAAAATAGGGCACAACCTAGAAAAGAGATGAAGTCGAGATGTACAGGTAAAGCAATGCAAAAACAGAGTCTTTACAGTCTGGAATGAGTTTAGCCTGGATTGGCTGTGCGTAGCAAGGCTGACGAGACATTAGATAAAGGTTTCACCATGCGCAGGGTTATGATTGAACAATCGAATTATGATTACGGCATAACAATTTAGCTTCTTCACAATACTGTTATTTGAAATTGTGAGGGGAGATTGGAGCGGCGAGTGCAACTGACGAGGTAAAATTATAGGCAAGAAGAAGTGCAAAAAAGAGACGTGCAATACTTCGAAGCAAAAGTGCATAGCATGCATTACTGTACTGCGGAAAGTGTACGGTACGGAAAACATAATACCGTATTTTCGTACCGTACCGTACTTTTCCCAAAAATTCCGTACGTAATTCCGTATTGTACTTTTTACCAAAATCTAGCCGTACCGTACCGTAATTCCATACCGAACCGTACCATAGTAACCCCCTTGAAAACGAAACGAAATGGTACGAACAAATATCTTCGAGCTAACTCCCAGACCAATGCTTTCATGAAGATAAAAATTTAAACATGATTTTATTTCCGAAGGAACGAAGACTGGGGAAGACATTTTTCATTCTCCTGTAACAATACAAAGCGCTCAAAATTTTCTGCTGTTAGCGACGCTCGTTTTGACGGCAGAACGTTCGAGCCAACGGAAAATACTCTTTTCACTGCTGCTGAACTTGAGACCGTGTTGTTGCATTTTTTAAATACGTGGATCGATGCTTCTCGATATAAAGAGGAAAAGCAATTTGGCGTCACTTTACCTCTGGTCCGTTCTACCCACTCGTCAAGAGATTTAGTAACAACTGCCGGCAGATTTTCGGACTGTTTTGTTACAGCATTCCCAATGCAATGCTGTAATTTGTGAAATATGCGGAATTTGCGAAACTGTTTGCGTAATGCCCAGCTCTGCTTACAACGCAACACAAATTGCGCATTTTGTCAAAAATTGAGCTTAAAACGCAACGCAAATAGCGCAGTTGATCAAAAATTTAGCTTAAAACGCAACGCAAATTGCGCAAGAAGCAAAAATAAGAAACAAATTGCGCAACGCAAATTTCGCAAGTGGTAAAAAAATTTACTTAAAGTACGATTCAAATTTCGTAATAGCGTAATTTGCGAAACTGCTTGCGGAATCCAGCTCTGATGGGAAGTCACAATAGCTTCCTTATATCCGGAAAAACGTTTTGTCAAGGGCAAGCATTTTGATAGATGACTGTATCTTTCACCTGAATGCGGCTGATAAGAGCTGACAGTCCGAAACAGCGCTGCCCCGCTCTGTGGTACAATATTATACTTGTTCTACCATTTCCACACTGACCATTACAATTGCATAAAAAAAAATTATAAGCTTGGGCTTTATAGCGTGCCTACGAATGCAAAATTTGCCATAGGTCTCAAGTCATTTTGCGTCAGCTGTAAGATATCGCCCCAACAGAGTTCGTTGCTAGGGCTCCGCGCAAAATCTCAAATTTGGCAAAAGGCTCCGCACCTCAAATAGTTTGAGAACCCCTATAGTAAAAACACTATACATTGCAAAATGTCGATTATGACGTCATTGACAAGATGAAGAAATGCTCAAGTAAAGAAGTTTCTAGATAAGATTCTATCATATCAAAGTAATTCTAATCAAAACCTGCGATAAACAACAAATGTTCTGGACTACATCATACCTCTCGTCACGTGCAGCTATCAATTCACACACCAAATGAATATAACTACCGAACCAGCTCAAAACTAGGCAAGTAAAACGGTTTCATCATAGACTACTATAATATGGACTGGAAACTGATGACGTCACATTTTTATTTATTGGCTATTACTCGGTATCGCGTGCGAGTTTTCTTTCCAAATTTGGAACATTTATCAATTGAATTTTTTGACATTTTTTGGTATTTTTTTCTTGACAATAATAGACTTTAATAAAATTATTGCAAATTAGCATTGCAAGAAATGCTTTCAGACACGTCACGCTTGACTGCATGTAGTCGATTTTCAGTTTTCACCATGTTCTCGCAGCTTAAAGCATAGGGTTTGAAGTTGGTCTGCTTGGATTTACCCTCATTTGGGTACGTTTTCGACTGAATAGCTGTTTGAAAAGTTTTTTGGGGGGAATATTAGGCTTTGTTAACTCTTTAGGATAGTGAGTAGGTAGATTTAGTTAAGTATTTTGATGCACCGGCTACTTTGTTTTCACCTTAAATGTAGGCTAGATCTGTGCAAGCTAGACTTTTTGTTTAGAAACAACTGTAGACTGTAGGACTGATAATGTCTAATTGTTGCATTCCTGGGTGCTTCTATTCACGAAAAACTAAGAGTACTGGTATTAAGAAGCGCTCTTTATTTACAATAAGAAATCCAGGCTTTGCCAGAAATGCTAAGGAGAGAGAACACAGAACAGCATTGACAAATGTTATCCTGTCTCTTCGGGACTCATCCAAAGGTGACAGGATTAAAGAGTTACTTCACAAAGAAGTGTAAGTACCGCAAGAACTTTTCTGTGAGTAGGGTCAATTATTTTTTGAAATTTATTTTGATTTTTCTAGCTTTATTTGAATTAGGAATAGCCTTTTTATAATTCATTACCAGTAACTACTGGTATCGTACCAGTAGCATACCGGTAAGATACTGTTGTTGTTCACCAATACAGTTTGCTGCTATTTGATAGTTCTGCTAGAAGGATGTAATTTTTGAGACAATTTCTATTGGTACCGGTACTGTATATTGTCCTATCAACTTTTGCAAGTATGTATCGTACCGGTACTTTTATCGGGTCTTGTTGAAAGCAAGCTGTAGGTAGGTCACGTGAAGCGCTCTTTTTCTCCTCCTGCACACTCTTATGAGCTCTTTTTTCTCACGGCGCACGCTTTTTTTTTACTGCCCACTCTTTTTCTCCCAACGGCTTTATCTCAGCAAGACCCCTTTTATCATCCTGGTAGCATAGACTAGTAGTCTATGCTGGTAGACTAGGCCTACTGAAACTAGGGTAACAGTAGGTTATACAAATACCTTACTGCATTTGTATGAAATTTGTGAGGTTGTGCTTCTTTGATCTTATACTCGTATATAGATTGCATTAAATATGTTTAGACACTTTCCAAATAAGTTAGCTACCGGTAACCTTTTTTACTGTGAGAATTTTTTGTTTATAGTGCTCGAATATGTGAAATACATTTCAATGCTGATGATATAATTCAAAATGGTAGTCGTAAAGAGTTGCGTTGTGGTGCACTTCCTCTCCACCATTTACCTAAAAAAGATTTAAGAGAGGCACCTGGTAATTTGTTTTGTGGCCTATTAGCAAATAATTTTATGTTAAAAGTTATGCAAGTGATATATTTTATACAACTATAGTTAAGTCTGTTTAATATCCAGTTGATTTCAACTTTGGTGAAGAGTAAAATTGCTTTGCCAAACCTGTAGCTCTATATTTGGCAATGTGCATGCACTTACCCTTCCGTATAGGTTTAGTTGCTCATGTAAATTTTTTTTTATTAACTTTTCTGGCAGAAAAAGTCAAGAGCTCCACCTAAGGAAAGGCAACCTTTACCTTCTAAAATATACCACACATCAGCAAATGAAGTGCAGAGATCTTTTAATAAATTGTCAAAACATAAAAAAGGTAAGAGTAGTTCTGTACAAATTTGAATTTTTATGTAAGAAACAAATTAACCTACTTCTTGTGTAAAACTTACTACATACAATTATAGATACCATATTGTGTAGGCTTAATTTTTTATTACTTTAGTATAGTATTGATATTGTAACAGATTTCTGGTCGATGTTGTGGAGAAAAGAAAAACTGTTTTTCGAATATTATGCTGCGGAAGAGGAAGTAGTACCAACAATAAGGTTTTTATTTCAAGTGTAATGTATTATTTTTTTTCCATAGTGCCATAAAATAGTATCCTGAATTTTCATGATTAATATTTTTTTATAGTGTCTGCGTTGATGAAAATTGCAACGTTCAACTTCTGGCTTATTCTGGTTGGAGAGTGAATCTATCTGATTTCAGCTTTACTAGTTTGCGATCTTCGACCCTTGCTGCATTTTTAGGTATCTACACTTCACAGAAAAGTGTGTAGGCCTAATAATTGAGAGAGATATGGCATGCAAATAAGCTTGTTAGTTCATTGCAGTACGGTGTTAATAACAGTTGCTTTTATGCTGTTACATCAAATAATTGTCTATTCTTTGCACTAGCTGCTGTTGTTTTAGAGAACTTTGAACAGTTCAAGCTTTGCGATGGAGTTGCAGTAGCTACTGCGAATATCAATGTGCACCACTTGCAACGTTGGGATGAGAAAAGTTTGCATTGCAGGACAATTATGCGTTCGCCAAACTGCAAATGTATCGGTATGTAATCTAGCATTTATCTCAACAAATTAGTAGACTTCAATTTATTCAATGGCATTTTTTCAGTATCTGTGGATGGTCCTAACAATTGTTTCACGTGTCATGCATATGAAGTGAAAACAAAGTACAATAAGCAGTACTATGAAGCATCAAGTGCAGCAGAAGATTGTGATGCAGTAACAGTTGATGAAAGTTTCCACGAAGATATCATAGTAATGTCAAGTTATCTTTGCTTAATTGTGATTAAAACAGTTATAAAGACAGGTTTTGCAATACAGCTATTTAGACTAAAACTTAGTTTATTATGAATGAGTGTGTACAAAAAAATTCTTGGGCAAAGTTACAATGAGCGTTAAGTCATGCATTGTGGTATTAGAGAAATTAAAGTAATGGCGACCAGTTCGACCATTGATGCAGGATAAGTATGATAGAGAAAGTGAATAAGTTTTGCGATAGCGAAGGGATGAAACGGAGAACCAATCAATCTTGTTCAACACTACATCATGGGTATGTGAATATTTTACGTTTTCGACTAGTTATAGAAATTGTTACTCCTACAACAGAAGCTGTTTGATGAACACCAAGATGGAATGAACGATTGGATGAAGCTGTTTTTTAAAAATCAATGTGATCTTGCAAAGTCGTCACTTAATTCTCGTCGATATCATCCTGACGTGATTCGGTGGGCGATTGAATTATATGCACGGTCACCTGCAGCTTATGACCATTTGAGAACTTCTGGTGTGCTAATCCTACCCTCTTCCCGAACTCTTCGTACTTTCAGGTAAAAAATTAACAAAACAATTGTCTTGTTTTGCATTTTCCTTGGCATTTGTGTAGTTGCATACCACCATCTTATGTAAAACTTCGGTTTATATTTTGCACAGAAATGCATTACATTCGCATCCTGGTGTGAATCCTTTAGCTATTGCGGAAATTGAAAGTTTACCTGCTGCCGTTGATGGGTATGTTACTGTCGACGAAATGAAAAGTAAGATTCTTTTCTATAATTGGATAAAATTACTAATTTTCCGTAACATCGTTTGATTTTTTCAGTCAAACAAAACTTGGTGTTAAAAGATGGGAAACTAATGGGGTTTGTTGATTTCTGTGGAAGAGAAATTGAGGAAAAACTGGCAACACACGTATGCAGTAAGTAATCCCTACTTTTTCTCGTTGAATTTTGGCTGTGACTGCAATTTTGTTTTTTAGTGTTTTACGCCAGATCATTTAAAAAGGAAATATCTATTCCAATTTCTTGGTGGCCGACCACAGCTACAGCACCACATATATTGGCTTCCCTCTTTTGGGAAGTTGTTGCTGTTTGCGAAAGAAGAAACTTTCACATTCATGCTATTGTTGCTGATGGGTCTGCTACAAATAGAAAATTTTTCAACATCATCCATGGCAATCCTTTTACATTGTCGGCACCAAGCTCGTACACTTGTCCAAACCCCTACCGGAAGACCATGCCGATTTTTATATGTTCTGAGACGAGTCATTTGCTGAAGGTAAAAACAGATCGATGACTAACATCTTAGCTTGTCACTGTGTATACCAAAATACTTTATTTTTGCAGACAGCGCGAAATGCACTTTACAGCTCCAAACCTGGTGGGACTAAGTACCTGCATTTCAACGGCAACGACATTGTTTGGACCCATGTTCTGCAATTGCGAAGTATAGAAAGGAGAAGTCAATTGCAGAAAACGCGATTGACCAATACTCATGTTGAGCTGAATTCTTATAGCAAGGTTTGTTTTATGAGCTCTATTTACATAAATTTGCAATTGCAACTATTCAAAGTTTTGATTTTGTGATTCCAGCGAGAGTAATCTGAGGCTCTAGCTTCACATTCTTGTAACGTTGCTATCAACGTACAGTTCTACAACTTTTTAACAGTGGTCTTATTTAACCCATTATATTGTGCTGTAAATGGTTGACTCAGCTATACCGTAATTCAGAAAATTGTTTGACAGATGCGAGTTTCCCTGGCTCGTGATACTCTAAGCTGGGAAGTTGCAACCGCTTTGAGCCAGGATGTTGCCGAATCAAAAGGAACCGCAGACTATATTCTTCATATAAATAAGTAAGAGTGTTAATGTTTCGTTGTGTGCGAAGCTGTTAACATTGTTAACAGTAATGTTCCTGATTTTGGTGAAGTTATTACACTAATATTGGAGTAAAGATGGTTTGCCACAGTAGGTCATAGTTAATTAAGTTTTAACCACAGAAGATAGGCTTCATGATTTCAATCTGTCGTTTGCGTAAATATCGCCTGCTTTGTGTCCATTGTCATTAGCACTGCATTTTCGATTAATCTTTGATTTTATATACATCGTAGATGGTTTGAAATCGTCAATTGCGGAGTTCCAAATGCGATTCGTTCTTGCGACGATGAACGTTTGCATTGGCTTGAGAAGGACTTCGTCGACTATTTTGTAAAATGGCGGGTAAGCTTGAGAATGCGGAGAAGTTATTTTATGGAAAACAATATTTTGTGAAAAAAAACAAAACAAGTAAGGTCCCTCTCAGACTTAAGTATGCTGAAAATGGAGAAGTTTGTTTTGCATTCTACCTATTAAATCCAAAGCAATTCACGTTAGCTGACCACGTGACCATATTTGTTATTCGTTAAGCTCACGGTTGGTTTACGTCCATTGTTCAGCCATGCCAATTTAGCTCTAGGACTATCCGACCACTGCAATTTAGGGATGTTCCAAACTTCAGCGGAGTAGCTTTGTCCATCTCACTTTCATTGTACATGTGCTAGAAATATACATAGTAATTGCGAAATAACTTGTGAAGGTCCTTGTTTTGTTGAACTTGATACCATTTATACTCTTTTCCAAACTATCATTATGCAAATTAATTTTAGAATGAAGTGGATACATGTCATAAAGGTGAAGAAAAGCGAATAATTGCTAAGCCTACATTGGAGGGACTTATTTTCACTTCTATGAATCTTGTTTCGTTGACTAGACGTATGTTACGTGAGGGTATGGAATACGTTTGCCTCCGTACAATCACCCAAGATGTACTTGAGGCATTATTTGGGAACCTGGTAAGTTTTTCGCTGATAGAAATGCTTTCTTATCCGCTGTTTTTACTCTTTATTTTGTGCAGAGATCTCTAGGCCATCGCAGCTCTAACCCTGACGTTAAAGCGGTTTCTTATGGTGTTACCGCGATCAGCCGAAGGAAGATAATTAAACGCGTGAAGGGCGGCAACACAACTTTTGGAAAGAAGAACCCGTGGATTTCTGTCTGCGAAAAACCTCTTATGAAATGACTGGCGACTGAAGACAAGGTAAGAAGAGAAACACTAAGCTGTACTACGCAATTGCTAATCCAAATGATAGTTCGGTTAGTGGCTTCATTGCAGCCAAAGTTTATATAAAACTAAATGCACCCAACCTTGAGCATGCGTGTGAAATTTTTTCTCTATATGGTCTCTCAAGATTCACAAATTTCTGATTTGCGCACCACGAGTCAATTGCTACGTTTTTCATTATTATGCAGCGCTTAATTGTCACACAAACGAAAAAGACATTCAAACGTAACATTTAACAAGTATGTGCTTTCAGGTCACCTCTCAGACCTTTGGAGTATTTTGTTGACTTTTGCTGAATCTGTTGGAGTCGATACTTCGCATAATTATGAGATAAAATTTTAACAAGAAGTGTCGTCATGTAGTGACAGACTCCCAAGATGATATCTTCACTGTCATCACTTTCACTCTTTAAATAATCGACGAAAACCTGAAAGCGCCAATCTGAAGCAACATCTAGAATAAGGTTTTTGAAGTCAATTTCTTTCATTTGTTTACTGGTCTCACGACTGTGCAGCATGTAAACGCTGTTAAAAAATTCTTGAAGTTTTGGTACGGGATAGTAAAGTCTGTTTGGTAGCCTTGCCATTTTTTTCGCGAAATCACCTTCCGGTTGATCCATGTGTAAAAGTTTGATTGTGCGCTCTGCTTCAACATATTTTTTTGCTGTCTTTTTTAGAATATATCCACCAATATACTCCAGGATCTCTGTAAACATACTGGTTAGCCTATATCATAAAATTGTCTCGCGTGTATTTTCTATTTGCGAATCTAACCTGATATCCTGCAGACCGTAAACATAGCTCATTAATCATATAGGAAACTCTCTACAGTAATTTTAACGCTAATTCTACTGCGGAATCCGCTTAACTGGCTCACGGATAACTGGATCATTCGGTTATCTGAATCATTTCGTTAGCTCCCCTGGCTACAGCTGCAAGCTGTTATCTGAAGTAAATAAGTTACAATGTATTTGCTATTATATGTCGTTTAATTTGTTTTTTGGTTGTTTCGTTGTAGTTATTTAATTTAAGTGTAATCTAATGCTACGGGTAACGCAGCCATGCCAAGTCGGTCTCGACTGGCATACCTCAACACTTGCCCGTTTTGCTGCATGTTTCGTTTTCCATGCCGACGTTGTTTGACTTGGTGTGTTCCTGTGTTTTTGGCGTGAGGAATTAAAAATTGATTTATTACGTAAAAGTTGTTTTGTGGGTGAGCCAGTATCGTACCTATGATCGTACAATCCTTTCAACGGTAGTGTTGGAAGGAAACGCATGTTTTCAAGCTTTTGTCAATAACCGATTTTTGAAATGAGTAGGCTATATAAATTAAAACGTTGCGGAAATTCCATTCTCACTCTTATCATAAATCTTAATATAGCCTACAGGGTGAGTCACGGGAAACGGATATTTCTAGAACGCTCCTTGCTCTTCTAGAGTGAGTGGTTAGAGGGCGAGGAAGGTAGTCTTTAACCTGCTTAAAATGCCGTTTAGTTTGTTGTTATTTTTCTTTTGCGCTACTTAAAATATCAGCAGAGTTTTGTCTTCCTTAATAACATCCGTTTCCCGTGACTCACCCTGTAGATCGAACTATGCTTAAATTTAGTTGCAGTAGGTTTATCCTAATACGCCTAGCAATTAATGAAAGCTATTAAAAAGGTTAATTTCATCTAAGGTTAAGAACACCAAGAAATTTGGCGTTTTATTGCTGTTTGGGTACGTACCTAGAAAGAAGTAAACAAAAAAGGACCTACCAGATTCTCGTTGCTCTAACCCCGCTCTGTTGACTTCAAATTGATTCGCAGAGTTTGCTTTGACTATAGCATCCATTACTTTTATGAGCACGACGGCAGCATCTTCCTGTGGTAGGTTGAGTATTTTGTATGCTTCATGACACATCGATGAGTAACCACTATAAAAACTGTTTGGATCCGGTTTTCTTCTATATGACATGATCAATTCGCTGATAGACTTTGTGTTCTCTTTTAAAAAATTTTCTGGTAAATCAATACCGATATTTTTTAAAAATTCACTGGCCAACTTTTCCACTAACTGAAGATCTTCTGGGCTGACATTAATTTTGTGTCTAGGCTTATTGGAATGCATCTTTTGATGTGACTTTAGTTGTTGAGATGATTGAAAAGACATAGTACAATGCTCATGATCACATTGGAAGGTCAATTCTTCACAGCTAAGTGATATCGAATCTAAAATTTCCAAGTCTGCAGCAATCCAGTCATCATCCATTGCTTCTCAAAAAAATTTTAAGTCAAAATTAGCAAAAATCCAACCTGTATTGCCTCCGAGAGTCAATACCCAGCATCCTTTTTGCTGTAAAACTTTCCAAATCGACTACATGCATTGAAGCGTGTCGTGTCTGAATACGTCACAATGAGTTTCCAGTCCATATTATAGTAGTCTATGGTTTCATCACCTGATTATAAACTCAAAATATATCACTTGATTAATAACGTGACCAGCTGCAAGGCAAAGATCTGGTCCATTGTGCTTCGGACAGGACGAAAGCCACACCGAGCATCCGTCAGTTTAGGTTTGACTATTTCACGGCATTTGGCATAAACCTTACTCAGGACATTGATGAGAGATATGCCGCTATAATAGGTGCATCTTCTCCGGTCTCCTTTCTTGTAGATAAATATTACCACACTATTTGGCACTGCTTTGGTGCTTGCCCAATCTTACATGCCACCTGACAAACTCGAGTCAGCCAACGAACACCATACATGTTCATTCCTTTCAACACTTTAGAGGTCTGATATCATTCTCACCAGGTGCTTTTCCAGTTTTCAAATGTTTGATAAATGCATTTACATGTGCTTCGGTTATCTGAATACCTTCCACAACTTGTTCTTTGTGAATTTGCGTCGGTGTAGTATCAACTGGGTTTAAAACATCACTAAAGCATTCACTCCACCGATTCAAAACAGCATCTTTATTTTTCAGAGCAACACCATTTGAACCTTCGATAAAGAAAGCGCCTTGAGATCGTTTTTCACGCTAACGGCGATTGGTCTCCTAGACTACTTCGTTTGTCATTTTGAAATCATCGCCCAACCTTTCTCCAAATTCCTTCTAGGCTCTTTTCTTGGACAGTTTAACTTTTGTGGCTGCCACCTTATGTGCTTCATTGTACTGCGAGCCAGTAGCGTATTTAGGGTGGGAGAGACATTGGGCCATGGCCCCCTTTTGACTCTGCCTTTAAGTAAAGAAAACAAAATTTATGGTGCCAAGTGACTGAAATATGCCAGACTTTTTTTATTGTTCCTGTAGCTTATGGTCAGGGGCACATACAAGGGGGTAGGATGAGGGGTAAGCATCCTACCATCAGCCATTTTAAAAAATGTTTTTGATGCATGCAAATTTTCCATAATGTCCAACCGCTTTGATGGCAATTAAGCCTTCAGTTTTAAGCAATAGCATGCATAATTGAATATGTGCGAACAAAATGCATCATATTTGGCGAAGCACGCAAAATTAAAGTAAAAAAATTTAAACAAAATTTGCCTAAACATTATTAAAAAAGCATTAAAATAGCCATTACAGCATTTAAACTTTCCAAAATTGTTACTGGGGGGCTTGCGCCCGGACCCCCTAGAGCTTTTCTTGTTTCTCAATCAGCTTCAAAATTGTTCGGCCAAAAAAATACGCCTAAAAAAGTGTGGAAATTATGGCCCTCTTCCCTTTAAAATCTCTCGCTACACCACTGCTGCGAACGAAGTTCAATTGATGACTTATTTGCAAACCAGGCCTTATAAGCCACTTTTTCGCACGAATAGCTTAAACCTTATGGTTCCTCCAAGGAGTGCTTTTCTTGTTGCTCTTACTCTATCCAACACGCTTACGTCCACAATAGTTAGTGGCGGACGTAATGACTGCTGTTTGAAACAAACGCCACTCAGTTTCACTGTCTTCAGTAGAGATCGGAACTTTTATGAACTTTGACTAGATGCAATGTTGCCTGCATATGCAGTTCGTACCTTTTTGTCAGCCAATGATTCCCACTTGATTCGATGAATTAACAGGCAACAGCGCACACTCAGCGGATCGATACTACATAACATTATAACTACAGGAATGAAATCGTTTACACCAAAAAATTGCGTTTTATTGACATTTCAACTTTTCCAATATAGCTTTTATAGCAAACAAAATTTCAGTTTTGCTCGTTTTGAAACATTTTGAGGTTGTAATAGCTGTTTGACTGAAAAAAAATTGTTCTACTCATGAGGATTTTTCCTAAGAATAATTGTTATGTAGGCTGTAACAGCAGTTAGAACATCTGAAATTAATCTGAGGTTATACCTGCGGCTGCCTTAACATAAATGTAAAGCTATTTTTTCGGTCCTACTAAACACCGCATAAAGGCGACCAAGGACCTCAAGTTGATGTACGAAACACCGCAAAGAACGACAAAGGATCTTAAATTGATCTACTGTACTAAACACCGCGAAGAACAACAAAGGACTTGGAATCATACCATAACAAAGAACGCCTAAGAACTTTAAATTAGGGTTAGGTTAGGGTTAAGGTTAGGCTGGGGTTGGGTTAGGGTTAGGTTAAATTAGGTTAGGGTTAGTTAGGTTTGGTTAGGGTTAGGTTAGGATTAGGTTAGGTTAGGTTAGGGTTAGGTTAGGGTTGGATTAGGGTTAGGGTTTTAGGGTCCTTCGTCGTACTTTGCGGTGTTTAGTACATCAATTTGAGATCGTTTGTCGTCCTTTGCAATGTCTCAGTTTTTTGCGGTGTTTAGTAGGACCCCTATTTTTTATTGATGCGCATCGAACAAACATGAATATTTTTTGAAAAAAATGTAGACAAATCTGTGTTTGTAATTAACCTGCTTTTCGTTTTTGCGATTATAACGGTGCTAATGTTTCACTAGATAGTGTATCATAATTTTGCAACCGGTGATCCGCAAAGCAAATTAAGGGAACTCCAAAAAAATTCATTGCAATTTGCAACAAGGTTAATAAATTTTTCTAACCGGTGCCTGAAAAAATCAAACGCAGGCTGTTTTGCATCCTTTCAAAACATTTGCTCAATTACAGTACCGTGCTGATACAGCGCAAAACCATGGTGTAATTTAATGCTTGTATTGCATTTCAGTTTGACAATTGATACTGTAATAAATGAATGGCATGATTTTTGCTCGATTGAAAACGCAGCTGGATGCATAGTTACCGAAGACTCATTTCAAGATTTATCATTTTTGCAAGGATATTCAGTTGCATTTTTGTCAAGTCAAATGCGAAAAGAATGCATTTTTGATGTGGTAAATGCCAATTTCGAGTATTTTTGTTTGACTCTATTCGTAATCTTTTGCACTGGAGGCAAACCCTATATTCAACTGGTCAAATGAATGACAAACACAATCACTTTTTCATGGTAGGCCTAAAGTAAATTTACCGAAATCCATATAGTTCAATCAATGTTTTCAGCGACAATGTAGGCTAAAACGAGTAAAATTTTTATTGGACAAGACATGGCCAAGTAGAAAAAGCGCCTGCCTTGAGGATGAACACTTGTAGTTGATTCAAAATCACACCGAATCGATGATTTATAATTGTATTTGCAGCTTCCCTTCACGCTCGGTGGTGAAAAGCTAATAATCCACAACATACATTTACTTAGCACCTAAGTCACTATTAGCAAAACAATTAACGGTGTCCTTTCATTTTCAAATCGTCGTTACAGTACAGCGGTGTAACTCTGTTTTAAAGCCTTTACTCACAGATGATGTCAAGCGAGACATTCAAGCGTGTCGTTCAATCCAATAACAATCGACTAAAAAAATCCCGAACGAGCCCCTGAAATGCTGCGAAGTAGCAGAGAAAATTATCCACGAAGGATGAAAAACTATTTCAGAAAAAAAAAGTCGTAGGATGGCGTTGCATAAAATAAATCTGTTAATTTATGTTTGAAATGTTAAATACAGCACTTGGAGTTGGCCGAGTGGTTGGTGCATTGAGCTCCGAAGCTGGCTTCGCGGGTTCGATACTCAACTAGGTCATTTCCATGATGCATGTACTTCACTACCACAACAATCCTAAGCTGCAACTAAGTGGCTTGAAATAAAAAAAAAAAAAAAAGGAATGTCAAATACACACAGGCTGGTGAAAAAACTAGCACTTGGACTTCACGAGAGAAAATAAATAACCTAGCCAAACGTCCTTCACTCAAAACGAATTTCACAACACCGCTTAATCTACTTTCAACTTCGGTAAAAACCGTATAACTGCCGCTAACAAACCATTCACTATGACAAGCAGGGTTTTCTTTTTTCCGGATTTTCGACTTTCCTGGAAACGGGAAGTTTTCCCAAGCTTCATTGTTCAACCTTTTTTCTGGTTTTCAGCATTTCAGATCTCATTTTTAGCATTTTGTTATGTTGATGTGACAAACTTATTTCGACTTTTTCAATTTTTTCGACAAATTGAGGAAAAAATTTTGATCTCACAAGCATTGGTCTTGAAAAATTTTGCGAATTTTGAAAAATGATTTTGAGAAAGCAGAAAAAAATTTGAATTTGCAGTAACGCATTTTTATGGCGGAAGGAAAGGTGTAAGTACTACTGAAATCCTTGCAAATGTAAAAAAAATTCTCGGGATTCCGACATAAACTTTCCCGGGAAATTTCCCGTCTCGATTTTCCGGGAGGAAACACTAATGAAAACATACCGGTACTATGCTTGCTCACACTACGTCACAAACACTGATTAACTATGGCGGGGGTGGGCAAATTTTTCGCACAAAAAGCCAGCCACATTTGAAAAAATTTTAAAGCCGAGGGCCGCACTGAGTGGAAGAGTAAAAAAAAGGTTAACACGTCCGCAGATATCCTATTTTTCCTTGACATTCAGTGCGGAGCTAAAAAACAAAAAAGAAAAGTTCTTCGGCTTGATTCACGGTAGGAGTTTATAGTTCTGTAAGGGCACGCAGGCTGCAGTTTGCCCACCCCTGAATTAGGGCTAACCCCCTCAGAAAGAACAACTGACAAGTAATAATACATTTCCCAACATTTACGGCAAATCCATTATATTGGAGTATTCACGCACAAAATAGCTTGGTTTAAATATAAAGGCAAATTTCAATCAACACAGTTCCTGGTCTCTCTCAAAATGAACGGATTAAGCAATTAGAAACAAACGTTTTAGCCTACTGGTTTTACAAACTATGTATCACAATCTACCAAAAACAAGTAACGTCAATGGCACTTCTATGTAAAATGGCACCCATGCAAAGTTTACAAATGCGCCTGTGGCGCTTTGTTACGTCACTATGAAGCCAAACAGTCAAAAGAACGACGTTCGCTGCCATGTGACGGGTTGTCACCAGAGGTGTACGGAGTCGCCTTTTTGGGACTCTTGCTCCTGTTTTGACCAACCAGACTCCTGATCCTGCTCCTGATCAATGACTACTTTTTATACTCCTGCTCCTGTTCGACTCCTGTTTTTACGCAAAAGTGTCTGTTTAGGAAGGGTCAAAATTCTGCACTAACCCAATTACTTCAAAATAGTGAGGTATATAATAAAAATAATAATAACTAAGGAGTTATAATAAAAAACTAAACTTGAAAGAACAGATCGACGAGGAAGACTAGGTATTACATGAGCTTGCGCTCTTCAAGTCAACAGCCACACAATCATGAGTGAAATGTGGTCGGCCAAGTCGTGATTTGAACCCGTGATGTTTGGTTTCAAAGCCCAACGCCAATTCCGCTCAGCCATGTCACTTGATGATGGTTCGGTACATAAAAATCAAACTGGCAAAATACTGACAATTACTTTTCTAATCATTCGCAAAACATGGTCATTTCAAAAACTATTGGCTGTACAAACAAAGCAATTTACCGTAACTCTAGCAGCAACACAAAATTTTATACAATTACCCAGTAACTTTCAAAATTTCTGGCAAACTTGTGGGTTGTGCAAACCTTGAATTTAGAACTTTTGGCCTATGTACAGTGAAAAAATGCTGGTTCAGTAGCTGCTTGACTAAGTCAGCCTGTCTGCAATCCACAAAGGCTTACTGCAAGACTGCTTTGTCTGTTAGTAGTCTGCATTAAAACACTAAACTGCGGTACATAAATAATTCCACATCGCTTAGCTGACTACCCCTAGTACTAGTACCCCATACCCAAACCATACACAGTCATAATCAGTCGGTTAGATTAGGCCTGCCGCGTGTGGTCTATCGTCTGGTACTACCCACATCTAAATTTTTTATTCAGTTTATCAGTTTATTTGGCAAGTGATTGCATTATGCTGCTAACATCAGAAGAACTTGCTTTACTAAACTTGTTTTGTTTTTAGGTATACTATGGCTGCTCTGCAAGATTTTTTTATTTAGTTGCATATTTATCCTCCTATCACAAGAAAGCGATCAATGCGCTATACGAGCTCGCTTAGGAGTTGCCAGCCATCTGTCTACCACACTCAGATGGGGGAATCCCGCTAAGTGCCATTGCCAACGGCACAACAAGTAAACTTGCCGGCTTGTTCTCCACACTGTCCCTTTAACCCATTTGTGCCGAAAGTAGAAATACTTTCAGCTTTGATCTTAAAACTTATAAGCGGCATAATTTAGACCTAAATATCTCATTAAAATTTATTTTTTTTGAAATTGGGTGTCTACTTTTTGAGATAAATGCCGTCCTACATATAGGACGCTAGGCAAATCCGTTATCAAAAATTCGTAAATTGCGCGTGCGCACAAAGCGCTTGACTGCGATGCGATACAATTACGGCATTTCCATTAGTCGTTTCTTTCAAGGTAATAAGTATGCTGATAGCATAGAATTACAAAACAAGCTTGTAATATTTTGTTTTATTGAAATTTTGATTGCACTAAACGACAAAATCCTAAGCAACAGCATGACTGAAATAACCTACAGTCTTTACCGAATGTGATATTCTTTGAAGCATTTTACATGAAGTCCGATGTCACATTTTTCACATCTTGTAGTGGTTTTTGCATGGCAATGGGCATGGCGTGACCCATGTAAATGACAGTGTTCATAATAAATCTGCGTGCAAATCTCAAAGTTGTTTTCTTTTCTCCATTTCAAAGTTATTTTCTGCATGCAAATCTCAAAGTTGTTCAAAAGAATTCCCGTACTATTGAAATAATTACTGTAGAACAACAATAAAATTATTTTGAAATCAATTATATCAACAATAAGTATTTGACATCAAAGGTTTAATGGCAAATAATTCTTTATTGTTCTTATAATTACGAAATTCAGTGTAACTTTAGGTAGGTACGGTATTCTTTTGAACTATAGGAGAAGACAATCAACTTTGAAAACTGCACGCAGTTTTATTGTAAGATCAATAAAAATGCTTGACAATTGATGAAAAATAATTTTATTGATGTCAAATGATGTCATTGTTCAGATAATTACCACTTATCAGAGTGTAAGCGTAAGAATCGCGGTTGGAATCTAACGCTTGCTTTCGTACAGCGTGACAATCATTGCCGCTGCCGGGACCGCCATTTTGCTATCGCTTGTGCCAAGCGACCTACATTTAGGACACCGATATTTGAAACAAAATATACCGAAAACGGTAGAGAAAATAAAACAGCAAAAATTATTTTAGAAATGGCTGTTATATATAGAATAAATACAACAACAAAAATTTTCCAAACTTATTTGCAATAATGCGATAATTTAAAGAATTCCAAGTGCACCTTCATTTTTTCGGCCGAAGCAAAATTCCGCGTTTTCAAAATCACGCCATATTCTAACTAGAAATAATTTTTTCAAAAATGAAAATGAAGTTTGCGCAAAAAATACTCATAGTTGCGTTACAAGTTATCTACCTCCATAAATGGGATGTGCGAAGCGCAATATCAGTTTGAGTAGGTGTCCTACATATAGGATGCTAGGCATAAATGGGTTAATGCTGAACGTCAAGCAGGGAAGCTGTGAATACCAATTTTAAAGTCATTGGTTTGACCCGACTCGGAATCAAACCCGAGTCTACAGCTCAAGAGACAGACGCTCCATACCACTCGGCCATCTGAGCTGTTTGTTGATCTGAGATGTAAAATATGGGCTGTAATTATCTATCAATACCGATATGTTGGTAGAATTAAACTGCACAAAACAAGCAAATTATCAGAACCAAATTATGGCAAATTTTGAACATATATCACAAGAACGCGGTAATTTTTCACTCCGGATCCTGCTCCTGCAACAATTGGAAACTTATGACTACGGATCCGGCTCCGGCTGAAACATTGACGCTCCTGCCGGAGTCCACTCCGGTACTTCGGTTTGTGTACATCTCTGGTTGTCACCAACGAGGTGCTTTGTTACGTCACTATCAAGCCAAATAGTCAAAAGAACGACGTTCGTTGTGATTGTACTCGTGGAACTCCGGAGCCATCATTGCTGCAGATTCCGATTGATATATAAGCCAATTGATTGTGATTATTTTGTGCCTGTGGTACGTAAGATGTTGTTGCCACACGCTTCCTCCCCAATTCACTTTTTAGTAACAAGCGCTGTTACGTTAGTTATTATGCAAGGGCATTAGCCAGAAAAAATGTAAAGGGAATGCTGGGGCAAAAACTAAACAGTAATTTAACACATTGTTGAGTAATAATCGTAAATAATTGTTTTCTGTAGTAAGCACTGATTTTACTCGCAAATTTTGTAAGTTTGGTAAGTTTCTAAGGTAATTTCTAAATTGTCAATAGGGCTCGGGCTTTTTGGGTCGGGTTCGAATTTTAAAAAACTGTCGGGCTTCAATCGGGCAGGACGCCAGAGCAACTGGACCGACTTGAAGCAACAGAAATCATCAATTCAGCAATAAGAAGTAGTTATAGATGCGCCATTTCAAGCAAAAAATGCTAAGCAAATTGGAGAGTCGGAAAACGACGTCATACGTCGTGACCAACCTACGCGTAGGCGTATCTGAAAAAGCGAAATATTTCCGTTCTTTTAGAGATTATGTTGTTCAGTTGGTAAGAATTTGCGGCTCATTTTGGAATATTTAATACTATAGCTGACAACGTACTTGCAAATGTAATTGCATTGACAAAATTGCTTGCTTACTAATTGACATAATTCGATTTATTTTAATCAGTCTTTTGCTTAGTTACCTTTAACGTTTTTATGTTAGGAAATTGCAAGTTTGAATTCACACCCAAATTAATAGGATACATTCATTTACAACACGAATTCCTTTCACGTATTAATTATTTTTATTTCAAAGTATTTTTTATTATAAAATAAATTATGTAAAGATTAAATTACTTGTAAAATTTTTCTTACAGTATTGAATTTTGTGCCATTAAAAATTAAGTTTCGTGCTTTTGTTAAGATTTTATACAAAACTATTTAAAGATTTAACAGTTTTTTTTATTTTATGATCAAAGAAATATCGATTCAATGCTTTTTGCTTGAAATTATTGTCCCATTTTAGTTTCACGCCTCTGATAGAATTTTTACTTTGGTTATTTTGATGTTTTGTTAATTCTAAAGTTATTGTTACATTATTTCTTTTCCAGTATTTTGAAAAACTTTTGCACTAATATTTTGTAAAGAGTTATGTACCAGTTCAATAACTTGGGAAATTATTGTTACATTCCTTTAACGTATTAATTTTTTATTTGAAAGTGTTTCTTATTATGAAATAAATTATGTAAAGATTTAATTATTTTTAAAAATTTTTGTTACAGTATTGAATTTTGTGCAATTAAAAATTACGTTTTATGCTTCCGTTATGATTTCATAGCAAAATATTTAAAATTTTAATAGTTTTTATATTATTATGAGAGAAATATCGATTTAATGCTTCTTATTTAAAATCATTGTTGCATTTTAGTTTCACGTATTTAATAAAATTTATACTTTGGTTATTTTGATATTTTGATGATTTAAAAGTAATTGTTACATTATTTCTTTTCATGTTTTTTGAAAAAAACTTTTTACTAATATTTTAAAAGAATTGTTTACGATTCCATAGCTTAGGAAATAATTGCTCCATTTTTTTCACGTATTGATATTTTATTTGGAAGTATTTTTATTATGAAATAAATTATGTGAAGGTTTAATTAATGTATTTCTAAGATTTTTTGTTATAGCGTTGAATTTCATCGACTGAAAATCACGCTTTTGTTATGATTTTGTGCAAAAAATATTAAAGGGGTTGCTGAGTTGACTTGATCACACACATACCACCAGGTGGGGTTGCTGAGTCGACTTTGTCACAAACAAAATACTAGATGCGGTTTCTGAATTGCTGTCAGCAGATATGTTGTTACGTTCCGGTACCACAAATATAAAATCATTTTATTTGTTTAATTCGGAGCAAAATTCGCATGTACGCTTTTAGCAAACAAAAACTTTGCAATGCAGATATTCGACTTTCATAAAAGTTAGGGTATATTGCGCAATAGCTTGTAAGTTTGTTTATATTGGTTCGGAAACGTTATGGATGCTTTCGGTGAAGTGATTTGTGATATCTGTCATAAACAGAGTATGAAGAAGTCCAATTTGAACCGACATGTGAAAACAATACATGAGAAGATTGAAGATTTTACATGTATGAAATGCCAGAAAAACTACAAGGAGAAGCATCATTTAAAACGCCACCAGCAAAAGTGCGGAAAATGTAAAAAATGTGAAATACAATTTGATTTGCTGACAGATTTTGTGAAGCATACTTGCAAAAGAAAACGAGAAAACGCCAACTAAAAAAGCAAAAAATTCGTACCGAAAATCGAATTACACTGGCACTTTTTGAGCAAAGAACCGGAAGAAGTTTGAGATTTTAGAAAATGAATACTTGGATGAAGAGGACCCAGAATTGCGGGAGTTTTTTTCAACATACTGGCCCAGCATCAGAACTTTATCAAAACATGGAAAAGTGCACACTGTACATAATTTTTATTGTCGAAACTTTGAACACATGATTGACACAATTGCTGAAAGAATAATGAGGGATCATCAAACCAGATTTGAACTGAATTATAGCTTTGGGTATGTTCTGAGAAATATTGACACTGACGAATTCTGTTATTATCACCCCTCTAGCAACAATGCTCAAGAATTGGACGCAGCTGTGACCATAAGCAGCAGTAAGGAGTTGAGGAATTTGTATGCAAGATAGCAGCGGAGAATTTTTTGGAAAGTTTCAACCGACCCGATACAAAATGGAAATTTCTCCGGATTACCAATTTGGTCTTCTACATCAATTATTTGGCTCTATCAGGACCCGTAGAGTTTCCAGACTTTTCACTGCATAATCGAGGGGTGGCGAATCACACATCCAATGACAACCTATGTTTTTTTCGCTGTTTATCTATCTTTCGCGGTGGTGATAAACGTTCTTGTGAACAGGACACTAAACAATTATTTGCCGCTTATTGCAAACATTTTCATATCAATCCTGATCAGTTTCAAGGCGTTTTTCTTATTGATTTTCCAGAGATAGAAGATTTTTTTGAGATTAATATCGTTATTTACGAATTTTAAGATAAAAAAGCGAAACTAATACAACGTAGTCGCGAACCGTATGGTGAAACAATGCAATTGAATGTTTTTAAAAATCATTTAAGCTTGATTGTTGACTTTGAAAAGTATTGTGATGTTTACCACTGCCAGCGATATGATAAATTATGGTATGGGCGAAAAGATTTTTTGAGACACACCAGCTCTCGCGACCAAACTGTTACACAATCTTTTCCAGGCGGTATTACTAAAGTCAAAACCAGGCCTCTCCATCAATGTATTGTATACAGTGATAAGCACGATAAACCTTTCTGAACTAAAGGGATAACGATAATCGATAACTTCAAACAAGCCCAAGGCGATACCAATAATCGATAAATCTCATTTTTTTAAAGCGATATCGGTAATCGATAAATTATCGCCAATAAATTTTTTCGATAAATGTTGCGGTAAATTTTCAATGTGTTTGACGAAAAAATTTTCACAAGTCCAAAATGTGTTTCTCGATTATTCAAGTAAAGACAGCATTTCACGGACTCTGCCGTGGCATTAAATAGAACGGAGAGAGATGTTTTCAAACTGCACCAACACTTTAGGAACACAGTGTAATTTTTCCATAGCGCTAACTGAGCCTAACCCACTGACTTTAAACAATGTGTGCACAAAGAATCTTTTATTGCGATAATTTATCGGCGATAACGAAATATATTACAAAAGCGACATCGGTAATCGATAAACCAACACTATTTTGAGCGATAACGGTAATCGGTAAAAAATATCGCCAATAACTATTAACTATCGCCGATAAATTATCTCGATAAATGCCCATCTCTAATTGTATGCTCTCCTGTCTGCACCGACTTTGCAGACAGTCGCTCAAAAGAAATGTAGCCTACTGTATTTGCTGTATAATTTTTTTAACGCGAGGGACGGGGCTAACCTTCCAGGTAGAGGAAGCTTTGTTTTTTTCAGATCTAATCATGACGTTAACAATTAATTTTCAAAATCGATAAAATAAGCAGCTGTCATAAAATACAAGCTGCGAACTATGCAAAATATCTATAGCCTAGTTTTTAAATTATTTTTCAATGTATTTAAATTTTTTAATTCACTTCATTTTGATGTGCAGCGCTAATTTTAGGAATTTCTTTGCAAACAAAATTGCTTTTTTTATTCAAAGAAAGCAATTAAAACGTCTTGATTCTAGTTTTACGTGTGGCGATGCGATTAATGAAGTTTTACTATTTCTCTACGCATCACTTTAACGGTGTAGGAAATAACGTTAATCGGAGTTGAGTTATTGATCATCCAAACTTTATCTTTTCGTATATTCCAAAAAAGCTTACTGCTCTCGTTGTTTCCGTGATCGTATATGTGACATACCGTGAAACCTCTATTTGAGCGCCACACAACCACAGCGCGCTATTTTTCTACCCTTCTCTTCTCCTATTGCGGGGTTCTATTAGAGGTGGTGTTCAGTTTAGACCAGGAGGTGCTATATTTTTTGATTAGCCGCTCAGAGAATGGAATGGAACCAAATTCAAGTCCCTTTCCGTTACTTGTGGGGTCCCCAAGGCTCAACACTAGGCTTTTTGTTGTTCTTAATATACATTAACGACAGGGGCGTACTCTCCAGAGGTTCAAGGTGTTCAGCGTACACCTTACGATATCACAGGCACACACGTTAATTACATTTAACTGAAATATCTGGATTTTCTCGTCTTTAATCTTTGTAATATCAGCGCAATCTGATTTTTTTTTAACGCCGACCGTTGACGCAACGTTTTCTTGTATAGTAGGTTCAACAGATATCGTTGAACACAAGCGAGCCGGACCTTTTTCATTGTATTCTGAATCATATTATACAGCGGAGAGTGACTTTTTTTCTTTCCACACGATTCAAATGCCAAAAATGTCCTATTTGAAAGTTGATCCCAGACGCAACGTCACAATACAACTTAATTACGCCACAGCAAATTGCTTTCTTCATCGCAGAAGAATGATGCAAAGGTTCTCTCTTGAAGCAGGTTCAACAGATAGCGTTGAACACAAGCAAGCCAGACCTTTTTCATTGTAATTTGTTTCGTATTAGCATGCGGTTGTGAGTAATTGCTTGTGATTTTTGAAAGTGTGGCGGTCAATATATACATTTTAAAGTTGCTGGTCAAATTCAAGTTGTAGGTTAAATTAGTTGAATGGAAGTAAGTGTTGACATTCATTCATTCATTTATTTACTTTATTTTTGTTTGGGAAAGAAGTTACGCAATAACATAAACAGGAATATTCGCTTA
This sequence comes from Trididemnum miniatum, assembly GCA_964006365.1. Lineage (NCBI taxonomy): Eukaryota > Metazoa > Chordata > Ascidiacea > Aplousobranchia > Didemnidae > Trididemnum > Trididemnum miniatum. Next base: position 6,372,373 of record OZ023238.1, read on the forward strand.
CAGTTAATTAATTTTCCGGTGAGAGGCTGCGAAAAGACCATGAAGCCCAGCCCAAAGAGCTGAGCGGTTGTCGAGTCTGCAGCCTCTCACCTTTTAGTGTAATTGTTAAGCAAAGTTGATACGGTTATCGAAGAAGAAAAAAACAAAAACAAAACACGAACAGATAAAATATAGGTTCATTACGCAGATACACACATATTCCAATACGAATAAAAGTTAAGTTAACAAAAACTTTCATGAATTATTTATATCAGCGTCTTAATACAAAATGTAGGAAGATAACAAGAAGCAAATCATAAACGCATTTGGTGCATCATATATACCAGGGGTGGCCAGACCTGCTTCATACTTGAGCCGCCTATAACAAAATTCAGTTTTAAAAGAGCCACAACATAAACACAATAAAAAATACGAATTTATTCACTCAAAACGAAGTGTAGCTACTGCTGCATGGTGATACTGTGAGTCTCCACCTGAGCTGCAAGATGTTTAAAATTAGGCTGATATGATGTTAAAGCAGTTTGGAGCAGTTCCTTCAAGTGTTGATTTGTCAAAACTGAACTGTACTTTGACCTTACAAATTTCATCACGGAATAAAATGATTCACAACAGTATGTTGTGCTGAAAATAGAAATCAACTGAATAGCTATTTTCTTTAGCTTCGGGTATTTTGCTTCTGGGACTTGTTTCCAGAATTCAACTGTATACTCACAGATTTATGGACCATTTTCAAAGCGAGATCTTCCTGCAGTTCCAACAGTTCCATTTCTACAACAGATGCTTTACATACAAATGGTTCAGGAATCGGACATCCATCGGTGATCACATCAACTTCAAACGGGTTTACAAAAAAGGAAAAACATGGTTTTAGCTTTTGCAAGTCTTGAAACCTAGACTGAAATTCCACCAACAGTTCTTGAAGTTTGTCTTTGTATTCTTCCACTTTCTTCTCTTTTATTTCGATGTTTATCTTTCTCAGATTAGGGAAGTGATCGAATCTTTTAGAAAGTAAATCCCTTTGAAAAAGTCTGAGTTTTTTTTGAAAGCTGAAAATTTTTTGAGAAAGGTCTGAAACAAGTTGGTCTTTGCCTTGCAGTGTCAAGTTTAAAGTTTGTAAATGATGCATTACGTCAGTAAGAAACACGAGATCGTGCATCCACTCATCATCTTCCAGCTGCGGATGAGGTTTGTTTCTTTCTTTCTTTAAGAAAAATACTAATTGGCTCCAACAACTCAACAAATCTACTCAAAACATTGCTCGTCGACAGCCACCTTACATTGCAGTAAAATGAGGCGTCGTAAGGCTTATCTTCAAGGTTCAAATCTTCGATGAAGTTTCTAAATTGTCGGTGGGTCTTAGCATGTTTGCGAATAAAATTTACAATTTCAAGAACAGTTTTCATAACGTATTCAAATTTGAAACATCTTGCTGCTAGGTGCTCACGGTGGATTATGCAATGAACAGAAAGAAAATCAGGGAAGTTATCATCATTTTTCATGAGTCCGAGTAAACCTGCATTTCTTCCTACCATTGCTGGTGCTCCGTCTGTTGCAACACTGACAAGTCTATTTAGCGGAACTTCAGCATTTGCTAAGATGTTGTCAATCGCATTTTTAACATCTACACCACGAGTTGTTTCTTTTAATGCGATTAAGTCCAACAACTCTTCTTTTACAGCAACATCATCGGAAACGTAACGAACAAACACAGCCAGTTGCGGATTGTCTCGCACATCCGTCGACTCGTCTAAAGCTAAACTAAATGCAGTTGAATTTTTTAAATCATTTTCCAGTTTGTCTTCGACATCAGCATTGATCCGAGATACCCGTCTTTCAACTGTGTGTCGTGAAACTGGGGTTTGCGATATTAGTCGCTGAAGTTTTGTGTTCTTAGGATCTAATACTGCAACCACCTCAGATATATTCTTCTTAATGAATTCACCATCTGAATATGTATGTTTGAAACGGGCTATATTCCATGATATAATGAAACTAGCTTCAGTGGTTGTGTCAGCTTCCTTGCTGAATGTTTTCTACAGGTTCTGCTGGGCATTTAGAGAAGATTTTAGCTCATTAAGCTTATTCTTCCGTAATTCCGACTTAGGTGGGTAGTTGGTGTGAAAGTTTTTGTGTTTAGCTTCGTAATGGCGTTTCAAGTTACTGGTTTTGTAATGGTTGAGCAAAGCATGACAGATAAGACACACAGGTTTAACTCCGTTATCGGTAAATCCAAACTCTTCCTCCCATTCTGTCTTAAAAGTTCTATTCTCCTCTTCATACTTTCTCTTTTTGCAATTATTCCTCAACGACATTTCTTGGCTAAACTTTTTTTACAATTACTAGATAACCGTAACCAAGAAGATGTGATACTAGGTCAGCCCTGACGTACAGCTTCAATCTGACAGTTTAATTAACTACAGTTTTCGGAGTGCACTAGTAGATTATTACTAACAATCAGTCCATTGTTATCACGTGTGATAGAACGCATTGTTTCATAATCTGATCAAACAACTCGTCAAGGCGGGAAAAATGCATGTCTAATTTATCAATGCTAATTTGTAAAAGAGCCGCAATCGAAGGCTCAAAGAGCCGCATGCGGCTCGAGAGCCGCAGTTTGACCACCCCTGATATATACGCATAACAGTGAAATTGAAGTAAATTGAAACAACAATGTTAAAATGGAATAGCTTTTCATTTTTGGTTATCGTGGAGATGCATTTTTAAATGTTTAAGAAAAGTTCTATAGTTAATTTGATTTTTGCTTTTAATTTCAGCTGGTAGTTCATTCCATATTTTGCAACCTTGATATCGAATAGAGCGTTGCGCAGCAGATGTATAAAAAGTAGGTAACGCCAAATTGTTGGATTTACAGAATCGTGTTGGTATGTTGTGAATTTCGGGCGCAGAGTGGAAGTAATCAGCAAAGGAACTAGGTAGAAGTCTAGCTCTAAATTTGTACACAAACTTCAATACTTCCAGTTTATATATATTACTTAGTTTTAGCAAATTTAGTTCGCAGTGGATTGGAAAAAGTTTTGTTCGAAAAAAAGAAGAGCCAGTCATTAATTTGATTATATAATTTTGCTGTATTTGAAGTTTGTCTATAAATTTTGCAGCAGCATTTCCCCATGCTGTAATTACATATTGTATATAAGTGTGAACATACTATTCCAAAATACACATTTCTTAAAATATACACGGGAACGTAATGTCTCAGCTTACTCAAGATACCCTTTGCGATACACAATTTTTCAATTACAGAGTGGATATGATTTTTCCAAGTTAGCTTGTTGTCTATAAAAACACCCAGATATTTGATAACCTCAGTTGCACTGATGGGCGAGCTACTGGTATTAATGCTGAATTGCTCGTCGACTTTATGTTTTTTATGTGAGAACAAAACACAGTTTGTTTTTTTATAGTTAATGGTTGGTCTATTGCAATTGATCCTGCATTCAATCTTGCGGAAAAGAGCTTCTATTTTTATTTTAAGTTTTTCAATGCTTTGTTCAACGCACAATAATACTGAATCATCCGCGTATAGAATAATATCTGAATTGCAAGCATTTGTCAAGTCATTTATGTACACTAGAAATAAAAAAGGACCAAGGACACTTCCTTGCGATACGCCAATGGTAACTGGAAGATGAGGGGAAAGAATTTGATTATTGAATTCAGCATACTGGTACCTATTTGATAGATAAGATTTTATTAAGCTATGTGCATTTCCTCTGACACCATAATGTTCAAGCTTGTCCAATAAAATGTTATGATCAACGCAATCAAATGTCTTTGCAAAATCTAGGAAAGTACCGCTTACTGATTTGTTTTCATGGCGATGTTTTAATATAGCTTCATAAAGTAAAGTGATAGCAAGATTTGTTGAGTGGTCTTTTTTGACTCCAAATTAAGAAGCCGTAAAAAGATTAAATTTTTCTCAAAAACTGATAAGCCGTTTATGTAAGATCTTTTCAAAAACTTTATTGATAGGTGACAAAATGGATATTGGTCTGTAATTGCCTAGTTCAAGCTTTGATCCACCTTTATGCAAGGGAATAACGATTTTCAAAACATCTGGATAAATGCCAGACACCACGCATTAATTGAACGAATCTGCAAAGTAGTGAGCAATGAGAAATTTAGCTTCTTTGAGTAAAACAACGGGAATATCTAAATACCCTGGGGATTTTTGGCTGTTCAATCCATCAATTAATTCAACAATTTCATATTCATCAGTCGGTTTTAAGACAATGTCGTCCAAGGAAGTGTCATTTATCGCTTACCAAGGTATTTTTTATGATTCGTTTCGCGATTACTTGCTAGTTTGTCACTGAAATTCTCACTAATTTTTACGAAATGATCATTCAATTTTTCGCTAATACTTTGAGGCGAAGTTATCACTTGACCGTCCGCATGTATAGTATTCGGAACCGAGGTTTTTGGTTTAGTTTTTCTCAGCAGTTGGAAGTTGTCAGCAGTTGGAAGTTTTCTCAGTAGTCAGCAGTTGACAGTATGATTAAAAAGCCGTTTTGTAGCAGAAATTGCGACGAAAAATTGGAGATAGCAAAACCAAAATTAGATTAATTAAGTAGCAATTTAGGCTGCTTGAAAGGGCGCTTGATGTTGGTTCACGTCATCGCATTAAACTTTTGATCACTTTCACACATTTGTTTAATAAATGGCTGCATGCGGCAGCAAATATTGTAGAGGAGCACACCTTTAAAAAATGCTCACCATACGCCACTGATTAACTTTCCACAAAAAGCATCTCATTTTCAAATAAGATTATTTTCTGATGAAACGACTCTGACCTTTTCCGACAAAAACTTAACCAAACTAAACTGCATTGTCGATACTGCATTGTCAATACTTAGAAACTCCATTTTAAAAGAAATAAAGGAATCATCATACTGATCCTTTGAAAGTCCGTACAAGCAATGTTTATTCTCTGCGACTTGAGTCCACAGCTACTTGCCTGATGAGTTTTTCGTGCATTGAACTGTTGGTGGCCACGTTGGTTACGGTCGCCAGCGGATGAAACGCCATGGCAATGGCGGTCAAAAACAGTGAGACAGGCTCGCTTCGCCTCACTGGGCTGAACCTACTTTTGTAGGAGGTTCTTGTGCCTTTGTGTTTCCATACGTTCATACCTATGAAACGAAACATCAGCTTTGCTGGTTTTCTATTATCCCGGGCAGTTTTTGACCTTGGTTACGAACTTTTGTTTTTAGTTAATACAGGGTCCGTCAAAATGATCTGACACATTTGTAGGTTAAATAAAAGACAGAAAATGTAAATAAACAATAAAGTGTTTTTATTTTTGAAAAGTACATATAATGCCATTTTGTTTCATTTAGTTTTAAATATTAAATCGGTCAAATGGGAACCGTTATTATCCACACACTGTCGAAGACGTTCACGAAAGTTGTCTATAACTCGGTGGATCATTTCATGTGGAATAGAGGCAATTTCTTGACGAATCGCATCTTTAAGTTCTTCAATAGATTGAGGACGATTACTGTATACCTTTGACTTGAGATATCCCCAGAGAAAAAAATCGCAAGGATTTAAATCAGGTGAACGGGCGGGCCAACCAATGTCACCACGCAATAAGATCAAATGACCGGGGAGCATCTCCCTCAAAATCCCCATCGCACGTCGAGAAGTGTGGGCCGTTGCTCCATCCTGTTGAAACCAAACATTGTCCATATCGTGGGGCATATTTAATTTTGGTCTGAGGAAAGTCTCTAACATATCACAATATCGATTAGAGTTTACAGTCACTGTAACATTGTTTTCTTCGAAGAAGTACGGACCCCATATACCGAATTTTGCCATGGCACACCATACAGTCACACGAGGACAATGCAAAGGGCGTTCATGCAACTCACGAGGGTTGTTCTCTGCTCAGTATCTGAAGTTTTGCTTATTCACCGAACCACACAGATTAAAATGCGCCTCGTCACTGAACAACACAACTGCTGCACGGGGGACATGTTGTTGAATTACTAAACAACATGTTCTGCGAGTTTCAGTGTCTCTTTCGCTGAGTTCTTGTGCAAACATCATTTTATATGGATGCATTTGAAGATCATCATGCAGAATTCTTCGCAAGCTTCTTTCGGAAAGCCTAAGAGCCTGGGCGCGTTTTAATATCGAACGGCGTGGAGACTGTTGAACTGAAGCTCTTACCACTGCCACATTTTCTGGAGTTCTGGCGGTGCGAGGCCTGCCGGTTGATTTTCGTTTTAATGCAGATCCAGTAGCTCTGAAGTTGTTAACCCATACCAAGATCGTGTTTCGGGCTGGTACGGGATCATGTCTACCAAGCTTAAAGTGCACGCGGAACGCTCTTTGTGTTGCAGTTACAGATTCGTTTGTTTTGACAAATGTTTCCACAGTGAAAGCGCGATGCTCACCAGTCCAATTCATGGTATCAACTAAACCACTAAAAATTTTAATAAAGTTACAAGTACAACTTATGGTATCAACTGAAAAAGAAAAAAACAAAATGGCATTATATGTACTTTTCAAAAATAAAAACACTTTATAGTTTTTTTACGTTTTCTGTCTTTTATTTAACCTACAAATGTGTCAGATCATTTTGACGGACCCTGTAGTTGATACTATAGTTGTCAGAAGCAATGTGTTCTTCGGCTTCGTTTATTACTTCCCTAGTTATTTCCTTGCGCTTATTCAAGAGTTTCTGTGGCGCTTCGTAGATAATTTCGACTTCGATTTAAGTTGACTAAATTTGCTTTTTCATGCGCGCATGCCGCATGGTGCTTTGTTGTCCAGGGATGCCAGATTGCTTTTAGCAAGAGGTTCCAGATTGGACCTCAAAAAGGTTCTAAATAGTTCCAAATTTAGAGTTGCAAATACAAACTTGACACTACTTCAATATATCATAGCAGTCTAGCGCTGACAAGTATCAAAGTATACGGGTAGGTCTGTTTTCAGTAATCTCATTACCTGGGTATCGGGCAACCAAACATTCAGCTTTAATCTGGGCAACCTGTCGAGTTGGCCTGTTTCAGTAAGTTGACTACCAGGGTGTCACAATACCACCATCACTAGTCACCAGGTCACTACAGTTCTGACGTCTGAGTTACCGGTATCATAGTCCGTACAGTTCCACTAGGCCATGGTTCGTCAACGGGAGAGATTTTGGCTTTCGGAGGGGCGATTGTAACAATTGTTGAAATTAAGGGGCGATTTTGCTTGTTGGGGGAGCGATTGCAGAATTGCCTATAAGGCCAAACATACCGGTATGCAATGATCTTCCGAAAAAAGCTCCGCGAATGTTCTTCGGAAAAATGGAGGTCTGCGGACGCGAAGACCATAAGCGCACGCAGGGGGTTGGCCACGGTGCCATGATCCCCTTTGGCCCTGTAAAAAGGTGCTAAAACCGAACTTTCAATTTACAACTTCTCAAGTTAATAATGGTTGCAGCCTCTTTTCACTTATTTTAGGGAAGCATCTACTTTTAGACATAAGCTGCGAAAATATTGTTGCACTGTCCTCAGTGACTGTACTCACTGCATGCCCTTTTTCGGTAAAAAAGTGTGTTAAAATGAGTGTTTTTGTTTTATGAAAATCGTAAAAATTTGTTGGCGGCTGGGGGCTATGCCCCCAGACCCCTTTATTCTCCTGCGGCGGGGGGTTTCACCCCCACACTCCCGGTTGTGCCCCCCTTTTTTCCAATTCTTGGGTGCGCCACTGGTGGAGACCTTTTTTTGCTCTTCACCTGATTTTAGAGGTAAAATGGAGCTCTGTGGACGCGAAGGCCTTTTTTTGCTCTTCACTTGATTTTAGTGGATCAGTACGCTCAGGGGGCGATTTCGTCCCACATTTTCCAAAAAGGGGCGATTTTGCAAAAAAGTTTGAAGACCCCTGCACTAGGCTATCTGACTTAATCTAGACTTTACCGTATGAAGGATTTCAAAAAATTCGAAACAGTTTGCAAACTAAGAAAAACCAACCTCGTGAAGATCAGCCCACGACTTGCCTGACAAACTTCTGTAACTTTGGTTTAGCTTACAAACTAAAATGAAAGTGCTTTTTTTATTTAACACAGGATAAGTTTGGAACATCCTTTCATTTTTGAAGGCTGATCAAAATTCCTGTGTCGCGGCAGCGCACTTTTTACAGTTTCCTCAGAAGAGAGAGCGCTCTTTTTTTTTTCTTTTTGGAAAACATTTTATGCTTGAATGCCGATTTCTCGACCAAAATCAGCCAAAATAGTGTAATGAGCCAAAAAAAGGTTTTCTTTTACAAAAGTAGGAAGAAGAAGCAGATTTTATCCTGCGTGTTCGTCTAAATAACGTCATCCGTACCATTACATATTCGAGTAAATACTGCCCAATGACTGTGCTGTATAAAACCCTAAATTTTTTAAAACTCTTCGACATATATAAACTTGAATTAGGAAAATTTATGTACCAGCTACACCATGATAAGCTACGAGAAATGCTCTACGACTCATTAGTAAAAATAGATGAAGTTCATAACCACAATACAAGGCAATTGCAAAAACAAGTGTACTATAAACCGAGTATCAAGAAGTGTATTGCATGCAAACTAATTTTACATAGAGGATCAAAACTATGAGGAGAAATTGATGATAGCATCAAAGATTTGAGTTGGCATAGTTTCAAAAAGCATTACAAAAAAATATTAGTCATTTCTTACGACTTAATCTCTTGAGATAAGTTGTTGCCTCACTCTTTTAACTGTAGTAAAATTGGCTATCAGTGGTATTGTATTGTGAAGTGGTTTTTGTCGCCGTTCGTACTAGTGTGCTTTAGTCTGTTTTGCCCTTTCTGTCTGTTTTTTGCTCTCTCTTGAATTTTTTTTGTCAGTTGTTCTGTTGCAATATTCCACTATTCTGTAGCCTGCCATCACAAACATGGCTTTTCCTATAGTTGCATGTCAGGAGCACCCGACTTGATAACCTCCGGGTTCTTCGGTGCTTCTGGCCTGATTGTTTGAATGTTCGCTGTAAATACACGTTCTTTTAATTTTCTGGCTAAATAAACTTATGTTGTTGTTGTTGCATGCCAGAAACTGTAGGTTTCGCAGGTGCCAGTCCAAAATTCTGGAACGTTCCAAAAGCATCACTTTGGTTCTAAATATAGTACCAGGTTCCAAATCGAAAATTTGGGTTCAAAGCGCTTGATTTTAGTTCTAGATCTAGAACAAATAGTTCCAGTCTGACAACACTGTTGTTGTCTTAGCTAACTGTGCTCTGACCAACGAGCGCTTTTTGCTTCGAGGTGCTTCCGTGTTTTGCGTAATCTTGGATTATGTAATTAAGTCCAGGACCTCGAGCACTCTGTGTCTAGCCGCGCCCTTCTGATTAGCAAACTGTTTAAACTTCGATTTTTTGTTGATTTAGTTAGAGCTAGCTTTGGGTCTCGTAGTTGTGTACCTGATGAGTGTGGAAGGACAAAAAAATGATAACCGGTTACCGGTACCCTTTTTCGTGCACTAAGCGTTAGTGTATACCCGGTCCATGTCGTGCTTGCATTGCTCGGTGTCGCAAACAATCATTGTGTTATATTAACCAAATATATAATTAACCAAAAAGGTATTCTAAAAGCGAATTAATTAGTGCGTTAGTTTTGAGAACTGCCTCACACCATCGTTCTGCCACTAGTCACATGCTTGACGCGATGCTGTGTTGTTGGTGTAGTTTCTCGCTGATTACTTGTTAGGCTACTTTACGTTTATCAGTCGGTTTATCCCTAAAAATGAATTAAAAATTATCTGATCGTCGATTATCTAACCCGACATTGAGTGGCTACTTGACTCGATGGCCGTAAGATCTTTCGCCAAAATGTGTCTTTATTATCTTGAGGTGCATTTCTTTATTAAGTTTTTTTCTTTTTTGCGACGACATAAATGCTGTCTTAAACATATCGATGACTGGATGAAAATTAATAAATTATCAATCAATTTTACCAAAATTAAATTTATGGTAATTACTAGAAAAATAATATACAATCAATTCCACCTTCACGTGGCTTCGCACTCCATTGAGCGAATACATCAAATCACATACAGGTATCTCAGATTACTTCTAGATGATGAATTACTGTGGAACTCCCACATTCAAAAACAATGCTCCAAAGTTGCAAAAGGCTGTTGGGCATTACTTAAGATTAAAAAATATGTCGATTTATCTACCCTAAAGACCGTGTACTACGAATTAGTCCATCCTCATCTGCAATTCTGTATTCTCGCCTGGGGTCTGGCTTCCAATAGACCTACTGTTCATGAACCCTTGATCAAGATGCAAAAAAGAGCCATAAGATACATGACAAAAAGTCCTCACATTGCACCATCTAAACCACTATTCCACAAGCTGGGCGCCCATTAATTTAAAGAGCTAGTCAAATTAGAAACAGCTACAGTGCACAATTATGCATAAATTAAAGAAATCGTCTAAATTTTTTAATACGAGTTCTCCATAAATCTCAGCGATGCATAAACACAATACAAGGCAGGCAAATAACATGAACTATTTCATACCGAGAGTCAGAACTGAACTAGGAAAAAACTCTTGAAATACGTAGGGCCAAAACTCTGGCACGATATTTCCAACGCACTAAAAAAATTCCCAACCCAAGTTTTCAAACAAAAATACAAACAATTAGTGTTATCCACATACTCTGACGTTAGGAAAAACCTAGGTCAAATTATACCATTTCTTCCAAACTAAACTTGCTAACTTTTTTAAAAAGTAACCTGCACAGCACACAACACTACTGATTTACTGGCACCATCATCTCACTTCAGTTATCATTTTTATCTAATCACCATTTATTGCAAAAAACGGTTTACCTTCCATTTACACACAGATTCCTCACCAAATTTTATGCACTGGTAACTGTGATTGTTTACAATGTTAAATAAACATAGCCTATTGTTTACTTACTCTTCCCGCTTTTACCAATTATATGTAGCCTACTAATTTATTACTGTACTATCATGTTTATGAATTTAACAGTAACACCTTTAAATCGTCGATGCTCAACACTTGGCGCTTAATACAATCTGTTTAACTTACGTACTTGTACCGAAACTGGCGATATTTCTACCATTTAAGTTATACTGATTTATTACCAACATTTATTTATCTTGGGACATCCATTTTCTAAGTGTTATGCTATCACAATCGCATTGTGTAAAATTGTTTTTGTATCATAGTAGCTTATTGTTCGTTTCGAGTTGTTGCTTTTTTTCGTTTTTTGCTCTGTGTTTGTACTGAATTACTGGTGACAGCTGACTAGAAAACTTTACAAAGTCATTTCGCTGCTACCATGCATTGCGCTAAAATAAACACTGATTGATTGATAATCTAATAGCTGCCAAGCCTGCTTAATGTGATAACGTAGAAATCACGTAGCTTCCAGCATAGATTTCACATTTATAACACACCTTAGCTTACTACAATATCATATAATAGAATGTAAGTCAAGTACATCGCTATTGTGAAAGTTTACGCCTACAGGCTCCACCTCTAATTCAATCAGTTGCGCCATGTCATATCTGCTTGGTTTCTCAGCAACAAAATAAACATGATTTGAACTCGGATAAGATCACGTGACTAATACGGTTTTAAGAACTCGATGTAAAATCACACCGGATCAACGTGAAAATTTTTGAAAAAACAATAGGTAACCATATCTTTCGGAAAAGAAACAACAACTCTAATTTTTTTGCCCCTTTTATGCCAAACGTCAATCAGGGATCAAATTACTTTCATTGCTTTGTGAGAGTAGAATTCTTGAAGAGTGCATTAGCGTGAAACAAGGCCGACGCCAAGGGGGGTCCAGGTGGGCCTGGCCCCCAATCGACAAGCCTGCCCCCCAATCAGCAAGCTCACTCTTATGAAAACAGCGGCTTTTGTGCTTAATTTCAAACTTTGGCCCCCCTTGATAGACGCTGCCCCCCCAAGTTGACTGCTCTGCCGCCGGCTCTGGTGGAAACAGCGGTCCGAAACAAATGGACCAACCTAAGTAATATTTACTGTAAATATGTTCATGCGCTTCTGTGTCTCCAAAACCAATACCAAAACAAAAATAAAAGCGAATGAATAGTTCTTTCTGTTTCTTTTTCTGGAATCTGGAGACACAAAACTCTTATTCCGACTTACGGTAAAATATCACCGATCTGACAAAGGCAAGCTATTTGAATTTTGAATTTTAAATACTTCCTACACCAACTGCATATCGTGAAACAACAAGCTTGCAACAAAACTAACTTTTCTAGGGTCACATTCGACTCCACATTTATGGGTGGAACAACGAACATGATGAAATTTTCTAACCATTGAAACTGGCTTGAGTTAAATCCGACACGAAGTCCGATAACGCAAAGGCTTACGATATTTCATATATTTGATTCGCTTAGAAACATTTTTTTTTCGCTAGCATGCAGGAACTGCAGTAGTTACAAACTAACTTCTCTTACTGTTTATGCTGCAAACGAAATGAGAGAGTCCCGATTCGCATTCTTTTGCTCGCAAATTGACTCCATCATCATAAGTCAATGGCCAGGTCATTTCTTGACAAACAGATGTGTCACGTGGTGGATAATTAGCTGTATCGGTAACCCTTGATCCATTATTCCAGAACCAATCTGCTTGTGTAATGTTAGAGCGAGCTCCAGTAAATACACTGACGTCTGCAAAAGCAATAAAGAACAAGTTTTTTTTTTAATGATACTTTCCAACAAGTTCGCATAATTAATGAATATAGAAAAGCTAATAAAAAATAAAGATAATATAAAAAAAAAACTTAATTTATTGTTATCATTCTGAATAAAATATCAACATAGAAACTTGTTAAAACCAAAGTTAGGTTTATTTAATCGAAGCAACAAACGATTAAAAAGTAATGATTAAACAAACAAAAACATCGAGGCTCTATCTTCTGCTGTCGGAATTAGCTACCCAGAAATTTAGAAACAAACTTTTAGCAACAGCTACTGAGCTAATTTGCACCTGGAAAATAATATTCAGTGTGAGTCCAGTCGGCTGAATTTGGTTCGTTAAGTTGGAGTTTCGACGCAAACATGATCGTTTCGGAGATTGGACCCAATAAACCCCGTTTGAACAACGTTACAGCGTTTTTTGATTCTGAAATTCCTCCACTTAATGCCATTTTCAACCTCAGTGGTGGATAACATATTTTATCATATTGCATGTAGTCACCGAATATCGGATGCTCACAAAAGTAAATTTTTCGATTGAAATTTTGATGTTTTCTGAATAAGAATGAGCGGTATTAAAAATCAAAAACTGAACATTGCATCGTTGCAAATTATTCCTTTTACATCAGGCACATGATCTTTATATAGCAAAATGTTGTTAATCAATAGAACATCTAAAGCAATCGAATCAACGGAATCAGCAAACATGTTTTTAATCAACACTGTAGAATATCTCAAGCAATCGAATGTAATGAATCAACTGCGAGTATATTTTTAGATTTTTCCAAGGCCTTCGACACAATCTATTACTCCATATTACTCACTAAACTTCATTACTGTGGCATTAGAGGCGTTGCCCACAGTTGGTTTAAAAGTTATTTGTCTAATCGCATACAAGTGACTGAATATGCTGGTCACTTATCAAATACAACTGCCATTAAACATGGCGTTCTTCAAGGATCCATTCTTGGACCTACATTGTTTCCAATATAAGTTAATGATTTTAGCAACTGCCTAACAACTGGTGAAGCCATAATGAATGCAGACGATATGAATTTATTTTTTCATAATCGCAACATCACTGATTTTAGCTCAGCACAGAAAGAAATGCCAAATGCAACCGAATGGCTTGCAGCTAACAAACTCACTTTAAATCTGAGTAAAGCTAAATATGTTTTGTTTAATGCTAAAACAAACATAACAATTACATGCAAACATTGTCTATCAATTAACCATATTAACATTGAGCGACCTCTCCTATGGATTGCCACCTTAACGTGGTGGGGAGGTTTGAGTTTTCAATGATCCTTAGAGCAATGCCGTCGGTAGTGTTTAATCACTTCCATCAGGGTCACCCATGGTGGTAAGGTCGAAGGAGAGAAACAGACCAAGTAGCAATCCTCTGCTGTAGCTAAATGGAAAGTTGTAATAACAATATTCATGCTGCATCGGACGGCGCGCAGGATAAAAAGGTCCGCGTTCGAGTTTTAGGCAGCAGGACTTGTTCGAAAAATAAGTTACAGTCTCCCCCACAAGCTGACCGTCACCGGAAAACCACCAACGCAGTCGCTAAGCGTTTGGGGAGGCAAATGGGGGCAGCGCACAGAAAACGTACTCGAGTTGGACCAAACTGTTGGAATCTAGCTATCGGGAACTGGAACGTTTCGTCACTGACAGGAAAAGAGCAGGAGCTTGTTTTCGAAGCCCAAGAGTATCGCCTTGATATTGTGGGAATTTCATCAACAAAGCGCCGCGGGATTTTGGAACTGTCGAGTTGAACGGTGGGTGGAAAATTTTCTATTCAGATGTTGATGCAGCAATGTCTGCTCAAGCTGGTGTTGGCTTACTTGTGAGCCCCAACATAGCTGAGTGTGTCGTTGACTGGGTACCACTGGGAGGAAGGGTTTGTCTTGTAAAGCTAAGGCTGCAGGAGCGATCTCTGTGTATCTTGCAGGTGTACGCACCCAACGTAGAATCACAGTACGAAGCCTTTCTGGAGGAAGTTAAAGTTGCATTGGGAAAAGCAACTTCATCAGAATCCCTTGTCCTTTTGGGCGATTTCAATGCACATGTGGGCATCGACAACGCAACCTGGAAAGGTGTTATTGAGCAACATGGTGACCCTGACATAAACAAGAACGAAAGGTGTTTATTGCAGTTCTGTGCCACCAATGGGCTGTGCATAATGAACACATTTTTTCAGCACAAAAGAATTCATAAGTACACCTGGTACAGAGACTCTCTGGGACAACGCTCCCTGATTGATTTTTGTATCGTTTCGGCGGACTTGTTTTCTACCGTGTCTGATGTTCGTGTTAAAAGAGGGGCGGAGTTGTTAACTGATCACCACCTAGTTGTCTGCACTTTGAAAGCTTTGAAATCCTTGAAAAAACGAAAGATTTTTCGACCACGAAAAACTTATCGAATCAAATGGGAATCATTGGCTGACAAAGAGGTACGAACTGCATTTGCAGACAACATTGCATCTAAGTTCAAAGAACTTCCGACCTCTACTGAAGACATTGAAACTGAGTGGTGTTTGTTTCGAACAGCAGTCATTACGTCCGCTACTAACTTTTGTGGACGTAAGCGTGTTGGAGGGACGAAGAGTAGCGAGAAAAGAACTCCTTGGTGGAACCAAGAAGTTAAAGAAGCTATTCGTGCGAAAAAATAGGCCTGTAAGGCCTGGCTTGCAAATAAGTCATCACTTGACCTTCTCTCGCAGTACTCTAAAGCACGTAAGGCGGCAGCCATAAAAGTTAAACTGTCTAAGGAAAGGGCCTGGAAGGAATTTGGAGAAAGGTTAGACGATGATTTCAAAACGGCAAACAAAGTGTTCTGGCAGACCATTCGCCGTTTGCGTGGAAAAAGATCTCGAGCCGCTTTCTTTATCGAAGATTCAAATGGTGTGGCTCTAAAAGATCAAGATGCTATTTTGAATCGGTGGAGAGACTACAGTACTTTAGTGATCTTTTAAACCCAGTTGGTGCTACACCGATACAAATTCACGAGGAACAAGTTGGGAAAAATATTCAGATAACCGAAGCAGATGTGAATGCAGTAATCAAATCATTGAAAACTGGAAAAGCACCTGGTCAGGACGATATCAGACCTGAAATGTTAAAAGCAATAAACATATATGGTGTTCGTTGGCTAACTCGTGTTGGTAAGGTGGCATGTAGTACTGGGCAAGCACCAAAGCAACGGCAAACTAGTGTGATAATACCTATCCACAAGAAAGTAGACCAGAGAAAATACACCAATTATAGGGGCATATCTCTCATCAGTGTCCCGGGTAAGGTCTATGCCAAATGCCTTGAAAAGAAATGCCGTAAAATAGTCGAGCCTAAACTAACGGATGCTCAGTGTGGCTTTCGTCCTGGCCGAAGCACAATGGATCCGATCTTTGCCTTGCAGCAAATCTTTGAGAAGTCGTGGGAATATGCAAAAGAGGTCAATGCATGTTTTGTTGATCGTGAAAAAGCATATGATCGCATTCCTAGAGACAAGCTTTGGGCGGTGCTGTTACAGTATGGCATTGATGGCCAGTTACTACCTGCGATTGAGTCGCTGTACATGCATTCCGTGGTCTGTGTTCGTGTTAACAGCGCAACGACGAAACCTTTCAGAGTAAGTGTGGGAATACGGCAAGGCTGCTTTCTTTCACCAATTTTGTTCCTTATTTATATGGATAGAATAGTTAAGAAAAGTGAGTCTTGAGGCGGAGTAAAGATCGGTGAATGCACTGTACAACGTCTGTTATTTGCAAATGATCTTGTGCTACTCAACTCTACCCAAAATGGTCTTCAGCAAGCTCTTGATAGGTTTTCAGATGCATGCTCTGTTGCCGGAATGAAAATCAGTACAACAAAAACAGAAACCATGTGCCTGTCCAGACAACCAAAGCAGTGCTCTCTCCAAATTGATGGAGTACCACTAAAACAGTCGGAGAAATTCAAGTACCTCGGCGTCTCATTCACAAGTGACGGCAGACAAAATAGCGAATTGGATATCCGCATCGGAAAAGCAAGTGCAGTGATGCGCCAGCTCCACCGATCTGTGGTACTGAAACGGGAGCTCTGCACCAGGGCAAAGCTATCCATTTTCAGATCGGTCTATGTTCCTATTTTGACTTATGACCATGAGTGTTGGATCATGAATGAGAAAGTGAGGTCTCAAGTTCAAGCAGCCGAAATGGGATTCTTGCGAAGAATTAGCGGTTTGACCTTGTTGGACAAGCTTAAAAGTGCAGATATTCGTGAATCTCTAAACATCGAATCGCTGCTTCTCCGACTAGAAAGATCGCAACTGCGTTGGTATGGACATGTGACACGAATGTCCCAGGAAAGAATAGCCAGAAAACTGCTCTGTTCAACACCGATTGGTCGAAGGCCTAGAGGCCGTCCCAGAACTCGATGGCGAGATTACGTAGAAGATCTTAGTTGGTCTCGCCTTGGCATCCCAGCAGAGCATCTATCCATTGTTGCAGAGGATCGAGATGCTTGGAGGATCCAACTCGAGCTGCTGCCCCCGCGACCCCCCAAGGATAAGCGGGTCCAGAAAATTGATTGATTGAACATTGAGCGAGTGCAAAACATATCTTTTTTAGGAATTTTTAGGTCCTACTAAACACCGCGAAGAACTGAAACACCGCGAAGGACGGCAAAAGATCTCTAACCCTAACTTCAGCCCAACCCTAACCTAACCTTAACCTAACCCTAAACTAATCCTAACCTAATCTAACCCTAACCTAACCCTAGCCTAATCTTAGCCTAACCTAACCTAACTTAACCCAAACCTAACCCTAATCTAACCTAACATAACCTAACCTAAGTTAACCTAACCCTAACCTAATTCTATCCTAGCCCTAACCTAACCCTGATCTAACCCTAACCTAACCCCAACCCTAACCCTAATCTAACCCTAATAGTCTCTTCTCGTTCTTTGGTATGGTATAATTCCAACCCCTTTGTTGTTCTTTGCGGTGTTTAGTAGATTAATTTAACGTCCTTTGTCGTTCTTTGCGGTGTTTAGTACATCAATTTGAAACCCTTTGTCGTCCTTAGCGGTGTTTAGTGGGACCGGGAACTTTTCTCAATTCTGGAAAGCTACATATGCTTGGAAGCCATCTAATGCTAATGGTGTTAAAAAAAACGAGAATCCTTGTTAAAATGTTACCCAAATTGAAATATTATTTGAACAATGATAACTTGATTGAAATTTATCACTCTTTAATAGAATGTCACTTACGGTACCGGTGTGGTATTAGTGTGCGAAACCATGGTAACTCGACTATTGTTCAAAGTATGCAGAAAATAATTTGCAACAAGTTCACTTCTTACATTCAAAGAAAACAGCAGCAATAAAAACATCAGACTTCTCTCTATTAAGAATATGTATTTCTTATCTACTGGACTTTTTATATCTACCGGACTTTTTATGCACAAACCAAAGTACCACCAGCTATTTTCTTCTATCTTTCAATAAACGCGAAGCAGTGATTCGATTGAAACACGAAGCAGAGATTGCTATCACCACCCTTACTTTTCGAAAACGCTACTCAACAATCAATTGCATTTAGTGGTGTTAAGGTTTGAAATTCAAATCCAAAAAAAGTCAAAACATTGAGAGCAAAAGTTTATTTTGTGTAAAATTGAAAAATTATTATCTGAAACAACATTGAACCCTTTAAAGTCAGGGGTTCTTAACCGGGGGTAAATTTACCCATGAGGGTAAATTGCATTTTATTTACCCATGAGGGTAAATTTACCTACCAAGGGGGTAAATTTTCTGAATTACAGATTAAAGAATACTTTAATTTTCAATAATGAAAAAGCAGTAGTGGTACACTGATGGTAAATCATACTTCTTTCTTTCGGCAAGGGGTAAACGAGACAAAAAAGGTTAAGAACCCTGCTTTAAGTTAAATGTTAGAATGATTGTGTGCGTAGGGTCAGATTACAATGCGAACAACAAGTTTGAAATTAACATGTTGCCTTTACGCTAGGTACACTATTACGAAAGTTACCAGCACACCTGTATGTAACTTGTATATCTGAAGTGTAGGCCTAGATAGGCCTATGTCAAGTGTCAGTTAAACGGTGCTTGATTAATCTTTCTTTTACTCGTCCATTGTTGTTGTTGTTGTTGTTGTTGTTGTAATTAAGGGTTTTGTGCAGAGCTGGGCATTTAAAAAGCAATTAACTAAGCGCAACGCAAATTCCGCAAAAGATTTTCTGAAGTAAAAGAGCACAATCACAAATTTTGCAACCAAAAATTTAAAATTAAAAAACGCAACCGCAAACTGCACAATTAGATTTTTTAAATGTAAAAGCGCAACTACAAATTGCGCAATTAGATTTTTTAACTGTGAAAGCGCAACCACAAACTGCGCAATCAGATTTTTAAAACGGCGAAACACAATCGTAAAATCTGCAACTGAGGTTTTGGAGCGGATAAGCCCAAACGCAAATTGCGCAAACAGTATTTTTTTAATCATAAACCGCAACTGGAAGTTTCATCATAAACTAAAGCGCAATCAAATTCACTGACTATGGCTTATTTCCTAACTCGTTCTTTGTTCGGAGCAAGGTCAGACAGCAAGAATTTTTTGTAAGAACGGTGCAGAGGAGCAGCTAGGGTGCCAAAGTAAAATTCGAACTAGGGGTCCCTGTATAATGCAAAAAAATCTACTATTTTATACTAAAGGGTTAAAAAGGGCTAAATTTTATACCAAAGAGTTATTATTTTATATCAAAAGGTTAAGGTTTTGTGCAGAGCTGAGCACTTAAAAAACAATTAACTAAGCGCGACGCAAATTCCGCAAACGATTTTCTGAAGTAAAAGAGCACAACCAGAAATTTTACTACCAAAAAAGGCTTGCCGTCTAGTACCATTGCACGTGAACGATGTGGATTAGAGCACATAGCACGATGTCCTAAACGTGATTTGCATACTGCTGTTCCAATGGCCGAGGATCACTCTTGCGCTACTGCTGTTGAGAGCAGTCCCAGACTTTATAGTCATCACGAGGGTGTAGTGTGTAGTAGCACCTAATATGTCTTAGCTACCTCTGTTCCGTGTATGCACCCCGTCATTACCATGCAGGACCATCCGGTTTTTACATTAAGAAGGAATATTTTTATTGAGGATCCATAAAAATACAAGACTGCTTATGCAATCACAATACCCTCTGTGTGCTTACAATTAGTAAAAATTCTGTCTGTTTTTTACCCGTATTCAAAATTTCACTTAAGCTTTGAGTATGTTAAGAAAAAGGTTAGCTTTGAGATATATTATCCTATAGAGGTGAAAAGCGGGAGATTTAGCGATTATTCTAAGTTTTTTTGGCTGGGGGGTGTTGTGCTGCACTGATGAGACCTAATAAGGTCGAAACGCGTCTGCAGCTGCAATGCGGTTTACCTAAAGTGCAGAAACTGGTAGGGAGAATAGCTATAGGTTGAGTCAGAAGGGTTTTTATGGCGTGGAATAGCTATTTCACTGCGGAGTAATTTTATTTTCTAAGTTTGACCATCGGCTATTAGATCGAGCTGATTTTCCGAAATTTTTAAGTTTATGACCATATATCTTCAACATAAGTCAGAATAAGTTGTTTCTATGGTTCTCGGAGATTCAAGATATCAATCAATCACAACTTTTATTTCTGAATGCCAACAATAGCCAATCAGAATAACGCATGAAAATAAAATGGCACAGAAAAAGGAATATGCAACAAAAACGCAAAACGTTGAGACATGCAAGTTACGAATAACTGTGCATAGTTGCACAACCTAAGATATCTTATTGTGACCACGATGTCATCTTGTGTGGTGATGTAAATCACTTCATGCCTTCAATGTTGCCTTGTTAACATAGCGTAGTTTGTGGAATTAAGTAGACAGTTTTGATCGGTCGTCCCTCTTTTTGATTCCTGTCATGCTGCACTGATGAGATTTTTCGAAATAGTTGTAGTCTTCGCAACTGCAGAGGCTGCAGTTGTCTGTATTAGCATGATTTTATACCAAATGTTCTTAAAACTTTTTCAGTCACGCCCCCTTTGGCGTTAGTTATTTGTGCCTACGCCCCACCACCAGCGCCGTGAGAAGACTGTTGCTCCTCCCCTCAAAAAAGCTCCAGATAAGTCCCTTTGATATCTACAAGCGTTGGGGCAGTTTGGCGTTTTTTTTGACTCGGTTACTAACTTTTTTCATTAGCAGCATTATTTCAAGGGACGTATCCCAAAATTTCCTCAGGATGGACGCCCTCAACTTTCATACACGCAATTTCTTTCGGTGTGTGGCAATATCATAGCAAACTTGAAGCAGAATACAAATCAATGATGACTCTAGGGGTCCGGGGTCATGCTACCCCGAAACATTTTTAAAAATTTGATTGCAGTTTACATCATGTAATTGCAATCGTAGTGCTTTTTCAGCAACTTTTTGACAAAATTCTTTGAAATGTTTACCCTTTAATTGTGAGTCTTATACAACAATACTGTAGGGCCCCTACAAATGCTTCCCCCTCCGACCGGGGGAACCGATCTGCGGAGATGCCTTGATATGGCTCTGCCCACCACGCTTCAAAAAACATGCAGAAAATATTACAATTTATTTGCAATGTCTCAATCGACTTAATGGGAAGGATGCAGCTGTTTTTGGGAAACAAGTTTTGATGTTTGACAAAAAAAAAGATTTGAAAATACACGTTGAATCATTAAGTCACTGCTATGCTTACGCCCCCCCCTCCACAAACCTATTACGAAATTCGATCACAAAAACATTTCACAAGGACTTAATGGGAAGAATGCAGCTGTTTTGGGGAAACAAGTTTTGATGATTGACGAAAAAAGATTTGTAAATATACATTCAATCATTACATCACTGCTATGTTCACGTCCCCCTTCCAAACCTTTTACGCCTTCCAGCTTGAGTACCTCCTTTTTCTCTGTTTTTTTTAACCTCCTTTTTTTTTTGTGACACGTGTACTGGCAAAAAAATAAACTCTCTCTCCGCTCGAAAGTCTAAGCGTTCACAATTAAGGACTTGACCGATTTTAAGATCCCCCTCTGGGCCTCCCTTACAAACAGTCTTTTTACCAAGGCAACCCTGCATCCCACCACGTCATCTTGCCATATCTTTTACCATGTAAATGAGGCTCGCGAATGAGTGGCTGTTGATAATAACATGGTGGGCTGGCTGGAGGCAAAACTGTGCCCCCAGCATTTAGCTCGGTTTGGCAGCTTTTTTGATCTTGCTCCGTTCATAGGTTTCCTGCTATAGCAAACCACAATTGCAAATGCGTTTATTGCACTGCAATATAGCTATCGAAAACAAAAATTAAAACATAATAGTACGAACAAATATCTACGAGTTAACTCCCAGACCTAAGCTTCATGAAGATAAAAATTTAAACATTCTTTTATTTCCAAAGGAACACAGACTGGAGGAGACATTTTTCATTCTCCCGCACCAGCAACACAACGCGCTCAAAATTTTCTGCAGTCGACGAAGCTCGTTTTGGTAGCAAAACGTCCGAGCCAACGGAAAATACTCTTCCCACCGCTGCTGAGCTTGAGACCGAGGTGTTCTATTTTTTAAATGCGTAGATCCATGCTTCCCGATATAAAGAGGGGAAGCAATTTGGCGTCACTTTACCTCTGGTCCGTTCCACCCACTGGTCAAGTGATTTAGCAACAACTGCCGGCAGATCTTCGGACTGATTTGCTACAGCATTGTCAATGCTGTACTTTGCGGAGTTTGCGACATTTGCAAAACTGTTTGCGGAATGCCCAGCTTTGCTTAAAACGCAACACAAATTGTGCAATTGGTCAAACATTTAGCCTGAAACGCAACGCAAATAGCGCATTTGGTCAAAAATTCAGCTTAAATTGCAACGCAAATAGCGCAATTATTCAAACATTTAGCTTAAAGCGCAACGATTTGCAATTGCGGAATTTCCGAAATTTGCGAAACTGTTTGCGAAATGCCCAGGCCTGGTTTTGTGGCCATGCTAAATTTATTTTGTTGGACTATATCTATGTGATACAATAATAGCATGTTTTAAGCCTTTGGGCTGTGCCTGTTTTTCATGAAATGTACTGAGTTGTATACCTTCGAAAATATGAATGAATGAAGGAATGAATGAATTTTTTCTGACCTGTAGTACAAGAAAAAACTTCTCAGCTCTCCTACAGGGGGACGTTCATAACCTTCTTTGGGCACCTGATGTTTTAATAAGAAAAGATGGTTAAATTGATCTTTGAAATCAAATAATTTCTTTCTGAATATACGCACTTCAACGAGTTGATCTGAAATAAAGCAACATGAATAATCAATGTTGGACACGTTACTTTCTAAAAGTAACATAGTTACAAGTGGAGCCGATGTAAATCTAATTTGAAATATAAAGAGATTATCATGGTTGGCCTTGAAGACGTACTAAGTAAACGCTGTAAAAACCAGTTCTGCGGCTAGTTTCGCGGTTTGACCACTCATCAGGTAGAATCAGGTTCGAACCCAGGAGCTTGTGATTGAGAGTTTCACCCTTATAACCACTCGTCCACCGGGCTTACAGCGTTTTTACTGCAATTTTAGCTATACGTACGCACGCCTCTGCAACTGCAGGCTTTAGCATTGAGCAGTTAGCCTAGTTGGCATATGTCGGTAATGGCAGGCCTAATATTACTATAATTGAAATTATAGTAATACTGAAATCGAAACTTCCAGATTACAAAGCACTTGTGAATTGAAAACATATATTTACTCGGCTATTGTTTTTTTTGCACTTGTTTTCAGTCTTCATGCATTCATGACGTCATTCAATCTAACACGTGGTTGCCGGTTGTCTTGTTGGCTTGATCTATTTATAATTGTGCTCGCGTTTTTCTTTCTCATTTTGTCGGATGAGAAGGCAGGCTGTCCAGTTCATTCCTGTGCTTGGAAAAGATGAACGAAGTAACAAGGGAGGCGTCGCAGGTCACGTATTCCACAAGCACAATCCTTTGGTGAGAAGGATTCTGGAATGGAAACCATGAATGTCAATGCAACAGTATAATTTGTGGTCGAACTTGCATTGCGCAGTGAACGTTATCTTAAATTTTCGCTTTGGTTTTATTATGTTCGCGATTAAACGATACTAAAGAGCATCAATTAATGCGAAACGCGTCTGTCGTCATTGCCATAACATCATGCTGAGTAACTATATGTTTTCAATTCACGTGTGCTTTGTAATCTGAAAGTTTCGATTTAATCGCCCTTCTACGTTTTAATATTGAAATAATAGTTATGTCAGGCCTGCCATTGCCGACATATGTCAACTAGGCTAACTGCTCAATGTTAAAGCTTGCAGTTGCAGGGGCTTGGGTAAGCCTATGCGTAGCTAAAATTGCATTAAAAACGCTGTAAGCCCGGTCGCTGAGTGGTTATGGAGGTAAGACTCTCAATCACAAGCTCCTGGGTTCGAACCATGGTTGCCAGATTGAATTATTTTAGGTCCAAATTCGAGAAATTTTGACTTTTTTTAACTTGTTTGGACAAAAAAATTATTTGGACCTTTGGAGTAATTTGATTGAAAGTTTGGACTTTCTAAAAGTTCGTTGAAAAAAGTGAATCACTGTATTGCAATTTTGCATTTGCGCATTGACAAACAGCAAATTATAGTAAAAAGTGGACACCTGCGGACGTGGTGGACCTTTCTTTTTTTTTTTTTTTTGCTCATCACTTGATTTTGGGCGGTAAATGGGACTTTTTTGTGATTAATTTGGACTTTTTTCTAATTGAAAATTTGGACCCAATTTGGACTACTTTGAGATTAATTTTGGACTTTTTTCTTGTTGATCATCTGGCAACCCTGGTTCGAACCTCATTTTAGCAACTACCTGATGAGGGGTGAAACCGCGAAACTAGTCGAAGAATCTACCTGATGAGCAGTCAAACCGCGAAACTGGTCGAAGAGTTGGTTTTCACAGCGTTTATTTAGTAAGTCTTCAAAGCCTACCATAATAATCTCTTTAACTTAGCAGTTGGAATCCCAGGGAAAAAAGTGACTAAGTTGCAGTTATCGATACTGTTTTGAATAAGTAACTAGTTACCGTTGCAATTACCTTGATAAACACAATTTTGATCCTAATACTGTAATTGAGTTTTCTATGCTGATTTTGCATTTTTACCTCTTTGAGATTACATCCACCTATGCTAATTTTTTCATGTAAACAACAACATTTCATCATCTTATTTATTCACCGAAAGTTAACTTTTTAAAAAGGCAAGCATCTCAAAATGATCGTCTGTCACTTTTTGGTCTTCAAATGCTTTTTCCTAAAATTCGATAGTTTACCAAAAAGTAAAGAAATAATCGATTTCGATGGTAGTTTAAACAAGTAAAGAATATAGAATATTGTAATCGATATTCGATATTACACTGAGCATTTAGCGGTGTACTCCAAGCCTTTTTGTGATGTTCTCACATTCGTACGGTAACTTACAGACAAACGACGGACATAGCATACGACATTATTGATGCGAAGCAACTTCGCTATTAAAATTTTTTTTGGTTTTTTTGGCACAAAAAAAATTATCAGCAAAAACAAGGTAATGACTTACGATTATTTTAAACTTACTAAAGTGAGATAAACTAATCTGGAAAAAAAAGAATCGAATATGGAATATCGAATTGCGCCGAAAAAAAGTAAAAACAAGGCATATTCGATACTCATTCAAAAAAGAAAAGGCTCCTGTGCATTCAATGAACAAAAAGTAAAGAATATCGCAATCGAATATCGATTACAATCGATTTTTCCCAACCCTGTGTAGTAGGCTAGTAGTAGTTTATTTTTTTCTTTCCACAAAGTAACGCACAAAAAACAAATCCTTACATTCGGAAAGAAACAAGGAGCATCGAATAATCCTAAGGTTTTCTAGACGAGATGCCCCTTGTTTAAAAACACAAAGCATTAACACAAATTAATAGCTGTAAAATCATTTGCACACATATAAACACAGCGCACGGTACAAACAATGTTGATCAGTGTTAACAATATAGCTAGTACTCTCTTATCAACTTTTTTTTAAACTGCTTTTTAAAAGAATTGAAGGGTTTATTTTTTAAGTTTTCGCTAATTTCGTTCCACAGTTTAACACCCCGGAATTCTACCTTCTTTTTCCCAGCGCATTTAGAAACTCGAGGTAAAAAATAATTAGATTGGCTTGGTCTCCTGGTTTCATAATCATGAATTTTTTCAATCGTTGAGAAATCATAATTGCATGAACTAGGTAGCTTGTTTTTGAAAAGCTTATGCATGAATTCAGCAAGCTTTAATTTGTACACATTATGTACAGGCGCGGATTAAACAGTTTTTGTCGGGAGGGGCCCAGAAAATTTTACATATGGAAAGGCCTTATCAGGGGACTGAAGGAAAAAGTTTACGATTAAAGTACGCTATCTAGCAGTGGCGTACGCAGGATTTTTCAATGGAGGGAGTTTCGGTGACGTCACATCGTGATGACGTAAAGATATTACAATTACGGTAGTTCAGAGGTATTAAAGTGCATCAGATTGTAATGTTTTTAGTCTAAATCTAAATGATACCATTGCAGTTGACCATGATTAAGCTATATAGGCCTAAAGCCATAACTAAGGAAACAACCAAGATGTTTCATTCATACTTTTACCTGATGCTGTCAAGCTGTGGTTAAAAATTTACTGAAAAAATTTTAGTTAACCTCATTTTTGAGCCATAGGAAGATTAACTGACTAAAGTAGGCCAGCTTTCGCAACGTCGCGAACAGAGTGTAGCCAGGGGGGTAAAACAGTTAATTGTTTCCCTCCAAAAAATTTTTTTTTAACCAAGATTGATAGTAAGAACCAAGACTTAGAACAAGCAAAATTTTTCTACAAATTATTACTAGTGATTAAAAATAGTACCGTATTTATTTGTATAAACTTAACTTAAGAACTTGGAAATTATACGGCAGTGAAAGCTAAGCAATAACTTGCAACAATTCATTTGATTTTTTATAATTCTTGACTCTTCAATATGCCGAAAGTTAAAAAGTATCAACAGAAATTTAGAAAAGAATGGTTAAATGATGTTTCTTTAAAAAACTAGCTAAATAATGCAAGTTCCTGGAAATTATAATAAAACTGAAAGTTCTTATAATTATTGTAATTGTGAGTTGAAAGCAAAGTACCAAGACTTGAAGAATCACGTTAAAAGTAAAAAGCATGTAGCTGCATTGTTTGCTAGAAACATTTCACCATTGACTGATATTTTTGAATGCTTCGGCAACATTGCATGATCAAAAAATGAAGTCTCAATAGGTATGTTTTAAAATTTTTAGCGTGGCATTGCAAATTGTGATAAGTTAGTTAATATAATGAAAAACAACATCAGTAATAAAAATGCTAATGATGACACACGACTTCATTATGAATAAATATGATAACTTGATAAAAAAATAGTACTCTTTATGTTTAAAAATTTCCGAATTTCAGTCTTCTAAGTAATAAATGATTTTTTTTATTGAACAACTAATTTAAACTGTTTTTTCTTAACATAAAAATTTAATTTACTCGTGTAGAACCTTATTTGATACCGATAACATATTCATTGTAGATACCGATAACATATTAATTGATATAACTTTATAATACGGCGCAATGCTTTATAATGTTCACATTTATTTTTTAAAGATATTTTGTAGGTTGTTCTATAAAACTTCTATAAACTACGTTTAAATGTAAATTTACTATATTTTGCGTGCTCTCCTTTTGTCAATGTTTATTTTAAAGCATGGAATTGTTTGGATATTTATTTTCTGATTTAGATGAATCTAGATGATTTTTGAGGTCAAACTGGATTATTTTAGTCAAGAAAAAATGGCAACTATGTTGGTAACATTGTTTCGGGCCGAAATCGGGCTTTTGATTCTTTCGTCTGGTTTGGACAGTGGGTGTCGGGTTTGGGCCGAGAAAACCCGCCCGCGTCCAACTCTGGGTTTGGGGTTCAATTCTCGGGCAGGTCAAATCGACCACAGTGTAGCCAACGGATCGCCACCGCTGCGACGTTTCTTCGGAGTTGCGTTGCCCCAGACGCTAAGCTGCGGGGTCGGGCCCCGCCACTTGTTACCACGCTTTGGTACTACATCGAGCGTAATGAAACGAGTATAATGAAGGTTTGGTTTAATTTTTTTTTTTAATTTTTGTGTGTAGCCATAAAAAAAAGATTATTCGTTCTGGAAGATGAATGTGTCTTACCTGGGTGCGGCTGATGAGGGCTAATAGCCCGAAACAGCGCTGTCCCGCTCTACGGTGTGTAGCCATAGTTACTGCAGATACATCGCATTTCAGGAAACTCCTACTTTTCAAGTGCTTCACAATAGCATCAATGACAAAAATGCTGTGCAAGGAAAACACATCAGTAGGCTAATGAAAGTTTCTCGAGATTACATTAAAAAATCGGACAGAACAGAAAAAACATGAAAACAATTGCAGCGAGCTCGGCACGAAGAATAGTAGGTTCGTTTTAAATAGAAAAACGGTTTCTTTTTTCTGTAGTCGTCAAGGGGGTGGTGTTGGCTATTGACAGCAAGTGTAGTCCATGCTAACAGTTTAATTTCATTAGTTTGTTTTTATATCTTGGACTAATTTTCACCCGAGGAAGGAGGTAGGCCTACTGCCCTTTATTGGTTAACGCAAGCTGGTTAAAGAAAATAAGGTAGGAGCGTAATAGGCAGAAATAAGGCTTGTCGGCTGCAAACACTCGGCATAATAGTATCATATCACAAGTAGGCTACTGAGCTGAACTACAGTTCCTAGATTTTCAAAGCATAATGGCGTATCAGTAGGCTACTTCAATACTTTTCAACTAAAATAAGCAAACTCTTTATCTGTATTATGCTTTTCCGCAATACTGCTCTAAAGCAATAGCCTACACTGATTCACCGAATGGGCGGTCCAAGCACCTTTTCATCATGAATTTATTTCTGACTTTCATATGGATTATGATGTACGCCTATCCAGTGACAATAGCAGTCTAGCCGTTAATAAGAAATGACTTTGATCGCAGAAAACGCTGCCACTCAAACAACCTTCCTGAATCTTAGTTTAAAGTATTTTTGATTTTGATACCAATTATGACATTTGCTTACAAGTAAAAATTTATAAAAACTTTGGAAATTTCGAGGGGGGCCATCCGCGCATGATTACGTAATTTTAGAAAGTTTAATTTCTTGTACAGCTTAGTGACATGAGAGAATTTTGTGTTCCACGTTAAAGTTCGCACAATATTATTCAACTTTACTTCAATCTCGTGAAGTTAGTTTTGGGCTGCTGTACCCCAAACAGTAATTCCATTATGTTAAACGGCTATAAGCAAAACTATAATAAAGCATAACAAGTGTTTGATCATTCACAAGGTCACGTACATGATACAACATATTACGACACCTTGCCAATTGAAGCGAAAGTTTTTTGGTATGAGTGGACCAGTTCAATTTATCGTCAAACCACACACCCATATATTTTACCGAATCGCTTTTGGAAATTTTTTTTTGGTTTATATATAACGAAAATTTTGAGCTTATAGGGACATTCGGTTGTTTGTTAAAAAGCAGGTATATTCTTTTGGAATAATTTAGTGACAGTTTGTTTATTAACCAGTGATCAACGTAACGCAACTGCGTATTTACTCTATTTTCCAGCCTAGATAAGTTAGCATCAGACAAGGCCAGGTGCGGATCATCCGCAAATAGGGTTGTCGAAAATTGTGACACTAACGGCAAATCATTTACGTAAACTAAAAACAAAAGTGAACCTAGGGACGACCCTTGAGGAACGCCGCAATTAATTTGTCGTTGTCCTGATTTTGAGTCACGGATTTAGTGTATTGATAACGGTGAGTAAAGTAGCTTTCCATCTGTCTTAATGCACTTCCACGAAATCCATACATTTTTTCAAGTTTTTGCAGTAGAATTGAATGATTAATCATATCAAAAGCCATGCTGAGATCTAAAAAGATACAGCAAGTGTAGGCCTATACATTTTGATCAATGTTGTTGAGAAGGTCATTATATATTTTATTGATGGCAAAGATTGTAGAGCAATTTTTCCTAAAACCAAATTGACAATCACTTAACATATTATACCTGACTAAACAAGAATAAATTCTAGAATACAATAGTTTCTCAAAAATTTTGTTAAATTGACATAGAAGTGAAATTAGATGGTAATTGGAGGTTTTGTCGTGTTCACCTTTTTTAAAAATCGGTATAACTTCAGCCACTTTTAACGAGTCAGAATACACGCCTTCACATAGACAGTAATTAAAAAGATCACTCACATACTTAGATATTACAGGATTTGCGTACCTAATGAACTTAGTTTCGATATCGGAAGTCCTTGTTGCTTTCCTGTTTTTTAAAAGTTTAATTGTATTGAACACTTCTTGGGGGCTGCATGGAAACAAAAATATAGAGTCGCTCGCTCTGTTAGATGAGAAAGCGTAGCTGTTGGAATCAGAATTATTCGAGCTATCAGGTGCTATCAAATCCGCCATTGATTTTCCCACGTAAATAAAATATTTGTTAAATTCTTCTGCAATTGGCTGAGGATTAGTGATTACAACACCATCGTTATTAATTACTGTAGTAGGTTCTACCTTGCCACGTTTTTTATTGTAGGTTAATTCATAGCACTTTCCTCTTTTGGCAATTTCTTGTTTTTCATCAAATGAATAGTTTGAAAAACTATTTTCTAAAAATGAAAAAATTAATCAATTAAAGTTTCCATTTTCCGAATTAAGAACACACACATGTGAAATATTTTATTAAAATAGTATTCTGCAGTTAATAATAAATCAAGTTAGTAGTAGCAGTGCCTCATACAGTTATTCCACATCGTCAAAAGCGTCAATGCAACAAGAAATACGGTAAGATAAAAACATTAAAAATGGTACAAGAGAAGCAAAATAGCGACAAACTTAGTGACAAGCAGATACAAAAAATTTGAAAATGACAAAAGGCAAGACTAAGCATCCTTGCAACTCAGACTTACATACAGTGGTGAGATTCAACTGGTTCTATAGAATCGTCTCACAAAATTTTAGTAGATCAGCGAACCGGCCAGCTTTACTGCGTATACTTGTGCCATTAGTTGAAACAGAACCAGCTAAAAATAGAACTTTGATTATGGAACCGCCTGAGAAAAAAATTTAATCCCACCACTGCTTACATGTGTGTTTGAATATTGCTGTATCGGCGATCTGTAGTACGAACAGCAGAGAGCTCAATGACTAAAGCCAAAGCCAGCAATCACTATTGTTCAAATCAACTTTTAATTTAAAATTTAAACAACCTTTACAGCCTGTTTCTCACTGAGCGCGGTTTTGCACCGGCTAAGCACCGCGCTTTGCGAGAAACAGGCTGTAGAGCTTTTTTTAAATTTTAAATTAAAAGTTGATCTGAACAATAGTGCTTGAATATTGCTATACATTTATTTCAATTTTACTATCAGGTTTAAAACCTTGGGCTGCATAAATATTGCTGTGTGACGGCTACGTGACCTCTCCAAAAATAACGGCTACGTGACGGCTACGTGACCTCTCCAAAAATAACAAAAAGGTCTTCAACCACAATTCGGGGCCTCCAAATGGAATCCGGGGCTCTTCGACAGCTAAGGGAATCTCTCACCACACTACTTTGGGACCTCTATAATGGGCCCCTAAAATGCTCTTTCATGGACTTCTACACACCCATGGGCCCGGGACAGATTGCCCCCTGTAATCCCCAGCCCCCCTCTTTCAAGCCCTGGATGGGGGCGGTCTTGTAGTGTGTCTTTTGTATTCTTGACATTCAGTTGGGACGATCTATTCTACAGTATTAGAGTAAAAAATGTAATTTTGGCAAAAAGCTGCCAATTTCGTTCTGCATCTCTCTCCACAATGTCTTCTGATTGTACTCAAGGGATTGTATGTGATAATTTTTCACCGGCCCGTCTCTGGCTCAGAAAAATTGCCACACCGTTAAATAGAATATCTCTAATTTCTAAAAACAGATAAGCGTTTTTAGAGTTTACATTGTTAGAGATTTAACTGGTAGGAAGATTATGCCAAAAAAAGAGAGTGGAGCTCAGGGTCGAAAACGGCGAGCCCAATTTGAAGCGTTTTTGAATGAATCTAGAAAATTTATGAAAAAAAATTTAGAAGTAGTGGCTATGCAAAAAGACAATCGGCCAATATACGAAGACAAGACAAATCTGCTGGTACAGATAATCATTGAATTGTAAAACACAGGGGGCGCAAAATTTTTGTTTACCCCGGGGCGCAGGATACCCTTGCTACGCCACTGAGGGTTACAGTTGTAACTGAACCAAACCCTAACTAAATTTAACCCTAACCGAACTTAATCCTAACCAAACCTAACTGAACCTGGGGGCTGACACTAGATGTTACCCCCTGCCACATGCGGCAAAATAGCCAATGCCTTAAACGAAAAAATATTAAGTATCAACTATGATAGCTTTCATGAAAATATTGTTTGCCACAAGTGAAGAATTATAGCTCCAAGTCTCTTGAATCATACCGGTATTTAGCGTACTATTGCCATTTGCCTCATCAAGTTACAAGGTTTCCAATTTGCTTATTTTCATGATCGTATCTAGGCTAATAGCCGTAGAACTGGAGGATAAAAATGAAGAAACAATCAATCAACTGTACCAGTACTCTGGTTGCCTATAAAATGATATTAAAGCTGACTAGGTTAGGTCCTACAGTCCTATGCTATAGACCATGTTTTGCTGACTATGGTACCGATACCAGGTGACTCTTACCAACTAGCTATATTTGGAGTTTGTTTGAATCAAGCCGCACCTTATAACAGGCAGATACATGACAAGCACAAGGACCGCTGGTGAGTTATTAGTAGGAATTAGGGCCTAACCTTAACCCCGAATCCTAACCCCCCGAACCCAAACCCTAACCCTGGCTTAATTCAAACAAGCTCCGTATATTTCTGGCACTGGGCAGTGTCTATTTTGCCAATAACGCCAAAACACTGATTGGCCAAAAAATTTAGGTTCGTAGGGTCACCGGTGTGTATACATCATACGCATGACTGTTGATAAGCTTGCACCCATTTCCCCACCCGGTTTTTAAAATATTAACCAATCAGTATCTTACCTCTTACGGCCAATTACCGGTAGACACTTCCTATATTTTTTATTTTGGTCTAGCTTCAATTCTTATACCGGTACCAGTTCTACACTTTTCTGCTTGTCTCATTAGCCTTTAGCTCACAAGTACAACGTCTACTGCCTAACAAGATTTCAATTTCATCCTCTCTTTTTCAAAACCAAGCAAAATTAACCTAGCAGACTAGCCTAGCAAAACCAGTGGCAATTGCCAAACTTCAGCAATTCCCATGCTTCAACCAGTCAATGAAGCTACATGATAACATGACGTCATTCAAGGTGTTCACTTTTTAAAGTGAATATTTCAATAAAGATTATAAAAAACTTTTCAAAGTGAACAAACACCTTGGGTGACGTAGACTCGTGCATTAGGATGCTGCTGATTGCTTTTTTCAGTTTTTTAAATTGTTTATTATAGTCAAGGTGTTCACTTGAGTTAGGTGAACACCCTGGTTGACTTCAGCCTAAAATAATAACAATTTTTATGGTAATCGCAAAAAATTGCAACTATTGAATTATTTACAGGGGAAAGTAGTAAAATTTTTTTTCTGAACGAAAAAGTTTATCACAAAAATTAAAAAAGATTATAAAAAGTTAGAAAAAAGTATTTTTTGGAATTGCCAGGGTGTCCACTCAACACCTTGAACACCCTGAGAATACGCCACTGCCCCTCACACACCCAAACCAATAATTGTCTGGCTATACGCCACTGGCATGCAGCAATGTTAACACATGCAAACCTTAACATAACATAAGAAGCATATCAAAATTACTGACAATGTGCCGCTCGAATTAACTCAGCGTTTTCCAAATTCTTGTGTACCGCTGGTCTAAATTTGATGTTGCCTTTTTTATCCGAGTGTCATCTGCATGCCGATGTGAAGCCATTGACTACTTTTCAACCAACGGAGTGAGATTAAAGTTGAATATCTTACACACAAAGTAAGTAGCATAGCTGGCCAACCGGAACGCCATTCCGACGGTTTTATCTTGAACCGGAACGCCGTTTCGGTGCGTTACGTTACCAATGCAACGCTGGTTCTACTTAAGTCTTAATCCTTCTTGTGACTTCGGCAATGGTTGTGGTCAATAAAGCCTACGTCTAAATTATTACTCGGTCTCACCAAACTTTTTGATTGCACGAAGAGTCTGAAACAAACCACTTTGAAATTGGAATTCACAGCTTTCTTCCTTGATGCTCAGCATGAAAGAGACAGTGTGGAGAACAAGCCGGCAAGTTTAATTTTATTGTGGCGTTGGCAACGGCACTAAACGGCATTACTCCCACCTCAAAGTGGCAGAGAGATGGCCTGACAACTCTTAAGCGAGCTTGTTACAGCGCTTCAATCGCTTCCTCGAGATATGACGACAAACAGTTGCTGCATGCAACCACCTAACTATCGTTAACCACCTTAACCTAACTATCGGCCCGGATGGCAGATGCTTCCAAGTAGCCCGGGCTGTGATTAAGTCTGTACAAAGCTTTTTTCTTGCAAAGTTACAATGACAGGCCGAAACCAAATCTGCCCTCCTGGAAGGGTATCCTCTCTTCCCGATGCTCAGCCAAGGCCTACTAACCGGCAAACGTCCTTTTCAGGACGGGGCGATGTTTGCTCTGCTTCAGGGCACATCGTCAACAAGTTCCGAAGGCCAGCAATCCTGCAGCTGAACATTGAAGGCCTCACTGCAAGCAAGATGAATGTCCTTCACCATCTCGCTGTGCAGTTTGAGGCACTCGTCATCCTACTGCAGGAGACCCACTGTGCTTTTACCGACAAGCTTGTGATTCCAGGTTTTGCACTAGCTGGGTCCTGTTTAAACAGGATACACGGCCTTGCTACATTTGTCCATGAGCGACTAAAATGGACCCTAGTAGATCAGTCCCCACTTACATCAGAGACTGAGTGGTTATGCGTAGACGTTGATGGCTATAAAATTGTCAACGTTTACAAACCTCCACCTACACCAATGCAGACTACCGCCCTACCAGTGTTTCCACACCCTGTCCTGTACTCGGATGATTTCAACTGCCCGCAAGTGAATTGGGGCTACAACAGCAACAGCGCTGATGGAGAGTGCCTTGTTGCTTGGGCAAGCCTTAGTGGTCTTGTCCCTCTCCATGACCCAAAAGACATGGCCACTTTTCACTCAGGCCGCTGGAACACGGGCGCCAACCTGGACCTGGCGTTTGTTAGTGTTGGTCCTGATAGTCGCTTACCTGACAGGCGTATTTTAGAGAAGTTTCCTAGGTCACTACATCGACCTTCGCTCATTGTTCCACCAAGGCTTACTCTGTCAGTTCCGAGTATGCCTGTTAAGCGATGGAACTTCCGCAAGGCCAAATGGAGCCATTACAATGCCCTGACCAACCAACTCGCTCAGAGCCTGTTGCCACCTGATACATCTGATGTGGACAGGGCATACCAGGACTTCTGTAATGCCATCAGCACAGCAGCCAAAAAGTATATCCCACGTGGTCGAAGAAACGACCACATTCCGTGTTGGGATGCTGAGTGTGAGAACCTCTATCAGATGTTCCTGAAATCGCCTGAGGGATCTGACTCTAGCAGGGCTGCTTCTGCCCTGCTGTCCAGGCTTGACAGAAAACACAGGGACCGATGATCTGAGGCAGTCCAAACCATCGACTTTCTCACTCCAGTCGTAAAGCATGGAGCATATTAAACAACTTAAGTGGTAGATCACGACGCTCCCCTCGGCATTGTGCAGTTTCAGCCAATGCCATCGCATCAGTACTGGTCAATAACGGCAAATACGAGGATATTGATCACAAGTCATCCCGGCTTGTGTCTCAAGAAGTGTCTGATCTTTGGAGGGCCTCTACAACAAGTGCAGTGAATGTCTGTGGAAGCTTTACTCCCTCAGATTTCGCAGCCGCCCTCAAACACCTGAAACCAGGAAAAGCTCCAGGCCCAGACTCTATCTGCCCTGAGCTTTTGCTCCATGCTGGAGCTGCCCTGAAATCCTGGCTGTGTGGCTTTCTTTCATCTTGTTTGCACCACCTCAAAATTCCAAAAATCTGGAGAAGAGCGTTGGTTGTCGCGATCCCCAAACCAATGAAACCTGTAGAGGACCCCAAGAGCTTTCGCCCCATCTCTTTGCTCTGTGTCCCCTACAAGATCCTCGAGAGGCTCATTTACACCCGTATCGAGCCCATTGTCGACCCGCTTCTTCCTCGGGAGCAAGCTGGGTTCCGACAGGAGGTCCACAGTAGACCAAACTGTTCTACTTACCCAACACATCGAGGACTCATTTGAGACCAAGAAGAAGGCCGGTGCAGTTTTTGTCGATCTGACAGCTGCTTATAACACTGTCTGGCATCGTGGCCTCACCTGTAAGCTGCTGAGACTCCTTCCTGATAAACACATGGTCCAAATGATCATGGAACTTAACCGTAATAGAAGTTTCACCCTTTCCATCGGTGACAGCAAACGAAGCAGGTTACGATGTTTGCGAAATGGCCTCCCACAGGGATCAGTCTTGGTTCCCCTCCTTTCTAACATTTACACATACGATCTGCCTTCCACAATTTTCCAGAGGTATGCGTATGCCGACGACCTGGCATTGATGCATACCTCGAAAGACTGGAATACTTTGGATGGCACTCTAAGCCAAGACATGACAACACTTTCAGCGTATCTACAGACTTGGAGGCTGAAGCTCAGCCACACTAAGACGGTGACGACGGCCTTTCATTTAAACAACCGAGAGGCGAAACGTGAGCTCAAAATCTTCAACAACGGCAAACTATTGCCATACTGTCCAACTCCAACCTACCTTGGTGTAAAGCTGGACAGGTCGCTCACTTTCCGTCATCATCTAGAGGCATTGCGCAAGAAACTTTCCACTCGCGTTACACTGTTGAGGCGACTTGCAGGCTCGCGATTGGGTGCAGGAGCCAAAACGTTGCGAACAGCCGCCTTGTCCCTGGTTTACTCCACAGCTGAGTACTGCGCACCTGTTTGGTGTCGTAGTGCTCACACTCGGCTAATCGACAGTGTTTTAAATGACGCCTTGCGCATTGTCACTGGATGTCTGCGACCCACTCCAACGAACAACTTGCCAATCCTCGCAAGCATCCCGCCAGCTGAGCTTCGCCGTCGAGGAGCGACACTCTCCCTGGCTAACCGCGCCACCCTTAACCCTGATCATATTCTACATGAGCAGCTGGTCGGGAAACAAAATACGCACCAGGAAGGCTCAAATCAAGACGCCCGTTTGTACCCGCTGCACAGAAACTACTGGATAGTCTGACCGAATCAGACGTTCGTGCAGCGCAATGAATGGATTATGTATGGAACATGGAGTACTTGAAAAGTGCATCAAGGCTTCATGTTTTTATTCCTAGAGCCAGTCCTAAGCCTCTTGCAATGGGTTTGCCCAGAACATCTTAGGTAAAACTGAGTCGTCTGCGGACTGGCGTAGGGCAATTCCATTCATCCATGTACAAATGGGGTGTTGCTCTTTCACCGAATTGTGAGTGTGGTGTCTCTGAGCAAACTGCAGACCACATCATTTCTACATGCCCCCTACATCGTGCACCAAAAGGAATACAAGGTCTGTTGGTCCTGGATGATAACACCCGACGCTGGCTTAGAATCAACGCCATCAACATCTAAACCGTCGGAAGAGGATGCCCAACCACACGACGACGACCTAACTATCAGGGGTATTATAAGTATTTTCTTTAAAACGTCACAAACAATGATGCATTTATATCGATGATGTAGCGAATCCATAAATTTGCAGCAACCTCGGCATGACGCGTAAAATTTTATGTATGTACTGCTAATCGTTTTCCTTTATGGACAGTAAAGTGTATCGTTTTTGACTGTTTTTTTCAAAATCTAAATGGCTAATGATAGGCCTTGTTACACTGGCCAAAAATGTGTCGTTTCGTGATACCCATCTTGGAACTACGTGAAAAGTGGCAGGATTGTAGATTTTGAAACGCTAAATCCGAATTCTTTGTTCTTTGCTTTCCAAGCAGGGCACATCGAGGCGTTATGACGTCATCAAGAAAGAAACATCAAAATGGTTTTTGCAGAAACACAGCGCACGTAATGCGTTGGTGTATGCAAGTGCTTCAAACCGGTCTTAAAGTGATCTCCATATTACAGGCCATTGCTCTGTCAAATATTGACGTCCTCGGTTTATGACGTCATAACCCACAAGTAAAAAAAGCTTGAAATCTTGAAAAAAAAAATTACTTGGGGTGTGTTTCGTTTCTTATTGCTTTGCTGATAGTAAACATAGAAAACTGAAATTTCGGATATAGAATCTAAGTACAAGCATCTACAAATTTTTGTTGAGTTTGAAATAACACAAGTGTAGATATTTGGTGGTACAATCGAACAGCTCGTTATTGCGTAGTCATGTAGAAAGCAGTATTTTGCCAGTATAATAGCCCATAAGTTTTGATGCAGTTGATTTAAATGTTTACCATAAGTTTTAAACTCACAATGTACTCATAGATCATCTCGCTGGAAAATATTGACGTCATCGGTTTATGATCGTTTATGACGTCATAACCCACTAGTAACAAAGTTTGAAATTTTGAATGTTCACTAGGGGTGTGTTTCGTTTGTTATTGCTTCATTGATAGTCAACATAGAAAACTGAAACTTCTCATGTAGAGTCTAAGTACAAGCATCCACAAATCTACAAATTTTTGTTGAGTTTGAAATAACGCAAGTGTAGATATTTGGTGGTACAATCGAACAGCTCGTTATTGCGTAGTCATGTGGAAAGCAGTATTTTACCAATATATTAGCCCATCAGTTTTGATACAGTAGATTTAAATGTTAACCATAAGTTTTAAACTCACAATGTACTCATAGATCATCTCTGTGGAAAATATTGACGTCATAACCCACAAGTAGAAAAAGTTTGAAATTTTGAATGTTCACTAGGGGTGTGTTTCGTTTGTTATTGCTTCATTGATAGTCAACATAGAAAACTGAAATTTCGCGTGTAGAGTCTAAGTTCTAATATCTACGAATTTGCAAATTTTTGTTGAGTTTGAAGAAACACAAGTGTAGATATTTGGGGGTGCAAACGAACAGCTTAATTTGTGCTAATTTGCTTTGTATTCTTGTTTTTTACCGCTTTCAAAACAGTATTCCGTTTGATCTGTCGTTAATTCAATTTTTACTCCTCTATAACTGAATTGAAATTTATTTTCATGATAAAATATCATTAATCAGCGCTTTCTTTTATTTCTATCTGCCGTTTTGGTTTCGCCATTGTTACCAATTCGTGAATTTAATATTTATCGTTCAAGTATTAATTAGTCGACATTCTAAAAACTCCTGGTCTCAGGAGCGGATCCAGAAAATTTTGGTGGGGGAGATGAAATTAGGTTGAAAGTTAACTAAATACATAGTAGACGTTAGACCCAAAAAAGACATAAATAAGCCTTTTAAAAAATGTTTTCATGTTTGCGGCGTATTCAGAAATTTTTTAGGAAAAGGAAATTAAACTTCAACATATTTTCAAGCCCAGTTTTTTCCGGAAAAATTATTTTGAAGCATATTGAGAATAAAAAAGACTCTAGGGGTTCCGGGGGCATGCTCCCCCGAAAAGTTTTTGAAAATTTGCATACTGTAGTGGCCATTTTAGTACTTTTTGAACAATTTTCAGACAAATTTTGTTTAAATATTTTGCCTCTAATTCTAAGTGTTTCACCAAATATGACGCATTTTGTTCGTACATTTTCGATTAGGCCTATGCGTGCTTAGGTAGTCAGACTTACTGTTATCGAAAAGGTTCGATATTATGAAAGAGTTGTATTCATCAAAAACATGTATGACAATGGCTGGCGGGGAGGGGGTGTGCATCCCCCACATCCCCCCTGGATCCGTTTCTTCCTGATCTATGGTTAGTTACGTATCAAACCATATTGCATTTCAATCTCGTTGTTATAATAATAATAATGCATTTCCCGAATCCAGTGCACACTTGGCACTACGGGACGACGACCATAAAACCAAACAAATGTCAAATAACATCAAATAAAACAACTAATCATAAGACAGAGTGCATCTAGCAAAAATAATGAAAAAGATGAAATGACAAAAATCAGAAAAAAAAAACAAAAAAAAACAAAGATGGATCCACTGACAATTTGATTACTCTAACCAAAGTGTATCTATCTATAAGTAGAACACAGAGTGCATCCAGCAAAAAATAATAAAGAAGATGAAGAAATGCAAAAAAAATTAAAAAAAGTCAAAGATGGATCTACTGACAATTTCATAGCTCTAACCACAGTGAATAAAATAACAAACAAAAAATCAACACGCTCATAA
This sequence comes from Trididemnum miniatum, assembly GCA_964006365.1. NCBI lineage: Eukaryota > Metazoa > Chordata > Ascidiacea > Aplousobranchia > Didemnidae > Trididemnum > Trididemnum miniatum. Next base: position 6,412,602 of record OZ023238.1, read on the forward strand.
ATTAATAAATAGAATAGCTTGATGCCTAACTGCATGCATACAATTAGCTAAACTTATGAACTAGGAGAGGTAGGCTGCAAATATGCACATAAGCAAATCTAGCGAAAATTGCACCGGTAAAAAAAGTCACTCAAAATAAGGAATATCATGACAATGCAAAGGTTAAAAAATTAGCAGTATTCAGAAACAAGACGTTTGAATTGAGAAACAGAAGTACTATTCACAACATTCCATGGCAAATTATTCCAATCCTGTATACGCCTTTGTGAAAAACAATATTTTGGACAATCAACTCTACCAAAATTTGTTTTCAATTTGAAGTTATGCTCACGAGTGTACTTAACATCCGAAAGTGTAAAAAACTTACTATAATCAGATATTGAAAGGTTATTCATTAATTTAAAAATATCAGTCAAATCAAAGATGTGCCTGCGTTTTTTAAGGGAGCACAAATTCAATGCTATTAATCGCTCGTCGCACGTCAAGTCCTTCATGCCTTGTATGTTTTTACGTATTCGTTTTTGGAATTTTTCAATTAATTGAACATCTCTTTTAAAATGTTGGTTCCACGCTGCTGTAGCATATTCCAGATGTGGTCGAACTAAAAGCTTATACATTTTAAGAAAAACATTTTTGTCACGACAAACAACAGTTCGTTTGAGCAATCCTAATGCAGTTTCCGCTTTCTTGACTGCGAGCGCCACTTGTTTAGATGATTTTAAATTAATACTAATCGTGACTCCCAAATTTTTTTTACAATCTTTAACCTTTATTGTATTGTTATTAAGCTTGTAGTTATAGCAGGGATTATTTAATGTCCATAATGTAAAAAAGAGCACTAGAAAATATTGAAGGAAAGTTGCCATTCGTCAGTCCAGTTTTGAAGTTTGTTTAATCAGATTGCATCATTCTAGACTGCTGTGCAGAGTCAATTTTTGACATAACTTTGTACACTTTCACATCATCAGCATATTTAACTATTTTACAATCATCAAGACAAAAATCCATGTCATTCACATAGGCGATAAAGAGCAAGGGGCCCAGACAACTACCTTGTGGGACACCAGATTTCATTATTTTCGGTTTACTTTTAACGCCATCAACTATAACGACTTCTTTTCTATCAGATAAGAATGAGCAAACCCATTTTAGCATATTGCCCTTGACCCCAAGAGCAGAGAGTATCGTCAAAAGTCTCTGATGTCGCACTGCATTGAAAGCTTTAGAGAAGTCCAGGTAAGCAACATCTAACAACTGATTTTCATTCATAGCAGAAGTGACGTCTTCTAAATATTCTAGCAGTTGACTAGTGCAAGAAGATTGGGGAACAAATCCAAATTGTGAACAATCAATGATATTCCAAACCGTGAGCAATTATTGTTGTTACAGTACTGCAGTTATGAAGTTAATTAGTAGCCTAAGCTTAGTTATATGTAAGCCTGATAATTTAAGAGAGTCAAAATCGTAAGGAAAAATGGAATGCATCGTTCGTTACGATGATGTAGGTTATACTTCAAAGGTTGATAAATTGTCCGAGACTCGGAGACTGCTTTTAACAAAGTAAAAAGTTGTGCCAAGCATTGAAAATCTACTTCAGGTTTAGAATATACTGTACAATAGCTTTAAAGAATGCAGATGCTAGGGAAGAACCGTTAAATAAACACCATGGGTATCATAGCAATTGCTAAGGCCTACCGCAGATTTACATACATAAAAATATAGTACGAAGAGAAAAGCAATCAATCCTTAAACGAAAGTTGGACGCTAATGCGAGTGAAGAGCAAGCTGATAATCCGACTACAAGTGAATGTCTGCGACCTTCTAGTGTAGCCGTGTCACTTGTAGATTTAAGATCACGGCACGTGCTTCCCAAAACACGCATTATTTATTTGAAAAAGAAAAAATTTCATAAAATCAAAGGGAGCAACACAAAGCGACAAACTCATGTTGGTGGAAAGTGGAAACTGAAAATGGAGGTATGTAATAAATATTTCGATGATTAAAAATCAGTTTCTAACGGAGTTAAAATTTTAACGAAGCTCTCCATTTCAAGGAGACTGCGGGAAGCTGCCGACAAAAACAATAGAGAAGATATTCTGCCGCAAATTTGTGGAGAAGATTGCGTTGCAAAAGAAATCAGATATTACCGCCAATGCTAGGCTACACCAAATTATCAAAAAATTTGTACTGAAGTGCTAGTGATTTCAAGTGAGTTGATTAATAAAATTTTTTATATCCCAACAAATACAACAAAACCTCTTCTATTGAGTGAAACTGTGACGTCCAAATATTTATAAATTTGACGTTGGCTTACATAAAATCAATGTCACAAGTCATTACGAAAACGCAAGAGAGATATGCGAAAATGTAATTCGATTTCAGCAGCTTGTACCTATGAAAATAAAATGAATCAATATCTCACATGACTTTTTCACCTGACAAATCCCGGCTCTGACCATATCTCACATGACAAGTCCCGACTCTGACGTATTTGTGATTGCTCTCAGCCATGTCAGAAATATACCTGCAACCATACTGCTAGAAACAGGTAAAGTTTATAGTTTAGATTGAATTAACCTCTTATGTTTTTAGAGCCCGATACATTTTATAATACGCATATATAAACATTAATGCTCGAAATTTATTATGAATGTAAGTGATCGCAAAGAGCGCTCAATGCACTTATTGGCGCTCCTTTTCCAAATACGCACGGTTGGAAAGTGACATCTGACCGTATTCATATAAAGTGGATGTCTCGAGAACAAGTTCTACCGGAATTACTGAAGTGCTTGTCATGCAAGTGCCAAAACACACATTGTAGTACCAACCAATGTTCTTGTCGTTCCAATGACATTACATGCACAGAGTTGTGATCGTGTACAGATTGTCAACACGTAGCAGAAGCACTTGCATAATACGAACTCGGCAATGATTGCAGCAGTGACGACAGTGGCGTACGCAGGATTTTTCAATGGGGGGGTTCAGTGACGTCACATCGTGATGACGTAAGTTTCAGTGACGTCACGGCTATTATAATGCCATAACGAAGAAAACAATCCAAATATTTCACTCACACTTTTGCTTGATTCTTTGCGCTTCATTTAGGAGCGAAAAGGTTTCACAAAAACTCAAGCTGTCAATTCGTGGTTAAAAATTTACCAAAAAATTTTAGTCGACCTCATTTTTGGGCCATATGAAGGTTAACTGACTAAAGTAAGTTAGCTTTCGCAACGTCACAAACAGGGTGTAGCCAGGGGGGTTACACAGGTAATTGCTTCCCTCCAAAAAAATCTTTTCAAGAACCAACATTGATATAAACAACACATATAAACTTTGATAAAAAGATTTAATATGCTCTCGTTATAAAAGGGACAGTTTTCCCTGTCTTGAAAACTGAAGACAGTGAAGCACGAGCAAAAACTGCCCTCCCTACCGAAAAATTTTTAAATTACAATAAATTACGCGCGAGAGGAATCTCTAATCATGTGATTAAGGTCAAAAACAGCGTCGATTATATCTAAGTATTTTTCACCCAAATCACAGCGTCGATATCATGATGTACTCTCAAGCACATAATCCGGGTGTCTGGGAAACAGAGCACTCCAGCTCCTGAGACAGTTTCGATGCGTACAAACGATTTTGCCTTAAAAACAAGAAAAGTTTCACTTTTTCTGCAATCGTCAACGTCAAGCGCAGCGCACAAGCAAAATTTGACTATTAGTAGACGTATTATTGCATCACAATGAAAGTTTTTCAAGATTTTGTAAGCAAGTTGGATAGCACAGAAAAACAAGAGAGCAATTTCGGCAATCTCTGTATGGAAAAACGCGGTTCGTTCCAAAAAGAGAGGTTTTCGTTTCTTTTAAAATCTTCAATGGGGGGGGGGTTCGATCCCCGAACCCCCCCCCCCGTCGTACGCCACTGAATGACGATGAAGACGATGTCGTTTTAAAAATCTAAGATGGATGGCAAATTTATTACGTGCAAGTGGCCATTGCTGTATGACTTTACTGCGGTAATTCGTGCTGTTATAATACAGTATTGTTAATTATGTTATTTCATTAAAAACAGGCACCACAACTTTCATGTCACTTAACTATTTTTTCAGCATTAGCATAAATTATACACCAATTCACAAGAACTTGAAGATACAGGTAAAAGGGCAATAAAACTCGAACATACTCTGAAGATTTGCAAATGTTTCGATAACTATTATTCGAGTCTAAATACCAAATTTCAGTGCTCATAAATACTAATATTACCAAAGTTACAAAAAAGAAACATTTTCTTCAAAAAAAATCTATTCGTGAGTTAAGACGTCATCAATCGATGACGTCAATATTTGAAGGAAAATAATCTTTCAGCATGCTATTAGTGTGATATCATCAAAAATTCTTACACCGATTAAATCGAACCTTTTGTTATGAGCGATTATATTGAGAAAATAGAGCTTTACGAATGACTAGGCCTATGCATAAAAAAGCTGTTCGTTTGTACCACCAAATATCTACACTTGCGTTTCTTCAAACTCAACAAAAATTTGCAAATTTGTAAATATTAGTACTCAGACTCTACATGCGAAATTTCAGTTTTCTATGTTGACTATCAATGAAGCAATAACAATCGAAACACACCCCTAGTGAACATTCAAAATTTCAAACTTTTTCGCGGGTGAGTTATGACGTCATCGGTTGATAACGTCAATATTTTCCACAGAGATGATCTATGAGTACATTGTGAGTTTAAAACTTATGGTAAACATTTAAATCAACTGCATCAAAACTTATGGGCTATTATACTGGCAAAATACTGCTTTCCACATGACTACGCAATAACGAGCTGTTCGATTGTACCACCAAATATCTACACTTGCGTTATTTCAAACTCAACAAAAATTTGTAGATTTGTGGATGCTTGTACTTAGATTCTATATCCGAAATTTCAGTTTTCTATGTTTACTAGCAGTAAAGCTATAAGAAACGAAACACACCCCAAGTAATTTTTTTTTTCAAGATTTCAAGCTTTTTTTACTAGTGGGTTATGACGTCATAAACCGAGGACGTCAATATTTGACAGAGCAATGGCCTGTAATATGGAGATCACTTTAAGACCGGTTTGAAGCATTTGCATAAACCATGGCAGAAACTGCAACGCATTACGTGCGCTGTGTTTCTGCAAAAACCATTTTGATGTTTCTTTCTTGATGACGACATAACGCCTCGATGTGCCCTGTTTGGAAAGCAAAGAACAAAGAATTCGGATTTAGCGTTTCAAAATCTACAATCCTGCCACTTTTCACGTAGTTCCAAGATGGGTGTCACGAAAATCGTTAAATAGTCATATTTTTGGCCAGAGCAACAAGGCCTATGATGCATGGAAAAATGGCGTGTGTAAAATTTTAGTGAAATCGGGGTGCTTTTGAGGTGCCACCGGGGGGGGGGGTACAAATTCAAATTTTGGCAAAAAAGAGGCTATTTTCAAAGTTAATGTATGTTATCAAAACAAAAGCATTTTTAACCTGGCTAGAAGCAAAATTGCAGTACTAGATCTGCAAAACATTATTCTAAAACTTATTTTGTATTATTACAAAGATTTCAGGTCTCGCTTTGGCAGTAGATAAACCCTAAATTTGCTAAAATTTGGGAAATTTAACATAAAATTGCCTTTTCAGTAGAACATGTTTTCTCATTTTAATAAATGATAAACTTAGCATTATCATGTTCGCCTATGGCTGATCCTGTCGTAAATCATTTACAAGATACTTTTTCCAGTTTTATGCTTCAGCCTGGGGGTAAAATTCAACTTTCTTAAAACCTGAACAAATTTAAGTGTAGCAGCAAGCTTATCACAAAGAAGTTAATTTAGTAAGGGAGAAGACATAAAATCACATTGTTATTCTTGTTATATGCGTTTTTGCAGTCACCATAGTTGGAGTACAAAAAACAATGATCACATAGAAAAATTAATTTTGGTACAGTAGTTGAACCATGAAACTGTATCGTTTGATATTGAACAATCTCACGCAAATAAATGTCATGGCATAAATGAAACTTGGGAAACGAAATACGAAATTAATCACATTAATATTTGTACGAAGTTGTTTTTGACAGTCTACTAAGAGGTTGTCACAATCTCTTTTTACAGCAGGCCTACAAATTAGTCCGAGACACACACATTCGTCTTGTTAAAAATCATAATGGAAAAATAGTCTTTAAAACTGATTATATGTTGTCTGCTTAAACGACCAAGTTTTTCTTTTTGTTAAACTGTGGCATCTTTCTCCTTGATTGCAGTTTTGCGATGATGTAGCCATCTCCTAAAGTCTACGTTTGTAGGTAGAAATGTAGAGTCTACGTTTCTACCATCCCAACCATCTCCAGTGCTGATAGACTTGGTGCAACACACCATGAGCGTTAACATTTCTGGTTGGTTCCAGATAAAAAGTAATAGCAACCTGACTAATGGCGCACGGCACTTCTTTACTCTCCTAAATTGTTCGCAAAGTATGATCGAAAGAGTTCAAGACGTTGTTAATAGGGTTCTGCAGAAAAACGGATTTTTGCCCACCCTGAAAATAATTTAATATCAATGTTGATGGATGAGCAAGAACCTGTCTGAGAACTGGCATGGAGAAGAATTCTAAAATGTTGAAGCAATTCTTCCATGGAAAAACGTAAGTTTGTTGTGCCAAAAGTGCTTTTCGATGCAGAACACTACTATAAAATGATCAATTGGCAGGCTACTACAATCAGCGAACCTCCTGTAACTTGTTGTCTTTCAAATGCCACCATAGAAAGCTACGTAAAATCACAAATGCTGCCTTCGTGACTTTTCATAAGCTTCCATGTCACACACAAGCAGTTGAAAGAGCTGTGAAGCTTGTTACTGAGGCTTATGTTTGTGTTGTGGACTCTTCTGAAAGAAATGGCAACATCATCGCAAAACTGCAATCAAGGAAAAAGATGCCACAGTTTAACAAAAAGAAAGACTTGGTGTAACGATGTAAGTGTTTAATATGTTTTTGTTTTCAATGCTTTGTCTACGGTAGAAGGTTCTAGACCGATGCGTTGTTTTCCAAAGTTTTATTCGTGGGATTGTTTCGTAAGGTTGCATTATGAAGTCATAATTTCTACTGACGTAATTGTTTCGTGAATATTCTGGACAGATTTCTCCATTACGTAATTTCACTGGATCAAAATTTGTGCTTGTGATGTCACAATCGTGTTTACTGTGGTTTGGTGTGAGTTTTGCATGTCATGTAATTTGTTTTCTTGTTTCTTTTTAAGAATGTCGTAGAATTTCATGGAGAAGGACATAGCCAGAGAAAGAGCCACCCCCCAATCCATCCTGAACAAAAACGTGGAACCTTACAATTTTAGTGCAGTGAACTTCGTAACAATTCCAACGAATTTCAGATAAGCATGTGGAAACATCCCAAAAAAGTTGTGCTAGAAAACACTAAATTGCGCGCACAGTTTTTCCAAACGTTCGAACTATTCAGTAGCACGTTACGTCAACAAAATTTTGGTTTTTGAATATTGCAGAGACTTTAACACTTTAAATCTTATGAAAAATTAATCACGCTAATTTTGAATCTGCAAACTACATTTGTCCATCACGTCAAGGTTTTTAGATTTTATTTAAAACCAAAGACCTTTGTTTAATCACAATGCTCAGATTACTACGACATAAGGGAAATCTTCGTAACGTCATAGCAGTTTATTATGACATAATTCGTTAACAATTTAACTCACGACTTTAATTTTGGCAGCAAATAATTTCCTTAGAAACAATTACTGTCAAAGATCCCGCTTAATTTCATACTACTGCTGGTAGCATCTAATTTGTCACAAAGGAAATTGTTATCAGTCAAACCTTCTATTCGATAACAATTCTGAAAAAAGTAAAAAGGTGCAAAAATGAGGCCTTAAAAACTAAAATTTGTGGTTCAAGCTTTACAATAATAAAAAGGCTGCTTAGCACAGCTCGTCATCATGGCTAGTCATGATAGCAGATGATCTGAAACTTGGAAAAATTCAAGTTATGCTGCCAATACCTGATACAATAAATCTGCAGGCTGTTCAAAAGTGCACATCAGGGAGAATTATGACGTTTAACTACTCACAAACGAAAGACTGTGTTGTCACAGCCAAAATTTGACGTCATATTAAGAACTGCTTTGTTTTGTGACAAAGGCAAATTGTAACGTGACAATTACGTTTCGAAAAGTTTACCGAAATAAACAACTTGAAATATCTTTTAAACCAGACGTGATAGACAAAAACTGGCTGCATATTTGGAATCGGTGAAAAAAAGTCATCTAGAAGCGTTGCTTGGGATTTTTGCTTAAATTTTGCTGTTGATTAGTGAATCATGCTCACATATTTATATAAACCAAAAATGTGCTGATTAAAAATGCAGCTTATGTGGGAAAAAATTCAGAATTAGGAGCAAACGATTCTACAAAACTTTGCTCGAAAAGTTATTTAAAAAGCATTGACATTGCAATTGTGGTATGAAATTTTTCAAAAATTATTAGGGGAGCGTTACCTAGGATTCCACTAGAATCCTTCTTGTTCCTCCTATTTTGTATCAAGTTGACTATTGTCCTACTGTGTTAGAAACTGAGTTTGAAAGCTTTTTGTCAAAATCGTGTCCCTTTCTCCTCGCCCACTCCCTGCTGAGAAATATTCCGGATATGCTCCTGCTGGAGTAAATTTTCTTAAAATTCTATTTAAGTCTTAATCCTTCTTGTGATTCAGGCAATGGTTGTGGCAGATGTAGCCTACGTCTAAATTACTACTCCGTTCCACCAAACTTTTTGGTTGCACGAAGCGTCTGAAACCAATCGCTCTAAAATTGGTATTTGGAGCTTCCCTTCTTGACGCTCAACGTGAAAGAGATACTGTAGTATGGAGAACAAGCCGCCACATTTAATTTTGTTGTGGCTTTGGTAAAGGCACTATACGGAAATACTCCCACCCGAGAGATGGCCTGGCAACTCCTAAGCGAGCCTACTACAGCGCTTCAATCGCTTCCTCGTAATATGAGGACAGACAATTGCCTCAAGCAAGCACCTAACTATAAGGGAATTGAAAATATTTTCTTAAAACGTTAGAAACAATGATGCAGTTATATCGATGATGGAGCGAATGTATAAATTTGCAGCAACCTTAGCATGACGCATGAAGTTTTATCTTTGCACTGCCAATGCTAACTATTTTCCTTTATGGACAGCGTTGTTCTTTTGCTCCGTATTCATACTCCAGCTCAGAATAGCAACTCGCCGCTCCTTACTTTTGCAAAACGTTTTCACCTGCTCGGGAGTTTTGAATTTTTATCTGACGTTTTTTTTGTCGAATTTGCGGCTTGATGGCATACGGCAAGCGGAAGAAAAGTAACGACTTACTTAAAAGGGCAATTTTATAACAGATGGGTCGGAGGTCCTGCAATCAACCAAGCCGATTCCTTTTGTCTCCTCGGACGTTTTTTACAATGTTGTTTAACTTTACTGGTATCCCTTTAAAGTTCTAGGTAAGATTTTTCAGTTTTATTCAGTTTTTCTATCAGCCCCTCCTTATCAATAGTGAATCTTGACAGCGCCTATGCTTGCAGACACTCATGCAGCAACCTCTTCGATTTTTTGGGTTTGAAAACCACTACAGTATAATTTAGAAAAATATAATGCAAAGACACAAGGGTAAAATAGGGTTTCAAGGTGTTACACGAACCAATTTCGTAACACGATCTCACATCACAGCCCATTGCATGACAGTGCACGTAATCTAAAGCTACTTATTACCTATAACGAAAAGTCGTTGTAAACGAGTTTCAAAGTCTTTCATTTCTTGACTTTTGATCTGAGTAAGTCTGCCTCTGGAGAGTCGACATGTCTCTTCTGCTTCGTCATACGTTGTTGGTCGGTCGGATATACCGTAAACGACGTCATTTTTTCTTAGATAATGACTTCGGCATTTTGGAGCTGCAAAGCGAATCAAATTTTTGACAAAATACGTACGAGGATCAGAGTTTGATCAATTAAAGCAAAACAGACCAATTGCAATCATAATTAAAATTGCATTTCAGAGATGGAAACCGGTCGGGTCACCAGTTGGGTCGAGATTCTTTAACCGGCCGGTCAATCCGATCAAAAAACTGGTCTAATTCTCCTTTCTTGCTATGAAAAATACATATGAGCTGGTCAAAAACACAGTCAAATTTTCAGTTCTAGCAACTTAAATACACCTAAACACCAGCCGAAATATACATACCGATTTGTATTTTTTAAACAAAACAGTTTTATAAAAAACGGCATTAACAAATCACACCTTTTGAAAACTAAGTTTCGGTGTTTGTTGTCAACAGTGAGAGTTGCATACTTATCAGTGTAGTTGACGTTCCCTGTTTTAAGCAGGATTGTGATATTACTGCGATGTCATTGCGTTACCGTACCGCTCCATCGTAGCCTGTAGGCTTTAGCTTCTTTCCATGTGCGCGAGCCGGTCGGGTCGTGACGTAACAGCCCGGGCTGGTTGAGGCGTTTGTTAAAGTGATTTAAAAAAAAAATTAAGGGCCTCTTCATGACATACAGGTTTTACCACTTATCGATTTATGCAAACCATTCTAGTGGAATTCTTGTACAGCGAGTAACGTGTTTAGTAAATGTCAAAGTCAAATCAAATAAAGACAAATAATGCCAGCTGCGTATTTATCCAAATGAAGCGAATCAACAGATGAAGTTTACTTTCATTCAATTGCAGTTTTTATGAGATGAAATTTTACGTGTTCAACAGTGGCGTACGGTGAATTTTTTGGCTGGGTGTTCACTCTTTAAAAATACCTATCATATCCTGGGGGGCTTCGCCCCCCAGACACCCCGTTTGTCGCCGCAATGCTGGCTGGGCCATTGACTATCACTAATGAAGATTTATAATATGGGGATACAACTGCAAATTGTGAAGCAACCAGTCACCACATTTGATTTTTATGCCATTACAGTAATATGAGTGAAAGCGAGCATTTATTAAACAGTAAACACAAATCGTTTTGTAGATACTAAGACATCGTTTTTCAAAAAATAAATGAAAAGCTCGTCATTCAATGGTTGGAGTAGTATATACAATATCAAACAATGCACAACACTTAAGTATATCAACTTGATGGTTAAAATTCAATAGCCCTTGATTTATTTCAAAATTACCGATGAGATGTCCGAGTGGATATACAGCGTCTGTCTCTGGAGCATTAAACCCGCTAGGTTTGACCATAACTCTTATGACCTGTGTAAGAAATGCAATTTGATTATCAATCAATCAAAAGTTTACTTGTGCTTTCAGTTAAAAGACATTCATCAACTACTGACAACTTTGATTGTAAAAAAGCCGCTGAGTAATCACTAATCAGTCAAGTCAACAAAGACAGCATTTCGGATCAACATCATGTCCAGACCTTGCATAAAGGAAAATTCTTTTAATTCGCATAGCGCGGTCACCAGGCCTCGCGGTAATACGGCAGGCTTGTAGTCTGCAGTGACTTTGTGACTTTATCGCGAGACTGACAACCGAGGAAAGCTGAGATTTTGTAGTAATATTTAGTATCTCATCTTATACCTTCTATGCAACTGCAATTGAATCTCATCTTAAATAATAGCCACAAGTTCAGATTCTTGGATTTTTTTTGCAACTGCATCCAGCATAAGATCTGTAAAGCTTTCATTAAATTATTTAAGCTGATAGAAGTTTCTATGAATGTTGTAGCTGCTTAAAGATGAGCATTTAAAACTGTATCATATTTTTTTGTGTACCGGTAATGAAGAAGCTCAATATAATTAATTCGATTGAAGGATAA